>OZ025303.1:148324415-149600405 GCA_964019185.1 Maratus speculifer
AAAAAAGTATTTAACAACATGTAATATATATTTTTTATTATATATTATTGGCAAATGTAAATTTTGACAATGTAAAAAATTTTACTGTATTTTTTTTTCTTCTTATATTTTAGATGATCTCTGCTAATCTTTTTTTTAAATAACTTGAATAATATTAATAAAATTTTAAAGAAATGCGTAAGGAAATTTAAGCAAGATTTATAAAAAATAACTTAGTTCAGTAACAAAGTTTTCATTAAGACTTCTGTCTTATTAGACAAAGACATTTGTAAGTTGATGCTGAATGGATGGGGATGATTTTTGCTAATATTTTGCTTATATTTTGACATTTTAAAATCATTTTATAGTTGGAATTGATACCTGTAATCACACTTTTTTTTTTTTTTTTTTTTTTTTTCCGATTTTGGTTGCAGTTTTTTATGATGACACTTTCACTTCCGGAACCAGTTCTAAAAGTGAAAGTAACTTTATGAAATGTAAGTTTAGGAAAGTAACTTTATGAACAAAAATTAAAAAAACTGAAAAAGGGGCGAGTGTAAAGATGACCTAATTTTTTTTTATTTTTCGATTTTGGCTGCAGTTTTTTTATGATGACACTTTCAGAACCAGTTCTGAAAATGAAAGTAACTTTATAAAATATAAGTTTATGAAAGTAACTAACTTTATGAAAAAAAATCAAAGAGAGAAAGAGGCGAGTGTAGGGATAGACCTCAGCTGTCTAATGAAACAAAAAAAAAAAAAAAAAAAGTTGAAATGCAAGTGAGATATTGGCAAAAAACTCCAAAAGCATTAGCTCACGAGTGTCTTTGCCTGATGGAACAGGAACCTTAAGAAAGCAGGACAATAAAAAGTTCTTACCTTCAGTATAAAAAAGTGTCGGTCACCCTTAAACAAAATAAAAATTGCCATGTGCTTGAGTTTTTAGTTTTTTTATTGTTTAATATCATTAGTTTAAAAAACTGAAGATATTCAGTGGTTATTATAAGCAATGTTCATGAAAGAAAAAGATTAATTACAGTTCACATGTAGATTACTTTTTAAACATGAATATTCAATCGGTAAATTAATTATAACAGATGAAAATTTTCCATTTTTCCTTATTGGGTGAAAAAAGTCCAGGCCGGAATTCTAACCAGGGATGTATTGGCTGAAGCCACCAATGCTCTGACCAACTGAGCCATCCTGGACATGAACGCTGGAGGTCTATTTCACCCAATTAACCTCAACGATCACTTTATCTGGTCTGATACTCTGGATCAGCTCTACAGAATAAATCGAAGGTCAATATATGGAACTGCAGAAAATTGCTGCATACAAAATTTCATTAGATTACTTTTTAAACAATATTATTCAATTGGTAAATTAATTATAACAGATGTAAATTTTACATTTTTCATTTTTGGGTGAAAAAAGTCTGGGCCAGGATTTGAACCAGGGATGTATTGGCTGAAGCCGCCAATGCTCTTACAGACTGAGCCATCCCGGACACGAATACTGGAGGACTATTTCACCCAATTAACCTCAACGATCACTTTATCTAGTCTGATACTCTGGATCAGCTCAAAATGGGAAATGGAAAAAATGAAAAATGGAAAATTTACATCTGTTATAATTAATTTACCGATTGAATAATCGTGTTTAAAAAGTAATCTAATGTAATTTCTTATGCAGCGATTTTCTGCAGTTCCATATATTGATCTTCGATTTATTCTGTTGAGCTGGTCCAGAGTATTTTGGAAAGTGTATTTTGCCTAAATAAATGTTTTTTGAAGCCATTTATTGTTCTCAAATCAACTTTTAATACTATTTCTAATGGTTTCTATTTCTATGTTGATACTTAAATTTAATAAGAATCTTCTGCATATAATCAGATTGAGAATCTTTGATTTTGCATCAGATTATTATAAAAAATTATGTTATAATTTTTTTTTATTTTTTTATAAAAGTTAAAAAGATACATAAAATAAAATAAAAGTGCATAAAGGATTTACAAAGATGTTATATACCCCTGAGATCTTTCAATCACACAAACATTCCTTTTCAAGGGGGGAAAAGGTAACACTTTGTAAATCTTTTATGCACCATTTAAGTAATTTTATGTATTTTTTAAATTATTATATTAATAACAAGGTGAAAATTCCTTCACGACACTAGTTTTTTTAATGCAGTGCTTTTATTCTTTCTTTTTTTTAAAGTCTTTTTAGAAAATGTTTTTTTTACAAATCTGAAATATAATGGTATTTATTAAATTTATGTAGTGATATATTCATTGACCAACTTCTTTGCCTAATTGATTTTGTGATAAACAATTTTTAATTAGCAATGAAATTTCTCGTATGAAAATAAATAAATAAATAACTTTCCTGCAAGTGATTCAAGTTAACAAAATATATCGCATAATTTAGTTTTAAAAATAATATTTTATTTATTTTTTAATTTATGAATAAATTATTAGGAACCAAAATATTTGTAATTATTAATTTTAATTATTTATACCATAGAAATTATTATATAAGTGAATTGTAACTATTTAGGTGTTTGCCAAAGGGATGGTGCAAGAATTAAATGTTAGTAAAGATATGGTGCAAAGAATTTTTCCTTGTTTAGAAGACTTAATTAGAATTCATCTGGCTTTTCTTCATAAACTGAGGGAACGTCAAAGACAAGAAACTATAGTTTCTCAAATTGGAGATATTATTTTAAATCAGGTAATATTATTGCCATTTTTATCTTTAGAATCTTAATTAAAAATTGATTTATACTTTAAAAACATTGATGAAATAACTTCATTATTACACTAATTTATTAATTTTATTTGCTTAAAAGTGTAAAATAAAGCTCTAAAAACAGTAATAATAGGTTATTTGATTGTTTACATGTCTACCTGAGCCATTTTCAAAACAAATAAATAAAAATATTTAAAAATTGCACCGTCTATTAAATGTCATCATTCAATTTTTCACCTATTGTTCCATATTATGCACATTATTTTAATTTATTGTATTTTTTGTTTTTTAACCATTGAGTAGATTGAGCCATAATTTTTGTAAATTAACTGATAATGCATCGTTAAATATTGAATTTTTGTGGGTTTCATTTATAATGGTTGGATAGTATAGATTGGAGGGAAAAATTATTTTACTGTTATTGAAATTAATTTGGATGATTTCTTGAAATAATCTTGATAAGGTGTTGGTTTTTCTATTGTATTTAATATCAGCTGCAGGCTACTTTTTTCTTTAGTTAAGTTTCCCGTTAATCATCCCAATATAGTAATTCTTTAATCCGTCTGCTCTAATAAACGATATTTCATAAACTCCCAAGTAATTTTCAAAATTATTTACCACTCACTTCATTATTGTTAAAGTTATAAACAATTTGACTTGTTAAAGCTATAAATAAATATATATGTTTGACTTGGAATAAGATATGCTATATAGTAGTCTGATAATGTACATTTTGATTCTGAGTTTCAGTACAGAGGAAAAAAAAAAAAATGTATGTTATAAAGTACTGCAGTAGACTCTCGATTGAATTGTTATAGAGTACTACAGTAGACTCTCAATTAAATATGATGATAGCGAAAATGCCTGTACCCAGATAAGTGAATATTCCAAATAATCAAGTTTGTGCAAATTTTGCTGAATTTTTTTTTTTTAAGGATGGAAAATGTCAAATTATTTTGCAATAGATCATTAATAAATTAATACAAAAAAAAAAAAAAAAAGAGAGAGAGAGAGAGAGAGAGAGAGAGAATAAACATAAATTTTAATGTTATTTAGATTTACAATAAGTACAATATAAAAAAATAGATATGTAGGTTAACTCACTGGTTTGAAATGATAAAAGTCTGTTTTCGTTTTTCATTTACTCTGCGACTGATTTTCTCAACATCATTTCTTCAGCAAGTGTACTTTCATCTTCTTGCTCCAAGTAATTAACTAATATCTCAATGTGAACTAGTGTGTCATCATAACATAGTTCTGTATGAGTTACAAGATTTTCTTCATCACTTTCAAGCGAATATGAAATAAAAAACAGTAGCCAAATGAAATAGAATGTCAGCAAAATAGATTTAATATGAAACACTGAAAAATCTACCTTTACCCCCTTATTGTTTACTTTTTTTTTCAAATGTTTTCTTAAAGGAATGTAATTTTTTGTCATTGCTTAGGAAATAGAAATTATACTATACATTATAGAAACTATTAAAATTATGTACATTCTAAATGTCTCCTAAATGTGTAATTGTTTCAAAAATTAATTTAGTGTTAAATTGCTATGAGATTTCGATTACCGTATTAACTCATGTATAACGCACACCCCTTACTTTAAAAGGAAAAACGATGATTTTTTAAAATCTTGTATATAATGCACACCATAAATTTGATATGCAAATAAATGAATGGCCAAAAGAATTTAAGTAAAGAATGTCAAATCAAACATTGCATTAGGCCAGAAATCAAGGCGAAATTACATTTTTAGACTTCGGGTAGGGAGTAAATGATGGGGAATAGGACTAAGCGACGGCAATGAGAATTGCTAATTAGTGTTTAAATAACATTACTAGTGTCTTTCTGTAAAAAGTGCAAGGAGAGAAATAAAGATGCACTAATACTTTTATTAAGTATGAGTTTCCTATTTTTAATGTCTTCTTTGAATACATTTCTTAATTCATATGTATATTGTGGGATTACTTTAAGCCGTAAAAAAATATTCCGTGTATAATGTGTACCTACGAGTTTTGCCTTAATTTTTTCAAAAAAAAGTGTGTGTTATACACGAGTAAATATGGTATAACTGGTAGAAAAAATTGATAATTGGTCAATGATACTTTACTAATAAACAGTATGATAAATGGCAAATTCAACATCGCATTTCAGCAAAACATTTCGTGATTTGGGGATTGATGCGAGTGATTTTACTGGCACATAGATTAATGATAAACTGACAACAGAGAAGTACTTATCGTATAATCCTTTCTGTGTGTTCGGGTGTTGCTAAATCGAATTGGTATTTAGTCAGTATCTCCATAAATAATAATGTAAATGGCATGAAGCGATTGAAGATGAGAAGTGGCATCAATCGACAGCAATGTTTATAAAAATCTCAACTGTAACCACTCACAAAAAATTGTAGAAATTGAGCACTCGCAGTTTGGTGAGTCTGATTGCTTACTTACTCGCCAAATGAAACATTTTGTCGTGATTTGGTGCAATGCACGTGGCAGCAAGAACCTTGCTTTCAAGGCATTTAAAAAATTTTCTTATTTTTTCAAAACCACAACTGACACACGACACTTTATCATCCCATCAATTAAAACTTTAAGTAACTTTTCAATTTCAAATATTTGTTAATCCATTGTACTGCTTCTTCATCCATATTTTTAGAACAGATAACTTTCTCAAATCTTCTATGAATTTTCTCTTGCAAATCAGTAATATTTTCATCTTCTGTGTTTCATCATTTTCTTCATCTGATAAAATTGCCTTCCATGATTTCTTAACAATAATGTTTTTTACTATTTTCCTTTACTATTTTTCATCACCATAATAAATTGCATGCAAAACTGAAATTTTTATCATCCCGGTTTATCAAAAGTCTGCTGTATACAACTTACAAATTTTGTCCATTACTTTTTAATCATCCTCTGGTGTTTTTTAATTTTTAAAAATTATTTATTTAAAAGAAAACGTTCGTTGTATTACTCTTAGTGTTTCATAATTTGTATTTTTCTTTTACCTCTGTTAATATATATATATTTTTTTTCAAATTTATGTTTATTTTATTTTGAAAAAAAACATAAATTTGCTTGAAAAGTGAATGTATGTCAATGAAGTTGAATTTTTTTTTTACAGTATTTAATCCTATCAAGGGCAGTGGTTACATGGCATGAGCATTCAATTTTAATTCCAAAACTACCAAACAGCACCAAGAATATTTTAATAAAATTTTTCGTTTGTAATAAAAGTGTCAAAAAACAGATTTTTATAAAAAAAAAAAAAAAAAAAAAAAAGTCCTTTAACAAATTACAACAATCATTTAATAAATTTTTCTATGACTAAAATTTAAGACTTATAGATAAATTCTACATTAAAAAAAGGTTTTTTACAATTAATTAATTTAACATTACATTGTTTCCTTTTTCGTGATCGTCACACAATTCATAATTGGTGAGATAACAATCAGACCTCATATTTTTTTTTTTCTTTAAAAGACGATTTTTGAATATAATGTCTTTCATTGACTGCATTTTTTTATATACCTAATATTTTGCATCTACCCATTTTGTAATTTTTTTTACTTTCTTGTTTATTAACAACATCCCCCCCCCCCCCTATCAAATAAAAATTCTAAATGTAAAGAGTTTCATAAAAGAAAATAATAATAATTTCTATAATGATTTTTTTCCCCACCATATTAATGACTAATATCCCTTAACTAAAGTATTAGAAGGCATAATGTGAAAATAATAATAATAATTTAAAATATGCCTGGATCTGAATTTGGCCTATAAAAGGTTAAAAAATTTTCAATGATTTTATTTGTAATGATATCAGGAATTTTTACTAAATCATTTGATTTATCTCATAAATTTGTCTACTCTCTGAAAAGTTTTATTTTATATTTGGTTTTGATATTATATAGTATTTTATGATAAAAATATGTACCTGTTTGTTAAATTTATGATAGTTCTGCACATTTTGTACATGAAGTTTATTCATATTCTAAATATAACTGTACTTCCTTCCAGTTTCAAGGTCAAAATGCTGAAGAGCTGTGTACATATTATTCTCAGTTTTGCAGTCAACACAAAGAAGCCCTATCATTGTACAAAGATATCATGAAGTCAGATAGGAAATTTCAGTCATTTGTAAAAGTAATTATGATATTTATTAATTTAGATTGGTATCTTATTTAACATCATTTAAAATTTAATGCCTAAAAGTGTTAATTTATGATCTGTAAAAAAAGTTCAGTTTCAACCATAAGCAAAGTTTTTTTTTTTTTTTTTTTTTTTTTTTTTTTTCCTGTGATCTTAAGTTATAGTTTGTCTTGAGTTGCCTTTAAACATAGCTATGCACTTTATTTTTGTGAGATAATAATAAAAATGACAAAGATGTTTTGTTTTTAACTACAATCTTTGTTTAACTTATATATAGATAGTTTTAATCTTTTGTAGATACATGCAAGTTAATTTTAAATAGTCTTTTCACAAGTGTGGTATTATGCTATGGATGGAATTAAAAATAATGTTGTCTAGGAACAATTCTGAATGTAGATTCATCTTTCTGAAAGTCAAATGGACATTTTATATAGTGAATTATCTAAGAAAGTAATTGGAGAAATGTCTTTGAGCAATTAAAGCTAATTTTGAAAACGTGAGGAATAAATAAAACTTACCATATTCTGTAAATTTTATAATTTATTTATTGCATGTTGTATGAAAATTTTAAAGAAAGATCCTTATTTTTCGTAGCTAATAACTAAAATGCATGTTAAATGCAAGTAAATATGGTACTTTTTGAATGAAATTATTTAATATTTTGTAAATCGTTTGAAATATTTAAAATATTTTTAGTTTCTGAGAACAAATGTATCGTTAATTATTTGCTGCACCTGTCATTATTTGAAACTTATTTTGAACTATTTTGAGCTCCCCCCCCACCCCCACCCCCTTTAAATATGCTTTTTTTCCATTTTGTTAAAAGTACTTGTGCATATTCAATTTTTAAGCTGCGATAGGCTTTGTTTTAAACTTCCAATTAAATTAAAATCTGCATTAAATTAAAAATTTTCAATAATGACATTAAGCAAATCAACTAATGTGAAGACTGTATTACTTTTTAAAATTTATGAACAGCAGGAAAAAGAATTTTGCGTAGATGTATTAAAATGTGACAAAATAGCATATAAAAATCCCAAAGACAATTAAAAATCAACTATGTGGCTGTTTTGAAGTTTCTCAGTAAAAATAACTCCCTGAATTAGTACACGTAATATATATACAAGGTAATCATAATGAAACTGACAGTACTCAAAGTGTTTTGTTGAGCAATCTAATCAAGAAATAGGCGCCAGATTTTGTGGGAAGATGGGGGATGAAGGATTCCATTTAAAAAAAATTATTTTCAAAAGTCATCGCTAGTGAAATATGCAGTGTCTTTTTGATTTAATAATATGAATTGATAATCCTGATATTGATAGGGTTTTTCAAAAATTCATTTTGGTAGTGTGCTGTATCATTTAAAACAGTATTAATGGAATAAGATGTTTTTCTTCTCCTAGAAATTTTTGTAAAAAAATACTATTTATAACATTAAACTAATCCTTTTTTAAAGCTAGAATCTTATGTGATGAATTTACATAAAGTTATTATATAATGCTAAATTTTGATTGCCTATCACTATTAAAACTTATATTAGCTTAGTAATTATCATTTATATATATGTAAATCCCTAAATTGTAGGCATATATATACATATATAATTCAAAAAAATTCAGAAACAAGGTATGTATATATAATCTAGGGAATTATATTGTAAACACACATATAATTCACATATATCCCTAGTAATACTAAGCGATTTTTTTTTTTTTTTTGCTTAACGTTGTTAAAACTTAGTGTCATAATTATCATATATATATAATTCTTTATATAGTCAAAGTTCTATAATTCGCACAAGTTGGAGCCAAAGGTTGTGCGGATTATGGAATAGTGTGCATTATAGAACATTATGGATTATATGCCATTTTATTATTCCTAGACAGCATTTTAATTCTATATTCAAAATAATATGGAAAGGTAAATATGAAATCTAATAATTAATTTAATAGGCTATCTCAAAAAATGCACTTATTAAAGTTATTTTATTAAAAAATTTTATATGTATGTGTGCATTTAAATAAAAATAATTTCATGTGTTCCGTAATGCAGTTTTTACTGTTCATAAAATGAAAGAGTTATATTTAAAAAATGTTTTATTATGATTTTTTTCAATTTTTTTTTAATTGTTTCAAACAATTATTTTTGGATCACGAATTAGTAAATTTTCCTAACTGTTTATTTCACTGTTTACATTCGCAAAGTAACGCAAATTCTAGAACATTGCAAATTATAGGTGTGTGGATTATCGATCCTTGACTGCATATATGTTATCAACTGTAGTAATTTACTTATATAATTCATTAGCTCAGTTTTAGATTTAAAATTTTTCTACTATGTCTTTCTTCCAGAGATGTGGAACAAAATCATTCTGTAAAACTCGGGGAATACCAGAATGTATTTTATTAGTCACTCAGCGCATAACAAAGTATTCTCTATTAATTGATGCTCTCATAAAGACTACAAAAGGTTAGTAATGAAATCAAGAAATATTGTTTATTATCATTTCATCACTTTTTTTTATCAAAATTAATGTGTAAATAAATTTTGAAAAGTTTTACAGATCACTTATACATTATGATTCAAAGAGAAGGGCTCAATTTCTAATGTAAGATTCACATGCTCCTGCAAAACTTCTGATTTTAAGGTTAAAGTAAAGTAAAACAAATCACAATGTTACTAAGTGGTGTATACAAAATATTTAATAGCTTACAACTAAACAAACACTAAAATTAAATTAAAACACTTAAAAATGATATTTCAGACAACTTCTACAATCATCATTGGGAAACGATGTTAAAGTGCTTTTTAACCGACTTCAAAAAGGAGAGGAGGTTATCAATTCGACGCGTATGTATTTTTTTTTTTTATGTATGTACACCGATTACTCCGAAACTATGCAGCCGATTAATTTGGTTTTGGTGTTAAATTAAAGAGCTTACTCTCGGATTGGTACCACATCCATTTCATAGAAATTGGTTCAGCAGTTTTTTAGTAATTAAGCAAAAACTATTAAAATTTGTGTTTTTTCGGTAATTTAAACTGTTGAATTAGTTCTTACAATTGAGTGAAGTCAGGATGGCCAAGTGGTTTAAAGCGCCTGATTTAAGCTCTGGTTCTCGAAAGTGACAATGGGTTCGAACCCCACTCCTGACATACGTGTGTACAATAATTTTCCGTATTATAATTTTTACATATATATTTTACAAATTAAATACTAATTATGCTATTAAGAATATTTTGTATTTAACCGTTAGCACAGAGTATCAGAGATCTTTTATCAACTCAATACTTTATCAGTGAAAGAGTGCTAAAATAATTGACTTGCAAAAAGTAACATGACATTGAATAAGATTTTTTTTTATGTATGTTCACCGATTACTCCGAAACTATGCAGCCGATTAATTTGGTTTTGGTGTTAAATTAAAGAGCTTTACTCTCGGATTGGTACCACATCCATTTCATAGAAATTGGTTCAGTAGTTTTTTAGTAATTAAGCAAAAACTATTAAAATTAGTGTTTTTTCGCTAATTAAAACTGTTGAATTAGTTCCTACAGTTGAGTGAAGTCAGGATGGCCGAGCGGTTTAAAGCGCCTGATTTAAGCTCTGGCTCTCGAAAGTGACAGTGGGTTCGAACCCCACTCCTGACATACGTGTGTACAATAATTTTCCGTATTATAATTTTTACATATATATTTTACAAATTAAATACTAATTATGCTATTAAGAATATTTTGTATTTAACCGTTAGCACAGAGTATCAGAGATCTTTTATCAACTCAATACTTTATCAGTGAAAGAGTGCTAAAATAATTGACTTGCAAAAAGTAACATGACATTGAATAAGTTTTTTTTTATTTATGTATGTTCACCGATTACTCCGAAACTATGCAGCCGATTAATTTGGTTTTGGTGTTAAATTAAAGAGCTTACTCTTGGATTGGTACCACATCCATTTCATAGAAATTGGTTCAGTAGTTTTTTAGTAATTAAGCAAAAACTATTAAAATTTGTGTTTTTTCGGTAATTGAAACTGTTGAATTAGTTCTTACAATTCAGTGAAGTCAGGATGGCCAAGTGGTTTAAAGCGCCTGATTTAAGCTCTGGTTCTCGAAAGTGACAATGGGTTCGAACCCCACTCCTGACATACGTGTGTACAATAATTTTCCGTATTATAATTTTTACAAATTAAATACTAATTATGCTATTAAGAATATTTTGTATTTAACCGTTAGCACAGAGTATCAGAGATCTTTTATCAACTCAATACTTTACAGTGAAAGAGTGCTAAAATAATTGACTTGCAAAAAGTAACATGACATTGAATAAGTTTCCGAACCTATTCCGTATTATAATTTTTACATATATATTTTAAAAATTAAATACTAATTATGCTATTAAGAATATTTTAACCGACTTCAAGAAGGAGAGGAGGTTATCAATTCATCGCATATGTATTTTTTTAATGTATGTTCACCGATTACGCCGAAACTATCCAGCTGATTAATTTGGTTTTAATGTTAAATTAAAGAACTTACTCTCCGATTGGTACCACTTCCATTTCATAGAAATTGGTTCAGTAATTTTTTAGTAAACGGGCAAAAACTATTAAAATTAGTGATTTTTCGCTAATTAAAACTGTTGAATGATTTCCTACCATGGAGTGCAGTCAGGATGGCCGAGCGGTCTAAGGCCCCAGATTTAAGATCTGGTTCTCGAAAGAGAGCAAGGGTTCGAACCCCACTTCCGACATACATGTGTACAACAGCCTATTCCGTATTATAATTTTTACACATATATTTTGCAAATTAAATACTAATTATGCTATTAAGAATATTTTGTATTTAACCGTTAGCACAGAATATCAGAGATATTTTACCAACTCAATACTTTATCAGTGAAAGAGTGCTAAAATAATAGACTTGCGAAAAGTAATATGACGTTGAGTAAGTTCACCAAATAGATTGTAGTCAAGATAGCCGAGCGGTCTAAGGCGCCTGATTTAAGCTCTGTTTCTCGAAAGAGAGCAGAGGTTCGAACCGCGCTCCTGACATACATATAATGCAAAAGCCTTTTCCGTATTATTCTTTTTACACAAATATTTTACAAATTAAATACTAATTATGCTATTAAGAATATTTTGTTTTTAAACGTTAGCACAGAGTATCAGAGATCTTTTACCAACTCAGTACTTTATCAGTGAAAGTGTGCTAAAATAATAGACTTTCGAAAAATAACATGACCTTGAATAAGTTCTCTGAGTGGATTGCAACCAGGATAGCCGAGCGGTCTAATGCGCGTAATTTAAGCTCTGGTTCTCGAAAGAGAACGTGGTTTCGAACCCCACTCCTGACATACATATATGCAAAAGCCTTTTCCGTATTATTCTTTTTACACATATATTTTACAAATTAAATACTAATTTTGCTATTAAGAATATTTTGTTTTTAAACGTTAGCACAGAGTATCAGAGATCTTTTACCAACTCAGTACTTTATCAGTGAAAGTATGCTAAAATAATAGACTTTAGAAAAGTAATATGGCGTTTTCACCGTTTAGATTGCAGTTAGGGTAGCCGAGCGGCCTAAGGCGACCGATTTAATCTCTGGTTCTCGAAAGAGATCGTGGGTTCGAACCCCATTCCTGACATCCATGTGTAACATACAGTATTTTTCCGTATTCTAATTTCTTTAACTGACTTAAAAAACGAGAGAAGGTTATCACCAATTCGACCGCGTACGTACTTCTTTTTTATATATGTTCACCGATTACACCGCAACTATCCAACCGATTAAACTAAGTATTACGGTATAAATAACTAAAAAGTAAGAAATAAAATAAACTTTTTCAAAAAAAATATAACCGACTTCAATCAACGCTCTAAAAAGAGTTAAATAATTATTTAAAATACCCTAATGATGAATTGTTATCTAATAACCACACATCAGATATCATGTACCGACAAAAAAAATGGTTATAAGTTTAATACATAGAACTTAATATCCAGCAAACATGGTTTTTCGACAGAATATTTTTTACAAGAGATTAATTTACATATTTTTGATTTAATTTATGAATATATACATATAAAAAGTAATGAATTACTTTTTGAAGTTGGTGCCAAACTATTGTAAGTATAGTAAGAATTGTGGTTATATTATGCCTAATACCATAAATAAAATGGTAAAACTCATTATTGATTGTGATCGTTTGGCACCAACTTCAAAAAGTAATTCATTACTTTTTATATGTATATATTCATAAATTAAATCAAAAATATGTAAATTAATCTCTTGTAAAAAATATTCTGTCGAAAAACCATGTTTGTTGGATATTAAGTTCTATGTATTAAACTTATAACCATTTTTTTTGTCGGTACATGATATCTGATGTGTGGTTATTAGATAACAATTCATCATTAGGGTATTTTAAATAATTATTTAACTCTTTTTAGAGCGTTGATTGAAGTCGGTTATATTTTTTTTGAAAAAGTTTATTTTATAAAGTTTAAATTTTCATAATAAAATTTTACAGTAACTTTTTCATTATGTAATTGTACACTTTATTTATTATATTTTGCCTTGTTTGTTGTTCTTTTATGATAATAAATAAATAAACTAATAAATAATTAGAAATTTTATGCATCTTTAGCAGCAACTTATGATAACTTGAAAAACATATCACATTTGTAGTGAACTATGTGTGACAAAACATTCTTCGTGAAGTGAAAATTGAATTCTGCTATTGTTAATAGTTCGTTCAAGGTGGAGCAAGATTCAAAATAAGCATAAAGATTGCCAATCAACATAAGAAATTAATTAATAAGCATAAGAAGAGCCAGTTTATTAGTTTTCTGTTTTTTCATTGATTTGTTAATTTAGAAAAATAAATGTTTTCTTTAAAAAAAATTATTGAAATGATTGTTTTTTCTCTGCAAATTTATTACAAACAAAGAGCAACTGAAGGAACAGGAAATAAAATATCTTTTTAATTGTAAAGCAATCAACTTCTGCTTGGTTAGTGTTGATTATAGCTAAAAGAAAGCTGCCAATCCACATGTGCTTTTATTTTATTTATTTATTTATTTTATTTTTTTTTATTTTTTTTTTGTTTCTTCATTTTGATTAGATTAGATCTTATCTGTGCAGTTGTTGAAGAGTATAATATAAAAAGTTTGTTAACTCTGAAAATAATTAGACGTTGGGGGCCACCGTAATGCATACCCATCATGGATATACATAATATATGAAAATAAAACATGTGTAAAATGTTTATAAAATGCATTACAATTCCGAAACAAAATTTAAATGTATGCTTAAATATTTTTAATATACATAATAAAGCTGTATTAATGAATTGCTGATGAACCAATTTTGTTAAATTATATAAAACACCAAAGTGCTCAGGTAGTACCGAATTGCATAAAGGAAACATACTTATAACTTCAAAAATAATAATCTTTTTAAGTTTAGTGCGTCAGATTAAGCGTTTGATATCCAATTAAAATATATCTTTGAATTGAAATTTGAATTAAATACAGAGTCGTGAAAAATCTAAGAATGTGTAAAACAGGATTGCAAATATCTCGGCAACTAATGATCCGACTGACTTTGTTCTTTATGCAAAATTTTTGTTATTTTATTGCCTTTTACTTCCATTACTTAAAATGAAAAAATTCTAAAATTTTTATGTATTTCTCATCAGAACAAATTTTTTGAGAGTCCGAAAAGAATAGTTCCGAATAATCAAGGTTATTGATATTAAGTAGGCTTCGTCCCATTCTTTCATACTAAGTACATACAAAATTTCAAGTTTCTATCTCAATTTGTTTGGAAGATAGAGCATTTACAGACACACAGACGCATGGCAAATTTTTTTTTTTCTAAAAATATGTTTTTCAGAATCTCCAGTATCTGAAACATGTAAATCTGTCAAAAAGAAATTTTCTGATTTTCAAAACGATTGCAAGACTAACCCTATACTACGTATGATGGGTAAGTAAAAAGTATCCCTACTTATAGAGGGAGAAAAAACAAAACATAAAGAAAGGCTCCATTTTGGTCTGCCAAATTTTTTATAATATGATGTTAAACATAGCCTTGACATTGGACTGTGGCATTAAACTTAATTACAAACTTTAAAAGTTCTGTTTACAACATTGGGGCACAAAGAGAGTTGCTAAAACTTTTTCATAGAGAGGCATAAGCCTTAACAAAATTAGTACCCAAATAAAGATTGACGAGATAATATGAGACAAGACAGAGGTGCTGGGTTTATTATAAGTTTATTTATCTATCTAAGTTTTAAAATGTCAGATTTGAATTTTTAACTCTGCAAGGATAAGAATGTAGAGATGAAGATGCAACAAACTGCAGATCTAACCAGGAAGGTCTCCATACGGGCATACCCCGAAAAATCCGAAAAAATTACAGAATGTTCTTCTCATGTAGATATATAGGTTTATAAAAAAAATTTTGGCGGAAACTCCATTCAATAACCGTAAAAAAATAATGAAAATTTCGTTATTTGGCGATTTATCACCTGTTGGCGAAGGAATGTAATTTCAAAAAATACCTTATGTCAAATACACTTCAAGAAAAAAATAGGTTTTATGTTGAACTTGTTTTGAGAAATTTAATGTTAATAACTTTAGTTTTATAAGCTTTAGTTTGTTTTAAGTATAATTTTGTTATATCGATGTTTATATGTATTTATATTTAAATTTAATCATCAAAATTTAAGATTTAAAACGAAATTCATAATTTAAATTAATTAAATTTGTTTCAAGCTCAAAGACCTATTGAGAATAGTAGATTAGATTTTGTTGCTATGGAAACATCTATCTTTTATTTTTGTATACTCTTAAATTTATGAAGATAATTTTTCTCAATGTTATTTTTTTATCTATAAAAATATTTTTTCCAATGATTAATTAAATAATTACTTCAACAAGTAACATATATATGTAATACAGTATGTATATATATGTATATAATATATTAAAATCTCTCATTGTTTATGTTTAAATTCATTAAATACCATTTACACGCATTCTAAATATCCAAGAGTTTTGAGTTGCATTATAATCGTTTGCTTTTGGCGAAGAAAAAGGCTGCTCGCCAAATCGAGTTACTCTTTCTTCTTTTCATGCCAAATATTCGAAATTATTTTATTTTTTTACATTTTTCTAATGTGATTCTGCCGCTAATTTTGACTAATCCTTTATTACTTACATAAGTACTTTAATTAGTATTTTTTTCATAAAATTCTGAGTATGCCCAGTATGGAGACCTTCCTTGTTAGAATCATTTGGGGGTTTCCATATAAAATGAGCCATGGACAGCTGAAATTAATGAGCATGTGTTGAACTTCAATTGAGATAAATAAAAGGCCATTTGGACAATTCAAGAATGTAATAATTTTATGAGTTGCTAGAAATTAGATGCCCAGTGTTGCTAAATAGACAACTACATAGACAAAACCATAGAGTGTTGTGATTGCCAAAGCAAATGAAGTATATATTGCTGTGTTACAAGGTGAATAAAAACCACCTTTTCATTTATTTGATCAGATAAGTTTATAAAATTATAAAGGATGCATTTAAAATAAGATTATTTTGAGGGCATAGAATAAGTATTTTTTTTATCCTGAACTATTTAAGATAAAATTATTAATAATTAATATTATTTTGAAGGGAGTCGGGTAAAGGATTATAAAAGTTAATTTAAAACACAGTATGCGATATATGCAGAAATGTAATGTTATATCTTTGTCACAATAAAGGACATACTGAACATGTATAAAATGTAATTTGAATATACTAAAATATAACTTACCCTTCCCCATACAATATATACTTTGCGAAATACTTCCATATAAATATACCTGTCATTTTGAATCACCCTGTATTTTTATGAAGCATATTGGAACATTTTAATCATCTTATTGATTATTTTCAGATAACAAGCATGAAGTAGAAAAGTTAACTAGAGCTTTAAACAATGTCAAGGTACTTATTATGCTTATTTAAGTAATTATTTTTTATTTACTGAATGATATCAAGTTATAAAAAAAATGTGTGTTTCATGATATTTTTACATTAAAGTACTCATTTGTATTTTTTAGGATATAGTTACACAAGTAAATTCTGCTGTTGCAGAAAAAGATAGGGAGGTTCGGCTTTTAGAAATTTATAACAGAATCGATGCAAAATCTACAGCTTTTTTTAAAAGAAAAAAATTTAAGGTATCCTTTTTCTGTTTCTCTTTCTTCAAATTGTCTTTAATTTATATATTTTTTTTTACTAATTTCTTCTATATATTTGTTTTAGAAATCAGATCTGCTTAATAACAACAGAAAACTCAGATATGAAGGAACTTTAGAATGGAAAAGTGCTAGAGGAAAAGTTATAGGTATGTCATATCACTTTTTGAATGGATCACTTATTCAGTAGTAGAATGCTAATTTCTGTTTACATACTGAAAGTATGTGTTTCATCTGATATTTTTTTTCTTGATCAAAGCTTTAATTCATCTTCTTTTCAAATTTCTGCTCCTCTTCTGTTTGTCTGTACACCACACTCAGAGTTTAAATTTCTATTTATTTATTTATTTATTCACAGAAGAAAAATTAAAAACTCTTAATTTTTTTAAAAATTGTTACTTTGTGACAATTTTCTTTCCTTCCAATCTGTAACAGTATCTTTTTCACCTTTAATACAAGCTTGCATGTAAAATTTCTAGCCCTAATATTTATTTTCAGAGTATCATGATTATATTGTGTTTTCCAATAATATATGTAATCTTGAATGTTTAAAAAAATTCTTAGTGAGCATTTCTATCTTAAAAGTAATTATCATATCAAATTTCCCGTTTTCAGCCTCAACAGAATTAAATCCAATTTTACATACCCCTTTGAGGGCAATTTATACAGTGATAAAAACTAACTTTCTTTTAAACAGGGGCTCTCTTTATTACCATCCTGAAGAATGTTTTGAATTGGTTGAGTTATTCCAAAGTAATCACAATCTTAGAATGTTTTTATAGCATTTTAAAATCAGTTCATATTTTTAAATTTTGATGTTTTTAGAATTGCTCTCAGCATCGTAAAAGTAACACTGTGTAATATTTCTAATCTCAACACATCCAAGGAAATTGTAACTATTGAATGTTTCGCATTATTATACTTTTTCAAGAGCAGTTGCACAATGCACGTAGATAAAAGTACCCCAATTTTATTCACAGACCATTATTATTTGGGTTTTTTTTACTATGTAATCAATTTGTAATTAAAAAATATAATTTATAATTACATAATAAATTATAATTTTTATAATAAATTTATAAAATTAATAATATTTAAAGATTTAATATTTTTATTTGTCGAATTCAACAGGTTTGATTCATTTGCATTTTAAAATTAGGAGATTCATAATGTAGATTTTCTGTACACATGAAACAATCAAATCATATAAGAAAAAAAACTCTTGATCAGTTATTAATATGAAAGCATAATGAAATAAAAATAATAAATAATGAATATGTGAATGAAGAGTAAAGATGACATAATTGTATATTATGTTATTAACTTGATAAATTTTCAAGTGAAACTTAAAACGCTTAGCCAATCTTGATTTACTGTAGAATTTTGAATATATTAATTTGATATTGGTGCACACGACCTCTTTAAGGCCTACTCTTGAATAATGAAGATTCACCCCTTTTTTAATATCTTAATTTCATTTATATCTGGCAAAATCGGTGATATTCATACTGTAATTATCCAAAATATTTTTTACACATTTTTATTCATGTAACACAGATTCTGGAACCACTAACGTGATGCATGGAAATGTGTAGAACATAATTTTGCATTTGCTAAAATAACCTTAGAGCTTAGACAATATTCAGTAACTTATTTTTCACATGAAAAAAAGTAAAGTTTCATAAACCACTAACTTGAGCAGAATCTTTTCAGATACCTTTTGAGTAGCATCTTGCTTGCAAGCATGCCTCTTTCTGACTGATATCATGATTTTTCTCTCTGGAATGAAGCTTTCTCACTGTTCTCATTCCATATTGGGAAAAACTCATTTTTCCTCGTTTTTATGGGTGAATCCTGATTTTAGCAAAGTAGGGGAATTTAGCAGGTCACATTCTTATAGATCAGAGTACCTCGGTGTAAGGCAAAATAGAGAAGATGTTGACAATTAAGTTTGCTCTGGGTTGTAAAAAACTGAATTTCTGTTTGCCAGTTGTCCAAAGGTGTAGATTGAGATTTATGTAGGAGAACTTTTCCCTACATAAGGGTTGAACAAAATATACAACAATGTATGTATTAAATGATGTAAAATATTGAAGAAACTGATTGTAGGTTTGACACATTGATAGTTATTTCATAAACATATAGCTGCCTACAAAGAGGTTTTAAAAGTAATTAAAGGTTGCCAGAAAGGGCTTTTGAAAATGTTGCTTCTGTGTCAAGGCCTCTATAAAAAGAAAGTACCCACAAATTATCTAACACTTACCTTCAGAACTGCCAAAAAGAAATATTTTTCTTTCTGCTTTGTTTTTCTTTATTTGTCTTGGTTAAATAAAATAAAAATGAGATGCTTTTTTACCCCATTTATATTTATTATGTAATGATAATAAAAATTATAATAATATTGATATTAATTACAGTAATTGTGTTAGTATGATAATAAAAACTGTTTTTTTCCCTTTTGCAGAAGTTCATGTAATTATATTATCGGATGTTATAGTTCTTTTACAAGAAAATAACCAGAAGTACACATTTGCCTCTTTAGATAACAAAGTATGTATAAATTTAATACCATATATTTTCATTTCATTTTTGTGTGTTTTGTTGGTTTCTTCTTTATCATATTTTTTGTATCTGTATTTAACACTTTCTAACATAAATGAAAAGTGTTTATGAAATGGGTTTGTCTGTCTATTCTCTAACTCATGTAAATATAGACCTATTGTCATAATATTGATATATGTTGTTGATATCATTATGGCATGTTTGACATTTAAAATTGAAGTGTATAGTATTATGGTTCATTTATAAGAATGCTTTAAACAATTCCATTACATTACGGTCAATGAGGAAATATCATTTGCAATTTATTTTAATGATAGTACATTATCTTAAATATATTGAAATGAATATATATCACTGAAGTGTACTACAAAGACTACTATAGAATATAGTAGGCATAAAATTTATCGTTCATTTACAGGGACACACAAAATAATTTGGCTTCAGTAGAAAATGAATAGTTACGAGCAATAATTGCTGCATATGTGTTTTCAGTTGTGGTATGCATTTTTAAATTTAATTATTTTTTAAATATTAATTGGTGTGTATAAATTCTATGGATCATATACAAACCTGCACAAAAGTTTTCAACAACATCCATTTGTTGGCAGAAATTGCTGAATGAAAGTTTTCAACAGAGCTATGTGTTTAACTGAACTAACATTTAGCATATGATGTAGTATGCATTCATATCTATAAATCATATACAAAGCTGCTCAAAAAAAGGTATATTTTTGCAACTGTTCATGGTAATAGCAGAAATTGGATTTTCAAATAATAAAGCAAATAATTTGAAATAATTATGTGTTTTCCAAATTTTTCATTTAGGCATTATCTTTCACCTTAGTAAATTGTGAAATTTTGTCATAATATTCTGAATGTGTTATATATATATTTATAAAATTTTATTTCTTTTATATTTCAATTATGACTTTTATTAAGTCCTTCTTAAGAGGGGGGGGGGGGGATATTATTATATTATTTAAAAAATACATCAACTATCAATTTTTGGCACATTCTGGTTTCTTGAGAAATGAATAAAGGTGTTAATGTCTAATCAACACTTGCTATTATAACCAGATGCTTTTAACTTTCAAAATCCCTTGTTCCCTTTTGACTTGACACTCTTGAAATATTAAATTCTGTTTACCATGACTTGCAAAAGGTGAGTAATGACATTTTACAATTTATCATTAATACAATAGTTTTATAAGTCTTGGGTATTGAAACTGAAAAGGAATTATTGCCCCAGTGCCCAATGCACATTGCACTGTACAGTACTACAATAACCTAATTAAAACAAATTAAACTTTCAAATTCCCAATATATTTTTTTTTTCGAGGCTAAATAGCTAAAAATCATTTTTTAAATAAGGAAAACTGCTGCAACAGATTCAGTACAAGAACTGAAGGGTTAAAGATAGCCTTTAAAAATAAATAAATAAATAGCAGCAGCAAAGCAAATATTTGCTTTAAAATATAATTACTTGCAAGATTAAGCATTAAAAACTAGTTTCTTCTTCTAGCTTTGTTTTAATGAGATATAAATTAAGGCAGTTAATTTCTTTTCAATGTGCTATGTTTTAGCTGTACCTTAGCTTAGCAATGTAGATTAACCGCATAACATTAGATCAATTTTGTATGCAATACTATATTATCACTAATGTTGAATAAATGATTATTATATCAGTGCTTTTTAAGCAAACACTTTAAAAGTTTTAAACTGTCATCTGGGTT
The DNA here is from genome assembly GCA_964019185.1 of Maratus speculifer. Classification (NCBI taxonomy): domain Eukaryota; kingdom Metazoa; phylum Arthropoda; class Arachnida; order Araneae; family Salticidae; genus Maratus; species Maratus speculifer. The sequence continues at coordinate 148,345,861 of OZ025303.1, forward strand.
TAATTATTTTACCATATTTATTTATGTTCAATATAAAATTACAAAAATAATTTTGGCCGAACTTTTTGTTTTAAAAACTAGTATTTGTTTTGAAAGTAGGATTTTCTTGTACCTCCTTTCAAAATATTTATTACAAGCTGCTTTTTAATAAAAGCTGCCTATAAATGTACAATAAGTTCTCAATAAAATGAACCTCAATGGATATCAAATGCATGTGGGATAAAAAAAATTACCTTCCAGGTTAGTGCAAAAAAATTATTGAAAACAATCCAATGTGTTACAATACCTTTCTTTTTTATCAATCAATTTATGCATTAACGATTAATTTATTTTAAAATTACAAAGCTTTAGAGTATATTTCTTTTATTTATTTTTATAAAAGTACTTTATGTGAATCATCTGTATGTTTTGACCACACAGTCACCAAATTTGTTTAAATGTTTATTATAGCATAGTATGACTATCAAAATAGTTATTTAAAGATAAAGCTTGTTTGCATATCAAAATGGAACTCTTAAAATGATTTAAATCTTTGCACCTTCTGGAAACAACTCTTGTGCACTTACAATTTTGGTGCTAGCTTTATCTAATTCTGCATGTTCACAGTTGAAAATTATATTTTAACCACATAGTCCCCAAATTTGTTTAAATTTGGGGACTTTGTAATTAAAATATAAATGTTATAGTGCGACATGAATTTCAAAATAGTTATTTAAAGATTAAGCTTGTTTGCATATCAAAGTATAACTTTTAAACGATTCTAAAACTCTGTACCTTTATAAAACAACTCTTTTGCACCTACAATTTTAGTGCCAGTTTGATCTTATTTTGCATGCTCACAAGTAAAAATTAAATAATTTTGAATCAATAATGAAACCAGTAATCAAAGTATATCTTTCAAAAAAACTATTAAACTAATGCAATTTATCTATATATTTTAATCCATTCTTGCATTTCTAAATTCTGTTTGCCTTTCACATTTTTTTCCAAAAATATTAATTATAGTGTAAATTTTCTGAATATAGCTACATCTTAACATTTCTACTTTCTTTCAGGCTGCTGTGATTTCTCTTCAAAAATTACTTGTAAGAGAAAAGGCTGGCCAAAACAGCAGAGGTATTTATTTAATATCTTCTAATCCCAATGATCCTGAGATGTATGAAATGCTTTGTTCATCCCCCAAAGATAAAAAACTGTGGTTGCAGATTATTAGGGATTCTGTAACTATGCTGACATCTGAAGGTGATTTTCACTTTATTATTATTAAAAAATTAGTTTGTTCTCTGTCTTATAAACTATACTGAAGTCCTTATTTATAACCCTTCTATAAATCAGTGTATACCTTTATTGAAAATTTTTTTGAATGAATTTATCTTTAATTAATTATATTAACATTCTTCATTTTTTTCCCCTTTCCTCTCTCTTTTTTTCCCCCATTGATGAAGAAAGTTTGGTTGATTTCAGAATGGTCGTTTTTAACTTTTTCCAACATAGGTAAAAATGTTTATGACTTCATTTTGTCTACCTGCATCCACACTCTAACTTTCATTAATATTCTTCTGCTATGTCATTGATATAAGTTGTAAAATTGATACGATGCAGTATAATATTTTTAAATTAGTATACCTTCCTCTTAGTTGCTAACTCAATTTCTAAATTGACCCCAAGTAGCACTTTAAATTGTTAGAAATATTATCAAGTATAACCTGTTTTCAATAACCATCAGTGCAGACATATATTCAATATCTTTACACCTCTCAAACATCATAATTTATTGGCTACTTCAGATTGCAATTACATTCAGAAGTAACTTTGCAACACATGGCTGAATTATCAAGTATTTATAACTTTTAAGTCTAGGAGAGCTTTAACACATAACCTATACTGAAGTGAAGGCCAATTGTTCAAGATTACTCACAAATATCTAATATAAAACTATCTAAAGCTATATATTGTAATATATTAGTTCCTTCAAGTGGTGATCTTCTTGTAGAACTAATTCACAGATTCTTATGAGCAGCCTTGGGATTAGACACAGGATTGGGACTGCTCAGATTGATACCAGCAGATATCGCCTTGGATGACTTTGGCTCCTTCTAATATGTCTTTCTATGCCCAATATAGCAATGTATGAATGAACTGTGTGTGTTTTTTAACCCCTTGGGACGAGCAACATGTATATGTGCCACAAAAAGTCTGAAGAATCCTTGTTCATTCCCATTAGTAAAGAATCCTTGTTCATTCCCATTAGTAAAATTTTACCATAAAATTTTCCTTATTTGATCGGAGCATTTTCTCAATTTAATAAGGCACAAAATTCTGTTTTTGAAAACCGGTGATAAAAAATTAAAAATTTCGTAAAAGGATCCCGTCGCGAAGGGGTTGAGTAAGAATATCCCCAGCAAAGACTCCAAAACCTAGTTTATAATATATATATAATTGAAGTTAACTATAGAGTGTTTCCCATTAAAAATGAAGTGAGTAGCATTCTAATTGATGGGCTCACAATCATAGTAGACCAAGTCCATTTTGAAAGAAAATGAGATACTCCATTTAAAAGGAGCATGAAATCTGTTTTATTCTCTCCCAGAGTGAACCAAGTCTCTAAAAACATGATCTGTATGAGAAAATATATGAAAACAGACTTGGTTCTGTGCGCAGACAAAACAGATTTTATGCACCTTCTAAATATTTTTTTTTTTTTTTTTTTTTTCAAATATAGATTTGTTCTATTATGACTGTGAGTCCCTCAATTCATTTATACGACACACGAAAACATTCTGTTATTATCTATGGAAAAAACAATATTTGTTGAATATTTTAATGACGATACATTACTTCAAACATAAATTAATAAGGTGTACTACAACATGCTTTTCATACAATATGAAGTGTCTTGCATTTATTAATTATTTACAGAAATGCATAAGAAATTCTATCACTGTACCATTTGTGAATGACAATTGTTGGAAGTGTGTTATCATTTGTGGTGTGCATATACAAGCCCTACTAATTTTTTTATATATTATGTGGTGTGTATAAATTTTATAGATCATGTACAAGCTTGAGAGAATACAAAAGAATTGAATACTTAACTGGGTATGGGTAGTAATAGCTGAAATGGGGTTTTAGCTGTGTTGTGTGTTTCCTAAATTATTTATTTAAATATCTACCTCCAGTGTATGTAAAGATGAAGTTTAGTTGCAATATTTTAGAAGTACTGAATTGTTTCATAGTGATGCATAATGATGAAATATTATTTAAGAATTCTTTAATACTTAGAATATTTTAATCATGTCTTTTAATTGCTATATACTTCTTTTTAATATAAATCCTGTCAAAAACATGAATGTGAAAGAATGCCAAGTTCGTTAAAGGTTTCGCTAATAAAAGAAGTGAGATGTAACTGCAAACCAAGTTCTTTCGGAGCTCCTTAAATCATAACTCCTGTCATGCATAATATTATTCAATTGCTTAAAATGATTTGTTAAGTTACTTGTTATTCAATAGAGTGACTTAGCAAGTTTTCTCTTCAATTTTTTCTATTTAGTTGATCAGAAATTAAAGTTGATCCCTTCCTTAATTTATCAGTACCTTAACTTCAATATACTTATTCGAACACTCGATTGACTAGATCTTTGTTAATCAGATTCTAGATTAAATTGTACTCCGACTTAAAGATTAAAGTTGGTAACTGAAAACTTGCCAAGTCACTCTATTGAATAACAAGTAACTTAACAAATCATTTTAAGCAATTGAATAATATTATGCATGACAGGAGTTATGATTTAAGGAGCTCTGAAAGAACTTGGTTTGCAGTTACATCTCACTTCTTTTATTAGCGAAACCTTTAACGAACTTGGCATTCTTTCACATTCATGTTTTTAACAGGATATCATTATTTTTTGTCAAATCACTTCTTTTATGAGCGAAACCTTTAACGAACTTGGCATTTTTTCACATTCATGTTTTTGATAGGATAGCATTATTTTTTGTCAAATAAGTAGGTATTTGTTTCCTTTTTGAAATAAGTAGGTTAAATTAGTTTTATTTAATATTAATTTCAGCTTTTTCCTGCATTTATTCACTGTTTTTTTTCAGTCAAATTAAAAAATTTAACATTAGGACTGCTTATGTTCCTTTAAATTCCACTAATAAGGATGTTTCTTTTACGTGATTGGGTACTACTTGATTATTTCGTCGACCAAAAATGTTTGTAGCCAACTTGGCGAAATATCGCTATATTGACGACAAAAATTACGCACCAAAAGTCATACTAACATGGCTCTATTTCTGGTATTTTGCCAAATTCCCATAGATTCCCATTGTAATCTGGTAATTTATCCAATAATTTTGTTAGAGCAAGGACTGCCGCCATCATTTTGGCATCTTTTTTTTTTTTTCTTTAAATCGGTTCGCTAACTACCCAAGATTGCTTAAATATTGCTATTTAGAAAGTTTTTAGAATGCTTTTCGCGCATTTTTACCCCTTTTAAATTTTGTATTTGTTAACAAATGTTCTTAGTGATCATTTATATCTTATAATTAATGAACATGCCAAATTTTATGTTTTTAGGCCCTTAACATACAGACATCGCATTTTTAGAACGCTTTTACTTACCCATCATACCTAGTATAGGGTAGGTCTTGCAATCGTTTTGAAAATCGAAAAAAAAATTTTGACGGATTTACACGTTTTAGATAGTGGAGATTCCGAAAAACATATTTTTAGAAACAAAATTTTGCCGTCCGTCTATCTGTCTGTCTGTAAACGCTCTATCTCCTGAACGAATTGAGATAGAGACTTGAAATTTTGTATGTAGTTAGTATGTAAGAATGGGACGAAACCTATTTAATATCAGCAACCTCGATTATCCGGAACTATTTTTTTCGGATTCTCGAAAATTTCGTTCTGATGAAAGGTACATAAAAATTTTCGAATTTTTTTGTTCTAAGGAATGGACGTAAAAGGCAATAAAATATCACACATTTTGCATATAGAACGAAGTCGATTGGATTATTAATTGCTGAGATATTTTTAATCCTGTTTTCCACATTCTTCGATTTTTCATGGCCCTGTATTTGGTTCAAATTTCAATTCAGAGGTATATTTTAATTGGACATAAGACGCAGTTAATTTTTAGTTAATAGAGTTATTATTTTTGGAGTTATAAGGATGTTTCTTTTACGCAGTTCGGTACTAATTGAGTAGTTTGGCGTTTTATATAATTTGTCGAAATCGGTAATCATCAGTTCTTTAATAGAGCATTACCATGTATATTAACAATATTTAAATTTTGTTTATGAATTGCAATGCATTGTATAAATAGTTTTCACATGTTTTATTTTCATATACATATCCATGATGGGTAAGTATTACGGTGGCCCCCAACAACTAGTTTTCTATTTTACCCCCTTTGGGTTAGTGGAATCGACATAAGATATAGCCTATATTGGAGCAAGGACTATCACCATCATTTTGATATCATTACTTTTAAGATCGTTTGTTGTTTGCTGAAATTGCCTAAAAATCCCAATTTAGAACATTTTTAGAACGCTTTTCGCACATTTTCACCCCTTTTTAATTCCGTATTTTTTATCAAATGCCCTTAGAGATCTTATAAATAATTAACATGCCAAATCTTATAGTTCTAGGTTCTTCAGTAACACAAAAGTTGCATTTTTAGAATTTTTTTGCTTCTTCACCCTCTTTTGGTTAATTGTATACACATAAAATATAGCCTATGTTTGAACCGGGGCGAATACCATCATTTTGGCATCATTAATTTTGAAATCGGTTTGGTGGTTTCAGAGATTAGCCCCGATACTTGCCAAAAGTGTCGCCAACTTGGCACTATTTCTGATATTTCGTGAAATAACTCTAAAATGCCAAACTTTATGTTTCCAGTCTAGTCCCTTAATATACAGACATCGCATTTTTAGAATGTTTTTATGCTCTTTTACCTCCTTTGGGTTAGTGTAATCGACATAAGATATATCTTATGTTGGTGCAAAGACTGTCATCATCATTTTGATATCATTACTTTTAAGATCGGTTTGTTGTTTGCTGAGATTGTTTTAAAATTGGTATTTCAAACTTTTTTAGAACGCTCTTCGCGGATTTTCACCCATTTAAATTTGATATTTTTTTAGCAAATGTCATTAGTGATCATTTACATCTTATAAATAATTAACATGCCAAATTTTGTGCTTCTAGGCCCTTCAGTAAAACAAAAATCACATTTTTAGAATGTTTTTCGCTTCTGAACCTTCTTTTGGTTAGTGGCACAGACATAAGATATAGTCTATGTTTGAACCGGGGCGAATACCATCATTTTGGTACCATTACTTTTGAAATCGGTTCGGTAGTTTCAGAGATTAACCCTGATACTCGCCAAAAGTGACGCCAACTTGGCACTATTACTGCTATTTTGTGAAATTCTCATAAGCTTCCATTGTAATCCAATAATTTATCCTCTAACCAACCATTAATGTTTAATTAATGGTGATTTCTGATTTTTTTCCTATTTATAGATCCAATAACCTACCTTCACACCAAATTTCAACTTCCTAAGTCACGTGGAAGTAGTCAAACATTTCTATGAGTGTGTCAGTGGTAAAAACAGTGGTTTTCAGGCGTCAATTTCTCGTCATCGGTAAAAGATTTTCTTTTTTTAAATTTTAGATTCGGAAATTAGAAGATGGTCTTACACGACACAAAAAATTTCAAGTGTGTTGGTCAAATAGAATTTAAGTTATTGAGGGGTCAAAAGTGGTTCGAAATGGTTCGTGTAATATAACCCACGGCCGGTGTGTCGCCTTTTACTTTGTGAACTTGGCTGACACACTGCCGTGTGTCTAGATAATATGAGGCAGTTAATGCAATTTGTAGAAAATTCTTATTATTTTATTATGACAGTTTTCTCAAATTTTATAGTTAAGAGCATTTATTAGGTTAAATAAATTCATGTCCTTATTTCAGCTTTTTGCATTTTATGTGTAAATGATTTAATGAATTAAAATGTATGGAAATTAGTTTGTATGGGGCATATGTAAACCTTAAAACCCCTTTCACAACTATTTAATTTTGGAAAAAAAATTACTTTTAGCAGTAAAAATCTTATGTATTTGTGGCAAAAAATCACAAACAACAGTGTTTGAAATCCTTGATAATCAACAGGAACAGTAACTCCCCCTCTCCCCTCTTCTCTAATAGGCAAATATAAATTTTCTTGGCCGGAAAAAAACACAAATGGACATTAACACAATTTCGTTTTATTTGAAACCATCAAAATAAATTATTGTATGGAAATAAAGTATGTAATAAATAATTTTATAGTTCTAGTTTATGTATTAATAAATATAAAGACGTCTTATCATTAGCAGATACAAAATTGTTAAAGATTAATTTAATTTCATTATTTCTTTGCCATTTAAAAATGTCAGTTATATTCACAATTGAATGAAATTTTAATGATATTCTTATTGAAATAAAATAGACTCAATTTTTAAGGAAAATTATTAATGAATGGTGTTTTTTCCATTTCTATAAAAAAAATTGTGAAGAAAGACATTTTAAGTTGATTTTAAAACACAACAGTTTTGATTTTAAAACACAACAGTTGAGAAAGGAGTTATTGAGAAGCAATCAATTATAACTCGAAATGTAACACATGAATTTGATCATGAAAATGGCATTCAATTTCAAGGCAATCATATTTAAACAAGGAATTTATGTGCAATGTGCATTAAAAAAGAAATATGCATTTTATATTCTCATTATACTTAAATTACTCTTCTAGAAGTAAATTTAAGTAACTTAAGAAATAACGAAGGCATTTTGGAGGTTTATTAATGAAAATTTGCTAGGTTTAAATCTGTCAAAAGCAGTATTTCTAATTGTTGCATCATATAGGCTGATAAGCCCTTCTTGACACCTTCTGCAACCATTTTTGATATCATTTCATTATGTTCTAGGATATGAAACATATAATTGTCCGTGTGAGAAGCAATCAGTCTCTAGATCTAAACCACAGAATTCTAAAAATTGGCTTTAAGCTTTGTTGATGGAAATTGCAAATGCCAATCAAATTGGGAATTGCAGTCACTTAAATTGAAATGGCATATGTCAAAAATTCTGTAAAATAATTAAACACTTCATCTGCTACCACAACCGTATTGATGGACTTGTAACTTGTATGTGACTGCCTTGCTTTGTATGCTTGACTGAATAATGTTGTTAGGTTCAAGGTTCGTAGATGTCTTTGCTCTGGGCCACAAGAATACTTTTTTCTGTCAGCCAATTATGATTCTTACAGTTGAATTGAATATTGGCAAATGCTTTTTTAACCAGTTCTTCTTGTGTCATCATTAAACCGCTGAAGTTATGAGACAATGAAATTCATCCTGAAATCGGATCAACTGACACTTTACCACTCTGAGTTCCAGCATTTGATGTTAGACTAATTTAGCAGATCAATCCTTTTGCTACTGCACTCATATAATTGTAGTTAATTTTAACGTGTTTATATGTAGCCATAAATTAGCACATTTCAGTCAAGCATCTTTTTTAGTCCACTGATGTGGACCAAGGAATTACAGGTAATGTTTGCCTGAAATCTCCTGCAAGCAGTCTTAATGTGTTTCCAAATAGTCTGATGTTTCCACCCAAATCTTACAATGGTCAATCAAGAGCCTCAAACGATGTTTTGTGCACCATTATGCATTTATCTAAAATGATAAATTTGTATTTCTGCAATACTTTTTCCATGCCAAATGCTTTGGAAGTTTTGCACACAATATTTTCAATTAATTTTATGTCAGTGACAATTTCAAAGCAGAATGAGCAGTTCTTCCAGCAATATCGCAGCTATTCCGGATGACGAAGAGCTGCTATGTCACTTTGCGATCGAATTGTTTGCCAGAATCAAAATAATTAGGAATGTTTTACCAGTTCCTCAGGATGCATCTAAGCAGATTTCTCCAATCCTGTTATTATTTTAACATAAATGCCTTTTTGCTCAAGTGGTAGCTTAGAAATATTGGATTGCACATGCAATAAAATATCACCCATCTTTTAATTTTGTTCTCAATACATTTCTATATCGAACAAAGCAGCTGCTGATTGATTCAGTGATGGCATTCCCAAATGATCGAGAATTTTATTTGTGATTTCTAAACACAAATATCCAATCATTTTCAACACTTAATTGTAGATTTCTGCTTTGAAATTCATGTTCATATTTGAATTCCAACAGAACATATTTTCAGCCTAGTGTAATTTATATTTCTCCCATAGTTTTGTAGGAGGTAAAAAAGAGCAGGCAGTCAATATCGTTGCAAATAATGTACTAATTTGATTAAGCTGTGATGTTTTTCACTTGTTATTAATGCATATATATCCAAGTGTTGGTTTCTCTCAAGTTAATTCAGAGCATGACCTGCACTGGGAAAATAACTTGCCCCAACTTTTAGAGGTTAGCAGTTTTATACAAACAAGCACTAACATTTTTATTTATATCGATAACCACTGCCATTTAACATTTAACTTTTAAGTTAAATTATTGTGAGCAAATCTAATGCATACCAACATATCTGACTTTTGAAAGCTATAGATCCAGATAGTTTTGTAATAATATGGTTTTGAAGTTGATGCTCCTGCTCACATACATATAAAAGAATACCATTTATTATTATTTATTTATTTATTTATTTATTTTAACAGAGAGTAACCTTGATTATTAAAAACATTTTTTGCAATGAAAATTTGTGAAGCGTAGTATAAACATATGATACAGTTAAATAATTCAAAAAGATGTTTTATATTATAAAATAAAAATGCATTTTATCCTCTTTATCCCAACGGATAGTGAAAATTTTGTTTAAATTCACAATTTTAAAAAAGAATAGTTAATATGTGTTATTATTACTGCAACTTTTTTTCCTCTTACAGAGAGTAAGGGATTTATTAATGCTGGTGATAAAACAGAGTCAAGTTGGTCATCTGATGATGAAAAATCCTCTAAACTTACTGAACTATGTGGTGAGTAAAATTTTGGAGACTTCTGAAGTAGCAGTTATAGCTCTCTTTCTCTCTTTTTTAGTTTAATTTTTATTCTATTAATTAAAAAAATATATTCTTTTCTTTCTTAAAATTTAAAATGAAATTTTTTGCATCAGAGAGGAAAACAAAATCCTATTTCTGAAGCGTTTTTTTTTTTTCTGTCTATATAAAACACAAACTTGTGATTTTTTTTTTTTTTTTTTTTTTTTTCACATCATCTGCCCTGAGCTTTTTATGTCATCTGCTTTTGAGCTTTAATAGTTATTTTTATTATTTATTTATTTATTTTGACTGAAAATTGATTTTGTAAATGAAACTGCAACAACTTTTTAATATAAAAGTTTTTTTTATGAAACTTCATCAAAATGATAACAATCAAATTAAGAATTTCTGTCGTGAACATAATATTAACTTTCCTGATTGTATTTCACCAGTCAGAAGCATGGTACTGCTTTTAAAAATGACACATATTTGAAATAAACAAAATCAGTGGCTTTTATAAAGTTTTAACACATTAAAACGATTATGTTAAATTTTGTACTAATGTTGGAGGAGCAGATAAGTTATTAAGAAAATAATAAAAAATCTCAGTGAATAAAATAACATTAAGTAAGGTAACATCCCCAGTAATTGGCATGCACCAATGATTGGCACATCCTAAAAACATGTCCTAAAATAAGATTTATATCCAGTTTTTTAAAAATGTAAGACCATATACAAGTTGTATACTCATTTACTTTAAAGATTATAACTTTGATTTATGCTGCTAGATGACAATAATGCCTAGGAGAGAGAAACAATTATGGTTTGCTCAAATTAGCCATTTTTGTTGCAAATGCTTCTTTTCTGACTTAAGAAAGGCATGCTTTTCAATTCATTATTATCTGATTTATAATGTATTTTAAATTTTAATCGACAACAGTTTTGTTTAGATGAAAAGGATTACTTGTATAAAAGTATTTTTGACACAAATATTTGGATTTCTGAATTAATGGTAGATGCCAATTAATGGTGCTTCAATTTTGCTAGTTCCAAGTAATTGGCACCTATTCCAATTACTAGGAAATCGCAAGATTTGAGATTAAACCACTTATTTTGGCAGTGCTTTTAAAGTTTTAGACTAAATTTATTTATCAGTTGTTTTTATTTGAAAATATCAAATATTATCAGTAATTGGAATCCATTAAAGCTTTGTATGTCAATCACTGGGGGCAGCATGACAATTACTGGGTATTAATATAAATATATTGTATTGTTTTAAAATGTTCACATTTCAGACTAATATGCTGATTTCTTCCTCTCAAAAACCTGAAATATGGCATCTTCATCTACAGTAAATTCATTTAAAGCGATTAAACCCAATGCAAAATATAAAGTTTTTTATTTTTCATATAAACATGTGCCAATTACTGGATCACAATGTGTCATACATTGGTGCTCTAGGTGCCAATTACTAGTGATTACAGCTACTTTTATAAATGTATTTTTTAAAAAATACTTTTTTGAAAATTTTTGCTTTTAGTGGGCAAAATAGATGCACAGATATGCATTCTTTGATTTAAAAATATTTGCAAGTAAATATTTTATTTCTTGGTAATGAAAATTGAAGTAGGTTTAAAGAAAAATTCATAATACACCAATTACTGGAGATGTTACCCTAATTTATTATAGTAAATGACAAACGGGGCAAAATTTTTCTGGTTGAGAAAATCCTGTCATTCCTAAAATAAAAGATGCATTCTTGTCCATGAATATAAAATATTTTACTTCAGTTGTCTCAATTTGATGTTTACAGGCAGTTTAAACTTGAGAACAGCCTAAAGAAAAAGAATTGTTTTCCCCCATAAAATAGTTACATTTTACTATAGTTATGTAGAAATAATTTTCAATTTCTCTTTTATTGAATTTGAGGTCATAAAACCTTAATCATATATTGGTGAAATGAAATTCAGTGAAAAAGTACATCACTTTGATATGCTTAAAGAATTTTTTATTTTTCTGAATGAAAATGCATATTTATATTGTTATTTTCCATTGCTTAAAATATTTCGCTGTTCTACATTTAACGTTTTCAATCTTTAAAAGAAGTGAAATGTGAAAATGGCATCACATGTAACAAAATACAAGCATTTTTATTTATAAACTGAGTTAAAAGTATCTAAGTGATGCATATGTTTGAATTTTTTACTCTGCCAGTAGTAATATTATGTCGTAAACAAAGTTCCCATGATGAAGAATAAAAATCTATACTTATGCAAAATATTTTTTTTCAAATATACCGACACTGCAAACTGTTAAAATACGTACAAGATCCCTTGTATTAAAAAAAAAAAATAGGTTGCATAAAAAACAAAATAAAGAGAAGCATAAACAGTATAACCTTTTTTAGCATTAAATTGTTTCAAGGCTTCATAAGAAGAACTTGTATTTCATCGCAAAATTCATGAAAGAAAAAGTTAGAAGCAATAGCAGCTGAGTAATATATACATGTTACTACTCTTGCACTTTGTTTTTGATTTACTAAAAATTCAAGCTGATGTTCCTTTATGAAACCTTTAAACACACGAATGTCAAATTTGTTATTGTTATATGTGATTTTCCTTATATTGATTTTTATGTATCCTGTATTTATTAAACACTACCTTATAAACATGTAACACTATAAAAGTGTTTATTTTATAACATTCAATGATTTAAAACTCCTCCCAGATGATAATCTTGGTTACACAGTGGGCAAACTTGCTATAAATTTTTATTGGAAATGCATTTATTAATAACATGTTGATGGATGGATCAAAAAGTATGAAAAGTTTGAGCCTGTGAAAATGATGTTTTATTTATTTGGAAAAGTATATTTTATTGATTAAACTAAAAATTTAGCATAATTTTTTTAATGGCATAATTGCAAATATTAGAATAAAAGTCTTAATTGATTATTTTATCTAGATTTGTTCCTGATTATTTCACAGTTTATTATAATTGGAATAAATTACATATTAAATAAATCAAGATCTATTTTTTAATAATGTAAAATGTTTATAGAAATATAGTGTTTAGGTAATAGTTTCAAATACTGCTTTTTGAAATAATCCACATAAGATTAATTTTTTAATTTCTGTTACTTTTTTAGATTTGGTGTAAGTTTATCTAACAGCTCCTTATTATTATTATTATTTTTTTTTTTTTTATTTATTTATTTTTTTTTTTTTTAATGAATGTTGTGTTTATTGTCAGTTTCATCTGACAGTTCCTTTTAGACTTTTTTTTCCAATGGACTTTGACAGGCGTCATTTCATTATTAGGTGCATTTGTGATTGTATAAATATGTAGCACCTATAACATGTAACATCGTCGTTTGGTCTGTCCATCTATTTGTCCACATATAACAGCTCAAAAACTATCTTGCCAAAGGGTTTTTAATTTAATTTATAAGAATGTTACCTTGCAAAATTTAATTGCCTCATTTCAAATTTTATGAAAATCAAATCAACACCTAAAAAGATATTAATGAATTTTCTACATTCTATTAAATCCTATCATACATAATTTGTTCAATGATATTCTATGATAGGTAATGATTCTAGGTGGCAAGGTGATCACGTCCTATTTAAGATGGAGTCACATTATTTCCGTATTACTGAATTTAATGTACAGAATTGTAATAAATTTTGTATTTATGCATTTTTTGCATAAGAGTACAACTGTTGCACCAAAGTCTGAATATTTATAAAACTACAGTGGAGCATCGTTTATACGACGCCGAAGGGACTACCGAAAAACGTCGTATAAACGATAACGACGTATAATTGATTTTCACTTAAATAACTAGAATTAATTTTGTTTTCACTTAATTTTAATATTTAACATGATGATTTGCATGAATTTGTAAATTAAACAAACCAAAATAAACAAATAATCTTAAAAACGGGGGGGGGGGGGGGTGAATTAGTAAGCAATTAAAATATGCGTACCTTTATTTATGCTTCACCGAAAGACTCCTCATCTACAGTATATCATTTCCTTTCCATTTAAAGTCAAAGATCAAAAACCCTGCGTGGCCAACTAAAAGTCGCCAATACTGATAACAATTAGAGGATAGTCTACCTGCAACTTAAAATAGATCGGGAAAGTAGAGATGCACCGGATGGGGATTTTTGCCGGATACCGGATAACGGATATCCGGTAAAAAAATTAACCGAATATCCGGTATCCGGCCGAATAATTTCTCATTTTTAATTTTAATAATATTTCAATTTTATGCTTGTTTAAAGAAAAAAAAAATTATCGTAATTTTATATTATGCAAGTATTAGCAGATTTCAATTCACTTATTAAGTCAAAGTTACTTAAAAACATAGTAATAATTAAATATTGAAATGTAATATTATTTTGCCTTTTCATTTTTACTTATAAAACTTCTAACTTTACATGCTTTTTTTTTCCTTCCTTTTCTGTAGTCTCTATCACCAGATTTAGATAGTGTCTTGATGGTTTTATAGATACGTTGTATCGATTAACTAACGGAAAAAAAAGTTTTTATCCTGTTAACACAATTAACAAAAATATGATAGTTATGTATGTTACTCTTCTTGACACTGAGTGAGAGTTACAGTTTTCCTATTAAGCTCTTTTTGCATTGCAGAGCAAGTTTCAGACTGAACTTTATTGATAAGGTCACTTGCAATTTTAACATGACTGTGTGACTTATAACAAGGCGTAATTCAATTGCTTTGGAAATTCTTACTAAAATATGTTTTTTTTTTTTTTTTTTTTTTTTTTTTTTAATGCAATTTGTATATTTAATGATTTTTTTCTTTTGTTTTTACCACATTTTTTCTATTGTTGACTGCTTAGCTTGTGCAATGGGAAATGTGAATTGATGTTCCAGCAAAATTAGAATGGTTTCTTCAATATCAGCACCATTTTGTTCTTGATTTTCTAAACAAACACACTTTGAATCTGGAGTATGAATATTCATAAATAAACTCTTTAATTTGCTGGAAATTTTTATTTTTCTACATGGTTTTTAATCCTCAATACTTTAGCACTTATAAGATGGCCCCATTGTACACATTTCTGACTCAGAATTTTTGATATATTAACAGCAACTTCATAAAACTTTTAGATTAGATATTTATACCTTCCTCTTTTGTTGATATTCATAACTCAAATTAATAATAAAGTTATTAACAAAACACTTGAGAAGAACTATAAAAGTCAACTATTTCATTATAGCAATTTAAAAAAAAAAAAAAAAAAAAAAAAAACTGAACGCAAAACAAAATTGAAATTGTAGTTGATATTCTAGTTTTGGTTTTACAATTACAGTTATGACAGAAAAATTGAACATCGCAGTTAAATTTTGACAGGTGAAAATTACAATAAAACTTTTGAGAGGTGTAAAATTACTTCATTACTGAAATTTAACAACAATTTTTAAGAGAAATAAAAAATTTGAAGTTGTACATATTCTAGTTTTAGTTTTACAATTGCTGTTATACGTTATGACAAAATATTGTCATATTTTAAACATATCTTCATTTACATAAACATTATAATTTCATAATCGGGAAAATATACAAGTATTTATTTTTGTTAATATTGCTTTTTAATAAGATAAGGTTGTTAAGGAGCAAATTAGTTTTAATTTTTTTTTAATGTAAAAAAACAGAATTTAAAAAATGTTTTAGTATCCGGCAACCGGATATTAAAATATTCGGCCGGAACGAATATCCGGTTTGAGTGCCGAATAAGCAGGATATCCGGCAGGAGCCGGATATCCGGTGCATCCCTACGGGAAAGCTGACCATCCCCCAAAAAAGAATGGCCCTTCCCAAAGTAATCTGTTACACGTAAGCTGATTTTTCAGACTAATCGAACACCAGCCACATTTTTATAATGTGGAGTGCATTTAAACACGATCTTTGGTGTCATTCATAGCTGCCAACTTCCGCTCGTTCGTAAAATATACAAGAAAAATAAACAAAAATAAACCTATACAAAATCGAAAAATCGACGTATAAATGATTTTGAACATCGTATAAAAGATATATTTTTACATTAAAATGAATAGGAATGAATCGGGACCACATTAAAACGTCGTATAAATGTAAACGTCGCATAAGTGATCGTCGTATAAACGATGCTTTACTGTAGTTAGAGTACAGGAGCACCCATTTTCCACGTTTGACATACAATTTCCCACTTCTTATTATTTGCTATTGTTCTGTCACACTACATCAGTTCTTTTCTCTAGTAAAATTAGTAAAATAATTAATTGAATTGAAATATAATAGTTTTACAATAAGAATAGTCTTCTTTCATGTTTAATTAAATGCTATATTTTTATCTATCTTTAAAAAATGTAAATTGCTTTTAATCAATATTATCATCATTCTTATGTATATTTAACTGTAATTATTAAATGGGGGATGAAATTTATTTTGTATTTTGTGACAAAATTTTGAAATACATCAAAATTAGAGCATAATTATTTTCTTTAATTTTACAGTTTTTCCTGAACAGTTCAAATTGTGCCACATTCTTCTTGCTTCTCAATAACTGTGTTTTTTTCTTTTGGTTTAAACAGTATTGTAACGTTTTACGTCTTTCCCTTGGTTCCGATGTAAAAGGCAGCACGATGACTTCTCATTTTCATGACAATCATCTTTTTATTTCCGCACACGACATTAACAGATACACTATAAAACTTGACAACTAAAGACTTTACACACATAAAAATCAAACAAGTAAAAAAACGTTAAAATCATCACTGAAAATCTGACACTGTCCCATCCCTTTCCACTCTCTGCTCTTCGTTTCCTCTCGTTTCCATCAGTTGATTGTACCACATCAGCGCCGTCTGGCAAACACAGAAGAAACAGTTCGGATTCAGAGCAGAAAGTTAAGATCGCTTCTTGCAAAATCATGATCGGGAGCTATGTGCCACAGTCAGTTACTTGGGGTCGTCACAGTATTATTACACACTAGTAATGTTTTGAATGAAGTCCTTGTTTTCCCACGTTATATCAGGATTCATTCTAGAGCATGAAATCACATGATTTGTTCAGTATTTTTAATAATCGTCTTTAAAATAATTATACTTTTTAATTCTCTTTAAAACTTTTGGCTAGAATCTGTAATAATAATAAAAAAAAAAACTATCAGGAATTTTTTATATAAAAGTAGTAGATATCTACATATTTTGTTTGAAAATGTTTGCTATAATTTTTATTTATTTAATGTTATCTATTTTTAGCAACTATGCAAGAGAAAGATCTTGAAATAGTAAATTTATGTGAAGAAAAATTAAAGGCCATGATTGAAGCATTAGTAAGTATTAAACTGATTTAAACTGTATACACATACACACTTATTGTTTTGAATCTTAGCATGTCTCTTCTGATTAACAGTAAGAAAGTATATATACTTCCTAATTTTTAAATAAAATAATGTTGATAAGTTTTCTCTTTTTAACTGAAGCCTGTGAAAATATATTTCATAGAAAATATATTTTCCCCTTAGAGGGGGGGGGGGGAAATACACTACCTGGCCATTGATTATCGTTCACTTGCGATTTTAGACATTTTGTTAAATATCTAGAAAAATACATGAGGAATCATCTCAAAACTCTTAGTGTATAAATATAATAGTATAAGTCATACATCTCCGTGAAGATTTTTTCTTCGAAACTCCATAGGGGACCATCAACAAATTAAAAAAGAATAAATATCTTTTGAATAACCCTGTCAAAACTAATGTAGCAAAAGTGCTCAAACTCTAGATTATGATTGAGTGCCTTATTGTAATACACTGTGTTCATTTTTATGCAAATAGCATGTATACTCGTAGAGAAATTAAGGTTTTTATAAAAACAGTCCTAAGTTTTTTCCTTATAATTTTCAAAGTTCTTATTATAAAATAATATTATTTTCTGAAAATATGACAAACAACATTGCACACAGTACCCTGTAATCCGAATTAAAAAATAATAATTGTATGAAAAATGAGTAGGTTTACTAAATAATTTTTCACTATGCATGCTTCAATGATATCCAAAAATTCATTTGCATATTATGTTAGCTAAATATATAGAGCAACTTTTGTGAAAGTCTCAAAATCATAGCTTGAAAATTCTAAAAGTAATCGTCTATAGAAAAAGGACAAAATCCGTTGTTTCCAAAATGAAGTAAATTGAGGGAATTTATCCAAATGTAGTAGTACGTCCCATATTGTGTATTCTATATTGACACTAATGAATGAATATATGGATACAACCCCTCTTTTTTTTGCTTCATTTTGAGAATAACGGATTTTCAACATATTCAATTGACGATTATTTTGATAATTTTCAAGTTATGATTTTGCGACTTTCACAAAAGTTGCTCTATACATTTAGCTAACATAATATGCAAATGAAATTTTAATATCGTTGATGCATGCGCAGTGAAAAATTATTTAGTAAACCTACTCATTTTTCATACAATTTTTGTTATTTTTTAATTCTGATGACAGGGTATTGTGTGCAATATTGTTTGTCATATTTTCAGAAAATAATATTATTTTATATTAAGAACTCTGAAAATTATAAGGAAAAAACCTGGAAAAATTTGGGACCATTTTTATAAAAACCTTAATTACTCTGCGAGTATGCATGCTATTTGCATAAAAATGAACACAGTGTATTACAATAAGGCACTCAATCATAATCTAGAGTTTGAGCGCTTTTGCTACATTAGTTTTGACAGCGTTATTCAAAAGATATTCATTCTTTTTTAATTTGTTGACGGTCCCCTATGGAGTTTCGGGGAAAAATCTTCACGGAGATGTATGATTTATACTATTATATTTATACACTAAGAGTTTCGAGATGATTCCTCATGTATTTTTCTAGATATTTAACAAAATGTATAAAATCGCAAGTGAATGATAATCAATGGCCAGGTAGTGTATCTGGAGATCTACTATTATGTACTTTGTCCTTTGTCTTCATCAGTGGATTTCTTCTTAACCTCATTTTTTTATTGTTTATTATTCTGACTTAAGTCATTTATTTATACTACTGGTTTTCAATGTAGGTTTTTCATAGGCACCATATGATGCTGCCATTACAAATTAAATTGTAATTGTCTGCGAAATGTGAATATTTCAAAGATTTTCCTACATTTCATTTATTTCTCTGGTAATGCACTCTATAATTTGATGTTAAAATTTTATTATCCTGTATCCAGTGATCAGTTTGCATTTATGTGTTTATTGGGAATAAACTTTAGTGCAGTTCAACATATTTCTATTGGATTATTTATGCTCATTTGTACACTATTTTATGTTAGGTGAGTCCATTATATATTATTTTAAAAAAATTTCAGATGAATTGTTTTTACATGTGTAATTTACGATAATGGATTTAATATTCTAATATTATTCTAATCAACTTATAAAAGGTTATTTCAAATTTTGTTAACTTCATATTTTTCAGATTTAATTGAATGAATTAAATATTTAAAATAGATAATGTTTTATTATTACTAATGTGAATGACATTTAACATTTCATATTATTTTAAAATACAAGTAAAAACTTTATAGTATTCATAATCAGTTGTCTATGATTTAATAATTCTTAAACCTAAACAATTCTGGAAATATACATTTAGGATGTACATCAATGTTTACAAAATTGATATATTTTATACATTTATCTTCATCCACAATTCAATGTCAACCACTATATATATATTATGCAGTAGTATATTATTGGATACATAATTTTGAATCTGGTATTTTTTAAGTTTCATAAATTTCTGTTATATTTCAAATTTTTACATTTTGCTCAATAATTTTGCTTTATTTCTCCTTTTCAACATTGCTTATCCAACAGTAAGTTACCATTACTAAGGGCACTCTTTAAATAGTATCTGATTTAAAACAATTTTAGCAGACCTAACTTGTCAATTCAAGACAACATTTATATCTAGAAATGAGGCATTAAGATCTCTTAAATTTAAACTTTATTCTTATATATGTGCCAATTTTTATGTTTTGTTTTATTTTACTTTTTTTATGAGTATGTTTGTATTTTAGTATGAGTTGCATATTAAATCTTATTTAACAATTCATTTTTCCAATATTTTCTTTATAGGTATTATTAGGATATGAAAGGCAGAAACTCCCAAATGTAAGTTTTTATATTTTTCCTTTTCTTTTGAAAGAAAATAAAAATAAATGTGTATTGATAATTCATATTGAACAATCTTTTGAACAGGATACCTATATAAAAACTCTGTAAAGTAAAAATAACAAAAATAATTTAGATAAACATTCTTATAACAGTTTTGAAATATACCTAATTAATGTATGTATTTTTTTTTCTTAACATCTTTTATACTGATGTCAAATGATGCCTTTTTAAAGTTTTTATTTATGTTTATTTTGGTTGTTTTTATGTAATGAGCATTAAAAAAAAGTCTTCAATGTAATAAAAATGATTTGTAGTTGTTTCAATCTAAAAATGAGAAATGATATAGAATAAATTGAAATCTTTTAAAAGATGTCATTTGATACCAGTAGAAATTAGTATTAAGAGAAGTTTAATGTTGTTTTATTTTATTTATTGGGTTTTAATTTAGCTGTTCTATTTATGAGACTGTGGTTGAATATGGGTTAAAATAATTATAAATTCTTTGTTTTATTTTATTATTATACATTTTTTTAGATGAACCATTATGAAACTCTTAATTCATCATATCCATTGATTTTTAAACCTTATTCCCTGCAGCAAAGTTTGATTTTATATTTTAAAAAATCTAAATTCCTTCAAATTAATCTCTTATCTTATTAAAATATTGTTACAGTTATTGTTTCTATTAATTGCTTAAAGTTAAGTGGTTATATTTTATTTTGTAAAAGCTATTGTAGATAGAGACAAATAAATTTTATGATTCGGTTTTGAAATGGTAAAAGAATGATATCAGTTCTTTTTTTAAATTAATTGTTTTAATTCCAAAATAATTTTTCCCCCCAGCAGAAAGGGGGGAAATTGCATTTATTTTTAATTATTTCCATCTCCCTAGTTTTTTTTTTTTTTTTTTTAACTCTTTACAGTCTAACATACAAAGTTTACTTTTACTTTTTCAAAATTTTTATTTCTATTTATTACTTTACAGTAAAAATAAAAATAATTAGTTATCGAAATACCTCTAATCTTTGTCCACCCAGCATACAAATCATATAAACTGTTTAAACTTTTAAATTTTTTAAAAACTGTTTCACTGTGTTCATTAATTTATAATAATCATAATGAATAATTAAATTAAAAACTTTTATAAGAAAAATCATATAAGAATGCAAAATCAAATATGCTAAATCAAAATTGGTATATGTGCACAAAGAACAAAGAAGATGTCCTTATTATTTTCTAGTTTAGTTTTTGTACTACCAGTTCAATTTTTCTAAAACAATGTTTAGAGATAATCTCACTTTGACTTAAAAAAAATCATAATTTTAGTGATTTGTGTGTTGAGTTTGAATGATTTCAGTTTAGTATAATGTTGACTTATTTGCTTTTACCTGCATCCAAATGATCACAGATTAAGGGGGCTCAGGGGTTGAAAACTTTTCAAAAAATCAATTTTTTTATGATCTAGTTTAATTATTCAATTAATTCTTAACTCAATGCAAAAAACCGCATAAAAATATTTGCATTTTTAACGTAGTTATAAGCATCTATGTATCAACACTTTCATAGCTGCACCCATATAATCTCAACTTTAAGTCGCGTTTTCTCAAAACTTGATTTTTGACGACTAACACCAAGATTTTAAAAAAACTATTTGATGGAATGGCTTAAATTTTCTTTTGCATGCATATAACATCATTATCTATAGAATGAATGAATATAGTTTAGATAGTTTAATATTTTGAGTATTTTTAATGAAAAAAAAAGTTGTATTTTTTAGGGGTTTTTTAAATTTTTAAGTGAGAGTTTTTTTAATAATGTTTTTTTTTTTTCGAGTGATTGTTATATCCTCTATTCGTTCTATAGAGTAAAGTTTCCTGATCATTTTAAAGCAAAAATTAGGATCTTAAATCGATTCAACTTTAAGATATCTTGGTGTTGGTGATATAACACATAATTTTTTTTTTTTTCGAAAATTGTGTTACATAAACTTTGCTATATTTCTTATTTTATTACATTGAAGTACTTCATTTTATAAGACTACAAACATACCTTTAAAATATCAGAAAGTTTAAATTAATTACACTGAATACTTCTGTTTTTATATGGACTCAAAGCGAGAGCTCTGTTTACATATTTTTCCGTATCGATCAACCCCTGAGCCCCCTTAAGGCCCCTGTCCTCGCTCGAGGAAATGCTTGTGAGCTAATGCTATTCCTATTTGGAAGCATTTTTCTAATAACTCTTTCGCATTTTGACATTTTTGAATAATTTTTTTTGTATTGGATAGCTGAGGTGCATGCCGACAGCACACCTTTTTTATTTTTTCGATTTTGGTTGCAGATATTTTTTACAAAGTTAGTTTCACTTTCAAAACTGGTTTCGAAACTGAAAGTGCTTTTTAAAAAAATATCTGCAACCAAAATCGAAAAAGTAAAAAAGGTGCGCTGTCGGCATGCACCTCAGCTATCCAATACAAAAAAAAAAAAAAAAAAATTTAAAAATGTCAAAATGCAAAAGCGTTATTAGAAAAATGCTTCCCCATAGGAATAGCATTAGCTTGCGAGCGCTTCCTCAAGCGAGGACAGGGGCCTTAAGCGAACGGTCTTAGTGGCGTGCTCACTAGGGTGGGCCGAAAAAAACTTTTTTTCGAATTTCGATTATGGCGGGTGCGGAAAAGTGGCCACTGGTGGCACTCAGTTCACACAAAAAATTTGAGATTTTTTGGACTTTTCTTTACCCTGCCGCAAATGGCTTGAAAATTTGCAAAAATGCTGATTTTTGAACTTTTTTAGCTAAAAAGTTAAAAATGTTAAATTAAATTTATTTTGGTTGTATTTACTTGAAAAGGCATCTTTAACATACCAAATGCTTAAATAAATTCTGATATTGCATTATTTAATTGCTAAGTGTATTTTAAATAAACCAATTTTCATAGCTTTTTCACGTATAACAAGCAAAATATTTATTGGTTTGAATCTTACGTTAATTTCGCTCTTATTTATGTTCATTTGTCTTTAAATTTTTTCTCTGTGTCAAAGGTCATAGATTTGGGCAGCGGACAGCAGTATAACTCAAAAACAAAACTGGAAGGTAAGAAAGGGGATGAAACAGGACTCTAAGCTTGGGCAATGCCTCATCGTAAAGTTGAGGGAGTGAAGCAAGATATAAAAGGGAAGAAAAATTGCGATAAGGGATTGTTATTATTTTACCATACTCAAAATCTGTGAAATTTGTTCAGTGTGGATGTGAAACCTTTTCCTAGAGGGATTCAGTACTTTTTGGATCGTTCGGCGTACTATTACAGTGTTTTGTGCCTTTTATTAAGACGAGCTTAGAAATGGCTATTATGAAGGTCCATGGCAATGTAAAAGACACGCGACAAAATGAAAAGTATCCTTTTTGGGCAACATGCTTATTGAAAGACTTGCAATTACCAACTTATACTGATATCATACGCCACTACTACTGGTTGCGAAACGATATGGCAGAAAATCGAAAAATCCAATATTAGTCTGGTGTTATTAAAATGGTAGATGAAAAAGTTACCGAAATCTGAATAAAAGCCAGTGTTTTCCCAACGATCAATTTACAAAAAGATTAAAAACTGTTAAAAGAAGCGTTGATCATTGGAGAAATCGTGAAATCCTATGGGGCTTGAAAGTAAAGACAACCCACGAAGAATTCGTACGAAATGGTGAAACCTTTTAGTAGTTTTTAATCTTTTTGTAAATTGATCGTTGGGAAAACACTGGTATGGAAGCTTTTTTCATATTTCAGTAACTTTTTTACCTACCATTAAACTATTATTCCAAACTATCACTATTAAAAGAAGTGTAGATCATTGGGGAAATCCTGTAATCGTATGGGCTTAAAAGTAAAGACAACCCGCGAAGAATTCGTACGATATGGTGAAACCTTTTAGTAGTTTTTAATCTTTTTTGTAAATTGATCGTTGGGAAAATACTGGTATGGATGTTTGATTTCAGATTTTTTTCCGAAGCTTTTTTTTAATGGTAATTTTTTCACATACCATTTTAATAACATCATCTATTGACTAATATTGGATTTCTCGATTTGCTGTCATATCGCGTCGCAACCAGTAATAGTGGCGCATGATATCCGTATAAATTGGCAGTTGCAAGTCTTTCAACAAGCATGGTGCCCAAAAAGGATACTTTTCATTCTGTCGCGTGTCTTTTACATTGCCATGGACCTTCATACTAGCCATTTCAAAGCTCGTCGTAATAAAACACACAAAACGCTGTAATAGTACTTCAAATGATCCAAAAAGTACCGAATCTCTCTAGGAAAAGGTTTCACGTCCACACTGAACATATGTCGTAGGTTTTGAGCATAGTAAAATAATAACAATCCCTTATCGCAATTTTCTCTTCTCTTTTATTTCCTCCTTAACTCCCTCAACATTACGAAGAGGCACTGCACACTCTTTGAGTCCTGCTTCACCCCTTCTCACCTTACAGATTTGTTTTTGAGTTATACTGCTGTCCGTTGCTCAAATATATGACCTTTGACGCATAGAAAAAATTTAAAGACCAAGGAACTAAAATAAGAGAGAAATTAACGAACGACTCAAACCAATACAATTTTTGCCTGTTATACGTGAAAAAGCTATGAAAATCGGCTTATTTAAAATACACTTAACAATTAAATAATGCATTTTCAGAACTTATTTAAGCATTTGGTACGTTACAGCTGCCTTTTCAAGTAAATACAGCCAAAATAAATTTAATTTAACATTTTAAACTTTTTAGCTAAAAAAGTTAAAAAATCAGCATTTTTGCAAATTTTCAAGCCATTTGCGGCAGGGTAAGGAAAAGTCCAAAAAATCTCAAATTTTTTGTGTGAACTGAGTGCCACCAGTGGCCACTTTTCCGCACCCGCCATAATCGAAAATCGAAAAAAAGTTTTTTTCGGCCCACCCTAGTGCTCACTGCTCAAGAGCATTCCATTCTAAACTGATGCATATAAACAGTTAATATATAAACACGTATGATTAATGAATCGCAAAAGCATCCGCAGTCCCTTTGAATCTCATTTAGTTGAAATTCAAAAATTTTCATTTCCTTTTTATTAAGCAGTTTTTCCTGGTTGCTATGCAGGCAATGAATGTTTCTTTGTTCAACATTATTTGTCCATATGTGGCATGAGGATTTTCTTTCCAAAATTATAGTTTTTGACTATTCCATTTTATTTATTTTAATTTTTCTATTTATAAGTAGTGCTTGAATATGAAGCTAAATTTGTTGTGAGATTTTGAACACAAATAATTTTTCAAAGTCTTTTCATCTAAAAAAAACTAATTGTTTTTTAAATTCAGGTATAAAAATGCAATTTTTGGACAATTTGCTGAAATTTATTGTGCTCAGAAGTGGTTAATAGTTTATTATTTATTTATTTAGGTTTTTAATCACATCACATTAAAGTCAAATTCTCTTTTGTTCTATAGGTCGATTTGCAACATCTTTTACAAAAGGATGAAGATGAAACAGAACAGTGCTTGCTGGCAACACTGAATCAAGGCAAATAATTATATTTCTTATGTTTGATATTGGAGCATGTTCAGTTAATTTTTTTTATTATTTGTAATTTTATTAATACGTCAAACTGTTTTTAGCATTATTAAACACATGTAATACATTTTGTTTTCAAATATTTAAGGTTATTGTTATTTTATTTGTATATTGCTGTGCTTTGATCACATTTTTCATGTGCATTTTTCTATTATTAAAACTCTTAATCTATGTATCTATAAATATATATAAGGTTATTTAAAATGAATTTTTCAAATTTTTTTATTGTCATTTTTTAATGAAATAGTTTATGATTTCAAATATTTTGCAACATAACCTAAAAAGAACATTTTTTAAAATATAAACATTAAAATGCTTCTTCATTTTTAATTATGTATGTGTGTGTGTGTGTGGGGGGGGGGGGGGGAAGACTAAGGTTGGTATTTCATTATAGTTCATCCTAGAACACATTGAATTCTGAAGAAGTTTTTCTTTCCCCCCAAGTTTACCTTACTTGAATTTAAAATTTCTAAAAAAGTACTGAGTTCATGGAACTTTTTTAACAATTAAGTTAATATTATTAAAGTACCTAATTAAAAAGAGACTTGAACAATGTAAGAGTTAGTTTGAAAGACATTTATGGCAAATGTAAAAGCACAGTGAAAAAATTATAGACCACAAGCTGCCTCCTTATACTAAAACCAGAAAAGAAAAAAAACTTTTTTTGTGTGTGTCTTTAAAAAGATTGAGCATTTACTATTAATGAACTGAGAGAATTGTGGCAGCACCATTTTGCACAGTCAGTAAAATGCAGAAAACACAAGCTAGCCTTTTGCTTGGCATTAAAGATTCTGCCTTCTGTCATTCATTTCTTATCAGTTCACTCATTTCCTGCATAGGTGACCTTGGACAACCAAACACACACTTCAGGATATCCACAATAGACCAACAGATGTTGCACTGAAAAAAAGAAAAAATAATCATGCAAAGCATATCAAATAACCACAACATGAAAGCCTGTCATGCTGTACATATGCCAGGACACAAGTGTGCTCGCAACACGGTGGCACATCACTTGCCCAACTTCAATCTGACATTTTAATTAGTGTGAGTCAAGTACAGTGGTGATGTCATCTTATATGGTCAGTAAAGTGAGTTTTTCACAGGAAATAATCAAGCTAGCCTTTTACTCTGTACTAAAGATTTCACCTTCTGACCATGGCTTCTCCCTTTCAATCCTTATCTGCACAACTGTCACCTGCAGAAACAATCGTATCACAAAATTTCTAATAGTTTTCATTTTAAATTCCTTTGAAAGGGAAACAGCAAATATCTGAGACTAGAAAAAACTCTCAGAGAAATTACATTTTAAATTAATGGATAATCATATCCTAAAATGTTATATATTTTTTTAAATAAACTTGAAAGGAATAGTTATTACTGAATTAGTATTATTATTTTTTTATATTCACTTATTGATTGCATATTTTAAAGGTCCTTTTGTAAATTATAGTTTTTCTCTTTTTAGCTTGCCTTCTAACTAGTCAAATGTTTTATTATAACACAAATCCACATCCTCCTGAATATACAACTTCTGCATCAATGTCACCTGTTTTGCCCAAGCGAGCAGAAACATTTGCTGGATTTGACAATTCTGGAAGAGAAATGTCTGATAAAGGTAGCATTTGCAAAATGTATATATTTCTGCAATATACATACATTTATGTTTTAAAATTAAACTTTTAAGAGATTGTGTAAAATAAATAAAGTAAGACAGACTTAAATATAATTCAAAAATAAAATTTATATAATTTTAAAAATTTTAAAAACATTTAAAATACAATTAATAAACATTTTGCCAAGCTATTCACAGAGCATCCATCAATACAAATTAACTGTTGTACAACAAATAACAGAAAAAATCAAGAACAGTTAAAGTTATTTTTCAAAAACAAGTAATATTCACTTGGAATAGGACGATCTTCATTCAATGTTGATGATCACAATTTAGTAAACCAGTCCTTTAGCAATAATCAACCAGATTTCAAAATATAGGTATTTGCAAATAGTGGGATGTGATCCGTTTAAAGAGAATGCTGGAGTATTTTTTAATTTAGATTACCACTTTTTATAGCACTAGTCTGTTTCTTTATGCAAATTTCTAACAACTTACCCCTTTCACCAATGTAAACACTATCGTAATCTTTTCAGAAAATCACATAAACAAAACTGGGTAATTTTGACTTATGTTTAAAATTATGCTTTTTAAAAAGGGAACTTGCTTTATTAATTGGTTTAAAGCAAACATTAACATTGAATGATCTTAGAATGCCTGAAATTTTATCAGAAGTGTTATCACAATAAGGGATGCAGATAAAAGAATTTGGTTTACTATGTTGAAAAGAAGGGAGAGTAGAATTAACAAATTTTAAATTATTTTTAAAGATTTTCTTAACAAAGCCATTAGAATAGTTATTACCAATCAAATCATAGTAAATTTTACATTTCTCCTTTTTCAAATTCATTTCTAAAACTGCAATATCTAATGGCCCTGAAAGCTAAAGCCTTAATATTAACTATTTTATGGCTGAAAAGACAAATGGAAATGAAATTGGTGTATTGACCTGTAGATGTAAGTTTTCCGTGAACAGTAGTTGTAACTGAGGGGGGGGGGGGGGATCTTTCAAATGTAAAATATTTGAAAACTGTATTTCAATTTACTGACTTATTATAATCTTTAAACCAAATATCTTGATTATAGAATAATAATGGATATTTTTATCAATTGAAAATTTTAAAGGAAAAACATGATTTCTATCCACTGTCCTTGTACATGTGTTTACACTAACATCTGAATATTGCTAAATCTAGCTACAGTATGAATATACCTCATTTTCTACATTTTACATGTAATTTTTGATTTGTTTTTAATTTGTTTACTTTTGATAAGTTATTTTTTGCCTCCTTAAGTCTTGTGCTTAGTTAAACCCCAATTATTATAATTAAATAAAAACATCTGGAATAGAAATGCTACTGAATCTCTGATCTTGAATGATTTCTTTTTTCTAAATACTTTTTTCCTTTCTTTATTTTAGTAAATGTTTTGAAAAAGAAATTAACTCAGCTAAAAGAAATTGAAGGAGAAGTTCATAATGAAAGAGAATTATCCTCTTCAGATTCAAGTCTTCATGTCAAGGTAATTAGGATTTGTTTTTGGTTGTGTATATACCGTAAAATCCCGTTAATCTGCCCTTCCCGATCAAACGCCCCCTCCCCACTTTATAAACAATTTGAAATTTTCAAAAAATCCCGAGAAAGCGCCATCCGTCTGAAAAAATCGCTGAAAAAACTTTCTCAAAGGCAATTGAGAATGGAATGAATCATGAATCTTTGATGAAATGTGCATTTCTTTGAGATTTTTTAATTGATTTCATGCTTTTTTGGCTTTTTTTTTTACAAATTTCTCCTTTTTTATGCATTTTTTTAACAAAATTTACGTTTTTTTTATGCAAATTTTTTCAAATATTGCTTTAAGTATCAAAATTCATGATTCATCCTTGCAGTGTAAGCGCCCCTCTCTAATTATTTTAAAATTTTTCGTCACGTTTGGGGGGGGGGGGGAGAATTAACGGTATTTTACAGTAATAGTTATTTTATCAGAGTCCTGTTACAGATGGATTTTAAAATATTTTTGGGATATTTTGATCGGCATATTGACATTTCATTAATACTGTAGTTAATGTATTTTCCAGAAAAAATGTTATGGTATTAAACTAGATTTTTGAAAACTAAAATGCAGCCAATGACTAAGTGCGGCTCATAAATCATACCAAATTTACTGTCAATCTTTATTTAAAAATTTGGAAATTTGGTTACAATAATCAGCGAACTTAAAAATTGGGAATTTAAAGTAAGGCATCAAATGATGCCTACAATTTTTTTACTAGGCGCCAAACAGCATTTCATGGTTGCAATTTTACGTTACATCATATTTCTCATTTCTTTTAATATGCCTATAGATTTTTGAAAAATACCTAACTCTTTTTATAAAGAATAATGAATAAAAAAGTAAAAATACAAAAAAAGAATAAAAAAATTAATTGAAAAATTAAAATCACTAAGGAGATTAAAATCAGATCTCCTAATTTGACCATTCATTGTATTGGTATAATTAAATAATTGACATAAATTAAAGGCCATTTCAGCATTGAAATTTTTCAATTAGGATCCATATAATTTTAGAGATGTGGCTTTAAGATAGATTTTACCAGTTATTCATTAAAGTGAAATCAGCTTAGATTTGATTAAAGGTGCATGAGAGTTTTAAAACAAGCTTTCAAACAAAGTGGACAAGAGTTTTAAGGATACATGGCTCTAAGGTTAATTTTATCAGTCATTGGTTAAAGTAAAGTCAGCTTAGAGGTGATTGACAAATGCAAGGGTGTCTTAAACATATGCTACTGTCCAATATTTTATGGAAAGCAGGTGTTCTTCAAGTGTGTGCAATGGGAAAAAAAGCTAGGTGTCAAATTTGACAATTAGGTATAATTTTCTGATTGTCAAATGCAATAATTTAGTTGCATTTGACAACTATCAACCACTAATTTCTAACCTTGGTGAACTTATGATGTATCTATAAGCGAAAAAACAAACAAAAAAAGAAAACGTCTTACATTGCAGAAACATATCAGTGTGTTTACAAACGATTGATTGAAAAGATTGCAAACAGTTGAAAATTGTACTTTGAACGGACATCACTTTTAATAATAATGGCTCTCCTCAAGTTTGCCTCAGAGCATATTGCATACTGTATAAGGAATTACTCCTCCTATTTTCTTCCTTCTCCATCATTTGCCAATGCCGATAAAGCTAATCCTAAATATGGGAAACTATTTTATTTTATGTTCATAATTTTTTTCAGCATTAAGAAAATATCTAAGCTTATGTTTGGCAACAGCTCGACTAATTTGAAGTACAATCAGGTATAACATCCAATCCAAATATCTTTTTTTTGATAATGACACAAATGATCAGATGATATCATACAAACTCATCAAAGTTGCCACCTGAAATTTCTAAATTATTCCACAAAGTTCAAAATGTTTAATTATATGCCCACCTGTTATTAATTTTAATTGTTCTAAGTTCGGTATTGTATTTTATTTGTAATGAATGTGGCATTATGCAGGGTGTGGCATTAAACTTGTTTTTAAAAAGAAGTAACTTGGCATTAATTATCGAAATATATGGTACCTGAGTAGCATATACCTCCACATAAATAATGCAAATTGCAACCCATACTTAAGGCTGTTCTCAACTGCTCTGCTCAACAAGTGCAAAATGTTTTAACACATTTACAAGTTAAATTTTTAATAGAAAGATGTAAAATTGAAAGGCCTGACTATGGAAGTGATATCGAATCGAACTTAGTTTTTCATTTTATGATAATTAAATTACTTACCGAGTTAAAAACAATTTCGATCACATGATTATGCATTTTTCGTCTGATCTGGTTTTCTGGTTTTTTCTGGATTCTTCTGGTTTTTCTGATTTCATTGGGAATTGCTGTTCAAAATGCCAACTTTCACGACTTGTTTTGAAAGATCTACTGCATTTGCAAAAAACAGGAAAATCAGTGTGATTAGATAATTTCTGAGCAACATGCTAGTTTCATACATTTCCAAATAAAAATAAATTAAAACTTTCGTCACAAAGTTGCTTTTTTTGATTTAAGAACACCCTTAAAGAAATTTTTGTTATAAAACAAAAATTCATATCAGAATTATGAGAAAATTTCATGTATTAATACTGCATGTATCTTCAACCTTTTCATTTTCAATATTTCAGTTTAGTTATTTAGAATGTCTTTTTTAAACCACAGTCTTTTTTTTTTTTTTTTTAAGCTTGCAGCACAACTGTGTGTAGATGTTATTATAATTGACAAACAATCATCAATACTACTGTTATACACAGATGTTTATTTGTTTTCATTGGAATTTTTCAAGTAGCTTTCATTACAGAATGTAAAAAGTTACCTATTGCATCTGTCCATTAGGAAAGAACTTCTGGAACATTTTGATATATTTTCATGCATCATGACTTTCAGATCCCAAATTTATATTTTTATTGTGCTACGACTCTCTTATTTTTAAACCACTTTTATGAGATTAAGTATATGTACATAGTAAATATCAATGTCTCAACCGAGTTTGTTGGCCAACTTCATCTGCAATCTTGTTTTTGAATAATGACCTTTAATTTTTATTTATTTATTTATTTAATAACATTTTGAAAAATCTAATTTTTCTCATGCTATAATTCTCATTTTATGAACTGATTTGGATGTAATTTTGTATGGGCCTTATAAATAGAGATATCTTGACAAAGTTTGTTGGTCAAGTTCATTAGCCATTTTGTTTCAAATGGCAGTCTTTTAAATTTCAAAAAGCTTTCCAAAAAATTTAGAATTTTAAAAAGATTTTTTCCTTTAATAGTTGAGTTTGATACAAGAATTCTGGAGTATTTTTCATTTTGTCTTTAACTTAAAAAATAGCAAAGATATAGCAGTTTCAATTTCTAGTGTGGCTGACATTTTGAAACAATCTGATTTTTGTCATACAATAGCATTCACATTTATTAAACAATTTGAATGTGACTAAGCATGTGTACAGTACATACCAAAATCTCAAGTCTGTTCGTTTCCAGCTTCATCCACCATCTTGTTTCAAAATGACAGCCATTTAAAAATGTTTGAAAGTTTAAAAAGTGGAAGAAAAAGTTAGAAAATTAATGTTTTTCTTTATGTGTTTGAATCTAAAACAAGGATTCCAGTTTAATTTTGTTTCATCTTTATCTTAAAAAATGATTGAGATATAGCAGCTAGCATTATTCTTGCTAAAATTCTTTTTACAAAACCACAATCGCTCCTGTGTTGCTAATGCAATGGTGTTATGTTTGACAATTTTGAGTGAATTTCAGAGATTTCTGAAAAGAAAATGCTGTGAATATGTGTGTATTTTCTACATTTCAAATGTGATATATGCCTCAAACATGTTTTGCAACGAATAAATACTCAGATTTCAAAGATATGGTCTGTTTTATTTCTAATTTTGTGCCTAGTGATTTTTGTAGTTATACGATGTTTTGTTATTCACCCATACATTAACTAATGCCCTAATGAAACCCTATATATCAGACTCCTTGGGTAAATTAGTTCTAATGTCTGCATGCACCCCTTGTGCTGAGTCTGCTTCTGACAACACTAGGTCTGAGTTCTTTTGTGATTTTAACATTTGAAATAAAGAGACAAAACCGAAAAACATTTTGGTTTAAGAAACATTGTTTCTTACAATTTAATTCCTCCAGAATAAATGCCCTATATATAAAACTTAACTTTTGAATGCAATTATTTCTAAATGGCAAACTTTATTTTATTTAATCACAGAAATTCTGCGATTAGATAGAATATCATGAGAAGATTACTATTTCAAAATATTTATTCTAAAACATAAGGCTGTACACTATAACAAATGTACATTACACTCATTTTGAAGAGGATAAGAACTGTGTTGTTTTAATAATGAATGTTATGTTAAGGCTATAAAATTTTTTTAATTTTGGTTTATTATATTTGCAGAGTAAAAGTGAAGCTATGTCTCATCTGAAATTTATTTCTCAACAAGGGAGTCCAGTATGTACCTTTTCTTACTTTCTTCCTGTGTTTTTTTTTAATTTTTTTCCCCCATGTGTTGATATTATTGAAAACTGATGCACAATTCTTTATATGCATATCATCTATTACGACATTATTTGAAGTAGCATGTGATTTTTCTTATATAATGTAAGACTGAGTAGACCTTAGCAATCAATATATCTTCTTTTTAATTGAAGTAAAGTTGGATAGGATATAGAATAATTAGATTATTCTGACACATTAAGTAAAGCTCAAAAATCTACTATTCCAAATACTGAGTTAACTCTGATTTTGTTTCATAATACCATTTAGAGATAATTTAACTGATTGTTTAATTTAGAGTAATGAGTGATCTATAAGCAGTTACAAAGCTTTTAAACTTATATTTAAAAAAAGGATATCTTAAGAGTTGAAGAATAAGATACTTCCATATTAGTCAGGACACCTCTTACTTTACTTCAAGTAACTTTTTATTTATTATTTTTTTTCTTCATTTTTAAGTGTGTGGTTAATATTATATTAACAATTGTGACAGATATATTCATATATTTATAACTATATGATATAATATAGCATACATATAGATATACTATAGTCATTGATAAAGTAATTTATTTATATTATATAATGTTTATATTATATTCATTCTGGTGGCCATAACAAATTGCTGGAATTAAAACAAACATCGTTAAAATCATTTATTTCTGAAAGCTGCCCATTTAATGTTATGTACTATAAATTACTGTTTTGCATTATTTCAGTTTGCTCTTATATTATTAATCATTTTTGCATGTTATGCATTCATTAAATTATCATTTTTAACACAAATGGCCATTGGCAACAATAAACAAAATTGATGACAGCCACTATTGGCAATCTGTCAACCTTGCCTGGATAATACATAACTACCAGGAATGATTTTAAAATCCAGTGTTTCAGACCTAATTTATTGCCAGTGTTGCTCAATATTTGGAAAACCTGAAAAGTCAGGGGTTTAAGAAATTTGTCTTATAAGTTAGAGAATTACAATATTTTATCCAAAATCTAGGCAAGTCAGAAAATTTAATAAAGTTTCATGGAGATTACCAAATAAGCATAAATTTTCCCCCATCTTAGATGACAAAAATCTGTGAGCATGTTTTTGCAAATTCCAGTTTTTAAAAGTTTCATTTAAATTACTCTCTTCTTATAAGATTTGGTCTTTCTATTTTTTCTTGTTGCCTCTTCATGCATTGTTTAATCTTTTTAACTCATTAAGGTTCTTAAATGAAAAATTTTTGCAACACTTTTAAATGACAATTGATATAACTACTAATAACTAACGACATATATACATATTGATATAACAAACTACTAATTTGAATGAATTATTCTAAATCTCCTTAAGCCCCCTACTCTGAAATGTCAGCTTCTCGACCTCTTTTGCTTAATGTTTTACTTGAGTGAGATTTTGATAGTTGCTCAAGCAAATCATGAATTATATATATATAAAGTATTATTATTATTTTATTTAGAAAAAATGTACTTTGAAACACTCAGAAATTAGTGTGGAAAGCATTCTATTACTATCATAAAAGCGATTATTATTATTATTTTATTATTATTATTTATTTATTTATTTATTTATTTATTTATTTATTTATTTGTAGGGGAGAAGGGGGGGGGGGGGAGAGGTTGTGAAAATTTCTATCAATATTACTAGTGCCATGTCCAATTTGCATTACATCATTAGACTGAAATTTTTCTAAAATACATCTGGAAAAGTCGGAGAATTTTATTCTCCAATTTAAGTAATAACCCTGATTGCTAACACTGTATTCCTTGGGCTATAGCTTTTCTTTTTTGATTAGCCAAGTTTAGTCAAAAACCAGTGGGTATCCTCTTTCACTCTCTTTCAATTCTTTCATTATGATAATTATAAAAAATAAATGATTGTGTGTTTAAATTTTTTTAACTGTTGTCTCTGTTCTCAATGAAATCACATTGTATGAATTTCATATCTTATGTAGATACATTTATTAAAAGTATCATACTATCAGCAATATGCATTTTCTTTTTTATTATACCATATATTGTATTTATTTTATTTCTTTTTCATTTTCTTTACAGGAAAAAGTATCTGAAGGAGATATTCCCAAAGCTTTTTCAGTTCATCATCGTGGTTATAATCGCTTAAATGAAGCTGCAGAACTCAACTATTTACTTTCAATGTCTGTGGTAAGTTACAAAGATTGTATAGTTTTAATTAAATAAAACTATGTATTTATCTTTGGTGATGCCACATGTCGTATAAGTTACTTTTTATGAAAATTATTTACTTTTATTACTTTATTTCAGGGTTTATTGCACCATCATATGTCATTATATAGAAAGTAAGTACTTTTATTTTCAATGCAATATTTTGTAATTAATAATTAGCATAAAAGTTGTTACTTTAATTAAGGAGATAGTTTACCTTTTTAATTTTTTTTTCTTTAATGTGGTTCAAATGGTGAACTAATTGCATTTCAATATTCAAGTAAAAACACAATTTGAAAAAAAAAAAAAAAATTTAACTACATAATTTTTTTAATCCCTGCTACTTTTTAAAATATTAATTACATTGCAATCGTCACAGCAAGTTCTTTTTTCTTATTTTCTTTTTGCTTGCTTGGTGTTTTTTTTTTTTTTTTTTTTTTTTTTTTTTTTTTTTTTTGAGCAGTGTACAGTATATTTTCTATGAGATTCTCTTTTGATTGGATTTGTTAAAGATTCCAAGGTCACTAAATAAATTTATGTTCCAAAATTATTCCAAATGAAATTCTGTTCAAAAATCTAATTTTGTTTTGAGGCCCTTTCACAATTTTGCAGAAATACTAAATTGTAACTAAAATAAGAGTTTTAACACTTGCTCATCCTCTTTGAACATATAAAGCTAGCATGATGTTTAATATTACACTAATTAAAATGCTCAAAATTTTCACCTTCATATTCTTTTCTTAGCATAAAATAAAGTTATTGCAACAATTTAATAAGAAATATAGTACCTACAGTGTGAATATGCTCTAATTTATCTTTGTGCATCAGAGAGAGAGAGAAAGAGAAAAAATGAGTCCCCCCCCCTTTTTCTATGTGGCTATTTGTTAGCCTCTTTTATTTTATAAGATTTCTCATTTGAGTTGATTGTAAAACTGGAAGGTTGGCATTTTGGCATAAAGTTTTCTTTTCCAGACATTTTTTTATACTAAATATTAGCTTCAAAACAACAATTCCAGATGAAGTATACAATAAGCATTATTGGAATTCAGAAAGGAAGGTAAAATTGAATTATGGTATTTAAGCTATGAATTTATATTTTATTTTATAATATGAAATAGGCTTGTGTTTACCATATCCCACATAAAGAAGATAGCTATCAATTAATAGCTTTCAAAACTTGCAGTTGCTTTTTCTGTGTGGGAGGCATCTTTCTTAATATTTCAAATAAAAATCAAATTTCATTTTTTTTCTTTTAATTGCTTATAGACACAAATGCCAACCTAGTGAAAAAGTTTCCATGCCAGGAATTGAACCTGGGCCATCAGTATAGCGCACTGACGTTCTGCCGAATAAACCACATGGAATGACACCCAGCCTGGAACTTTTTTCTATTACATGTTGGCAAGGCTACAAATGCAGCACAAGATGAAATATATTTCATCAAATAATGGAACATATTCCGTTCGATTCCCGGCTTGGAAACTTTTTCAGTAGTTTGGCATTTACGCCAAAAAGATAAAATTTTATTTTTATTTGAAATATTGTATTCAAGACATTTTCTCTCTGGAAAAATTTTCACGTATTAATCTTTCTTCATGCCTTGATTTGAGTAGTTATTTACTTATTTTTTATTTTTATTTATTTTATTTTATTTTTTGCCAAGTACCTTAAAATAAATAAATATTAATGGGAAAAATATGATTGAGAATAAAAATCTTATTATTATTAAAAGCATAATAGTTGTAAATTTCCAAGTTAGTGAAAAAAATCCAGGCAGAGATATATAGTGGCTGAAGACAAATCTGAA
The DNA here is from genome assembly GCA_964019185.1 of Maratus speculifer. Classification (NCBI taxonomy): domain Eukaryota; kingdom Metazoa; phylum Arthropoda; class Arachnida; order Araneae; family Salticidae; genus Maratus; species Maratus speculifer. The sequence goes on from OZ025303.1 coordinate 148,383,371, forward strand.
AGTCTAATTTAACCAACTTAACCTTTTACAATCGCAACATTTGGTCTTATGTCTGAATCAGCTTCGTAGAATATATCGAAAATTATTTTTGAACTGTGGTAAATGCTGCATGCATAATTTTATTGCCTAAATTTTTAACACAATTATTTAATTGGTAAATAAATCACAATAGTTGTACATTTCCAAATTCATGAAAAAGTCCAGGCCTGGACTTTCCACCAACTTGGAAATTTACAACTATTATGATTTATTTACCAATTAAGTAATTGTGTTAAAAATTAATTTAATTTTGTTTTACCAATGGAGTTATTTATTTCAAAAAAATTTTATTCCCCAAGTAATGATTACAAGCATATAAAGCTATTGTATTAATTTTTTAATATTTGTATTATTAGGTAATAGTTTTATCAATGCACATTGTATTCATTACTTTTTAATTGTAGAGAATTCAGTAAAAGAAGGTATAGACCAGATCATCAGCTGGAAGAGTTAAGAAATATACAAGAAAAATTAAGTCAGGAACGCTTACAATGGCAGCATGAGAAAGCAAAAGAAGAGAAAGAGTTAGAGAAAACGAGAGAAGAATTACTTCAGTTACAGGTTTGTTAAAACTAGTTTAATGTATTATTAGGTTGTTTGGTAAATAAATAATTATTTATTCAATACTGAAGTTTATATGTATAAAAAATTGAATTTTTAATGAATTTTTCTCACATTGTGATTTTATAAATAATTCTGAAATGATTTTAATAGTTCAAACTTGACTGTTTTGTTTAAGCCAGAAAATTTGCCAAAATTAATAGTTGTATGTACATACAAATTATAATTAATGCCTGCCTCAAAACAATCTTTCACAGTTATCTTGTCTTTAAAAATCAGCTTAAATTAAATATTTGACTCCATTATCTGACAGATCTGATTTTTTTAATAAGAAAAGAGAAAACACTTGCTGATTGCTTTTTTTCAGAATAACAATATGTGATAATTATATTTATTTATGAATAAAAAGGAATATATGAAGGGCAGAGCATCAGCGAGCAGAGTTCACAATTAAAAAATGTGTAGAATCGCTATCATTATTATTATTTTTTTTTTTTCTGATAATGCAAACTCTTTATTAGAATACAAATTGAATATTTCCAACTGAGTAAAAAAAATGCCCTAGCCAGAATTTGAACCCAGATCCTTGGCATATATTGGCAATGCTCTACTGTTTAAGCTACTTGGGCTGACAACTGGCGAGCAGATAATCTTATCGGTAGTAACATCTGGTCTGCCATGCAGACCGCTCAATGGAATAAAATGCAAGTAAAGAAATTCCACCAGTATAGTTGTGTTAAAAATAATAATATATCTATTTACTCATTGTTTATATAAAGTTTCTTTACCTGTGATTTATTCTGTTGAGCTGTCTACGTGGTAGACCAGATGTTATTACCAATAATGTTATTTGAGCAAAATGCGCTCTCCAGTTGTCGGCGCTGACACCTTAAGCAATAGTGCATTACAATGTAAGCTGAGAATCTGGGTTCGAATTCTATCTTGGATATTTTTTCAACCAGTTGAAAATATTCAATTAGTTTATGATAACTTTACCAATCATTATAGTTGTGTTAAAAATAATATGATCCTATATTAGAAATTGTAAATTTTAATAATGAACTTAAATATCAGTTTCATTTACATTTTCCTCTGCTTTCAGAAATTTCTTTATAATGAAAAATCCAAATTACAACTTCAAGGCTCAAGTGATAGCAGATTATCTAGTTCTGCTGAGAACAAAGACCTTACGCTCAGTTGTCCATCACTTGGATTGTGTAAACACAAAAGATCTGCATCCTATGACTTTAGGAATATTGGCAACATAACTCACGAGGTTGGTGGAAGACAATCATGGAGTGGACCTGTCGATGATACATCACCTTTAGCATGCCGCTCACATATGTGTTCATCCCAGAGTACGTCTGATATACCACATTCAACTGGTTGCTCACCCCCTGCATTTACCAATCAAAATGTTTTCTACCAACAATTCAAGTCCCCTGAAAGTAGCACTTCTTCATGCAACAGTATCAGAACAAAAGACAAAGACAGCGATAGCCAAAATCTTGCCTGTCATATACCTCGTGCAACTGACGATGTAAATTTATCTCATAGCAATTGTGTAGATTTAAGTAAAGTAAATCATAGGCCCTTTAAATGTTTATGTCCAGAAACAGAAGTGCAATATGAACATTGTACTTCAAATGGACCGGACACTCTTCTTGTGAATAAGCCATTGTGTAGGTGTCAAGAGTCTCGATGAAGGTAATGTTTTAAGTACAAGGTAGACAATCATATCTCATTTATTCTCAGAGTCTTTTGCACGGGTGATATTTCTTAATCATTACTTTGACATAGTGAGTTTTTTTTGCTCCTGCATTTGAAAGATTTTTTTTTTCTTCTGAAATGATGTTAGGTGTAATTCACGTGTATACTGCATTGTAATTAGCAAGTCTTTCAATTGAAGATCACAGGATCTTGTGTGCATTTAATTTTTGGATAGAAATTTCTAATTTAATGTTTCCAAAGGTATATTTGTTTCTGTTGGCTATTGATCTTAGGTATGTATTCTATACATTTCCCCTTAAAAAATATTAAATATTTAATAATTTTGCTTAATATTTTCAGATGTTCATACCTGTAAGATTGGAGTTCAGAATTTAAAAATAATATTTGAATATTATTTATTTGATTATGTTTATATAGTATAATTGTTTATACTTAATCTAGTTATTTTCTTTATTTTTCTTCTACTGACATGTAAAGTTTTTTAAGTTAAAAGAGATATAACAAATTCATACTTTAATGGTATTTCTTTTTTATTTAAAATTTTAATGTTTAAGATGGGAATCACCAAAATGTTCATGCAGTATTCAAAATTCACATAATTACTTGAACAATTTAATATATAATATCTGAGATTCTGAGCTCCTGATTGATAACTGTTACAATTATTTTTTTCTATTTAATTTCATAATACATAATGTAAGATATATATATACATTGGAAATACTTTTATTTTGGTGCTAACTGTGAACTTTCTATCAGAAAAAGCACAGTAATTTTATTGTTATGAGTGTGTATTAGTGTATAATAAAAATAATTTTTATTGCCAATGTAATTGTACTAAAAATATGAGTATGATCTTTTGTTAGTTGACTGTAAAATGTTTCATATATTGACTGAAGTACAAAATTACGTTATTGAGAAAAGACTGATTTTTCAGAGAAAAAACACTATCCTTTTATATTTTTCGATTTTAAAAGCCCTATTCAAAGTACAAATTAAGGTGCTAGTGATTTTCATTCTGTGTTTAAAAAACTTTATTTTTTATTATTGCTGTTAGCACATAATTCTCTAGATTGCAATTTTAGAACATGCCAAATGAATTCCTTTGTTAATAAATAATTAACTTTAAATGTTAAAATAAACAGTCTGAATACTTGATTCACAATACACTTATTACTAAATAGGTGCAAACATATAAAAGTTTTAAAATTATTCAACATTGTTGTCTGAACATGTCAAAAATCCCTAGTGCTTTCAGGTAAATATTAGCCATCGTCAAGGGAACTGTTGTAGCTTCAAAGACACAGTTTTTCATTATTGTAAAAATCTTATATTATTTATTTGTCTATCCAGTCGTAACCTTTCAGTTCTAAATTTTCTCATCAAAACAGTGGATTTCATTGTATCCATCAGCAATAAAATTAGCTGAAAGATCATGACTAGATAGAGAAATAATTAATCTAAAATTTTTACAGTTATGTGTAGGCTGTGTCTTTGAAGCTACAGCAGTTCTCCTGATGATGGCTATTATTTAGCTAAAAGCACTAGGGATTTTCGACATGTTTTAACGTCTTGAATAATTTTAAATGTTTTTGAAACTTTTATATACTTGCACCTATTTAGTAATAAATGTACTGGGAATCTAGTATTTATGTTGTTTATTTTATTTTATTAAGGTGATGTTTTAGCTTGAAATATAGAGTTCCTATATGTTTTTATTTAAATGTTTACTGAAGAAACAAACTCTATTTAGATAACCAAAAATGTATGTATGATTAATGTATGTATATGTATGCATATACTATGTATGATTAATGAAGTTTAACATCTACATTGACAGTTATTGGACTAATAAAAATATTTACAAAACATGTTTAATATCACCAAATTTATGACAGTTAAAAAGAAAAAATATTAATTATGAAAAATCCACTGAAAATTTCATGGATTCTGTTTCTTGAATTTCACTTTATTCTATTACTTTTTTTTCTATATATAAAAGGTATTTTAAAAAGCAAAAATTGTCAAATAAAAAAATAAAGTTGCATTATGCTTTCACAGATAATTTTATAGACTGACAAGTTTCGAAAGTGAAAAATTTTGTTTAAAATCAAAATTCCATAAAATTTTAGGAATGTTTTCTTGTTGAAGTTAAAAAAGATTCAAATATTGATTTTTTTTCTATCTTTCATAATAATAGTTCAAATTTTCAGTTAATAGATAAAAATATAAAAACGAAAATATCAGAAATATAGTAAAATTTCAATTTGGTGTTTTTTACTGGATTAATAAAAATTGTAGAACTTGTGCTTTGCAAGCTTTTCCAGCTTTTTGGGATTTAATTCAGCGATTGCGTCGTGCTAAGCGTTAAAAGTATAGTATTATTTGCAATTATGAATAAGTGATTCACATTGATTTTACCAAATTAACTTTACTACCTTTAGTTACCTTAGTCTTTTCAATAATTTTAACCTCTTGGCAACAAAAAAGCACATCCTTTTTAGCAAGCTATGTAATAAGCCTATCAGGATAAAAGTTGAAAAAGAATCCCACACTTGTACACAGCTTGGGACCAACGTTCTTTCAGCCAAACATTCTTTTGAGCATGAGTCAGGTTCTTTCCCCTTAGCCCCCCTCCCTCCCTCCTTCTGTTTCAACTAACAAAAAATGTTCTGTGCTATGTAGTTAGTCTGTTAAGTTTGAGAAGTGATTTGAGCAAAAACATTTTTAGCTATTCATAAGAAACACATTATGAAGCTGGAATTATATCTGGTATTTTCTAATATTAACAGTATAGGGATAACTATAGTAAATTTGAAACCAATGAGAAAACATACAAAACAGTTATGAAAACTCGAGGATTCACTGTAATAATGTAACTATGTGATGTATGAAAACAATTTCTCTGTTGATTTAAGGTAAAATATTACAACTCTTAATAGAGTTTGGAACCGTTGGCATGTTTTTTCATTGTAATCTGGAATTTCTTTCCCCATAGTCTACAAGCACTTTTCAATATTTCCTCTCATTCTTTTTGTTATTTTTATTATGATAAAATAACATAAATGAATAAACCTAATCACACAGTAGGGATTGTAGACAAATAAACTGAATTTTTTACTAGCTTTTCCATTTTAATTAGTTCTCAAACTTTCTTGTGTAATGTTTAGGAGAAGCATGTGTAATTTATCAAAGATGATCTGTCTATGTTGAAATTTTTTTTACAGTGAACTAGTTTGCTGCATTTTTTTTAAGTTATTCAAACAAATATCTATTATTTAATTTCATCATTTTGCATTTTTTAATAAAAAGACCTATTAATCAAATTTATTATTTTAATTGTTTCTTTTTCTTATGTATCTGTTAATGTACCTGAAAAGGGAAATTTGTAGTTAGTAGCCTGTGGACAATTGACCTTGGTAGCTTAAAAGCTATATTTTTGCAAACTTAGTTCTCATTGAATTAAATGTATTTACATTACCATGGTTAAATTTATGTAATTTAAGTTAAAACAAGCTTTATTATAGGTAAGACATAGGATACAACAATCTAAACTTTTTATATGAAATAAATTTCCAGTGACAGTCATGGAAGAAAAAAAAAAGCTAGCCAGTTGTCTAGTTTAATTGCCACTTTTATTTTAACCCACTGAGTGTCTTGAGAACTTTCCTGCATTTTCATAAAATTGCTTATAAAAGTAATCTTAATTATAATTGTCTTTCCCTGTTTGTTTCTATAATGCACTTCATGCCCCTTTATTTGATATACATCTTGAAATAAAATTCTGGTTAAAATATTTTTGTCTGCAGCAGATTAAAGCTGTTTTTGAGAGACAGAAAAATGTAAACAAACTGCTCTGTGGGTTAATAATAGTTGCATGAAATGTTGACATTTTCAGGTTTATTTAATAGGTTTATGTTGTTTTGAAATTGTAGTCAACATTTTATAAAATTAAGATCTTTAACTTCAGAGTTATTTTGAAATTTTGCATTTTCCATAAAATTTTATCTTAGTGTGACAATGTGTCTTTACTAATATAATTTTCTTCTGGATTTTGATTCAAAATTCAATATATATATTTCATTCTTGTTTGCATTCTAGCCATTCACTGCCTTCTCTTCACCTTTAAAAATTTGAATTGCAATTATTGATTGCTTGTATTATAGCTATTCACTGCCTTTTCTTCACTTTTCTGATACAAAGTACTGTGGAAATGACTTTACATAATTAAATGATGCTCAGTGAAATAATATTTTTCATTAAAAAATACATACACACACACATATATATATATTAGCATAAATAGTGCAACTAAATAATTTTGATATATTACTGGAGAATGTAAATTAACAGTTCTATCAGTTTGAAAAATTCAAAATTTAACATCTTTCATGATGAGCTCTGCCAGGACCTCACTAATGCAGGGACATGTGAAGCATTGCCTCCATGAGTGTCATGGGAGTAATCAAGAATTTCTTTAAATTGGTGACAAAATTGGCCAAAAGAGAACAAAATTCTTACAATTGCAAAGATTTAAGAAGGATGTGCAGTCCTCTCCTTCTCTTTTCTGTTTTCAAAATTTCAATAAATTGTATCATTAGAAAATTATTTTCCTTTTAAATTTTTATTTATAATTACTTAGTATTCTATTCTTTTCAAGAGAAATTCATTATTGACATTTCCCTTATAAAGCAAGTTAAAATCATTTATAATGACAAATTAGGGGCATTTTTCTGTTAAATGTAAACATATTGTAGATAAGCAAAGGAAAAGTTTGCAGACAAGTTGTGAACATCTTTTTGTGAGACACTGTATAAATATTGAATAGTAATTCATACGAAATTTATATGTACAGACAATATGTATGAATTTTAGTACTTCCATACATATTAGCTTATAGGCCAACCTGGTAAAATTCTTGACCCACATATAAGCCAACCATCAAAATTTCCAATATGTTTTCAGGTAAAAATCAAATTTTTAATGTAATGCTAAACAAACAAAAGTAATTATATAAAGAATTAAGATATGAAACAAATCCTTCAAATTTGGAATCAATATCTGAATCTTCAAAAAGTTTGATGAAATTATGTTCCGTTGCTTTCTCCTCTTTAAAATCAGACTCTGAATATGATCAATTTTTGTCATCACTTTCTTGTATAAAATTGTCTTCAATGTCTTCATGGCATTTCATCCATCCTTTTTTGTAATGATTGGGGCAATTTAGAACAATAATAAATTTAAGGCAGTGGTAAAATTCTTGATCTGCATATAAAAAAAATCTGTCATCAATCATGGACCATGACCATAAAAAATTCCAATATGTTTTCATATAAAAATAACATTTTTAATGACCTGTTTTATACAAACGAATGTAATTATATAAAAAATTAAGAAACATGAAAGAGTCCTTCAAATTTGAAATCACTATCTGAATATTAAAAAAATTCGATGAAATTCTGTTACGTTGCTTCTTCATAAAAATAAATTCAGACACAGAATATGATGAATTTTTGATATCACTTCTTTGAATAAAATAGTCCTCAGTGCAATTGATAGCATTTCATCCATTTATCCATTTTTTTATGTATGTGTGTTTGGCCTGATAAGTATTCTAGTTGGAAGTTTTGTATTGGATGGATTTTTTTCCTTTTAAATATAATGATTGTTGCAATTTAGAACCATCTGCTAAGAAAGGTAAAACAATGGTGAAATACATTTTTTAGTGACCTAATGAGTTAACTTGTCTTCCTATATCTGATCCACATGTAATACAATTCCCTTCTTTTCAAAGGGAAATTTTAGGTCAATGTGTTTCGACTTATACATTAGTATATGTGGTTGTCACTTCATCATAATCCATGAACAATTTCTATGTATAGATAAAATGGGTCTTCTAGAATGATGCTTACCTTGGTCTCCTAGATAGTCTAAGTTAAGCTCTAAGCTCTTCTCCCCCAAATTTGTAAAATAAAAGTTAATTTATTTGTTGTCGTACACTGTTTTTGGCTAATAATAAAATGCATTTTTTTTTCTCCATTTGGTCTTATATTGTAAAAGGTTACTTATGTGAATACAATTAATTTATCATACATGAACAATTTTGTTTTAAAATTGAATCAAATCAGCAAACATCTGATTGCATTATAATTGAAATAAAATTGAAAATTTCCTGAAAGGATTTGCTATATTGAGCAGATAATTTTTTATTCATTTAATACTCTGTAAAAGAGTGAATAATGTTTAACTTCTTTTAAATGTTCAGTGCATTTAAATAGTAAACAAGTCAGCATTTTCCCAAGAAGCTAATTTTATAATCTTAATATGCCACTCAAAAAGACGCAGATAATAATGTTAAGTCCATGGGCCGTTATTTTCAAATATTTCATTAAATTTTAAATATTTTTACGTGTTTTTTTTTTTTTTTTTCAGGATAGTTCAGGATGATCTACAACCGTATCTTTACCCTTACAATTCCTCAGCTATCCTATGAAAAAATAAAATAAAATTTGTGCAAGATATTTGAAAATAATATCCCCATAGACTTAACATTATCATCCGGGTCTTTTTGAATGATTAGTGTGGGCTCTTAAATCTATATTTTTTCCTTCATTTTACTGCATAAAACTCTCAATGCAAATAGTTCAAGGTCGCAATAATAGAAAGTTTGGGAACTATTGAATTTTCTCTTTGCATTTCTAATTATTTTAGTAGTGGTAATAGTTTGATGTTTCTGTATTTAAATATAAATTGCTTTACTTCTAATTATATCCTGCTTTATTTTAAAAATCAAAATTAAATGTGATATTGAATTGGTTCGATTGTCATTTGTTTTTTTAATTTAGTGTGATGTGACGATTGGTCTTATTTCATTTGACTCTTAATTCTTTTCTTTTCATTTTCATCATTAGAAAATTTCTCTTGCACTTAAATTCTCGCAAATTAAGACAATTACAAAGTTTGTTATTACATGTTTAGACCAAACTTTTAGAGACAGTTTTGAATTAAGAATTATTTATTTTATCATTTATTGTATTGTATTTTTGTGTAACTTGTCAAGTTTTTTTTTTCTTTTCTTTATCCAAAATACTAAAAATGTTTCATAAAATCCATGTATGTAAATTATTTTGTAAAACAAATGGGCTAAGTTGATTTAGTTTTAATACAGGCACTATACCTATTTTTTAAATCAAAAAACAATTTAACAAGAAATTAAAGTAGTTCTATTAGGAGAATAATTGAAATGCTGCATTCACCTTGTTTTATATTTTCAATATTCAGAAACAGTTTGAAGAAAAAATGGGGAGGAGAGATATTTTTCTATTGAAGCATATTAACAAGGAATTCTAGAAATCATAGCAATAGTTCTATAAATCTTTCTTTAAAACTTCAGGAAAGGGTTTTTTCTTCTAAAATTTTCTCTAAAAACAGGAATAAGTTGGTTTAAATGTCTATCTTGATTCTAATTGTTATTTGAATAAAATTTTAGTAGAACTATTGTAACAATACATGTTTTAAAATGTACTTGGATATTAATTATTTACACATAATTCTAACTCTTGCATGCATATATATATATTTCCTTTGAGGGGCAATTTTTGTTAGCACTCTGAGATCTGATCTATTTCAATTGCATATCGCCCTCTAAACTGACAGTATTTAGTCTTTTTCATGATTTTTTCTAAATACTTGGAAGATATAAATTTTAACAGTTTACTTATTATAAATTTCAAACTGTTCTTATTCATAGTTAAGGAATTGTTTAAATGTACTAAAAATTGATATTTAATGAAAAATTATTGAAAAAAGCATGTTTTATATATTTTTAAAAAACTCTGCATAAGAAAATAACATTTTTTAACATAAAAATTTACATAGACTTGAATAAATATTTACCCAATTATTGAACAAATATCTTAGTTTGATATATAATGTTTATACATATATAAACATTATTTAGGGAAATTTGCTTTAGTGTGGTATATTTAAAAGCACAAAGAGCAACATTATAAGGTTCATAATAAGGTTGAATTGAGCTCTGATTTTAATTAGGTTAACTTTGTTCTGTTAGCTTTTTTTAAAGGGGGGGGGGCGATTGTTGATTATATCTGAAAAGCCTGCTAATATGTAAATGGTTTTATAGCTCACAACGTTAAAAGAGACCTGAGCGACTTTTGGGCTTAGTTCGTTTCACAGAAAACAGCAATCTAAGTCCGACTTAGATCTAAGTGTTTAAAAAACTAATGGACTGGGGGGGGGGGGTGCAACAGCAGAGACAATCATCTCATCGAATTCACGACTGAAACTTCAAAATTAGTTAAAACTTGATTTGCATAGTAAAATGCAATCAGTTTGCCAACTCAAAACTTTGTGGGAAAACGTCTGAAAACCTGACTGAGTGGCTGATTCCTATGTTTATCATTGTGTTTCTTTGCTCCCAAATCCTACATGTTTTCATAATTTTAGGTGTAGGAAAACACAATGCTAATATAAGTCAACCGCTAAAATTGGCCTTTCTGGTATTTTCTAACAAGATATGATTGTGGCAGACCGATTGTGTTTTAATATGCAAATCAAGTTTCAATTAATTCTTAAATTTTAGCCTTGAACTCAATGAGGTGATTTTCTGTGCTCCCTCTTGCTGGTCTATAACAATAAAGAAATTATTTAGGAAATTATTTTTATTATAGAGTTCTCAAGCAGGATATATAGAAGTTTAGCCCAGAACACCACTCTGTACAAATAAAGAGACGTTTGAAAAAAAAATGACCTCCCTTCATTCTGCAGTTAATGTCCTGTTAAATCATCTTATTAATTTATTTCAATGTATTGTTTTTGAGAATATTTTCATTGTGTTAACTGAAAGTAAAATGGCAGTTTTTATGCATTAACTGAAGAAGAATATTATCTAATCCTTGTTGAATTTAAAATTGACTATTCCAAAAATCTGTGTTTAATAGCATACAGATTCCAGATACTTTCTACAATGTATAAAACTTGTTTTGAGCACACAAGATCCTAGTCACTTGTAAAATATCTATCTATCTATATATATATATCCGGTTGAATGTCCTACCAGACTGCATGGTATTCATGAGATGAAATTGGTGCAATGCTACATGTTCTTGTAATTGAGAATAAAATATTTTGCGAATGATATGTCATGCTTTTCAATGGTTTTATTTCAGTAAATTATGACACTTAGCATGATATGTGCCAAATCCTAATATTTAGGAACTTAAATAACACAGTAAGATGATTCTGCATACTTCCTTGATAATTAAGAAATATGGATGGATTTTTCATGCCTTGTTTTACCAGAAAATATGCATTGTCAAATTAAACAAACAATAGAAAAAACTATAAAAATTAGATAAGAAGGAAAAATTATAAATAATTTAAAAATTTAGTGATTTGTAGTATGTAAACTATCTGGTGAAAATAAAAGTAAAATTGTGCTATTTTCCTAATAAAAATATTTTTAAAAATTGGGAGAAAAATGTTTTATTAAAATTTTATTCAGTTTAAATATTTGTAGACTGTATTCTGTATTAAGTATAAAATATATAAATTTTCTGAGCCACAAGTGAGCTCAAGCAAAAGATCTTGGTATAAGAAATATATTTTCTCTTGCAATGTTCTGTTATCACATCTTTGAGTAGTAAACAATTATAACTTCTATGAAAAACTGACATTATTTTTCCAACTATTTTAACTTTTCTGTTTCTGAACATATCTTAATAGCAGCCAGTCCAACTAGCATTGCTTTATAACCAAATATGACCAAGAGAGAGAAAATGGAAATTCAATAGAATCAAATTTTATATATTTTGACAATTTAAATTATGATAGCAGCAGTGAATCTGACATCATTTTCCAACTATTTTAATTTTTCTGTTCCTGAACATATATGAATAGCAGCTAGTCCATCTAGCATTGCATTTATAACAAATATGATCAACAGAGATAAAATGGAAATCCGATAGAATGAAATTTTATATATTTTGACTATTTAAATTGTGATCTCAGCAGCATAAATATTGTAAAAGAACTTGCATGTTCATTATCATCAAAAAAGTTTAAAGTACATGTGACCAATTTTCAAAAATTAAAATAATTGATAGATATCGGTTTTCAAAAATATTGTGTGCAGCATTGCATCAATTTTTCTTTTGTTTATTCTGAACCAAGGCATTTTTATTTTCCTGCAGTTAATTTTGACTGTTGCAATTTTCAATTTTGCTATTATGTGATTTTATTGCTGACAGTCGAGGTTCTTGACTTCCATCTGTTTTTGCAGTTCTTACATTTCAAATGTATCATTCCACATTTGTGATCTGTATATTTATTTGTTCTTATTGTTATTATACTTGTAATTTATGACAATGTATAATTTGTTAAGTTATTTGTAAATATTTCGAGCTATTTAGCAACATTTTAAGCACGTAAATTATGCCAAAAATGTTTAAGAATGAAACTTGCCAATAATGAATGGAATTTAATTTAATGTGTGAAAAATTGGTGATTTGCTGTGGTGGAGTTGTTATCTGTGATAATTAGGGAGAAAAGGGTGAGGGAAACTGAGGAAAGTGCAGCTGTTAAATTTTACAGCATTGATCTTGATTTACAGGGTAAATTTAATTATGTGTGTTTGTATTTAATTAATTTTGATTCCCATATTACTACTGGTTGCTGTCAGCTGCATTTTTCAATCAAAACTTGAATCTCAATGACAATGTATTTAGCACTTGAGAGATTGTCATAATTCCATCTTTTAATGATATTGCAATAACTTCATCTGTATATTTGCCTGTAATAAAAAGATAGTCTTCATCAGGCATTATAGTTAGCACAATAATACAGCATAAAAAATAAATCTTTTTTTGTTAGGTAAACAGCTGTACATCAAGACATGTGGTTACTTTTATAAATATATTATAATAAACACATAGGTGTTTGGTAAAATCATAAAAGTAAGAAATTACTCTTATTAGCTTTAGGCTTCATGTTACTCCAAACTTGTAAAATATGAATTGCTATACCTTCTCTCTCAGGTGCTGAGTTGTTCCTTTTCTCTTGTAATAAAAAATATTCAAAGAATTATTATGCATCTTTCTTTGTCTCTTTTTTATTAAAGATATGTGTTTTATTTTATTTTGATTAATATTTTTTTAACTTAAAATAATTCTATTATTTCTTTTATTTTTAACATGATAAATTTAAAAATTGTATTGTTATTATTGTCATTTGACAGCAAAAGAGAAAGATGTCACCCTATTCCAGGGGTATCCAATGACATTTTTTGTAGGTTTCCTTGCTGACTTTTCAAATAAACTGTTGCTAAGATTTTTCTTTTTTTTATGTCAATCCCTTTTAAAACATACTTTTCTTTGAAATTATTAACATTTATAGGCTTTTTTAGTGCAAATGATATTAAAATTTTTGGTTTGTCATTCTGCAACAATTTTTCTAGATATGGCCTTCTGAGAAACATGTAATGCAAGATTTATTATGATTTGTGAGTTTTTTTTCCTATTAGGTCCTTGCATTGTGTAGGGACTTATGGCAACCACCGTATATGATGTGTGGTATAAACATGTGTGACACCAAGGGTATAGTGGAGGATATGCTATATACCTTCTGGATTTTTTAAAAAGAAAAAACACATGCCCTCTTTTTCTGAAATAAAGCTAAAGTATTTACTCTAACATATTTTCTCTGTCTGTTCCTCTGATTTTTAATTAATAATTTAATCATCATAAGGTATATGCTATTTGTGTATGCTGTAGCTTTACTTGAAAAATAGGAGGTATGTGGATTATCTTATACAGAAGATGTATAAAGTATACCACTGTATATTCTCCTCTGCAGCATAGGTGCTTATGTAAATAAGAGAAGTTAAATAAAATTATTTCCATGCATAATTCACAGTCTATTTAATATTGATATTTAAGCTATTTGTTTTTTTTTTTTTTTGTTTTTTTTTTTTTTTTTTTTCTCTTTGAAAAAAGTAAATTTTAGTACTACTTGGTTATCCTATCGACCAAAAAACTATTACCAAATTATTAGATTAAGAGCCAACAATGGATGATTGTGAATGTCACATTCAATGACATTAAACACAATATGTGTGCTTAAAACGTCGCAAAGTCATTTTTATTTCGATTTTTTATTCATATTTTTATTAATGTTTTACTAATTTATTTGTTCTTTTGTTATTTAAAATAAAAATTTGGTCAAGATGTATAAGTTGGCTATTAGTTTGGCGATTTGTATAATGTTACAAAATTGGTCAATGGGATAACCAAGTAGTACCTAAATTTCTTTATATTACAGGGTTCCCAGCATTTTGGCCAGTCATGGGAAATCCAGAAAGTCAAGCAATTTCAAAGTAGTCAGTGAAATTTAAAAATAATATAGGAAAAGTCAGGAAATTTACAAATATTTTCTAAAGTCTGGAGTGGAAAAAAGTGAAAAATGATCTGAAATTCATTAAAATAGTGAAATTAGTTAAACAAACTAAAAGAAATTTTAAGAGCGATTGTAGAAAAAGTTGCTAATTTTGTCGAAGGATTGTAGAAATAGCTATCAAATTTCATTGCATGCCCTTTTTGGTCATGGAATTTTTTTAAAATTTAGTCAGAGAAATTTCCAGTCATATTTTGCTGGAACCCTGTATTAAATAAAGACTGTTTTTTAAAAAATGATGATCTAAATCTGTAAATTCCTTGATTCTATGATGGGTGGATTTGAGAGTATGCACTGTATTTTACTGAGTTACTATTAAAGTGCAATCATTGTACAACATCGTTTAAAAAAAAAAAAAAAAAAAAAAAAAAAAGTTTGTATGTATAAAATATTCAAAGTCTATTCCATGGTAAATCACAGATAACTGAAACTGCACTGGATATGATTTTTGTAAATGAACTTTTAAATTATTTGATGTTACTAAGTAAAATGAGCTAGTCTTCCACTGTTATCCATATGTATTCCTCAAATGAATTATCTGTTTAAAAAAAAAAGTAAAGACATCTTATTAGTGTGGAATATTTCATGTTCTATATTGCTGTGCTAATAATATGTGTGTTTATTTATTTTTTAAAAAAAGGTTAAAACAAAGATAAATGTTAATCTCTACCATATTGAATGCCTTAAAATTATCCCGAAATGTTACCTTCAATTCCTATGCAATTTTGAGTGATGAACTGTAATTATTTAAGAATTAAAAAAAACTGTTGTATGAGACTTTAATTGTAAGATAAATTATTGTAATAATTTGATGGGTTGTAATGTTGCGATATTTTTGTACAAAAATAAATTAAGTTATTGGCATCATTTTGTTTCTTTGTGTTTTTATGTAATAAATTATTCGTTTCTATTTTATTTCTGATATTATTTAAACAAGGTGTCTGGCCACCTGAAAAGTCAGGAAAATTTGAAAACTTCGAGAAAAAGTTATAAAAAAAAGGTCATAAATCTCAAAATTTGAACATAAAGTATATTGGTAATTTAACAAGTGGTCGTCGAAAAAAAAATTTAAATTTCATCATTTGTTCGAAGAAAAATCACTAATTTCGTCAATGGACCGTAGGAGAAACATGAATTTTGTCAGAGAAGAGTTGGAAAAAGAATGGCAAATTTCGTCAAAAGATTGTGAAACAATCGCAAATTTCTTGAACATATTGCAGAAAAGTCCCAAATTTCATCAAAAGAACGCGGAAAAATTTAAATTTCATCAAAAAGGCAAAAAAAAAAAAAAAAACTATCTTTTTTTCTCGCCCCCCCCCCTTCTCCTCTGTTGTGACCCTTCAAAAATTTGCTGTGAATTTTAGTTTTTCTTTTCTTTTCTTTTTTACTTAATATCACCCCTGAAAGAGTATTTTAACCTGTTGTGCAAATAATTTTGTCTACATCTTTTTAATCCTTTCTTGAAACTCAGAAATGTAAAACTCGAGCTTCACTGAAATTTTGTACTAAATGTTGTAGAATTTGTTAGATGTTTCAATCTGCTTACTTATTTTTGTTTTGGATCTGAACATTTGTTATCTTAATTTGTTGAATTAAATTTGTGTTTTAACCTCTTCAGTTCCGAAGCTAAAATAATAATGCAAATACAGTAGAACCTCGATCCAATCGTTTTTCAAGGGGTTCAGGAAAAAAAAACGATGAATGCGGGAAAACGATAAATGCGGATTAACTTTAAAATACGAGAAAGCGCAATGTTTATGCATTTAAAATGCAGTGCAGTGTATACAGTATACCATTAAATACTAATTTGTTGCTTATTAAACCGCAAAAGAAATAAATTGAAGTTATAGAAAACTAATATTTCTTTTAAAAGATCAATAATATTAGTTAAATTTCCGTGTTTTTTATTATTTTTTTTTTTAATTAAAAAACAAATTTGCAAGACATACAACATTTTTCGTGTCATTTTCTGTAATTTCATATGCATATATAAAAGTTCATATCGTTAGAAATGCCGTCTTTGCCATTATTTTCGATTTTTGCATTGTCACACATTTCTCCTATGTTTAGGACATTACATGTCGCAACATCTTGATCGATGGAAATATAAGAGCATCCTCTGCTATATACAACTACTCTTCATCTGTATTATTATCACCATTAGCATTACAAACAGCACAAATGAGTTATTTTAGTATAAAAGAAGTAATTCCAGTTTGTATGTCATATGGATTAGCATGACTTTAAATTTCATTCCGATGAAGAGAGAGATTTTAAAACGATGAATGCGGGAAAACGACTTTTTAAAGAACGATGCAAGCGTGTTTCGTTAACATTATTTAAGTATAATTTGTGCAGGGACCCTAGAAATAAAACGATGGATGCGGGAACGATAGATTGGGATTTTACTGTACATTAGGGTGGATCGATTGTCTATGGCGAAAAAAAAATTATTCATCAAAACCTACCTATGCGGAAAAGATGTTCTATTGTATGGAGATTAAGGGGGAAAAAATTAATTTTAAAATTTAATGCTGCCACAAAAGGGTTGAATTTTCGAAAAAATTTGAAAAAAGGCCGAATTTTGGTTAGATGATTTTTGTCAAAAAGTAAATATTTTAATTTTTAAAATCCAATAATGCGAAAAAGATGTTATATCGTATGGAGGTTAAGTAAAAAAAAATAATAAATTTGAAATTTAATACAGCCTCAAAAAAGTCGAAAATTCGATAAAATTTGGAAAAAATGTAAAAAGATCTAATTTTGGTTAGATTTTTTTTTATGCAAAATAATCATTTTAATATCAATCAAAACCTATATACCTTGGAGATATTATATTGCATGGAGATTAAGTGAAAAAATAATTAAAAAAATAATTTCGAAGTTTCTTCAATGAAGGATTTGTCTGCTTGTGTATTGTATAGCTTAGTGTACTTTGAATATTACTGTACCATGGCGTTGTTAGAAAATGAATTACTCCCCCTATTTGGGTCTGGCTTTGATATGCCAGTAAATACGCTCCCTATTACAAAAACATTACAAAATTTATATATTGGTACTTAAAAAGTAACTGAAGTAAAGAATCCGTCTACATCTATTTATTTCCTGCCAGTGAGAATGAGTTTCTAATAAGTTAGGAGTGACCTGTAAATGAGATTCAAACACAATAATTTACCACTGCAGCATTCTAAGAAAAATTAGTCTCACGACAAATAATGCGCTCTTCTTAATTCTTATAAAACAAAATAAGATATTGAAAGCTATTACAGTCTTGTGGACCATTTCTGAAAACACTGCCTATTTTTTTCAGTTCAATAGATTTGAATATGAATATTCGGTGTAAACTAAACCGACGTAGTGTGAGCAAACTCACTTTTCTGCGTCATCAGCTATCATTGAAAAGCCAAAATGCTAACGAGCTAGGTGTCACACCACTTGTAGTGACAAAAGATTAGCATCAGCCAAAATATTGGACATTTTGGGCATTTCCGACCAAGCAGGTGCTGCCATCGTGTCCGGTGCACTTCAAGATGTGGGCATTATCTCACAAAACTATGAATCGAATGCTATTGACAGAAAAAAAATCGGCATGACAAAACAAAACAAACACCACTCTATAGTTTTAGTCATTCTCTTTAGTCATTTGTAAAATATTATGATCATGGCCATTTTCTTTAAACTTTGATGGGTGTAAAGATAAGACTACATCACTAGAAGACAACAGAAGAAAAATCATAATCGAATGAGCTTGAAAAAAGAACTTGGTTCGAATATATCGGCCACATATATGAAAATTCTGGGAGAGTCCCAAACAATTTGAAAACATGAGGTACATTTTTGTCATGTGTTAACAATAATATACATGTAACAAAGTTGGTTTCAGAATATCTGTTAACATAGATGTTAAGGGATGTGTTATTCGGAATATGGAACTGATCTTCAAGCGTCCACTACAATGTTTTTTGTGCTGTCATCTTTCCGCAACGTGGATGGAACCTCACAAAAGTTTCAGTGGTGAAATAAAAAATTATTCGCTGCATGGGAGAAGCTTTTTGTATTTTCATTTAAGTCAGTAGATTAATTCTAAAAGCGCGCGAGTGAAATCAAACCGTCTGCTGTAATCCTAATCATTACATTAAATAATATCTATATTTTCCATTTACCAGCTTTTGACCTTTTGCGACGGATTACATAGATTTAATGAAATAGGAAAATGTATCGAACCTCCACTAACTGAGGGATTCAGTAACGACATGATTTCAGAAGCAATAGTAAATCCAGCAATCATTCCAGTGGCAATCACATCTACTATCAATAATATGTATTCACGAGACCTCATTCTACAAAACTAATAATCAAAATAGTCACAGAAGCATTTTCTGTTGTGTATGGACCGTATATAAGAGACGGTTTTATAAAAATCGAATTCAATTTCAAAATCTCATGCCGATTTTCAATACCAAACGTCATTATCGCCACTTGTTAAGTTGACGATTTTTCATGATTTAATAATAAAGAAGCTGTTAAATAAGAAACTAAAGTTTTAATCTTGTAATCAAATATATATCCCCTCATTGTAATAAATGTTAAAAATTCTAAAATTCATATTTTATTTTACAAAAAACATTGATTTTTTTACCGTAAAAACGTTCAAATATATAAATTTGAACCACATTGCGGCAGATTTATATTTTGAAATTAATTTTTTTAATTATTTTTCTCATACTCAGCGTACAATATAACATCTTTTAAGCTTAGGTAGCTTTTGGATAATTTTTTTTAACTATTATTTTGAATCAAAAACCATCTAGCCAAAATTAGGTCTTTTTTCACTTTTTTTCGAAATTCAACCTTATTGTGGCAGTAGTAAAATTCAAAATTAATTTTTTTAATTATTTTTCCCTTGATCTCCATCCAAGAGAACATCTTTTCCGCATAGGTAGGTTTTGACACTGTGAAAAAAAAAAATTTCGATCCACCCTACTGTACATGTTCATTGGTTTTTTTTTTTTTTTTTTTTTTTCCTTAACCTTTTCCGGCACGGGCAAAATCTGTTAGTAAAATGAGAAACTATCGACTGACACCGGAATTCACAAACGAATTTTTTAGATATTTTGAATCCCTTAATTTAAGCTTTTATTTTAAGAACAAAATTTTACTAAAATATTATTGGTGTCGTTTGCAAGTTTGGAATTAAAGTTAGGTATCCCAGACCGGGCACAGTGTGCCGGAAAGGGTTAACAAATTGACATTGTAAATGACATAAAAAATATCTTTTCTAAAATTAAAACTAGAAAGGCAGAAATTTTTACACAAGTTTTGCTAAAAAAATTAAAACCAGAAAATTTATATTTTAAAAATTTTAACTTATTTAACTAACTCTTTTATTTTATGTTGTATCTTTTGATCTTATTTTATAAAGAAATTTCTTTTTGAAATAAATTTAATTCATTTGGTAGGGGCCAAAACGTCCCCTCACCGTCGATCTAGTGTCTTTAAGCACTTAGCGTTAAAAAATATGGATTTAAAGTTTTTCCGACTCTCATCCTGAAATGCGGAAAATTTCGTAATACGGCACGCTTCAACTCCCGAACGTACCGGGTTAGAGGATGTTTACTGGTATTTAATTATGAACGAGTTGCTTTTTTGTGGCAGTTATCGCGAAACGTACTAATGAAATAGTTGGATGTGCCAATATCAAAAATTTCTATCTCATACATATATTTTAATATTTCAAAAATTAGTTGCACGCATGTTTAATACTTTGATATTATTAATTCATACTATACCAATTTTGATTTTCATCGTATATGTCTGCTCCAGTCAATTAATCGGAGTAAAAATGAGTTGAAGTGGATCATGATGTTTGTTAAAATCCATATTTGTCCTTATTGTGTTGTTGTCAGATGTTTTCAAATAACACAAGCCTGCGATGAAAAAATTGTTGGCATAGTAAGTGGTATTTTTTATAGTTATTTGGATGCTGATTACTAGAAAAATATTGAAAAAATTCCATCACGTACAGTTACTTCACAAATCGCAATTTATTATTTCATGAATTTAGCAAATTTCGAACAAAAAAACTATTATTTATATGAGTTTGTCAAATAAATTTATGGACTTTAAGTAGTAAATTTGTGTATTTAACTAATAAAAAAGAAAGAAAAAACTATTTCAATGCAGAATATTTTTTTTAACCGACAAACCGCCTATTAAACACAATATTCAAGACAGAGGAAACAAGATGAAATCGGATCTTTTCTGCTTGCAGGTGTCTGTACGCCCCCTCTTCTTCACACCCTTTTTCACTGTCCTTATCTCTACTCCTGATTCAGTGTCTTTGTTTACTCTGTGCTGTACACATGTGTTTTTATTCCGAGCTGTGAGTTAATAGTAATAGTTGTAATTTTAACTTCTAGTTATTGCTGCATTAGAGAACATGGCTTCCACTTCCAGAAGATGCGTTAATTCACCGAATTGTTTCTGTTATATTTGCGGTAATTATACAGTGAAAAAACAACAGAGAAGCATTTCTGATTTTGTTAAAAAAGTGTATTTCGCTTATTTTGGCATGAAATTGGGTGATCAAGATAAGCCGTGGGCTCCACACAAAGTTTGTAGTATTTGCGTAGAAGAATTAAGGCAATGGTTTCAAGGCAAGAAACAATCATTTCGATTTGGTATACCAATGGTTTGGAGAGAACCTAAAAATCATAGTGATGATTGCTATTTTTGTCTTTGTAATGTGAAAGGATTCAATTTACAGAACAAAAAGGAAATATTTTATCCTGACATTCCATCTGCTATACGTCCTGTTTCTCATGGACCTGGTATTCCGGTTCCTTCCCCTCCAGAAACTGTGGAAAATATTGATTATTCAGATACTGTGTCTGAATGTGAAAGTGATGATGATGTTGATTAAGTATATGACTCTATTAGCGATGAACCTAAACTTTTCACGCAGTCTGAATTAAATGATTTAGTCAGAGACTTAAATCTGTCTAAGGATTCGGCAGAAGTTTTAGGTTCCAGACTAAAAGAAAAAAAATTGCTAGCTCCTGGTACGTCATTTTATTGGTTTAGAAGCCGAGAAAAAGATTTTATTCCGTTCTTTTCTAAAGAAGAGGAACTTATTTATTGTAACAATATTCCAGGCCTCATAGCATGTTTCAAAGTCCAATATGAACCTGACGAATGGAGACTTTTTATCGATTCATCAAAAAGAAGTCTGAAAGCAGTATTATTGCATACTGTAAATGAATATGCTTCTGTACCTGTTGGACATTCTGTTCACTTAAAAGAGTGCTATGAAAATCTTGATTTTGTCTTAAATAAAATATCGTATTCAGATCACAAGTGGGCAGTTTGCGGTGATTTGAAGGTGATTTCTATGTTGCTTGGTCAGCAGAGAGGGTACACAAAATTTCCCTGTTTTCTATGTAAATGGGACAGTCGAGACAGAAAGCAACATTACATTAAGAAAGAATGGCCAATCAGGAAGACATTAGATCCTGGAGTCAAAAATATTCAAAGTAAAAATCTTGTGGATCCAAAAAAAGTGTTACTTCCACCGCTTCATATAAAATTAGGTCTTATGAAACAATTTGTCAAGGCTTTACCAAAAGAAGGTGAATGTTTCAAATACCTTTGTGAGCAGTTCCCAGGTTTATCCGAAGCAAAACTGAAGGAAGGTGTGTTTGTAGGACCAGACATCAGGAAATTGATGAAAGATGAAAATTTTGAGAATAAAATGAAATTAAATGAAAGAAAAGCCTGGAAATCTTTCAAACTAGTTGTTACTAGTTTTCTTGGCAACAAAAAGGACCCAAACTACAAGTCTATTGTAGAAGAGATGGTAACAAATTTCAAGATTTTAGGGTGTAATATGAGCTTAAAAATTCATTTTCTCGATTCACATCTTGACTATTTTCCAGAAAACTTAGGTGCAGTTAGTGAGGAACAAGGTGAAAGATTTCACCAGGAAATGAAGAGGCGATATCAAGGCAAGTGGAATGTCAGCATGATAGCTGACTACTGCTGGATGCTACAAAGAGACAATCCTTGCAAAATTCACAAGAGGAAAAGTGGCAAAAAAAAAAACTTTTGATGGAAAGAAAAAATAATACTCTGATGACTTGCAACCTTGTATGTATAATTAACTATTACTTTAATTCAGATATAAATGTAATTTATATTGATTTATAAATATATGAAATTAAAACGAAATGTTGAAATTTCGTTATTTTACCTCTTTTTTTAAAAATTATGCAACCATTTTGTGAAAAATCCTTACGTGATAGAAAAAAATGGATTTCATTTTTGTAATCAGCAATGAAAAAAACATAAAAATTAGTTATCAAAATTAAAACAATTTTCAAAAAGTATTTTTTCGCAGGTCTGTGTAATCTGTTTGGCAGGACGCAAGTTCCCGTCTTTGCACGAGCCGATGGACAATAGAACGACGAAGAATCGAGAAAATGATGCTAAAAGCACTATCACAGAGTTCCTTTCCACGGAATATTTCCAAATTCAAGGAAGATCTACTGGCCATAGCCAAAAACATACGCAAAAAATTTGGTTCAATTCTGTACATAATTTTATACCAACTTATACTTAACTTTTTAATGGTATAATAATGAAAATAGCACGGAAATCGCTTTTACAGCACCCCCTTCCAGCAGATTTTTTATGAAATTCAGAGAGGACCTGCTTGCCATACCCAAAAATGATCATACACAAAAAATTTAGTTCTATGCATAATTTCGTACACCAGACATCGCGATTATAGTGCCCCTTCCGGCGGTTTTTTTTCAAATTTCGGGAGGGCTTGCTGATTACAGCCAAAAACATACACAAAAAATTTCGTTCAATTCTATACATATCTTCATACACTTTTCGATGGTACAATGGCGACAAACGGACACATAGACAGATATTTTGTAAAAACGTTTTTTTTTTTTTTTTTTTTGGAATCTCAAACCTTTAAAATGTGTAAATCCGTCGAAAAAAAAAATTGATTACAATGCTTTCTTCTATTGAAGATAAAAGATTCTAAAAGACACTAAATTTGTTTCATGTTTCCATAATAAACCTTTAACTGACATTTCGGTAACTAGTATCTATATATTTAAAACACCTGGCTGTTTTTTTGGACATCAGCCCTGAGCTTTCTACTGTCCCGATTTTGATAATTATTTTTTTAAATGAAAGTTGTTTATGTGTATATGTGCCCATTCTGGCTAATTTTTAATTTATTTCAATTTTTATATTTTATTTTTAATTTTAAAAGCTTTTTCATGACATTTCTTCAAAACAGTGGCAACAGGTTAAGCTTTTCTCAAAATTTATTTTGTTTCATTATTTTCCACCAATCAGGAGATTGATCTCATCGGTGAATGTATAATCGCATTTAAAAAAAAAATAAATACAAATAAAATAAAACAAATAAAGGTTTTTGTTAAATTTAATCATAATAAAATTATTGCTCATAGTTATTCCCTGCAATACACAGATTATTTACTGAGTAATATTATTAAGTATTATGTAAGTAAAATAACAGAAGATCTATATATTTAAAACACCTGGCTGTTTTTTTGGACATCAGCCCTGAGCTTTCTACTGTCCCGATTTTGATAATTATTTTTTTAAATGAAAGTTGTTTATGTGTATATGTGCCCATTCTGGCTAATTTTTAATTTATTTCAATTTTTATATTTTATTTTTAATCTTAAAAGCTTTTTCATGACATTTCTTCAAAACAGTGGCAACAGGTTAAGCTTTTCTCAAAATTTATTTTGTTTCATTATTTTCCACCAATCAGGAGATTGATCTCATCGGTGAATGTATAATCGCATTTAAAAAAAAAAATAAATACAAATAAAATAAAACAAATAAAGGTTTTTGTTAAATTTAATCATAATAAAATTATTGCTCATAGTTATTCCCTGCAATACACAGATTATTTACTGAGTAATATTATTAGGTATTATGTAAGTAAAATAACAGAAGATAAACTTTAATAAAATATACTATCTAAAGCGAAATTTTGTCGATGGAGAAAATGTCGTCATACAGAAACCAGATAAATTTATTCCATGAATATAATATACATTGTTATAGCTGTGTCAGTGATGATGTCATATTCACTGACTTTAATTCCTGCATCTAAATAAAGTGAACTTATATTAATGTGAATGTCCATGGTGTGCTCAAATGAAAATATTTCTATAAACTGCGCCATTTCTATTTAATTATAATGAATATTTTATGAAAAACTAAAGAATTCTTAAATAACTGCATAAATCACGCTTTTATTTAAGAAAAGATGAGTATTTCTGAAGGTGTAAATGATGTCATGTTAGAAAAAAAAAATAATAAAACCTGTGATATGCCGGTATTACTATATTTCGATCTTACATAATATCAAAAAATAATTAAAATCATTTCATTGTATTAAGTTATTGTTTTTAAAAAAAAAAAATCTACATTTCAGCAACAAATACAAAAATTGTATTCTTTTTAATAACAGAGATATCGTTTTTTTTTTTTTTCTTTTTGTTGTTACCATATAACAATAAAATTAATTTTTACAAGTTCATGGAGGATACAAACCAATAAATAAATTAAATTTATTGCAAGTGCTGTAAAAGTGTAGTGGGTTGGTTAAGCAGTTCAGTAAGTCCCTGTTTCTATTATAATTAAAATGTTTCATTGATATCATAATTATTGTACAGTTATCAAGCGATATTTAAACGAAGAAAAAATAAACTAAGCAGATATTTTTGAATTCGTTTTCTGGGTTATAATATTAACTTCCTAAATAGTAATTTGGCATTTAAATAATATTTAAGGTTTAGAAACCGCATTAAAAAAAGAATTGTAGCTGAAGTTAAGTCCAACATAGTAATTTATGAGTTGTTTTCCTTATTTTTTGTTATTTTCTGAAGTTTGTACATCTTCATCATGAAAAGCTATCTTATCCCTATTTTAAAAGGTAGCAATTGTTTATTTCGCTCAGTATTTTACTGTCTATATAAGATTGATATATATCATATCTAATATATATTCTTTTCCGTCGAGTTTCGACGGGTGCAGCTAGTATATTTAAATACAGTTTTAGTGGCGGATTGCGAAGTGTTTTTATCTCACTTAGATTTATGTCTGAAAAATAAAATTTCTTTGAGTTGTGTTTTTTTTCAGGATTTCATCAGAAGCATCTTTCCTTACACCTGGCTGTTTTCGAAGGTGTGTAGCAATTTGTTGAAGAAGAAGCTATTCAAATTATCTTGAGGGAAACCGGTTAAGCGCCCCCTTTTCAAAACTACTGAAATTGTAGATAATGATCGTGAATCGTGAGGTATTGTAAAAAGAGATTTTTAATCGCCGACCTTCCAGAAGAAAAAAAACGGACAACTCTGTTTGTGCATTTATTTCTCCTAAGTGCACAATTTTCGCTCTCGTGAATGTTCCCATTTGCTTATGACGTGTTGCACCGGTAACGATTCGGCCTTTTGAAGGCAATATGGAAATGAAGATGCTTTTTGACTTACTATCACACCGAAGATCATGGTAAGAAGGCTATAGTTTGCTTACCACGATCTTCGATATGATAATGTTTGCCATTTTGATGCATTAGTTAGCTAAAAAATTATGAAGCATATTGTTGGCAATTTCTTTTTAACATACAGTGGCTTCTCAAAACAACAACAACAATAATAATAATAATAATAAAATGAATTAATTAACGAGAGAATAAAAGAAAATTAACCCTAATAATAAAATGAATTAATTAACGAGAGAATAAAATAAAATTAAACTCTTTCGGGTCCATTTTTTTTTTTTTTTTTTTTTTTTTTTTGTTAGGAAAAAGTTTTTTCTGTTTGCTTTTACGTTAATAACACTAATAGTAGCTATCCAAACAGATTAATTAGTGTTTAACGAATATTTCATTGTCTGAAAGATAAGGAATGTTGTTGTTTATTGTAATATTCAATTCACATTCATGTAAAAATAGGCTAAGGAAGATTTTTTTAGAGATGCTTAGAAAATTTTGTATTACATTTTTAGATTTAATTTATCTTTTATTACAACTTTCTAATACTTTTTGTGCTTTATTATCGTAATTTCCGGCGTATAATCTGCGGATCAAACAATTCTTTTTCGACCCAGAAAATTTGAAAATAAAATCTAACTTTTTAGATCTCGGTAAATATTTGGCATCAGTTACTAAACAAAATTTTTGGGTCAAAAAAGAATTGTTTGATCCGCGGATTATACGCCGGAAATTACGGTACACATGATTCTTCCAGAAAAATAAGTTTTATTTTAAATTAAAAAATGAAATATATGTTTAAAATGAAAGAATTTCAAACGACGCAAAGAGAATTAAGCAAATAATAATAATTGTTACTAAATGCCTAAACATAAGTGAAGTCGTATAGTAAATGCATAGACATATACTAACACTGCTACGTGTAAATAATAGTAAAAGTATTTTTCAAAACAAAATAATACTTCTGTGAAAGACAAGTACTATTAATAGTACACCAGACCCGAAAGGGTCAAATTAGCAATAGAATGCCTCAGTATTTTTGAATTGAGAAATTGTCGTAGAAAAGCATTAATGGTCATTCGATTTGGAATTATTTTTCCTTTAACCCTTTCCGGGGCAGAGCAAATTCATTGCTTAAGTATTGAAATTAATGACTGACATCGGAATTTGAAAACAACTTTATTTGTAAATAAGAAAAGACTATATTTCACGCATTCAATAAACCGTAATTTTTTCTAACAAAATTCCGGTGCCAATGTGGCGTTTGGGAATTAAAATTAAGTGGTATATCTATGAAACCACTGCCCCGCAAGGATTGTTAACCCTTTCCGGCGCAGACAAATTATGTTCGTAAAATGAGAAATTGTTGACTCACACCGAAATTTACAAAATACTTTTTTAGAAATTAAGAATTCCCTGATTTAAGCTGTCATTGTAAAGGTAAAATTTTACTAAAATATCATTGGTGCCATTTGTAAGTTTGGAATTAAAATTAGGTGTTGCCGGAGTGGTAATACTGCGCCGGAAAGGGTTAACACCTTAACAGTTTTGCCAGAACGCCGCTCGGGCAAGAAGAGTTTGCTTGCTTCGTTACTAAAAGCTTTTGGACACCACAAAAATTTAACTGTAAGTTTTCTTTTATTAATTGGCGGATAGTTTTCGATTATGCAAAGCAGACATTTTATTTCGGAAAAAGTTATGTTTACTTTATAATTTTAATTTATCGTTTCAAAAAAAGAAAATAAACAGAAACGAAATTGTTAAATTAATAATAATACTAGTTAAATTAATAACAAATTAGTATTATTAACAGTTAAATTAATAATGAGAATAAGAATAATAAAAGCCACCTCCGTGTTGAAACACAGCGGCAAATTTTAAAATCTTCAATAGCAATTTTGACTTTATTTCGAACATACAATAAATATCAGCTTTAGATACCAAATTTGACGTTTTCATCAGGAAAGTTTAAAAATTTCACAGATGTAAAAATTTTACCTTCTAATATTAAATTATTTTTTAACATTTTCATTCGTATTTCGTGTGATAATTGTTTTTTCATACGACTTTTCTTTTCTGCTATGTTTGTATTCCGTACCCCAAATGAATGTTTCTCTTCTGAGCATGTTTGTAATTATTTTGAGTGAAATTTGAATTGTATCCTATGTATAGTTAAACAGAAATCTGTTTATTGAGCCTTCTAACAAGCGTTTACAAAATTTTCAACTCATTTTACTAGATAGTTTATATTTTATGTGTAAAAATCTATCGGCACTATTTGAGGGTCTGTACAGAGTAAATCTAAGCTCTTGGGCAAAACTTTAAGGGTTGATAGTATCACGTCCAAACTTGATTCGCCTTATAAAGAAGGGGAAGAATCGAGCTTGGCCGTGATAGTACACATCAAGACAAACAATATAAAATAATTATTAACTAAGGGTCCCAAAGGACTTCAGGAGGAGATAGGCGCCATTAAAGTTTAGGGTCCAAAATTTCAAATGATTACAAAAAACGGAAAAATTCGTTTACGGTTTTTGCTAAAACTATTCTTCATATCAGTATTTTCTTGAAAATACATTTTAAAAATAAAGTTCAAAAAGTGGCTATAGAGGGCGCTTTCGACTTTGGAGTAACGAACAACTATTTTTTACTGTTATTTTATCTCATTACATGTTTCCAAAATCTTAGACTTAAATTTTGAAATCAAAATCTGAATCTTTTGGAATAGTTAAGAAGCGCAAGCTGAACTGCGTTCAGGAGGGAGGGAGGTCAAATTTATTTCTGTCCCTTGATTTTATAAGTATCAGTTTCGAAAAGATTTGTGCAGAATTATGAAAGTTATCGTTTCCATAAAAAAAAAGATATATATATAGATAAGTAGATAGATAGAAGTTTTCTAATTGGGCGTGGCTTTGAATTCTAGGGGTCATGATCGGCATAGATCGGCAATTTTTTTCAGAAATTGGGGGGGAATATATAATAGGTAGTATTTCTTACGAAATCTATCTAAAATCATAGAAGACAAAATTTACACATTAGGCTAAATGTTTAAAATCTAATTCATTTTACGAATTAAAAAAAAAGATGTCATGAAACATGAAAAAATTCTAAAAATCGCATTAAAAAATTCGCTAAAAATTAAAAATTGCTTTATGAATTCCAAATAACTTTTATTGAAAAGCTATTACATTTAGTTAGTGATACTCTTCCTACCTGTTTTTACTTGTAGATTTTATCGCATTTTTATATTATAAAGTGTTCCTTGAAAACGTATTAGAAAAAAATATCAGAAATTCCTGATTGAAAAGAGTGTGGCGAGTTCGAATAAGGAAGTTCATGTTTACAAACGAACACTTATTTCAACCAATCTACCAACTGCATTTTTAAGTGCGTTCGTAATTATGTAAAGCACCTATAGTCAACGTTCAGTCCGCCTGTCTGTCTGTCCGTCCGTCCGCATATGACCGAGCAAAAACTACCCAACCGAATCGTTTGAAATTTAAGATATTACATAATTTTGTCGAGTTATTTCAAATTTTATGAAAATCAGGTATATAGTGTAATTACAGGGACAATCAAAAGTATTCCGTCACATTACGGCCAATGGCAAAAATAGTTTCAAGTGCATTTTAATAATGTTACACTTTTTCGAACATAATAAAATTGATATGCATTTATAAAGTATGTACTAAAAAATACATTCTACACAATCTGTGGTCCAAAGAATATATTTTTTTTATTCACAGGATCACACAACATAATATTCCATCATATAATGGTATAGGCAGGGGTCGGAGTATATAGGACAAATTTTATTCTTCTTACCAGTATCTTTAATCAACAATCTTCGTGATACAGCCCTATCGCAAATCGTATTAAAAATTTCACTTCAAAGTTATTAAAAAAACGTACTGGTAAGAATAATAAAATTTGTCCTACATGCTCCGAACCTTGGTATAGGGGAAATACTGTTTGGAGTGCGTTTTAATACTGTTAAACTATTTCACATTTTATGAAATTGATGTATATTGTTGAGGTTTACTACAAGTTACTTTCTGTAGAATAGAAAGAAGGTAGTATTTACATAGACGCACATAAGATTCTGGCTACTATTTTGTATCGGATATAATATTGCATAGTATTACACCAAGATCTAAATATTTTTAAAACATTGTTATATTACGAACGTATGCTATGTTATTTGCGATTATTACAATACACTATTTGCTACGCTTGACGTGCAATTTTCGACTTGTTACTTTAGCGATAGCAAGTATGGAATCATCATGGCAACATTGACCAATCAAACCACAGAGCTGTTAATCGTAGACCAATCAGATCACTTGAATTCTAGTGTACAATAGGAGTTGAAATACGGACAGGAAATTACTGCGCATGTGCAACCACAGTAATTTTTCCTACAGTGGGGTCGGCTGCCCTTATAGGACTCCCTGATAGGGGGATTCGCCATTCATTAAAACAGTGGTATTCAAAATTTAAAAGAATAGGCACCCTGTTTTATTACGCGACTCAACATAGTTGAAAAGTTTTTATGAATTCGGTTGGTCTCTGCAGCCTGTCTGTTTGTCCGAGCTCTAATTCTAGTAAGTATTGTCATATTGCCATATAATTGAGATGTATGTTATTGAGAGCTATAGCACCTACGGTATTTAAAATGAAATATGTAGCATTTATAGTTAATTTACAGGGACGCTTAAAATAATACCATTATATTATGGTCTACAGTTGGGGGAAATCGTTTGCATGTTTTTAATAATGTTTTGCTATTTCTAAGATACTGAAATTAATGTAAATCACTGAGTGACACGATAAGATGCTTATTATATATCTGAAGCTATACATATCGAAGCCAGTTTTTGTATTTTTGGCCAGATTTCCTTTACTTTAATTTTTTATGCGATTTTTTACCTTTTTTTGGGGGGGGGGATTTCGGTACGATTTTTCCACATTTATAAAAGAAATCTATGTAATGTACGATCATTACTACATACAGATTACTACAAAAGTAATTCTAGTAAAGACTTGTACTGTTATAAGGTCGCCAGGTGCAAAAAGGTTAATTCTTAACACACATACACACACACAAAAAAAAATAGTGACCAATAATAAAACATTTGAATTATAAAATACTTAAAATTTAAAAAGGGCACATGAAGTTAAAATAAAATGAACGATAATAACAACACTCTTGCAAAATCATTGGAAAGTGTAAAAAAAAAAAAAAAAAAAAAAAAAAAAAAAAAAAAAAAAAGACGAGTTTTTCAACGTTTACAGTGAAAAAGTATGTCAAAAAAAAAAAAAAAAAAAAAAGAAACGAAAAGATGTTAAATGCTTTACTTCACCGAGACTGTGGTATTTAATGCCCATAAGGGGTCAAAGAAGATGTTTAAAAGATTAAAGGCTAACATTATCAGCTGGAATGTGTGATAACATCTAAAATTACTCTTCTTAAATTGCTCAAATCTTTAAATATGAACGATTAACTATCATTTTTAAATCATGCATATAGAAAATTTAAATAAAGTTACAAGTTTTGGTTAAATTTTTTATTCGACAGGTGAATAATACTTTTTATTTTCCTGTAGGGGAGAAGGGCACATGTGAACATATAGTTGACATAAATATAGCTTTTTCTCATAATTTGGTTAATTTTTATGGAAATTCATGAAAAATCAAGTCAGATGTGCCAATCCCAAAACTTTCTTCTATTTTATGCATGTTAATGCCTCCTGAAAAATGCAACATAGCAGCGCCACTGTTTAGGTGGTTTAAACCAAAATCTTGTCAGCAACAACTTATGTCAACTTATAACTGAATCTAAAGTTTGATGAAAATTCGTGCTTTAGTTTTTGAGATAGAGCTATTGCAAAATCATAAAAAAAAATTGCATAGCAGGCCACATGTTGGGTGATGTATACCAAAAACTAATCAGGATAAATTTTTTATCAGGTACAAACTGAATCTGAAGTTTGATGAAAATCCATGCATTAGTTCTTGAGATACATTTATTGCGAAATCGTGAAAAATGCAGCATAGCAGCGACATCTATAAGGCAATTTATATCAAAACCTAAACAACATTAATCTATGTCAAGGACTAAGTGAATCTGAAGTTTTAGAAAATTTCGTGCATTAGTCCTTGAGATAGAGCTGTTGCGATAATCACGAATAATGCAGCTATCAAGGGCGGATCCAGGCCTACCTCCAGGGGGGGGGTCACAACTTTTGACAGATGATTTAATGAAGCAATTTTAAAATACAGTAAATCTTGTGAAAACGGAATTACGATAAAAAATAGCAAATTTCGCCGATCGGGCATGAAAAAAATCGCGAATTTTGTCGATTATGCACGGAAAAATCACGAATTTTGTCGATCGGACGCGAAAAATCTCAGATTTCGTTTATCGGGCAAGGAAAAAAAGTCTAAATTTTTTATAATACTTGGAAAAATTGCAAATTTTGTTCATAGGTTGCAGAAAAGTCGCCTGTTTTGTCTGTTTACCGCGCGAAAAAAACGCGAATTTCGTTGACCGAGCGCGGAAAAATCGAATATCGTCAACTGTACATTGGAAAATCGTGAGTTTTGTCTATCGGCCTTCGAAAAATCTTGAATTCTGTCTGTATGTCTCAGAAAAATTGCAAATTTTGTCTATCTGGAACGAAAAAATCGCAAATTTCTTTAATAAGGCACGAAAAAAAATCAGAATTTTGTCGATCGGCTTCGTAAAAAGCGCGAATTTATTCGATCGGGAACGGAAAAATCGCGAATTTTGTTGATTGGGAATAAAAAATCGCGAATTTCGAGTTGATATGGAATGAAAAAATTGCCAATTTCGTGAATCGGGAAAGAAATTATCGCGAATGTAGTCGATTGTCTACGTAAAAAGAGCGATACGGGCGATTGGGTACGAAAAACTCGCGCATTTTGTCGAATCGGTACGAAAAAATCGCTAATTTCGTTGATAGGGCAAGGAAAAATCGAAGATTTTGTCGATGATGCGCGGAAAAATCGAAAATTTTTTTGAGCGGCTGCAGAACTATAGCGAGTTTTATCAGTTTATCGCGAGAAAAAAAATTACAGATTTCATCAATTTACGGCGGGGAAAAAATGCAGATTTCATCAGTCAGTTAAGAATCGCGAATTTTATTGTTCGGTGCGGTATTTCAGGGACCGAGAACGGATAAAGGTGCGAATCTCGTCGATTATGCACGGAAAAGTCCCGAATATGGTCGATCGCTTTCGTAAAAAGCCCGAATTTATTCGATCAGGAACAACAAAATCGCTTTTGGTAGGGCACGGTAAAATTGCGAATTTTGTCGATCGGGAACGAAAAAGTCGCAAATATGGTCGATCAGTTTCATAAAAAGCGCAAATACAGTCGATCGGGAATGAAAAAAAAATCGAGAATTACGTTGATATGGCGAACAAAAATTGACAATTCCATCGATCGGGAAAGAAATTATCGTGAATATGGTCGATCGGCTTCGTAAAAAGCACGGAATCGGGCGATCGAGTACAAAAAACTCGCGAATTTTGTCGATTCAAGACGAAAAAATCGCTAATTTTGTCGATGATGCGCGGAAAAATTAAAAAAATCTTTGGGAGGTTGAAGAAATTTCATCGAACAAGAACGGAAAAATGTGCTAGTTTCGCGGATTGGGCACGAAAAAATCGTGAATTTTGTCAATCAAGAGAAGAAAAATCGCAAATTTCGCTGACCATTCATGGAACAATTTCAAATTTCGTCGATCACACCCAAAAAATCGTGAATTTCGTCGATTAGGCATGGAAAAATTGTGAATTTCGTGGATCGGCTTCGTAAAAATCGCGAATTTCACCGATCGAGTGCGAAAAAATCGTGAATATTGCTAATCAAGTGAAGAAAAAACGCAAATTCCGCAGACCAATCGTGGAAAATTTTCAAATTTCGTCGATCACACCCAAAACATTTTGCATTCCTGTTTTAGCACTTTTTACTTACATTGTACATCCCTCTTTGAAGAGCTCCAGGGGGGGGGGGGGTCATGACCCCCATGACCTCCCCCTTGGATCCGCTACTGGCAGCTATGCTATGACAACGTTAATTGTTGAGAGATTTGTACCAAAACGTAATCAGCACCGTGTTATATCAAGTACTAACTAAATATAAAGTTTTATGAAAATCCATGTACACTGTAAAAAATTTTTGTAAAATTCCAGTAGATGTACCGTAAATTTCACGGTACTTCTACCATTTTCACTCTTTACGGTATGAATACCGTATTTCTAAGGTATATTAAGTGTAAAAAACAGTTTTTTGTACTGTTTCGATTAAAAACGGTATTTACACAGTAAAATTATTATTTTTCCGTAAAAACTCGGTATTTATACCGTAAAATAATTATTTTTCAATAAAAAAAACGACATTGTAAAAATTTTCGTAGCATTTCAATAGATGTACCTAAATTTTACGGTACGTCTACTGTTATCATTCTTTACTGTATGAGTACCGTATTTCTAAGATATATTAGGCATTAAAAAAACCATTTTCTGTGCTATTTCGATTATAAACAGTATTTATACCATAAAATGACCAATTTCTGTGCTATTTCAATTATAAACGGTATTTATACCATAAAATGATTGTTTTTCAGTAAAAAGTCGATATTTATACTGAAAAAAATTATATTTCAGTAAGGAAAAATATGGTATCCTCGCCTCGGTGTACGGCATTTTCTCAAGCGATGTTCTTGTTGTTGCTAGGTAAATGCGCGCAGATCTGAGGAGATGGGGGGGGGGGGGGGGGAGTGCAGCCATTAACTTGTTTTGGAGTCCAAAAATCTCAAAGGGTCCCAACTCCTGCAATACACACTGTTTATTATAATTTTTATAGATACCATAATGTAACAATAAAAAAAGAGAAAGGACTGTATTTACTTTTGTTAAATAGTATTAAAGAAGAACAGATAATTATTAGAATTTATAATTATTATCTTTAACTACAAGAAAATAAATAATGTAATTTACGAAAGATGACTAAAGTAGTCTACAAAGTAGACGAGGCTTTATTAAAGATTCACATGCATTTTATGTGTCTTGCGTGTCTGTGTAAGGGGGGGGGGGGACTGATTCTGGGCCCGTCACGGTTCTCGACGGCCTGAATAGATGTTGTCTTTCTAGTGGGAACTTTTAATCTATCATACTGAATGATGTCAAATCCATCCTTAATTTTTATTGGAGAATTATACAATTCATAGAAGTGAAATTCTAAGATTTTAAACTAGTTTAATTAATCACTTATTCATAGTCATGCAATTGGAATTGTAATATTATGTACGATTGAATATATATACCAGTGATATTCTTATATGTTAAAAGAGTTTGTTCAACTTTGTGTATGCTCTTTGTGTTTCATTCAGTTGGATCCTCATACCGGACGTGCAGGACAAAGAAGTATGTAACATTTTAACTATTTTTAATTGAAAGTAACTATTATGCATGTATTTTTATTACATTTTTACCTTGCATTAGTTCTTAATAAACTTCTTCTTTACTGTTATATATTTGTCTTATTAATTTATTTTGGGTTTAAAAATTATGACATTAATAATTAATATTTTTTTAGGTATGACAAATAACAAATTTTTCAGCTAAAAATTATTTGAAATTAAAAGTTCTTTAAAAAAGAATCTATTAATACAATGTGAAAAATTTCCGTGGTGGAATTTCAAAGTGGAGTCTATTCATGAAGTAAAATAAAGAGAAGCACCGACATATGGTACTGCTTATTTTTTGAAAACTTCAAGCTGGGCAACACGAAGCGTTTTACCTTTTTCTTTTTCCTTATTCAGCGACACACTAGTAACACGCATGTTCACGTTCTCTACAATTCTAATGTATCGAACGTCGCCTCTCTCAAATAATGAAGATCGGCGGCTAGTAAGTTGTCTGTTAAAAAAAAAATGATATGGTATAACGTATCGTGTGTGCTCAGATGGTGAAATTTTGGGGCCTATAAAGACCCATCCCCCGCGAATCCCCACGTTCAAAATTTAGACAAAATTATCATAAAACTAGAAAAAAATACATCCTTATCAGAAAAAAATAATAAAATACCAAACAGTCAGTTGGCTTAGATTTACGCTTAAACCACCGGTAAAACTGCAAACACCGGTCCTCTTTCCTCTACCAACCTCATAAATAACTAAAATTCAAAAATTTTTTTCGCTTACGTTGTTAGAATTTTATCGAACTCAGACCCCAATCTCGATGAGCTCAGGAATTTCGTAATTAACAATTCTGTTGATCTAATCCTTAAAAAGGTGGTGAAGTTCAAAAACTCTAAAAACCACAAATCAAAATTTTAGAACCTATCTCACTCGACGCTCTTTCGCCATACGGCTCAGTATTGAATTCAGACACTTTACTCCGGGAGGGACTTCTGTGGCTCCGGGGGTGGGGGAATGAAACCTTTTTCCCCAGTGAAAACACAAGAACTCTATTTTTCCGGGGGGAGGGGACATTTCATTGCACTGGGGGGGTTCCCTCTGGGGCACCCCATTAATTCACCACTGATATGGCAAGACTGTTATTTTTGTTAAAAGAAAGGTCTCTCATTCGGTAACTCAATCTCTCCCCTCCAAATTTTGGAAAATTAAACACTAAAAACCATTTAGACAGTTTAAGTTAATTCACAGTCTCATCCATATGTCTTCAAACCTTGGACAATCCCCCCTACCCCGATCTCTCTTCAGTCCGGCTTGGATAAATTATTCAGACTAGATGTTGAATGATATTTTCAGGTTACTTCAGTGGTCATCAGTGGAATTTTGATGCAAACACTACCACTGATGTTTTTAAAAGAAATAGTCGATGCCTCCTACCCGATTCAGTATGATCCATCGGATGGATCGACCTTGCTCAGTTAAAGATGTCTGTAAAATAATGATTCCCTATTCCCTGATTTTGCACTCACTTTACCATATTTCAAGTAAATTATAGAAACGCGGTTAATTTTAAACGCGGTATAACGTTATTTACTTTTTGGTAATTTTGGACCCTTTCCCTCCCTTTAAATATCATACGTTACTTCCATCAAACTCCCTGGCCCGGTAATGATATCATTATCAAAGTGTAAAAATTTTTTTTAGAATTTAGTTCTTTTGTTTTGATTAACATACAAAACGGGTTAAATTTATTTTTCGCAAACTTTATTGATTCAATTGAAGATAATTTAATAAAATATCGCCTTATTCAAATAAAAATAGTTAACAAAATAAAAAAAAGATAATGTACTATTTTGAACAAAATACCACGTTACAGAGAAAAAGAGATAATTATAATTGGGTCAAAAATGATATCGATATCAAAAGGCAAATCCCCCCCTTCCCCTAGAAATATCTTACGATATCATGTGTCAGACCCTCCCTCCCCCCTAAAAGAATAATGTTATATATGCACAGCACCTAATAAAAAAAGTTAATATATCATTCTTGTTTCTAGTAAAACCATCGTAAATATTGACTGAGCAAAACATTTTCTTTGAAAATGTCTGATTATAGGCAAGATAATACAGAGCGTGAAAGTTTGCTTTCGGCCGAAGTAATGGTGTCAAATTTTCGAGGCAAAAGCCTTCTTTACGGGTAGCAGGATAAGTTTCGTATTTACCAACCAACCAACAAATCTAATGGCGTCAGTTTGTTGATTTCGGGCAATGAAGAACTTGAGATCCAGTCATTCATATTTAAGTAAGTTAATCGGCTGTATTTCTTGTTTTCCTTTAACTTACATAATTAGATAACTAATTTGAACTATACATGTTTTAAATTGTTTTTTTCTTAAAACTATGTTATTCATTTCTTTGGCTAAGTTATATAAAAATTGGAAAATAAATTACTTTGTTTTTGAAATGTGCGTGTTGGATTAAATTGCGTTAAAAATAGCAAACTGACATCTATAAAATTTTGAATATTTTCTGTTCAATATTTCAACTATTTCCTTTTAAATTTAATCATTTTTACTAGAATATTTGCGTAATATTAGTAATTTACATTTATCTTATTCAAAAGAAGGAATTCGACTTATTTCATTCCTCCTTTTGCTAGACTGTCCCACGCCCCTCCGCTATTGTTTTTATGTTAACTATTTATATAAACAACAGTGCTGCTTTTAAGTTTAGTTAACATTATGGATAATGTATAATATTAGGTTTTCTAAAGATGGGAACTATTACAGCTACAGGTAAACAAGTCATTAATATACAGCAAATATTAAAATTATAGTAAGCAAATTTATTTTTTAATAAACAATTTTTTTTATACAAATCTAAGTTTATGCTGAAAAGCAACTTTTTTCAACTGAAGATTTGGTTGTCATTGCTCCATCTCAGTGGCTTAGCTAGGATAGGTGATACCCAGAGCGGATGTAAATTGTGTTACCGCCAGCCACCATGGTGTCACCCCCCTTCCACACCGATCCGTTACATTTTTTCATTCACAATTGTACGCTATTATAACAAATGGCCATATCATTTCTCATTTACTTTTTGCCCTGCATTGAGAAAAAAAAAACAGAAGGGCGAATTTTTACTTAACCCATAATCCGCTTAAATCAATGTGGTGTCTGTATGTCGAAGAAAATTCTTTCTTTTAAAGTTTGCTTTTGTTATCCACTCGTTGGATACATTAGATTTTTGTTCTCTGGTGCAAATATCTTATTTAAACACACCAGTCTGCATAAAATTTCAACTTCTTTTAGAAAAGAAAATTAACTCTATTTCGTCGTACGCTAGAAATTTAATTTTATTTCAGAATTTTTTTTCCCAATGGTGTAAGATTATACATATTTATTTTCAAATAAATATTGGGTGACACCCGGGTTGGACCGCCCCCCCTGCCCCCCACTAACTACGCCACTGCCTCCATCTAGTATTGTGATTGATGTTTAGAATAATACGTAATGAGGAAAAATTTCTGTCCCATTCTATCCCATTCTCCATTACTAACTAATATTGTAATAAATATTAGTACTATTTATTACTAATATTAGAACTAGTACTAACTAATATATCCCGTACTTGAATAACATTAATTAATTAATGTTTGAAAACATAGTATATTAACACACGAAAAAAATCATAAAAACCTGATTTAAATAAAAAGAATCTGATTTAAACAAAGATATACATATATATTTTTTAAACTATGATTGTTTTGCTCCTTAGTTGCTATTTAAAAGCATGCATGTTCATGCATATTCCATTCATAATACTAATTTTAAAAATAGTGAGAAAATGGTGTTTATATTAAGACTTTTTTTGGTTTTAAATGTTTATAAAAAAAAGACTTGTGCATTGATTGCTCTTAACCCGGGAGAACACGCCCTTACCCAGTGTTTGAATGGTTTTAACTTTGTCACCAATAAAATCAAAATATAACAACTACTTTTTTTAGACGGAAACAATTCATACAAATTTTGTGATAAAATAAGTTGAAGATTACTTTAAAAAAATTAGTGGCTACAATTGTAAAAACCATACGCACTCAGGGTCTTTTAGGCCCTGCGCGCGTCCTTCCGAGTTAAAATTAGAGTCATCGTCCTGTTTAATTTTATAGAACACAGTAAAAAGAGGGGGGTGAGGAAATTAAGTCAATGTAAATCAATAAACCAGTTGATATGGCCCTTTTAAAATTCAGCTGGCATATTTGCAAGTCTGATTAAAAAAATTCACTGGCAACTCATATCTATGTGTTATTACAGTATTTATGTTTTCACTAGTGAGATACTGGGTTATTTATTAAATTTTAAGTTAATTAAATGTCATTAAAACAAGTGTTTGATTAAATAGTCGATTCGGTATTTTGTGATTCCGCATGTTATACGATTATAAGTGTCATTAAACTAATTAAAAAATAATTAAAAATGTGTAGCCTATAATTCAAATACTTCGCTGAATAAATGCGAATTACGGCGTTTCTTCATCCCCCCCCTCCTCTCTAGAAAAAGAAAAGCACCCAGTTAAAGTCAAATTTCTGGAGTGATACTTTTTAGCTCACAGGCTATCATAGCCTGAGAGCTTATGTGCCCGTCCGTTCTGTATGTTCGTTCGTGCGTAACGCGATAACTCGTGATAAAAATATCCGATTCACTTGAAATTTTGTATGTAGGTATATCCTGACAAGGCGCTTCCCTGATTAGTTTTTGGAGTTCATTCGATATGTATAAGAGGGGGAACGGGGGGCTCATGACCCTCCCCTTAGTTGATATAAATGGGATTTTCATGCAGAATTAAGTGTTCATTCAAAATTTAGATTAGGATCATTCTGATGAGGCGATTCCGTGACTGTTATTAGGTGTTCATTGAATAAGTATAAATAGGGGGAACAGGGGTTCTAATGCCCCCATCCCTTAATTTATATAAATGAGTTTTTCAACCAGAATTTTCAGATTTCGTTCAAATCTCTGAATAGTTTTGGAAGTTTAATGGTTAAGTATAAAAGAGGGGGATAACTCCTTTTTAAATTATATAAATGCTAAATGGGTTTTTATTAAGAATTATCTCGTTTGCTCTGAATTTTGGATATAGATTTTTTATATGATAAAGCATGTCTTTGATAGTATAGGAGGTTCAATGATTAAGTATAAAAAAAGAGCAAAGGGGAGAGCTGTTTCCCCTTCTTAATTTTTTTTTCGAACGGAATTAACCCTTGAAAATATAAGGCTTTAATGTACAATTAGTATTTGTAGCCTGTGAGCTCAATGCCATCA
Organism: Maratus speculifer; assembly: GCA_964019185.1. Lineage (NCBI taxonomy): Eukaryota > Metazoa > Arthropoda > Arachnida > Araneae > Salticidae > Maratus > Maratus speculifer. Next base: position 148,424,487 of record OZ025303.1, read on the forward strand.
GTTTAACTGGGCAGTATTCTTTATTTTAATTTGTCTTTTTTGCACACAGAGTTTATTGAATCGGATTTAAGTCTTTGTGTTAAAAATTTACTTTCTGGTGTATTTTTTTTTTTTTTTTTTTTTTTTTTTTAAATTTGGATGGTAAAAATAATGATGAAATGTCTGATTTTGTGAAAGAGCCTATTATTCAATGAATTTTTTTTTTAAATAGGCCCTAAATTTCGCTTTGATTGTGCCTGATTACGTAAGTTTACATTCAAAATTTACAGTTTTACATATTTAGATTTTAGACCATTGGTGTAAAAATCTAGGCACCAGCGGGGGGCAATCACTCACCACGGAGTAAAATTTAATAGCATTCTAGCAAGAAATTTATACAAATTATTAGATGATACAAGTCGAAAAAAAATTAGTAGTGAGAGCATAGGAGCAACTGGCGCAAAGACTTTTGCACCCCTGTCTTAAAACAAAGAGGTGTACCTACCAATCCATATTTTATCACATGTTCTCAATATTAGAAGTTTTACGGGAAGTGTAAATTATAATTATCACCTATTTGAGATCTTCGAAATCAGCCTGCGTAATTTTTGTGATAAAATATTAATAACAGTAAAAATCATTGATTTACAGTATAACTATTTAGTTTCTTACACGTCAAAACCTTGTGTGATTTCTTTGTTTTTCAAATTGATTACTTAGAGAATTATAAGAATATAGTTATTATATTTTCGGGGTTTTTTTTAAACATTTACTTTTTGATATTGAGTAATTTTAATATGACGGAAAAGCTAGGGGTCTTCCTCTGGTATTTTATTTATTTATTTATTTTCGTAGTCATTATCGTCCAAACTCGTCAAAAATTTTTGGAATTAAAACAAGTTTTCACAGTTTTTGACAAGCAATCCAGAAAAAATATTGATATATATTAATAAAATGGCTGGTATAAAGACTTTTTTTTCATTTACTATATTTAAATCGTTAAGAAATAATATATGTTTATTTTCAATAACAGAAATTTTGGAATGGAGAAGGAATATGGCTACCCAATTTCAATTTTGAAGTATAATGGAGGAGTAGACTTGGAACTAACCCTTGGAACTTGGATACCCAGTACCAAAAAAAATTCTCGATTGTCTGCGGCAGATACTACAGAGGCAGAAAATAATCCATAGGTAAAATGTTTTGCAATTGCAGCGTTAATTAAACATTTACTTTTAACGATTTTACGCGTTTTATTCAGTTCTGTTAATAACTAACTCACATTTTTGCATTCAGTAATAAAGTGTTAAATATAACTTAAAACAAAAGAAATGTTTGATGAAAAAATAATCTACAAAGAAGAAAATAAAATCTGTAACACCCGTCTCCATTCTTTACCTTTCTGCTATAAGGCTTGCAATATGAATAGTGATTGCAAAAAATAGTGGATATGACTGAGTATCAGCATTTTTTATTGCACAGTCTTGATCATAGTTTCTTATTTTAATTTTTGAAAAACAAATAAAATCAAACACAAAGTCGATATTTGATTTTTTTTTTAATCAAAGGCTTGATACATTTCTTGTAATATTTCAAACCCATAATGGTAATAATAATATAATGACTATTAGTTATTACTAATAGCATAATTTTATTTGTAGGTACATTTAACTTACACATAATCTAGCTAAAATAGCGTCTCAGTGTTATCATTGTTAAACGCATGCTTTTTACTTATTTCTAGTTAGAATTTCTTTTAAACTTTTTAACCTCTCTTCCATTCTCCAAATAAACAGAGTTTTTTAATTGACTTCTTTTTCATACCCTGCCCTTCATTATAATTACAGATTCACTGTCGCGAGATGCCACACGCGGCTAATTTTATGCTGCGACCTGTAACTTTCGGTGCTTAAGGGGGTGCGGGAAACAAAAATATTCAAATTTTATTAAACAGTTTTATTACATTAAAAATTCTGCTTAAAATTACGTTTAAAACCTTGTTTCTATTTTAACTGTAACAAGAAATATTATTTTTTTCTTTTTGGTTTCTTTTTAAAATCTAGTTATCAAAGCAATCGTTCTCATAAAAATGACTTTCTGTGAAAATGCTTTTTTTCTTCATGAGTTTTTTTACTATTTCTTGTATTTAAATTACTTTAACCCAATAGCGGTTTTAAAAAATCTTGTTTAAATTTGGAACAAATCTTTTTCAATTGTTTTATATTAATTTTGCTTCAGCAAATTAAAAAAAAATATATTTAATTTTAAAAATATGATTTTAAAAAATTACATTTTTTTTAAATTTTTTACTTTAAATATTTTTTAATTTTATTCAAATTAATGCTTTTAAAATTCCTAAATCAGAATTAAAGCTTATATATTTCTGTTTATATAAATGAAAAGAAATTCTACAAATAATATTTCGAGTTATAACGATTTTAAATTACCCCACTTTTTAATTACTATTTAATTAAAAAAAAAAATTATGAGAAATTATGTCACGTGCTTTTGTTTCAAAATGATATGGTAAACAATCAGAAAAAATTTCAAAATTTTAACTGAATAAATAACAATTACTTGATAATGTGTGCATTGTTGAGAGAATGTATTAAATTAAGGATTTCATTTCCGACAATTCCATTTTTGTTTAAACACATAGCCTACACTAGGCTCGGTAAGAAATTTTCAATCTAAATATTAATTCTATGGTATTGTTATTTACAGACCTCTTGCCCCCCCCCCCCCTTTTAACATTTTTAAATGATTTTTTTTCACACAGGGTGCAGTACGTAAATTTTATTGTGTATTTCTACTTTTTTAATTGCTTGTTACAGTTTTAGGTAGCTTTCATTAGAAAAAGTTAAAAGCTATCTATATTGCAACCGTCCGGAGAAAAGCACTTCCGGAAAATTTTGGTATATTTTCAACGATCATGACCCCCAGACCCCAAAACCACCCTCCGTTCAAATGTTGACACACACACACACACACACACATATATATATATATATATATATATATATATATAGGGTGTATCTAAACTATTGGGCAAAACTTTAAGAGGTGATAGTACACATCAAGACAAACAATATTGAATAGGAAACTAAGGGACCCAAACGTCTTCCGAAGGAGATAGGTGCCATTAAAGTTTAGGAACTAAAATTTCAAATAAGCATAAAAAACGGAAAAAATTGTCGATTGATTTGCGGTTTTCACTAAAACTACTCTTTGTGTCAGTATTTTCTTTAGAATAAGTTGTAAAGATAAATTTCAAAAAATGCCAATAGAGCGCGCTTTAGACTTTGGAGTAACAAACAATTATTTTTTGCCGTTATTTTTGCATCTCATTAAATGTTTTCGGAAGCTTAGACTTAAACTTAAATTTTGAGCTCAAAATCTGAATAGTTTTGAGTGCTTAAGTAGCGCAAACTGAACTGTGTTTAGAGGTTCAAATTTCAAATGATTATAAAAAACGGTAAAATATGTCGTTTCGTTTGTGGTTTTTGCTAAAACTACTCTTTAAATCAGTCTTTTCTTTAAAAAAAATTATAAAGATAAATTTCAAAAAACGCCGATAGAGGGTGCTTTAGACTTTTGAGCAACGAACAAGTAATTTTTGCGGTTATTTTTTGCATCTCATTAAATTTTTTTAAAAGCTTAGACATAAACTTGAATTTTGAGCACAAAATCTGAATCCCCGGGAGTGGTTAAGTAGCGCAAACTGAACTGAGTTGAAGTGGAGGGCAAGTTCAAATTTCAAATGATTATAAAAAAAAGAAAACATTGGTTGATTCGTTAGCGGTTTTCATTTAGAGAAAACCGCAAGCAATTTTCTTCAGTATTTCCGTGAGTATTTTCTTAAAAATAAATTAAAAAAAATTTCGTTAGAGGGCGCTTTGAACTTAAGAGTAACCAACAGCTATGTTTGACCGTTATTTTTTGTATCTAATTAAATGCAAAAGCTTAGACTTAAATTTTGAGCTCGAATTCTGAATCATTGGGAGGGGTTAAGAAGCGCAAATTGAACTGTGTTCAGGAGTTGAAATTTACCCCCCCCCCCCACCTCAAACACAGTTCATTTTTGCACTACCTAATTACTCCCAACGATTCAGAATTTGAGCTCAAAATTTAAGTCTAAGATTTTGCATTTAATTAGATACAAAAATTAACGGTTCAAAATAGCTGTTGGTTACTCTTAAGTTTAAAGCGACTTCTAACAAATTTTTTTGAAAGTTGTTTTAAAAATTTATTTTCAAATAAACATTTACATATTACATACACATTGACATAAAGAATAGTTTTAGCGAAAACCGCAAACGGATCGACCAATTTTTCCTTTTTTTATAATCATTTGAAATTTGAACCTGCCCCTCCCCTTGAACTCAGCTCAGTTTGCGCTACTTAACCACTCCCAGTGATTCACATTTTGGGCTCAAAATTCAAGTTTATGTCTAAGCTTCTAAAAAAATTAATGAGATGCAAAAAATAACCGCAAAAAATAGTTGTTCGTTGCTCCAAAGTCTAAAGCGCCCTCTATCGACATTTTTTAAAATTTATCTTTCTAATTTATTTTCGAGGAAATACTGATTTTAAGAGTAGTTTTAGCGAAAACCGCAAACGAATCGACCAATTTTTCCGTTTTTTATAATCATTTGATATTCGACCTCTAAACACAGTTCAGTTTGCGCCACTTAACCACTCCCAACTATTCATATTTTGAGCTCAAAATTTAAGTTTAAGTCTAAGCTTCCGAAAATATTTAATGAGATGCGAAAAATAACGGCAAAAAATAATTGTTCGTTACTCCAAAGTCTAAAGCGCCCCCTATCGGCCTTTTTTGAAATTTATCTTTACAATTTATTTTGATGAAAATACTAACAAAAAGAATAGTTTTAGTGAAAACCGCAAATAAATCGACAAATTTTTCCGTTTTTTATGTTTATTTGAAATTTTGGACCCTAAACATTAATGGCGCCTATCTCCTTCGGAAGACATTTGGGACCCTTAGTTTCCCGTTCATTATTGTTTGTCTTGATGTGTACTATCACCCCTTAAAGTTTTGCCCAATAGTTTCGATACACCCTGTATATATATATATATATATATATATATATATGATTTTTGTCACGCTGTAACTATCGTTTTTATGAACCGATTTGAATGAAACTTGGTATGTACATAGTACATAGAAATGGCTCGACCGAGTTCGTTGGGCAGCATCAGATGCCATCTTGTTTCAAAATGGTGTCCATTTAAGTTTATCAAAAATCTTTTAAATGTATAATGATGTACAAAGAAAAATTTAGAAATTGAGGAAATATTCTTTCTAAGGTGTTTGATATTAATAATGAATCCCGGAGTATTTTATGCTTTGTCTTTACCTTAAAAAGCGCGTGAGATATAGCAGTTTGGATTTTTAATGTGGATGACATTTTTTTTTTATCAAGTTGCTCACTACAGCACTCGTATATATTAATCGATTTCGATGTGAGTGTGCGCTTGTACATGAATTAAGATTTCGACCAAGCTCATTGGATTGTTTTATCCATTATATTGTTTTAAAATGGCATATACTTCATGATATCGTGGAATTTGGAGACCCTATAAATCGCTTAAAATAAAACCAGCTTCAATAAAAGATGACTAATTTATAAAAATTCCCATTAATATTCAGTATTGCCAAAAACGAGTATTCAATCTTATATAATCGGACTCCACTAATTTGAGCTTCGTATGTTTGAATAACATAACTTAATTTAAAATAAATAAATAAATAAATAAGTTATATCAAAGCTACATTTTCCTCCCGGCACTGCCGGAAGGACTTTTTTATGTGCAGATGCTTCTACTTTGAAAGCAGTTCTGAAAATAAAACTATTTTCGCCTTAAGAAATGGTTACAAAAGTTGAAAAAGTACAAGCACACAACAATATATATCAATTTAAAATTTCACATCCAAAAAAGAAAAAAAAAAAAAAAGTAAAAAGTAAAAATAAAAATACTAAAATACAAGTTAGAAAATTCTAAGAAATTTTCCCGTGAATTTAACATTAAATATTGGCATTTAGCCACGGGACTGGTGTAGGTTTTTAAGAGTCATGGGAAGTACCACACTAGTCATGGGAAGAAACGAACACACTAATGTAAATTCTATGGGAGCGTTATTTTATAATATTTAACATGGATATAAATATTGTTTAGTAATTTCTGTGTAGGATAACTAAAGGGCGATGTACCTGCGGTAGTTTTTTAATTTTTAGATCTTGGTTTTAGACTTTTTTTTAGTTTTCCTTCATTTACAGAACTGGTTTGGAAATTGAAACTACCCAAATATATATAAAAAGTCTATAACTAAAATAGGAAAATGAAAAGTAGCCCAGTAGATCATCTATTGTATGTATATATGTATGTATATTTATATATTAAAATCAAAGCGAGAAAATTGAAAATAACGCTCCCATAGGATTAATATTAGCATTCTTGTTCCTTCTTGTGAATATTGAAATAACCTCTTAAGGTGATTTTGTGAAACCATTTCTACAAATTACTTTTACATTTTTTTCGATAATATATTTTAATGCTTATACCCATGTTGAATGAATCTTTTTCTTTAAGGTACTTGATGTTGGTCAACCCTGTGTGTGGTACAAACTACAAATAATCAATTGGCGGATAATCAAAATGCAGCAAGTGGGCAAAACTATTGGAATTTTTATATAAATGTAAATGACACAATGTGTAGAAGAAAATAAATTGTATACATAAATATTATAACAATGCATCATGATACAGTGTATTAATGTAATTTAATCGTTATAATAAATATCTTTTTATATTTTAATTGCTTGTTTTAAATATGTCTGAATCATAATGATATTCATTTATTTTGTAAATGTTCTAAAATATTTATATTTGTAATTTTAATATGATTCTCAAAGCCTCTCCTTAACAATGCAATGTTTTATTACAATTTTAAACTTATTTTTAAGCATGAATGTATAAATTTAGTCTTGACTATTTAAATATTTGGAAGGAAAATACATTTTTCATTTTTTATTAACTTTTTTCGCGTTATAGGCAATTTTGCCCACGATAACTAGTTTTTACTTTTCTTGATCTGTAGGGAGAATTAAAGTTTGTTATTAAGATTATAAGCTATAAATTACATATCAATATAGAATAATATAATAGCACATTTCCATAAAAAAAAATTAAAAAGTGGTGATTTGCTAGACAGTGACATTCTTAAACTTTTAAATGAATGTAAGAAATTTTAGATTTGTATGTTGAGAAAATAAAAATAAAAATCCCAATTTCCAAGTAAGTAACAAGAATATTAATGTATATGTATAATTTTGACCGCTTTTATTAATTTTACTTTATTTTTTGAAAGTGTATGTGATTTGTATTCTCTTCACGCCCTTCTGATCCTTTAGTTTTTATAATTATGTCTGTGAAACAACAAAAGAAGTGTGAAATAATTTTTCGGCAGTCAGTACTCTTGAATTATTTGTTAATATTTAATAAAATTTAATAAATTGTTACTATTTAATAAAAATAATATAAGATCAATTAATTATTTTCAGTTTTAATAATTTATAGAAATGTAAGAAAGTAATTTAATATTAGCATTTGATTTTATCAGAGATCATCTCACATTATCATAGCGGTCACAAATGTAAACACTTTTTTGTGATTTTTATTTTTAATTCTCTAAGTGCATACTACTTTTACAGCATCTTTATACCTCTATTTTAAAATAATAATTTTCGCTGTATATTTAAATCTGAAATGTGACAGCAGTAACTATTTTAAAATAGTGGTATAAAAAATGAATGTAGAAAAGGTGTAGTAATTGGCAGCTATGTAAGTATAATTCAAATTCATTGTTTTTAGTTACATTTTACCATAATTTTTTTTTTTTTGAACAATTGTACGTAATGACAAAAAACAAAAAGAAAAAAAATATTTCTTAAGAAATACAGAAAATTTAATATTTATGAAAAATAATATACATATATATGCATTGTTTTTTACCAGCATGCATATCATTCCACAACTTGATGATCTACAAATGGTTTTATTAAAATTTTTATCAAAATATTTAAATGTATCCTCACATATCTAATATTTCTCGCCAAAGTAAGTTTTTATAATAAGAGTGAGACTTGTGCTTACCATGTATATTCGTCGATTCTGATTACAGAATAACACACAAGAATATCCCATGTTTGACAGGATAATATAAAACAAAAAAGGACTGTAAATAGAAACTTGTTTGTTTTAAAATATGCAATGGGTATGACAAGAGTTTAAAATGACTATGTTTTAGAAATGATGCTTGGTAAGTGTTATCCATTATAAGCAATATAAATTTCTAGACAATATCTGAAATATATCATCCCCTAACTGTCTTGTGGAAGCGGCTACCTCTGCTTGAGACAATCTTGAGACAAGACCTACATTCATTCTCACCTCAAGAGAGTAGAAGTAGCAATTCTCCCACAAGACGATGCGTTCGTGATGATAGATTCCAGACATCGTCTTGAAATCTATATTGCTCGCAATGGAAGACACTTTCCAGAAGTCATTCCTGAAAAATAGTCATTTTAAACTCTCGTCATATCTATTCTATATTTTTAACAAATAAGTTTCTCATTAGAGTCGTTTCTGTTTTTTTAAACCTGTCAAATGTGGGAGGTTTTTTTTTGGATCATCCTGTATTTTTACGGTATATATACCGTATATTTCATTTACGGTACACATACTGATTACAAATGTTTTTACGGTACATATACCGCACATTTAATTTACGGTATATATGTTGTATAAATATTTTTTACGGTACATATGTCGTACATTTAATTTACGGTATCTGTGCTGTAAAAATAATTTTTACGGTACATATACCTTACATTTAATTTACGGTATATATGCTGTAACGATATTTTTTTAAGGTACATGTACTTTAAATACTTTACGGTACATATACCGTCCAGTTAAATTACGGTACATATACTTTAAATATTTTACGGTACATATACCACAAAATATTTAAATTTATGTTCAGTTAAATTACGGTACATGTACTTTAAGTATTTTACGGTATATATACCGTCCAGTAAAATTACGGTAAAAGGAAGTGTCACAAAGTTGACGGTATAACCACCGTGATTCGAGACCAAAATTTTTTACAGTGTACTTGTTCTTGAGGTATAGCTATTGTGGAAATTTAAATAATGCCGCATAACAGCGCCACCTTTAGAGCAATCTCTGACCAAGGCCCCCTTAGCCTTGTCTCTGACATTGTTCCCTTATGGACAAGTGTTGGTTCAATTGATGACGAGCTATTATTGTTTTAGCTCAAAACACGTCCTGCTTTGTTTTTCATTTTATGGTGATTTTTACAAAGTGTACAAAGTACAAATGAATCATCGGGTTTTGATACGTTACTACGTGCAAACTAGGAAACGTATATGTTTCCATGTCAACTCAAACAAGAGGGCGTTAACTACAATTTTGCGCTGCGTATGTGTAATGTGTATTTAGTTGCCATGGTTGCTGTGCGAACGTCATATTCAAAATGGCGACTGGACAGCAGAAAGCGTTTTGTGTACTAGTATTTTTAAAGTGTGAATCACTTATAACCATTCTGAGAGCATTCCGGAAGGCATACCAGTGTGCTAGTATCGAGAGTTCTAAGAAACCGGTTGTTTATGTAAAGGCCAAAGTTCTGGCAGAAGCGTTACTGAATAAACAGTGAACCGAGTTAGAGAAACTTTCATCCGTTGTCCCAAAAAATTGAACTGTCGACGAATCGAAATTGAAAGACTACATTCGTGACTACGGACGTCAATCTTGTATACTTTCGCTTTATTTTCATGTATTGTTGTGACTTAATTATGTTCTGAAATAAACGGTTCGGAAACCCGATGATTCATTTGTAATAACCCTGTATTATTTCAATTATGAAATTAATGTTTAAAAATATATGAATTGGAACCAACAATTTTTTTATAGATTTATATTAGTTATGTGTTATTTTATGCGATTTCTCAATTTCTTATTAGGTAGCTTTCATTACAAAAAGTAAAAAGCTACCTATTGCAGCCGTCCGGAAGAAAGCACTTCCGGAAAATTTTGGTATATTTTCACCGATCATGATCCCTAGACCCCAAAACCACCCTCCGTTCAAATGTTGACATATATATATATATATATATATAACCATATATATATATCTGATTTTTGTCATGCGATAACTAACGTATTTATGAACCGATTTGAATGAAACTTGGTATGTACATAGTACATACAAATGTCTCGACCGAGTTCGTTGGTCAGCATTATCCGCCATTTTGTTTCAAAATGGCGGCCATTTTAATTTTTTTAAAAAAATTAAAATTTAAAATTAAATGCGAAAAAATTAAAAGTTGAAAAATATTTTTCTTTTACGTGTTAGAACTTAAAACAAAGATTCCAGAACACTTTTTATTTTGTCTATATCTTAAAAAATGATTGAGTTATAGCACTTTGAATTTTTCTTATGGCTGACATTTTGAAACGATCTGATTTTTGTCACGTAATAACATGCGTATTTATGAAAAGATTTCAATGAAACTTGGTATGTACATAGTACATATAAATGTCTCGACCGAGTTCGTTGGCCAGCATCATCCACCATTTTGTTTCAAAATGGTGGCCATTTTAAATTTTTTTAAAAATTTAAAATTTAAAATTAAATGCGAAAAAATCAAAATTTGAAAAATATTTTTCTTTTATGTGTTAGAACTTAAAACAACGATTCCAGAACACTTTTTATTTTGTCTATATCTTACAAAATGATTGAGTTATAGAACTTTGAATTTTTCTTGTGGCTGATATTTTGAAACGATCTGATATTTGTCACGTGATAACACGCGTATTTATGAACCGATATCAATGAAACTTGGTATGTACATATTACATACAAATATCTCGACTGAGTTCGCTCGCCAGCATCATCCACCATTTTGTTTCAAAATGGTGGCCATTTTAAATTTTTTAAAAAATTTAAAATTTAAAATTATATGCGAAAAAATTAAAAGTTGAAAAATACTTTTCTTTTACGTGTTAAAACTTAAAACAACGATTCCAGAACACTTTTTATTTTGTCTATATCTTAAAAAATGATTGAGTTATAGCACTTTGAATTTTGCTTATGGCTGACATTTTGAAACGGTCTGATCTGAACGAACCATTATATTGCTTTAAAATGACATACACTTTATGATATCGTGGAATTTGGGGACTCTCTAAATCGCTTAAAATAAAACCAGGTTGAATAAAAGATGACTAATTTCTAAAAATTCCTATTAATATTCAGTCTTGACAAAAACTAGTATTCAATCTTATAAAATGACTAATTTTATAAGATTATTTCCCCTAATTTGAGCTTAGTATTTTTGAACAATGTAACTTACTTTAAAACAAATAAATAAATATATAAGTATATGAAAGCTACCTCTTCCTCCCGGCATTGCCGGAAGGACTTTTTTTCTTTCAAGTAGTTTTCGAAATGCGATTAAAAAACATCAAAGTGATGGTATATAGGACCGTCTAAAATGTAAAAATAAAAAAGCACAATTCGAATTTTTTCTTCTTCTTTACGTATTTTATTGAAACATTTGGACTGGCAACAGTCGAAACATACTAGGCAAGTAAAAGTATCATAGAGCAAGAAATAATACATTAATAGAAGCGATATAGACATTCTGTACCTGGCCTTTTTGAAAAACTGCAACATGAGCTTTTTCCTTCGAAATAAATTTCTTTCAAAAGTTTATTTGAAATGGATAAATTTTTGAAATAAAATTATCTGTTAGCATTTTATAGAACAGTACTACATATCAACCAAAATTTCGGTTTCGTTTTTGGCCGAATATCTAAATTTCGCCTAAATTCGAAAATGCCGAAAATACAAGCGGGTCGAAACTCAACGAAACTACCTATATTCCAAAGGTCTGGTTTCTTTCTTTCGGAATTTTCAACATTACTCATTAGGGTGGAGTGAAAAAAAAACAATTTTTTTTTCGGAATTTTTTCTTTGGATAGGTCTAAAAAGTTACCTTTTGGCACACTGAATATAAGGTTAAAATTTCATTTCGTTTGGAATTCATCATTAGTGGAAGCAGGACGTTTCGGTCCCGCCATTTCGGTCCCGAGACATTTCGGTCCCAAGACATTTCGGTCCCTGGCCATTTCGGTCCCGAGACGTTTCGGTCCCGAGACGTTTCGGTCCCGAGACATTTCGGTCCCGAGACATTTCGGTCCATGGCCATTTCGGTCCCGAGACATTTCGGTCCCTGGACGTTTCGGTCCTCAGACATTTCGGTCCCTTCTCCAGCAAGCTGAAATTTTGTGCACGGGAAATATCTGACATAATTTTATAGGGAACGTTTTGGAGTGTTGAATTCAGAGGCGGGTCATTCCCCCCCCGGAGCTATCAACCCCCCCCCCGGAAATTTTGAGATTTTGTGTTTTCACTGGTGAAAAAAGTGAATCCCCCTCCCCCAGGACTCTATTGAATCCCCCCCGGAGCCACAGAAGTCCCTCCCGGAGTAAACTGTTTGAATTCAACACTGGTTTTTTTAACTGAAAGCCACATAAAGTTTTAGTGTAATGCGATTAATTAGAAGTAACAAGTACCCAAAAACCGCTTACACGTATAACTCGGATCCAAACTCAAACATATTGCAGGGGATCCAAACGCCACTCAAATTTCATATGACAGAAGTAATTGTTTTCAGGAGTGAGGAGAGGATTGTTCTGTGGATTTATATGGAAGTTCCTCAATCATGAAGATCTCGTAATTTAAAAACACACATAAATCGAATTTAATTTGCTTAAGCAAATGTCCATGGCCTACACATTTTCAGTTGCATATACTTTGTACAATATGTGTTTAATAATGAAAAAAAAATCTGCAAATAGTTTTAGAAATCTTTATCTGTTTAAAAGTTTTAGAAATCTTAGTTTAGTTTTAGAAATCTTAGATCTCTTTAAAAATAATTAATTAATATATGATTGCTTTTTGCGAACTGCAAACTATAACTTTGTTTCAGAAAATTTAAATCTGCATCTGGATAATAATGTTACCAAACACTGTTAAGAAATATTTTTACGCATTGTTACAGTGTTGCATTATTATGTTTAATTAATTATTACGTTACGTTACTAACTGATTTTTCAAAAAAAAAATAATAATAATTTTCTTTTTTGAAATAAATAATAATTTTTGAATAAAAACTTATGGTGATGAATAATTGCTATAAATTAAATCTCAAAACAGTTAGTGATTTTAAAATTAAAATCAAATTAATATTTTATTAAATATATGTATTTTTAATTTAATGAATCTTTATTTAATTAAATTGATAAAATTATTAATACGCATTTCGAATTTTACTTTAAATAAACTCAATAAATAATCTGTTTTATATTCAATTTAGCATTATGTTTTGTAGTAGTTATAAACTGAAACGTATTGTTTACCTGTTTATTTATTTTATATTTAAAGTTACTGAAATTTAAAACTATTAATTCAATTAATAATAAAATTAAAATAAGAATTGTCAATTTTTTTCTGTGAAAGTGGGAGCGAAAAGATAATGCAAATAAATAAATAAACGATAAATTAAAAAAAGCTTAGTTTTGTCAGTTAAAAATTGAAAATAAAATTATTTAAAATAATAGTTACATTATTATATAAAATTAAAAAATAATCATTTTATTACAAAGAAATAGGCCCACTTTCAATAAAATTAATTCACAAAAATTGTCCTCATAAAGTAAAAAAAACTGTAAAAAAAAAAAAATGCAATCAATAATTATTACATAAAAAAAGGTCGTTGGAGCATTTTTATTTTTTAAACAAAAAATTTTCGTAGCACGCCTAGTTACGATATCCCTAATTTAAAGATTCTAAGAAAGTGTGCTAAAACAATCAATCAAATATGTATTTTAGTTTTTGTATAGATAAAATACCTAATACAAAGAATATGCGATAAAACTTAAAATATTCATTCTGTTAAATAATAATAATAAAGACAGTGTAAAATTATGTAACATTATTCAATCAAATTTTCAACTCGCTGTGATTTTATTATCACGAGTTACAATAGATTAAACTTATTGGACTATTATATTCAGCTTTGCAGGGGTCGTACATTTCTGAGAATTTTTCAGGACAAATATCAGTATTTATTTATAGAAACATACATCAAGATTTAACGTACGAAATGACACTTTATTTTAAGAAGATATTTTCTATGAGAAAATACTGGTGCTGAAGATTTTCTTGGTCTTAAAATTTCAGGACATGTACGACCCCTGGCTTTGTATAAAATTTGAGGGAAGGGGGGGGGGCAGGAGAATAAAAATATTAAAAAAAGCCCCAACAATATTGAGCTTACAGCGTTTAGTAGGCCTTCATCAATCAGAAATCAAGTTATAAGGTGGCCGGTAAAGAAATAGCAAGGGACCTAAATGACTAGGGACCGAAATGGCCAGGGACCGAAATGGCCAGGGACCGAAATGTCTCCGGACCGAAATAACCAGGGACCGAAATGGCCAGGGACCGAAATGTCTCGGGACCGAAATGTCTCGGGACCGAAATGGCCAGGGACCGAAACGGCGGGACCGAAACGGCGGGACCGAAACGGCGGGACCGAAACGGCGGGACCGAAATGGCGGGACCGAAATGGCGGGACCGAAATGTCGTGTACTCATCATTAGTCCCCTACCAGCTCTTAAAGATTATGCTCTTTATATGTGAAAATCAAGATTTCACTATGTAGTGTAAATGACCAAAAAAATTTTTTTTCGGTATTTTTTCTTTGGATAGGTCTAAAATGTTGCTTTTTGACACAGTGAATATATGGTTAAAATTTCATTTCATTTGGAATTCATTTTAATTCCCTACCAGCTCTTAAAGATTATGCTCTTTTTATGTGAAAATCAAGATTTCACAATGTAGTGTAAATTAATAAATTTTTTTTTAAACTAAATTTCTGACTTTAGTAAAATAACCCACAAAAATGACTTCTTAAAGTATTACTTGTGAACGATCTAAGTATCGTTGCGTTTTAACTCTTTGAATCGCGAATAAAACCCTAAAATGTGAATCGTATTGTCGCAGAGAAGAGAAAATACAATAATTAGACATGCTCACTTTTATTTTTTGAATTACATATGAAAAGATAGTTCTCTAAGTATAAAGGAAATGCAGTTTTCTGAATATAAAGTAATGAAATAAAAAGAATATATACGATATATTGTAAAACGATCTTTCATTTCACTCTAATTTATATTCGTCTTTGTTATCAAAATTAGGTATTACCTTTCGTGATTTGATTTTTGCTCATATATATCCGGTTCTTGCTTCTACTACTACAGCCGCTAATGGCGCTTCAACAACTAAGTTTACGCATCTTTCGAATACTTGAATCTAACAGGAAAATTTTTCAATTGAAAAGATTTTTTTCTGAGAATTTCCAGTTTCTCTCTTGGTACTCTTTTAAGAATGTGGGGTGATTTCACATTCTTGGCAGTTAATAATGTTTATATAGTTTGTAACCAGTGGCGTAGGAACTTTGAAAAAACAGGGGGAGCTGGAGCATCAGCGCCGTGAGAAAGTAGGTGGGCGAATGGGGCTGTCGCCCCGGGCGTGGAATTTTAAAAGGCCCCAAATTAATACTACCAACGCCATTTTTTGGTCTGTCAGAAGAAAAAGTTGGGGGAAAACAGCTCCAAAATGAAACTTTGTCCTAAGCACAGTTTTCTCTTCGCACGCCCCTGCGCAGGATATTGTTAAAAGCAAGTGGTGAGGATCATTTCATTCATTTCGGATGGTTTCTGGTGTTGCACTTTTCACAAACAAGAGTATAAAATAGAAGCATATCAAAACACCGACTTTTTAATCTAGTTTAAACAATTTATATTCGATTTACTTGATGACACTTAATTTATGGACGATACCGAATAAAATATTCAAATTTCAGGCTTCTCCCACTCCCATTTAGCAAAAGTTAAAGTTTTATTTCTGTTGTTTGGCTTACAAATTCTTTACAATCGCTTCCAAATCAATTTTAAAGGCTTCTTCTATATAAATATGCAGTAGCATCAAGTGATTGAGTCTATTGATACATTATTGTTCGGCGGTGTGTCTGTTTGAAGAAGAGCATTGAAAGCTCTCAGCTGTCATTAATGATATCAGAATAAAAAAATAAATTCTGCCAAAAGGTAAACTTTAGAAAATAATTTGTTTACTAATTTCTGTGATGGCATCATTTTAATTGTGATCGACAACGTATTTCCGTCAGTTCCGTTCGGGACTAGTGTTGGTAGAAGTGTCAACTTTGCAGAAAATTTTGTCAAATCAAAATCATTAGCATGTATTCTAAGCTTTTGTTTGAGATCTTCTGGCGTGGTTGAAGCTGTATTCGTGAATATGGATTCGATCTGTATGTGAGAATCAAAAGGCTTTTGATTAAATCGTTTTTTTATGTATTAGTAACGAGATTAATAAGTCAAGTGCTTCGCTAAAAACTCAATTTTAGGTAGCTTTCATTAAAAAAGTAAAAAGCTACCAATTGTAGCCGTCCAGAGGAAAGCACTTCCGGAAAATTTTGGTATATTTTCACCGATCGTGGCCCCCAGACCTCTAAACCACCCTCCGTTCAAATGTTGACATATATACAGGGTGTCCGAAAAGTCTGGAAACGGCCGAATAACTCGAGAAATACATATGAGATTGAAAAACGTAAATATACGTGTTAAATATTTTTAAATAAGCTACTCTGTGATACCAAATTTGACCTTCGAAACCGACCCCCTGGGGGTCAGAGGGGGTCCAACTTTGAAATCTTAAATTATAACCCCCATTTTTTATTGCAGATTCGGATTCTACGGACAAAAATACTTAACTTTTGTATTTGATGTTTATTTCAAATCTTCGTTTATCACGGTGTAATCGAGCATATTAAATCGATACATATTCCCGCTTTACCAACGGGATTTTCCCTAATCGAAACTGATTGGGCAGAATTTTTGACGTCAAATTCCTCGTCTTTTGTAGGAATACCGTTTCCTGAAAATCACCCGTGGCGATTATTTCAATAGTGCTACACTGTTAAAAATTTGACCCATTTGCTGCAGCGTCACTCCACAGCTATTATAGAATATCTCTTTTGTGACCAATGAGAATGCTCCATAACACAGTAAAGTAATCGTTTTCTATAAAAGCGGTGGATTGACGATGCAGCAAAAGGATCAATTTTTTTTACAGTGTACTTTACTGTGTTATGGAACATTCTCATTGGTCATGAAAGAGATATTCTATAAAAGCTGTGGAGTGACGCTACAGCAAATGGATCAAATTTTTAACTGTATAGCACTACCGAAATAATCGGTACGGGTGATTTTCAGGAAACGCTATTCCTACAAAAGACGAAGAATTTGACGTCATAAATTCTCCCCAATTAGTTTCGATTAGGGAAAATCCCGTTGGAAAAGAGGGAATATGTATCGATTTAATATGCTCGATTACACCGTAATAAACGAAGATTTGAAATAAACATCAAATACAAAAGTTACGTATTTTTGTCCGTAGAATCCGAATCTGCAATAAAAAATGGGGGTTATAATTTAAGATTTCAAAGTTGGACCCCCTCTGACCCCCAGGGGGTCGGTTTCGAAGGTCAAATTTGGTATCATAGAGTAGCTTATTTACAAATATTTAACACGTATATTTACGTTTTTCAATCTCATATGTATTTCTCGAGTTATTCGGCCGTTTCCAGACTTTTCGGACACCCTGTATATATAACAACACACACACACATATATATATATGATTTTTGTCATGCTGTAACTATCGTATTTATAAACCGATTTGAATGAAACTTGGTATGCACATAGTACATACAAATGTGTAGACCGAGTTTGTTGGGCAGCATCATCCGCCATCTTGTGTCAAAATGGCGGCCATTTAATTTTTTTAATTTAAAATTAAATGCAAAAAAAATTAAAAGTTGAAAAATATTTTTCTTTTATGTGTGGAAACTTAAAACAATAATCCCAGAACACTTTTTATTTTGTCTATATCTTAAAAAATGATTGTGTTATAGCACTTTGAATTTATCTTATGGCGAACATTTTGAAACGATCTGATTTTTCTCACGTGATAAAACGTGTATGTATGAATCAATTTGGATGTAACTTGGTATGTACATAGTACATAATAAGGTCTGGACCGAGTTCGTTAGCCAGTTCCATCCGCCATCTTGTTTCAAAATGACAGACATTTAAATTTTTAATAAAAATTTTAATTTAAAATTAGGTACAAAAAGTGAGAAATTGAAAAAGATTTTTCTTTTATGCACTTGACCTTGATACAAAGATTCCAGAGCATTTTCTGTTTCGTTTGTATCTTAAAAAAAGCTGAGTTATAGCACTTTTAATTTCTAGTGTTGCTCACATTTTGAAATGATCTGATTTCCGTCACGTGATAACACGTGTATTTATAAACCGATTTGGATAAAACTTGGTTCATACATAGTACATACCAATGTCTGGACCGAATTCGTTGTCCAGTTCCATCCGCCATCTTGTTTCAAAATGGCGGAATATTAAATTTTTTTAATTTAAATTTTAAAATTAGGTTCAAAAATACGAAATTGAAAAAGATTTGTGTGTGTGTGTGTTTGACCTTGATCCAAAGATTTGAGAGCATTTTTAGTTTCATCTATATCTTGAAAAATGACTGAGTTATAGCACTTTCAATTTCCAGTGTGGTTGACATTTTGAAACGGTCTGAAATTTGTCACGCGATAATACGCATATTTATAAACTGATTTGGATACAACTCCGTCTGTACATAGTACATAACAATGTCTTTATCGAGTTCACCTGTCAACTTCATCCGCCCTCCTGTTTCAAAATAGCGGCCAATTAAGTTTGTCAAAAATCTTTTAAATGTAAAATAATGTACAAACAAAAAATTAGAAACTGAAAAAAGATTTTTTCTAAAGTATTTATCTTAATAATAAATTCCGGAGTATTTCTTGCTTTGTCTTTAACTTAAAAAACGCCTGAGATATAGCAGTTTGAATTTCTAATGTGGGTGACATTTAAAAAAAAATCAATTTGCCCGAGACAGCACTCGTATATATTAATCGATTTAAATGTGAGTGTGCATGTGCACATGAATTAAAATTTCGACCAAGTTCATTGGTTTGTTTTATCCATCATGTTGCTTTAAAATGGCATACAGTTCATGATATTGTAGAATTTGGTGATTCTATAAATCGCTTAAAATAAAACCAAGTTGAATAAAAGATGACTAATTTCTAAAAATTCCTATTAATATTCAGTATTGACAAAAACCAGTATTCAATCTTATATAATCGGGTTCCGCTAATTTGAGCTTCGTATTTTCGAATGATATAACTTAATTTAAAATAAATAAATAAATAAATAAATAAATAGGTATGTGAAAGCTACCTCTTCCTCTCGGTACTGCCGGAAGGACTTTTTCTTATTGTGCTGGAGCGGAAGGATAGCTTGTCTGTTCTTATCTTAATAGAACTATCTTTTGTTTGGAGACACTCGTCCTTTCCCCGTGAATTTTCTAGAAAAAGTAAACCTTATTTTTCAATTTCTCTCGAGGGAGCTGAGCCCGTCTGAAAAATCCTAGGGGGAGCCAGAGCTCCCCCAGCTCCCCCGGCTCCTACGCCCATGTTTGTAACACTGAATTTCAATA
Source organism: Maratus speculifer (assembly GCA_964019185.1). Lineage (NCBI taxonomy): Eukaryota > Metazoa > Arthropoda > Arachnida > Araneae > Salticidae > Maratus > Maratus speculifer. The sequence continues at coordinate 148,444,267 of OZ025303.1, forward strand.
TTGGAATACGAAACTGTCTTATTGTAGAACATATAATATCCTTCATCTTCAATATTCTTCGGAATCCAAATTCTCCAACATGATTTTTTTTTATTTTATCAGTTATCGTTCCTGTAAATTTTCATCTCAATGACAAAAGTTTTGTTGAATAACGGGATTGAGAATTTTCTTTAAATATTCCCTCAAATAACGAAACAACTTAAATGTTCATTAACCCCTTAAGTGCCGAGAAAAATTTACGAGATTCACTCCCCAATGCCACAGTTAGAAATTAGTGGCCTTACAAAATGGGGCGTGGCTTAAGAGCCTGCGAACTCTGTAAATAATCATTGAGAAATAGAAGATGTTCCATTCAATTTTTAATTTTTGTGGATTCACTAACAACTGAAAGCTGTGCCCTTATATTATACCAAACAATATTTTCTCTAAAATAATAATGGTGTACAAAAAAGGCGGAGCCTTGTCAAACATGAAAAAAAAATTCTCTTGTATTTTCACGTCACTAGCTCAGTGCGATAGCCTTTATGAATGTAGTTCCTTCTACCCCTTCTCCTCTGAAATAGGTCAGTCTTTCAAAAACACCTTCAAAGTCTTTTTTCTTTTTCTTTTAAATTCCAAAGCCGTGGGCGGCGTTCTACTGGTACAGCGCAGTATAAAGGACAATATTTTGGCCTGACATATATATACGTCAGTGGCACTTAACACATCTACTATGCGCGACGGATATATACGTCTGTGGCACTTAAGGGGTTAAAAAAGCAACATTTTGAGCTCTATATTTGCTTGAAATTAATCTTCAGATTTTGGGATGAATTCTGACTTCCAATCTGCAAACCAAGTAATCAATTGGCAGTTGTCAATCATTTAGAGTGCGACATTTTTGCTGGATTACGATTTACCAGATTTGAGGAGCATTAACCAGATACAATGTTTGACAGATGTCATAAAAATAATTTTGGTCTACACTTAACTCTCCAGAGTTCATTTCTCTATGATAGAAGATATTTTTTAATTTCCATAACTGTCTATTGTTCACATTGATCCAACGACTTTCCAATTAGAACAGGAAAAGCTCGTGAGCCGTTATTTTGTTTATCAAGTTCAATGACTCACTGGCAATTTGTTTGCATAGAGCTGACATATTAACACTACAACGGACGACTAAATATAAGTTTAAAGAATCTATTAGCATGAGTTTTTGTCTTATTGTTTACAGTTGTTCCGTCACAACCTGTTGCCATAAATTTATCAAGGTTTAAATGTTTTTCAGCGCAATATGTTAATACTTCCTGCAATGATCTTTCCTGGTCCAAAAGATGGTGTAATGTGTCCCAAATACAATTCATTTGACTCTTAAAATCAGAGATTATGTTTTTCAATTATAGTTCTTCCATGTATCTCCAATTTTCCATAATTTACTTTGATTTTGGGGAATTGAATAAGCTTCTGATATACAGAAAAGTTGTTGTCTATCATTTGATCAATAGGTCTTTGGGAAACTACAATAATTGATGCCTTCCATGTTTTCTCTTAGGATTTTTTTTTTTACCTCTGATTTTGGCAAAATTTTACACTTACTGCTGTGTTTTATTTATTGTTTTGTATAATAATAATATTTTATAGCACTCTGCTATTATTGGCAAAACAGCTTTATTGAGTTTTGAAGAATCGCCAATTTCTAGTAATGGTAAACTTCGATTTGCTTACACACGTACTCATTTTGACTGTAATAATGACAACATACAATTTTTAAAACTCAATAAACCGTTTCAAATATTTAAAAATAAAGACTTAAAGTTTAAAAATGATTAAAGGAATTACACTAAACATTGTAAATATAAAAATATCAAACAAGATTACCAAAAAATCCTATTAATGTACAATTTATGGTAAGAATCTATCGTATAAATCAATGAAAATATAAATGTCCTGGTAGGGGACTCAAGAGGTTTTTCAAAATTCATGAAATTTTGCACGTGTATTAGAGGTACTAAAAGGCAACTTTTGGCTGCTATCCAAAATCAAAGTTCCAACTTTCGATTTTTCACTCCACCCTATTCTATTACTCATTGATTTGAGCTGTATCGGCTCAAATGATATTCCCTTTATTTATTGTTTTGAACTTTACTGCTTGTAATAATTATTAGTCATGCTTGACTCAAGATGTGAGCTGAAATTATAAAGCAAGAAATGCATATATGAGTAAACTTTGAAGACGTTTTACGCGAGATCAATTAAAACTGCTATTTTAACAGTAATTGCAAATGTTAAATATTGAATGTTTGAAACCGCAGAAACATTTCGAACACTCTTTGAGAAAGTTTTGCTTCAAATGATCATTTACAAATAACCTTATAAAATATATTTCGAGGTATATATACCGAAAACACTTTTTAAATAGAATAAATTCGCTTCATTATGAAATAATTTTATGTTGTTAATGAGTTAATTAGATTTTATTTTACATGAAAATAAAAAAGCTTTGAACAGAAGCACCAAGAACAACTTAGGCCACACATATAGTATAGTTAGTTACACGTATAATTAATAATTATTTACATTTGTGTGTGTATTAATTACTTAAAAAAATTATGGGATTCTTTGATTTCGGCTTAAAATAGGAAGTTAGCTGAAATTTGATTTTGGTTTCTGTTTTCTGTTCAAAAACCTGTTTCGCTCTATCCCTCAATATTACTTTCAGTTCTTTTTTTTTTTTTTTTTTTTTTTTTTTTTTTTTTTTTTCTTGAGAGGAGGGGGTGTAATATGACTCTTTGATTTCGGCTTAATATAGAAAGATAGCTAAAATTTGATTTCGGTTTCTATTTTCTGTTCAAAAACCTGTTTCGGTCTATCTCTCGATATTACTTTCATTTTTGTTTTCGGAGAGGGGACGGGTGTAATATGGTAGAGCAAATGATACCTAGATTTTAAAAAATTTGCTTTTTTTACAGTGTATCTTATTGAACTTTTTTTTCACTTACATTTCTTATGCATATTTTTCATGTAAAATGTTAAAGCATTTTTTAACTTTTATTGGACACTTTATACAGGGTATCCACTCTCAACGGTGGCCAATGGTTAATTTCTAAACCGTTAGTCATAGACATATAGTTCCAGTTGCAAAAATGCTTTTAAAAAGGTAAAGAATTGTTTTTTAAGCGATTTAAGTCAAAAAAAATTTTTGTTAAAAAATTAAGAAAATTTCATTTTTATGCGGTCTTCCGGTCCTATAAGTGATATGTAGTAAATTTTTCCAACTACTCTAACAAGTAGGAGAAAAAAGATCCCATTCACCAAACATTACAATTGACCGAGTTATGAAACTTTAAATTTCATGACTTAAACCATTTTTCTGTAGCTGAAAACGGATGAGTTGAACTGAGCTTTAAGGGAACGTACACTAAGTTAAAGTATTAAAAGGGGTGTCCATTTCCAGAACGGTCCAATGGCTACTTCCTAAACCATTTGTCACAGACATTTAGTTCCAATTACAAAAATGTTTTAAATGAGGTAAAGAAATATATTTATAAAGCGATTTAACTGAAGATGTTGTCACCGTATAACTTTTACGGTAGTGTTAATTTTAATTAATTAACTTCTAGATTGATTAAAACAATTGAAGACGTGAGTTTCAAGATTCTCTTTATTAAATTTTGGTAAATCTCGAAAAATCTTTAAATGCGTCCATAGGTTTCCATTATACGTTTGGAGATTGTAGAGTTAAATTAGCGTAAATTCATATAGATTGATCAAAAAAACAAATTCGATAAGGCGAGTTTTGAAATTCACATACTCAATTGTATTTTTACATATGTTTCATTTTGTAAGGAAATGAAACTGCTTCTTTCAATGATTTTATTTTAAAAAGGTGTGTTATTTTGATGAGCTTTTATTTTACTTAAAACGTTCCTATGTCTGTTTTCCTAGTTCAAAATATGTATTCAAATTTTAATTCACTTCCAAATATGTGATCGAGGTTCAATTAGCATACTTATTTATATCCAATGGTAATGAAACATTAAAACTATTTTAGGCGCGTACCATTTATTTATTTTATTGGATTACACCAAATTCCATTAGGTTAAGTATTCTAATAGAATTTTAAATATGTATCATTTTGTAACGAATTGTGACTGTTGCTTTTCATAATTTAATTTAACAAAATTTCTGTTATTTTTTATATTTATATTTTTAGTACAAGTTGTCTATTTTGCTTTAATGTGTAAACATAACATATATTTAAAAATAATATTGTAAAAATTATTTTACTCTTAATGTTTAATGTTAAATTTTATATCTGACGTTTATTTTTATTTCCAGAAATTTGTGGCTGACCCCTATTTTGCAGCAAAAAAGATGCTTCAACTTTAAACAGCTTTTACCCGGTCAGTTTTAATCGTAGAGGAATGGGACCATTTTTTGTCTTACTTGTTAGAGTAGTGGTAAACATTTACTAAATATCACTTATAGGACCAAGGGACCGTATAAAAATTTTATTTTCGTATTTCTTTAATGAATTTTTTTGACTTAAATCGCTCAAAAAACAATTCTTCACCTTTTTTAAAGCATTAATCGGAGCTATATGTCTATGACTAACGGTTTAGAAATTAACCATTGGCCACCGTTTAGAGTGAACATACTGTATTTTATGGGAGAGTTTCACCATCAGGATAGTATCTTTGAAAATGTAGAGTTTTTTTTAAATTTTTACCTTATTGTGATTTAAATATTTCCAGTTCTGTCAATCATTTTATTAATAAAACAAACACATGAGGCTTTACAGTTTCAACACAAACATAAGGTCAATCGGATCTCCGATTCACGCATGCAAAAACATATTTTGAAGGACGCATATTTGACATCTTTAACATACATTGTATCTTGAGGGTTTCTTTTTAACATATCATCTGCAAGTATTTTCACATCCACATGGTATGTTATTACTTTCAAAAGATTTATTTTTTACTTTTTTTAGGGGCAGCGTAATATGGTAAAGCACCCGTTTAGTTCCATTTCCTTGACCCCAGGGTACCACGAAGTTTAACTGACCAGGGTGAGATAGGTCATGAGGCCTCTCTTTTTCAATACCTTGAATAACTTACACCAAGATGGTTCATCTTCTCGCCAGAAGTCATAATTGCCGGAAATTTTTGTTTTCGGTTCGTTTTCCGAATTGATTAATGGCTCTGACCTGACCAATGCAATCTGCGCATGTGCACAATTGCGTTGAATAATAGGGTGAATCAGCTGTTGTTTTCTATAGAAATTGTTTGAAGTATTATAATTAACGAGCCGCAAATTGAGGCTTTTTGAGAAATTGCGGTTTGAATGGGTCTGGATAGCCATCGTTAAAATCATCGAAAGTGTGTCAGAATTGAAGGGAAATAATGAAGTGCAGGTGATTTTTTAACGCAGTCTTAATGAGTAAGAGTCTGAGTAATCCTTGTGTAGTTTGTTTGTCTATAAAATAATGATGAATATTAATTTTACATGAAATGACGGCGAACAGTCGAAATTTCGCGAAGATAGGAAACCTTCTAAGAAAAAATAATAAAAATTCTAAAACTTTTTTTTTTTCTTTTTAAATCAAAGCGTGTCAAAATTGAAGGTAAATAATGGTGTGCAGGTGCCTTCTTAACGCATTTTTAATGACTAGGACTTCCCTCAGAGGGATTAGTCTGAGCGATATTGCTGAGAACAAACATTTAATAACTTGCGATAAGTAAAGAAAATGAGATGTTACCTTTAATTGGTCATTCATTGTGATAAAATATGATGAAAATAAGCATAGTGAATCGTAGAATTACAAAATCTTATATATAAAGTTGCATATACTATTTTTATAAAAGAAAAGTAAACCATGCATGCATATAAAATTGGAAATATGCAAAATGTTAAAAGTAATACAGAAAATAAAACACCAAATTTTCCTATATTGGAAATATAACTCTTTGAAATAATGTCATGAGCATAAACAGAAGTTTCGCACCGATTTGAGAAACTATAAATAACATAAACTATTATGTTTGAAGAGAATGGAGTGTATTTTATACTGTGTGAAATCCGTCCGAATAGTTTATAATGTTGAATATCTGTTTTCCACGGATATAATGAGGTTGTCGATAAGAGTTAAGGAATCCTTTTTTAAAAATTTGTCCTAAACGAGCACTTACATCTTATAAGTTACTGTGATGCCAAAGTTATAGTTTCTGACCCCAACAGTATCCTAGAAATTGCAATATTCTCAATAAATTGGGTTTAAAACTTTTTCTAGAAAAAAAAAATGTTTAATTTGTGAAATTAAATTGTCGAATGTTTTAGAAATCGTTCATAACGAGAATATTATATCCTAAAAGTTGCCACAAAAAAAAAAAAATAAATAAAAAAATAAAAAAATAAAATAAAAAAAGATTTAAAATTTTTAGTCATATCGACATCAAAGAATTCTCAATTTTAGAACTTTTTTTGCTCGTGCATTGATGGTGAATATTGTTCCTACGCAAAATATTGTATATTTTGTAGCAAAGATAGTTACCAACATTTTTTGCCCACATTATTTTTTAAATCGGCTAGGTACTCCCAATGATAACGAAAAACACACAAATGTTAATGCTTTAAAGCATAGAAATACAGAATCAAAAGCTATTTATCTCCTATTATATACACATAAATTATCTAAATAGTGCTAGCAGATGCATTTTTAAATATACATAGATCAATATAACGCTTCATTTTTCTTTTATTAGTATTTCTTAGTATTCATTTTTCATTTATTTGTATTATTCAGTAAAATACTCACTTTCTTAAGCCCGAACTACGTCAAACTTTTTATTAAAGCGCCTAAGTCCATATAACAGCGAAGTATTGTGAAGAGTATTAAATACAAGGTAGTAAAAAACTTAACCAAACGCAGGTAATAAATCGCCAAATATTGTTCTTTTCGCCCTCTCTCGAAGTGCATTTTTTCCGTACATTTAAAAAACACGATTTTGAGTCATCTTATTTAAAATTCAAATAAACAAATAAGAGGAAGCAACAATAGCGTAAGTCAAAACATTTTATTTCAGCATCAAGGAATTGTATCGTAGTTACACATGTGGAAAAAAGCTGCTTTTGGCCAAAAAACGTTGTCTTCACTAAATTTGAATCCTATTAAAAAAAGTACCGTGATTAATTAAAATGTTATAGGCAGAGCTGCCAAGTCTCCGGCATTTTGGATACCGGTATTTTAATACAGAAAATCTTTTATTAAATAGGGACATTCTGCGGATTTAAAAAATAACTTTTCCTATAAGAAAATTCTTCTATGCAATAAGCGGGGGCTTGGCATCTCTGTATAGGAATATTTCGTAATCTACTTTTTAACCTTAAAAAAAGCAACGACCATTTTTCGGGTACAAAAAGTATTGCTAATTGTTCCATTTTGCATACAAGGTACTGATTGTAATATTGATACATCTATGGTGATAAATTTCCAATAATTTTTCAAATCCCATTTATTTCATTAAAAATATAAAACTTTTATTCATTTAGTTTAAAATAAATAGTTTTTTAACTAATTTCATAATACTTTTGAAATATCACTTTTCATTGGCCATCTTTTTAAAGTATTTAGAAAATGGTTGTTGTTTTCAGTCAAATATAGACTTTGGTCTGTCCGCATTTTATTTTATTATTATTATTATTTATAAATGGTGGAGAAATATTCATACTTAATCCATAACGTGCATAATATATGACTCTGTTATTACATAAGTCACCTTTTTATTATCATAAAAATTATGTTTTTACTGATTTTTATTAACTCAATAGGAAAAAATTTGTGCTTTGAGCAATAGATGTCCGCATTTCATTTATTTATTTATTTTAACAAAATTCTTTGTATTGAGAAGAATTTTTATTTAAATAGGAAATCCAAATGTCGCTGTTAATAAAGAAGAAAGTTACAAAAAAAGTTACAAAACAAGTAGACGTATACTATCAAAAATTTAAAAACGACGAATCCAAAAAAGACGTCGTATGAAATATCATCTTTGAAAGCAAAAAAACGAGGTCTGATTATCGAGCCTACTGATTACAAAATGTGCATTACATAAAAAAAAAAGTACTGCAAATATTGATTTTTTTTTTCCTTTTTGTGCAGTTTTGGTTTCGGAAGGTGCGCTATGTTGCAAAAAGATATAAGCGACTATGAAAACACACTTGGTAAACGTTCATGCTCAGTTTTACAAATAAATATGGCACATATATGCCCTATATACACCGAGGTACCTAATTGGTGCCAAAATGGCGTTCAGTTGCCTAGCATGCTGGTTATCATATAAATGTTATAATAAATTGTTTGTTCTAAAAATATTATCATTTATGGATTGTTATTTATTTTTTTAATACCAGAAAATGTTTCGTTTATTCCTTTTTTTCATTTTGAAATAAATAAATAACGTGTTATTATAGCATGCTATATGTATCTGGTAATCAAAACGATGTTTTCGCCTAATTGGCATAACTTATCTCGCCAAATCCGTTGTTTATATCTCTAGTATATTATCTCAAGTATTTTATTTATGTATACTATAATTGTTTTTACATACCACTTACTTCTTCTTGTATATAAAAATAGGTAAGTGGCTCCTTTATGCAGTGTAAATCTTTAAAAAATAGCCCCCATTGCCCCTTTTTGGATCGAATTAAAAAAAAATCAATGTCTAATTCCAGTATTGCTCCCAGGTATGCATAGACATTCCAAATTTCAAAGTTGTATGCCAACAGGAAATGGATGAAAAATGGGAAAAGATGTCACATATGCACCAGGGTACATAATTGGCGTCAAAATGGCATTATTTTACCTCAGATGGTAACACGGCTTTATTTATTTATTATTTGTTTATTTACTCATAAAATGTTTATTTACTTTCATTTCCTTTTTTTAATTATATAAAATATTTCTTTTTATAGTTATTAATTATTATTATTATTTTATTTACTGCAAGTTCTTTTTTGAAAATAGAAAATTATTTAAAAATGTGTATGTAAGCGTTATTTGAAAACGGAGTTTTCGCCAAATGGGCTTTGAAAAAAATTGCGTCAAATCTGATGCGCTTGTGGTATCCGTGCCGAAAAATTAGTGACCAGAATTGACTTCCACACACAAACAAAATATAAGTTAAAAGAAAACATGCAATAAAAATAAATATAAAGGGAAAATGATGTCATAAAAGAAACTTCTTATTTAAAAACGTAATTGTTTCTAATTTTCACACGCGAAATATATAAAACATTCTTTTAGCAATCAAAAAATTCTATTAAGAGATTATCACAAAATCTCAAAATCAAAGTTTTTATGACATTTTTTTAATATAAAAAAATAACAGTTTTATTTTCCTGCATGATTAAATTTCAAAATGTTTTATTGTATTCAATATTTTTGAGTGCGTTAATTATTACTATTTACTCCATGTACTGATTCGGTTATCTACGAAAATATCCAGCTGGTGAAAATCACGCGCACCAAATTTCTGTGACGTATGCAAATAAATTGTGCTTTTTTATCAGTTTTTTTAGTATAACTTTTAAACTATTTGGAACTAATTTTTCGTATGTAGTGCATTCACCAGATTACCTTCATAGTTACCTATTGGTACAAACAGAATCAAAATCCGACAAGTACTTTTTGAGATTTGCTTGACGAAAGAATTTTTTTGACTTTTAATATCGTTACGTATCTCTGAGTATAAAGACTTCGCTTCGCTCAGACAATTAATTATTTAAACTAGGACTTCCCTCAGAGGGATTAGTCTGAGCGATATTGCTGAGAATACACATTTAATAAGTAAAGAAATGAGATGTTACCTTTAATTGGTCATTCATTGTGATAAAATATAATGATGAAAATAAGCATATGAATCGTAGAACTACAAAATCTTGTTGCATATACTATTTTTATAAAAGAAAAGCAAACCATGCATGGATATAAAATTGGAAATATGCAAAATGTTAAAAGTAATACAGAAAATAAAACACCAAATTTTCCTATATTGGAAATATAGCTCTTTGAAATGATGTCATGAGCATAAACAGAAGCTTCGCACCGATTTGAGAAACTATAAATAACATAAACTATTATGTTTGAAGAGAAATGGAGTGTATTTTATATGGTGTGAAATCCGTCCGAATAGTTTATAATGTTGAATATCTGTTTTCCACGGATGCAATGAGGTTGTCGATAAGAGTTAAGGAAGCCTTTTTTAAAAATTTGTCCTAAACGAGCACTTACATCTTATAAGTTACTGTGATGCCAAAGTTATAGTTTCTGACCCCAACAGTATCCTAGAAATTGCAATATTCTCAATAAATTGGGTTTAAAACTTTTTCTAGAAAAAAAGTGTTTAATATGTGAAATTAAATTGTTGAATGTTTTAGAAATCGTTCATAACGAGAATATTATATCTTAAAAGTTGCCACCAAAAAAAAAAAAGATTTTAAATTTTTAGTCATATCAACATCAAAGAATTCTCAATTTTAGAACTTTTTTTGCTCGTGCATTGATGGTGATTATTGTTCCTATGCAAAATATAGTATATTTTGCAGCAAAGATGGTTACCAACATTTTTTGCCCACATTATTTTTTAAATCGGCTAGATACTCCCAATGCTAACGAAAAACACATAAACGTTAATGCTTTATAGCATAGAAATACAGAATCAAAAGCTATTTATCTCCTACTATATACAAGACATAAATTATCTAATTAATGCTAGCAGATGAATTTTTAAATATACATAGATCAATATAATGCTTCATTTTCCTTTTATTAGTATTTCTTAGTATTCATTTTTCATTTATTTGTATTATTCAGTAAAAAACTCACTTTCTTAAGCCCGAATTACGTCAAACTTTTTATAAAAGCGTCTAAGTCCATATAACAGCGAAGCATTGTGAAGAGTATTAAATACAAGGTAGTAAGACACTTAGCCAAACGCAGGTAATAAATCGCCAAATATTGTCCTTTTCGCCCTCTCTTGAAATGAATTTTTTTTCGTATATTTAAAAAACACGATTTTGAGTCATCTTATTTAAAATTCAAATAAATAAATGAGAGGAAGCAATAATAGCATAAGTCAAAACATTCATAAGTCAACATCAAGGAATTGTATCATAGTTGCACATGTGGAAAAAAGCTGCTTTCGGCCAAAAAACGTTGTCTTCGCTAAATTTGAATCCGATTAAAAAAGTACCGTGATTAATTAAAATGTTATAGGCAGAGCTGCCAAGTCTTCGGCATTTTGGGTACCGGTATTTTAATACAGAAAATGTTTTATTAAATTGGAACATTCTGCGGATTAAAAAAATAACTTTTCCTATAAGAAAATTCTGCTATGCAATAAGCGAGGGTTTGGCATCTCTATATAGGAATATTTCGTAATCTACTTTTTAACCTTAAAAAAAGCAACGACCATTTTTCGGGTACAAAAAGTATTGCTAATTATTCCATTTTGCATACAAGGTACTGATTGTAATATTGATACATCTATTTATTTATTTATTTTAACAAAATTCTTTGTATTTAGAAGAATTTTTATTTAAATAGGAAATCCAGATGTCGCTATTAATAAAGAAGAAAGTTACGAAAAAGGGTACAAAACGAGTAGACACATACTATCAAATATGGAAAAACGACGAATCCCAAAAAGATGTCGTATGAAATATCATCTTTTAAAGCAAAAAAACAAGGTCTGATCATCGAGCCTACTGATTACAAAATGTGCATTACATTTTTAAAAAAATGCTGCAAATATTGATTATTTTTTCTTTTGTGCAGTTTTGGCTTCGAAAGGTGCGCTATGTTGCAAAAAAGATATAAGCGCCTATGAAAACACACCTGGTAAACTTTCATGCTCAGTTTTACAAATAAATATGGCACATATATGCCCTATATACACCGAGGTACCTAATTTGTGCCAAAATGGCGTTTAGTTGCCTAACATGCTGGTTATCATATAAATGTTATAATAAATTGTTTGTTCTAAAAATATTATCATTTATTGATTGTTATATCTTTTTTAATAACAGGAAATGTTTCATTTATTCCTTTTTTTTCATTTTGAAACAAATAAATAACGTGTTGTTATAGCATGCTATATGCATCTGGTAATCAAAACGATGTTTTCGCCTAATTGGCATAAAAAATCTCGCCAAACCCGGTGCTTATATCTCTAGTATATTATCTCAAGTATTTTATTTATGTATACTATAATTGTTTTTACATACCACTTACTTCTGGTATATAGAAATAGGTAAGTGGCTCCTTTATGCAGTATAAATTGTATAAAACTTTAAAAAATAGCCCCGTTGCCCCTTTTTGGATCAAATTTAAAAAAAATCAATGTCTAATTCCAGTATTGCTCCCAGGTATGCATACATACTCCATATTTCAAAGTTGTATGCCAACAGGAAACGGATGAAAAATGGGAAAAAATGTCACATATGCACCAGGGTACATAATTAGCGTCAAAATGGCATTATTTTACCTGAGATGGTAACCCGGCTTTATTTATTTATTATTTGTTTATTTACTCATAAAATGTTTATTTACTTTCACTTCCTTCTTTTAATTATATAAAATATTTCTTTTTATAGTTATTAATTATTGTTATTATTTTATTTACTGTAAGTTCTTTTTGGAAATAGAAAATAATTTAAAAATGTGTATGTAAGCGTTATTTGAAAAGGGAGTTTTCGCCAAATGGGCTTTGAAAAAAATTGCGCCAAATCTGATGCGCTTGTGGTATCCATGCCGAAAAATTAGTGACCAGAATTGACTTCCATACACAAACAAAATATAAGTTACAAGAAAACATGCAACGAAAATAAATATAAAGGGAAAATGATGTCATAAAAGAAACTTTTTATTTAAAAACGTAATTGTTTCTAATTTTCACACGCGAAATATGTAAAACATTCTTTTAGCGATCAAAAAGTGCTGTTAAGAGATTATCACAAAATCTCAAAATCAAAGTTTTTATGACATTTTTTAATATAAAAAAATAACAGTTTTATTTTCCTGCATGATTAAATTTTAAAATATTTTATTGCATTCAATATTTCTGAGTGCGAAAATGATTACTATTTACTCCATGTACTGATTCGGTTATCTACGAAAATGTCCAGCCGGTGAAAATCACGCTCACCAAATTTCTGTGACGTATGCACATAAATTGTGCTTTTTTTTATCAGTTTTTTAAATATAACTTTTAAACTACTTGGAATTAATTTTTAAAAGTAGGTGCATTCACCAGATTACCTTCATAGGTACCTATTGGTACAAACAGAATCAAAATCCGACAAGTACTTTTTGAGATTTGCTTGACGAAAGAATTTTTTTGAATTTTAATATCGTTACGTATCTCTGAGTATAAAGACTTCGCTTCGCTCAGACAATAAAGTTTATTTATATTGTTTATCTATAGAACAATGTTAAATATTAATTTTACATTAAATGAAAGCGAATAAACGAAATTTTGCGAATTTAGCAAAATCTCTTGAGCAGATAAACCAATAATATTCTAATACAGTAAAACCTTTAAATAACGGACACCTCGGGAACGCAGAAATTGTCCGCTATTCGGAGGTGACCGCTATTGGGAAAACCTCAGAGATACAAAAATTGATAAGAAATGCTCAATATTTCATTAATTGACATTTATATGTTCTAAAACCTCTGTTATATGATTAATGAGAAATTAAAATTATTTTTTGAGTAATCAAACTTAAATAAAATTATGCACACCTTTAAATGCTGTTTATTACATTCTTATATTAAAAAAAAAAAAAAAAAAAAAAAATTACAAAGTTTACTTTTGCTTGCGAGTACGTGCAATTTGTTTTTCAATGTGATGTTATTGGTCATAATAGAGTTCCGAGCGGGGATAGGGATTACACTTTTTGATCATTAAGGGTGTATTCGGAAAAATGATTTTTCACCTTCAACTGCTCAAAATTTTCTGATACATTTTCAGACTCATTTTTAAAAATAGAATCAAAAAAATTGTTGGAGTGATTGTTGAAATCATGTCCAAGAGGCCGTGTGAAGTAATTTTTCACTGAATCAATAAGAATTTTGATTTATAAACAATAATTTTCTCAGTTCGATCATTTTTTCGTTCCCAAATCTCCAGGTTCGAAAATTTCTATTCAAATTGGCAACTTTGACAGCATTTTTTGCAATATTTTCTACATTTACCAAAAAATTGACAAACATGGCACATTATGTAGTTTCTAAATAAGGGATTTTGAAAGTTTAGTGCATTTGAGTTCAAAAATGAATTTAAAGATAAATCTGAAAATAAGCGGTTTTGATCGGAAGACACCCTTAAAAACATTAAATCATAAAATCTTCTAGAGGGGGACATAGACATATGAATGCTCCAGGAGCTGTATCTCCCTGGCAACTCCTTGAATTTAACAATGAACGTGAAGGAGAAATTTTCTCAGCCTATGCTCTATATTTATCTGTGATCACGAAATTTTTGACACATTGCCGTGATAAATTTAGAGATTTTTTTCATTTTTTTTCTTGTTAAAAATACTTTTTCATCCTTTATCGCCGAAAATAGTGTCCGCTATTTGGAATGTCCGTTATTCAGGGGTTAAACATACAAAAATTTAAGTTTTGGGAGTGGGGATTGGAAAACTGTCCGTTAAATAGAGGTGTCCGCTATTCGGGAGTGTCCGTTATGGAGGTTTTACTGTACTTTACATTTTTTTAGTCAAAGCGTGTCAAAATAGAAGAAACATAATGGAGTGCAGATGACTTTTTAAGTCAGATTTAGTGATTAAGAATCTAAATAAAGCTTATATATTTAATTTATCTATGAAAAATGATAATCACATCAAATTAATGTATGTCACATCGAATTAAAGCAAATGAACAAAATGTAGCAACGATACCAAAATCTCTTGAACAGATAAAACAGTAATATTCTAATACTTTATATATATTTTTTTTTTACTGAAACCTTCTTAAAATTGAAGGAAAATAATGATGTGCAGGTGATTTTTAATGCAATCTTAATGATTAATTATCTAAATAAAGCTTATGCCTATTGTTTATCGATAAAACAGAGAAAAATATTAATTTTTAATAAAATGAAAGCGAATAAACGAAATTTCGCGAAAATAACAAAATCTTTTGAACAGATAAAACAATAATATTCTAATACTTTACATTATTTTAGTCAAAACGTGTCAAAACAGAAGGAAAACAATGGCGTGCAGGTGATTTTTTAACGCAGTCTTAATGATTAAGAATCTAAATAAAGCTTATATTATTTGCCAAAAAAACAATGATAGATATTGTTACACGAAATGAAAGCGAATAAACGAAATTTCACGAAGGAAGTAAACTCTAGAGCTGATTAAGCAAAAATATTGTTATATTTTATATTTTTTTAGTCAAAACGTGTTAAAACTGAAGAGAAATAATGCAGTGTAGGTGATTTTCTAATACAGTTTTAATGAGTAAGAATCTGAATAATATTGATTTTGTTTGCTAATAAAATAATGTCGAATGTTAATTTTATATGAAACGAAAGCGAATAAGCGAAATTTCTCAAAGGTTCTCTAGAACAGATAAAATTAAAGACAAAATCTATAACTTTGTATTTTTTAGTGAAAGTAGTTTAGTGTCAAAATAGAAGAGGATAATGGAATGCAGGTGAATTTTTAACTCAGTCTTAATGATTAAGAATCTAAATCTAAATAATTCCTGTGTATTTTGTTTACTAAAAATAATAATGAATGGCGATTGAGAACAGCTAGCTAGTTTACATCAAAGCTAAATTCTGATGTAAATTGCGGAGTTACTTTAAACAAAACAGACTTTAAATGAGGAAACCGAAAGTCATTAACAACAAATAAATCACGATTGAATAATATTTTTCATGGAATTCTAATTGATAATCTTTAATAATTTTATTCGTGAGCTTTTACAATAATTAATGGTAGTTAACCGTTAGTCACTATTTTCAATCTCATTTCTTATTATAAGGCCATAAATCAATTTGGAACGCATGAATCAGTTACGTAAATCAAATGAGGTATTTTATCTAGTTTAAAACCTTCTGTTGCGTTATGGTTTAAATATATGAGCCTATTTTTATAGTTTCTTAAGAATATTTAAACACTAAACCTCACTACTTAGTAAAAAGCAAAATTTCGTACATTGCGTTTTAAAATAATGAGAACATTTTTAAATTTGTAACATATTGATGGAACTTTACTGGGAATTATTAAGATACACTTGAGGTCACGACACATTGAAAGGGAGCAACTGATTTAGATAAAAGCTAGATTCTATTATAAAATACAGACTTACTTTAAACAAAACAAAAAGGTTTCAAATGAGGAAACCGAAAATCATTAACAACAAATAAATCACGAGAGAATAATGTTTTCCATGGAATTCTAATTAATAATCTTCGATAATTTTGTTCGTGAGCTTTTACAATAATTAGTGGTAGTTAACCGTTAGTCGCTATTTTCAATCTCATTACTTATAAGGTCATAGATCAATTTGGAACGGATGAATCAGTTACGTAAATCCAATGAGGTATTTTATCTAGTGTAAAACCTTCTGTTGCGTTATGGTTTAGGTCACATTACACATGGTTAAAAGAAGAAGTTCATAGTTCACAAAGGTTGCGGTCGAAATTAATAATAAAAAAAAATTATTGGTCAATAAAGTGTTGCAGATTAAAACTATTATAATGAAATCATAACCTTTCACCATTTAAGAACATTTGCATAAATTTGAATAGTGCCTTACATAGAGTTTAACTTATGTCTGCTTTTATGACCCTTTTCTACATAAATTAGCTTTGGACTTAGTCTAGACAATAAAATTGCATAATTTTGTATTTAACCAATATCTGTTTTCCTTTATACAACAGTATCGATTTTATAGAACATCATTTTCACATTTTAACCCTTTAGGGTCTGGTGTACTATTAATAGTACATGTCTTTTCAGCGAATATTATTTTGTCTTGACTAAACTTGACGACTGACGCTTCTAACTTGACGCTTTTGTGATTGACACCAGATTTTTGAAATTATAAAATTCCCTTATTTTCGCCCAGGGTTCGCACAGTTCTACCACTAAATTTTAAGTATATTTTCGAAGTGTTTCACTGCAGAAAAATATCGTAAAATCTGTGAATGAAGTTGGGCATTACGAATGTTGTGGTTTAAAAATTAAATGTAAATTTTCTTATTTTTAATAGTGGTGTCAGAGTCCTTGGAAATTCCAAGGAGTGTGCGAACCTTGTTTTCGCCATAATTAATATCTATATTATAAAGGCCAAACGTATCTGTGCGTAACGCATACGTCATTTTGTGGATGCATCACTTTGAAATTTGAAATGAAATTTCGGTTTTGCAATTATTGTTATTGCAAGCTTTTAAACTTCCACACATCTCATATTTTCAATTTTTACACCATTGTATAGGGAAAAAAGTGTGCTTTTATATGCAATTTGTTTGAAAACTGTATCTTAATTTGTTTTAAGGATATTAATATTTTTCGTAATTTTTAATACCACTTTTGTAATTGTGGCAACAAAAGTACTTCATTTCAATTAAAAGTAATGAGAAAAAAGCCAGAAAAAAATATTACAGTTTCTTTTCGTTGCCATTATTTTAGGAAAAGGGGGAAAATTGAAATTAAAATGCATATAAGCAGTTTAGTCTGTTTCCATCTAATAGCCATCAAAACTTCGAGTTTTAAATTTAAATTATTTTTAAATTATCTAATTAGAATAAATTAAAAAAAAAAGTAATACGGATATGAGCGGTGCATATATAAATTTTGAGACGGTGAAAATGATATCGAGTTTAGATTTCACGGGGAAAAGTTCTATGATTGAGTCAATGTGGATTATATTTAACTGCTTATATTACGATTAAAGTTTAATTTAAAAAATTTCTAAAACTGAGTTTTATGGAAATAGAATTTGGTTAATTCTAGTTCAAATATCCTTTGTTTAAGAGTTAGACTTAGCACATAAAGTAAATTTTTTATTGTGATTAATTTAATAAGCTTAGTATAAATCAATGAAACAGTTTCTTCTTAAACATTATCTTTCGTCGAAATTAGACGGGTTCTGCCTTGTGTTATTTATTTCCATTTTCAAAATGTGGTGCTAATCAAGAAATCAGAATTTTAAACAGTAGCCCTCTGGCAATATTGATTTGTACCATAACATAACTCACAACTACAGCATGTTATACCTTGCATTGCTATATGATTCCAAGTCGTCTTTGGCCCCACCAGTGGCCGAGAGGTTCAGACCTCAAACTGGTAGACGGTAGGTGCTGCGTTCGAACCCAATCGCGACCGTCGGCCTAACCGTTCGGAGTTTTCCGTGGTTTTCTTCGAACCTTGCGTAAATACGGGTTAGGTTCCCTTAGAAAGACCCCCACGGAGGGCACCCCACCCCTTAGGGCCTATATCCCACAGTGTAGATAATTGGCCGACATACATACATACATACCAAGTCATCTTTGTGCCCTCTGCACCTGCTGCTAGTTTGTCGGTCTGGCGGCGAAACCCCCTGTGTAATTTTTTATTTTAATCTACTCTAATTTTAATCAAAATGTATAATTTTTTAACAAAAATTTTACTTTTATAATATCAGTGAACAAGTTGTAGAACTGAATTTCCTTATTTCAAAATATGTAGGGAAGATTGGGGCACATATGAACGTCGTAATTTTTCAATAGTTTGTTATATGTTTTTTATTTGAAAAAAAAATACCAAAGAAGGTAGCACCTGTAGACGTATGGTAAAAAATTTTTGATGCTGTCTGACATTTATTTGTCTTCAGTAGCCAAAACACTGCTTATAGATCTCAAAAGTAAAATATCAGTTCCAATTTGATAAGCTAACAATTTTATTAATTTATTTGAAATTTAACGTTTTAATATGTACTATGAATACTAATAAATATTTTTGATAAAGTTTCTTTCTAGAATTGAGAAGTGTTATTGATTTATCAATTTAACTTTAGCAGTCATGTGGGGCACTTGTGAAAAAATTAGTTGGGCAGATATGTACAGTTCATAAGTTCCCAAATAATTATTTTGCGATTCTGTTCCTTTCAATTAACTTCCTGAAAAACAATGTTTGCTCCAATGTCAATAATTTTCTTGAAACAGAAGACATTTCCATCATACAAAGTTGATTTGTATTGAAACTTCGACAAACACATCTGTCAGCAAGTACATAAAGAACAAGTTTGTTTGCGTTCAATTGTAATTTAAATAAATTTAATGATTTCTAAAATATAATAGTGTTATGTATTATTTTACTAAACGGTTTACAACAATATTTTTTTTTTTTGCATTGTTAATACAAAAGTAAAACATTAAACAACATTGTAAATTGCTATTTTTCATTTGTTCCAAACTTGCAATGATGGCTTTCTTCCATCTCTAAAACACCTATGTATATGATGCTTTGAATAGAGACAGCCACCAGTAACATTTAAAATTATAATAATTTTTGAATTTCATAATTAACGCAAGATCCCGATTGTAACACCCCCTCCCTCTTTTTCAAATGTAAACATTTGAGGAAATTAAATTTCAGAGGAGCTTAAAATCAAGATTGTAAAAATAAATGTTTATAAATTAAAAATAAAGCTTAATTAATGATTGTTATGAGAGAAAATCACGAATTTAAATAAATTAAAATTTACAGGGTTCGCACACTCCTTATATTTTGTAAGGACTCCGACACCACTATTAATGATAAGAAAATTTATATTTAACTTTTAAGAAACAGAATTCGTAATAACCTCCTTGATTTGCAATTTACACACTTTTTTTTCTGCAGTGAAATACACTGAAAATACTGTAAAATTTTAGTGGTAGAGCTGTGCGAACCCTGTAAAATAACTGTAGCGTTAATTTAAATGAATTGAATATTTTTTCTTTAATGGTTTATTGTTTTAAAATATCGTCCGGGTAAGTCAATGCAAAGTATTTTATGCTTTAATAATTTATCATTCCTAATAAGGTTAATATTGTAATTGGTATTGTATTCAGAGATATTTCTACAGTTCCACGGGGAGAGGACATAATGCAGTACCAGGATGGGAGAATTAATTATTGTAAACATAATTAATAAACATTAAATTCAAAAGCTTAGGAGGGAATATGAGTGCAATGCTCTCAGTATGAAATGAGACATTTGTCTCCGAGTAAGATTTTTTGCAGCTCCACGGAGGATATTTTAGAGACTGGAGACATGAGGAATTGTACTTTTATTCGTTAAAAAGCATAAAATCTCAAACCTTCCGAGGGGTGGGGGGTGGGATTTTATTGTTTCTAGGAAAATACCCCCCGCCCATCCGAATTCAACTCTGAATGTTCCGAAATGGAAATATGCCCTTTCTTCTGGGCCATCCTCTGAATTTATCCCTTATTCTAATCTCAGGAAATCTAATATCTCGGTAATTCGAATAAATTATCTTGATATAATAGCTGTTCCAATATGTAGGCTCGTCTGTGTTTTCAAGTTATTAACGCATTATTATCTGCGTTATTCATTTTCAAGCATCTTCAAGTTAATGCTAACCTAGAGGCTCCAGGTCACACACTTTCAAAAAGGAATTCCACTTTATGATGTCATGGTAATAAAAGTGGGCGTATTTCTGGCCGCAGATTTCATTTTAATTGAAAGTTGAGTCAAGTGTCATAACTCTGTTAACACATACTTCATATCTTAACTAGACCATTCATGTGTAATTATCATTGAGCAGACTACGATAATTGTTAACAGTTTAAATTGCGGTTTAAAAAAGATGGACAAGGTATTTTTACCTGTTTAATATTTATAAACTTGGATGACGGATTTGATATTTGCAGCAATAATGGACCATTTCTTAGCAAATTTTATAAAAATGATAATTATGATGCAAGTTTTAGAGAGAGCCGTATATGTAATTCGCCAAAAGCAGAAAAATGTATTTTTTTGGATTCCCAAAGAGAAAGATAGAAAAAAAAAGACACACGAACCATAATACTCATTACATCCAATATATAAAAATGAAAATTTGCTTGTCTATATTTATATACAAATCCACAGCTTGGATATGAGAATTGTGAAGTTTACTTATATGTGTATTAACCATTTAACTAATTAATATTTTTGAAAAAATCTTTCAAATTATGCCTATTTTTTCATGCTTTTTACAGAATTTTTAATGTTTTACACCGGTTTTTTAAAACAGAAATTTTTGCCAGATTAAAAAAAAAAAAAAAAAAAAAAAAAAAAAAAAAAAAAAAAAAAAAAAAAATCACGGATTAAATAATACAAAATTTACAATAGAAATTTACTGGTGAGAATAATAAATCACGACTGAAACGTGGATGCCCGAACGTGATACTGGTAAATAATGATTAGCAAAAACACGTTGCCCGTATGATGCACGGGCAAATCAGGGAAGTGGTTAAAACATGACTGAAGCAGCTAAAATAATCCGGAATCGAAGTAATGTATACTTAATTTTTAATTACTACGAAAATTTCCACCAATTTAACAGCAATTTCCTATAAAATGTAATACATGTTTCGTTACGGCAGTTGCCAACAATTGAAATTCCACGATGAAATTCTTATAATAACAATTTACTGCAAGATTTCCATGTGAAAAATGAAAATAAAATAATTAGTTTGATGAATTTGAAGAAATGTGAATATTGTATAATAATTTTTTATTTCAAAATTTCCACGTGAAAAATTAAAATGAAATAAATAGTTTGACGAATTTTAAATAAATTACATACTACGTCATATTGAAAATATAACATTAGAAGATATGTAACGTCATATAAATTTGAAAAGACGTATTGAAACATGATCCGATTATAGAAATATTGTCATATTTTAACATTATTGCTCCAATGATGAATGGAAATAAGTTCTTTTATAGCTCTTTTTTTTTGCGTGTTTTACATAAATTTATACATTTTAATCTTAGGTTTTCATTTTATTCATGTGTGACTGCATCGATTGTTTTATTATTATTATTATTGTTTGCTTTATACTGTATATTTAATTTTGAAACTGATTTTTCAAAGCAAACATTCTTAACCCTTTCGGTTTCGGGTCTGACATTTTTTACATATCTTTTCATCTAGTGTTATTTGTCATAACACTTACTTACTTACTTTCCACAAATAGAAATGAAAGTATACCGGTATGCCTTTATTATTATGACTTCATTTATGTTTTGACATTTAGGAATAGTAGTAATAATAATAGTTTACTTCATTCTCATTTCACCGTTGGCGATTCCTTTAATTTATACACATATTTCACTCTTTAAATTAAAAAAATAAGTTACTTTTCTAAACCATTCATGTGCGATAAAACGAAAAAAAAAAATTGTAATAACCTTTCAAACTCTGTTGTAATAAATTATTTTCTGAACACCTACAAAAACTCTTCCTTAGCCTATTATCATATAAATATGAATTGAACAGCACACAAAATAAGTACATTCGTTAGATTTCAGAAATTGAGATAACCTTTAAACATCATCAGTAAGCAGTGTTCTCGCTGACGCTCGCCAATGCGCCAAATTGCGACTAAATTCTTCATTTGGCGAGTAAACATGCGATTAGATTGGCCAAATTTCTACTGCTCAATTTTTCCTTTTTTTCTTTTTCATACATATGCATATATATATATATATATTAAATATATACATATTTTTAATATATTTGTAGCGGATAGTTGAAATTAGATTAATGACAATCGTTTTCTTAGTTACAAAAACTTAGGTTATTTTAGAACATATTGAAAAAAAAGGGGTACATTAAAGAATTAAAGATTTTTTTTTTTTTTTTTTTTTTTTTTTTTTTTTTTGTGCTACACGGCGAATTTTTTTGGCTAATACTTTTTTCACTTGGCGAATGTTTTTTATTTTTAATTAGCCAAATTACTAACGTTGGTCAAATGTCAGCGAGAACGCTGTCAGTAAGTCTGTTTGGATAGCTACGATTAACCCTTACCGACACGGGCAAATTCTGTTTATAAAATGAGAAATTATCTAGTGACACTGGAATTTCCCAACGACATTTTTAGAAATTAAGAACTCCTTAATTTAAGCTTTCATCCTAAAAGCAAAATTTTATTAAAATATTATTGGTGCCGATTGCAAGTTTGGAATTAAAATTAGGTGTGTCCAAAATTGGGCACACTGTGTCGGAAAGGATTAACGTTATTAAAATAAAAATAATGTTGTTCTCAATCTGAACAAAAATTCGGACCCGAAAGGGTTAATATTTCTGGCAATGCAGGATACTTTAGGTAGTAAATAATACAAACTACATAGAGTACTGTCAGTTGACAATGTATTTTGTATTGTATCTAAATGTCGAAATATTTTTTGCTCAGGATTAAAATCGATAAATTAGTTTAGGATAGCATTAATGTACGCGGGATCCGTAATAGAGTGTCCCAGATTCAATGGTATATTATGAGAGTTTAATTTAGACTATTTACCACTAATCATGCATCAAATTAAAGATAAACGAACCTGGTTTTTCTCAAAAATGTTCTATAGGTGCAGCTTTAATTATACGAAACACCTCCAACTTAAAGACCAATTCTTCCCATACAGGGTACCCAGAAAAATATGACTGGTAAATTCCCTGACTTTCCATGACCAAATCTCAAAAAAATACCCTGACTTTCCCTACTAACAAAACATTTTCTGACTAAATGGGCATACAGTGAAATTTGCTACTAATTTTTGCAATCCTCAATCAAAACTAGCGATTTTTTCTGCAATTGTTTTTAAAATTTCACGATTTTTTTTTTATTGTTTGACAAATTGTGATTTTTTTTCCCCGAAAATATCTGATGAATTTCATGTCATTTTTCGTCTTTTTCTAAGACTTTTCCATGACTTTTTAGAAAATATTTGTAAAAATTCCTGACTATTCATACATATTTTGAAATTTCCTTGATTTTCCAAAATTTCCAAGCCTTTCCATGATGCTGGGAACCCTACTATACTTTGGTAACAAGTCCGGAGACATGGAAGCATAGTCTTTTGAAGCATCTGTGTTTTCGCCCCATGGGTTTGCCACTACTATTATCTTAGAGAAAATGTTGCCATTTTAAATCGGACAAATATTTAAATTAAATATAGCTTTATTCTCCGTATTAAAATATTAATATTCCAAAAGCTGGAAATTTGGCGGTTCTGTAATTTTTATAGCACATACACAATTTAACTCCCAATTTTCCCCACACTTCGATTAACAAGCCCGGAGCAATAGTCACTCCTAACAAATGGTCAATGGTCACTCTTAACAAATGGTCAATGGTCACTCTTAACAAATGGTCAATGCTCACTCTTAACAAATAGCACTAGACAAAACGCTTTACGCCCAGAAGTCTCCATTTTGCTTATGGCTATATCCATGCGACCTTGTCATGTCTGTCACACAGCTAAAAATCGCTGTGCTTGTTGGCCACCGTTATTTTCGAAAAGTTTGCTTCGCTTTATTCTATTGATGAGATAGCTCCGATCAAATAAGTCACATTCTCCCATTCTAAACTACTGGTAGTCAAAAATCATAGTATGTCACAGAATGACAAGGTCGCATGGAAATAGCCTTATGTGGCAGTGTAAGCAAGTCAATAACAAAACAGTGCTCGTTCATGCACTTACCTAAAACTGTTTGGGTGACTTTTTATTTGTGACATTGAACCAATACTCTACAATGCTTACAATTAATACAATTAAAATTTATAAAGGGGATATTCTTTTATGGACACCTTGTATTTTACTCACGTGAAATATGCAAACTAAACCACCTTGCGTTGATAAAGAAAAAGAAAACTTTAAAACCGGTAAAATTATACAGAAGATTTTATCATAATTCACATCAATCTTGCAAACATAATTTCAGAAAATTTTGTCAGTTGTATTTAAAACAAAGTTGTGATGAAGCGACTTTGAAAGGTAAAATTCACTCAATGCTCCATGCTAACAAATACGAAGAAAATTATTTTATCGACACCCTTTTACTTAACAAGATCCATTAAAATTTGAAATCAAGAAAAAAATTCTTGAGCATTATCTTCCCTGCAGTTTTCACCACTTCTTTAGTCGCAATTAAATACTTTAAGCACTTCTCAAATTTATTCTTTCGCGTATCCCTTTCTTAGGCTTCTCATTTCGGAATACCCCCATTTCTCATAAACACGTTCCCCCCTCCACTCACCTGGGTAAAGTAAACATGTTTTTTATAACATTAGTCAAATATTAAATGTAGCATTAAAAGAAATTTTAATTGCCTTACAATGATTATTTTTTACAACTTTACAATTTCAACACTTATGACACTTATTAAACACTTCAAATTAAATGCTCATTAACTCTCTAACGGGCAAATCATTTTCATTGCCAAGATGTTGAAATAAATGAGTGACACCGGTAATTGCAAACAGATATATTTGTAAAAAAGAAAAAGTTATTTTTCACATACATAATAAAATAAATTTTTTTAAACTAAAATTCCGGTGTTGCTGTTGCATATTGGAATTAAAATTTTGTGGTTTCGTCGAGAAACCAATGAACGTTAAAGGGTTAAAATCAGAAAAGCTTTTCTGTTAACCCGTTCGGGACGAGCATCTTTTGCAGAATTTTTAAATCTTCTATCACCGGATTTAAAAGACAAAAAAATTTTGCCCATTTGAATCGGGAAAATGCTGGGATTAAATAAGATAAAATTTGCACTAAAATTTACTGGTGCAAACAATCAAGGATTCTGGGCACCTTATGCAGCACGTATACTAGTCGTTCGTCCCAAGGCTTAACCATTTGAGTTTCAGGGGTTTTATAAAAACATTGTCGAAAAATCCCAAACACCGCGATTGTACTTCTTTTATTTTACCTCGAAACGACCGAAGCAGCGCAATAGCCTTCTACGGAGTTGCCAAAGTCTCCGGCCTTTTTCACACTAATATAATCTTAGATTTTTTTTTTTTTTTTTTTTTTTTATTAGCAAAAGGTTCAAATTCAACAATGCAACATTTTCTGTATTAACCCTTACCGACACACTGTGCCCAGTTCAAGCACACCTAATTTTAATTCCAAATTTGCAAACGGCACCAATAATATTATAATAAAATTTTGCTTTTACACTGAAAGCTTAAATTAAGGAATTCTTATTTTTTAAAAGAAAAAAAAGTCGTTTGTAAAATCCGGTGTCAGTCGATAATTAATCATTTAACTAACAGAATTTGTCCGGGCCGGAAAGGGTTAAAATACCGGTATCCAAAAAGCCGAAGAAGCTCAGCCTTCTTTTATTTTATAAAAGATAAATCTCAAGCTGCACGATAATGTTTTTTCTATTTTATGTCGATAAGTCCCAATCGGCGCACCATTAGTGGTTCAAACGCTCGGAATGTGCTGGATTTTCTCGATATAAAAACTGAACAACGTAATCGCACATCTTGGGACTCAAACGATTAACATACGTTAGGGATATAACCCTGCCTATTCGAAAACGAAAGTAACGACTAGCTTCTCAACACGTTTTAAGCTCTTCGACGAGCGTCTTTTACAGAATTTTTAATTTTTTATCACCGGTATTTAAATACGGAGATTTTTGCCTGATTGAATCGCAAAAATGGTCAGACTAAATAAGACAAAATTTACAGCAAAAATTTACCGGTGAAAATAATTAAGGATTCTGAACACCTTATGTGGCACATACACTGGTCGCTCGTCACCAAGGGGTTAACATAGGACATTTCAACCAGAAGCTTTGACGTAATTTACACGTTCTGCTAGTTCCGTTATTCCGAACTAAATTCGGACCGAAGGCTGTTCGGTTTAGCGATAATTCGGAATGTGCGGATTTTATTAATCATAATCAATGCATTGACTTGTTAAAGTGCAAATTAAGTGCGGGGAAATCTGCTAGGGTCAGTTCTATATAGAATTGATCGGCTCGTGGTGAATGTATTCTGTTACTTCTAATAATTTAAAATTCGCTTTTAATATATAACAGACAATTCAAATAAAAACTACAACATTTGTATCATAGCAATAAATATGCTTTTTCTCCAGGTGTAAAAATATAGGCACAGGCGGACAATCTCTCACCATTAAATTTCAACAATTATTTTTCGTCTAAATTTTTTGTAGGAATGCTAATAAAATTTAACCGAAGAAAATTATTAAAATTTAGTGCTGAGAGACTACTCACTGGCACCTAGATTTTTACATCCCTGGTCTATGGGGAAATGTCGTAATTATATAGATGAGTAAAATCTAGTAACTAGTTATACTACGAAAGCACCTCATTTGCCACTCTTGACACACAATTTTTAACTTGTTATCCTCTGCCTGGTTCTAAGATAATTAATGTAACGTAGATTTTCGAGCTCTAAAAATTTTAATAATAATGAGATTTTAAGTAGACAAACTTATTTTCAATTTTTATAAAAAGAATCTGCAAAAATCTGCCGTTAAACAAGTAACTATGGTTTCTTGTTATTTTTATTAATAAAAGAAAAGCAAGAAACTGTTTATATATATATATATCTATACAGTTTAAAGAAGAATTCTTTAAAACCACACATCAATGTGCTGAAAATTTTAAAAGTAATCCGTCAAAAATATTTGAAAGGCAAAACAATGTTTAAAATTTATTATAGTGATATTTAATTTATAAAAGATATATGTATATAATAATATTGAATTGCTTAATAGGAATATAAACGTCATAAATGCATAAAGTTTTTAACCATTTGCATTCGAAATATGATTCTTACTCACTAGCGTTTTCAGGTGTCCCTTGTAAATTGGAACGCCAAATACTTTGGACACCGCTAATATTTTACAGTTTATTTCGCCATTTTTGATCACAGATTAATCGGTCATTAAATATGCCGCTGGGTTGCCAGTTTGGCCTCTACTCTCAATTTAGAAACATTAGAAATACTGAGAGAAATTTTTTTTTTTTTACTTGAAGTCGTTACAACCGTCTGTCGTTATGTTAAGAAAGCAAAACCATGCAGAATTTCTGATGTGAATGTAAAATTTCAGATTTAAAATCATTTAATAAAGAGGCCAAATCTAGCTACTTTGATATGCTGCGTTGCCAGTTTCGCCTCTACTTTCAATCAGGGGTGCAGAAAATGTTTCTACTCTCAACATTTCCCCCAATCCATATGAAAATTTCCCCAAAATTTTAAGGTATGTTATAGATAAAAGCTGTGCTACCATATGTATCGGAAATCTATTTTTCAATTATTTCTCAACTTATGCGCAAGTATGTAAGGCAAGAGTGATTCTGAGTGAAAAAAAAAAAAAAAAAAAAAAAAAAAAAAAAGAAATTGAAATTCACACCAAATTTTCTAAATTGTTGCAGCAAGAAAGTGGGGGGGGGGGGGGGATCCACTCCCAGCATTGGCTTTTTTTTCGTGGCCCTTTGATTAAATTTGTTATTTTTTTTTAGCGATGTTTGACGAAATTTTTAGTTATTTCGTGATCTTTTAACAAAATTTGCGATTGCTTCGTGAGCCTTTCACGTATTTGCGTTTATTTAGTGATCTTTGGACGATATTTGCGATATTTTAACGAAATTTGCAGTGTTTTTTGCCTGCTTTGATGAAATGTGTGGTCGTTTAGAGATTTTTTGAAGAAATGTGTGGTCGTTTAGAAATTTTTTGACGGACTTTGTGGCTGTTTCATGATCTTTTGACAAAATTTGCAGTTTTTTCGTCACTTTTAGGTGAAATTTGCGTTCTTTAGCAATCTTATAATCAAATTTGTGGTTGTTTCACCATGTTTTGATGGAATTTCGTATTCTTCTGATGAAATTAGTGGTTGTTTTGCGCTCTTTTGGCTAAATATAGTTTTTCTCGATCTTTTGAAGAAAGGACGTTCATTTTGCAGTCTTTTAACAAAATTTGTGTTCATTTCGTGATCTTTTGACGAAACTTGCAGTTCTTTAGACAAAATTTGTAGTTATTTTGCGATCTCGTGATGAAAATTACGTTTTTTCCTTAATTTTTGGACAAAATTAACGATATTTTTCTATACGAATTTTCAGATTGATGAATGTTTTTAATTTTCGAAAAATTAGTAACAGAATCATCCGTGACATACGGTACACATCAATTTTGTGAAGGTAGCCATACGGATCTTTTTGTTTGTAGTGAATATTTTATCTCGGGAAATTATGAAATTCGTTGTTAAAATCGAAATCAATTGTATATGTTTCTGCAAAATTTCCCCAGTCTGTTAAAATTTCCCCCGATCCTAGATCGCCGGATTGGACATATTCTGCACCTTTGCTTTCAATTTAAAACTTCGAATTCACATAAGAAATTTTGAAAGAAAATTTTTTACTTTAGGTAATCACAAACGTCTGTAGTTATGTAAAGAAAGCAAAATCATACAGAATTTCTGATGTGAAAGTGAAATTTCAGATTTAAAATCATTAAAAAAAGAGGCCAAATCTAGCTACTCTGATATGCTGGGTTGCTACTTTGGCCTCTACTTTCAATTTAAAAATTTCAAATTCACAATCAGAAATTTTGAAAGAGGAATTTTAAATTTAGGTAATGAGAAAAGAAATTTCAAATAAAAGAATTCTGTACAAAATGTCTGGTGTAAATGTAAAATTTCAGAATTAATAAAGAGGCCAAATCTGGCAACCCAATAGATATGGCAAAGAAAATTAGCTCAACCCCTTGAGAGACTGGCCGAGCCAGCGGCTTGGTTGGTAGCGTCAGCTCCTTCCACACCGCTGGACCCTGGTTCGAGTCCAGCTAGCGGCATGGGTGTCTTGTGTTGTCCCTGTGATAATGGATGTACCGGATATTCTGTAATAAAGTGTTCTATGTGGTTTCTTGTGATCATTGGAGGTTATGCCGGCGAATAACTGTAGCGTCTACCTCAAAGCATGTAAAATGTAAAATGTATGTTGAGAGACTGTGGGATATATTCAGTGTTGCCAGATTGTCAAAAGCCATTTTCCCCAAAATTTCTGAAATTTTCCCCAAATCAGGGCTTTTTTCGGAAAAAGTCCCCAACGCAATTTCTACTGAAAAAGACAAATTCCCAATTTTCAATTTTTCCTTATAAAAAAAATTTAACAAATTTAAAGTCAAATTTTCCCCCAAATCAAGCATTTTTCTGAAAAAAATTCACCATTTATAAAAGAAAAAAAAATTAAGAAAATGAACTTTACATAATTTTGCATGCATACTCAGACTCACAGCTCGATACACTTCGATGAGAATAAGAGATACACTTTACAACGACAAGCTTGTTTACACTTGTTATTTAAATTATTGACAGTCGATGATGCTGACTGATGCTGCTCAAATTTTCGTTTTCGAAATTAAAATCGAATTCGAGACAGATCCAGTCGGATCCAGTATTGTCAAATATATGAAAATAAAAATTGAAATTGCTAAAATAATTCCCCAAGTTTTTCCCCAAAAATGTTCATAGTCCCCAAACATGTCCCCAAGAATTAGTTGTCCCCAAAAAATTCCCCTGAAGATTCAAAATTCCCCAAAATGGGGACAAAATCCCCAATCTGGCAACACTGGATATATTTTATGCCACCTACGATTAATGAAAATTTCCACAAGAAATTTTTAAAAAATTTTACTTTTTTAACTTTGGTGGAAAAATGGGCCAAAATTGCTTTTCTTTATTTTGAAATAATATTTTTTTTTCGAATTTCCGGTGAGAGTTTAGAATTATACAAACGCAATTGCTTGCTCTTCAAAGGGTTAAAATACTGGTGTCTAGAGAATTTGGAGCACCCATTTCCCATTTATGCGTGACACTAGTGATCAGTGAGAATCACCTATCCAGTGAAAAGGTTTAATTCTATTACTTTCACCTTGTTTTAATACTTTGGCGAGGATAGGTTTTGATAATATCCAGGGTTTTTTAAAAGAGTAGTAATAGATCGCACTTATTGTTAGTCTTTTATAAATTGGTTTCTTAGCTTTCTCAAGTTTTTGCATCAGTTAACATCTTTCAGCTAAGGGTTTTATACAAAAAATTTATGTGAATTTGAAGTTTTAATACTAATGTCTCACTATCTAAAAAATGTCAAACAATACGATATAAATATGCTTTTCCTGCAAGGCAGATACCACGCATTTAGGCACTGATGTTTTTGGAATTAAAACGAGAATTATCGTTTACCGTTTCAAAGGTGTTAATATTCCACATTCATTAAAAAATGAAGAAAATAGAATTTTTTCTAAAATTTTAAGTTTGATTACAATTTACCCCCCCCCCTTCCCCCTCCCCTCACTTTTTAAAAAAGTTTTTTACTTTTATCGTTATCATATAAATAGCAATGAATGAGAACATCTGTTTTTCTCTTTCGACAAAAGATGGCGCAATAATCTTGGAGAAAATAGTGATCCTACATGAAGAAAAAAAGTTTTTGAGTAACTAAATTCAAGTGCATACAGACGAAACAGGAAACTTTAATATGTTAAGCATGAAGAATTACAAAAAGATATAGATAATATGCATATATTTCTGACTAGACACTTCTGATTTTTTTAATTCTTTTATTTTTCTTTCATTTATTTGAAGAAATTTTAATATATTTACTACGTTGTAGCAAATATTTTAACACGAAAATTTTTTTAAACGGATTAAGACACAATTGCCAATTTATAATGCTACTTTTTTGTTACCACTAATTTTAAATAAAAAATGTGAAAATCCAAAAGCGTATACTTGCCAGCTATGCAGAAAATTAAATTTCCTTAAAGAATATACATGTGTATTTGTATGTATAATATGTATGTATATATATTTCAATGTGGTAATTTTGTATTCAATTCGATGATTTATATATTGTTTTACAATTATTGTGTTATTGTCTGAGCGTAGCGAAGTCTTATACTCAGAGTACGTAACGATATTAAAAGTCAAAAAAATTCTTTCGTCAAGCAAATCTCAAAAAGTACTTGTCGGATTTCGATTTTGTTTGTACCAATAGGTACCTATGAAGGTAATCTGGTGAATGCACCTACTTTTAAAAATTAATTCCAAATAGTTTAAAAGTTATATTAAAAAAACTGATAAAAAAGCACAATTTATTTGCATGCGTCACAGAAATTTGGTGCGCGTGATTTTCACCGGCTGGATATTTTCGTAGGTAACCGAATCAGTACATGGAGTAAATAGTAATCATTTACGCACTCAGAAATATTGAATGCAATAAAACATTTTAAAATTTAATCATGCAGGAAAATAAAACTGTTATTTTTTTATATAAAAAAAAGTCATAAAAACTTTGATTTTGAGATTTTGTGATAATCTCTTAATAGCATTTTTTGATCGCTAAAAGAATGTTTTATATATTTCGCGTGTGAAAATTAGAAACAATTACGTTTTTTAATAAAAAGTTTCTTTTATGACTCATTTCCCCTTTATATTTATTTTTATTGCATGTTTTCTTTTAACTTATATTTTGTTTGTGTGTGGAAGTCAATTCTGGTCACTAATTTTTCGGCACGGATACCACAAGCGCATCAGATTTGGCGCAATTTTTTTCAAAGCCCATTTGGCGAAAACTCCGTTGTCAAATAACGCTTACATACACATTTTTAAATTATTTTCTATTTTCAAAAAGAACTTACAGTAAAAAAAAAAAAATAATAATTAATAACTATAAAAAGAAATATTTTATAAAATTAAAATAAACTTTTTCAAAAAAAATATAACCGACTTCAATCAACGCTCTAAAAAGAGTTAAATAATTCTTTAAAATCCCCTAATGATGAATTGTTTTCCAATAACCACACATCAGATATCATGTACCGACAAAAAAATATGGTTATAAGTTTAATACATAGAACTTAATATCCAACAAACATGGTTTTTCGACAGAATATTTTTTACAAGAGATTAATTTACATATTTTTGATTTAATTTATGAATATATACATATAAAAAGTAATGAATTACTTTTTGAAGTTGGTGCCAAACAATCACAATCAATAATGATTTTTACCATTTTATTTATGGTATTAGGCATAATATAACCACTTAATTCTTACTATACTTACAGTAGTTTGGCACCAACTTCAAAAAGTAATTCATTACTTTTTATATGTATATATTCATAAATTAAATCAAAAATATGTAAATTAATCTCTTGTAAAAAATATTCTGTCGAAAAACCATGTTTGCTGGATATTAAGTTCTATGTATTAAACTTATAACCATATTTTTTTGTCGGTACATGATATCTGATGTGTGGTTATTGGAAAACAATTCATCATTAGGGGATTTTAAAGAATTATTTAACTCTTTTTAGAGCGTTGATTGAAGTCGGTTATATTTTTTTTTGAAAAAGTTTATTTTATTTCTTACTTTTTAGTTATTTATACCGTAATACATAGCTTAATCGGTTGGATAGTTGCGGTATAATCGGTGAACATATATAAAAAAAAGTACATACGCGGTCGAATTGATGATAACCCTCTCTCCTTTTTTAAGTCAGTTTAAGAAATTATAATACGGAAAAAATACTGTATGTTATACATGGATGTCAGGAATGGGGTTTGAACACACGATCTCTTTCGAGAACCAGAGCTTAAATCGGGCGCCTTAGACCGCTCGGCTATCCTGATTGCAATCAACTCAGGGAACTTATTCAAGGTCATGTTATTTTTCGCAAGTCTATTAATTTAGCACTCTCACTGATAAAGTATTGAGGAGATAAAACATCTCTGATTCTCTGTGCTGACGGTTAAATACAAAATATTCTTAACATAATTAGTATTTAATTTGTCAAATATATGTGTAAAAATTATAATGCGGAAAAAGGTTATTGTATACATGCATGTCAGGAGTGGGGTTCGAACCCCCGCTCTCTTTCAAGAACCAAAGCTTAAATCAGGCGCCTTAGACCACTCGGTTATCTTGACTACAATATATTCGGTGAACTTATTCAACGTCATATTACTTTTCGCAAGTCTATTATTTTAGCACTCTCTCACTGATAAAGTATTGAGTTGGTAAAATATCTCTGATACTCTGTGCTAACGGTTAAATACAAAATATTCTTAATAGCAGAACTAGTTTTTAATTTGCAAAATATGTGTGTAAAAATTATAATATGGAATTAGGTTGTTGTATACATGTATGTCGGAAGTGGGGTTCGAACCCTCGCTCTCTTTCGAGAACCAGAACTTAAAACAGGAGCCTTAGACCGCTCGGCCATCCTGACTGCACTCCATGGTAGGAACTCATTCAACAGTTTTAATTAGCGAAAAATCACTAATTTTAATTGTTTTTGCCCGTTTACTAAAAAAATACTGAACCAATTTTTATGAAATGGAAGTGGTACCAATCCGAGACTAAGTTCTTTAATTTAACACCAAAACCAAATTAATCAGTTGGATAGTTTCGGCGTAATCGGTGAACATACATTAAAAAAATACATACGCGATGAATTGATAACCTCCTCTCCTTCTTGAAGTCGGTTAAAAATCTATATTATAAAGGCGAAACGTATCTGTGCGTAACGCATCCGTCATTTTGCGAATGGCAACACTTTCTGATGAAATTTCACTTTTGCAATTTTCATTACTGCAATTTTTTAACTCCTAGACATCGCACATTTTCAATTTTTCCACCGTTGTGTAGGGAAAAACATGTGCTTTTAAATGCAATTTGTTTGAAAACCGTATCTTAATTTGTTTTTGAGATATTAATTTTTTTGTAGTTTTTAATTTATTTTTTCTGGAGGTGGCAATTTGAGAACTCCATTTCTGTGCAAAGCATTACCAACTAGATATAACGGCCTAAGCATTTCAGTAAAAACCGCCGAAAAATTGAAGCTGCATTCAGCTTCAAACCCTGAACCATTTCATTGGATCACGTGGCACAAACCCTGCCCAAATTAGCATTGTATGAGCTGATTTCTGTTCTGAGCACATGGTCATTGTTTTGGTTCAGAGTTTGCACGATTGGTCAGAGTAACTTGGACAAAGTATCAGAGGCCTCTGTCGGGAGACTTCATACATTAATCTCAAATACATGGGCCTTATAGATATAGTTGGCCATGGTGCAAAGTAAAGGAAAAATAGTCATAAATTAAGAAGAAGAAATAGAAAGGACTTATGTGTGGTGGCTGGGAGTAGTGCAAAAAATGTAACCCTGAGAATTCTGCTACATTAAGCCCAAACACAACCACGTGTTTTCGCAAAAAAGAAGAAAACTTTCAATGACAAGTCTGTGGAAACTTTTAGTACTATAGCTTTTGTTTATAATAAAATAAAATGCTACTTTAGAATGCGTAAATTTAAGCAGATCATTTTTATTTAGAGAAGTGGATAATTATAATAATGGATGATTGTGAATGTCATATTCAATGATATTAAACACGATAAACATGCTTAAAATGTCATCAATACCACTTTTTATTTGTATTTTTATTCATGTTTTACTAATTTATTTGTTTTCCCGTTATTTAAAATATAAATTATGTCAACATACATAACTTGGCTATTAGTTTGACAATTTTTTAATTTGGCGAAAATGTTCGACGGAATAATCAAGTAGTACCGATTTTTCATATGAGCAAAATCTATATTGTAACGAACAAATGTGTCCGTGTGTAGCACCCATGTTATTTTACAAATGACAACATTTCAGGATAAAATGACTTTTTCAATTTTTGTTACTGCAATTTTTTAACCTTCTAAAGGTTGCACATTTTTAATTTTTATTTCTTTATATAGGAAAAGAAATATACTTTCAAATGCAATTTGATTAAAGTCTGTATCTTATTTGACTCATTTATTACGAGCTTATATATTTCAAGCATTTTTTTTTAAATCTCTATTACGTAGAAATAATGATACACAATTTATTCATAAATCTATAAATATTGTTCCTGATAATTTCCCATTACAAAATTAAAATTGCATGAGTAATAAAATAAAAGAATGGTTTAACACTAGAACGCCGGGAAGGTGTCAATTCGACACCGATCACTGGACTAATTGTCGATTCGAACCAGAAAAATGTTTAAGAAATAAGTTATATATCTGTTGCATTAAAATGAGCGAATTAAATAAACTAAATAATTTCAAATGATTTTTCTGGTTTTAAATATATTTTATAAAAGTTGAGTAAAATTTCCCGGCGTTCTAGTGTTAAAACGCAGATTAAATTACTAAAAATTACAAGTTCAACATGTAATCAAACAACTGAAAATTTTACACTGCCAAATAAGAAAAAAAACACCTTGAAAATGCTTTAAATTTGTTTGAAAACTGTATCTCAATTTACTGACTGGCTGTGGTTTAAAAAAATTGAGGTGCGAGTTATTTTTAAAAATATCTCTACCGAGTGAAACTCGATTACGATAGATTAATCTATTTGTCCTTAGAAAAACAAAATTATTTGTCCTATTGAAACAAAATTATCTGGATGGGGTACCCCATCCAGACACCCTGATATTGTTCTTTTTGTCTTTGTCTTGGCGCAGCATGTCCCTCAAGGGATTTTGTGCCACAAAACCCTAAACAACCAACCAACCAACCTTAGAAAAATATAAAGAATTCGGGAATTGTTTTCGGCTAATATACTATACCAAAATTAAAATTTCCTTTATAAATAATAATAAAAAAAAATACAAATTTAACAGACATGTAATTAAATTACGTGCTCAAAGCGCTGAAATGACCAGAAACAAAATTGTTGCCGTTACGAAATCTTTGGCTAATAACTTCTAGCATGCGTCTAACACGAAAATGTGACTTTTGATAAAATTCATAGCTTTATCTGATTCCATAATTAATAGTTTTCATTTAACCCTTTAACCTAACCATGTTAGCCAAATCATGTTTTTCCGCTATGTAATATTTTAATTCAAAGATTGATTTAATATAATATTGAGATTAATGTAATTTTTTTTTAATTTTATAAGATAAAAAAATATGTAAAATACAATATAAAAATATGTAAAGTGTCAAACACAAATCTTCATACCAATACTTTTCACAGTATTATTTTATGAACGAAACATAAATGAAAAAATCCGCAAGATATTTAACCCTTTGAGGGAAAAAGCACTTCTATTCTTAAAATGCTGAAATGATTGATTGACACCTGAATTTAAAAATAAATTTGTTTCAAAATAATTAAAGGCATTTCATCACATATTTGAGAAAAATAAAATTGCTATTTCAAATTTCTGGCGTCAATATGGCGTTTCGAAATTAAAATTAAGTGAGATAAATTTTACTTCACCCCCTTCAAGGGGCAACCTAAGCAACCTAAAACGCATATTACATGTAGAAAATTTATTAAAGTTTTGAATTAAGAAAATGGTTTTTATCTTTACTATGTAACCCGGGAAGCTCGGGTTCGATCTACTAGTATTCTTAATAGCATAATTAGTATTTAATTTGTAAAATATACAGGGTGATTCCGAATTTTTTTTACAATAAAAGAGGGATGATAGTACACATCAAGACAAACAATATTAAATAGGAGACCAAGGGTCCAAAACGTTTTCCTAAGGAAATAGCGGCCATTAAAGTTTAGGGACCAAAATTTCAAATAAACATAAAAAACGGAAAAATCGGACGATTGATTTGCGGTTTTCACTAAAATTATTCTTTATGTCGGCATTTTCTTGAAATTAAATTAGAAAGATAAATTTCAAAAAATGTCGATAGAGGGCGTTTTAGACTTTGGAGTAACGAACAACTATTTTTTGCCGGTATCTTTTGCATCTCATTAAATTTTTTCGTAAGCTGAGACTCAAACTTAAATTTTGAGCTCAAAATATGTAGTTGGGAGTGGTTAAGTAACACAAACTGAGCTGTGTTCAGAGGGTTCAAATTTCAAATGATTATAAAAAACGGAAAAATTGGTCGATTGATTTGCGATGTTCACTAAAACTATTCTTTATTTAGGTATTTACGTGAAAATAAATTATAAAGATAAATTTCAAAAAATGCCGATAGAGGGAGCTTTAGACTTTGGAGTAACGAAACATTCTTTTTTGGCGTTATTTTTTGCATCTTATTAAATGCTTTCGTAAGCTTAGACTCGAACTTAAATTTTGAGCTCAAAATCTGAATAGCTGGGAGTGGTTAAGTAGACAAACTTAGCTGTGTTCAGAGGGTTCAAATTTTAAATAATTGTAAAAAACGGAAAAATTGGTCGATTCGTTTGCGGTTTTTGCTAAAACTAATTTTTAAATCAGCAGTTTTCTTGATCAATCAGCGTTTTCTTGGAAATAATTTTTAAAGATAAATTTCACAAAATGCCGATAGAGGGCGCCTTAGACTTTGGAGTAGCGTACAACTATTTTTAACTGTTATTTTTTTTATCTCAGTAAATGCTTTCAAATGCATAGACTTAAATTTTGGGCTGAAATTCTGAATCGTTGGGAGTGTTTAAGTAGCAAAAAATTGAATTGTGCTGAAGAAGGAAAGAGGGTTAAATTTTAACTCCTGAACACACTTCAGTTTGCGCTTCTTAACTCCTCATAACGATTCAGGATTTGAGCTCAAAATTTAAGTTTAAATCTAAGCTTCCGAGAACATTTAAAATGCTTTTGCAAGCATTTAATTAGAACCAAAAATAATGGTTAAAATGAATTGTTGGTTACTCTGAAGTTTAAGGCGCCCTCTGACGGAGTTTTTTGAGATTTATCTTTAAAAATTATTTTCAAGAAGATACTGACTTAAAGAATAGTTTTATTTTAAACCGCAAACGAATCGACCAATTTTTCCATTTCCTATAATTACTTTAAATTTGCAGCTCCCCCTCCCACTTGAACAGAGTTCAGTTTGTGCTACTTAACCACTTCCTACTATTCAGATTTTCAGTTCAAAATTTAAGTTTAAGTCTAACCTTCCTAAATCATTTAAAGAGATGCAAACAATAACGGCAAAAAAAATAGTTGTTCGTTACTCCAAAGTCCAAAGCGCCCTCTATCGGCATTTTTTAAAAATTATCTTTATAATTTATTTTCACGAAAATACCTAAAAAAAGAATAGTTTTAGTGAAAACCGCAAATTAATCGACCAATTTTTCCGTTTTTTATTAATCATTTGAAATTTGAACCCTCTGAACACAGCCCAGTTTGTGTTACTTAACCACTTCCAACTACAGATTTTGAGCTCAAAATTTAAGTTTGAATGTAAACTTACGAAAACATTTAATGAGATGCAAAATATACCGGCAAAAAATAGTTGATCGTTACTCCAAAGTCTAAAGCGCCCTCTATCGGCATTTTTTGAAATTTAACTTTATAATTTAATTTCAAGCAAATGCCGATGCAAAGAATAATTTTAGTGAAAACCGCAAATCAATCGACTGATTTTTCCGTTTTTTATGTTTATTTGAAAATTTGGTCCCTAAACTTTAATGGCGGCTATCTCCTTAGGAAAACGTTTTGGACCCTTGGTCTCCTATTTCATAGTTTGTCTTGATGTGTACTATCACCCCTCTTTTATTGTAAAAAAAATTTGGAATCACCCGGTATATGTAAAAATTATAATACGGAATAGATTCGGAAACTTATTCAATGTCATGTTACTTTTTGCAAGTCAATTATTTTAGCACTCTTTCACTGATAAAGTATTGAGTTGATAAAAGATCTCTGATACTCTGTGCTAACGGTTAAATACAAAATATTCATAATAGCATAATTAGTATTTAATTTGCAAAATACATATGTAAAAATTATAATACGGAAAATTATTGTACACACATATGTCAGGAGTGGGGTTCGAACCCATTGTCACTTTCGAGAACCAGAGCTTAACTGAGGTGCTTTAAACCGCTCGGCCATCCTGACTTCACTCAATTGTAGAATCTAATTCAACAGTTTTAATTACCGAAAAGACACTAATTTTAATAGTTTTTGCTTAATTACTAAAAAACTACTGAACCAATTTCTATGAAATGGATGTGGTACCAATCCGAGAGTAAGCTCTTTAATTTAACACCAAAACCAGATTAATCGGCTGCATAGTTTCGGAGTAATCGGTAAACATATATAAAGAAAAAAAAAATATACATACGCGTCGAATTGATAACCTCCTCTCCTTTTTGAAGTCGGTTAAAAAGAATAATACGGAAAAGGTTTTTGTATATATGTATGCCAGGAGTGGGGTTCGAACCCACGATCTCTTTCGAGAACGAGAGCTTAAATCAAGCGCCTTAGACCGCTCGGCTATCCTGTGCAATCAATTCAGGGAGCTTATTCAAGGTTATGTTATTTTTCGCAAGTCTATTAATTTAGCACTCTTTCACTGATAAAGTATTGAGGAGATAAAAGATCTCGATTCTCTGTGCTAACGGTTAAATACAAAATATTCTTAATAACATAATTAGTATTTAATTTGTAAAATATATGTGTAAAAATTATAATGCGGAAAAAGGTTATTGTATACATGCATGTCAGGAGTGGTGTTCGAACCCCCGCTCTATTTCAAGAACCAAAGCTTAAATCAGGCGCATTAGACCGCTCGACTATCTTGACTACAATCTACTCGGTGAACTTATTCAACGTCATATTATTTTTCGCAAGTCTATTATTTTAGCACTCTTTCACTGATACAGTATTGAGTTGGTAAAATTTCTCAAATACTCTGGGCTAACGGTTAAATACAAAATATTCTTAATAGCATAATTAGTATTTAATTTGCAAAATATATGTGTAAAAATTATAATACGGAGAAGTATACATGTATGCATGTATACATGTATGCAGAAGTATACATGTATGTCGGAAGTGGGGTTCGAACCCACGCTCACTTTCGAAAACCAGAACTTAAATCAGGCGCCTTAGACCGCTCGGCCATCCTGACTGCACTCCATGGCAGGAAATCATTCAACAGTTTTAATTAGCGAAAAATCAATAATTTTAATAGTTTTTGCCTGTTTACTAAAAAATTACTGAACCAATTTCTATGAAATGGAGGTGGTACCAATCCGAGAGTAAGCTCTTTAATTTAACACCAAAACCAAATTAATCAATTGGATAGTTCCGGCGTAATCGGTGAACATACATTTAAAAAATACATACGCGATGAATTGATAACCTCCTCTCCTTCTTGAAGTCGGTTAAAAATATTCTTAATAGCATAGTTAGTATTTAATTTGTAAAATACATATGTAAAACTTATAATATGTAATATGTTCGGAAACTTATTCAATGTCATGTTACTTTTTGCAAGTCAATTAATTTAGCACTCTTTCACTAATAACGTATTGAGTTGATAAAAGATCTCTGATACTCTGTGCTAACGGTTAAATACAAAATATTCTTAATAGCATAATCAGTATTTAATTTGTAAAATATACATGTAATAATACGGAAAGTTATTGTACACACGTAGGTCAGGAGTGGGGTTCGAACCCATTGTCACTTTTGAGAACCAGAGCTTAAATCAGGCGCTTTAAACCGCTCGGCCATCCTGACTTCACTCAATTGTAGGAACTAATTCAACAGTTTTAAGCGAAAAAACACTAATTTTAATAGTTTTTGCTTAATTACTAAAAAAACTACTGAACCAATTTCTATGAAATGGAAGTGGCACCAATCCGAGAGTAAGCTCTTTAATTTAACATCAAAACCAAATGAATCGGCTGCATAGTTTCGGAGTAATCGGTGAACATACATAAAAAAAAATACATACGCGTCGAATTGATAACCTCCTCTACTTTTTGAAGTCGGTTAAAAATATTCTTAATAACATAATTAGTATTTAATTTGTAAAATATATATGTAAAAATTATAATACGGAAAGTTATTGTACACACGTATTTCAGGAGTGAATTCGAACCCATTGTCACTTTCGAGAACCAGAGCTTAAATCAGGTGCTTTAAACCGCTCGGCCATCCTGACTTCATTCAATTGTAGG
Source organism: Maratus speculifer (assembly GCA_964019185.1). Lineage (NCBI taxonomy): Eukaryota > Metazoa > Arthropoda > Arachnida > Araneae > Salticidae > Maratus > Maratus speculifer. The sequence continues at coordinate 148,486,252 of OZ025303.1, forward strand.
AACTAATTCAACAGTTTTAATTAGCAAAAAAAAAAAAAAAAAACACTAATTTTAATAGTTTTTGCTTAATTACTAAAAAACTACTGAACCAATTTCTATGAAATGGAAGTGGTAGCAATCCGAGAGTAAGCTCTTTAATTTAACACCAAAACCAAATTAATCGGCTGCATAGTTTCGGAATAATCGGTGTACATACATAAAACAAAAAAATGCATACGCGTCGAATTGATAACCTCCTCTCCTTTTTGAAGTCGGTTAAAAAGGAAATGAAAGTAAATAAACATTTTATGAGTAAATAAACAAATAATAAATAAATAAAACCGGGTTACCATCTCAGGTAAAATAATGCCATTTTGACGCCAGTTATGTACCCTGGTGCATATGTGACATCTTTTCCCATTTTTCATCCATTTCCTGTTGGCATACAACTTTGGAATATGTATGCATACCTGGGAGCAATACGGTAGTAATTAGACATTGATTTTTTTTAATTCGATCCAAAAAGGGGGCTATTTTTTAAAGATTTATACAATTTATACTGCATAAAGGAGCCACTTACCTATTTTTATATACAAGAAGAAGTAAGTGGTATGTAAAAACAATTATAGTATACATAAATAAAATGCTTGAGATAATATACTAGAGATATAAGCACCGGGTTTGGCGAGATTTTTTATGCCAATTAGGCGAAAACATCGTTTTGATTACCAGATACATATAGCATGCTATAATAACATGTTATTTATTTATTTCAAAATGAAAAAAAAGAAATAAACTAAACATTTTCTTTTATTAAAAAAAAGAAATAACAATCAATAAATTATAATATCTTTAGAACAAACAATTTATTATAACATTTATATGATAACCAGCATGTTAGGCAACTGAACGCCATTTTGGCACCAATTAGGTACCTCGGTGTGTATAGGGCATATATGTGCCATATTTATTTGTAAAACTGAGCATGAACGTTTACCAAGTGTGTTTTCATAGTCACTTATATCTTTTTGCAACATAGCGCACCTTTCGAAGCCAAAACTGCACAAAAGAAAAAAAAATCTATATTTGCAGGTTTTTTTTTTTTTTTTTTTTTTTTTTTTTTTTTTTAATGTAATGCACATTTTGTAATCAGTAGGCTCGATAATCAGACCTCTTTTTTTTGCTTTAAAAGATGATATTTCACACGACGTCTTTTTTGGATTCGTCGTTTTTCCATATTTGATAGTATGCGTCTACTCCTTTTGTAACTTTTTTTTGTAACTTTCTTCTTTATTAACAGCGACATTTGGATTTCCTATTTAAATAAAAATTCTTCTAAATACAAAGAATTTTGTTAAAATAAATAAATAAATGAAATGCGGACATCTATTGCTCAAAGCACAATTTTTTTTTTATTGAGTTAATAAAAATCAGTAAAAACATAATTTTTATGATAATAAAAAGGTGACTTATGTAATAACAGAGTCATATATTATGTACGTTATGATTAAGTATGAATATTTCTTCACCATTTGTAAATAATAATAATAATAAAATAAAATGCGGACAGACCAAAGTCTATATTTGACTGAAAACAACAACCATTTTCTAAATGCTTTAAAAAAATGGCCAATGATAAGTGATATTTCAAAAGTATTATCAAATTAGTTAAAAACCATTTATTTTAAACTAAATGAATAAAAGATTTATATTTTTAATGAAATAAATGGGATTTGAAAAATTATTAGAAATTTATCACCATAGATGTATCAATATTATTTTTCAGTACCTTGTATGCAAAATGGAACAATCAGCAATACTTTTTGTACCCGAAAAATGGTCGTTGCTTTTTTTAAGGTTAAAAAGTAGATTACGAAATATCCCTATACATCGATGCCAAGCCCCCGTTTATTGCATAGCAGAATTTTCTTATAGGAAAAGTTATTTTTTAAAATCCGCAGAATGTTCCAATTTAATAAAACATTTTCTGTATTAAAATACCGGTATCCAAAATGCCGGAGACTTGGCAGTTCTGCCTATACATTTTAATTAATCACGGTACTTTTTTTAATCGGATTCAAATTTAGTGAAGACAACATTTTTTGGCCAAAAGCAGTTTTTTTCCACATGTGTAACTACGATACAATTCCTTGATGCTGATATAAAATGTTTTGACTTATGCTATTATTGCTTCCTCTTATTTATTTATTTGAATTTTAAATAAGATGACTCAAAATCGTGTTTTTTAAATGTACGGAAAAAATGCATTTCGAGAGAGGGCGAAAAGAACAATATTTGGCGATTTATTACCTGCGTTTGGCTAAGTGTCTTACTACCTTGTATTTAATACTCTTCACAATACTTTGCTATTATATGGAATTAGACGCTTTTATAAAAAGTTTGACGTAATTCGGGCTTAAGAAAGTGACTTATTTACTGAATAATACAAATAAATTAAAAATGAATACTAAGAAATACTAATAAAAGAAAAATGAAGCATTATATTGATCTATGTATATTTAAAAATGCATCTGCTAGTACTAAGTAGGTAATTTATGCGTATATAATAGGAGATAAATAGCTTTTGATTCTGTATTTCTATGCTATAAAGCATTAACGTTTGTGTGTTTTTCGTTATCATTGGGAATACCTAGCCGATTAAAAAAATAATGTGGGCAAAAAAATGCTGGTAACCATCTTTGCTGCAAAATAGACTATATTTTGCGTAGGAACAATAATCACCATCAATGCACGAGTAAAAAAGTTCTAAAATTGAGAATTCTTTGATGTTGATATGACTAAAAATTTTAAATCTTTTTTTTTTTTTTTTTTTTTTTTTGGTGACAACTTTTAAGATATAATATTCTCGTTATGAACGATTTCTAAAATATTCGACAATTTATTTTCACAAATTAAACATTTTTTTTCTAGAAAAAGTTTTAAACGCAATTTATTGAGAATATTGCAATTTCTAGGATACTGTTGGGGTCAGAAAATATAACTTTGGCATCACAGTAACTTATAAGATATAAGTGCTCGTTTAGGACAAATTTTTTAAAAAAGGATTTCTTAACTCTTATCGACAACCTCATTGCATCCGTGGAAAACAGATATTAAACATTATAAACTATTCGGACGGATTTCACACCATATAAAATACACTCCATTCTCTTCAAACATAATAGTTTATGTTATTTATAGTTTCTCAAATCGGTGCGAAGCTTCTGTTTATGCTCATGACATCATTTCAAAGAGTTATTTTCCAATATAGGAAAATTTGGTGTTTTATTTTCTGTATTACTTTTAACATTTTGCATATTTCCAATTTTATATCCATGCATGGTTTGCTTTTCTTTTATAAAAATAGTCTATGCAACTTTATATATAAGATTTTGTAATTCTATGATTCAATATGCTTATTTTCATTATATTTTATCACAATGAATAACCAATTAAAGGTAACATCTCATTTTCTTTACTTATAGCAAGTTATTAAATGTGCATTCTCAGCAATATCGCTCAGACTAATCCCTCTGAGGGAAGTCCTAGTATATCTATATAATGTTTATGATATCTTTTAATGATGAATAAAACTAAAATTCTGAAAATGCAAGCTGTTTAACGACTCAACTTTATCAGAATTGTTAAATTTAAAAAATATGTTCTTAACTAAGAAGCATTAATTAAATTCTTGCTAAATTTATTCAATAATTAATGACAGTAAATTTATAATTGTACGGTTTCCATTTGTCAGTATTTTGAAAAATATTTTAGCGTTTAACCACTTAACTGATCAAAGTTTTTGAAAAAAAAAAAAAAAAAAAACCTTTCATATAACACCTATTTTTTTCTTGTTGACAGAATTTTTAATCTTTTATCACCGGTGTTTCAAAATAAAAATTTTTGCCTAATTGAATAATAATAATAATAATAAATTGCTTAGATCAGCGGTTCCCAAACTATCGCGGAACAATCAAGTTTTGTCAGCGAAATATATCTTATTTCAACCGTTTCAAAAATATAACGATTTGAACAGCAAGGAAAATCCTTAATTTCCTTCTGCATAGCTGCCAACTTTCAACTAATCTTCCGTAATAGCTGGATTAGTTTGATCCAGGTTAACGTCATTTCGAACCAGAAAATATATTTCATGAATCTTTATTTATTTAATTTCAGGACTGTTAGTGGAACAAACTTAAATTCATTTCTTTGAAAAAATTCTGGTTCGAAACTCATTAAACCAGGGTTAAATTAACACACGTATTACGGATAATCGATGTCAGGTTGGCAGCTATGCTTCTGTATGAATATATAAGCAGAATATCCATAAATATCTTAATCAGCTTTGAATTCTTTAACCTTCCTACCCTGTTCAAATTTTACTCAATCTTGAAAAAAACATTTCACACCAGAATTGTAATTTAAAACATTTTAACGTGTTTAATTGACATACATTTCTGGATCTGTTATTTAACTTTCTTTATGAAAAAAGTTCTGGTTCGAATCGTATAAAACAAATTATAGTTATGGGTCGATTAGACCCATTCAGTTCAGGGTAGGAAGGTTAATGTAGTTCAGCACGACATACTTTTGAGAACATACCTTTTCTACGATGCTATTTAAAAAAGAAATGTAGAAAGTAACTTAAGGTACCACACTAGGCACAGAAAAAGACCCGGATAATAATGTAAAGTCTATGGGAGCGTTATTTTCAAATATCTCGCTCAAATTTTAATATTTTTACATGATTTTTTTTTTCATAGGATAGCTGAGGACGATCTACAACTGGCCTAGTTTTTACTTTTTTCGATTTTTCTTATATATTTTTTATATTACGATAGTTTCAATTTCAGAACCGGTTTAAATCGGTTTTGAAAGTTAAAGTACTTTTTTTTTTTTTTTAACCTTCCTACCCTGAATGGGTCTAATCGACCTATAACTATAATTCGTTTTACACGATTCGAACCAGAACTTTTTTCATAAAGAAAGTTAAATAACAGATTCAGAAAAATGAGTCGATTAAATATATTAAAATGTTTTAAATAACAATTCTGGTGTAAAATATTTTTATCAAAATTCAGTAAAATTTGAACAGGTAGGAAGGTTAAATCTGAAACCAAAACTGAAAAAGTAAAAACTAGGCCGGTTGTGAATCGTCCTCAGCTATCTTGTGCAAAAAAATCATATAAAAATATTAAAATTTGGGCGAAATATTTGAAAATAACGCTCCCATAGACTTTACATTATCATCTTGATCTTTTACTGTCCCTAGTGTGGGGCCTTAATGTTAAAATTATCAAGTTTAGCCTGATATAAGTGCCCTCATCAGTAAAACAAATTGCCAGAAATCTCACTGATTATAAAGTTATGTTTTGGTAGTAATTAAACGGTTTTAAATTCTCTTTGTGTGTTGTTCTAATTATTATTCCACTTACACGCACTGGGATTACCAATTGTTATTTTTTTTATAGTGTATTATTCGTGTGAAAATCTTCCTTTTTCGAAGGAAAATATCCGATAGTTTATAGAGGTTATATAGTTTTCACGCTGATATAAAAACTTGTATTAGATGGGTCGCGAAAGACATTTGAAGGTGGGTAGCATAACAATGGAAAGTGGGAACCGCTGGCTTAGATTAAAAAATGTTGAATTTCTAATAAAAATTTACTGGTGAGAATAATAAATTATGATTGTAATATGGATGCCCGTTCATGATACGGACAAATTATGATTGGCAAAAGCACGTTCCCTGTATGACATACGGGCAAATCAGGGAAGAAGTGGTTAACGCCTTGAGGATCGGTGGGATATATTTTATCTCACCTAATTTAAAGGAGATTTGTACCAGAAACTTATAACGAAATTTTATATTTGCAACTTTGCTTGCAAAGTGCAAAGCGTTGCTTTTTCCTTATTTTAAAAATAAAATATTTAATTTTTTCCGGTGACAATTCAATATTACAGAGACACTATTGCTTGCTCGTGAAAGGGTTAAGCAAAATTTTATTGATAATTTCTTACTTTCTTGGGCATACTTTCTGGAATGCATTTTGCAAACTCAGATGAAAATAGTAATCATTTTATGACTAAATAAGCTTCAGTGCTGCCATTCATTGGTTTTGATCGAAATATAAAAACATTCAGCTGAATAGAAATAAAGTGATAATATCAAATACTTTAGTTTATATCCTTTTCGGTTCGGAAGTATCACATGTGTAAGTCTGACGGCTTTTTTAAAAATTATATCTTGCACCATTTTCTCAAAACAATAACAACAAAGTTAAATGATCTTTGACAACATCTGCAACTATACTTTCTACTTTTCCCAGTAACTCACAATTTTACAAGACATTTTAACAATAGATTGAGTATTAACCTTCCTACACTATTCTAATTTTAGCCAATCTTGATAAAAACATTTCACACCAGAATTGTTATTTAAAACATTTTAATATATTTAATTGACTCATTTTGCTGAATCTTGTATTTAACTTTCTTTATGAAAAAAGTTCTGGTTGCAATCGTATAAAACGAATTATAGTTATGGGTCGATTAGACCCATTCAGGGTAGGAAGGTTAAGGGTGGTACATAGTACCTTTGAAACCATCTATTCAATTTTGAGTAATATTGTTATATATATGGTGGCACCATACTTAATACTAAAAATTAAATAAAATTAAAAAAGAAAATAATCTTCTATCAGCCTATTTTACTAAAATTTAAATTAAAAAAAATAACTTTTAAAAAATCCATACTATTTTTACAAATATGAATATTTTGGCTTCGAGTTTCCTTCCACATACATGAGAATATACTGCAGTAAATTATGTATGGATTTTTAGATATATGGGATTTTACATTTAATATGAATTTTTTCTTTCGTGTATATCAAAAAATGAAGGACGTTCAAGAAACTTTCAATTTAAATATTAAAACAATAGTTTTAAACTTAAATGTTAAATCCATACACAAAATATTAAATATCTCATAGAGAGCAAACAAACAACAACAAAAATCGAATCTCTATTTAAATTAGCAAAAGCCTTTGTGTTTATCATCAAGCAAGTTATAAAAATATAAACACGGTGAAAAATCAGTTTAAAGTTTTCATTTGTTTGGGTGATTACGCTGGATCTATTAACAAAATTTACAATATCTCACGATACAATTATCGTATAGATAAAATGAGGTGTAAAAAAATTCACAATTAAAAAAACTTTCAGTCAAAAATTTAAAAAGCAAATCGATATTTTGACCAATTTTAAAATACTGCCCGTGTCCCCTAATATGATTTTTTTTTTTTTTGGGAGGGGGGGGCGGCTAGAATTTTAAGTTTTTATCGCCATGTTTTGACGATTACTATCGATTTATTTCTTCTTATATAACTTCCATTTAAAATACAAATTTTATTACTGAATATCTGAAGAAGCAAAATGTACGGTATGCTCTCACTCTAATGCGTATCTTCTTGAGTCATAAGATAGTAAGTAAAGCAATGAGAATTCCACAAAAAGACCATTTTTCTGACTCAATCACAAAATTATATTTCAAGGTTTCATTCACTTCACTCTACGAAAAACCATTAAATGCAATTATAACAATTATCCTGGTTGCAAATTAATCTGATGGCAGTGAGCATCAATCACACGATTGTATGTAAAATGACATTCAGAAAAATTCTCAGAAGGTAATAATTATTCATACTGACGTCCCTGATCGTCGTATGTGACCTTCTGATCCCAACTTTCCGCAAAAACTGGCCTTTGGCCATCGCTAATTTGTTTCTCGCTAGTTAAATGAAGCTTTTATTGCAGATAAAGCGATTCCTCTAAAAAGTATTGCTGATTTGAAATATTTCAATGTATTTTTGACCTTGTTTTATCGAGTTTGAAAGTTTGACCTAAAGTAAAACCATAATGAATGATAATAAATGAAAACTTGTGTGGAAATCTAAATCACAAAAAACACACCTCATTCCCCCACTTGCACGAATTTTAATATTTTATTGGAACTACTACCGTAATTTCGCGCATATCCGCCACATATGCCGATTTCTTTCTAGAATTTATTTTTAAGAAAACGTAGCTTACTTAGGCTTAGCATTTATTTGACTTCTTTTTCACAGTGAAATTTCCGGTTTAAAAAAGATTTAACTGAACTGCGGCGTATACACGCGAAAATACGGTAATTAAAAAAAAAAATAAATTGTGTACTATATTTCTCATGTTCCTGTTGTTAAGTTTCATGTAAATTTTGTTTTATTTTGAGAAAGTGGTGCCAATAAAATATAAAAATTGGCGTAAGTGAGAGCCCTGCAATATATGTAAAAAAAAGACAGAAGCAGAATTGCCAATTTGAGCTGCAATTTTAATCCGAAATTTCAAATTTATCCCGGAAATAACGAAAAATAAAATTTTTACTTTAAGCGATTGGAAAATATCTCTTATTAAATGAAACATAAATTACTAGTCTTTATTTCTGGCATAGCAACCAAATTTCTGAATAAAAATTGTGGTTAATTTGTTTCTCGCTAGTTAAATAAAGCACTTATTGCAGATAAAGCGATTCTTCTAAAAAGTATTGCTGATTTGAAGTATTCGAATGTGTTGTTTTCTTGAGTTGGAAAATTTGACCTAAAAAAAAAAAAAAAAAAAAAAAAAAAAAAAACCATAATGAATGATAATAAATAAAAACTTGTGTGTAAAACTAAATCACTAGAAACAAAATTTGAACACGCAACATCATTCTCCCACTTGCACGAATTTTAACATTTTATTGGAACTACTACCGTAATTTCGCGCGTATCCGCCGCACCTCAAATAAGCCAAAGCCCTCTAGAGACTACAAGCCAATTACACGTTGCTTTCCCCCCTATATTTTTCAACTTTTAATTTTTTCGCATTTATTTTTAAATTTTAAATTAAAAAAAAATTAAATGGCCGCCATTTTGAAACAAAATGGAGGATGATGCTGGCCACGAACTCAGTCGAGATATTTGTATGTACTATGAACATACCAAGTTTCATTCAAATCGGTTCATAAATACGTTAGTTATAGCATGGCAAAAATTTGATCGTTTCAAAATGTCAGCCATAAGAAAATTTCAAAGTGCTATAACTCAATCATTTTTTAAGATATAGACAAAGTAAAAAGTATTTTAGAATCGGTGTTTTAGGATCTTACACATAAAATAAAAATATTTTTCAACTTTTCATTTTTTTCGCATTTAATTTTAAATTTTAAATTTTTTTAAATTTTTAAATGGTCGCCATTTTGAAACAAGATGGCGGATGATGCTAGCCAACGAACTCGGTCGAGATATTTGTATGTACTATGTACATACCAAGTTTCATTCAAATCGGTTCATAAATACGTTACTTATCGCATGACAAAAATCAGATATATATATATATATATAAATATATGGCTATATATATATATATATATTACAAATTTAAATTTTTTTCGCCAAAACTAACCTTTATACTATCTTAATTTTCTTATAATAATATTCCGTACTTACTTCAAATTATTAAATTAAAATCTTGTTTCTAAATCTAATCTGTTAATCTGTATGCAGACGATATAAATTCTTAATTTTCCTTAAAAAACATTATTCCAGTATGCGTAAATTTAAAAAGATGGCTCTAAATTAAAAATATTCTTAATTAAAACTTTATTTCTTAATATTCCAAATAAAACTGATTTCTTCTATGTTTTTATCAACCCTTTTTAAGAAAGTCTTATTAAATTTATTCCAAACCCATACCTTTAAAAAATATCATTATTTTATTTTATCTATTTATTTATTTTTCCGCCGTCAACGATAATGTGCATATTAATAAATTCATTTCTTTTCTTTTTCTCTTAAAATTAATCATGTATAAAAATCGTCTGCCTAAGATATTTAAAATTCGGAGTCAATTATAAATTGGTTAAATAATATTTTTTTTAAAATAAATTTATCGTCTGTTTAAAATAGCCTCGTAACTGGACAAGGATTCTGTTTACAAAAAAGAATGATGGTTTGAGGTTACCGAATGTTCCAGAACTTTCTTTTCAGTTTAAAAGGGGGGGAAGTCTCGAGATGAAAGGGAGATTCTGAAGATTTCTTGGGTTGCTTCTTCGATGAGGACAGCTCGCTGAAATAATGATGGAATTTTTGCAACAAGGAGCTTTTCCTTCCTCATTATCACGAATTTAATAAATGAATTTACAGCAGCCCATGATTAATTATTGGATCTTCTACATTTATTTATTATTTTTGTTTTTCCCCTCGCTTGCCATGACTGCGTGTTTCTGTTTAACCAGTGGAAATAATTCGAGTTCTCCTGAAATCGTCACAACTAATCGAAAAGTCGACAGGATAGGTAATGCCTGTGCTAGTGCCTGTTTCGGATTTTGAAATGAATCTACTGAAACGAAGTGATGACAAAAATATGAATCGCCGAAAATTTTTCCCTCCATGATTGAAAGTGTTATTAAGCAAGAATTGCCATTACCTTTTGATTCCTCGAGTGAATGTAACAGAGGAGATTTTAATGTTAAACAGCTTTCTGTCCGAGTGGTTTGAAAGATTTCTTCTAAATATCTCGTGAATTCCTGAGGCCTGATATTCCACCTTTTTGCTGTTTATGTGTAACTGATGACTCAAGATAATCATGGTCATAATGACAAGAAAAAAAAAAAAAAAAAAAAAAAAAAAAAAAAAAAAAAACTTTTAGAGACCACTGAACGCAGATTACTACTTACTTTCATAATTTTCGTTACTCCTGTCTCCCCTAGGATCAGCTTGAAAATTTCTCCTTATCCGTGAGTTATTTTTAGATGTATTTAATTATTATGTGTATCCTTTTTACTGTATTTGTGTAGATAGTTCTTTGTTTGTAAGGTTTATTTATTTGTTTGTTTATTTTTCTGTGAGCCTTATTTATTTATCTTTTTATCTAGTTATGAGTCTTATTATTATTATTACTATTATTATTATTACTTGTTGGAGTGAAAACATGTTTGTTCTTAAAAATTTAATTGAGGAGTATGATGTTCTTAAGATATTTACTGTTACTTATTAAGATTATTATGATATTTTTATGCACGTTTAAAGATAAGTTCGTAATAATAATGAAGTATAAAAGAACTCAGAAGCTCAAGTTATTTTTTAAAAGGTACATTTTCTAATTTATTGATATTGTTTGTTATCAAGAACTATTCTCAGAATACAGTATTTTCATGATAATGTTCCTACAACTAAACATTTGAGCTGAAAATTAAATTAACATTTATGTTTTTTCCTTTATTTGTTAGAATTTCTAGTGACAGTGAGCTCTGGTTCCCGGATTCTTATAATTTATTTAAATTCAGTAAGAGTATGGAACTGTGCAAGGCTGTTGCTAGAATTTTGACTGATAAATGTGATTAATTTTTTTTTTGTAAATTTTGTGGTTTTAAGTAAGGAATTACCTATAATTAAAATTTTTGAATCTGTTTATGATTTATAAAATAATAGAATTAAAAAGTTGATCGCAATTTAAGGTATAACTATGATATTTACAATTTCTATTTTTATTAGATAAAATTTCTGGTTAAAGTTAGCAGCTAAATATAGTTATAATTTTCACGATAATTTTGATTCAATTTTTTTTTTAAATGGTGGGTAATGGTTTTGTGTGAGGCAATTAAAATGTATACAACATCAGTAGACAAAGCCCTCAAAATTGCGAAAGCGCGAACTCATGAATTTCACCTTAAAAGTAAAAGACTCTATGATCGAAATTTTGTTGAATGCCCATTAAAAATACAAGACTCTGTAATTTATGAAGAATTTAAATACCCTAACACTCGAAAATTAGAACCTACTTTCTCTGGACCATATAAAATTATAAATAAACTTTCTGATGTAACTTATGAAATAGATAAATTTAATTATGAGACAGGACAGAATTCCGTTATTGTGCATGTTTCTAAATTAAGACCCTATTTTTCACCCGAAGATTTTAAACTGTTCATGAGCAATCCAAAAAACAAACAAAACCTCAGATACAATCACTAGATCAAACTAAAGTCAAGACAATAGATTAAATTTACCATAAAAAAACCATAATTTTCAACATCAGCGGGTATGTTCTTGGAGCGCTACAAGAATATTACTTGTTTTTGGGAGTTTTTGGGATTAAATTGGGCTCCTTATGCAGGCATAAGGTGAACACTTTGATTGTAAAAGCTTTCAAATTGATGTTGATAAATTAATTTTAAGGGTGTTTAAGTCTAACTATATTTACTCATTTATTTGACATTAGTATTACTCTATTTATTCAGCAGATATTATATGATAATAGTTATAAAATCTAATGATTCTACTCAAACCTATAACATAATATGTGATTTTCAGTGATTGTGAAAACTACAGATTAAAAGTTTTTCAAAAAAGCACACTTTTTTTTAATTTCCATTTCTCAATTAAGAATGACACCTTTTATTCCTATTGTATTTTATTATTAAAGTTTATAAACCATGTGTGGATAAAACATTATTCTACATTTGGCATTGAAAACTTATAACCAAATTTGACAGTTTTGTAAAAGAGTATCAGAGAGGAATTATTGTAAGGAAATACTGGTTGAGAGTCCATTTTCTAAGTAGTTAGATTTAATTTTATTTGGATTTTGGAATTATTATGATTTTTTTTATTTATACTTTCGGCTAGCAAAAAATACTTTCTTATGCTATTAGAAGATAAGAAAATTATTTAGTTGCTATGTAATTATTTTTATCCTCAACCAATATTTTCCCTATCAATAATAAACAAATAGTGATATTTTCTTTTGATTATACTCTTGTTTTACTATTATTATTATTATTATGATTTCTATGATGAAGTTTAGTATTAATTATACTCTTATTGAAAAATATTAGGATATGGAGTCTTATTATACTATTACTTATTATTGTTGACATTGTTATTATTTAAATTTTTCTATATTATTTATTATTGATATTGAGAGTGATGCTATTTATTATTGAAAAATTGATATATTATTGAAAGATGTTGGATCCAACATAACATAAAAAACAAAGCTTAAACTAGATTTGGAGATATTTAATTAAAGAGACTGTCACTGGACATTGAAAAAGACTCTTTTATATATTCTTGAAAGACTTTTTTCATTTAAAGGACTTATTTAAAATAAACTATGCATTAAGTCATTGTAGTTATTTAAACTTCCATGAGAACGAACTTTTATTGTTTTTATTATATTTTTATCTCTTGCTTATTAATATTCATAACTTATTTACTGTTATTATATGTATTATCTCCTCTGCACTTACAAATGGTAAGTGATGTTGTAACATTATTGTATTTCTTTCAGGGAAATGCTCCTACCTAAATTTAATTCAGAATTATTTTCTCTTAACTATTTTATTTTAATCGCTAATATTTTTTATATTGCGTTAATTTTCTTTTCTTCCATCTCTTGGCTTCCTGGATTTGACAGTTTTATTCCAAAATTTAACTTTTCTAAATTATTATATTTCTGTTGTCTGAACTTGTAGTTTTATTTAACTATCAATTTCATACAAAGTCTTGGGGAGGGGGGATAATATTACAAATTTAAAATTTTTTCGCCAAAACTAACCTTTATACTATCTTAATTTTCTTATAATAATATTCCGTACTTACTTCAAATTATTAAATTAAAATCTTGTTTCTAAATCTAATCTGTTAATCTGTATGCAGACGATATAAATTCTTAATTTTCCTTAAAAAACATTATTCCAGTATGCGTAAATTTAAAAAGATGGCTCTAAATTAAAAATATTCTTAATTAAAACTTTATTTCTTAATATTCCAAATAAAACTGATTTCTTCTATGTTTTTATCAACCCTTTTTAAGAAAGTCTTATTAAATTTATTCCAAACCCATACCTTTAAAAAATATCATTATTTTATTTTATCTATTTATTTATTTTTCCGCCGTCAACGATAATGTGCATATTAATAAATTCATTTCTTTTCTTTTTCTCTTAAAATTAATCATGTATAAAAATCGTCTGCCTAAGATATTTAAAATTCGGAGTCAATTATAAATTGGTTAAATAATATTTTTTTTTAAATAAATTTATCGTCTGTTTAAAATAGCCTCGTAACTGGACAAGGATTCTGTTTACAAAAAAGAATGATGGTTTGAGGTTACCGAATGTTCCAGAACTTTCTTTTCAGTTTAAAAGGGGGGGAAGTCTCGAGATGAAAGGGAGATTCTGAAGATTTCTTGGGTTGCTTCTTCGATGAGGACAGCTCGCTGAAATAATGATGGAATTTTTGCAACAAGGAGCTTTTCCTTCCTCATTATCACGAATTTAATAAATGAATACGTTACTTATCGCATGACAAAAATCAGATATATATATATATATATATAAATATATGGCTATATATATATATATATATATATGTCAACATTTGAACGGAGGATGGTTTTGGGGTCTGGGGGTCATGATCGGCGAAAATATACCAAAATTTTCTGGAAGTGCTTTCCTCCAGACGGCTGCAATAGGTAGCTTTTTACTTTTTGTAATGAAAGTTACCTAAAAATGTCGATAGAGGGCGCTTTAGACTTTGGAGTAACGAACAACTATTTTTTGCCGGTATTTTTTGCATCGCATTAAATGTTTTCGTAAGCTTAGACTCAAATTTTGAGCTCAAAATCTGAAAGTGGGAGTGGTTAAGTAGCACAAACTGAATTGTGTTCAGAAGGTTCAAATTTCAAATGATTATTAAAAAAACGGAAAAATTGGTTCATTGATTTGTGGTTTTCACTAAAACTATTCTTTATGGCGGTATTTTCTTAAAAATAAATTTCAAAAAATGTCGATAGAGGGCGCTTTGACTTTGGAGTAACGAACAACTATTTTTTGCCGTTATTTTTTGCATCTCATTAAATGTTTTCGGAAGCTTAGACTTAAATTTTGAGCTCAAAATCTGAATAGTAGGGAGTAGTTAAGTAGCACAAACTGAACTGCGTTTAAGGGTGTTCAAATTTAAAATAATTATAGAAAATGGAAAAATTTGTCGATTCGTTTGCGGTTTAAAATAAAACTATTCTTTAAGTCAGTATCTTCTTGAAAATAAATTTTAAAGATAAATTTCAAAAAATTCCATTAGAGAGCGCCTTAAACTTCAGAATAACCAACAGTTAATTTTAACCATTATTTTTTTGTTCTAATTAAATGCTTGCAAAAACTTATTAAATGTTTTCGGAAGCTTAGATTTAAACTTAAATTTTGAGTTCAAAATCTGAATAATTAGGTGTAGTTAAGTAGCGCAAATTGAAGTGTCTTGAGGAGTTCAAATTTAGCCCTCCCCCCTCTTCGAACACAATTCAATTTATCGCTACTTAAACACTCCCAACGATTCAGAATTTGAGCCTAAAATTTAAGTTTATGCGTTTGAAAGCATTTAATGAGATTAAAAATATAACAGTTAAAAATAGTTGTACGCTACTCCAAAGTCTAAGGCGCTCTCTATCGGCATTTTGTGAAATTTATCTTTAAAATTTATTTTCAAGAAAATGCTCATTTAAAAATTAGTTTTAGCGGAAACCGTAAATGAATCAACCAATTTTTCCGTTTTTTATAATCATTTGAAATTTGAACCCTCTGAACACAGATCAGTTTGTCTACTTAACCACTCCCAACTATTGAGATTTTGAGCTCAAAATTTAAGTTTAAATCTAAGCTTACGAAAGCATTTAATAAGATGCAAAAAATAACGCCAAAAAAGAGTTGTTCGTTACTCCAAAGTCTAAAGCGCCCTCTATCGGAATTTTTCGAAAATTATTTTTATAATTTATTTTTAAGAAAATACCGACATAAAGAATAATTTTAGTGAAAACCGCAAAACAATGAACCAATTTTTCCGTTTTTTATAATCATTTGAAATTTGAACCCTCTGAACACAGTTCAGTTTGTGCTACTTAACCACTCCCACTTTCAGATTTTGAGCTCAAAATTTAAGTTTGAGTATAAGCTTACGAAAACATTTAATGAGATGCAAAAAATACCGGCAAAAAATAGTTGTTCGTTACTCCAAAGTCTAAAGCGCCCTCTATCGGCTTTTTTTGAAATTTATCTTTATTATTTAATTTCAAGGAAATGCCGACATAAAAAATAATTTTAGTGAAAACCGCAAATCAATCGACCGATTTTTCCGTTTTTTATGTTTATTTGAAATTTTGGTCCCTAAACTTTAATGGCGGCTATCTCCTTTGGAAAACGTTTGGGACCCTTGGTCTCCTATTTAATATTGTTTGTCTTGATGTGTACTATTACCCCTCTTTTATTGTAAAAAAAATTTAGAATCACCCTGTATATATATATATATATTACAAATTTTAAATTTTTTTCGCCAAAATTAACCTTTATACTATATTGATTTCCTTATAACAATATTCCGAACTTATTCCAACTTATTAAATTAAAATCTTGTTTCGAGATCTAATCTGTTAATCTTTATGGAAACGATATAAATGCTTAATTCGCCTTAAAAAACATTTATTCCAGTATGCGTAAATTTAAAAAGATGGCTCTAAATTAAAAATATTCTTAATTAAACTTTATTTCTTAATATTCCAAATAAAACTAATTTTTTCTATGTTTTTATCAACCCTTTTTAAGGAAGTCTTATTAAATTTATTCCAAAACTATACCTTTCAAAAAATATCATTATTTTTATTTTTCTATTGTTTTATTCCCCCCCCCCCTCAACATTCGATATGTGTGCATAACAATAAATTCATTTCTTTTCTTTTTCTCTTGAAATTATTCGTCTGCAAAACCATATCGTTTGCACGGATATTTGAAAATTCTGAGTCGATTATATATTAGTTAAATAATACATTTTTTAAAAAATAAAATTGTCGTCTGTCGAATATTAATATCGATTCTGGGCATGAGTTATGTTCACATGAAAAGATGATGGTTCGAGAGTAGAGAATTTGCCAGAACTTTCTTTTTAGATTTAAGAGGGGAAGCTCGAGGTGAGAAGAAAGATTCTTGGGTTCTTCCTTCGATGAGTACGGCTGGTTGAAGTAAATGATGGAATATTTTTTTGGATATTTCGGTTAGAGATCGTTTGCAAGAGGAGCCTTTCCCTCTATGATAACTACAGTTTAATAAATGAATTTGTAGCAGCCAAGGAGTGATTTATTGGATCTTCTACATTTATTTATTTTTTATTTTTTCTTTTTTTCTCGCTGGCCATGACTTCTGTTGCGGAGAACGGGGACCCTGGCGATGATGTTTCTGGCTCCTAACTTTAAAATGTCACACACACACACACATATATATATTGTTGTGTAAAATGCAAATAAATTCACTATATCATTATATATGGAAAAAGTCATGAATAGTCGCGCATTTAATTTTGCAAATATTTACGAAATCCAGCAAATCCAACAACAAAATTTTTCTCATGCGATAGCACGTTCTAATTACAAAACTTTCAAACAATTTTCTTCAATAATTTATTTAAGGATATTTACAATGAAAAATATAATTTCCTCATAGATACAGTTAGGGATTTCATTTGGTGTAATAAATCCCTGACCAGATGATTGCAAAAATAATTCTAGCTGAAGTTCTCACAAGAGTATTATTCTTAAATTTAATTTTGGTATTCAGATATTTGTATATTGAAATTAGGATTTTGTGGAAAAGAATTTATAGACCGAAATTCGGTAGTACTGACAATCACCTTATCGAGTTCAAGGATGAAAATCTAGGATTAGTTAAATCAAGATTTGTGTATTAAAACGCAATCGGTCTGCCAAGTCATATTATGATGGAAAACATCTAAAAATCCGATTTTAGGCTTAGAATTAACGGTATCCGACGAACCCTATTTATGTATTTTGTAAATAACGAGAAACACGATGATATATCTTGGAGGTCGAAAATTTATCTCCATAAACAATTTTCTTCACGTTTGTTTTGTAAATATTGACCATAATATGATTAAAGCAATAGTATGGATAATTTTTGAGAAATCTGATGCCGATCATTTAAGGATGTTTATCTCTGCCTTTTGCTGAATATAGAACACTACTTTCTTTTGGATTAATACTTTAGAGTTAAAAGGTCTCATAAAATTATCTGGACGCTTTTAAAAATCAATAATAAGTAAACTATGACAGTTATTGAAGTTATCCTTTCAGAGAAATAATAAAAGTAAAGTCGAGACTTTTTTTAGAACTGCTCCTTGATTTGTTTCAAATTATAGTAATAGATGGCTCTACACTAAATCATACTGTTATACTAAAACTGACGTACAGAAATGGAACAAAATACACTCCTGTTTCACTTTTCAACTGTTGAAATGATAATAAAAAGGGAGTTTGTAATCCAAAAACGATCGTTATTTGGACTGTTTGAGGCAATACCAGTGTCATCTATCGGTGAAGTTTCGAAATGAAAAAGAAGCGTAATAAATAAGTTCCTGGCTTCACATATTACCCTCCCTTAAACTTCCTAACCAGAAAACTATCCAATAGTGTAAAAAAAAAAAAAAAAAAAAAAAAATCTAAGTAAGTGTAGCAATTGAAACGTAATACTGAAACAAAATTGCTCATGCATTTGCCTTCGTCTCCGCGTTATCGAGATATACAGGGTAAGTATGAAGGAGCGGAATTTGGAAATTAATATTTTCTAAACTATTACACATATTATAAGTGATATATCAAAATAAAAATAGGATCATTCCAAGTTTGCTTTCAGTTATGAATGTTCGAAATCAAACTTCGAAATCACAACGAACTCAAAATTTTTAGTCAAGTTCGTTCCACACATTGGGCCGTTTTGCTCAGTAAACGATTCTTAATATCGCACTGATGCATTAAAACACTATATAACAGTGGCGCAGCGAGGGGGGGGGGGTTTGGGGGTTAAAACCCCCACCCAGAGCCATGTCAAAAATACAGAAATTTCCATTTTTATGAACCGAATCATAAAAAACAAAACTAAAGTTAGAAATTTATTTGTTTTGTTTTCGAAATCTGCCGCTTTATTGAATCAAATTTTATTTAAAAATTTGATTCTTTTAAGCGGCAGTAATGTATTTTCTTTTAAAAATAGGGATAGAACATGGTAACGGTATCAGTATCGAAAACTGGTCACTCATTTCGGAAAAGGCCGGCATTCATTTATACTATTGGAAATCTGCCGAAGGCTAAAAGGAATGGTCATTTCCTGTCACTGCCAATGCCTTCTCGGGTTTTTCAATACTGCACCTTTGGGGGGGGGTCTTAATTAGTTACATCTGTTTCTTGCTCTTTTTTTTTTTTTTTGGAAACGGGACTGGACTCTCGAATGCCAATTAAAACACAAAAACGCTTGCTTTGAAGGATAGGCTTAGTTTCACAAACATTCTGCTGTTAATTGTTGTAATGCTAAGAATTCCTTTATTGTGCGTTTCGCTATGGATATTAAATCCTCTTCAGAGAAGAAAATTCTGAAAAAGATGGATATAAGAGATCATTTTTTAAAATCTTTCGAATTCCTTGAAGCATTCTTAAAGTCCAGGTATGTTTGGAAAGTATATAATACGTTTATATTTATGTTTCTGGAAAGATATTAACAGCGCCGTGCGAAAGGGGGGGGGGGAGGAGAGGGCGGTCGCGCCGGGCGCAGAGATTTAATGGGTGCCAAATTTCTAACTACTTTCTACTTACTACTATTTTAAAGAGACTACTTTCAGACAATTTTTTTTATTAATATTAATTCTTTTTTAAAAAACACCTGAAATAGGCAAGTGGGTAAACGGAAAAAGAGTTACCGGAAAAACAGTTATCGGAAAAAAAGTGACATAAACTACAAAAGCGGAAAAGAAGTTACCGAAAAAAAAAGGGACAGGGAATTAATTGATTTTAGGAATTCATAATTGATTTTGACGATTCATTGTTTAAGTATTTAGGGGGTATCAGGGGGAGGCTCTTAATTTAAGTAAATGGGTTTTTCGTGCTGAATTAACTGTTTTGGTTCAGTTTTTGGACATATGATAACCGCCCCCCCCCATCCGTAATTTCTCAAATTAAATTAATAGTTTTTTTTAAGCAGATTTATCCGATTCGGTTAGAATTTCGGACATAAGTTCATTATGATAAGACGTATCTCTGATTAGTTATAGAATTCTTTTGCTTATTATAAAGGGAGGATGGTCAATGACTTCCCCCCCCCCCCACACACACACAAATTAGATAGATCGGTTTTTAAGATCGGATCAAAAATATAAGATGTATTTCAAATTTTAGATATAGATTCTTTCTGATAAGGTGAATGTTTTAAGAGTTTAATGCCTAAGTATAAAGGGGAGGGGTATGGGGGATAATCCCTCTTAAATTAAATAGATGGCTTTTTACGAAGAATTATCCGATTTGCTTCGAATTTTGGACATAGGTTCATTATGATAAAACGTATCTCTGATTAGTTACGGGGTTCTTTTCCTTATTATAAAGGGGGGGACAATCAATTATTTCCCCCTCAAATTTGATAAATCGGTTTTTATGCAGAATTATCTGATGTATTTCAAATTTTAAATATAGGTTCTATCTGATAAGGTGAATCCCTGAATAGTCTTAAGGGTTTAATGGCTAAGTATAAAAGCAAAAACAGAGGTTAACCCCCCCCCCCCAATTGAACTTAAATAGATAGCTTTTTATGCCGAATTATCCGATTTAAAGAATTATTATTCAAATTTTGGATGTAGGTTCTTTATGATAAGGTGTATCCCGGATTAGTTATGAGGTTCTTTTGCTAAGTATAAATAGGGAAACGGACGATTATCCCCCCCCCCTTAAATTAGATAAATTGTTTAGGCATAATTATCCGATGTATTTCAAATTTTTGATATAGGTTTTCTTCTCATAAAGTGGATCCCGAAATAATTTTAAGGGCTTAATGGCTAAGTATAGAGGGGGGAAATATGGATAACCCCACTTAAATTACATAAATGGCTTTTTACGCAGAATTATCCGATTTGCTTCAAATTTTAGATGTAGTTTCATTATGGTAAGGCGTATAAGCTAATGAATGTAGTTAAAATAGGGAGGGATGCAGCAGTCCATTCAGGAAACCTTTTCGGGGAAAGAAGCTTGCTTTCCCCATTCGACGGAAGGGGATGTCCGGTAGATATCGCAGGCGGCTAGTCTCTAGGAAATTTGTCGATCAGGGGATTTCCCGGTAAAGGTTTGCCGCAAAAATACTTAAGTAACATAAAACAACGAGTTGAATGCAACTGAACGCAAATAACAAATAAAAACAATATTTCTTTATTTTTTAATTTACTGATTGAAAACTATTATGCCAGAAAACATTATAATATATTTTACCTTTTTTCTGATAATGATTAATTTCCATTCATTTTGCATTTAAAACTGATTTTTTTTTAATTATTTGTGATAAAAGTAATATACTAAATTATTTGCTGTAATTGTCATTTTAATTTACGCCAAATATTTATCATTTAAAACTGGATTTTTACTAATTAATGTCCCATATTACACATCAAAAAATATAATATAAAACATTTAAAAAATATATGTTAGAAAATTTTAATGTACAAACTATGTTGTAAGTCACGAACGAATGAACTAGTGAATTCATTAATTTGTAGTAATAAAAATAATATTTTATTACTAGCGTATGTTAGTAATTAGAAAGTTAATTGTTTAAAAACCTGTAGTTCTTTATAGATCTTCAGGTTTGAACACTTAAAAAATAAACGGATTTAAACAAAACAAAAAAAAAAAAAAAAAAAAAAAAAAAGATTTTAAGAAAAACAGGATATTTTTTCTTTGTTACGACCTCAAGGGACATACCTAGAAAATAATTGCAGTGGTCTAGTGGCAATGAGCTGAGGGGGACACTGGGATTATTGAGCACCGAGAGGGAAGGAAGGTAGTTGGAAGAGAGACATGTGCTGGTAATGTACAAGAAAGTACGTTGATGTAAGATGGCTTAGATGTGCTAAGTGAAATGTAATATTTGAGTGTGGCTCCTATGTAGTTGTAATGTCGTTTTATTTATTTTTTTTTTTAATAATTGATCTATGGTTCTAATAAAGAACTTGAGGAATTAAAAATGTGTTATTGATGAACTTAACAAATAAACCAACTTAGTAAAGAGAAACTCAGGGCGCGACACCACAATACTATATATAATCCTTATCAAAAAGAACCTATATCCAAAATTTGACACACGTTGGATAATTCTGCTTAAAAAACTATTCATCTTATTTAGGGCGGAGGGGGGGGGGTAATCGTCCATTCCCAAAACTAATCAGGCAAGCGTCTTTTCAGTATGAACGTATATCCAAAAATTGAACCAAAACAGTTAATTCAGCATGAAGAAATCATTCACTTAAATTAAGAGCCGACCCCCGACCCCCTCCCCTTTTCATACTTTGCCATTAAATCCCCAAAATCAAAAATATATCCCCAAAATCAATTCCTTATCACTTTTTTTCCCAGTAACATGTTTATCTTGCCCTTTTTTCCGTGTCATTTTTTTCCGCTTTTGTAGTTTGTCACTTTTTTCCGATAACACTTTTCCCTAGATTCAGGCAAGTAGATACCATGATTAAAAAGCTGTAACTGAGAAATGTTCTTCATTCTTTGATAAGATCTTTCAGAAGATGATTCTCACAGTGGATGATTTGAAACGAATTTACGACGTAGTAGCAACAAAAAGAAGAAAAAATGGTTGCCATGCGATCAAAATTGCTTATAACTCGTTAACTAATTTATTTATTTAAAAAAAAAGGCGATTTTGTTTATCTATAAGCAACTCAGGGGTGATTCTCGTCCGAAAATTTAAGGCAATCGCTTCCGAAAATTTGAAATTGGGTTATCAGTTCCGCATAGTTGCCTCACTTGTACGGTTTGAGCACGGATAAAACAATCGCGGAGAAATGAAAATTTCGTGAAAGGATCGCCGAAAAAGCACACATTTCGTCAATGTTTCGTGAAAAAAAAGACAATTTCGTCAATGTTTTTGTAAACGAACTTTGTCAAAAGATCTTCGAAAAACGCGAATTTCCTGTGCGGATCGCGGAGAAAACGGCAATTTCACCAAATATCGCAGATAAAACGCGGGAAACCGTCGATTTGGTCTAAAGATTTCTTATATAATGCCGATTTCGTTAAAAAATCGGGAAAAAATCGCCGTTTTCGATAAAAGATTGCTTAAAAATATTTTGTCAAAAGATCATTGAAAGAAAAAGCCGCTTTCATCAAAAGATCACGGAAAAAACGCCGATTTCGTCGAAAAACCGCGGGGATAAAGCGCCGTTTTCAAGAAAAGATCGCGTAAAATTGCAAAATTTGTCTAAAGATCGTCGAAAAGAACGCCGATTTCATGAAAAAACACCGATTTCGTCAAAAAATCGCGGAAAACCGCCGCTTTCGACAAAAGATCGCAATAAATCACCGATTTTGCTAAAATATCGCAGATAAATTGCTGATTTCGTTTAGACGCCGCGGAAAAACGCCGATTTCGTCAAAAGATCGCGGAAAAACCGCCGATTTTGCTAAAATATCGCAAATAAATCACTGATTTCGTCTGAAGGTCGCAGGAAAACGCCCATTTCGTCTGAAGATCGCGGATAAACGTCCCACGCGAGGGGGGGGGTTTAACTCGCGGACCCCCCCGCCGATTTCGAAAAAAATTTTTCATCCAGAATCACCCCTGAAGCAACTCTATCCCCCCCCAGAGCCGAATTCTGGCTGCGCCACTGATATAATGTTAAATGGTTCATAAGTGCTACACTATTATTCTGGATAAAGCTTTCTTTTTTTATTTCATAAGCCTGATTAATGACCCATTACTTTAGAACACACACGTTAAAGAATTAATACGAGACCTCTTTTTAATATAACACACGCTTCACACATAGCCTAAAATGAAAATACGATGTTTTACTGGGCTTTATATCCAAAATTTGAGTTCAAAGATGAATAAAGTTAATGTTTTATTTTGCAAATTTTAAAATTTTATATCTCGATAACGAGAAGACAAGGAAAAATGATTTATGCGTCAAAAAGCATATTTCAATATGCCCTTTCGATTACTCTTATTTAATTTTTTTTCAATTATACACTATTCAGATCAATTATTATTCAGGTAGTTTCGTAATAAAGGGTTCATTTCGAATGTATATTATTTCAAATATGCAGAGCTTCCAAGTTTTTACCAGTTTTTTTTTCTGGAAATGGTCTTTTATTTAATAGGAACATTTGAGCGGTTTAAAAGAACAACAATTTTTCTAAAATAATAGTAGTGTGCAAAACGTTACAGACTCAAAAATTCTGAATATGGCTTTTCGGTCGAAATACACCCGAACGCCTTAGCAGGGTAAAGAATAATTTCAATACTTAATAAGTAAATATACTTATTATTCAAAATTTAAAAAAAAAGGTTTCCTTTTAGGTCACTCTGTAAATGTGTTAAAGTCAGAGATTTATTGTAAAAAAGCAAGCAGCAAAAAAAAAAAAAAACAACAAAATCGAGAACAAAGAAAACTTATTTTTAAGGCCGACTCTTTTTTTTTTCTATTTTTTTGTGAGTAATTTCCCAACAATGCTATGCAAATACTGACCAAAATTTTTATTTAATATTTAAGTACTCAATGCACAATATCTACACAAAAGGCATGTATAAGTAACAGTTATGAGGTTAAAT
This sequence comes from Maratus speculifer, assembly GCA_964019185.1. Taxonomy (NCBI): domain Eukaryota; kingdom Metazoa; phylum Arthropoda; class Arachnida; order Araneae; family Salticidae; genus Maratus; species Maratus speculifer. Next base: position 148,510,958 of record OZ025303.1, read on the forward strand.
TTCAATTACCCGTATTCATTGGATTTCACGCCTTCAATAAAGACAGAGAAATTATATTTTTAAAATAACAATACCCTTCTGAAAATGATGTTTCAAATTCCATTCCAATATCCAATATGTTTTTACTCCTCATGTGCCAAAACCATCTAAAATGGGAAACGCTAAATCCTTTGTTCTGTCTACAAAAGAATCCAGTGAAAAAAAAAGCGCGTGGAAGAGAATTCCATCTCACCCGCTAGTTTTGTGATATACCCTGTCATGAAACATTCATTAAAGGGCGGGTCTGGGTAAATCTGTGGGCCCAAAGAGGAAGATCAGAAATCGTTAAACCTCATTCCATTTTTTCTTCCTCTACTTGTTTGTTCCCCTTGTTTCTTCAACGCTTTGTGGACGTTCACAACTCCACCTAAACACCGTTCTTGAAGTGAGAGTGAATCGTTTTCTTGTTGTTTTGTTTACGCCATTTTTTTCTTCTTCCGATGTGATTACCATAGGATGGAAGGGTTCTCGAAGAAGTTCAACTTCCTCCTTGGTGTCAAAGGGTTGATAGGTGAAAATAGATGATCAGAGAAGCGAAAGAGTTTGTCAGAAGTGGGTGTAGTAGTATGAGATTATCAGGGTATTTGCGTCAAAATAATGCAGCAAGTGTCGACCAATTTACCCGCATGGTTTAATGAAAGTTTAAAGTGAGATGTGTTAACTAGATATTTCTGAAAACTGAATGCCAAATCGTACGATTTATAATGAATTTAGAACAATAATTGAAGTTTAAAGAAATCTGGGCTAACTAAAGATTTGTATAAGGGTATTTCCATGAGCACTTGTCGTGTAAGTCGCATTTCTAGTAACTGCTAAATTGTTGGCCACCGTTATTTTTGAAAAAATTGCATGGCCTTATTCAAATAATGAAATATCTCTGATAAAATAAGTCACATTTTTTCATTCTAAAATACTGGTATCCAAAATCGTAGAATGTGACTTACACGACATGAGCTCATGGAATTATCGATAAGAAAATTCTATCGAAAGAGATAATATCACAAATCTCATCTTTTTTATAAGAATTCACGCAAATCATACGCAATCTAAAGGAAGAAAATAGAATAATAAATTTCATATTGTCAAATAATTGTGTCATTTAATAATGCCACCTGGTTAAAAGAAATCAGCAAATCGTACATGATGTAAAGCAAGAATATAGATTTACTATTTCCATATTGTTTTATTCCACACACATATATACCGGGTGTCCCAAAAATGACTGATGGATTTTAAAGTTCAATAACTTGCAAACGGTGACAGCTATTTTTGCAGAAGGGTTATGTATAATGTCAGGAGTTTTTTTTACCGTATTTTTTCTAATTTTAGTTCGAATTTCAAACGATAGATGGCGCTGACGGCGATTAAAAGCCAGGTGATCAGTGCTGAGTGAGTTCAGTTTCGGCGTCGACCTGGCCTTCAATTGCCGTCAGTGCCATCTATTGTTTGAAATTGGAACTAAAATCCAAAATTACTGTAAAAAAAAACTCCTGACATTATACATAATCCTCCTGCAAATTTTTTTAAAATAGCTGTCACCGTTTGCAAGTTATTGAATTTTAAAATCCATCAGTCATTTTTGGGACACCCGGTATATGTATACAAACACATTTGATGACCATATACAGAGGGATTAAAAATTCATTCTGTTTTCTTGCTGTTTTGTTTATGCCATTTTTTTTTCTTTCAATGTGATTACCATGGGATGGAAGGGTTCTCGAAGAAATTCTTCAACTTCTTCCTTGGTGTCAGAGGGTTAATAGGTGAAAGTAGATGATCAGAGAAAAGAAAGTGTTTGTCAGAAGTGGGTGTAGTAGTATAAGATTATCAGGGTATTTGAGTCAAAATAATGCAGCAAGTGTCGACAAATTTACCCTTATGGTTTAATGAAAGTTTAAAGCGATATGTGCTAACTAGATATTTCTGAAAACTGAACGCTAAGTCGCACGATTTACAGACGCCTGGCATTGACGTCACAGTAACGACTGATACTCTAATCTGGTACACATCTGAGCCCTCCCAGAACCCTATTACTCCCGGTTTACCGCTTTAAGCACGTGTGGTCTACCTGTTTAATTTTTAATTTTTCTTATTCTTGCATTATTTTCCCAAGTATTTAAAACAAATGAAGCGCAAATCGCTATGTGTACAAATGAGAAAGCATCACATTTGCCTTAAGTTTGAGCGCCAGATGAAGCATGTGACGTCACGTGCAAGGTGTCTATAATGAATCTTGAATAATAATTGCAGTCTAAGGAAATCTGGGCATAACTTAAGATTTAAAAAAATGCTATTGAAAGGGAAAATGTGACAAATCTCATCTTTTTAAAAAAATTCATGCAGATCATATGCAGTCTAAAGGAATAAAGAAGAAGAAGAATTTTCACATTTTGAAATAATTGACATACATAAACACACACACACACACACACATATATATATATATATATGTATGTATACACATTTATGAAACTTTTATGTATAATGAAATTTGAACATAAGATTTATCGAAATCGAATACTATGTATATGTACTACCTTTGACAATAGAATTCGGTAAATGAATTCCGAACGGCCGATCTGGTAACAGTGGGGAAACAAAACGCTGCCCCTACATAGAGGCATGTGTTGACTATCTTGTCCCATAGTTGTTCAGTTGAGCGTCGTTTATGTTCTGTATAAGACGTGATTTACTAAGTGCTTGTTCAGTATATTGGTTTTTAACTGAGAACAGGAAAATGAACGAACAAAAGATCAGTTTAAAGTTTGGTTTTAAGTTTCGCAAGATACCAAAAGAAATTCATGAGGAGTAATGCAAATTGAACATTTACCATACTCGCCAGATATCTATCCTCCAGACTTCTTCCTATTTCCACGACTCAAATTCTCTTTGAAAGAGATTTGACCATATTGCTGACATCCAACGAAACGTGACGAAGCTTTTTAACTTCATCCCAAAAGAAGACTTCCTGCGAATTTCCCAGGACATGTATAGCAGATCTCAGAGGTGCATAGTCATGGGAGGTGACTATTTTGAAGGATGGCATGGTAACTTTCGTTGATATTTCATCTGCATTAATGTTACAGGACTATTCACCGAACTTTATTGTCAGAGGTAGTACATATAATTATTATATAATTTTTTACTTAAATGATTACTACTGAATTGACAGGTTTTAAAAGTTAATCTTCCCCTTTGGCATAATAGGAAAAATATACCATCAGAGAGAAGAAAGAGCTTATTAGAAATGGGTGTAGTATGAGATTATCAAGGTATTTGCATCAGAATGATAACACACTTGTCAACAAATTTACCCGTATGGTTTATTGAATGTTAAAAAGAAATATGTGCTTTGAAATTTCTTTAAAAAGCCTCCCAAATCACACGTTCTAAACCTAATTGACCTATATAGCACACAATGATGCAATGTTAAGGAAGTTTCTATTATTATTAGTGACAGAAGAGCTATTGTTTCCTTTGGTTGAAAAAGGATTGTTATAAGAAATTCTGGAATAATAACTGAAGTTTAAAAAAAAAAAATAAAAATATGGCAAATAGAAATTTCTAAAACATCTGCTATTTGAGGGGGTCCGGAACACATTTTAAAATAATTTTTATTTACTGAGCTAAAATTTTGAATTTTTTGTGACAAATAATCATATTATTTAAAAAAAAAAAATCATACGATAAAACTTAATGTATTTATTTTTTTAATTTAAATTAAATCAAACAAGTTGGAAATTGCACGTGAAGCGTAGCAAATTGGGTGCGTTCGTACGATAACGAAGTTTTAAAAATATTACTTTCATATACCAATCTCATAAAATTGTAAATAGTGAATTACAATTAAAACGCTCATCAAACAATGTTCTCCCTATACCATTATGTAATGGAATACTTTTGTGTGGCCTTGTAAATCAATAACAAATGTTCTTTGCACCACAAATTATGTAAGATGTATATTATAATACGTACTTTATAGTTGCATATAAATTTTATTAAGTTCGCATGAGTGTAACACGATTAAAATGCATTTGAAACATTTTTTCCCATTGACCGTAATGTAACGGAATACTTTTGATTGTCCCTGTAATTGATCTATGCATCCGATTTTCATAAAATTTGAAATGACTCGACAAAATTATGTAATAATTATGTATTTTAAATTTCAAACGTATAGAATATATCTGAAACTTTTTCCCCATTGTCCATAATGTAATTGAATTACTTTTGATTGCCCCTGTAATTGATCTATGCACACGATTATCAAAAAATTTGAAATAACTCGACAGAATTATGTAATAATTGCGTATTTTAAATTTCAAACGATTAAAATGCATTTGAAACTTTTTTCCCCATTGACCGTAATGTAATGGAATACTTTTGATTGCCCCTGTAATTGATCTATGCATCCGAGTTTCATAAAATTTGAAATGACTCGACAAAATTATGTAATAATTGTGTATTTTAAATTTCAAACGATTCGGTTCGGTAGTTTTTGCGTTGTTATATGCGGACAGACAGACGGACAGACGGACGGACTGAACGACCACTATAGGTGCTACGTATTATATAATTACGAACGCACCTAAAAAGGTGGTGCAACTTAAAATCGTTATAATTCAAAATATTATTTGTAGAGTTTCAATTTTTTTACATTTAAATAAGCAGGAACATCTGAATTTAAATTTTAATTCAACCATTAAAAAAAAAAAAAAAAAAAAAAAAAAAATATTTAAAATAAAAAATTGAAAACCAAATTATGTAACTTTTATTTAAAAAATCGTATTTTCAAAAGTAATTTTTTTTTTTCAAATTTGCTGAATCAGATTAGAGTAAAACAATAAAAAAAGACAGATTCGAAGTTGAAGCATTTATCTTTAACAGCTCTTGACTTATAACAATTTAAATCCGAGAAATTGTGGAAAAAAAACGTATTTTCGGAAGTCATTTTCAAGGCTAGCAAACCAAAATGAAAAAAGTAAAATTTTTTTATCTAATTAAGATAGAAACATAATTTAAACGTCATTTTAAACATTAAAGAATTTTTAAAATTCTGAAAAAAATTAATGTAATAAGACTTTTTAATGCTATAACATTTTTTTTAAAGAAAATTTGGAGATTTTTGTATCTCTAATCCCCTAAAAAAAGTTACTCATTTTAAAACGATTGGATGGACATTGTAAACATTGTTACGGAAAAAATATATTAAAAGTAAATTCATATCGTCTTAGTACTTGTATATATGACTAATTTCATCGGTTTTTCTAGTGTAAGTCACATATCGGTAATTCCATGAGCACATGTCGTGTAAGTCACATTCTATGATTTTGGATACCAGTATTTTAGAATGAAAAAATGTGACTTATTTTATCAGAGATATTTTATTAATTGAATAAGGCCATGCAATTTTTTCAAAAATAACGGTGGCCATCAATTTAGCAATTACTAGAAATGTGACTTACACAACAAGTGCTCATGGAAATGCCCATATCTAATAGCTGCTATGCTTGTTAGTCACTGTTATTTTCGAAAATTTTACTTGGCCTTATTAGATAGGGTGGCAACACAAAAAATCACTTCATCATGTTCACGATTAAATTCTAGGATTAGTTAAACCCCGATTCGCAGATTAAAACACACTCGGTTTGCTAAGTTATACCTTAGTGGAAAACATCTAAAATCCCTATTTTAACGGTTAACTCATAGGATTTCCATTGCGTTTTTTTGTTTTGCTCCCAATCGTTCATGTTTTCATACCTTTGGATCAAAATTATATATTTTTTATTGCCATTTTCCCAGTGGTTTATCAGGCGAAAGAAGTCAATTGAAAATTTAAAAATTATTCTTTAACCCCTTGGGGACGAGGGACCGATATATATGCCGCGTAAGGTGCTCAGAATTCTTGATTATTCCAACCAGTAAATTTTTATTGTAAATTTTGTCTTATTTAATACCAGCATTTTCAGGATTCAATTAGGCAAAATTTCTTAAAAAAAAAAAAAAAAACTGACGATGAAAGATTAAAAATTCTGTAAAAGACTCTCGTCCTGAAGTGGTTAAACCATCATCCTTGGGCAATGATTAGCAAAAATTTTTATAAAAATATTAGTTGAAGTAAACAAGATGGAAAAGGTTTATTTTAACTAACAATAAATGTCTGTATAACTAATCAAAAACTAAATGTTTGCGCTTTCTAATGAAAAAAAAAAATCATAAAATGACATCTCTTATAACAGACAGTTGACAACAATGTGACAATAGGTTCACTAACTTTCAAATAAAAATATCATATCTATAATGTGCCATGCATAAAACTCATTATCGCATAAAATGACGCAATATATTTAATCCTTTGAAAGGCAAGCAATTTTGTCTCTGCATTATTAAACTCATACCGGAATAGTCTAAGATTTTTATTTTAATTAAATGAAAGGCATCAATTAAAAAGAAGGAAAGTTTTGCCCCTAAAATTGAAAATATAATATTTCGTTAAAAGTTTCTGGTGACAATATTGTTTAACTTAGGTAGCATAAGTTGTATTTCACATGGGGTTAAAAAATTGATCATTTACTGGAAGTGTATCAACTACTGGTGAAGTCACTCTATTTTACGCACTCATCAATACCCATCCAACATGTATACATATCAGGATTCTGTATGTGACATGTATTAGGTTAAGTAAAAGCAATAATAAATAATAAATTCAAAATTTACTACTGCCACAAAAAAGTTGAAAATTCGATAAAACATTGAAAAAAATGGAAAAAGATCTAATTTTGGCTAGATTTATTTTTGACGCAAAATAATCATTTTAATCTCAATCAAAACCTATCTTTGTGTAAGAAATATTATATTGCATGGATATTAAGTAAAAAAAATAAATAAAATAACTAATTTCAAAATTTAATACTGCTGCAAGTGATTTAAAGTTTCGAAAAACTGGCAATTCCAGTTTCTTCAGTTAGGATTTGTCTGCTTGTGTATTATGTAGCTTAGTGTACCTTGAATATTGCTGTACCATGGCGTTGTTAAAAAAAATAAAATAAATAAAAATAAAAAAAGAGAGAGAGAGACAGAGAGATATGAATTACACCCTATTTGGGTCTGGCTTTGATATGCCAGTAAATATGCTCCCTATTACAAAAAGTTATAAAATTTATATATTGGTATTTAAAAAATAACCGAAGAAAGGAATCGGTCAATATATATTTATTTCCTGCCAGTGAGAAGGAGTTGCTAATAAGTTACAAGTGACCTGTAAATGAGATTCAATCCCAATAATTTACCACAGCAGCATTTTAGGACAAATTAAACTGTTTAACGACAAATATTGCGCTCTTCTTAATTCTTGTAAAACAAAATAAGATATTGAAAACTACTACAGTCTTTTGGACCATTTCCGAAAATACTGCCTATTTTTTTTTCAGTTCAATAGATTTGAATATGAATATGAATACTGAGTGTAAACTAAACCGACGTATTGAGAACAAACTCACTTTTCTGCATCATCAGCTATCATTGAAAAGCCAAAATGCTGCCGAGTTAGGTGTCACATCACCTGTAGTGACAAAGATTGGCATCAGCCAGAATATGAGATATGAATTACACCCTATTTGGGTCTGACTTTGATATGCCAGTAAATATGCTCGCTATTACAAAAAGTTATAAAATTTATATATTGGTATTTAAAAAATAACCTTGAAGAAAGGAATCGGTCAATATATATTTATTTCCTGCCAGTGAGAAGGAGTTGCTAATAAGTTACAAGTGACCTGTAAATGAGATTCAATCTCAATAATTTACCACAGCAGTATTTTAAGAAAAATTAAACTGTTTAACGACAAATATTACGCTCTTCTTAATTCTTGTAAAACAAAATAAGAAATTGAAAGCTACTATAGTTTTTTGGACCATTTTCGAAAATACTGCCTATTTTTTTAAGTTCAATAGATTTGAATATGAATATGAATACTGAGTGTAAACTAAACCGACGTATTGAGGGTAAACTCACTTTTCTGCATCATCAGCTATTACTGAAAAGCCAAAATGCTGCCGAGCTAGGAGTCACATCACCTGTAGTGACAAAGATTGGCATCGGTTAGAATATCGGATAGTTTGGGCACTTCCGACCAAGCAGGTGCTGCCATCGTGTCCGGTGCACTTCAAGATGTGGGCATTATCTCACAAAACTATGAATCGAATGCTATTGACAGAAAAAAATCAGCATGACAAAACAAACCAAAGACTACTCCATCGTTTTAGTCATTCTCTTTAGTCATTTGTAAAAGATTATGATCATGGCCATTTTCTTTAAACTTCGATGGGTGTAAAGACAGACTACATCACTAGAAAACAACAGAAGAAAAATCATAATAGACGCAGACTTGAGCTTGAAAAAAGAACTTGGTTCCGAATACATCGCCACATATATATAAATTCTGGGAGAGTACCAAACAATTTGAAAACACGACGTATATTTTTTGTCATGTGTTAACAATAATATACATGTAAGAAAGTGGGTTGCGATCGGCTGTGACGGAATATCTGTTAATATAGATGTTAAAGGATGTGTTATTCGAAATATGGAACTGATCTTCAAGCGTCCACTATAATGGTTTTTGTGCTAGTTACACACCAATGAGGTTCCATTATGTCATATTTTTGCAGCGTGGATGGAACCGCGGCTGGGCACAAATGTTTCACTGGTGAAATAGAAAGATTATTCGCAGCATGTTAGAAGCTTTTTGTATTTTCATTTATGACAGTATTTGAATTCTAAAAGAACGCGAGCGAAAGCAAACGGTCTGCTTTAATCCTAATCATTACATTATAAAATATCTATATTTTCCATTTACCAGCTTTTTGACCTTTTGCGACGGATTACATAGATTTAATTAAATAGGAAAATGTGTCGAATCTCCACTAACTGACGGATTTAGTAACGACATGATTTCAGAAGCAATAGGTAAATCCAGCAATCATTCCAGTGGCAATAACATCTACTATCAATAATATCTATTCACGCAACGCTCATTCTACAAAACTAATAATCAAAAGAGTCACGGAAGTATTTCTGCTGTGTATGGACCATACATAAGAGACGGTTTTATAAAAGTTGAATTGAATTACAAAATCTCTTGTCTATTTTCAATACAGAACGTCATTATCGCCAATTGCAATGTTGACGATTTTTCTTGATTTAATACTAATGTAGCTCTTAAATAAGAAACTAAAGTTTTTATCTTCTAATCAATTAAATATCCCCTCATCGCAACAAATGTTAAAAATTCTAAAATTCATATTTTATTTTACAAAAAAAAAAAAAAAAAAAAAAATGTACCGTAAAAATGTTCAAATATATAAATTTGAGCCACATTGCAGCAGATTTAAATTTTGAAATTAATTTTTTTAATTATTTTTCTCATACTCAGCATATAATATAACATCTTTTACGCATAAATAGGTTTTGGATAATTTTTTAACTATTATTTTGAATCAAAAATCATCTAGCCAAAATTGGGTCTTTTTTCACTTTTTTTCGAAATTCAACCTCATTGTGGCAGTAGTAAAATTTAAAATTAAATTTTGTAATTATTTTTCCCTTAAACTCCATCCAAGAGAACATCTTTTCCGCATAGGTAGGTTTTGACACTGTGAAAAAAAAATTTTCGATCCACCCTATTGTATATGTGACACAATATAAATACCATGTCAGGGTTCTGTTCGCAAAGATCGTCAAAAAATAAAATGTAACAATGACAGTAAACAGGTTCCACCACTGATCTAGACATGTTATATTTTTGAGTCACTAGTTGTAAAATGAACTCAAGTTGGCAAAATTTCGTGTAAAAACTTCATTCCAAATCGTTCTTCTCAATTTCTGTTCTGATGTGATTATTATGGAATGAAATTATCACGCCAAATAAGTTCAACATCCTTCACGATGTCAAAAAGTTTGGCAGGTGAAAGAACAAGATGATATGATAGAAGTAAGGGTTATTGTTATTAATAGGAGTAGCATAACCCAAAAGATTAGGATATTTGTGTTGACATAATAAAGTTGATACGAAAAAAATTACTGCCATGAATTCAGGAGAGAAATTTTAATTTTTCATAGTTCGTTTTCATTCACCTGTTCGTTGAAAAAATATGGCTGCAAATCACAAATGATCACAATGTAAGTCGGAAATTGCACATCAAGCATAGCATATGAGGTGCGTTCATACTAAAACGAAGTTTAAAAAATATTGAGATCTTGATGTAATAGTATGCAGTATTTCGCATACAGAATAATAGCCGAAATTTTTTGAGTGTCCCAATAAATATTATGTATTTTTTATTACACAGGAAGTAACTTGTAATAATCCTCAGTAACGTATACCAATTTCATAAAATGTTAAATAGTTTAATACAATTAAATCACGCCTCAAGCAATGTTCTCCTATACCATTATGCAATGAAATACTTTTGTGTGGCCCTGGAAATACTTCATAAATGGATTTCAATTTTATTATATTCGACAGAGTGTAACATCATTAAAATGCACTTGAAACTTTTTTTTGTCATTGTCGATAATGTAACGGAAAACTTTTGATTGTTTCTGTAATTGAACTATGCATTTTCATAAATTTTTCACTCACAAAACATTGCATGCAGATTTTTATAAATTTTAAAATGACTCGACATAATTATGCAATAGTTGTAAATTTTAAATTTCAAACGATTCGGTTGGGTAGTTTTTGCGTTGTTATAGGCGGACAAACAGACGGACTGAAAGACAACTATAGGTGCTACGTATTTACATAATTACGAACAAACCTAAAAATGGATGAAGTTAACTGATTGCATTTGAAACTTTTTCTTGCAACTAAATCTTATTATGCAATTAATACCTTATTATCCCCAGCATGCTAACTTTTTACTTACCCATCATACGTAGTATAGGGTAAGTCTTGCAATCGTTTTGAAAATCGAAAAAAAAATTTTTTGACGGATTTACACGTTTCAGATACTGGAGATTCCGAAAAACATATTTTTAGAAAAAAAATTTTGCCGTCCGTCCGTCTGTGTGTCTGTCTGAAAGTCTGTAACCGCTCTATCTCCCGAACAAATTGAGATAGAGACTTGAAATTTTGTATGTACTTAGTATGTAAGAAAGGGACGAGGCCTATTTAATATCAGTAACCTCGATTATCCGGAACTATTTTTTTCCGGACTCTCGAAAAATTCGTTCGGATGAAAGGTATATAAAAATTTTCGATTTTTTTTTATTTTAAGTATTGGACGTAAAAGGCAATAAAATAACACAAATTTTGCATAAAAAACGAAGTCGATCGGATTATTAGTTGTCGAGATATGTGTAATCCTGTTTTCCAAATTCTTCGATTTTTCATGACCCTGTATTTTATTCAAATTTCAATTCACAGGTATATTTTAGTTGGAAATGAGATGATTAATCCAACACAGTGAATTTTTAGTTAATATGATTATTATTTTTGGAGTTATAAGGATGTTTCTTTTACGCAATCCGGTACTACTCGAGTATTTTGGCATTTTATATAATTCGTAAAAATTGGCTCATCAGCAATTCATTTATGGAGCATTATTGTAAGTTAAAATTATTTATTTATGCGTTTAAATTTTATTTTGGAGTTGCCATAGATAGTTTACACGCGTTTTATTTTCATATTTTATATTATGATGGGTAAGTATTACGGTGGCCCCCCAACGACTGTACATGATTTTATTTTCATATTTTATTTACGTAGAAAGTACATCCAACATTTATCAATTTGCCATTGACCAAATGAAAATATGTCGATTCGAACCAGAAATTTCTTCAGAGAATAAATTAAATAAAAATCACAAAGAAGTAAATTATGTAAACAATTTGAATAATTTTCAATGAAATTTCTGGTTTTAATATTTATCATTATTTTTAATCAAGGTTGAATAATATTTTTGGACCACATGCACAGTTTTAACTCTTGGTACTCCATTGTCTCCTCTGCGGCGACATTACCCTGATTTGTATCATTGTCAAGTCATCGTGCTGGTGCTAAAGTTTGTTTCTGGTATCAGCAATAAAGGAAGATAAAATTTGCCTTCTATAATCAGAGCATGTTTTGAGTTCACAATGAGAACAATATATATTTTTTTAAATAAAAATGTTAAAAAAGTAAACTGTTCCCTTAAGGGTGTCCGGGACACATTTTAAAATAATTTTCATTTATTGAGTTAAAATTTTGAAATTTTTTGTTTTAGTCAATCATATTATTTGTAAACAAAATCAAATGATAAAACTTCTCATAGGTGTTTTTAAAAATTTTAAACTTAAAATTTGTCAAAAAGTGAGGTAATTTAAAATTGTTACAACCCGAAATGTTATTTGTTGAAATTTAATTGTTTTTCATTTAAATAAACCAAAATCTATAAGTTTCAATTTTGATTCGGCATTTTTAAAAATATTAACTTAAATAAAAATTAAATACATTTAGAGTAAAAAAAAAAAAATACATTTTATAAAATAAATACGAGGGCAATTCGGAAAGTAACCTCCGCTTATGAATTTAAAAAAAAAAAAAACTAATGAAAGGAAACATGTTTTATTACTTACGCATGAAAGACACGTTCTTCAGCTACTTCTCAACATAATTGTCGTATTAATTAAAGCAATTATCATAACGGTAAATCAGCTTTGGAATTCCATCGTCAGAGACTTTTGCCGCCGGCCTATTCAACTGCGATTATTTTTAAATTTAACTCGCACCACTCTTTAAATCTAAAGAATTTTAACATATTTTTCTATATAATATGCCAAAAATGTTTTAAAAAATAGTGCATCAAGTAAAATATTACGAGAGCAATTCGGAATTTGCCACTATCAATAAAAGAATATGTTAAAATTCTTTGGATTGAAAGTGTGGTGCGAGTTGAATTTAAAAATAATCGCAGTTGAATAGACCGGCGGCAGAAGCCTGTGACGATGGAATTTCAAAGATGTTTACCGCTATGATAATTGTTTTAATTAATACCTCAATTATGTCGAGAAGTAGCTGAAGAATGTGTCTTTCATACGTAAGTAATAAAACATGTTTCCATTCATTAGTTTTTTTTAAATTCATAAACGGAGGTTACTTTCCGAATTGCCCTCGTATATTATTTAATTTGCTGAATCGAATTTAAATTAAAACAATTGAAAAAGACATATTACCAGTTTGAACCAATAACATTTAATGGTTCTTGACCTATAACAATTTAAATATGAGAAATGTTGAAAAAACCCATCACAAAAATTTCACTTTTTCAAGAAGTTGTTTGCATGACAGCCATTGTTTCAAAGCTGGATTTTGAAAACAAACCAAAACGAAAAAATTAATGTCTCCTGTGCCAGTTAAAACAGAAACATGTTTAAACGTCTTTTTAAGTAGACAAAATTTTTTTTTGTAACGTAATGTTTTTAAAAATAAATAAATAATTAATTAAAAAATAAAATATATTTGGGGATAAAATATTAAAAATTCTGTAAATGACACTCGTATCGATAAGTATTAAACTCAGTTTGAGGTAAACGGATTGTGACACCTTTGATGGCTTTAGTGAGAAGAGAAAGGCAATTACAGATTTTTAACATTTCCGGTTGCTTATCTGTTGATCCACAGCTGACATCTATGCTGCAGGCAATTACATCCATTATGTTTGTTGTCACATCTTGGTAGCGATTTATTCGAAGTACATTCTATTATTTAAATAAACACATTTTTCTTTTACTGTTTAGGAGTCAAGTTTGATTTGTCTTAGAAAAAAGAGTATTACGTGTTATTTTTTTAGTGAGTTCTAAATAAACCCGCATTTGTTTTTCCTAACAGACAGAGCCTGATTAATGCACGGGCCTCCGAGGCCTCGGCCCTGGGTCCACCAATTTCAGGGGCCCACAAATTATGTGGCTGATTTTTCACCCTTAATCAAATACTTTTCAAATAATATTGTTTTATAAAATATGAAACGTAAAATTTAAATATTCTGAATGCCTCAATAAAATTTTTAGAAGTTTTTAACCTAGGAACTTTTACTTGAAAAAGTGAGTGACCAAGAACCTAAGTTTTTCCACTGTTTGCATTTTATATTTTGGTCCCTGACGTAAAAACAAAGTTTTACTGTAATTAAAAACTTCGTAACGTAACCAAAAACGTAGAATTTTCTACCACATAATTTTAATTCCGAAATGTCACAATGACACCAGAAAATTCGACCAAATTTACTTGAAAAAGGTTTAATGCATTTTTTCGTGTTTATCATTAACTGGTTTCTTTCTTTGCAAATTACTGGTGCCAATGTGACATTTGGAATTTTCAAGAAAATTACACCCCAGAGCTCAAAGGGTTAAGTTCTTTTCAATTTGAGAGTACCTATAATTTTCAAAACTTGCTATATCCAGAAAATCAAATTTGGGGGAAATGCGAAAAATTCCATACTGTGTCTATTGGCTTCAATATAACGAGGATTTTACAATGTCAGAATTATAGTTCAAAATGATTACTAGACTGTTAGGTAAAAAACAATTTTTATGATTTTGGATATGGTGCATTTTGAAAAAGACGTCTTCATTTATCCTACAATATAAACTATGGATCATAGATGTTTATGAATTATACAATTGCTCATTTGAGAAAGTGGACGGTAATTCATTTTCTTTATTATTTTTGTAAGTTATTTTTATTTTATTTTTATTTTATTTATTATTATTATTATTATTATTATTATTATTATTATTATTTGTAAACTTAAAACTTTTTTCCAAACAACATTGGCAATTCATTAGATAAACCTAATTTTCCCCCTGAAAGTGTCGCCGGGAATGGGGAGGTAGGGGGGGGGGCAAACTTTTTAACAGGCCTTGTGCCCAACTTCAGCTTGATTGGGCTCTGCCAACAGAATATATAGCTTTATGCAAATGAAAGCTCTATTTAGGGGTAATTATAAAACAGACAAAAATTACAATAAAAATTTATTGGTGAGAAAAATTAAGGAATATGATCATAATCACCTTATGCGCACATATACCGGTCACTTGTCCCCCAAGGGGTTAAACGTTTTATTCATTAAATATATTTTTTAGAGATATGATAAAAAAATTATTTGTTTTTATCCGTTTCAGTTTACCAATGTATTATAATCATTTTCTCTGACACTGGCAGAGGATTGTCCAAGTCAGTGATGCTCAAATCATTTTGTTCTCGACTCTACATTGCGCAAAAAATTTCATCACGATCTCTTGATTGAAAATAGACATTTTCATCGTCGACGTAGTTGATTTTTGAAGTTTAATTCTTTTTTTTTTTTTTTTTTTTTTTTTTTTTTTTTGCGTTTAAATAAATTTTATTGAATTTGGTAACCCACAGTTAAAAATTTTCTCCCGACCCACAGTTTACGTACCACTAGTCTTTCTTTTTTTCTGACTGATAACCAGGCTCCTACTTGCCAGGTTTCCCCAGCTAAACGGGTTTGACACCTGGTAACGGGGCGGGTGACCGCCTAATCGCCGCGTCGCGGTAATGAATCTGTCGGTCGCTTACACCTTTAACCTAATAGTATTGCCTACTGCTTAGTTTATCCGGTTGCTTAACACTTTGCGCTTATTGTTTGGTACTTGCGGTTTTATGCACGTTTTGATCTCGTAATTTAGAACCTTGGTCAGGTTCTAAATTACGCTTCATTAGTCTATGGTGTCAAGATAAAACAAAAACGCAGGGCCAAAGTACACTCCCACAGGTAAAAACAATATCTATTGCTGCCATTATTTATGACTAAAATTTTGCGTCACTGAAGCTTTTAATAAAGAAAAAAAATCAATTTTAATTTATTGTTGGATATTTATCCTAGCGGTAATCATATAATGTCAAAGCGGTGATCTGATTTGTCCGTACTTCTACGGCTAATCATGATTTATTATTCTCACCAGTAAATTTATGTTATAAATTTTGGATTATTTAATCCGAGCATTTTTCTGATTCAATTAGGCAAAAATTTCTGTTTTAAAAAAACGGCGATAAAAGAGTCAGAATTCTGTGAAAAAACGAAAAAAAAAAAAAAAAAAAAAAAAAAGGAACATTATTTGAAAGTTTTTTTTCAAAAATATTGATTTGTTAAGTGATTAATGATTTGTCAGTTCCTTTTTATTAACCCCTGCACTCCATTGTCTCCGCTGCAGGGCATAATCCTTCCTTTTAGAATTTGTTTTTGGCACCAGTAATAATTGAAAATAAAATTTGCCTTATTTAATCAGGGCATTTTTGAAGGTATGTACTTGAAGGAAACTTCTTTTAAAAAAGCGGTGCTGGCCAAATAAAATTTGTGTGAAAGACGCCGGAGTCCGAAGGGTTAACCTCTTAACTGTCGTGCCCGAGACATTCTCGGGCTGCAAGCTTCACAGCTTTTATTCAGAATTATTTGATTCCCACCAGTTTTATAAAATAGTGAAATGGATTTTATTCTGGTATTATTTTATTTGCCATTAAGTAAGATGATTTTTTTTTTCAAAAAAGTGGTGGCAATAATCAATCCGAATTTTTAAACCGTAATTTAATGTGACCGTTAAGGAGTTAACCCCTTGGGGACGAGCGACACGTATACGTGCCGCAAATAGGCTTAAGCATCCTTGTTTATTCCCACCAGTAAAATTATACTGTAAAATTTGGCTTATTTAATCAGAGCATTTTCTCGATTTAAAAAGTCACAAATTTCTACAATTTTAAATTGGTGACTAATTAAAAAATTCGTAAAAAGCTCCCGTCCCGAAGGGGTTAATAGTTCCGCAAAATTAACGATTATTTTTTTCTTTGCAATCTTTTCGATATGAAAAATAATAATTTTCCGTAACTGATTAAACTCATTTCTCACAGTATATATTTATTTATTAAACTTTCTCATCTAATTGTTTAACTCAGTTTGAGGTACACGGATTGTGACACCTTTGATGGCACTAGTGAGAAACAAAATACAATTACAGATTTTTAATATTTCCGGTTGCTTATCTTTTGACCTATGGATGCTACAGTTGACATATGTGCCGCGGGCACTTACATCCATTACGTTTGGTGTCACATGTTGGGTGCGGTGCATTTTAAATACATTTTTATTATTTAAATAGATGCAAAGTGATTTTTTTTATTCTTTATGAGTGATGGATGAACTGTTATAGAAGAATGTTACTTGTTATTTGTTTATTGAAGAGCGTGCAGATAGTTTTAAGTAAATCAGTAATTGTTTTTTTAATCGAATCTATTGCTTATTGTGTGTGATAGTTCTTTCAGATGCTCTTTTTCTTTTTAGGTGCTTTCGTAATTATGTAAATACGTAGCACCTATTGTTGTCGCTCAGTCCGTCCGTCTGTCTGTCTGTCCGTCTGTCTGTCTCTCTGTCCGTCCGCATATAACAACGCAAAAACTACCCAACCGAATCGTTTGAAATTTAAAATACATAATTATTACATAATTTTGTCGAGTCATTTCAAATTTTATGAAAATCGGATGGATAGATCAATTACAGGGACAATCAAAAGGATTCCGTTACATTACGGTGAATGGGGAAAAAAGTTTCAAATGCATTTTAATCGTTTGAAATTTAAAACGTATAATTTTTACATAATTTTGTCGAGTCATTTCAAATGTTATGAAAATCGGATGCATTGATCAATTACAGGGACAATCAAAAGTATTCCGTTATATTACGGTCAATGGGGAAAAAGTTTCAAATGCATTTTAATGGTGTTACACTCATTTGAATATAACAGAATTGACATGAATCTATGAAATATGTACTAAAAAATTCATTTTGTACAATCTGTAATGTAAAGGATATTTATTATTAAATTACAGGGCCACACAAATGTATTCCACTAAATAATGTTTAACGGGGAAACATTGTTTGGGGGGTGTTTTAACTATATTAAACTACTTCACATTTTAAGAATAAGATATACTTTAATGCAGTATAATAAAAATTACTCCCTGCATATTTACAGGAACACAAAGATTTCCACCACTGTACTGTATCCAAAGTACGCTCTATTATATCAGCCAGGTCTGAATATTTAAAACTTCGTTATCGTACGAACGCACCTCATTTGCTACGCTTCACGTGCAATTTCCAACTTGTTTTTTTTAAACATTGTTATGTTACAACAGACAATTACCAATACGTCTAAATTACAGCTTACAGTTAAATCATTTATATAACAGAAGCACTAGATTAAAATAGTTTTCTTTTTAGTAAAATGAAATTTAAAATTATTAAAAAACAAAATACGTCTTTAAAATCAGTTTTGTGTAACGGCTGATTATGTTTCACAGCAGTTCCTCCTAAAATATGAAACTTTTGGATGCGAAATTAATACCAATTATTCGTATTGATCCGTGGATGTCAAAATTGGTATTGAAATTTTTAAGTGTTAAAAGATGAATTCTATTTTCTTAGTGAAAGCATATCAGAAGCTTAACAATAACTATTCATTTCAAATCCTTTTAACTAATGAAATAAGCTAATTTTGAGTCACAAATGTATTTTTGATACAATTTTATAAATGCAATGGGACATTTATATTTTGTAGATTAAATCTGTTCAAGACAGTGAGATTTCGATATATTAATATGAATCCATATTTTTTTCAATATTGCTTGTAGTTTCATTTATTTTTTAATCTATAACATTACTTTTTATTTATTTGAATAACATACATCTGACTTGTGTGCTCGACATGAAAGTCTGCTTATAAGTCATCGTCAATATACAAGGACGAGATAGCACAAGGAAATTTACAACACACATGAGAAATACAACCAGGAGCTCCACACAAAGTATGTGTGTGCAATGGAGCCTGCGGGAATCGAACCCACAACCTCCAGGTTAGCGGATTGGCGTCTTAACCACTCGGCCACGGAGGCCCATTACTTTTTAATAAGATAGAAAGGGCCTCCGTGGCTAAGTGGTCAAGGCACCACGCCGCTAATCGTGAGGTTGTGGGTTCGAATTCCACTGGATCCATTGCACGCGCTCTTTGTTTGGAGCTCCTGGTTGTATATATCTTGTGTTGCAAAATTTCCTTGTGCTATCTCGTACCTGTATATTGACGATGACTTACAAGCAAACTTCATGTCGAGCACACAAGTCAGATGTATGCTGTTCAATACAAAAAAAAAAAAAAAAGAAAGAAAGAAAAGAAGAAGAAGAAGAAGAAGAAAAGAAAAGAAAAAAGAAACTGATTACAAATGGTTAAATAAAAAATTTGGAATTGCCGTCCTATGGGGCGTACGATCCACGTATGGAACCACTGTTCTACAGTAATTTATTGCAGAGTTAGTAGAGGGTGTTTGTTTCCACGACTATAGATAAATGGATAAAGATCTGTAGTTTAATTTTCGCCTTATAAAGACTACTAGAACACACACTCCAGAACTCTTGGAAGTGGGTAAATATTTTTCATTAACCTTGTAGAAATCGACCTTGGTAAAAATTTCATAATTATTTTTTCGTAATGATGAAACATGTTTTAAAATATGTTCGTGTTGTGTGATATTTATATACTGTTTCCCTTTTGCGCAACTATGATTTTTGTTGTTAAAATATTAAGAGGACTTTCTTAAAACCTGCTATGTACTTTTCACTTATCCTATTTAACCACTCTTGTTTATCTTCTTTTATTTACCTTTTCTTTCTTTTTACACGCATATACTTAAAATAAGTTGTTTTTTATGTGTAAAAAGATGGGATTTATAATCGGTTTTGTACCCACTTCCTGATATGAATGAATCATAACAAATATGTACAGAGATATGTTTTCGATGCCTAGGGCTTAATTATAAATAAATAAGTTAATTTTAAGACATTTTTAACTTAGCTGACCGCAGGTGATAAATAGTTAATTATTCTATGGAATTACCACTGTTTACATGTTCGAAAAACAATAGATGTGAGTAGTTAAGGATATTCCAAACTACTCGCGCCAAAATATACCAACTGTCTGTGAAACTGCAACATTGAAATATTTTAAAATTAAAAAGTAGAAAATCCGAATTAAAAATTGTAGTTTTTTTTATCTATAAATACTATTTTATCCTTTAATATAGCAAGGTTCGTATGGGTAGCATTATTTTTCAGGCGAAATATCAAAACTTTTTAACCCCTTGGGTACGAGCGACGTGTATACGTGCCGCAAAAAAGGCTTAAGAATCCTTGTTTATCCCCACCAGTAAAATTTTATTGTAAAATTTGCCTTATTTAACCCTTTCCGGAACGGGCAAAATTTGTAATAAAATGAGAAATTATCGACTGACACCGGAATTCACAAACGAATTTTTTTAGATATTTTGAAACCCTTAATTTAGGCTTTTATTGTAAAAGCAAATCTCTAGTAAAATATTACTGGTGCGGTTTGCAAGTTTGGACACAGCGTGCCGGAAAGGGTTAATCGGAGCATTTTCTCTATTTAATAAGGCACAAATTTCTGGTTTTAAAAGCCGATGACAAAACATTAAAAATTTCGTAAAAGCCATCTGTCGCGAAGGGGGTAATAGACAAATTAATCTAGTTCGAACGCGTGAAATTTTGCTTTATTTAAACAGAGATTTCCTATATGGAAATATACTAATACCGAAGAATGTCCCGATCTAGAAATTTCAGGAACTGTACGAACCGTGGAGTTGGTATGTGCGTCAAAGATTTTCAAGGTCCGTTTACCAGAATTTTTATAAAGCGATATTTTTTTTGTTTAACGAGAAAAAATTCTGTCTTCGGATATAGCGACCAATACTTTACTAAATTTATACTGTTAACCCTTTAACGATCAAAGCATTTTCATTGCTAAGATGTCGAAATAAATGAATGACACCGGTAATTAAGAACAAATATATTTCTAAATAAGAAAACGTGATTTTTCACATAAATAATAAAAGGGATATTTTTAGATAAAAATACCGGTGTCAGTGTTGCATATCGGAATTAAAATTTTGTGGTTTCGTGGCGAAACCAATGAACATTAAAGAGTTAAAACACCTAAAATCTCCAGATTTCCTTAATTCGTTTGAACCCCGTAATAGTTTTATATTAATTAAATAATAATAGATAATACGTCGAGAAATTTAGATATCTCGAAAAGATAATTAATTTGTTTTTCATGTTTCCATATCTTAAAAAAGAAACAAAAGGAAAATAATATTTTCTAAATAAATTTATTTAATTATTTATTTTATTGGCCTTTAATTTAGCATAACTCAATTGATGAGAATTTTTAATAATTGTCAGTCTTTTGAACGAAGACAAACTAACCTCTTAAAACATTGGTGATGATGTGTTTTTGTTTGTTCCTCGGTTTTAAAACAGTATTAACTACTTCTATTTCTGAAAGTGATTGATAAATCGATTTCCTAGATAGCTTTCTCAAGGTTATGCATCAGGTTTTATCTGTCAGTGTACAGATTCCATATTAAATGTCTTACAAAAAAAAAAAAAAAAAAAAAAAAAAGGAAAATATATGATTATTGTGACAGAAATTCATTATTTGAAAGGCAGAAACCACGCTTCTAGCCAAAAATGTTTCTTAAAAAAAAGAAAAAAGAGTTTTTGTTTTCGATCGTGAATGTGTTAATATGTTTATTTTTTATTTTTTTCACCCCTCACAGCACATTTATTCTACTTAAATATTTGACTTATGCAATCATAAGGTGTATCATTAAATAAAGCGAATACTACAGTTTAAAATTAGTGGCGTCGAAACTTTTTAATAACGAAGCAACCAAACGCTTCTTGTACATACGGTACATGGGCAAACCTGTTAACCCATTAGTGCCTAGCGTCCCTTTTTTGGGACAGTTTTAAAAAATTCAAGCGCTTTTCACACCACTAAAAAGGAGGATAAATAAACACTTTCTTTCTCGAGCCAAATTCCTCGATAAATTAAGGTAAAAGTTATTCTTGTTTTAAAAGTGGTGGGAAAATGTAAAATTTGAATTTTAACGAAGAAAATATTTCCGGCATTAATGGGTTAAAAAAAATGAAAACTAGATTGTCCAGCTGCTGTTGGTTCAACACCAAGCCAATGAATAAATGTTGATTAAAGCGAAACATGTCTTTACAAAATAAGTTAAATGCAAAAGTTAACAGCTTAACTGATCGATATGTCTGAAGAAACTTTCAAATAACGTCTATTTTGTTCATTTCTTTTGCCGTATTTTTAATCTTTTATTACTAGTTTTTTAACCCCTTGCGGACGAGCGACACGTATACGTGCCGCAAAAAGGCTTAAGAATCCTTATTTATTTCCACCGGTAAAATTATACTGTAAAATTTAGCTTATTCAATCGGAGCATTTTCTTGATTCAAGAAGGAACAATTTCTGTTTTTTAAAATCAGTGAAGAAACATATTAAAAATGTCGTAAAAGTCTCCCGTCGCGAAGGGGTTAAAACAAAAATATTTTACCTAATTGAAATAGAAAAAGGCTCTATTTAAATAATCCAAAATTTACAATGAAATTTTACTGGTGAGAATAATAAATAATGATAGGAGTATTGTTGCCCGTAAATCATGATTTGCAAAAACGCGTTGCCCGTACGATGTACGGGTAAAACAGGGAAGAGATTAAAGTGTTTAACCCTTTAACGATCAAAGCATTTTCATTGCTAAGATGTCGAAATAAATGAATGACACCGGTAATTAAGAACAGATATATTTCTAAATAAGAAAACGTGATTTTTCACATACATAATAAAAGGGATATTTTTAGATAAAAATACCGGTGTCAGTGTTGCATATGGGAATTAAAATTTTGTGGTTTCGTGGCGAAACCAATGAACGTTAAAGGGTTAACCGTGCTTATGAGAGTAAACATTTTGAGAGCCTTCAGACTTGTCATCAATTTTACGCCCACTCTATAAATGATTGTCTTATAATAAATGAGCCATTGGCATAATAAAGTCTAACAGAGTGGTTTTTATAAATGCAATGAGATTATACATTTTCGCCTTTGTGTCAAAAGAGTTTTGTTGTACTTTTCTAATTTACCTCAGTGGTAGAAGAAAAATGTTATACGATACAATTTTTTCTTTTTCAAACTATCTTGACGAGGACTTGGGTTTCAATTTAAAACAGATTACGTTCATACGTTTTATAATTAATTTTTGTGATATATCTTTGGATACTAATATTTCTTTATATGAGTAACACAATTCACAAGAAACATTTCAAAATTCTCATCTTTATCAAAATTAAACAGTCATTATTATCCACCATAATACATTTTCTCTGTTTTCCGTTTCCCAATATTAGTATTTATCTTTCTTCTGTGTATTATCTAATTAAAATTTTAAAACGTATATGGCATCATGTAAATTAACTTCCTGTAAAGGAGGCCTGAACTACAGCCATAGATATTTACTATCTACCCCAAAAATACTACAAAATACTACGCTGCAGACTTTAGCGCCATCCATCGTAGTTAATTAACATTGCTAAAATCATAGTTTAAAAAAATACATTATTCGTAATGAACTGAAAAGTGGTTGATATGCCTTTTTACATTATAAGTTAAAAACAAAGCTTTGATGTTGATGTAAAAAAAATTAACTAAATATCATTTTAAATATAGCATATATTTAACTCAAAACAATTTGAGATAGAAGTATTTGGCAATAAACAAAACTTACCTGGTAAATATGGTATATATTCCATGTATTGCTAAAGATTAAGAAATTACGCTTAGTAGGTTTTGTAGATAGAAGACTGTTCAATAATGAATTTGGCATTATATCAAATTCCTACATTTCTTCAAATTTCTGTCATTTCTTTCATGTTTTTTCAGAAATAATAATTTAAAATGAAACACTACAAAAAATACTACACTCCTAATTTCGAGGTGAAAAAATACTACCGTAGTATTCGAAATGATACATCTGGCAACATTGCAGCAAATACAAGTAAAAGTCTTTTTTAAAAGTGTCATGAAAAATTGTAAAATTTAATCCCAAAAAATTATTAAAATAATCCAAAAATACTTGATGTCAATATATTTTAAAGAGTTGCTCGTACAGTTATTCTGGTCTTAAATGTATTTTAATGTTTCAATAAAAAATATTTTTTTAATTTAATAAAAACTAACTTTTTTAAAAAATTTGGCTTGTATATTATTTATTTTTAGTCTGTAACAATAATCCAAAAAATAGAAAAAAGACAGAAAATATTAATAACGGATGGGTGAGCATAAAATTTGGAATTTGCTACATAGAACGTCAAATTGCTCTAACTGTAATACATAACGATGAATTAAATTTGATTTAAAATGAAGTTAAGTACATAGGTTAAATGATTTTAAATAAAATTTCTGGTGTGAAATGTTTTTGTTAAGATTGAATGAAATTTCCGGACGTTCTAGTGTTAATTAATTGTAATGGAATTTTTGAAATTACATAAATTACAGTTATGAAACTCGGCATGATTTTTAAGACAAACATTAAATGCTTGTAAAAAAAAAAAAAAGCAAACGATTTTTACTTTTATATTTCCGTAATTTCAGGCGGTACAATACGCGGATTAAACAATTATTTTTTGACCCAGAAAAATTTAAAAATAAAATACTACTTTCAAATTGCCGTAAGTATATGACTTCCGCAACTGAATGAATTTTCTGGGTCCAAAAAGAATTGTTTTATCCGCGGATTATAGGATATTACGGTATTTAAATACTCTAAAATAAAGTGAACATGATCTTTAGAATATCTGCGGTTTTGAAAATTTCCTAACATAAAACAGCACCTCGTTCGTAACGTCCAAATTTCAATTTCAAGTTTCAAAGCTGAAAACAAACCTACCCGGAAGTATTTAAAAAACCATATTATCAACGAGCACTGTACTAAATGAAATTTCTATTTACTCTTAACTATGTTTTTTTAATAATTAAGTGACCGAGGTTATGCAAAAATGGGGTTATTGAATATTGTTCCTAATTTCGAAGGAGGATGCGTTGATGTTGATTCTTTTGTTAAAGAACATTCATTGTAAACGGAAGAAAAGTTATTTTTGAAATTTAAAATGTTGCTGTAACTATTGTTATATAATATTTTACATATAAAATATGCATTATAAAAATATATCGCAAATTAACACCTTGTAATAATATACCTTCTAATTTTAACTACTAAAATGTATGAATTAAATCTTTAAAAACAGTTAAAACAGGTTCGTTCGACTGTTTGCATGGTTGCAATGGACTGCTTAACATACCAAAATGATGGCTCGAAGTACTTAACCCTTTAACGTTCATTGGTTTTGCCACGAAACCACAAAATTTTAATTCCGATATGCAACACTGACACCGGTATCTTTATGTAAAAATATCCCTTTTATTATGTATGTGATAAATCACGTTTTCTTATTTAGAAATATATTTGTTCTTAATTACCGGTGTCATTCATTTATTTCGACATCTTAGCAATGAAAATGCTTTGATCGTTAAAGGGTTAATGGTTACGAAAATAAAAAAGCATACAAGTAAAATAATAATAATAATAATAATAATATGCATAATACGAAAGAATACGTGGAAAACTGCGGTCGGTCGTTGTTTTCAAGGTTTCGAACGAATGAATTTCATTGATCGCCTCCTCAAATTTCATTGGCTGATCAAATTGTTCACCCTATCCCTTGATTTTTCTATGCTATTTTTCAGAAATTCCATTTTTCCTGCTGAACAATGCAATACATTAATCGATTCATCGATTTCGACTGAATGTAAGCTGGAGCATAGCGACTCCAGTAGGCACTTCTTAAGGTCATGCATTGGTTCAAATAGGGAAAATTTTATTTTCCAATATTACTGGTGCCAAAAAATTTTTTGGAAGGAAAGATGATGTCTCCGCAGCGGAGACAACGGAGTGCCAAGGGTTAATTGATGTGTGCCGTGTGACGAAAGGTGCTCACATTGAACATTTGTAAGCTTGTAAATAAAACTGTTTGAGGTGCTCTTTCATTTTATGTATTAAATATAACTTTGAGTTTTATATAATAAATACTACCAAGGAGGGATGTAGTGAAGTGTATACGGAGGTATACACCGTACACCTTCTGAATTTTTAAAAAATCTCTCTGTATCCTCTGTTTCTCAAATAAAGCATCAGCGTATACCTTCGTACTTAACGTACACTCTCTGCTGTTTTTACGACAACAGCACTGCTACCAAGCATTAACCCCTTCGCGATGGGAGCCTTTTACGAAATTTTTAATGTTTTGTCATCTGCTTTCAAAAACAAAAATTTGTGCCTTTTTAAATCGAGTAAATGCTCCAATTAAATAAGACAAATTTTACAGTATAATTTTACTGGTGGGGAATAAACAAGGCTTCTTAAACTTTTTTGCGGCATGCATGGGTGTCGCTCGTCCCCAAAAGGTCAACCCTTTCCGGCACACTGTCACAGTGGGGCAAATTCCCGAAAAGCTGGCCAAAATATGAAAATGTTATTCAAATTGTACGAAAATTCGTATACAGGTGTTTTTGAGGATGCTAAGTAAGAATACAAAATTAAAATTGAAAAAAACAAAAAAAAAAAAAAAAAAAAAAAACAAATGGCAGATACAATATGGCGGAATAAAAATTAAAATGTCCCGAAAGTTATTCAATTTATATGCAATTTCGTAAATTTTTCAGGATGCTAATTAGTATTCAAAAGTTAAACTTTAAAAATAAATAAATAAATAAAATTACAATTAAGAATAAAAACAATAAAATTTAAAATTTCGAGGTAAACTTAAAAGGGAATTTTCAAAAAACCAAGACATATTTAAACGAAATTTAAGTACGTTAATGGAAAGTAAAACATTAGACTATTTAATTTTTATATTATTAAAATAAAAACAAAAATATATTCTAGAAATTAACCTTTAGAATCAACTGTAGTATAATAAAAAGATTCTTCAGAGCTCAAGGTGTCGAAATAGTTAGCAGAACTTGTTGGCGGTTTTAGAAGATCATGTGACTCTTAGGATCAATAATTTTAATTTCTTCTACAATAATTTACCTAAACTGAAAAGGAAAGAATCTGATGACATTAAAAGACGTAAAAATATCTTTTTTTTTTCTCACTACTGCATTTTTGCGATAAATCTTCTCGATGCCTTTTGATCAGTTTGTTGCATGATTCTTGAGTATCTTATGGCATTTGACAAAATGGCAGTAATGAAGATAATGTTATTTCTTTGTCATTAATAAGTAGTTTGTGTACTGAAGTAAGCATATAGAACCAGGGGTGCTGCTCAAATCTACGAGCTATTTGTAAGGGAAAATTTTCGAAATTTATCAAATAAATAACATGGCTACAAGAAATTACTTATGGCATAGAAATGTTTAATCAAATCTTCGTATATGCTCGTTTAGAAACACAAATAGTTACGTTTCAAAGAATCGTTGAATTGTATTTCAATCATTTGTGCTTCCAAATCTGGGATTTAGTTTCTCGACGAGAAGTCTTGATTGTAAACGAAATATTTTTTGCATATTTTATTTTGCAATTTCAGTGTTCTTTTCATGCAGAGTACGAGCTTTTCATTTTTTCTATCCAGTTGTCTGCCAGGTGTAAGGCCTCTCTAAACATCTTTGCATGGAACTTAGATATTCTGAATTCTCAATTATCTCAATCCACTTTTAATGAAAAATGTCAGATCGGTAAGATGCTGTTTTGATGCTGTCTGACATAGGTAGCAACGTTGAGTATTACACTAATTCATTTTTAACGACTTTTTCTTCTGTATCAATGAGTGCATTAAACGAAATAAGTTAAATCTGCTAGAATTTAATGCAATCCCATTCATTGACAGTTGCTTCCGTATTTCTTGAAAAAGAAAAATGGATCTTTATTGGCCCGATAAAATCAGTGAAATGAAGATCTCGATATTTTCAAATTGCCGATTCATGAATTATTCGCAATATTTATGAATTCTAGTAGCAAGGAAGAAAAGAAAAATATATTAGACATAATGCCATATTCATAGCTAAATATTTGTTTAAATGTACTCAGAATAGATGTGCCATCACATCCTCACTTGCAAATCAAATCCAAATTACTAATGTAAGCGAAAGTGATATTCATAATGATTTTTACTCGCATTAATGAAATACGCTCAGTAGTTTGATCAAGCAAATATAGCCATAGACAAAATAATTTTTCTAATTATAATAGAACAAACAAAATTACTACCTATAAAGATAAAAAAATGTTATTCTACAGGATCAGTAATAGAGAATTATTTTCATTTTTTCATTACTAAGCTTACTTATCAAATTAATGTAATCTTATGATTATAGTACTTATTTACAATATAATAGGAAATAAACTATTATAAAATTGAATAATTCAAAAATTTGAAAAATATTTATCAGCTAAATTATGTGAAAAAAAGTCAATTTCAAAATTTTTGAGGCGGCCGAAAAAGTGGCATTTTTACTTGCGGTTACTAAAATATGCGTGAAATGCAGAAAGGCAGTTTAAGGCAGCTGGTTTTTTATGAATCACTAGACAATAGCCCCAGTTATTATTTCCATTAAATTTCGTTGCGGAACACTGTGGAACATTTAAACTTTTTAATGTTTAAAAGCAAAAAAATAAATTTTTTTCTAAAATTTTTTATCAAAAATGACAATGAATTTATTAATTTTTACGTGCTTACTAAAAATTTTGTAATGCATGCAAATAAAGTACATACTATCATAGTATGAATCCATTTCAAATCAATAAAATCGGATAATATTATAAAATATAGCACGCGTTTAGAGGAACTTTTGTTTTTCTGTTTTTGTTCGCTCTAAATGATACTCCTTCAAGCACCATTTTTGAAATGATGCTGCTTGTAAGGGCAAAGCAAAAATCTTTTTTAAAATACAGATTCTGACTCTCCAAACATTATTCTAGCCAACTGTACAATCGAAATTCCTTAAATCGTAACTTCATTTTTCGACTTTTGGCCAGCTTTTTGGGTTTTTGCCCCACTGTGACTGTGCCCAGTCTGGGCGATACTTAATTTTAATTCCAAACTTGCAAACTGCACCAGTAATATTTTACTAAAATTTTGCTTTTACAATAAAAGCTTAAATTAAGGATTTCAAAATATCTGAGAAATTTGTCTGTGAATCCCGGTGCCAGTCGATTATTTCTCATTTTATTACAGATTTTGCCCGTGCCGGAAAGGGTTAAACCCCGATATTCATTTAGAAACACCACGTACTTAACCATCTTACCCTGTATGGGTCTAATCGACCTATACTATAATTTATTTTATACGATTCGAACCAGAAGTTTTTTTATACAGAAAGTTAAAAAAAAAATGAGTGAATTAAAGATATCTAAATATTTTAAACAACAATTCTGGTGTGAAATGTTTTTATCAAGCTTGAGTAAAATTTGAACAGGGTAGGAAGGTTAAAAAAATAAAGGAGTGTCAAAAAGACAACATAATGTAAGATTTTAATGACAATAATTTTAGTTAGTGAGGTTCAGAGTTCATTCGTATTTTCTCTTGAGTGATATATGGTTTGCATGAAATAGAGTTCTCAAGCTACTATTAACTGTCAGAGATGAAACAGTCATAATTGTTCAAATGGAGGGTTGCGCATGACCCGAGAATTCCAAATGATGCATTCAGATTTGTAATTGGAATATTATTTAAATGATTTCGGAAGGTTATGAAATTTATTCAGTTGGGAAATATTTTGGCTTTGTTTAAGAATTTAGAATAGTCACTCATAGAAATAGAAATAGGTGAAAATGATATTATTTGCACCAATAGGAGAAGATATGATGATGATGATGATGAAAATCATAATAAACATCCAGAATATTCGCTATTTTTTCACGTTAAATTGTCAAAAATATTGTGCAATATTTTGAATGTTTTGATGATATTTTCCATTGGATAAAAGAAGAAAATATTCTCAGTTTGATCGTTTCATAGTTTTGCAATGTATAGAAGACCTGATTGCCAACGTGGTAAACTTTCACAGTTAAAAAATAATAGAAATTTTCGTCTTTTTCATGATAGAAATTTTACACAGATAAGGCGTTTAACCTTTTCAGGGACACCGTTTGCAGTCTGCAAACATTTCATTTCAATGTCCAAATTTCACATGACACCCATAATTTTTCAGTACAATAGCGATCTGACAATGTACGAGAAAAGAAGCTTTTGATTATTATCAAACAAATTTGTTCGTAAATCGTAGTGTGAATTAACTATTTGGGAAAAAAGAGCAAAAATGCTTTGCCTAAAAGGGTTAAATAAGACCTAAATTTTTATTTCGAATTACTGTGGAAATGTGATTCGGCGGTAATTATGCACTAAATGTATGCTTGCACAGCGCAGTTATGAATAGAGTGGGTAAATATATAGTGTATCATAAGCGAGTGAACTAACTTAGGTGGTTGTTAGAAGATGACGGCTGATTTTTCACAACGAATAAATAGAACCTGATTACTGCCGGAACTAACTTCCACCAGTAAAATTTGAAAATAAAATTTTGACTCGTTTTAGCGTCCATAAAAATTTTCTCTCACAAATAACATAAAATATTCTACTCATTTTTACTTGCGGAAGTTAGTCCGGCTATTGTTTATTCTTTCACTGACGCTACAGGAGGTTGTTTAGTATGTCATAAAATGGCGGAAACGCAGGGGCGGATTACCGCCGAAGTAAACTTCCACCAATAAAAGTGAATATCTATTTTAGCCATATTTATGACTGAAATTTTGAAAAATTTAGGAGTTAAAAATATTTTTTCTGCATGTAAAAGAGTTTCCATTAGATAGTAGAATAATGAGTTAGGTATAAGTCAGATAGTAAATAGCAACACTAAGATAAACATCATATATACTTCTTATAATTTCCTGGTACTGCTTTTCCCAACTAGTACTTTTTGTAATATTTACTCGATGAAATTCTGCGATTAGATACGAAAGAAACTACTCTTCGAAATAATTTAGTCAATGATGTTGAACAGCATATATGTGCATCTGCCATTCTTTGTGAATTGGACCCTTTGAAGAGTGGTGGTATATTTTTTTATACCTGTAAAACCTTCCATTATTTTCCAGTAAGATACAGGTTAATTTAACACAGGTTAAACACGTTTCTAAACAAAATTTTTAAATAAGAAATGAAACCAAATAACTTTCTCTAAATGGATGAAATTACGCAAATGATACATCATAATTATTTGATACACCAAATATTTTTTTTTTCATTTGAAACATTTTAAAACTGAATCGAATTAATTCAAATTTAATGTGAGAATAATTGAAAGTTGGTAAATAAGGATTTGTATTAATTTATTTTAATGTGCAACTGTCTAAATTGTACGAGAATTTTACATAAAATTTTGCTTTTATAATATATGTAAGGAATTGCATTCATTTGTTTACACGTCAGTTTGTCCAAAAATTCTGATGGCATTCAATGATTTCAGCATTTTAACAACAAAATTACTTTGCCCACGATTGGGGGTAAAATAACCAGGTAAATAAGCCAAGATTTAAAAAAAAAAATATCGAGTATTAATTTTCTTGAATTTTTTTCATTCATTACTTTCTTGCTCTAGTTTTCAGGTACATTCAATCACTGGGTCGGGAAACCCGCTTTTACCAAAAGCCATTGGGGCCCCACCAGTGGCCGCGAGGTTCTGACCTCGAAGCTGGTAGACGGTACGTGCTGGGTTCGAACCCAATCGCTACCGTCGGCCTAACCGTTCGGAGTTTTTCCTGGTTTTCTTCGAACCTTGCGTAAATACGGGTTAGGTTCTCTTAGAAAGACCCCCACGGAGGGCATCCCACTCATTAGGGCCTATATCTCAAGCGTAGATAATTGGCCGGCATCAACCAAACCAAAAAAAAAAAAAAAAAAAAAAAAAAAAAAACCTAAAACCGATTTGATTATCGGCTCGGATCCAATAGGGATGATTTATTTTCTTCTTCTTTAGGTGCGCTCGTATTTATGTAAATGCATAGCACCTATAGTCGTTGTTCAACCCTTCCGTACCCGTCTACCCGCATATAGCAGAGCAAAAACTGTCCAATCGAATCATTTGAAATTTAAAATACATAATTATTCCATAATTTTGTCGGGTCTTTTTAAATTTTATGAAAATACTATATATAGTTTGATTACAGGGAGAGTAAAAAATATTCTATTACATTGCGGTCAATGGAAAAAAAAAGTTTCAAATTAATTTTAATGAAGTTGCAGACTTTCAAACAGGATAAAATTGATATGATGCATTTAATGAAATGTACTCAAATGTACATTCTTGTGCAATATGTCTTGCAAAAAAATTTTTATTATTCATTTACAGAGCCACACAAAAGACTTACGTTACTTAATGATATATGGGAAAACATTGTTTTCGGCCTATTTCAATCATGTTGAATTACTCCATATATAATGAAATTGATATACGTTGTTGAGATTTATTACAAGTTACTTCCTGTATAGTAGAAAGTTCTATCAGTATTTAGGGACTCGTAAAAGATTTTGGATACTATACTGTACCAGAAATACCGCACGTTACAGATTTTTTCTGGAAGTGCATTTTTAGTTGTGATATGAATTTTTAAGTTTAACTATATTTTTGCATATTAAGTTGTGTGTATAAATGCAGTAAATCATATATAATACAGGGTAAAACTACAGTTACAGAGCATGAATGAAAGTAGCTTAAAAGTAGTTGTTGAATGAATTACGCATTTTTACAATAGCCCATGATAAGTAATGATTCCAGGTTTGCCATGTTTATTGCGTCCTATTTAAAATGAAATCCTATTACCTTCGTATTACTGAATTGAATATATATAATCGTATCAAATTTTGTATTCGTGCATTTTTGCATAAGAGTTCAACAGGTAATGCATCAAGTTCTGAATATTTATAAAATTAATTATAGTACGAACACGCCTCATTTGCCAAGTTTGACGTGCAATTTCCAACTTGCATTTTTTAGTTGCTGTTCGGGTTAACTTATTTATTTATTTTTTTTTTCACTTTGTGACTTTGGGATACTTTAATCCATGGACCATGGTTGCATATATGTACCCTCGAAAAGTGCTTACAACGCTTGATTTTGATACCTGTAAAAAGAAAAAGGAAAATTGATTTTAATAACGTCATTTTCGTGATTTATAAAGATAAGTCAAATAATTTTAAAAAGTGGTGCCATAAAGATTAAAATTCGAATAAAATAAAATTTGGTAGTCCAGAACCGATTCGCATCGCTCTGAGTTTTCATTCTTTTGGATTGCGTTCGTGTAAACTTGATTTCTGAAACCAAAGTTTTGTATATTTTACGATTCAATAAAATTATGCATTTGAACATTATTGAGTGTATATATCACATGTTTATAGAAAAGGCAAACGTGAAGATAGAGTATAATTGTAAGTTACTTTTTCCATAATTGCATTAAAATATCGATTCGTTTACTTTGACTTCTTTTTCAGGTTTAAATTTTTCGGATTCGTATCGGGTTTTCAATTGACATTTTTTTTTTTTTTTTTTTTTTTTTTTTGTGGATTTCAAGCTGGATTTTGTGTTGAGTATAAGGAAAATTTCTGTGTTGGACTCAACTGGATAAGACTCTAATGTTAGGCTGCATACTCGAAGTTTTATATCAGTTTGATATTATATCATTA
Organism: Maratus speculifer; assembly: GCA_964019185.1. Taxonomy (NCBI): domain Eukaryota; kingdom Metazoa; phylum Arthropoda; class Arachnida; order Araneae; family Salticidae; genus Maratus; species Maratus speculifer. Next base: position 148,544,704 of record OZ025303.1, read on the forward strand.
TTATACATTTAGATATTATATTATTCGAAACAATGTAGTCTGATATTATATTACTTATACTCTTGGTAAATGGCATGTCTGATATGTTACTACGATGTTATCGTACAATGTACAGTAAGTTCCAGCTGAGTGATGATATGCTAATCCTAAATAATAATAATAATAATAATAATAATAATAATAATAATAATAATAATAATAATAATAATAATAATAATAATAATAATAATAATAATAATACAAAATGTTGAACTAATATACTATTAATACAAAAATGAAATTTAGGAATATTAAGTAAATTGTTGAAGTGAAAAAACTTCTTTAAACACCATAAAATGAGTCGTGCCGCTACATTCATTGTAGACGCACGTCTTTTTTGAGACTGACGAAGAAAGACTAAGTTCTTTCGAAAGGCCTTGCGCAGTTAACTTATTTTATGGTGTTTAAAGAAGTTTTTTCACTTCAATTGTGTATAACACCAGCTTCAATTTTATACATTAAGTAAACAAGGTTGAACCCGTCAAATTTTGACGAAAGAAAATGTTTAAGAAGGAACTGTTTCTTTAACTCATAATAAACCTACAAATTTAGTTATAGTAAAAAATGCATTTAATATTGGTACATCTAACTCTTAAACAAACGATACTTATCGTCAAATTAACAAAATACTAATTCTATAAAACGCAGTTGTAGAAATTGTTAAAATTAAACTTTAATCGTATATGTAAGCAGTAAAAAATAATAAAGATATGTTATTATGATAAAGTTATCAATTAAGTAGCATTCCAAAAATAGCACGTATAGTAGTATTCCAAAAATATACGTATTTAATGCTAGTATTTCAAAATGATAAAAAGCAAAATTTATTCAACTTTGACTCAATCATAGAATTTTTTTCCCGTGAAGTCTAAACCCGGCATCATTTTCATTATATCAAAATTTACAAATGTGCTTTTTACATCTGTATTCACGTTTAAAAAAATGGCATTTTAATTTGATAATTTTGATTCAAAACTTGAAGTCTCAATGCTATTAGCTGAAATAGATATATTCTTTCTCTTGATATTCTTTTACGTGTAAATCAAACTTTGTAAATGAAGTCAAAATTCACCGGGTAACAAAAGGTATTTAAATTTCTATTTTTTTCCTTTTAATGAGAAAATGGCAACATAAAAATACAGCACTTAATTTTTTTCCTTTTTTTCTTTTTCTTTAAATAGAAATGGAGTACTCCTGTTGCCACGATTAGAAAAGAGGTAATAAAAGCTACAAATAAATTAATATTTCAAAAACAATTTAAGATACAGCTTTCAAACAAATTTCATTTAAAAGTACATTTTTTCCCTACATGATGGTGCAAAAATTAAAAATATACGACATTAAGACGTTTAAAAACTTTTAGTAGCAAAAAAATTGCAATACCGAAATTCATTTAAAATTTGAAAGTGTTGCCATGCGCAAAATGACGTATGCGTTACGCACAGATACGTTTGGCCTTTATAATATAGATTGTACCATACCGTTTTCCAGAAAGTATTGAAAATACATAAAATTTAATGTACAATAATTTGGTGCGTATGTTTTAATCATAGAAAAATGAATTTTCTTTTTCTGTTTTACATATTAGAGCATGGAGAAAATTTTTCTGGATTTAACTTATAAGATCTTTGAAATACAAAAAAATTTAATTTTCGTAACTTAAAAAAATAACTATTTTGATTTAAATGGTGTTAATATGGCTACAGCTCTAGGACATTTTGATATTGAAACCATATGTCTAAAAATAACACTTTAAGATTTATAAGGATAAATAAGGACATCATGTATATTCAAAATATCGTAAAACATTACATTGAAAATGCAATTATTGAAAATAATTTGCTGTTTATTAAAATTATTTCTAGTGTTATGCCGATGTTCCATTGATATCAGGAATATGTAAAGTGTAAATATTCCCATATTACAGGTATATTACTCACGGTTCAATATTTCTACTACATTTGTTTAAAATAAAAAAGTAATAATAAAATAATGCTTCAGCGGAAGTATTTGAAGTAAGTTTATTTTAAGCGTTTTCCTGTTAATGCTTTCATGCATAAAAATCAGTGCTCCGGAATTTCTCTGAAATTCCACACTTCACTGCTGAATTTCTATGCATTAACAGGATGGCGAGGAATCAGGGAAAAATACAGAAAAAAAAGAGGCAACTACCAGTATTTTTTATGGAAAATATTTCAACGAGTATAAAAGAATTAGCCCTCTGGATCCCAAACCGCCCGAGGTATTTTAAATCGTATACTTCAGTTCCCACCAGAAAATTTAAACAACAATATTTACTTTAATCAATTACAGATCATTCCGTATTTAAATACAATGAAATTAGCCATTGAATTTTTCTGGTGTGAAATGAACTACATAATTTCTAGAACGCGTTCTAGCATGGGAATTAAAGAGTTAAAGAAGATGAATTTCTCTTTACCAAAATACTGGTATTTAACACTTTTTTTACTATGTTTTTCCCTGACCACTCGACACCGTGATTAAGACTATCCGACTGATCACTGTCGATGGAAGGTAACCAGAAGCAAGACGACTTCAGCAGAACTTCAAATCAACATGCATTGGTTCATAAAAATCAGTACTTGAGTTTAACCGTTTTATGGGTAAGGTGCTTCTTCTCTAAAAATGTTCAAATAATTGACTTGCACCACAATTTTCGAACTTATTTATTAGGCAATAATGAAAAACTTTATTGCGCATGCATTAGGAAAGCAAAATTCCAGTAAAAAAAATCTTGGAGGGAATTGGAATTTCGGAATTAAATTTAAACCTTCGCAGCATGCAAACGGCACCCTTGAAAGGCTTAAATTCAAAAAATAAAGTTTTGAAAATAAATCCAATTTTCTTTGAAAAATTGCTTACCAAACCTAATAAAAATACATTTCACAATGCATAGATCCAATTCTAGGTCAGATATTGCACCATTTTGGATTGATCTCGATTATCAAAACAAAATCATCTCTCACTATCACCACCATCTTTGACATTTTACTCTAATTTTATTGTCTGATGTATTCTGATTTTGTAACAGAACCAGACAAAGAGATGCTACTGTCAAACAAACAAATGAGAGCATTCTTCGAAAAATACTTATTGTTAAATAGGTTAAGAGTAAAAGTTCTGTTAACCTTTTGATCTGCGTCTGCCTTCGCAGTAACGCTTGAATTATTAAATTTTACCACATCGTAATTGATATTTATAGTAACATTATGCGCTGTTTATATGTCACTCATGTTTCTGAATATGCATTTTTATTTAATATTAAAAAAAAAAAAAGCAATTTGTTTTTGCAAATTTTTTTTTTCTTAATGTAGGGATACAGCCGCTGTTCAGGACATACCGTATTTTAATTTTTCACTATTATTATTATTTTTTAAAGAATTTTTGACTTACTTTATCACTGAATTTGAAACTAATGTATGTTATTAAATAGTCGGCAATCATTATTTGAAAATGTTGGTAGTGAAATATGAAACTTGCGCAACTGGGATTTGCCGGAGTGTTCCGTGTTAATCAGATATTAAATGCCTCCTGGAATTTTGCCGATCGAAAATTCTTCGGCACCAGTATTTTCTTAGAGAAAATCTCAAAGAAGAATCTCTCTCAATTAAAAGACAGCGAAATTTCATGCATTTAACCTAGATTTCATTTTCTCTAAAAAAAAAAAAAAAAAAAAAAAAACTATTTGGAAAAGGATTTTTTTAAAGATTAAAATTTAAGACTAAAAATTAATATATAAGAGAAATAATTAATAAATTCCATATTTAAAAAAATGCTCCAGTACAAGCAATTAGCTTCAAAATTACATTGTTTCCTTTTTCGTGATCGTCGCACATTTTATAATCCATGGGATCGATAATCAGACCTCGTTTTTCTTGCTTCGAAAGACAATCTTTTATATGACGTCTTTCTTTGGATTCGTTTTTTCAATATCTAATAATTTGCGTCTATCCATTTTGTAATTATTTTATTTTGTTACTTATTAAAAATGACATTTTTTCCCCTATTCAAATAAAAAATCCTCCTAATACTCTAAATCTAAAAAATTTCGTAAATAATTATAACATCATTTTCATGATGATCCAAAACGAGGCTTCCATAATAACAGAGTCAGATATTATGTACACCATGGATTTAAACATTAATATTCCCAGATTAATCGTAAACAAATTTTTACTGAAATTTCAATTTTACAATTTTCGGCACAGCAAAATTTTAAAATTCTAAACATAGCACCTTTTCAATTTTTAGATCGTTGTACAGAAAACAAATTTACTTTTTAAATGCTATTTGTTTGAAAGCTGTAATCTATCGCAACTTGTTTTAGAGTTATTATTATTATTATTATTTTGTAGTTTTTTTTATACTTTTTTTGGTCATTTAGGAAAAAAAAGGTTCCATTTCTGGACATTAAAAATAAACCAATCAGAAAACGAATAAAATCCGGACATCGCAAGGTTTCACTGCTTCAGATATCTGTGTTCCCGATCGATAGAAACAACCATTTTCCAAATAATTAAAAGAAAATGCTGGTAGATCACCTGGAAAACTTCCCACATCGTACGATCCCTGTTAATGTACCCATTTAAACTGAAGCTCCAAGGTATTTTATTTATACCATTTTATCTTAATCCGCAAATGCCAGAACTGCGCCAGAATTTCGGAATGCAATTTTATTTTCAGAATTTTCGTAAAGAAAAGCTTTTATTTATTTTTAAATAGATTTGTTCGTAAATTCTGATGTTACTTAATCTTTAAAACACTTTAGCAACAGGCGTACTTTGCCCCTGAAGGCGTTATACTTAAGAATAAGTAAAAGAAAAGTCGCCAACCTTCCCAGTATTCTTAACCCTTTGCGGGGCAGGACATATTCATTGCTTAAGTGTTGAAATTAATGACTGACACCGGAATTTGAAAACAACTTTATTGGTAAATAAGAAAGCGCTATATTTCACGCATTCAATAAACTCTAATTTTTTTAAACAAAATTCTGGTGCGAATGTAGCGTTTGGCAATTAAAATTAAGTGGTATATCTATGAAACCACTGCCCCGCAAAGGGTTAACCGTTTTCCTGATTTGTCTGTACGTCATACAGGCTATGTGCTTTTCCCAATCATGGCAAACGATTTCAATTCATGATTTATTATACTCACCAGTAAATTTATATTGTAAATTTTGCATTGTCGAATCCGAGCATTTTTCTAATTCAATTAGGCAAAAATTTCTCTTTTAAAAAACCGGTGATAAAACATTAAAAATTCTGTAAAAGTGCAAAAAAATAGGCATTATTTGAAAGCTTTTCAAAAATATTGATCAGTTAACCCTTTCCGGCACACCGTGCTCGGCCTGGGATACCTAATTTTAATTCCAAACTTGCAATCGGCACCAATAATATTTTAGTACAATTTTGCTTTTACAATAAAAGCTTAAATTAAGGATTTCAAAATATTTAAAAAATTCGTTTGTGAATTCCGGTGTCAGTCGATAATTTCTCAGTTTACTACAAATTTTGCCCGTGCCGGAAAGGGTTAAATGGCCAACCAAATATCTTGAAAATTTCCGAAAATGAAAATATGGGATTTATGGGGGGGGGGGGGGGGTTAATCTTTCCAACTCCGAAGTATCTTACTCATATTTTATTTGTTCTCAACCAGTTTTTCAAAAGAAGTTATTTTCAATTACATTGTATGAAAAACGTTCTAATTAAAAAAGAAATACTTTATTTACCTTTATTAACCGTGCCGAAAACAAATTTTGCGAAGAAAGAAGACACCCTAGTCAGACTGTGCATACGAGTGCAAAGGGTTAACTATTTTTTACCAATAAGAATTTTTTGATTAAAAATTCACCCCCTTGGAACTCTCCTTGGAAGCCGGATTTGAAAGAATTTTTTGAATAAAAATTTCTGGTAAATATTAAATTAAAAAATATAAATTAAAGAAAGCTCACCAAAGGTTAGCAACTATGCTTTCGCGCATTTCCGAATTATTTATTTGAATACTAGAATCATTTCAGCCAAATGGGATCTTGGTAGCCTAGTGGTCACAGCATCGAACTCCGGACTGTAAGGCCCCGGGTTCACATTATCAAAGATCCACCGAGTGCATGCAGTGTACGCGCTCGTGAAAAAAAAAGGGATTCCAGAAGTCTTGTGTCCGGTCTTAGCTGTTACCATGGGTATTAATCTCTGGAGAAACCTTCCCTCCCCTTCAGAGACATATCAAAATTGTGGAGCCGATGTTTGTAGCTGCCATGTACTGGGGCCTTGCCGAAAATCCTCTGCTGCAGAAGTCTAACTTCCAACCTCCTGGGTGCAGTCCTTTGTAAGCTCCAGTACCTCTCTTGCCCTTCGAGCACACGTCAACAACATTTCAGCCAAATATATTTCTGGTTCGTATTCTGGGACGGATTTTTTTCACTCCATGGGAAATTTACTGCAGTTATGATTTATTTACCAACGGAATAATTGTGTTAAAATTTAATATAATATAATTACGCATCCAGCGTCTACTGCAGTTCCAAAGAAGAAAAAAAAAACCTTCGATTCAATTGAGTTAGCTGATCCAAATATTAGAGCAGATGCTGTAATAATGAACTGTTAATTGAATAAATTAGCCCTCAAGATTAGTTGGAATGGCTCAATAGGTAGAGCATCGGCGGATTCCGCTAATACATATCCCTGATTTTAATCCTTGACTGGACTTGTTTCACCCACCTGGAAATTTACCTTTGTTATAATTTATTTACCAATTGAATATTTAATTGGGTTCAAAATGCATATCATAATCTAATTGACGGGTATCGCTATTACCTAAATACCCTAGAGGCTAAATACCAGTATTTTTTATAAAAAAGTAAGTATCGTTCAAACGTGCAAAATTAACTTTATTTAACCCTTTCCGGCGCGGACAAATTCTGTTCGTAAAATGCGAAATTGTTGCCTGACACCGGAAATTACAAAAGACTTTTTTAGAAATTAAGAATTCCCTGGTTTAAGCTGTCATTGTAAAAGTAAAATTTTACTAAAATATTATCTGTGCCGTTTGTAAGTTTGGAATTATAATTAGGTGTTGCCGGAGTGGTAACACTGCGCCGGAAAGGGTTAATGGGAGATTTTCTATAAAAAAATATTGATAGTGAAATATTTTCTAGTCTTAAATTTCTAGGATACGTGCGCAGTGTTGCCAGTGGGCTACTTTTTTAAAATTCAGATTTCTTGATTGGCACCACTTTCTTGAAACTGTAAAATTCTCTTTATTCTCGTCTTAATTAATATGACATTAAATAAAGCGTGTTTTACCATTTCAAAAAAGTGGTGTCAATATAGAATCTGGGTTTTAAAAAAAGTAGCCCATCTGGCAACACTGTACGTGCGAACCCAGTAATTACGCATGCAACGTTTACTGCAGTTCCAAAAGTAATCTTAGATTTAGTTGAGTTGATACAGATATCTGAGCAGATGCTGTAATCATAAAAGGTTATTTGGGTGAATTAGTCCTCCAGATTCGTCCGAGATGGCTCAGTCGATAAAGCATTGACGGCCAAGATATCACTAGTTCGAAACCTGTCCCGGACTTTTTTCACCCTCCTGATAATTTACTACTGTTATATTTTATTTACCAATTGAGTAATTGTATTAAAAATTAACCTAATGCAGAGTCGCCAAGTCTCCGGCTTTTTGCACACCATTATTATTTTAGAGAAAATCTGGTTACTTTAAATTGCGAAATGTTCCCATTAAATATAACAATATTTTCTGTATTAAAATTCTGGTAGCCAAAAAGCCGGAGACTTGGCAGCTCTGCCTAATGTAATTATGCATGTAGCGTTTACTGCAGTTCCTAAAATAAACTTTGATTTAGTTGAGCTGATCCAGAATATTAGAGAAGATGCGGTGACAATGAAAGATTAATTCAGGGACTTAGTTCTCTAGATTCGTCCGGGATGACTCGGTGCAGCATTGGCGGCTTCAATCAAGGTATTCCTGATTCAAATCCTGGCCTTTTTTCACCCGCTTGTATATTTACTACTGTTATGATTTATTTACAAACCGAATAATTGTGTTAAAAATTAATCTAATAAAAGAAACTTCTGAAATACTTACATAAATTGAACAATGATGAAAATGTGTTAATTTGCCTTTTAATGTAAACTGTCGAACGTGTTAAAAGCTTACAATTAATATTGTATTGATATGAATTTATTTTTTTAATTTGAAAAACATACTCTTATCACATAAAATATTCAAGCAAAACCGCGATAAATTCATACAAAATTTATTGTGATTGTTATTTTCTACATAAAATGACTGTGTTTTCCCATTTAATAACTAATAACTAACTAATAACTCATTTTACTATAAAGCAGATATCCTTTGTACATATACAGTAACTCCCCTAAGACCTTTCAATTTAAAGGCCCACATGCACTTTCCAGGTTAATTAAATTTCTAAATCTTCAAATTTAGAGATAATGATTTTTGAAGTTCTACGCAAAATCTCTTAACCCCTTGCGGCGCGGTGGTATATCTATGAAACCACTTAATTTTAATTCCCAAACGCTACATTGGTACCGGAATTTTAATTAAAAAAATCGGTTTATTGTTTTCCTGCAAAATAGCTTTTTCTTAATTACAAATAAAGTTGTTTTCAAATTCCTATGTCAGTCATCAATTTCAAACTTAAGCAATGAATTTGCTCTGAGCCGCAAAGGGTTAAAAGCATATGTCAAATGTCATTAATTTTCAACCATACTAATTTTACATTTTCTTGTAATCATTTATGTATATTTTACTGAGATGAATTTACTTTTTTAATTTGAAAAAAATATCTCTTCTCTTATCACATAAAATATTTAAGCAAAATCGCAATAAATGCATTCAAAATTTATTCCGCTTACTATTTTCTAAATAAAATGACTGTGTTTTCCCATTTAATAACTAATAACTCATTTTATTATAAAGCAGTTATCCTTGAGTAACTCCCCTAAGTATACAGTAACTACCCTAAGACCTTTGAATTTAAAAGTTAGCATGCACTTCCAATTTAATGAAGTTTCTAAATCTACATATTTAGAGCTAATGATTTTTGAAGTTCAACACGAATCTCTAAAAGGCATATGACAAATGTCTTTAATTTTCAACCATACTAATTTTGCATTTTCTTGTAGTTATTTATGCATATTGTGCTGATATGAATTTACTTTTCTTTATTTGAAAAACATATCTCTTATCGCAAACAAAACCGCAATAAATTCATGCAAAATTTACTGCACTTATTATTTTCTAAATAAAATGACCGTGTTTCCTCTTTTAATAACTAATAACTCATTTTATTATAAAGCAGATATCCTTAGGTATGTATACAGTAACTACCCTAAGACCTTTCAATTTAAAGGTCAACATGCACTTCCGGTTTAATTAAGTTTCTAAATCTACAAATTTAGAGCTAATGATTTTTGAATTCTACTCAAAATCTCTTAAAAGCATATGCCAAATGTCATTAATTTTCAACTAAATTAATTTTACATTTTCTTATAATTATTTATGTATGTCAATTATCATATTTTAAATGCTCCAAGATTTGTTGATTTATTCATGAAAAAGAAGATTAGTGATTTAACTGAAAACAATAAATCCAAACATTTTGTTTGACATTTCAGTATAAATAATCAACTGAATTAGTTTAAGTTAAGTACCTAATTTTAACATTTATAAATGCATATCTGTCATTAAATTTCAACACGTTTTACTCAGTATTTTCTCATAATTATTTATGTAAATCAATTAACATATTTTAAATGCTTTGAGATTTGTTGATTTCTTCATGAAAAAATTAGTTATTTAATTAATAGCTCCTGCACCTAAATATTGTCCTTCATATTAATTATAAATTCAATTTAACATAAGTAGCTTGTTGAATTAGTTATTTGTACGCTTAATTTTAATTTCAAATAAGATAAAACTGGTTATAAATAATTCTCTTTTGAAAAAATAATTAGTGGAAATATTTACTTGCGTAAACATAAACAAATATGTGTCCGAGTGAATAAAGTTATGTCAATATTATTCATACTTAGCAAAAATCTGCATTGGAATCCAATTACAATTCAATTAAGTAATTCTAATCACAAAAAGTTCCATTTATTTATTCATGAGTCTTTTAATGATCAAAATAACTTTCATCAAAAGATGTTCTGATTTTCGTTGAATATGATTTAGTATTTCAAATGTCATGATTTTACAACCTTGAAGTGAAGTATTCTTTTATTATAATGAGAAGAAATACTTCATCCTTTTGAAAAAATATGTAGGGTGATTCTAAATACATGATAAAAACTTTAAGAGTTGCTACAGAAAAGGGTAAAAATGATTTATTGAATAGGAATGTTACCAGGGGGCCAATTTGGATTTGGCCCCCTGGATTGGCCAACTTTTTTATTTCTAAATTTTTCATTTATATCTAAAAATTCCTATATTATTTCTTTTCTTTTTTTAAAGCACACATATAATGATTACATACAGAAAAAACCTTCTTTTAAAATTTCTGGTGTAAAATCGAAATTTTTGAATAACAATAAAAAAAACTACATTAAAATCTAATTATAATTTAATTAAATTCTAAAACTCTATTAGTAATTTGGATGAGATGATTTTTCAACCTTGAACTGAAGTATTCTTTTATTATTATAAGAAGAAGTATTTTATTTTTCTGGGAAAATGTATAGGGTGATTCTAAATACATGACAGAAACTTTAAGAGTTGGTACAGAACAATGTAAAAATCATTTATCGTATAGGAATGTATGGATACAAGTGCACCATCAGGGTACAAACACCAGGGGTCAATTTGGCCCCTTTTTATTACAACATTCATATCAGAAAATTCTTATACTATTTTTTTAAAATTTAAAACAGCCATTTCATGATTACACAAAGAAAAAATTCTTTTTAAATTTCCAGTGTGAAATCAAAATCTTTGAATAATAACAAAAAAAGAATTAAAGAAAGAAAAAAAAGAAAAGAAAACGCAAATTCGTGTATTTTCTGTGTCAGACAGAATTGCTTTTTTTTTAAATTAAAAAATTTCAGTTTGATACCGGAAATTTTCAAAGATGAATTCTTTATGCAATCCTCAAATGTCTGTCTTAAATAACAATAAAAAAGGCTCTATAGAAATAATAAATAATAATAATTAAAAAAGGCTATCTATAAAGGCTATTAAATTAATATTCGAAAAGAAAACAATGCATTTGAAGGATACGTAACATAACTTACGTATGGCTATTTCCATGAATAGTTGCAGTGTTAGTCACATACTATGATTTTTGGCTACCAATATTTCAGAACGAAATAATGTAACTTATTTTATGAAAAATATCTCATTAATTGAATAAGTCCAAAAAAACTTTACGAAAAAAACGGTGTCCAACAAGATGTTATTAGCATGTGACTTGCACTACAAAAACTCACAGAACTAGCAGTATGTAAAGTTTCATATTTTTTTCTTCGAAGTTGTGTTTTCTAGCAGTATTTAGAATCTTTGTTACAATTTTTTTTTTTTATTATTGTGGTGGTGGTGTGTGTGTGGGGGGGAGGGGGGTTGAAACTGAACACAATTTATAAGATATTTCCTTTGTGTTAGATTTCTCTTGAAAATATCTCACTATGAGTACCTACTAAAAGTGTAAGTTAAGAAAAAATTCGAAAAAATTCGGAATAATTTGTTTAATTATTTATTATTATTATTATTATTATTTGGAGAAAATTATAATATTAAGCTATAAAATAGTTTAAAAGTTGTATCACAATAGGAACGTAATCCAGTATTTACTAGAGATAAAACTAGTAATAAGACATTAAACAAACACATTATTAAATAAAATGCCTTAAAAAAAATCCAAACATAGTATTAAGTAATGTGAATCAAGATAGAAAATTTAGCGAACATTTTTATTTAGGATTCTTACTTGAATTACGAAAGAAGAATTTTTACTTTATGTAGTAACGGGAATTTTGTAATTATGTAAAACAAAAATTTGTAATTTTCGGTAAAAATTGAGAATTTTTGAAGGCTAAATTTGTTATCTTAAAGGTAACCCTTGACATTACCCTACTAACCACTGGATGTGATTGGTAAACCTTTTTCAATTAATATGTGTGATTGGATTGATTTTTTAACGGCCTTAAAACTTTGCATTTTTTACCTCTTAACTCCGAGGGGACTAGCGACCAGCATACGTGCCAAAGGTGCCCAGAATTTTTCAATATTTTCACCAGTTATTTTCTACTGTAAAGTATAACTTATTCAATCAGAGCATTTTCGCGATTCTGTTGCAGAAAAACTTCTGTCTTGAAAAACTGGTGGTAAAAAAGTTAAAAATAGTAAGCAAAAGGCTCTCGTTTTGAAGGGATACATTTTTTACTGTTTGATTTTAATCAAGACTTGCACGTGATTTTTTTTTTTTTTTTTATTCTTGTAAAATAAAATTCTAATGCTGCACTTCTTTATATAATCCCTTTCTGTTAGCGGATGAATGTCACTAATTAGATCACCAAATATTTTTTTTTTTTTTAATTGCCGCATCTGACAGATTCTTTTTCTTTAGAAATTTTGAATTCAAACCACAAACATTTAACTGATAATTTTACTTTCATTTAAACGCCTTAAATTTGTAAGGTTAATAATAATAAAATAAAAAGAATACTGCCCAGTTAAACTGATGGCATTGAGCTCACAGGCTACAAATGCTAATTGTACATTAAAGCCTTATATTTTCAAGGGTTAATTCCGTTCGAAAAAAAAATTAAGAAGGGGAAACAGCTCTCCCCTTTCCTCTTTTTTTATACTTAATCATTGAACCTCCTATACTATCAAAGACATGCTTTATCATATAAAAAATCTATATCCAAAATTCAGAGCAAATTAGATAATTCTTAATAAAAACCCATTTAGCATTTATATAATTTAAAAGGAGTTATCCCCTTCTTTTATACTTAACCATTAAACTTCCAAAACTATTCAGAGATTTGAACGAAATCTGAAAATTCTGCTTGAAAAACCTATTTATATAAATTAAGAGGGGGGGGAGGCATTAGAACCCCTGTTGCCCCTATTTATACTTATTCAATGAATACCTAATAACAGCCACGGAATCGCCTCATCAGAATGATCCTAATCTAAATTTTGAACGAAAACTTAATTCTGCATGAAAATCTCATTTATAACTAACGGGGGGGGGTGCATTAGAACCCCTGTTCCCCCTATTTATACTTATTTAATGAACACCTAATAACAGTCACGGAATCGCCTCATCAGAATGATCCTAATCTAAATTTTGAACGAAAACTTAATTCTGCATGAAAATCCCATTTATATCAACTAACGGGGGGGGGGGGCATTAGAACCCCTCTTCCCCCTATTTATACTTATTCAATGAACACCTAATAACAGTCACGGAATCGCCTCATCAGAATGATCCTAATCTAAATTTTGAACGAAAACTTAATTCTGCATGAAAATCCCATTTATATCAACTAACGGGTGGGGGGGATTAGAACCCTTGTTCCCCCTATTTATACTTATTCAATGAACACCTAATAACAGTCACGGAATCGCCTCATCAGAATGATCCTAATCTAAATTTTGAAAACTTAATTCTGCATGAAAATCCCATTTATATCAACTAACGGGGAACATGAGCCCCCCGTTCCCCCTCTTATACATATCGAATGAACTTCAAAAACTAATCAGGGAAGCGCCTTGTCAGGATATACCTACATACAAAATTTTAAGAGGATCGGATATTTTTATCATGAGTTATCGCGTTACGCACATACGCACATACATACAGAACGGGCGGGCACATAAGCTCTCAGGCTATGATAGCCTGTGAGCTAAAAAGGTAAAACTTTCTGTTAAGAATTCTGAATGCTAATCATTCAGGTATGCAAAATAGCATGACGCATTAAAATAAAAAATTTCGACAGTTTTCGTATAAATTAAGCACCACAAAAGCATAATTATTCATTTCATGAAAGGATTTTAAAAGGTCATTTCATACGCTACATTAGAAAATTCGTGTACGCATTTTTTTTATCTACTTAACAATAGATCAAAAGAATAGCTTGATAGTCTCTATTACTCTCATGTTCCCAACTAAATGTTCATAGATTGTTTACAGTATTCGCAACGCATTTCCCATGGTAACATTTAAAATGAAGGATGATTAATGTTTATTTGCGCTATAAAACGACCATAACTCACGATGATTGTTCTTCCCTGTTCCAATTCCTTTATAGTTGCTATAAAATATATTTTTTAAAAGAGGTGCAGCAAGCATTAATAGTAATACTAATATTAACTCCTTAACTGGCACTTTATTTTCCGTTCAATAAATTGAAAATAACATATTCTCACCCCAATTTCTTAAATAAAATATTCGTAACATTTAGTCTAAGCATTTCCTCCTTTAAATAGTATGAAACTATTTTTAAAAAAAAATTATGGTGTTAAATAGCTTTAAATGATAAATTAGGCGAATTTGTTTTGCCCGAATGGCGTACGGGCAAATTAGTAAACTCCTTCGTGACGGGAGCCTTTTTACGAAATTTTTAATGTTTTGTCACCGGTTTTAAAAAACAGAAATTTTTCTCTTATTGAATCGAGAAAATGCTTCGATTGAATAACACAAAATTTACAGTATAATTTTACTGGTGGGGATAAACAAGGATTCTTAAGCCTTTTTGTGGCAACTATACGTGTCGCTCGTCCCCAAGGGGTTAAGGGGTTAATTATAAATCCATCTATTGGACTACATTTAGGAATGGTTATAAATTATATCTAAAATCACCATGCGATTTATGCAATGTGCGAACAAGGTAATAAAATAAAGGAAAATATTTTTTGGTATCCTCTATGCACTTAAATCTCTAATGCCCATGGTAGTATTTTTGATAACATCAGAATTCCCAATTTAGTGGATTTTTTTAAATTCAGATATTCTGTTTTCAAACCAGAAATTTAAAATAGAAAATCAAAATAGAAATTATTACTTTGATCAACTACAGATTTTTCGTTATTATATAAAACGAAATTTGCTATTTGGATTTTCTAATATAAATTCTAATTATGCAACTTCTCGAAAGCATTTTACCCTAGAAATTAGACGGTTAATATTCATAGCTGAATGATCACATTTTGTTTACGATATTTTTAATGCATTTCCCATGTAATCATTTTAAGCGACTGATGATTCATTTCCATCTGCCATTTTGAAGCGATTATAACTCACGAAGTGTGTTCTCCCGAAGCATTTATAATTGCTATAAAATGACTCCTTTCTGAAAGAGGTTCAGCCCTTATAAAAAGAAAATATATATCTCCTTTGGTTGGACTAGTTTTGAAGAAGACTATCAATTATACAGACGCTCATCATCTTACTTATGCAATTCCTTTGTAGTTAAACATAAATGTTGCTCAATCACAAAATGTATCAACCCATTGTGGGCGGCAGGATACAGTATATTTCACCTAATTTTAATCAAGATTCACACCAGAAACTTTTAATTAAGTTTTATTTTTATAAGTTTAGAGACATATGTGGGAAACTCTTTCTTTAGTATGAAATAAATTTTTTCCAAGTTTCAGGTGCGAATTCAGAATTACATAAATATAATTGCTTGCCCTTTAAAGAATTAACACTTTCGTGGCTGGCAAAATCACATACAAACTTTATTCTGTTGCCAATCTTCATCTTTTTTTTTTTTTTAAGTTACCATTACTTTATAAAAAAAAAAAAAAAAAAAAAAAAAAAAAACTCAAATTAAAGAAAGCAAGTACTACTTTCCTTTTTTTAATGGTACCAAACACAAACTATGTATGCACTTTTTAAAGGTGCATACATGTTGCAAGGTGCTTTCCAACAAAGTTGAAATGTGTTTATGCTTTCGGTTTGTCTGTCTGTCTGGCTGAATGGTCGTGGCCGGATGGCTATCTGCCCGCGCTCTAATTCTCTTACATATACTCGGATTGCCATGAAATTTTTGGATGTTATTGGCGTTTACCCTAGCACAAATCTTATTGAAAATGAAGTTTCTACCATGATTAGTTTATTCACAGGGACAGTCAAAAGTTTTCTATTACAATACGGCCTATGAGAAAAAATCGTTTCAAATGAATTTTAAAGATGTTACACCCTGTCAAACATATTCAGATTTATATACATCTACTAAGTGCACTAAAATATGTATTTTGTAAAGTATGCACCGGAAAGAATTGTTATTATTCATTTACAGGGCCACAAAAAAGAATTCCATTACACAATAATAAAAGCGAGAAATTGTTTGCGATATATTATAATTATGGTAAGCGATTTCATTTATAATAAAATTGACATACATCGTTGAGGTTTAATATGAATTATTTCATGCACAATACGACGTGTATAGCATTTACACACACAAAAGATTTCAAATAGTATAGTCCATCCGAAGTAGTGTATATTATGGATGACGGCTGTTGGATGGATGAAATGCATTTTTAATTATGATATGCGCTTTTAAATTTCACTAAATGTATGCATATTATATGGTGTGTATAAATGCTAATAATTACGAAGTTTAGATATACAGGGTTACATAAAATATCTCGCAAAGGTTACTGAATATGAACGTTATTTGCTTAAAGGTGGTTTTTAAATAAGTTATACATTTTTACGTTGAACTGCATTCAGTTTAGTATGAAATGTTTTAGAATATAGATAAAGTAATATACAGGGTTTCACAAAGAACAGGATATATGGTCGGCTTTGGATGATAATATTTGGAAATGTGATTTAAGTATTTTAAAGAGAATTTTTATTTGAACTAAATTTTAGCAAAATACTTTCGTGTATTAAGGGTACTAGATAAACTACAGGACTGCACAAAAGTATTCAAGTATTATTCCATCTATTACAGTAAATCGTAGAAAGGAGAATTTCAACCAGTCAGGTGTTTTTTTCCTAAACTGATTTTCCCCATTATATAGTCCATATATCATCCGACAGATCAAATACGGGGCTGTTTCAAAAGTATTGGAATACATATTTGACTATAGACAGTAATACCTTATTTCCCTGGATAACAAGTTTTGTTAAAGATTTCATGAAGTGTTGGAAAGTGCTTCATAATCCATACTTAACGCATGATTTTTCTTGTTTGTGTTGTAAATAATATATATATATATTTTTTTTTCAGATACATAATTAATCGAAATTTTTCTTACCAAAATTCTGGTACATTGTGGCTTTTAGGAGTTAAAACTGAGTTGTTTAATAAACAAGCCACCGCCTTTCAAAAGGTTAAAAATTTACACTCGAGACGAGCCAAGTGACCTGCGTAAATCGGGGCTTCAAATACTTTGGACACCAGCATTTTAAAGAAATTTTCTTTGCCTTATCTAGTCGTAGAATTATCTGTTATTAAAAATATCGAAATAAACTGTAAGAAATTTGTTGTATATGGAACATTTTGAACCCTGATTTACATGGAAGATCTGGTAACACTAGTGGTAACTAAGAGTTACGTCTCGAGTAGAAAGGGTTAAAATATAAGCAAACAAAGTTTTCTCTTTCTATGATAATAGTTTAACGAAAAAGAAAGCAACTTCTAGCATTCTCCAAGTACTGAATGTTCGTGACTAATTAGTCGCATTTTGTTTACAATATTTTTAATGCTGAACTACTAAGTCTCCGGCTTTTTGCATACCATTATTTTAACCCTTCGAACTCTGGTGCCTCTTACACAAATTTTATTTTATTAGCACCACTTTTTAAAAAGAACTTTCCTTGAAGTAAACAATTTCAAAAATTCTCTGATTAAATAAGGGAAATTTTATTTTCCTTTATTACTGGTAACAAAAACAAATTTTGGAAGGAAAGACGATGTCTCCACAGCGGAGACAACGGAATGGCAAGGGTTAAGATGCTGCTCAGGTCACTCAAAAAGACCAGGATGATAATGTTAAAACCAATGTTGTTATGGGGGCGTTAATTTCAAATATCTCGCTCAAATTTTAATATTTTTATATTATTGTTCATAGTTGCCAACTTTTACGCATATTTGCTACCACTAAAATTGTACAGAGATTTTCCATTTGTTTAATCGTAAGATTTCGACGATTAAATGAGACAATATTTACTATAAAATTTTTTTAGTCGGAAAAATGCGTAAAAGTTGGCAGCTATGATTGTTTTAGCATAGGATGGCTGAGGACAATCTACAACCGAACTAGTTGTCTTTTCGATTTTAGTTATTATTATATTTTATTATGATAGTTTCACATTCAGAACTGATTCCAGCCGGTTCCGAAATCTAAAATAATTTTGTAAGAAAAATCTGAAACCAAAATTGAAAAAGTAAAAACTAGCCCGGTTGTAGATTATCCCTCAGCTATTCTATGAAAAAAAAAAAAAAAAAAAAAAAAAAACGTAAAAATATTAAAATTTGAGCGAGATATTTGAAATAGCGCCCCCATAGACTTAACATTATCATCCGGGATTTTTTGAATGACTAGTTTGGGCTCTTAATACAGAAAATGTTGTTTTATTTAATTGGAACATTTAGGCAATTTAAAAGAACTAGATTTTCACTAAAATAATAGTGGTGTGCCAAAAGCCGGAGACTTGGCAACTCTGTTAATGCATTTCCCATGGCAGCATTTAAAACGACAGATGATTAATTTTCATCTGCCATGAAGCGACCATAATTCACGAAGATTGTTCTCCCATGTTCCGCTGCATTTATAATTGCTACAAAATAACCCCTTCCTAAAAGAGGTTCCAGCCCATATAATGATAACAATAATAACAAAACTCCTTCGGTTGGACTAGTTTTAGAAAAGACCATCAATTACACGGAGGCTCATCATGCCACTTATGCAACTCCCTCGCACTTTATGCATATCTGCAAGTCCATCACAAAAAACAATTTAACGGATACCTGATTGTTCGGAAAAGAAACAAATTACGATAAATAATTGTAAAAATTCTCGTACGTGACTTGCTTTTGCTGATGCTTAAACCCCACATAACTTCAGTGGCATAAATTGTTTATTACTTGAATAGAACCAGTAGCCTTATCAGCTAGCTGTTTAGATTTTATTGGTCACTTCCTGTACTTCTAGAAAACAATGTAATCCAGTAAATTGTTAAATATTTTTAGAAGTATTAAAATAAATATAATTATTTACTTTTTTCCCCTTTTGTATTAACTCTGCTAAGGTGTTCGGTGTATTTCAATTCAAAAGCAATATTCAGAGTTTTAATTTCTTGCACACGGTATTATTTTAGACAATTTGTTGTTCTGTTAAATCGGTCGAAAATTCCAATTAAATAAAGGAACATTTTCTGAATTAAAATAGTGGCAGGATACTTGGGAGCTTTGCATATTTGAAATAATGTACATTCGAATCTGGTTAACCTTTTCAGGAAAGTAATTTTATTTTTGTTGCTTAAAACCCTTTCAATGGCGGTAACTAGAGGATTATAGCCACCTAATTTTACACCAAAACTGATATATAGCGCCACGAATATATTTATAAAATTTTACTTTAGAACGAATGTAAAATAGCGGATTTTTATTTTCTAAGAAATTTGAATTCTGGTGTCAGTCGATTATTTAATCTTTTTACAAACAGAATTCTTCTGTCCTTGAAAAGATTAAACTCCACATAACTGCAGGGGCATAATTTAATAAAATTGAATCGCTAAATTTAATAAAATTGAATACATTTAATATGTTCGACTATTGAAACCTCTTGCAATAGGATCAGCTAATGAATTGACACTGCGGACTTGATAAACAAATATTTTTTTAACATCACATTCTAAGAAACTGGGGCCGAAATGCTGCGGACCAAACCAGACCTGGCGCAAAATAGTCCCGATAATTAGTTTTCACGTTAGGTTTATTAAAACGTAAGCATTTTTTGTTAAAAAAAAAAAAAAAATTAAAGGAAAAAAAATATTTGTATATATAATATTTTAATAAAAGATAAATAAAAATAATAAAACGCCCGGTAATTTAATTTAATTAAAATAAGACGCCCGGTGTCCCCATTTCAGAGGCTCCAAGAATTATCCCGTGTAACCAATGCGCTTGACACTAGAATTCTCCATTTTTCTGTATGAATAAATTCTTTCAGATTTCATTTTGTATCATGCTATCCGTTATTCTGCGTTGAGGGGAACTTAATACAGTAAAAACCTGTATAGACAGAAACTCTTTATATCGGAAATTTTGTATCGTCCCTTCCAACGGAATACGTTTCAAGCATAGCTGCCTAAACAAAATGCTGCCTAAACGGAATCTATTGCGGTTCTTAACGATTTCGTTGCCATAAATTTTACTGTACTTTGTTCAAAATACCTTGCGTAAACGAAATCTGTTATCTGTTTATAATTAAATTATTTTTAAAAAATAAAAATTTCATAGTCCATGCAATGGAAGTACAGTAGTAGCCCGGAATAACGCGGTCCGATATACCGCGAATTCGGATAAAAAGCGGGATAAGTATGTCCCCCGAAAAAAAAAAATTAAATAAAGATAATAAAATTAAATAAAGATAATATAAATATATATATAATATTTTAATAAATTTACACATAGGTTACAAGTTATTAAATGTAATATTTTGACACTTACTTTATTTGTAGACGAATAAGCAATTTTTTTAATGTAAAGGGTCAAAGTACCGGATCAATTGACGATAGTTAATCTGCTAAATACAGTCAATCAGGGTAACTTTGACCTATTATGATAACTTTGGGTAAAGAGAGAAAAAGATTAAATTTGCTACGTCACTTGAGTTAATGGCTAAGTTTTGGTCTCAAAATATTGATAGCAGCACTAGAGTGAGTTTGGCAGTTCACTGGAAATAATTCGTTAAGATTCAACAATGGTTGTATTTGTTTTGTCTCATTTTATTCTTAACCACTCTTTTTAACTATACACTTAACTGCGTTCTTTTACTAATTCGAAAGCTACGGTGATACATCATCAAGTTTTCCACACGCCTGTAACTGTAACTGTTATAATTAATATCCGCATGCGTTAAAATAACCTGAATATAATGATACTCTTAACACATTTAGCTACTGGTGTTAAGGAAAAAAATACAGTCTTTTATCATCCTATAAAAATTCAATTAAAACTTTTATTCAATTCAAAGCTTCTTCCGGGCAGTTCACCCAAAAAGGAAGATTTGATGTGACCTCTGAAGCCTCTCTGCATAATCTTTTTGCATCCATTAAATCTTTGCGATGGGCGTGGTGAAATTTTAATAATTTCTTTTCTCAAAGATTTGATATGCGATAGAAGATTTAATAGAACAGGGAAATAAGTGTTGGTTAAGATATATTTATTATTTAATCGTCATTATTAAAGGTAGTACAATAAAAAAAGGAAGAAAAATCCTGCTTCAAACATAGATTTGAAAACTCTTTCAAACACATTCAGAATAATGTAACAAAATTGCACCATTTAACCCGTTCAGGTCAGCTTCCTATGAAATTTATTCGGTTTACACCACTTGTTGTCAAATAATTAAATTTAGCTTATTAATCAGAATAGTTCTTATTAGGCTAATTTTACTTTTCTTTTTTAGGGTTATCAGAAAAAGAGCTTTTAGCCTTTGAAAGGCTTTGAATAATTAAAGGTCCTTCTATTTTTAGGAATTGTTTCAGCATTTAAAAAATGTTTTAGACAATTTTTTAATACACTTTTTAAACCTCTTTTATTTCTTTTTTTTTTTTTTTTATCTAGATAATTTTACTTGACAATTTTTAATTTCGCCTAAAAATATTTTTATTTATTTTAAAATTAAATATAATGATGCTGTCATTTATGCAACGGTTTAATAATTATAGATAACAATTTATATTTATTAATTAAGGATAAAGTGTTTTAAAAAAGATATTAAATGGAACACTCTGTGAGATCTGCGATCATACTTTTCATACAAATTTAATTCAAGAGATTTACTTTTTAAGATATTTTATGTCTCTTAGAATGTCTTTAGAAAATAATCCAGTTTTATCGCATAAGAATTCCTTGTAAAATACACATAATTTATAAAGAGGTTAATTCGCAGAATCCTTCTTGGAATTCTGTAAGTAATAATAATACTAAATAAATAAATAAATAAAGCCAGAACATCATAAATATCATATAAAAATTGTATTTACTTTTCCCCTTTTACTTTTGACCTCAATCATTCTGAACTCAAGGTATTATAATTCATATTTAAACATAAAAAATCCTGTTTATACACTCCCATAGCACAAAGAAATGCGCAACTAATATGATTAACTCATCCATATACGAAATGTAATCTTTTGTGTATGTAATGTTCGATAATCATTATCTAAATATATAATACACCTTCTTTTTTTCCCCGTGCTCTTCCGCATTACAAAAACTGTGTTCTTATTGAGTGATTCTCAATTAAATATATTTATTCCATCAGTTTACGGTTTATAACCACCTGTTTTAAGCTAGAAATAAATTGTAAAAGTATGATATGGTTCTAGTTTAAGGAGATAGATCGGTGAAGTTATGAAGCAGCAACAAGAGTGATAGATACAATTGTTGTTTATAATATGGGGATGTAATCTAAGTTAGGTCAGTAGTTGAAGAGGCTTGGGTCATGGAAAAGTATACTTATCGAGAAGTAATATATTTTGCGATTTTATGCGTAGTTAAAAACAGCGAAATGTTAAAAGAACTAGTGAAATGATTTTCACTATTTAATAAATAAATAATAGTTTTTAATGACTAATATAATGAATAATAATTTTTAATGACTAATATAATGTATGACTAATATAATGAATAATAATTTTTAATGACTTATTAAATATTTAAATATTTAATAAGTCATTTATGCAACGGATTAATAATTATAAATTAAAAATTTTTATTTATTAATTAGGATAAAATTTTTAAAAAAGTTATTAAACGAAATCCTCTGTGCAATCTGCGATCACACTTTTCATCCAAATATTACTCCATCGGCATTGCATCTAAACTTATTTTATACCTCTTAGAATGTCTTAAAAAGATAAACCTTTTTATCGAATGAAAATTCTTTGTAAAATACACATAATTTATAAAGAGGTTAGTTCGTAGAATCTTTCTTGGAATTCTGTAAAAATAAATAAATAAATATAAAATAAAATAAAATAAAAATAAAAAATACATAAATATATAAATTAAGCAAGAACACCATGAATATCTTATAAAAAATGTATTTATTTTTCACCTTTTACTTTTGACCTCAATCATTCTGAACTCAACGTACTATAATTCATATTTAAACGTAAAAAAATAATTAGGAAATGCGCAAATAACATGAATATCTCATCCATATACGAAATGTAATCTTTTGTGTATGTAATGGCCGATAATCATTACCTAAATATGTAATACTCCTCCTTTTTTTTTTCTCCCGTGCACTTCCGTATTACAAAAAACTGTGTTCTTATTGCGTGGTTCTCAAATATATTTATTCCATCAGTTTGCGGTTTATAACCACCTGTTGTAAGCTACAAATAAATTATAAAAGTGTGTGATATCATTGTAGTTTAAAGAGATCGATCGGCGAAGTTATAAAACAGCAACTAAAGTACTGTTGTTTATAATATGGGGATGTAATCTAAGTTAGGTCAGTAGTTGAAGAAGATTGGGTCATGCAAAAGTATATTTATCTTTATATATTTTGCGATTTTATACGTAGTTAAAAAAAAAAGCGAAATGTTAAAAGAGCTAGTGAAATATTTTTTTATTTATTTTAAAATTAAATATAATGGCACATTTATGCAACTGTATAATAATTATAAATAGCAATCTATATTTATTAATTAAGGATAAAGTGTTTTAAATATGATATTAAACTAAACCTTCTGTGCGATCTGTGATCACACTTTTCATCCAAATTTAACTCCGGTGCAATTGCATCTAAAAATATTTTATGTATCTTAGAATGTCTTCAGAAAATAATCTAGTTTATTGCATGAAAATTCTTTGTAAAATACATATAACTCATAAAGAAGTTAATTCGTAGCATCCTTCTTGGAATTCTGTTAAAAAAAGAATAATATATAAATAAATAAAGCAAGAACACAATGAATATCATATAAAAATTGTATTTACTTTTCACCTTTTACTTTTGACCTCAATCACTCTGAACTCAACATATTATAATTCTAAACATAAAAAAATCTCGTTTATACACTCTCCCATAGCACATAGAAATACGCAACTAACATGATTATCGCATCCATATAGGAAATGTAATCTTTTGTGTATGTAATGGCCGGTAATCATTATCTAAATATATAATACACCTCCCTTTTTTTTCCGTGCTCTTCCTTATTACAAAAAACTGTGTTCTTATTGCGTGGTTCTCAATTAAATATATTTATTCCATCAGTTTACGGTTTATAACCACCTCTTTTAAGCTACAAATAAATTGTAAAAGTGTGTGATATGATTGTAGCTTAAAGAGATAGATCAGTGAAGGTATGAAACAGCAACGAGAGTGATAGATGCAACTGTTGTTTATAATATGGGGATGTAATCTAAGTTCGGTCAGTAGTTGAAGAAGATTGGGTCTTGCAAAAGTATATTTATCGAGAAGTAATATATCTTGCGATTTTATATGTAGTTAAAAACAGCGAAATGTTAAAAGAGTTAGTGAAATATTTATTTTTTTTCCATCATAGTATAAAAATAACAACCCCTGATCGGTATTATTATTATTATGCCCTGAACAATGATGTTTCGTTTAACCCCTTCGGCACGAGCATCGTTTACAGAATTTTTATTCTATTGTCACCCTTTTTTTAAGTAGAATTTTTTTTCCTAATCGAATCGCAAAAATGTTTGGATTAACCCCCTTGCGGACGATTGAAGCAAAAACCCTTAAGAAAACTTGTCTTCCCCACCACTAAAATTATACTATAAAATTTCCTTTATTTAATCGGAGCATTTCTCTGAATTAGTAAGACACAAATTTCTGTTTTTAAAAGCCAATGATTAAACGTTAAAAATTTCCGTTAAAAACTTCCGTCGCGAAGGGTTAAATAAGGCAACATTTATAGTAAAATTTTACTGATGAGAATAATCAAGAATTTTGAACTACTTTTGCGGAATGTATTCCGGTATCTCGACGCCAAGATAGACTCTGTACTTTTAGGGAAGAAACAAAGACAAATTAGATGCAAAATAGGTACTACGAACATAGATACATAATGAGATATATTTTAATCTCATTTAAACGAATCTTTGGGAAGCACTGATTAAATTCGCTATGCTGAAAAATTCGTCAAAGTGTATATTTTTATAACGAAAAAAGGTAATATAACATTTTTCTAACCAATACAAATAGTATCTGTTAAACCTTAGCTGCCAACTTGTACGCATTTTTCCTACCGCAAAAATTTTATAGTAAATTCTGTCTTTTTTAATCGCCGAAATCTTATGATTAAACAAATGGAAAATCTCTGTACAATTTCAGTGGTAGCAAAAATGCGTAAGAAGTTGACAGCTACGGTTAAACTGAAAAATTCGTAGAAGTGACATTCATCGTAACTCAATTTTACTGTATGTTATATAAGGGGGAATGGGGAAGGTTGACCAAGTTTTTACAAAATGATTTTTTATTTTTTTAAATATTGAACCTAGAATAAAGTTTTATGTATTATTTTATTCATTATAATCAGTTATCAAATTAAAATAGTGACTTAAGTGTAATGTGTAAGAAACTTGAAAATTGATTGATTTTAATCATAAAATAAGAAAGAAAAAATCATGCACGAAGCATAAATTATGAAGTACTTTCCAACACATTCAGAATAATGTAACAAAATTTCATCGTTTACAAAACATTAAAATATTGCATCTGATTTCATCATATGGAAATGTATAACGCATTTCAAACCGAAATTCGGCTGTTCCCATCTACAATTAGAAAATTGTCCGAATTTTCTAGCAGCCCTGTATATGAAATAGAAATTTATATGTACTAACAAAATGCATTCCAAAATTTAGTTCATTTAACCGATACTGCAGAACGATTGCAGTTTAAAATACCCTGTAATTCACCTGTAATAGCAAACTTTTGTAATAAGGAGAGTTGTATGAGAATACTTTAGTGCAGCCTGTATATGAAGTATAGAATTTTTATCTAACGAGTAATATGAAAAAAAATAATTAAATTTAAAATCGCTGACCAATTTTAAAACGCACTCTTCAGGAATCAATACGTAAAGACAGTACTGTAACAGATTTCTTTTGTATGTCCCTGTAAATTCATAAAAATAATGCTGTGAATGCTCTGTTTTAACGTGATAGTTGTGAAATTTAGTGATTTATATCAGTTTCAATACATTTGAAATAGCGTAATATCATTAAAATATTCTTCAAGTGATTTTTCTCAATATACTATGATGTAATGTTTGTCCCTTTGAATGTCCCAGTAAATGAATCATTAATCGTGCATACTTCATATGCAACATGTAATATTCATATAGAGCTTGGTGCAATGCAATGGAATACAAAAATGAGCAACATTAAAAAGCATCAAATATATTATATAACCAACAGACTTATTTCGGTAGTATTTAGCGTACTTTCGTCAGTGCTAGGGGAGGTAAAAATTTTCTCATATATATGCTCATATATTTGCTCATATATGAGCAAATTTCTACCTCCCCTAGCACTGACGACGGCACGCTAAATGTTACCAAAACCGGTCTGCTGCTTATATAATATATTTGGTGCTTTTTAACGCTGCTCATTTTTTATTCCAATATCATACATGCTTTGGTAACCCTAAATAATCCTCATCACTTGTATGAAAATCCGAGTATATTTACGTGAGTTAGAGCGTGGACAGACGCACAGACAAACCAAATACATAAGCACTTTTCAACTTTGTAGGAAAGTTCTTAAAAATAATGAGCCACAGTGCCCGACATATGGGAAGCTTGATCCACTTTATTTTATAATGGAACATTTGTTAAAGGAAATAAAAGTTTAAAAAAATGCAGAATAAATTTTTGTTACTTGGTTTAGTTAATATTAAAAATTATTTCGGAAAATATGGTGTGTAAAAAACCCTGCTTAGACGGCATTTAAGACACAGGAGAAAAAAATGCTTTTTAAACTTCCAGTTTTCTTGACTCTTGACCTAGCAGCCAACTAATTGCCAAATAGTTTGGCTTCATATCACTGCGTTAACCCTTTGATTACGGGGTTGGGATATTATATGTCGTCCCATAGACGATATCTTTATTATATTCGCACCACTTTTTAAAAACTAATCAGTGTCATAGATTTGCACCGGAAAAATTCCAAGAAAAATGTATCGCAAACTTTTTTTTCTAAATTGTGGTGCGAATGAATATAAAATATTCGCCATTTCTATCCCGTAATCAAAAAGTTAATGTAGGTGAAATTTGTCTACACGCTTTCTTAACGCGATTTAATCTATTTATGCTCTTTTACAGAACATGAAAATATAAAATTTATTAAGGCTGCTGTTTCATCCCATTCGACACCCATTTTTCGAATGTAAGCATTCGAAAAAGGAATATGTAGAATTACGCGATTAGATACCGTACTGTAGAAATTCACACCGAAGTGATGTGATTCAAATGATGAGAAAATCCCCATCCGTTGAAAAACCCATTATTTTTTTCCGAACCATCAGCGATAATCTAAAAGCATACTTTTACTGAAATTTCGAATTTGTTGTAGGCGAAAAGTTCACGATGCTGTGGAACCACAATATCCCATTAATAGACAATTATCCATCCAAACATCAGGGTTGTTCAGGCCTTTGTTTTGGCGATACTCGGTATTACACTGCGGGGGAGTCACGATTAAAAATCGTGCGCGAAAAAGAATCAGACGAAATGGATAACTGCATGATTTAGCCAATTGTAACTTTAAAGTTTTTATCTAATCATTTATTATGCAAATACTTAATAATCCATGAACCATCATGGTGCGACGCTACGTGTTTAATATTTCTTTTGCGACCTCTATTTCTAACGTAATATAAAATTTACATAAATTTATAGTCGTCAAAAACAATTAAACGGAATTAGAATACTTTACTGTAAAAGGTTTTTGTCATATGTTACATTCCGTGTTGGTTTGTAAAGTCATAAGGAACATTCGAATAAAAAATAGCATTGTATGATTTAGCTAATATGTTTTTTACAATACTATTTAACGAATTGTGAGTTAAAGTTTTTAACTAATCATTTATTCTAGAAATATGTAAATCTCACAGGCGCTATATTACATGTTTAATCCTTTTTTCTTGCGACCTCTATTTCTGGTGCAACATAAAATTTACATACAATTTATAATCTTCAAAAAGAAAAAAAAATCAACGGAATAAAAATATTTTTTTTTCATTCTTTACTTTAAGAAGTTTTTGTCATATATTTTATTTCCGTATTTGCTTATAAATTCATAAATAACATTGAAATAATAATAAAAGAGAGAATTTATTATATGATTTAGCCAATGGTAACTTAAAGTTTTTTACCTAATTATATATTATGCAAACATGTAAGCATCATGGTGAGATGCTACATGTTCAATATTTTTTCTGCGACCTCTATTTCTAGTGTAATATAAAATATAAATACAATTTATAGTCGTCAAAAACAATTCGTAATTTGGTATTCTTTAGGATACTTTACTGTAAGAGCTTTTTTTTACATATTTTATTTCCGTGTTAATTTGTAGTCTTAAGGAACATTAAAATAAAGAATAGTATCGTATGATTTTGCCAATATGATTTTTACAGTGTGATTTAACGAATTGTGACTTAAAGTTCTTAACTAATCATTTATTATGGAAATATGTAATATTCCACGAAGCCTCACTTGTGCTATATTACACATTTAAGAGCCCACAATAGTCACAGAAAAAGTACGCAAAAAGACCCGGATGATTATGTAAAGTATATGGGAGCGTTCTTTTCTAATATTTCGCTCAAATTTTAATGTTTTTACACGATTTTTTTTTGCATAGGCTAGCTTAGGACGATCTACAACCGGGCTAGTTTTTACTTTTTCGATTTTGCTCATATATTTTTTATATTATTATAGTTTCAATTTCAGAACCGGTTTAAACCGGTTTTGAAAGTTAAACTATTTAAAAAAAAAAATCTGAAACCAAAATCGAAAAAGTAAAAACTAGCCCGGTTGTAGATCGTCCTAAGCTAGCCTATGCAAAAAAATCATGTAAAAACATTAAAATTTGAGCGAGATATTAGAAAAGAACGCTCCCATAGACTTTACATAATCATCCGGGTCTTTTTGCGTACTTTTTCTGTGACTATTGTGGGCTATTAATCATTTTTCTTGCGGCCTCTATTTCTGGTGTAGCATAAAATTTACATACAATTTATGATCGTCAAATAGTAATAATAACAATAATAATGATATTTCGACGGATTAAAAAATAATTCTTAAAATATCTTACTTTAAAAGGATTTTTGTCGCATATCATACATTCGTATCGGCTTGTAAAGTCATAAGGAACATTTAAATAAAATAAAAGAACATTTATTATACGAGGATCCCAGAAGCCAAGGGGTATAACTGACAAAATTGAATAAAATGAACTAAGTGCACAGATAACCTGGAAGTTTATCTGTACAGTTTTTTACTTTTCTGGTAAATTAATATATCCGATTTCCCTTTTATGTGCTGCGTTATAGAGGTAAACCACTTTTTCCGAAAAATAACCAATATTGATCAATTACAAATTTAAAGAAAATTGTACTCTGTTTTTCTTACAGTTATTGAAATGATAGTTCAAAGTTGTAACTTAAAGTTTTTACCTGATTATTTATTATGCAAATGCGTAATTAATCAATAAATCCTGAGGGGTGAAAAGCCATGCTTTTAACCCCTTAGGAACGAGCGACACGCATACGTGCCGCGAAAAGGCTTAAGAATCCGTGTTTATCCCCCACAAATAAAATTTTACTGTAAAATTTGCCTTATTTAATCGGAGCATTTTCTCGATTTAAAAAGGCACAAATTTCTGTTTTTAAAAACAGTTGAAAAAACGTTAAAAATTTCGTAAAAGGCTCCCGTCTCGAAGGGGTTAACCACTTGAGAAATAAGCAGTAATGTAGCTGCAATATTGCTTTCCCACCGGAATAATAATAATAAAAAAATATTTTAAATTAAGGAAAAGCAATTTTTAGCATTCGGCCCCCCAAACTTAAAAATATAAAATTTCGTTCAAAATTTCTGATGCGAATCTTGCTTGAACTAGATGGTTAAAAATATATTCAAGGGATTAACCATTTTTTGCGACCTATATTTCTAGAGTAATGAAAAGATTAAATACAATTTATAGTCGTCAAAAACAATTCGATGGAACAAAGGTATTCCTTAACCTCTTACAAATATATCTGTTTTCAGAAAGTGGTGTGAGATGGAATTAAAAAATAAGAATCCTCAAAGGAAGACTTGAAAATTTTTTTTGCTCAAAAGATTTAAAAAAAATTGCTGCAAGAGCTTGTTGTCACATATTTTACTTCCGTGTTGCCTTGTAAGGTCATATGGAACATTGAAAAAAAAAAAATTCTTTTTCATTTTTATGATATCGTAAACTATGCTCAGATGTACATGTGTAGTTTTAATGTGCGTATCACATATTTTAAAATGAGGTAAATTAAGATAATGACTGTTTTATA
Source organism: Maratus speculifer (assembly GCA_964019185.1). Lineage (NCBI taxonomy): Eukaryota > Metazoa > Arthropoda > Arachnida > Araneae > Salticidae > Maratus > Maratus speculifer. The sequence continues at coordinate 148,575,537 of OZ025303.1, forward strand.
TGATTGAGGTAAATTAATCTTGTAGTAGTTGGATAAGGTTTGATGATAAATATTTTAGATTAAAAACAAAAAGATAATTAAAAAGAAAAAAGATTGTTACGCTAGATATTCATGAATCATTAATTCTTTATTGTTTATTTTTTCCCCATTTCGCATAAACAAACAAAAAAATAATAGCAACAACAACAACAAAAAATTCTTTGAGCTGGTATAAGGAAGGAAAAATTTATTAATATTACTTTAAATTTTCAAACAAAATTTTAAACTTTTTACCGTTTTTGGCATAATGTGAAGCAGAGTATATTTCACAGGATAGCCATAAGTCAAGATATTTTCCAGAGAAAATAATGGTGTTTACCCTAAAAAATTTACTGATCAGTGTTCACTACGGGTCGGATCATACATACCAGTAGACTATTTTTTATTATCTTTGTACTATTTTATGAAAAGATAATCTCTGCCATACACTATACCAGCGACGGCGAACCTATGGCACGCGTTCCATAAGATGCACTTGAAGGATAAGTTTGGCACGGCATTGCTTGTGGCTAAAATAAAAATAAAATGAGATTACACAAAATCACGATTATTTTTTTTAAATGTCTATTAAATGGCAATTGAAAAATTTAATTACGGCACATATCAAAACCCAATTACTTATGGTTTCCAAAAATTTTCAAACCAAGACAATATTTGAAAACTACCGACAAGAATTTGTTAGACATTAGTAATTTCATAGGCAATTTCGAATTTGTTTCACAGCTACTTAAAGAAGCAGACATTTGTCAATTTTAAAAAAATTCTGCCTATCTACACTTTCGAGTCTAGATAGGTAGTTTCAGTAATTCCCTTCATTTTCAATAATGAATAATATCAAAACTCAAAGTGAAAACACTTGTCAGATACACCCGGTTCAGTTTTCATTGAAATTAACTATATATGAAGATGCAACAACAGAAATCAAATCACATCGTTCTTTTAAAATTAATTTCTAAAATGTATTTGTTTCTATTATTTTAATTTAAAATACGCGTTCCTCTTATTTTTTAAATCCTAATAGAAATTTAAATTTTAATCTATTGTTTACCCTTTCTTTTTTTTTTGGGGGGGGGGGGGGTCACGTAAAATATTGTTTTTGATCAAATTTGATACGCGATAATTAAAATTTCCGCCAACCCTGAACTACACTAACGTACTTTTCTAAGATAAATTTAGCCTAGGGAAATTTTTATGTAAATTGTGGTACGAATGAATATAAAAATAATTGCTAGTTTCAGCCCGTAATCAAAAGGTTAAAATGGTGTGGCATAAATGTGACAGAAATAAATCTATTTAACTATAACAAAATCTCATAATTTTTTATGCAAATTCTTAATGACCCATGAAGTTTCATAGGTCCATATTGAATGATTGACAATTTTTTGAAACCTATTTGTAGCTTAACATAACATTTACGTACAATTTATAGCAGTCAAAAACAATTTGAGGCGATAAAAATATTCCTGATAAAGAACGTTAGTGTAATGATTCTTTCTGGTATATCTTACTTTTGCACTGAATGGGGACATAGAACATTCAAAAGAAAGCAATCATATTAAGAATTTTGTAAAGTATACTGAGAGAAAATAATGATTTGTATGCGCGTTTAATCGATTTCAAAATAAAAATGCAGTCAAAAACGAGACCACTCCAGACATTTCGATCACCAAATATCCCCTTCCCCCCTTCATGATAAGTAATGATTCGGATTCCGATGAAGAAAATACTGTGTTTGAGAAACATGGACCTGGGTGATATTTCATTATTTTCTAATAATTTTATGTTTTAAATATACTGGATTTTATGTTGAACTTGGACATTTTATACTTCATGCGAGGCTCCTAAGTGGACCGCCAAATGAATACCAATAGTTTCTTAGAAAAAACTTTCCTTTTATATTTTTTCTTCAAATTATGCAGAAATCACTTTTGGAGGTTAATTCTAGAGCAAAAGTTGTAGGAACTTAAATCATGAAATTTTCTGTTAAAATATTAGTATTCTGTTTGTGTATCATTTGGGAGCCTGTTCTGTTCAGGTTATTTATTTTATAGACTGTTTTAATTTTAACTATAATTTTTTTTCTTTCTTTTTTAAGCATTTTTTTAGATAGGATTTTTTGTTTTTAAATTACATTTATCATCCCATTGCTAATTCATTTAATTTTGGTTTTCATTCTGTATGACAGAATTGCGATGTTTTTAATATTTTGCATTTTTAAAAAACTTAATTGTTTAATTGTTTTATTACTTTACCTTTTTAACATCGTCATCTTTTCAATATTTTACATTGTGTCCTTATTTATCTATATATGTTGTAGTATTTTGGCATGGTCAACTGATTTCATTTATACATTTTATAATTATTTTTTTCTTTTGAAGTATGCTTTTATATCTTATTTCTCTTTGGTATTAAAAATTTTTCTTGGCGCGATAAATCTCTATCAACCAACCAACCAATCCCCGAACGCTAAAAATATAAGTGAATACAGAAACAGCCAGTATACTTGAAATTTTTCTTATTTTTTTTTAATATAAAATATATGTTGGATGAGCCCTCATCATACTGAAATTTTATCGATTTTTGATTTTCTTTTATATGTATTTTGCTACCATACTTGTATTTTGATAACATTTTGCTTTATTATATATACAGAACTGAAGACATTCGGTCTAAAAGTTTAGAAATCTGTGTTATATAGTAAGAAATTATTAATTTCCTTTAAATTTAATTTAGAAAAAATCAGTTTAAATCAAAGGGTTGCCAGATTAAAGGTTACAAATAATTGCGTAGGTAATTAAAAAAAAAATTAGAGACATTCAGTTTGGTAACGTAATAACATTTTATATAACTTTGATGCTTCAAAGGTATTTGACCTTTTAAACTAAATGTCAAAAACCTTTTATTTTATTTTTTTTCGTATTTTTATGAAAGATTTTGTCCATATAGTGTTTATGAGCAAATTCATAAATCAATTGATAACATTTGTATTCGTTGGTTTTTCGAAAACTTTCTAAAATACTTAGTATGTTGCGAAAAAAATGAATTAAAATGAGATTTGAACAAAATAAATTCTTTAAGTTCAATTTCATCACGTATACTTTTTTATTTAAACGTCTAGAAAGTATATACATTATTTATAACATTTTCGTCTGTATTGATTACGTGTCTCCACATTTCTAAATTCAAGTTCCATTAGTGAACAAAGGTTAAAGACACTATAAATCTCTATATACAGTAATATATATCTATAAGTCCCTTTTTACAGTGTAGAAAAGAACATAAACAACTAAAAACACTTTCGTTTCAAGATTTTGTAACCATTCTCTAATTCTAGAATAGCTTAGGTTTTTATATAGCTTATATTACCCATATTTGGAAAAATTTCAAAATCTCCCAAGTCTTCCATTAGTGATACAAATTTGTCACCGCTATAAATCTCTTATTATCTTTCCCTGTATTTCCAAGAACTTAAAAAGGAGTGTATTTATTTGTAATAAAACAATTTGTTCACACCGTTCTGACCAAATATCTCACCCCTAAACCGCAATTTCGTCACTTTACTACAAGTGTTATTTCTTTCACTGTTATTAAGAAAGACCACGCGATTTTTTTTTTCATTCTCAAAGATCTTTGACCTTATAGTTGAGGAAAAAGTTTAAAACCGCTATGCCTGATTTGCTGAAACAATGTAGAACAAGAGTGTTTAAAATGAAATCTAATGTTCTCTTAACACTTGAGTTTTTCGTTTTATTTATCAACTTCTCATGATTGATTGCCTTGTATACGTCAACCCCCTAATGGAATATGCCTATTCGATCCAAATTTCAATCTTTCCTAAGCTTGTCACGTTAGATTTTGGTGACATTACTTGATAACCCGAAGAAGACTGCGGTAGGGAAGGTCCCTACCTACCTCTGACCTGAGTTTGCAATTTTGATGAAGGCGGTAGATGACATTTTAAGGTGAGTTCTTCGAAAACCCGCTGGCATTTCAAATGCTCTTATGTAATCGGTTGTTTGATCAAATAAAAACATATCAGATAAATAAATACGTGATAGAAATGTATTGCATGTAAAGGAAAAACAAATCTTACTTTTTTCAATTTAGTGTAGTAATTATATACATATGCAGCTAAACAAATTATATATAATATTTAAGTATAATTATTAACGTCTTGTTTCATGTAATTAACGGTTTAATTCTCAGGCTAGAACGCTTTCCTGAAATTGCGTAAATTAGAGAATAGAAATTCGTATAAGAAAATTTTAATAAAAAAATTATTAAAAATGAAATGGTCTGTTATTAATTATAGCAAAAATTTTTATTTTAAATTTCTGGTTTGAATACGGGCTACCTGAAAAAAAAATAATGAATCACTGAATCGGTAACATTGATGATAGCAAAACTGCTATCATGGGCATTAACCCCTTAATGGTCGCATTAAATTACAGTTTTAAAATTCAAATTCATTATTGCCACCACTTAAAAAAAAAAAAATCACCATACTTAATGGCAAGTAAAATGATACCAGAATAAAGCCTAACATATCTTAATAGTAGTATAAACACTATCTTATAAAACTGGTGGGAATCATACAATCTATATTATAAAGGCCTACTGTGTGCGTAGGCCTTTATATGCGCCGCAAAAAAAAATCACCATACTTAATGGCAAGTAAAATGATACCAGAATCAAGCCTAACATATCTTAATAGTAGTATAAACACTATCTTATAAAACTGGTGGGAATCATACAATCTATATTATAAAGGCCTACTGTGTGCGTAGGCCTTTTATGCGCCGCACAGAGACGCATCCTACCGTATGCGTCTCTGTGCGTAACGCATACGTCATTTTGCGCATGGCAACACTTTCAAATTTTAAATGAACTTTCGGTATTGCAATTTTTGCTACTAAAAAAATTTAAACTTCTAAATGCCGCACATTTTCAATTTTTACACCATCGTGTAGGGGAAAAAATGTACTTTTAAATGAAATTTGTTTGAAAGCTGTACCTTAATTTGTTTTTGAAATATTAATTTTTTTGTAGTTTTTAGTACTGCTTTTCTAATGGTGGCAACAGGAGTACTCCATTTCTATTAAAAGCAAAGGAAAAAAAGAGAAAAAAAATTCATTGCTGTATCTTTATGTTGCCATTTTTTACATTAAAAGGGAACAAATTGAAATTTAAATATCTTCTGTTATAAAACCCGGTGAATTTTCATTTAATTTACAAAATTTAATTTACACATAAAAGAATATCAACAGTTTAATATCTATTTCAGCTAATAGCATTGAGACTTCAAGTTTTGAATCAAAATGATCAAATGACCATTTTTTCGAAAAGGGGAATACAGATGCGAAGTATTTGTAAATTTTGATATGGTGAAAATGATGCCGGGTTTAGATTTCACGTGAAAAAAATTCTATGACTGAGTCAAAGTTGAATAAATTTTGCTTTTTTTCATTTTGGAATACTAGCATAAGAACTTTAATTGATAACTTTATCATAATAACATATCTTTATTATTTTTTACTGCTTACATATACGATTAAAGTTTAATTTTAACAATTTCTACAACTGCGTTTTATAGAAATAGTATTTTGTTAATTTGACAATAAATATCGTTTGTTTAAGACTAGACGTACCAATATAAAATGAATTTTTTACTATAACTAATTTTGTAGGTTTATTATAAGTCAATGAATCAGTTTCTTCTTAAAAATTTTCTTTCGTCAAAATTTGACGGGTTCTACCTCGTTCTGAATAAAAGCCGTAAAGCTTGCAGCCTGTGAATGTCTTGAGTGCGACGATTAAGTGGTTTAAGTGTTCAGTCTTAAAAAACGTATAAATGTTTAGAAATAAAATAAACTAAATAATACACGATTCTTAATACAAATAGTTACATGTAAAACTACGATTATTTTTGATTATTATTATTATTATTATTTTATAAAATTACGATAATTTCGATGTTTTTTCAGTTAACGTGAGAAAAGATTGTTTTTTATCTTAATTTTAAATATTTTATAATTCGTCTTTTGCTCCAGATTTTAGCAATTTTCAATTTTTATATTTCAAAATTCCGTTAATAAAACGTTAACAGTTAAATAAATTGAATTGCGCATTATTATTTTAATACCTAAATATTAATATTATATTTTTCAGAAAATTTTCTAAAATATAAAAAGCAAAATTTTGTGTTGCTTTGTTTTTCAAAATTTTAATAAAAATAAATATTTTAATTAAAACCTACATAATTTAAATTTAACTACTAAAACCGAATATTTTCGAGTAATGCATATAAGATTCTATTAAAAGGGGAAAAAATCTCAAATACAGTATTATGAAAAATATGTTCAAAATGTTTTTTTATTTTATATTTCAAAATACTAATGGAAATAAGTATTTTAGTTTAATTTTATAATTCATTTTAAACTAATAAAAAAACATATTTCACCGACTATATAACACCCAGTATATATATATACAGTGTGTCCCAAAAGGTCGTTTACAAACTTAACATGCTGGTCTGTCATATCATGATGAACAATATTAAATAGGAAACTAAGGGTCCCAAACGTCTTCCAAAGGAGATGTGCGCCATTAAAGTTTAGGGTCCAAAAATTCAAATGATTATAAAAAACAAAAAAATTGGTCGATTCGTTTGCGGTTTTCACTAAAACTATTCTTTGTCAGTATTTTCTTGAAAATAAATTATAAAGATAAATTTCAAAAAATGTCGATAGAGGGCGCTTCAGACTTTGGAGTAACGATAACCTAGTTTTTACCATTATTTTTTGCATCTCATTAAAATTTTTTGGAAGCTTAAACATAAATTTAAATTTTGAGCTCAAAATCTAAATCGTTGGAAGTGGTTAAGTAGCGCAAACTGAATTGCGGGGGTAGGTTCAAATTTCAAATGATTATAAAAAACGGAAAAATTGGTCAATTGATTTGCGATTTTCACTAAAATTATCTTTATGTCAGTATTATCTTGAAAATAATTTAAAAAGGTAAAATTCAAAAAATGCCGATAGAGGGCGCTTTAGACTTTGGAGTAACGTACAGTTACTTTTTTCCGTTATTTTTTGCATCTCATAAAATTTTTTTAGAAGCTTAGACATAAACTTAAATTTTGAGATAAAAATCTGAATCGTTGAGAGTGGTTAAGTACCTCAAACTGAACTGTGTTCAATGGGGGTGGGGAGGTTTAAATTTCAAATGTTAATAAAAAACGGAAAAATTGGTCGGTTTTCGCTAAAACTATTCTTTATATCAATATTTTCTTGAAAATAAATTTTACAGATATCTTTCAAAAAATTCCGTCAGAAGGCGCCTTAAACTTTAAAGTAACCAATAACTATTTTTAACCGTTATTTTTTGTATCTAATAAAATGCTTGTAAAAGTTCAAACTTAAATTTTGTGCTCAAAATCTGCATCGTTGTGGGTAATTAAGCGGCCAAAAATTGAACTGCGTTCGAGGGGTGGGGAAGGTAACATTTCAACTCCTGAACACAGTTCAGTTTGCGCTTCTTAACCCCTCCTATCGATTTAGATTTTGAGAACAAAATTTAAGTCTAAACTTTTGCAAGCATTTAATTATATTTAAAAAAAAAAAAAAAAAAACGGCTAAAAATAATTGTTGGTTATTCTAAAGTTTAAGGCGCCCTCTAACGGATTTTTTTAAATTTATCTTTAAAATTTATTTTCAAGGAAATATTGACATAAAGAATAATTTTAGCAAAAACCGACCAATTTTTCCGTCTTTTATAATCATTTGAAATTTGAACCTCCCCACCCCCATTGAACACAGTTCAGTTTGCGCTACTTTACCACTCCCAACGATTCAGATTTTCATCTCAAAATTTAAGTTTATGTCTAAGCTTCTAAAAAAATTTAATGAGATGCAAAAAATAATGGTAAAACTAGTTTATCGTTACTCCAAAGTCTAAAGCGCCCTCTATCGACATTTTTTGAAATTTATCTTTATAATTTATTTTCAAGAAAATACTGACATAAAGAATAGTTTTAGTGAAAGCCGTAAACGAATCGATCAATTTTTCTGTTTTTTATAATCATTTCAATTTTTGGACCCTAAACTTTGATGGCGCATATCTCCTTTGGAAGACGTTTGGGATCCTTAGTTTCCTATTTAATATTGTTCATCGTGATATGACAGACCAGCATGTTAAGTTTGTAAACGACCTTTTGGGACACCCTGTATATATATGTATATCAAAAATTCAATTAGTTTTTTTTCTTTTTTAATCTTTAAAAAGGGTTAACAAGCAGAAAGCAATGTGCAAAACATTGTTTATGTAACAAAATTTTAGTGCAAATAAGAATTTTGGTTAAATTTTTTAATAAGTAAATGTTAATTAATGGAAAAGCATGTCTTTTAATGGCAATGCAATTTATAATATACAGTAATACCTCAATTTACTTCAGTAATTCATTCCAAGACTATGAAATTCATTTAAATAAGTAACAAATAAGAAAAATCTTAACCATAGATTATGAAACACTTTCCAACATTTCCTGAAATCTTTAACAAAACTTTGTTATTTAGGGAAGTATGATGCTACTGTCCATAGCCAAATAAGTATACCAATACTTTTGAACAGGCCTGTATTTGATCCATCGGTTGATATATATATACTATATAATGGGAAAATTTAGTTTAGCGAGAAAATGCCAAAACTGGTTGAAATTTCTTTTTCAGAACTTTCTTCTAATAGATGGAAAATATTTCAATATTTTTGTTCACCCCTGTAATTTACCTAGTACCTTTATTACACGCCGATATTTTGTTAAAATTTAGTTCAAACAAACACATTCTTAAAACTACTTAAATCACATTTCCAGAAATTATCATCTATGGGTGACCATGTAGCTAATTCTTTGCGTGATCCTGTATATCATGTTATCTATATTCTAAAAACCTTTCTTAGTAAACTGAAAGCAGTTCAACGTAAAAATGCATAACTTATTTAAAAACCACCTTTAACTTAATTACTCTCATATTCAGTAACCTTTTTGAGCTCTTTTGTGTAACCCTGTATATCAACTATAACATTTACATACACCATATAATTTGCAGAACATTTAGTAAATCTTAAAAGCGTATATCATAATTGAAAATGCATTTGAACCATCCATCAGCTATCATCGATAATATACAGTACTTCGGATAAGGATATAAGATTTGAAATATTTTGTGTGTCTCTGTAAATGCTATGCACGTCATATTATAAGTTAAATATTAAGTCTCAGCGGCGTATATCAATTTTATGATACTTGAAATTGTTTAACATTATTAAAATATGTCGCAAACAATTCCACCCTTTATTATTGTGTAATGGAATTCTTATTTTGACTGCATATTTTACAGAAAGCGTATTTTAGTGCACTTTGCGAATCCATGTAAATTTGAATAAGTTTGACAGGGCGTAACACCTTTAAAATTCATTTTAAACATTTTTTCCCATTGTCCGTAATGTATCGGAAAACTTTTGACTATCCTTGTAAATAAACTAATCATAGTAGAAACTTCATTTTCAATAATGGTGCTAGGATAACCATAATTAACATAAAAAAAAATTCATAGCTTTCCGAGAATATTTATGGGGAGTATCAGTGGACAGACGACCACCCGGCTTGACGGCTAGACAGCCAGACGGCTAGACAAACCGAATGCATAAACACTTTTCAACTTTGTTGGAAAGTATTAAAAAAGGATAGGTAATAAAAATTCTCGGAAATCTAATGAACATTTTCTGTTGCATTTAGGAATTATGTTACATACTTTGAACAGTAGCCCCCTCCCCCCCCCCCCCAAAAAAAAAAGCTTTTGCAATACAAAAATTTGATGTAAACCAAGAATTCTTTTGACTTATAATTTATCGTTCTTCTAGCCACCCGGTTGAAATCTTTGAAGATGCGAAAAAAATCTTGCAATGAAGCTGAAACCAATAATTTTTAATTTTTTACTTTTAGAAGCTCTTTGTAACAGTAGCGTGTGTTTTCTAAGTTTCTCCCTGTAACTTTTTTTTTAAATTTGTTTGTCAATATCACGCGAGTATCGCGGAAAATTTTCCCTCTATTGAAGATTTTTATAGAAAACTTTATCAAGATTTTTTGAAAGAAAAATCTTCAAAAAAGTTTAAATTACCTCTTAAGACGTCACACTAGTCACTGAAAAAGACCCGGATGATAACACTGGTTTACAGTACATTTGTTGCCGAAAAAATTTTAGCTGTTGCTGACTGCATATGATATGCTATTTTCAAAAATATAGTTAGAAAATTTCAATCAGCTCTAGTTTCTGAGTTTCAGCTATGTAGATGTTAAACAGAAAAAACATGTATTTACCGAGAAAAACCTTATAAAAAAATGATTAATCATTGAGTTCTAAAAAACTTTGTTTTAAAGCTCTTCTCTAATGTGTAGGCTTTGGAAAATGACATATTAGAGACCAACAATAGTCAGACATCAAATTTTTATCCCAGAAACCCTGATAGCGCTCTTCCATGACGCGTAAGTCCTGATGCATACGATCTCCCTGCTCTTCACTCATATCTCGTACTTTTTCTGGAAACCTGCCCAAGTGACTATGGAGGAAGTGGAGTATTATGCTCATATCGCACCCCATATTTTTTAATTGTAGCAGAAGGTCTTCTACAAGTTCAATATAATTTTCAGATTTTTTATTTTAGATAAAAACTAATTTTAGTATCTGTGAAAGCAATTTTTTTTTTCTTTTAGTCATGATGCTAACAATTCTGAAGCTTGTTTAGAAAGATTAATCTCTTACAAGATCATCTACTCATTTTAGGAAAAGCATTTTGACTCATTTGACATACCTTCAAAATCAGCATCATTTTTGTGATGAGCTTGGTCCTTCAATGTCTTGTTCTAATGGTTCAGATACATTTTTAGCCTCTGAAGAGTCAAGTGAACGCTGCAGTGGACGTTGAACACAACTAATACTTGGGTACTGCCATTTAGCACGATTTTTAGTGTTTAAACAGTTTACGTTCAAGCTACAAGAACAACAGTCTTCGAGATGGTTTCGTGGTTTTCGCCAAATAGTCGGTGTTCCTGGCACTTATTTTACTCCTTTTGCATATCTTAAATATTAAACACACGATTTACAAACACAATTGGGAGGCCAAGACTTCTCATTTTTATCCAAGAGCATCCCAAAATACTCAAAATAGATATTTTTCACCAACTCTGATATAACTTTTCTACAATTGTTAAACACATATTCTCCGCATATATAGCAAAAATGATCTGGATTGTTTAAACAACGTCTTCTTGAACTACTCGTGGCCTCAAAACTTGAGAAACTAACTTTAATACAGTAAAATGTGCTTGTTATCGGTTAATATATATGCATAAATGATAAAAATCAAATACAAAGTAACTCGAGCTGCTCAAAAGATTTTTCGGTTAGATTTGACAAAAACAAGTCATAAGTGAACATTATCAACCACAGAATCAGCAGCAACAGACAAAAAATTTAATTTTGTAAACTAGTGTAATGTTAAGTCTATGGGGCGTTCTTTTCCAATATCTAGCTCAAATTTTATTATTTTTATAATTTTTTTTTTTTTTTTTTTTTTTTTTTGTAAAGGATATCTGAGGACGATCCACAACTGGACTAGTTTTTACTTTTTTGATTTAGATATTTTTTTTATTTTTTATATTAGTATAGCTTTTTTTTCAGAACCGGTTCTGAAAGTCCGGTATTTTTTTTAAAGTTTTTTTTTTTTTTTTTTTTTTTAAATCTGAAACCAAAATCGAAAAAGTCAAAACTAGCCGGGTTGTAGATCGTCCTCAGTTATCCTACGGAAAAAAATCACGCAAAAATATTAACATTTGAGCGAGATATTCTAAAATAACGCCCCTATAGGCTTAACATTATCATTCGAGTCATTTATAACGACTAGAATAACTATAAAAAAACAGGGGAAAAAATCACATTTCATTATCTAACATTTCACTAGCTACACGTAGCAGTAATAAAAAAAGTATTGTTATTTTAAGATTTTATTTCTTATTTCGGAGGTGGTGAAATGAAAATGACGTTATTTAGACGAACGTATAAAAATTACTTTAGTTTCAGAATTAAAATTGCTGCTTTGCAAAAAATAAATTGAGTCATTTTTATTCGATAAACTGTTTTACATTTAGCGCCCTTATGAAACATTTTAACAGCTATCTTAAAAAAATTAATGATTGAAAGTAGTATAAGTATTCCTTATTTATACTCTTTCTTAATTCATCGTCTTTTTTAATAGTATATAGATACCTTTTTTAAATTCAGTTCTTGTGAACACAAACAATAATTGCAGAGATAATGGCAAAGGATCTTAAATTTCTCACTTTGATTGAATGCAAATTAAATACTAAGATGCCGATCGATGATTTTTAGTTCTGTAAGAATAAATTATTTTATAAAGCCTGAATTTTTTGAAAATATGTTTTTATTTTCTCAAAGTTTCTTGGAAAATTTAATTTAATCAACATTTTGTTTCACCATTTGTTTAGATTGAAATATTTTGTTTTCAACATTAATGAGAAAATGACTCCTATAATAGAAATGTAATAATCCGATTTATTTCCCCCTTTCCCCATTTTAACAACAAAAATGAAGTATATAGTTATCTTCTTTAAATAAACATCTTTTAAAATTACAAAAAATATTAACGGAATTCAAATTTTAAAAGTCAGTGAGCTTATGTGACATATATGCAGATAACTGTTATTAATTTCATTATGCTGCAATTCATATTCTAGGAGTAGTAGTTATGAAATTTAAACAGAGTCAGATGTTAATAAAATAGATACAGTTCCTTGTAAAGTAAATGTCATACATAAAAACTATACTTGATTTGTGTACTGCTGAATAATAACTGCTATAACTGTTATCGCGGTGGTTTAAGTGATAATAGCCATTATCTTAAGCCTGAAACTGCTGTAAAACAAACTGCTGGAGAATGGATGACATTTCCTACTATTTTATTTTAAGAACTGGTGTCATTGTCTTCTAAAATTAATAAAGAAAAAAAAATAAAACTCTGAAGAAGTCAAACATACTTATCGTGAGTTAATAAAGCATTGACATTTGCTCAAGGGGGTAAAGGTTCATTAGTTTTTGACTTAAAAAAAAAAAAAAAACTTAATGTGGAATATTGTTTACATTTGGTTATTTAATATCCTTTAACCGGATGTGCTCGAATTCCTACAAAAAGGAAAAAGCAAGTAAGGTACAAAAAAAACCGCGTATCAAGCATAAATTATGAAACATATTCCGAAAATTCAGAATAATGTAACAAAACTACAACGTTTAACCCCTTGAGGACGAGCGACACGTATACGTGCCGCAAAAAGGCTTAAGAATCCTTGCTTATCCCCACCAGTAAAATTTTACTGTAAAATTTGCCTTATTAAATCGGAACATTTTCTCGATTTAAAAAGGCACAAATTTCTGTTTTTAAAAACCGGTGACAAAACATTAAAAATATCGTAAAATACTCCCGTCGCGAAGGGGTTAATAAGTTAAAATGTTATGTTTATTCAACCACATGAAAACACATAACATTTGAAAATCCAATTTGTTCCCATCTACAGTCGTAAAATTTTCTGATATTTTTGAGAAGGCCTGTATAGGATATATAAGATTTATATCTATTAACTACATATGTAAATGAACTAAATATTTAGTTCATTTAGAAACAAAAAATCTCATTTAGAAAAAATTCCAATTTAGCAGGTTCGTTAATGAAGAGAACTGTATCATGGAAAAATTAGTTAAATAAAAAAAAAAAAAAACTATACAGGGCACCCACTGGTCCGTGTTTTGAAAATCTGTATTATTTCAGAGAAAAACTGCTAGTTAGTTTCTGTAACAATCAAATAAAAAAAAGCCGTTCTGCTTAACTATTTTTTAAATTTATAAACAAGATTTTTCTTAGAAAAAAAAGCGGTCAAAAAACGGACAGAATGGGAACCCTACCCATACCGAAATTGAAAACGCACTTTCAGCAACTATTGCTTAGAGACAATTCAGTAACCGATTTCTTTTATGTGTCCCTGTAAATGAACGTTAGATACTATCGTAATCATCTTGTAGTAAAATTCAGTGATTAGTATCAGTTTTAATGCATTTGAAATAGCGTAATGGCGTTAAAATGCACTGCGATTGATTTTTACAATATACGATAACTTAATGGAGTTGTTTTGAGTTGATGTATAAATGAGCAATTGATGCTATACATATCATATGCAATAACGAATATACCATGTTAAACATCTTTAACATATTTCCACTGTATGAAAGTCTGAATATATTTATGTGAGTAGACAGACGGATAGACGGCCAGACAAACCGAAATTCTAAACAGTTCTCCTCTTAGTTCGAAAGTGTTAAAAAAATGGAGAATTATGCAATAAGATTAATATTATTTACCAATAACCTCGGTTGCAAACATCATTAACATGTTATTGCATAAGAATCTAAGTATATTTATGTGAGTTAGAGCGTGGATAGACGGATAGACAGACAAACAAACCGAATTCATAAACAGCTTTCAACTTTGTTGGAAAATGTTAAAAATATGGAGGGTATTGCAGCAAGATTACCGTAATTTCGGGTGTATAAGCCGCGGGTCAAACAATTCTTTTTCGACCCAGAATTTTTTAAGAAATAAGTGTAACTACTTAGATCGCCGTAAATATTTGTATTCAATCACTAAATAAGATTTCTGGGTCCAAAAAGAATTGTTTGGTCCGCGGCTTATACACCCGGAATTACGGTAACTATGTTTATGAATAACCTAAGTTGCAACTTACACTTAAAAACATTCCGCATTCATAAAGATGATTTTATGTGAAATTTTTATCTTATAACCCTTTCAGGGGCAAAAGAATTCTGTTCGTAAAATAATGAAATAATTGACAGACTATTATTTTTAACACAATCAAACTGATTGGTAAATCAGTGATCAATTACTTATGACCAATAAGGATATTTGAGCGAAAAATGCCCACCAGTTAGCTTAACCTTCCGTCTACCAGACGGGTCCATTGGACCCGACAGCAATATTTCTGGTGTCAATGGTAAAATGAGAAATTGTCGATTGACACCGGAATTTATAAAGGACTTGTCTAGATATTACGGATTCCTTAATTTAAGCTTTCATTGTAAAAGCAAAATTATATTAAAATATTACTGGTGCCGTTTGCAAGTTTGGAATTAAAATTAGGTGTTGCCGTAGATAAATGGGTGTTTTGTCTGGTAGACGGAAGGTTAAACGGTAAAGTAAGAGCTTGTAAGTCAAATATCTGGGTTCAATTTCCGGTCTGGGAAATTTTTTGCTCAGTTGAAAATATTCAATTCGTATAAATGATTGACACCAGAAGATTCAAACGAATTTCTTAGAAAATAAAACCCTCACTATTTTGCACTTTTATTGGAAACACAAAATTTTAATAAAATATTCCTTGTGCAATTTGTCAGTTTTGGAATTAATATTAGATGACTAAACCATTATCCACCGCATTTGAAAAAGTTGACAGATCTTTCTATTTTGAATAGAAATAGTAAATTTTCTGGAACTAAACGAAATTTTCCCCTTTTCTCTTTACTTGTTCAATGTTAGAAACAAAAATGTTGCTTTCCAATTGATAGAAAAAATTTAATTTAAGTTTTCATAATTGATGTTTTAGCTTATAATCAAGTTGCTGGATACTTCCAGTTGGTGTAAGGGACAAAATATCAACCCTCTGATGATGAGCCTCAAGGTTCAAATTCAGAAGAAGCCAAGACAATTAATTAATAACTGACATGATCCTATGTAATACAAATACCTGTTTTGTATACATAAGCATAAGTATAAATAATTTTTATTTATATATATTTTTAAAATACTGCTCACATTTTTGTTTAAAAAAATAAAATAAAGGTTATTACAACTTAACTGACCTTTAGATATTTTTTTTCAAACCTGAAGATTATCCGATGGAGCAATCAACCTGTCAGATTCATATCGAAATTGTTCCGTCCTCGCAATGATAATTATAAGAAAGGACGGACAACATCAGCCCACTATTCGAATGTCAAAGCTAATCTTGAACAAAGAAAAATAAAACTAAGTCATTCCATGCTAGATTTGTGTGTACTCTTATTTTAATTGAAATAATATTATTGAAAAGGAGCTCCCGTTATATTTACAAAATTATGCAATTTACTACTGCGGCGCCAGAGTACTGGTAATGCAGCCGGAGTGGCGATTCTGAAGTGTAAAGGTCGTTAGTTGATAAAAAATAGTCATGTGTCTGTTAGGCGTATTTTTTAGGTTAAATAACTTAAGTTTTTATGACTTTCTGGTTCCAGATGGACTATTTTGTATTAAATCAGAAGCGATAGATGTAACTCTGAACTCGAGCTTGATTCTCAATTTTCTTTCTATTTAATGTTTTCAACTAAGTTTGTGATCGATGTTTAAAATTCTTCCGTAGATTTGATTTTAATAATGAACTCACGGGATGATGACAGACAAGGTAGGGAGGCAGGGGGGTGAGAGGGGGGGGGTTCCATCTCAGGCCGTTATAATATCTCAGATTTGACAGATGATTTCAGATTTTCTAATTTTTTTTTAATTAATTTTAATTCTTTCTCTTCTTTTTTTTTTTTCAAATCGTTGACCAGCCCCCTACCTGTAAGGCTATTATTCAGTTGAACAGTTTGATGGCTGACAACGGAGTAAACTCATAGAACTAGTTCTTGAATAATTTTATGGATAAGTTCGTATATTATTCTTTTCCAAAAACATTCTTAAAAATATATATATATTAACGTGACGATTTTTTAAGGCTTCCCTAACGCTCTTGTAACGCAAATCTCCTCAAGACTGAATGTTAAGTTGCCATGCAACTAGGTTTTAATTTACAAAAATTACATTTACAAATGTTTTATGCATTCCTAAAATGTTTACTTGTGTATCTTGTTTACTTCATTAAACAGTAAAGTTTTGTCAAAGTATGATGGAAGCGTTGGAAAGTGTTTCGTAATCTAAGTTTAATGCAAGACTTTTCTTCCTGATACATACATTTTTACGTAGTGTTACCAAATGTCTATGCCTAGCCCAAGTCGGGGCTCCAAATGTTCTATACCAGCCATACTCAATCTTTTTTTCTTGCGGGCCACAAACTTACATTTAAAAGGTTACGAGGACCGCAGTACACTTAAAAAAAATAATAAAGAATACTGCCCGGTTAAACTGATGGCATTGAGCTCACAGGCTACAAATACTAATTGTACATTAAAGCCTTATATTTTCAAGGGTTAATTCCGTTCGAAAAAAAATTAAGAAGGGGAAACAGCTCTCCCATTTCCTCTTTTTTTATACTTAATCATTAAACCTCCTATACTATCAAAGACATGTTTTATCATATAAAAAATCTATATCCAAAATTCAGAGCAAATTAGATAATTCTTAATAAAAACCCATTTAGCATTTATATAATTTAAAAGGAGTTATCCCCCTCTTTTATACTTAACCATTAAACTTCCAAAACTATTCAGAGATTTGAACGAAATCTGAAAATTCTGCTTGAAAAACCCATTTATATAAATTAAGGGGGGGGCATTAGAACCCCTGTTCCCCCTATTTATACTTATTCAATGAACACCTAATAACAGTCACGGAATCGCCTCATCAGAATGTTCCTAATCTAAATTTTGAACGAAAACTTAATTCTGCATCAAAATCCCATTTATATCAACTAAGGGGAGGGGCATGAGCCCCCTGTTCCCCCTCTTATACATATCGAATGAGCTCCAAAGACTAATCAGGGAAGCGCCTTGTCAGGATATACCTACATACAAAATTTCAAGTGGATCGGATATTTTTATCACGAGTTATAGCGTTACGCACGAACGATATACTTCAGCACGATATCAGGCTATGATAGCCTGTGAGCTAAAAATGACTAATAAAATAGTAAGGTATGTAGCATAACAAAAAAACATAATAAACTTATCAGTGGGGTTTAATGTTTGTCGCAGAAGATATGAAACCAGAAAATTTCAATACCATTATTTCCGAACAACAAGATTCGTGATAGATTAATATTCCAAATGGGTATACTCTGTTATCCCGTCGACCAAAATACTATCCCCAAATTATAAGATTAAATGCCAATAATGAATGATCGTGAATGTCAATTCAATGACATTAAATACGATACACGTGTTTAAAACGTCATTAAGTGATTTTTATTTCGACTTTTTATTTGTATTTTTATTAATATTCTACTAATTCTTTGTTTTTTTATTATTCAAAATAAAAATTACTTCAATTGTATAATATGGCTATTAGTTTGGCGATTTGTATAATTTGGCGAAATCGGTCGACGGTATAACAGAGTTGTACCTCCAAATGTTGTAGAAATAAACAAAAAAAAAAAAAATTGTTTTTGAAAATGGCAATGCGATTTTTTTATGTGCCTTTTTTTCGGCAAACGTTTAACTACAAAAAGTAGTTTTATTCCTACAAAAAATAGGTATCAAACATAAGACTATAATAATGCAATTCAAACTTTATTTAAAAAGAAAAAAAAAAAAAAAAAAAAAAAAAATTTTTTTTTTTTTTTTTTTTAAATAAATCCCTTTTTGGCTCAATGCAATATTTTTCTTAATTGTAGGCATATCAGTTCAAATTAAATTAATTTAGCATAGCGTTTGATTTGTGTCGAAAAAATTTACACTATAGTACAAATATAACTACATGTAAAAAAGAACTTTTGTCTATAAAAACGGCATTTAAAATTTTAAAGATAATTTTTAAATGCATTTTAAAAAACAAACAGATTTTGTCTTCCTGTAAAAAATATATAAAGTAACAGTGAAGCTCTTAAATACTTCTTTATGCACATATTATTAACTATATGATGATTATATAACAGACCGCATTTAACCCCTTGCGGCGCGCTGGTTTCATAGATATAGAACTTAATTTTAATTCCCAAACGCCACATTGGCACCAGAATTTTGTTAGAAAAAATTGCGATTTATTGAATGCGTGAAAAATAGCGATTTCTTTTTCACAAATAAAATTGTTCTCAAATTCCGGTGTCGGTCATTAATTTCAATACTTAAGCAATGTATTTGCTCTGCTCCGCAAAGGGTTAAAAGCTAGCATGGCCGTAGGTTGAATAAGGCTACTCTATGCACCAGTATTTTAATGAAATTTGATTCGCTTTATCTATTAGCAGAATCATCCCTGATTATGGATGGTACAAAAAACTGTAATTTAGCGATTTCCAGAACATTTGGAGCCCTGGTACACGGCAATAGTATCTCCAATCCTCATCGAACTCAGTATAAGGAACTGGCATATCGTATACTGATGGTGAACTTCAACTATATGTGATGGTTTCGCAGTGGGCCATTTCTTTTAGGCAGTTTTCAGATGGATTCTTTTTTACAATTCAAATTCTTTATTGGCATCACTTTTTTTAAATGGTGAAATTTGTATCATTTAACGACAGATATATTAAGTCGAAAACAAAGGGAATTTTACTGTTTCAAGAAATCTAAATTAAAAAAAAAAATAGTAACCTACAGGCAACAGTGCTTTAAGGGGCAAGCAGTTGTGTTGTGTAATGTTTAATATTCCTCAAATCACAATTTTGTTTCATTTTCAAATTTCGCAAAATTTTAATTTAAAATAAGGAAAATCAATTTATCAGTTAATTTTCACCAAAATCTTAAAACTAAAACGTTTCTGGTGCAAATCTTAAATAATCTCTCGCGACGCGGTGGTTTCATAGATATACCACTTAATTTTAATTCCCAAACGCCACATTGGCACCGGAATTTTGTTAAAAAAATTACGGTTTATTGAAAGCGTGAAATTAGCGTCTTCTTATCATATCATATATATTATAAAGCAGAAGTTCTGAAACTTCCAAAGGGGTGTTTTCGAAAACTACCCGATGGATCTTTTTGCAGATTATATCATTCGATAGGAAATATTTTTGCGGAGGTTTATGATACAAATATACAGGGATAACTCTGATTTTTCGTACTAAATTTCGTATTTTTCGGTTATTTTTGACGAAAGGGTTGCCAGTACTTATTTTTTGGCGAAAATTATCATTACTAAAGAAATTAAAAAGGATATATCTGTTAGAAATTTTACAAACATCTTGCAAATAAAGGCAGAAAATATTTACTGATAATAAAATAACTATTGATAACAATAATAATAATAATAATAATAATAATGAAGAAAAACCATTTAATGAGACATGATATCATAAAAAAATATTTATCTTAAAAATAAAAGAAATATTTGTAACGCTTAAAAAATAACGTGAACTATTACATTTGATGCAACATTTGGCGACTTATCCTTGCGTTAGAATAAAAAAAAAGTAACTTGAAAATTTGAATAAATGAATTTTGAACGATATTTATTTTCCTTTCTATTATTTCCTTTCTCTTTTTTATCAAATTTCGATAGTATATAACTTACTCCAGAGAAAGGCAGATCTAATTACAAAAGTAATTGTGAGTTATATGTTTGTTTCTTTGAGATTTTTTTTTTTTTTACTTTTGTCGGCAAAGAATTAAGCCAAAAAAAAAAATGCATATGTCTAACATTAGGTCGCAATAAAGTTGTTTTTTTCCAAAAGGAGATTTTTTTTTTTTTTTGGAGTATATTTTAGTATTCAATTGTAAGTTCAATAAACATAAGTAAATATTTTAAAAATTGTAATCAAATATTTAAATATTAGCTTCAGTGTGAAATTCTGCCACACACATATACGTATATTGTAAAATAATGTCATTCTTTTTCAAAAGTTTTTCACCGTAATTTTGAAAATTGTAATCAACAAACAACCTTCTTTTGCGCCATTTTGTCAAATTCTCTTCCAGGGAAAATTGGTTTTAAAATTTTCAAACTGAACAAGGAAATCTATGCAATTTAAATGAAATTTATGCAGTTTCGCGTTATTACTATCGATAAATTCAACATTTTGAAATAAAAATTGCCTGCTGAAAAATATGGCACAGATGTCATATATGCACCACATTAGCGCGATTGCAACAAAACGTCGATTTTATGTTCATATGGTAGCTCGGCTATTGTACATTTATTAATAAACTATTTACTCTTATTTATTTTTTTTAAATGATGTAAATTGTTTTATTTTATAATTTTTAACAAAACATTATTTATTTATTTTTATTTCCTTTTTAAAATAATAGAAAACAAATAAAAAGTATATATGTAATTGATATTTAAAAACGAAGTTTTCGCCAAATTTGTATAAAAAAGAAAAAAAATGCACAAATGTGGTGTATATATGGCATATGTGCCAAAATATTTTACAAATCTGTTTTAATTAGCCATTTCTTCTTCAATTTTCTTCATATTTTTCCTGCGTTAGATAATATTTAAAATGATATTGGACTAATCTTCGATAATTGAACACCGCCAAGTAGCATATGTACTATATTATTGAAAGTTTTACTGGCACAGATATTATATATCACCGAGGTAAGTAATAGACTTTAAATTGGCATTATTTTGTCTGACATATTAACCCGACTACTAATATTTATTTATAAATAAAATGTTTATTTACTTTATAAATTGTATAAATTGTTTTGTTATATACTTATTAATTAAACTTTTTTCATTAATTTTTATTGCTATTTAAATAATATAAAATAATTTAAATATACACATGTAACTGGTATTAGAAAACAATGTTTCCGCCAAATTAGCATAAAAAATTATCGCGCCAAACTCGGCGCATATGACATCTTTGCCGTTTTGTTTATGTATTAAGGAGTCTTCTAGATCATCAACGATGTTATAGAAAATTTGTCAGATTATTTTATTTGAGATTATTAAATTTATGGTTTTTCATTATGAAACAAACGAAGAAAAGAAATTTTACTATTGATGCAACTACAGAATTAACGACTGCTTGGTGTTTTTTTTTTTTTTTTTTTTTTTTTTTTTTTTTTTTTTATCGAAAACGCAATTTTTTAATTATTTGTTTACTTTTTTTTGTTTGCATTATTATAATCATTTTTTCCATTTTTATACACGCATCACCTTAGCGCGTTTTTTTTTTTTTTTTTTTTTTTTAATTTGACATTAGTTTGGCAAACACTAAGTTTTCAAATACCAGTTACATATTATATTATTTTCAATTATTTTCTATTATTTTAAAAAGGAAACAATAATAAATAAGTGAAGTTTAATCAATAACTACTGAACAAAACAATAAAGAAAAGTAAAGAAACAGTTTATTAGTAAATAAACAACAATAACCAAATTACCATGCAATCCATAAAATCACAATTTTGTTGCAATCGCGCCAACGTGATACATACGTGACACCTGGCCAAAAAGTTATTGGCTATATTATTATTTATATATTTTTATATTATCTGGTACTACTTAATTATCCCATCGACCAAAAAACTGCTGCATTTAAAATATAAGATTAAATGTCAATAATGGATTATCGTAAATGTCACATTCATTTGACATTAAACATGTTACATGCGTTTGTTACGTTATCAACTATTTTTTGATTCGACGTTTTATTTGTATTTCCATAAATATTTTAGTAATTTATTGATTCTTTTGTTATTTAAATTAAAAGTTATATCCGTTTGTATAATATGGTGAATCGTTTTGCAATATGTATAATTTGGCGAAATTGATCTATGGAATAATAAAGTAGTACCTATTAGTTGTTAAAATTCTATCTGGATATTTAAGTTGGCAGAACTCGCGTACTTTTCAAGTCTCCGTAGAGGCATTCGCCAAGCTGTCGTTAATTCTGGGTTTTAGCCTTATTATGTATTTTTCATCTGCAGTTATTTTACTATCACTAAAAAAGCAATATTTGCAATGCGCAGGAAAAATCTTCGGAATAAAAATGATATCGAATTTAAAAAAAAAAAAAAAAAAAAAAAAAAAAAATATTTGCAAAAATATTTAACAATCATTCAGGTTAAAAAAAATACTTTAAAATTGGCTAAGAAAAAAAAATATACATGCAATACCGACAGTAGAAAATTTTGTTTTTAATGTTTATGTTGCAGTTTTAATTAAAATTTAAGCCCTATCAACAGAATTTTATCAAAAATTAACTATTAAATACTACTTCATTACCCCGTTGAATTCCCGTCCCCAAAAAACTATCGCCAAGGTATAAGATTAAATGCCAATAATAGATGATTGTAAACTTCACTTTCATTTGACAATAGACACGAAATAAATCTATCGTTATAAATGTTTGACGCCAAAAATCATAATGGAATTGATTACAAGCTGAAGTTTTATTTTTCTACAAAATTTAGCATAAAGATTCTCCCCTATTTAAAAGCTACATGTTTGCAACTGGTTTAAAAAAATGAAGAGGCAATGAAACTGATGCAATTTTAATTTTACTCAAATAATTCAGCTTTAAAACACACCTTTTATGCTTCATTGTTCTAATAAATATATAAGTTAAACACTCTTTTTTACATATTTTGCTATGTACTTTTCTATAACAGACCAAGGTAGAGAAAAAATTGTAATAGACCTGCCAGGAGAGGACGGTTATTAAAAAATGTAACGCAACATGTAATGGAGATTGTATTTAGGCTACCAGATCTACACATAGTGCAAATTCAGATTTCGGAGTTTAAGAACTAACATATGATAATGTGCGATATGAAAATTAATAGAGTTTGATAATCATTGCAATTCTTTCTAACAAAATAATGTGATGAGTAGACAACATTTTGATTCCTGCTGTCATAACGGTCTCATTTTCATATCAAACTCTACTATAAATGATAAAACAAGAGAGATAGTACTTAATTACCCAAATTTTGTCCAAGGCATACAATAGTGCAATATCGCAATATCATTGGCACTGGCATCGTTTTCAGCTTTGCGGAAGGACATTCCAGGTGATGGTATACACTGCTTTAAAAACGAAATTTCAAATCACCATTTTGTTTGAGTCGAGATTCGTTTAGAAAAATGGACCAGCGCAGCGGGCATAGCCTGCTAGTATATTATAAAGCAGAAGTTCTGAAACTTCCAAACGAGTGTTTTCAAAAACTACCCGATGGATTTTTTTGCAGATTATATCATTCGATAGGAAATATTTTTGCGGAGGTTTATGATACAAATATACAGGGATAACTCTGATTTTTCGTACTAAATTTCGTATTTTTCGGTTATTTTTGACGGAAGGGTAGCAACAACTAATTTTTGGCGATAATTATATTTCAAAAAAGAAATGGGATGCTTTCTCTAATGGAAAATAATATAAGCATTCCGAAAAAAACCTGTTAATTCATTGATTTAAAATAAATAATGATAAAAAGAAAAAAATCCGTTTCATGCAAAATAATATTATGAAAGGAAAATGTTTATCTTTGACGAAAAAAAAAAGAATATTTATAATATTTAAAAAGTAACTCAATGTGAAAGAAAGTTTTGAAGTGACACAATATTTGGCTATTTATTTCTTTCGAGCCAGATTAAAAGAAAACAATATATCAAAAATTTCATTAAGTAAAAGATAAGTATTTTTTTTTCTTTCTTTTTTTAAAAATATTTTAAAATCTAATTTTCCCGTTATGTCTTTTACAGAAGAAACTCGCAGAATTAATTTTTTTTTTAAATGGCTCTAATTGTTATTTGTATGTTGTTTGTTCAATTGGGTGTTTCAATCTATTTTTGTCGCCAATCAATGCGATTCTAAACCAAAAAAAGCACAAGACGAGCGATGTTCGCAAAAACTATTTTCTCTCTCTCTCTCTCTCTCTTTTAATGAGTTAGAGCATTTTTAGGAAAACATTTTACATTTAACTTAAATACATATATAGCAGTTAATACCACAAAAATGAATTATATTTAAATTTTAGGGTAAATGTTTTTCCACATACATAGATATTGCAAAATAATTTAACTGCAACTTTTAAAATTTTTTTGGCACAGATATCTCATAAGCACTACGCTGGGGCGATTTGTCTCTTACGCCAATACCATATATACATCTGGGTAATTAACTGACGCCAAAGTGTCATTATTTTGCTTGATATGGCAACCCGGATGTTATTGTCTATTTATTAATAAACTGTCTATTTACATTTTTTTTCTTTTTTTTTTTTTTTTTTTTTTTCCAATTACATAATATATTTTAATCTAGGCACATTTGTCATACATGCGCCACAAATGCGCGACTGCAATAAAATGGCGATTTTATGCCTCACTTGGTAACCTGACTGTTGTTTATTTATTAATAAATTTTTACTTTATTTTATTTTACTTTTTAAAGGATATAAATAGTTTTGATTTATAATTATTAACTAATCTTTTTAAAATTTATTGTTATTTTCTATTTAAAATAACAGAAAATAATTGTAAACTCTATATGTAACTGGTATTTGAAAACAAAATTTTCTCCGAATCTGCATCATAAAAAAAAAAGAAAAAAAAAACCGCCAATGTGGTGCGTATATGTCATGTATACATTTTTTCTATATACTACAGTATTTAAACATGCTGTATAAATAACGATTATTGTTTTTTCCAGACATGTTTGGCACAGATATTATATACACATTGAGGTATCTGACTATCGCCAAAACGGTGTTATTTTGCCTGATATGGTAACCCAGCAATAGTTGTTTCTGTATTAATAAATTGTTTATTTACTTTCAATTTCTTTTTAGAAATTCTATAAATTGTTTTGTGCTATAGTAACTTTTTTAATTTATTAATATTTTCGTTTTAAAATAACGGAAATAATTTTTTAAAAATGCACATTTCTTCGCTATTCTAAAACGAGGATTTTGCCGCATTGGTATTGGAAGGAAATCTTGCAAATCCGGGTTTGTGCCGGAGTTTTTTGTAAAATATGATATTTTCAAATGTAAATTGAGTGCTACTTGATTAACACGTCGGCCAGTTTCGCCAAACTATTCAAATTTACATAAATTCATTTTAAATAACGAAAGAACAATAAACATAAATAAAAAATACAAATTAGAAGTCGAATTAAAAAGCACTTATGACGTAAAAAAATACGTGTATCACGTGTAATATCAATTGCTATCATACTTACGATCATCGATTATTGACATTTATTCCTATAATCTGCTATTATTTTTTTCTCGACAGAATAATCAAGTAGTACCGTACATTGTACAAACTCCAGTTAATATTACAAAAGTAGAGCTAAATAACTAAATTTAGGTGCAAATGCACACACCCATGTTGTAAGAAAAAGGCACAAATGTCATATATGCACCACGTTGGGGTGATACATTTCTGGCGCCACTTTAACGGAAACTTCGTTTTCAAAAGACAGATACATTTCTATTTTCTATTTTACTTTTCTCTGTATAGAACATAACATTTTGTATCACTTTAAAATGCAAATGAAAGTAAATAAATAAATTAATTAATAAATTTAATAAATTAAAAACAAAGTTGGATTACCGTAAGAGGCATAAAATGTTCATTTTATTTCAATCACGCCAACGTAACGCGTATATGACATCTGTATCAAAAAATGAATTTCACACATTCAAAAAACATTCACCTTATTTTTCTAAGGAAAACTTTATTTAACTTTATTTATTCTGCTGCATTCCAAAAACAGAACACTGTAATAGATTTGTTCAGAGCAGATGTACGTTGCGAAATATAATGTAATATTGATAGAGGATGTATTAAGGTTTCCACAGATACCCATATTCTCAAGTTTAGAGGTTCAAAAACTATCAAATGAAAATGAATCACTTGAAAATTGTTTAAATTCAATGGTCAATCTCTGCGATCATAATGCTCGCTATTTTAGAAGTATGGTGAATAGGCAATATTTAAATTGCTCTTTTCATAACTGCCTCATTTATCTACCAAACTCTACAATAAATGGTCAACTGAAATATTTTTTTCTTAAAAGCTCGAATTTTATCGAATGCATAAGCTGGTACAACAACATAATATTTTATTATTATTTTAATATATTTTGGCGTCAACGGGATGGTTGATTCCATTGTTGTTGTTTTATTTTTGGCTCAGTTTTGTTTTTTCTAGCTCGCTGAGTTTTGCACTGATGAAGAATTTCGACAGTACATTCGAAACAGCTGTTTGCTAACTTTTAATGCATTTTTGGTGCATTTATAATCGTTGGTTTTCTATCTTTAAATACAATGGCGTTTTGTATGATTTTCAGAAATGTGAAAGAGCATTCGAGGTGAAGTTGCTTTAAAAAGCACAATCATATTCAATATTTTGTTTGATTCATGTTTTGTTTTGAAAAATAGACCAGCGCAGCGGGCTTAGCTTGCTAGTTTACAAATAAAGTTGTTTTCAAATTCCGGTTTCAGTCGTTAATTTCAACACTTAAACAATGAATTTGTCCTGCACCGCAAAGGGTTAAAAGAAGGCGGGATGTAATATATCCCACCACTTCACAAAGAAATAAATTTTAATACTTTTTTTTTAATTTTGAAGTCTTATTAATATAAAATTTTTATCATAATATGTCCATAAAGAGATGTTATTGGTGGTAGTTTATTTCAGCAGAAGTCAGGCCAGGTGTTTCTGACTTATTGTGAGAACCACAATCTTCTGGCAGGGTCAATGAGCGATTATATAATACCCGAGCAAATAAAACCTTTTTCTCGAATAAAAAGAAATAAAAAATTTTACCATATGTGTGAGGGAAATTTTGCATGAATAAACCTAAATTAAAGTAAAATTTTCTATTCAAAATTTAATGATGGAAGATTGCTTTGGCGGTAGTCAGAAATTGTTCATCCAATGTAAAAAAAAAAAAAAAAAAAAAAAAAAAAAAAAAAGTAAGTTGAATGTAGATTCTGCCATTGCAGAATTCTGTTTCGCCTCCGATTAGAAAAAAAAAATATCGATAGAGGTCTTTTAGAAGGGAGACCCCGTTTAGAATGAAATGAACTAACTTCATTTTTCTTGGGCTTATCAATATAATAGCAAACAGAACGATGTGAAATACGCAATTGATTAGCAATTTCTCTCTGAGACATTGGAATTGCGGAATCATAAAGCGATACAATTTGACGTTCTACTTCTTCATTGACTAGATTCATCAAAAACGGATTTTTTTCTTTTTAGTTTAAACGCTTTTTTATAGACTCTGAGAAAACGGAAATGCATTTTAACAATAAAACGAGTGAAATTCCGTCGAATTTGACGAATGAAATGTTTAAAAGACCCGATCGATTTGGTTTTAAAAAAAGCAAAAGTAATTACATTATTGAATCAATATATAATATATATATTTCCAAACTTAATGTCAAGTTTGCCAGTTACAATTTTGCAAGCAAATATTCACACATCTTCAGTTAAAATTGTAATCTGAGTGCCGGCGAAATCCAGAAATTTTATTTTATATGCACTCACAAAAAATAGTTTAAAAAAAAAAAAAAAAAAAAAAAAAAAAAAAAACTAATTTTATTTTTACTATGACATTATTTTCACCAACTGAAGTCATCTGAAAGTAAAATCTCAATCTCAGTGTCCATAATGAAAAGAAATATTGAAATGTAGTATCGTTATGAGTAAAAATGCGATGTTTTAAATAGTAACGTCATTTTCTCTTCAAATGTTTTTTAAAAGTTACTATTATTAGTAATATGAAAAAGGCATCCGTAATAATATTGTAATTCCCATTTATCTGGTTGCCGAATGACATCATTTTCCTCATTTGAAATTTTTCTTATTTTGCTTTAGACATTAATTTTTATAACAAATTATTTTCTGTTATTTTATTTACATTATTAATATTATTTCTCAGTAAATATATTTTTTTTACCTCAATTAGTGCATAATTATATGCAATCATTTTATTGTGGTTAAATTTTACGAAAACAATTAACTTTTTCTTTTAAATGCGAGGACATGTTCACTGATGAAATAAAGCTTCTGACTGGTGGAAAGTGATCATGGAAAATAAATTTTTATTATCGAGAGAAAAGCTAAACTGAGTTGTCACCATTTTGAAGAAATATCGTAAAAAGCATTTAAAATTAAAAATAAAATATAAAAATGGAAATAAATTAAAAAATAGCTAAAATGGGCACAACTATAAATAAATAGCTTTCATTTAAAAAAATAGTTATCAAAATCGGTTGCGTAGAAAATTCCGGGCTGATGACTAAAAAAACAGCCAGGTCTTTTAAATATGTAGATTGTATGAATGTCTCGTTTTAACGGCCAGATTATGAAAAAGTGGGCCACAATTTTTGACACGACAATTTTGAGCTTGTCTGAAAAAAAAAAAAAAAAAAAAAAAAAAAACATCGAAAACTGAAAAAAAAAAAAAAAAAAAAAAAAAAAAATCATTTGCCATTTTTGACAACCTCACTTACTTCACTCGCAACATGTAGACGGTGAATTATCAAAACGTGGGATCATTAAACGTTAACTATTAGTGATTTTTTAAATTTTCAAATTTAAGGCCAATTTTTTTTACAATACAGTATATAAGTCTATTAACCTATATACAAACCGTAAAAGACTGCAATTATTCTGGAAAATTAATTATTGAAGCATTTATTTAATCAATCTACACATGAAAGTTGAGCGTGTTTCTAAGTAAAATTATATTATTATAGGTACTAAATACGCTTTATTTACACAAAACACGTAATTATTTATAATAAAACATTATTATAAATATCTTATTATACGTTTCAAGACATCAAATCATCTTAAAAAAAAATCGCCGTTTAGATTGTTACGCCATTCGGACATTCCAATTTCTTTTTTGAGAAAAG
This sequence comes from Maratus speculifer, assembly GCA_964019185.1. Classification (NCBI taxonomy): domain Eukaryota; kingdom Metazoa; phylum Arthropoda; class Arachnida; order Araneae; family Salticidae; genus Maratus; species Maratus speculifer. The sequence goes on from OZ025303.1 coordinate 148,605,449, forward strand.
TGCATTTATTGCAAAAAATGTTACCTAAATACATATAGATACTTTCAAATTAAACAAAAATGATTTTAAAGAAAGATAAAAGAGATTAAAGTACTTACTTAACGTGTTTTGCGTGAAAATAAGAGCTTTGTTTCGATCATTACTTTTGGACATAAGAAAATACAGAAAAAGTCTTTCTACAAAAGTCCTTCTAACTTCAAAAAGCAATAAATTGGTTGTGCCATTTCTTAACAAAATTATAAAACAATTATCCATTTCCTCTATTCATTCGCTGTTTATTATTAGAATCTCCCGGAAACAAGTTAAAACCTTTTTTTTTCTTGGTACATTGGAACAGTTAACGTTATGAATGTCCAAAATTGGCCACTTTAGACAAAAAAAATTATGTTAAGATATTTATACAAAACTTTTACAATAAATTATATCAACTTTTGTCTCTGAACAGAATTAAGAATTCAGTGAAAATAAAAATTAAAGTCAATGATGATTAAATATATTTATTCAAAAGCTTAAAGTTATGATGTTGTGTACAGTGCCCATCTTTTGAGAACGCCCAGACACTACTCTATATATTTGATCCTCTTCATTGGTGATTCCATTTTCTATACAATCAAAGGCGTAAGCACCATATCACGAAAAGTTTGCAAAGATAAATATGGTTGTTAAAATTCGCTTTTCGTCTAAAAAGTTCAAGAATAAAGCATAGTCTAATCTAGTTTTGAAATTCTTTTGTGATCTCAGTTTGACATATTTAGGATAATATTTCAAGGAAATGTTATTTTAGATGACTTGAAACAGCTGTTCCTGAATCTTTGTATATCTGATTACGATCTTTGATATTGCAATTGTTATTTAAGTTGTTTAACGAGTATATTTTAACTATTTAATGCGTTTAATAAAAGTACGTTATAGATATGAAATAGAATCTAAAAGTCTCGTTCAAAACTAATTTAATAAGAGATATGGGACGTATATATTTAAATACATAATAAATATAAAAGTAAAACTAGTTTAAAAATAAATAAATAAACACTCTTTTATATGCTTTCAACGTTTTATCTTGAAAATCATGTTTAATTTTATAAGTGCAATTCACGATTTTTTTTTTTTTTAAGTCGGAAATTTCCCCTACACGACGTTGTACAAATTGAAAATGTACAATATTTAGAAGTTTAAAAATTTGCAATACCGAATATTGTAAAACTGTAAATTCATTTTAAATTTGAAAGTGTTGCCATTCGCAGAAGGATGTATGCATTACGCACAGATATGTTTGTCTTTTTTAATATAGATAGGGTAGATATAACTAACTATGTAAGAAATTGGATGAATTCAGGAAGGAAAATCCTAATGAAACGAATTTATGAAACGATTTTATGGAACGACTGATTGTGTTTTACTGCTATTTCTCTTAAAGTATGGAACATTTAGTGTTGAAATTAACTTCAAAAATCCGTATTGATTCGCGGATTTCAAAAATGCTGTTATAATATTTAAATTTTAATTAGTTTTCGAGATATTATTTGTTTTCAAATTTAATTAAATTTCTGTAGTAACAATCCATAATGGTTCCAAAATTACTTTTTTTTTTTGGAAAAAAAGAGACAACAGGAAAAACCTATAGGGATTATTAGATTTCTTCTTTTTCGCCAATTTCAAATAGATAATTAATATTATTTTTTATTTCCATCAATAATGAAACAATATTGTGTTTAAATTATAAATTTTCAGAAAAATTAAAGAAAAAACAAATAGCAGTCTTATTTGCTTTTTGTCCCGAAAAGTGAAATGACAAAGAAAAAAATTAAATCAAAGTTAAATATTAACGTGTCGAAAGCAGAAAATAAGAAAAAATATGTGGAAATATTTATACGTAAAGATAAAAAATGAACAAAAACTTTAAAACAATAAAATTATTATACGCGAAACGCATTTACATTGCATAATTATGTTATATCTAAATTTCCCAAGTATGAAATATCGTTATAATTAAAGTGAATGGACCGTAATCTTCCATCCAGTAAGAGGTTATAAAAATTGCTATTTTACCAATGGACAGTATCCCCATGACGTTAAAATAGAAAAGTGGCGATTTTTATAGCCTCGAACCAAAAGAAATAATAGGGTCCATTTCTTTATGGGTTGTTAGCTGGAAATAAATGCTAAACTACTGGTATTCTTTTAAATGTAAATGAATCTTTCTGTAATCGTCTACATGCGGAGTGTCCAATAAGCAGAATTCGTGTGACGTCACCACTGGTAAAAATGTTTTATAGCTTCGAACCGAAATGAAGAATACAGTCCACTGTGATATCGTAGGAATACTGTTCACTATTATTTGCGTGTAAAATTTCTAATGCTGAATATTAAATTATGTTTGATAATCTCAACTTGTCATATTCCCCAAAAACTTTTTAATTAAACAATATGTGTATCCGTAAATATTAAAAGAGAAAAAAGTTCAAAACAGATAAATATTACATGAAAAATGCATTCAAAAGGGAAAACTACATCATAAATTAAAACGATACATAAAGATTTTCCATGCACAATAAATTCGTCTCACCAGTGTATTATAGATGTTAAAAAACTTTAATTATAATTATGTACTACTTACTATATAAAGTACGATTATTTTCTTGCAGTTTCGTACAATAAAATTTGTTCATCATCAGGAAACATTAGAAGACAAAAACACACGCCACAACGTTTACATTATACAATATTCCAATATTATACAACAATAAGAATATTGTATAATATGTACAGGGTGTTTCACAAAGGACTCCTAACTTTAAAAATATATAACTCGGAAACCGTGATAGATAGAAACATGAAACCAGTGGTGTATTTATTAAAAACATCGTAAGAATCGCATACATAAATCAGAAAATTTAGTTGAAAATAGCGCTCATAGATGGCACTGAAAACTATAGGCGCTCTATTGAGGCTGATATTGACGTCACTTAGCACTGATGCGAATTAAGGAGTTTTATGCGGAGTGGGTCTTGTTCGAAAATGCACTTTTGCTTTTACTACCCGATTTTGAATTCAATCCATATAATTTTGATTTTGTTGGCGTCAGAACAATAATAGACAAAAATAGTGTTTCCATAGGAATGACTCCTTTAAAATTGAAATGCGAGAAACAACAACATTAGAAATACCGTCTTTTGTCTACGTTGTTGTTTCTAGCATTTCAATTTTAAAGAAGTCGTTCCTATGGAAACACTATTTTTGTCTGAATTCAAAGTCGGGTAGTAAAAGCAAAAGTGCATTTTCGAACAAGACCCACTCCGCATAAAACTCCTTAATTCCCATCAGTGCTATGTGACGTCAACATCATCCTCAACAGAGCGCCTATTGCTCTCAGCGCCATCTATGAGCGCTATTTTTAACTAAATTTTCTGATTTATGTATAAGATCCTTACGATTTTTTTAATAAACACCCCGCTGGTTTCATGTTTCTATCTATCACCATTTCCGAATTATAAATTTTTAAAGTTAGGGGTCCTTTGTGAAACACCCTGTATAATGTAATCGTTGTGGCGTGTGGTTTTTGTCTTCTAATGTTTCCTGATGATGAACAAGTTTTATTGTGCGAAACTGAAAGAAAATAATCGTACTTTATATAGTAAGTAGTACATAATTTTAATTAAAGTTTTTTAACATCTATTATACACAGTGAGCTGAATTTATTGTGCATGTGTTATAAAACAGTGTAATAAGTCCTTTTAAAATATAAAAGATTTTCATTTTGGAGAACTTTAATGTGACAGTCACATGATATAAATGTAGTTTGTTTTATTTTGTATGGATTAGTATTCGATAAAAATATTTTAGGAAATCCAATATTCTTATTAAATAACATAAGCAATATACAATGTAAAATATGCATGATGGTGTATTAAAATAAATAAAGGAATTTATGAATAAACTATACCTGTTTCCGAAAATATCTAAAACATGTTCAAAACACAAATTATAAGCTTGAAAGTTTTAAAATACAGTGCTTTTCAATACGATAGTTCTGAAAACTATTCCCAAGCAGACGAAATATTTTAACATCGACACTTAAAGAAAGATATTATACATAATGTTGTTATAAAAGTAATAAAAAAAAGGTATTTCTAACCTTATCTTATTATACAAGCTGATTTTTATATGTGTGATTGATCTTAATTATCAATCATGAAAACCGCCATTAGATCTTAAGTAAAGTGAGGATGAGATCATTGTAATAAAAAGATATCCCATACAAACGGAAAAACTAGCAAACCAATTACAGAAGATGGCTACTGCCATTATAATAATATCCTTCAATTTTTCGTAACTTGATAATATTTTTTTAAACAGGACACATTACCGTGTATTTTCTATTTCAAATACTAATATACCGATTTTCATCAAATTTCAGATTCAGTTAGAACTTGAAATAAGTTGTAGCAGACTAGATTTTGGAGTAAATAACCTAATCGGTGAAGGTGCTATATTTAATTTTTTTGGGAAGCATTAAAATGCATGACATAGAAGAAAGTTCTCGGTTTGCCACATTCTGCTAATTCATATTGGTTTAAAATGTATATAAATGGACTGTGATGGTGTCATGGTGTTTTGTGCATAGAGTCTGAGAATATGATGAGATTGAAAGTTTTTGTCCAATCTATAGTAGCCCATTCTGTAAAACTGGTCGATATTCGACCGAACGAATTCACTTAGACGAGTACTACATATAAATAATGGCAATAGTGGTAAGCTTTTCAGATTTTTATCCAGAATTTTAGTTGCCGAATGTCGCCATTTTAAAGGCGTTCTACTACAAATGTATCAAACCGGCGTGACTTGCAAAATGTAATATCCGTAATTCTTTATTATTATTATTATTATAACATGATTTAGAGCTTATAACAATAAATTTAATAAATAAATATTATAAATCTTTTCTAAATGTAGAAAATTAATTAGTTTTTTTTTTTTTTCATGAAAATTGAAAGATTTTCTTCGATGCATGTACAACATACAGATTGCGACTCTCGCTATTTTTAATTTATTCATGTATTATGAAATTTATTAAAAAAAAAATAAAACTCTAAATTACTGTAAGTCATACATCACTTTACTATAATGATACATACAATATATTCAGGATCAAAACAATCTGAAATATCACAAAGTTTAAATATGTATTATTTTCCAAAGAATTATTCATTTACATAACATAATGTTACAAAACATTCTCGCCTATCCGTACTCTGTTTGTAAAATTATTTTTCATTTCTATCTGTTTTATTTATTTTCGAAAATTTTTAGTTAATAGTAACAGTGATGTCACATTCAATTAAGTTGTAACCAGCTGATCTAAGCCCGTCTTATGATTTAAGTTTATTACCTGATATTTACTCGTACAACATTTCCAAGGTAATGTAATTACTTTAATTTAATATACACAGGTGTAAAAAATCTGTCATAGGTGGAAACGCAATCCTTTTATTCTGTTCTCATCTTTTTATCACGATTTTTATAAACTATCACTCATTTTCTTTCGAAGCCTTTCTGAAAACTTTACAAAGTCATCTGGTTTGAAATTATATAAAAGAACATTTAATTTCATTCATCCAACTTGACGATTTATATAACATGCTATTATACGTCCATAACAGTTTTAGTTCTGAATGTTCTGAATATAAGATTTGAATGAATGGGATTCACACTTTAATTAAAGTATTCAAAGCTTGTCAATTTTTGATAAATGGTGGAAAAACATGTAATTAGGTCTTTATTCAATTTTCACAGCGTAATTTGAGATCTGAATTAAGGCTCATTTGTCGCTTTTATAATAGTTAGAAAAAGTTCTTTTAACAAGTTCACTGCCGCTCACGCGCCAGCGCGTGATATGGCGCCAACGTTAAGGGGCCACTCACGTGCCAGCGCGTGATGTGGGGCGATGTCCAATAGCCAGTCACGCGCTGGCGCGGGAAAATCTTTCACCGATTCTTTGTTATGAAAAGTAAATCGGCTTCTGGGAAAAACCCACTTCTACAGAGCGGCATTAACTATCATCACATCTTCACGTAAGCGGCAGCGAACGTGTTAACCGCTTTCCTGTTTTGACCGTACGTCATATGGGCAACGTGCTTCTATCAATCGTGATTTGCTCGTACCACGTTATGGGCATCCATAACCTAATCATAATTTATTATTCTCACCAGTAAAATTTTATCGCAAATTTTGTATTATTTAATCCGAGCATTTTTCTGATTCAATTAGCCAAAAATTTCAGTTTTAAAAAACCGGTGATAAAAGATTAAAAATTCTGTAAAAGGAATGAAAAGCAAACATTATTTGATTTTATTTTTTTAATATTGATCAGTTAAGTGGGTTAATAATAGCAGTGATGTCACATTTATTAAGTTATAACCAGCTCATTAACCCTTTCCGGCACGGGCAAAATCTGTTAGTAAAATGAGAAATTATCGACTGACACCGGAATTCACATACGAATATTTTAGATAGTTTGAAACCACCAATTTAAGCTTTTATTGCAAAACAAAATTTTACCAAACTATTATTGGTGTCATTTGCAAGTTTGGAATTAAAATTAAGTATTCCAGACCGGGCACAGTGTGCCGGAAAGGATTAAGCGCGGTTTATAATTATCGTTTATTGTCTGATAAATATTCGTAAAACATTTCCAAGATAGCGAAATTACTTTGATTTAACATACACAGGTGTAAAAAGTCTGTCGTTAGGTGGAAACGCAATCCTTTTATTCTGTTCTCATCTTTTTATCACGATTTTTACCATCTATCACTCATTTCCATTTGCAGCCTTCCTGAAGCATTTATGAAGTCATCTGCTTTGAAATTATGTAAAAGAGCATTTAATTTTATTCATCCAACTTGACCATTTAAATAACACGCTATTATACTTTCATAACAGCTTTAGTTCTGGATGCTCTGAATATAAGATTTGAATGAATGAGTTTCACACTTTAATTAAAGTATTCAAAGCCTGTCAAATCTTAATAAATGGTGGGAAACGATGTAATTAGGTATTTATTCAATTTTTACAGTGTAATTTGAGATCTGAATTTAAGCTCGTCTGTCACTTTTATGAAAGTTAACAAGAGTTCTTTTAGCGATTGGGAGATTATTATTGTACATTAATTATAATCTTTATTCTAAAAATTTTATATATGGATCTTATTTCATAAAAAAATAAGTACACAAATTATCTCTATTGTTATTCTTTCAAAATTCATTAAAACATACAGTTAAAGTTTTAAAATAATATTTGAAATGTGATCTATATCATAATGCATTGTTTCTGAACTAGAAGTATATGCATATGTAATATTGCGTGACATGTGACAATTAAGGGGGAAGAGGGATACGATGATGTGTGACACTTTATGACAAAGAGAGGGGGGGGGTCAAAAATATTGAAATAAAGTGTGACATTATTTATGCACAGCCCTGTACAACATTTCCAAATTAACGAAAAAACTTTATTTTAACCCATTAACGCCCTAATTATTTTCTTCGCTAAAATTTAAATTTTGTATTTCGCACCACTTTTAAAATCAAATTAACTTTTATCTAAATTTATCGAGGATTCTGTCTCGTGAAAGAAGGTATATATTTATCTTCCTCTTTACTGGTGGGAAAACCGCTTTCTTGCCCTTTTTTTGTAACCGTCCTCAAAAGAGGACGCTGGGCGTTAATGGGTTAACATACACAGGTGCATAAAATCTATCATAAGTAGAAACTTAATTCTTTTATTGTGTTCTCATCTTTTTATCATGATTTTTACCATCTATCATTCATTCTTATTCGTAGTCTTTCTGAAACATTTATTAAGTCATCTGCTTTGAAATTATGTAAAATAGCATTTAATTTTATTCATCCAACTTGACCATTTAAATAACATGCTATCATACTTTCATAACAGCTTTTAGATAGCTGGGTGCTCTCATTATAAGATTTGAATGAATGAGATTCACACTTTAATTAAAGTATTCAAAGCTTGTCAAATTTTAATAAATGGTGGGAAAAGATGTAATTAGGTATTTATTGAATTTCCACAGTGTAATTTGAGATCTGAATTTAAGCTCGTTTTTCGCTTTTATAAAAGTTAACAATTTTTTGTCATTGAAAGAATGTTTTATTATTATTATTATTATTAAACTCGGAAGCAACATTTTTACGACAGCCAAGTGAATATTTAAAAGCATAGTTATACGTGACGTGTTAAACGTGAAAAATGGAGATGAAAGTATAAGCAGTAAATTTCATAAGATGTTTTCTGAATTGAAGCCACTGTTCAAACTCACACCTTCATACCTTAAATTATTAAGACTCACATTTTAGTTATATGGTTCACTGCTTGTCACATTTAATGTGAGAAAATATGTAATTAGGTCTTTATTTGATCTCCACGGGGAAAATTAAGTTTCGTTCTCTATTAAGCTTCGTTTGTCACTTTTTAAAAAAAAAGTTAATAGCCAAGTGAATATTTAAAAGCAGTCTGCATTTATACGTGAAATGAGAAAGTTATAAATAGTAGTTTCTAAGAGATTTTATTAAAATTATTCAGTTTTTTTAATTTATTGACCCTTAATACATTAAGTGAAATATAAGCACACTTTGGGGTTCACATTTTGTCAAAATTAGCAAATTGTATAATCAGACTTAACTGAGGCTTTATGCGATTTCAATTCAACACTATTTGAGGAGTGAATTAACCCTTTCAGGGACAAGATGCTTCTATTGACAAAATGCCGAAAATAGCATATGACATCGGTATTCGAAAACAAATTTATTTTAAAATAATCAAAATCTTTGATTCACATTCTTAATAAAAGAAGAAATTTCGTTCCAATATTTTGATGTCAATGTGGCATTTGGGAAGTAGAATTATATGATCAAAAAATGAACTATCGCCATTGAAGAGGTTAATCCTTTATTTTTCCGTGTTCCATTACATGGAACACCTAATTTTATTCCCAAATGCCACAATGAAAATAGAGCTCTGATATAAAAAATTTCCGTTTATAGTGTATGGGAAAAATAGATTTTTTTTAATTATTGTTTTCAAATACATATATGTGTACGTTCCTGTGTCATTTAGTTATTTCAACATTTTCGAAATGAAAGTGTCAGTGTTGCAAGATGGGCTACTTTTTTCAAAACCCAGATTCTATATTGACACCACTTTTTTGAAATGGTAAAACACGCTTTATTTAATGTCATATTAACCCTTTCGCGACGGGAGCCTTTTACGAAATTTTTAATGTTTTTTCACCGGTTTTAAAAAACAGAAATTTGTTCCTTCTCAAATCGAGAAAATGCTCCGATTGAATAAGCCAAATTTTGCAGCATGATTTTACCGGTGGGAATAAACAAGGATTCTTATCCTTTTTGCGGCACGTATACGTGTCGCTCGTCCCCAAGGGGTTAATTAAGACGAGAATAAAGAGAATTTTACAGTTTCAAGAAAGTGGTGCCAATCAAGAAATCTGAATTTTAAAAAAGTAGCCCACTGGCAACACTGGAAAGTGTCCTGCGTTGGAAAAGATTAAAAAGCAAAAGAAAATTCTTAACCCGTTCAAGAGCGGTGGTTCATTTTTGGACCATCTAATTTTAATTCCTAAATGTCACATTATCACTAGAATATTAGAATTTTTTTTTGGTTTTATTAAGAATGTGAATCAAAGCATTTGATTATTTTAAAATAAAATTGTTTTCGAATTTCGGTGTCACATACTATTTTCGGCATTTAGCGAATAGAACTACCTTGCCCCTGAAAGGGTTAAAAGTTAATGCATCTTCTGGAACGAGCTCGGCAAGAAGATAGAAAAAGGTGCAGGGGTGCAAGCGCTGTCAATTGGATCCACTAAAGTTTAATAGTGTTCTTTACTATGTTAAATCTTGGAAATCTTGCAATTTAAGAAGGCCAGAAATACCTTAAAAATTTAATAAAAAGAATATTGCCCAGTTAAACTGATGGCATTGAGCTCACAGGCTACGCATACTAATTGTACATTACAGCTTTATATTTTCAAGGGTTAATTCCGTTCGAAAAAAAGTTAAGAAGGGAAAACAGCTCTCCCCTTTTCTCTTTTTTATACTTAATCATTGAACCTCCTAAACTATCAAAGACATGCTTTATCATATAAAAAATCCATATCCAAAATTTAGAGCAAATCAGATAATTCTTAATAAAAACCCATTTAGCATTTATATAATTTAAGAGGAGTTATCCCCCTCTTTTATACTTAACCATTAAACTTCCAAAACTATTCAGAGATTTGAACGAAATCTGACAATTCTGCTTGAAAAACCCATTTATATAAATTAAGGGGAGGGGCATTAGAACCCCTGTTCCTCCTGTTTATACTTATTCAATGAACACCTAATATCAGTAACGGAATCGCCTCATCAGAATGATCCTATATCTAAATTTTGAACGAAAACTTAATTTTGCATGAAAAACCCATTTATATCAATTAAGGGGAGGGGAATGAGCCCCCCGTTCCCCATCTTATACATATCGAATGATCTCCAAAAACTAATCAGGGAAACGCCTTGTCAGAATATACCTATATACAAAATTTCAAGTGGATCGGATATTTTTGTCATGAGTTATCGCATTACGCACGAACGAACATACATACAGAACGGGCGGGCACATAAGCTCTCAGGCTATGATAGCCTGTGAGCTAGAAAACAACCTATCATTTCTGGCGCAGCGTTTGCATCCCTGAAGGTATTGTATCTTGGGGGTGTACATACTTTGGAGGATATTGAATTATGCTCATTAACTGTGCACATAGATTGTGCAGCCATTTTAAGTGATAAATTTAAACAACAATATTAGTTGTGTGCATGTGTTACTAAAGGCCCTGAGCCTCTAATAACAGGTACATGTAATTAATATTTTAGTACAGTTTTATTAGTCAAATTGGCTGCACAATCAGTATGCCTCCAAGGTACTCTTACTCCAAGGTGCACCACCTTTCCCTACATTCAATTCATATATTATGCCCAGCAGCTAGAGTTACGGAGTGCCTCGCATAAATTGAGTCTCCAAATGCTCTGGACACCAGTATTTTAATCCGGGAAAATGTATGCATACCCAGGATATGAATGGCTTTTGCTGTGTCACCAATAAATGCGAACAATCATCGTCACCTTATTAATTCATGGACAATTTTTGCAAACTCTGCGATAAACTGAAGATTAAATTAACGCATCAGCACCGTGTTTTATCATTTACCATTATTAAATATAAAGTTTTATGAAAATCATGCATTAGTTCTTCAGATATGGCTATTGTGGAAATTGTAAATAATGCAGAATAGCAGCACCACCTACTGAGGGATATGCACCAAAAATTAATAAGATCTAGTTTATATCAAAGTCTCACAAAATCTAAAGTTTTGTAAAATTCCGTGAATTAGTTCTTAAGATAGAGCGCCCACAAAATTTTTGTGACATATGCACAGACAGACTCAAGACAGAAATTTTGTAAAAACATGTTTTTCGATTCCCTGACCCCTAAAACGTGTAAATCGAAAACCGGATTTCGAAAATTTTAACGGATCCAACACTTCCTTCTTGTAAAGATAGAAGAAAGTAAAAATATTATCTTTTGGATGGGGTTACATTAAAATCTTCCAGCTTAATGATAACACTTTAATTAACCGTGGAGTTAAGTGATAGTAATAATCTTTATCATATTATACTTTTTCAAAGAAACTGTAAATTCAAAATCACTAAATTTATTTATTCAAACAAAGCTGAAATCCATGTATTTGTTCACCATTTCAGATAGCAGATCATATACCATCACTTACATTTTTTTTTTTTTTTTACTTTCTTCTGTTTTTAAAAGAAAGTATTGGATTCTTAAAAATTTTCCAAATATAGTTTTGGACGGATCTACACGTTTTATGGGTCAAAGAATCCGAAAAACATGTTTTTACAAAATGTCTGTCTGTCAGTCTATCTGTCAGTCTGCTAGTGTGTGTGTGACAAAAAAAATTGTTGGCAAGGACTCAAGAACTAATGCACGGAATTTCACAAAATTTTAGATTCTGTAGACCTTGATATAAACTAGATCTTATTAGTTTTTGGTGTATATCTCTCAATAGGTGGCGCTGCTATGCCGTATTATTTACAATTTTCACAATAGCGATATCTCATGAACAATGCATGCATTTTTATAAAACTTTATATTTAGTTAGTTTGATATGAAATGGTGCTGGTTACGTTTTGATGTAAATCGCTCAACAAGGCGTTGCCAGGGTGCATTAGTCTTGATTATCCTAATAGCTGTGTTTCAAGAATTAATGCACGAAATTTTCTAAAATTTCATATTCAATTAGTTCTTAATATAGATTTGTGATGTTTAGTTTTTGGTGAAAAATGATGAACAGATGGCGCTGCTATGCTGCGTTTTTCACGCCTTCGAAATAGGTAATTCGAAATAGGCAAATCTCTAGATGCATCAGCTGAACGTGTAGGAACCCTGTTAATCCTTTGCAGAGCAGAGCAAATTCATTGATTAAGTATTGAAATTAATGACTGGCACCGGAATTTGAAAACAGCTTTATTTGTAAATAATAAAAAGCTATATTTTACACATTCAATAAACCGTAAATTTTTTTTACAAAAATTCCGATGCCAATGTGGCGTTTGAGAATTAAAGTCAAGTGGTTTCATAGATATACTACTGCGCCGCAAGGGGGCGCGAATCACAGATATTTCATGGTTACCACTTAATTTTAATTCCCAAACGTCACATTAGTACCGGAATTTTGTAAAAAAGAATTCGATTCTTTGAATACGTGAAATATAGCCTTTTATTATTCACAAATAAAGTTCTTTCCGAATTCCGGTATCAGTCATTAATTTTAACACTTAACCCTTTCCGGCACGGGCAAAATCTGTACTGAATTGAGAAATTATCGACTGACACCGGAATTCAAAAACGAATTTTTCAAATATTTTGAATTCCGTAATTGAAGCTTTTATTGTAAAAGCAAAATTTTACTAAAATATTACTGGTGCCGTTTGCAAGTTTGGAATTAAAATTAGGTATCCCAGACCGGGCACAGTGTGCCGGAAAGGGTTAAGCAACGAATTTTCTCTGCGTCGCAGAGGATTAAAAGCTTTAGAATAGAATAACGCTTTGATTAACCGCTTACCTAAATGTCCCGTACGTCTTACAGGCAACATGTTTTTTGCCTGTCAGGATTTATTATTCTCACCAGTAAATTTTTATTGTAAATGTTGCATTATTCAATTCGAGGATTTTTCTGATTCATTTAGCCAAAAATTTTGTTAAAAAAAAAAATGGTGATAAAAGATTATTTTTTTAACGCAAAAAAATTAGCAATATTTGATTTTTTTTAAAAAAATATTGATTAGTTAAGTGGATAAAAAAAAAAAAAAAAAAAATTAAGTCAGTAATACTAAAATTCATTTTTATATAATATCAAAGCTGAGGCATCTCTAAACGCTTCATAAGATTATGAAAAAAATATGATTGAAAGAGGAAAAAGATCACGATAAAAATACGAGAATGCAATAAAAGAATTCGTCTAATATCAGCGTCTGTGCTTGTTAAATTAACACATTTTTGTTAGATATGAAGTGTTGTATTTTTAAAACTGTAAACAGTAATTATAAAACGCAGTGATCAGTGGATTACAGCATAATGTAATACGATGTCACTTAGACTACTATTAAATAATTATACGTTGAAAACGGAATTCACTCTTCGGAAATGAACAAAAGCAGGTAACAAATAAAAGAAACATACTTTGATGACGGGATACGGGTAGAAGAAAATGTTTACAACCTAAATTTGAATTGTATATTGCTTTAGCCACTTGATTGATCAATATTTTTGAAAAAATCTTTCAACTAATGCCTATTTTCATATCTTTTATAGAATTTTTAATCTTTTATCAGCGGTTTTTCAAGACAGAAAATTTTGCCTAACTGAATCAGAAAAAGCTCGGATTAAATAATGCAAAATTTAAAATAAAAATTTATTGTTGAGAATAATAAATCATGATTTGAAATCATTAATTATGATTGGTAAAAATACGTTGCTCGTTTGACGTAAAAATCAGGGCAAATCAGGGAAGCGGTTAACTCCTTAACCCTTTGCGTGACAAAGCATTTTTGCTCCAAAAATGTACAAATATTCAATTTTCACCACAATTTATAAACAGATTTATTTAAAAATTGTCAAAAGCCTTTTTTTTAAACTTTTTTTTAAATTTTATTTTAAAGACATTATTAGATTAAAAATGTACCAAAAATTACTGGTGCCATTTGGCAATTTGGGTACAGCACTGAGCCAATCGCACTATGTTTCACATTGTATCTGACTGTACATGCGGTGTCGTACCGTGGTGTAATAACATCATGAGAAATGTTTGATGCTCATGATAATTTTTTAACTATTATACAATATATATTGTTAATTATTACCACCCAGATTTTCATTCCCAACTTTATCGATAATGAATATACGTTAAAGTTTTTCTTTTTCTTTTTTAATAGATTTACCTTATTCATTTAAAATCTGATGGCACCGCAAGAAGTAGCCATCATCTGCGTTTACACAGCACTGAGTCAATCGCACCATATTTCACATTGTGTCTGACAGTACACATGGTATCGTATGTTGCCAGACCAAACTTAATTCACACTACAGTATAGTATCGTTTATACGAAGCTGAAGGGACTACCGAAAAACGTCATTTTAACGATAGCGTCATATAATTGATGTTCACTTGTAAAACTAGAATTAATTTTGTTTTCACTTACTAATTTTTATGTTTAACGTGTTGATTTACATAAACTTCTAAATTAAACCAATCAAAACAAACAAATAACCAAAAAAGGGGGGGGGGGATACAGTAAGCAATTTAAAAGTACCAGTGGTGCCACAGGCGACTATTTTTTAATTTCAACTGGTACCACTTTTTCAAAACAGAAATCTTTAACAGACACTTTGGCAACATTTTCAAGAGAAATAAACTTCAAAATTGCGATTAGAAAATACTGGTGCGAACAGAATGTAAAAATAGTCGCCTGTGGCAGCCTTGAAGTACATACTTTTATTTGTTTATTTATTTATTTTTGATGATTGTACCTAATATTACAGAAAGAATTCTCCGTGGTTGTTTGACCGGATGACTGACGTTGAGTTGTAATTGATGATTTGTGCAATGAGTCAAGGGCATGAAAGTTTTTTCCGTTGGTATTCTGGCAAACAAAACAAGTCCTTAATGTTCCATGCAATTTACGACATTTCTTACTATTGTAACTTTTACAGTCTAATTCGTTCAACATTTCAATTTTTTCTTTTACCATGATGGACTCATGTTTTCGAGACTTATCTGAAAAGAACTGTTGGCCAAACAATACGAAAAGTGAGAAGCGAAAGGAAAAAAGTGCTGTACTGTTAGTGCAACTGCAATGGTGTTTATTCATAGCTAGCAAATTCCCCTCGTTCTAAAAAAATAAACAAAAATAAACGTGTACAAAATCGAAAAACGGGCGTATAAATGATTTTGTTTGTCGTATAAAAGATATATTTTTACAATAAAACGAATAGAAAAAATTAGGACCACACTAAAATGTCGTATAAATGTAAACGTCTTATAAACGATGCTTTACTGTATATGGGAGAATCGAGTTTGGTTGTGTCTCTAGATATCAGCACAATTTCAAAGTAATTTTCTTTGCTTAATTTTCTTTTCTAATAGCAGAATTATTTGCGGTTAAAGATGGCTATATAATTTGTAAGAAATCATTTTTTATTTTATATTTTTAGTATTAATTGCACTTTCTGCTTTAGATTTAAATTTATATTGTAACGTTGATTTTTCTAATTATTATTATTACTATTATGTCTGGCGTTTAGTTATATTTCTATTAAATTTTTGAACGACATCTATTTCGAAGTAAAAAAAGAATGTAAACTTTAAACAGCTATTACTTGGTCAATTTTAATAATAGAGGAAGGGTTTTTTTTTTACTTAGTGTAATAGGATGTTTTTATCAAACATAACTTATCAGACTGAAAGATCGTATAAAAATTTAAATTCCAAAAATTTAAAAAAAAATATTTTTATTGACCCAAATCGCTTCTAAAATACACCTTTAACCTAATTTAAAACATTTTTGCAATTGGAATTACATATCTACTAGTATATACCCCCGTAAAAAATGAAGGAATATTGATATGCTCTTCATTTTCACAAGACTTTATACAAATGAAGATTTTGTTATTGAAGAGTTTATACTGCAGAAAAGTACATTTTAAAAATGACAAATGAGTTCTATAAATACAAACGATGAAAATATTTTTTCAAATCATTGTTTAATTTATGAAATAATACGAACACAGGAATTCTGATCATAAAACGATAAACTAATACATGCATTTACAAACGACTTTTTAAGGAATTTACCGTTTTCCCAGTTCTCCTATACATCATAAAGGCAACGCGATTCTGCCAATCATGATTTGCCCGTACCACGTATGGGCACCCATATTCCAAACATGATTTATCATTCTCACCAGTAAATTTTCTTTGTAAATTTTGCTAATTTAAACTGAAAATTTTTTCGGATGCCATTAAGCAAAAATTTCTGTTTTGAAAAACTGGTGACAAAAGATTAAAAATTCTGTAAAAGAAAAGTAAAAAATGCATTATTGAAAGTTTTTTGAAATATATTAATCAATTAACCCTTTTCGGCGCGGACAAATTCTGTTCATAAAATGAAAAATTGTTGACTGACACCGGAATTTACAAAAGACTTTTTTAGGAATTAAGAACTTCATTATTTAAGCTGTCATTGTAAAAGTAAAATTTTACTGAAATATTATTGGTGCCGTTTGTAAGTTTGTAATTAAAATTAGGTGTGCCCGGGGTTGACACACTGCGCCGGAAAAGGTCAAGTGATTAAAAACCTGCTACTTTAAACTTTCATTGAAAAGAATAATTTTATTAAGCTATTCTTGCTGTTATTTATAAATTTGGAATTAAAATTAGATGGTGTCGACGTGGGACCACAATGCCCGAAAGGCATTTTTTGTAATTTATTATAAAATTACAAAAAATACTCACAAACTTTTGTAATTTGAAATCCGTGGTTATTGAATCAGTTTAAAAGCTCTTTTCAAACATGAAAAAGAATTCTTACAACAATGGTTTAGAACAAATAAATACAGGAAATAAACTTTCACATCTTTTCTTTTTGCGGTTTTTATACCACATTGTCATTAATATCCCGGTAACAACTAACAGCAGTTGAGTAAAAAAAATATGCAAATTCGTCCATGTTCTTTCGCACTTTTTTATTTCTCTTTTGTACTTCTGCTTAACATCTCAATCTGGAAACCGATAACCCTGTTCTCACTGCTTCTAAATCATCGGATGTAATGTATTCGACTTCCTTTAGACCAGTGTCTTTTCAGCGAACAAGATTATGCGGTTTGATAAGCAAATCATTCAAAATGACACAGGTGCGTTTGGTTAATTTCGTGATGGGTTTTATTTTTTTCCAGCATCTTTTGTCAAACCTCTTTATCAGAATTTAAAAGTGATGTATAGGAACAATGAAGCAGAAGTGACAGTAGTCCGCCCCATCTTTCTATCGACGTGTCGTTTTAGAATAAAAAGGCTGATATTTTAATTGTATTGCTCTGCAAGTGGTAATACTGAAGATTTAATTAAAACAAATGGGTAAGTGTGATCTCAGATCGCACCGAGGGTTTCGTTTAATATTACTTTCAAAACCTTTAATTAACGTATCGAAAATGTTAATTCATAATTACTAAATTCTTACATAGATAATAGTACCAATAAATTTAACTTAAAAATAATTATAAATAGAAGTTATTTATTTTAATCAAATTAAAAATGTTCAAATCAAATTATTTAAATGAAATCCAAAATTCTAAATGTTTCTAAACTCTGAAAGAATCCGACTTGAAATAAATGTTTTTTGTTATTGTTTTAATTTAAAAGTTTTTTCAAACATGAGAAAAAATTCTTACAATAATTGTTTTCAAAAAAATAAATGCAGGGAATACACTTTCCCATCTTTTCTTTTTGAAGTTTTTATACTACATCGTCATTAATATCAAGATAACAACTAACAGCAGTTGAGTAAAAAAATATGCAAATTTGGCCATGTTCTTTCGCACTTTTTTATTTTTCTTTTATACTTCTGCTTAACAGTTCAATCTGGAAACTGATAATCCTGTTCATATATAAATAAGCCAACAATTTTAGTTATATTAGGTTGTCCCAAAAGTTTCTTTCGTTTTTTAACGAAAAAAAAAAAAAAAAAAAAAAAAAACCCTAATCTCATTTAGAAACAAGTTGGAAATTGCACGTGAACGTAGCAAATGAGGTGCGTTCGTACGATAACGAAGTTTTAAAAATATTCAGATCTTGCTGATATAGTAGAGCGTACTCCGGGCACAGTATAGTAGTCGAAATCTTTACGTTTCTGTAAATATCCAGGAAGTAATTTTTATTACACCTCAGCAACGTATATCTTATTCATAAAATGTGAAATAGTTGAATATAATTAAAACACGCCCCAAACAATGTTTCCTCGTATAGCATTATGTAGTGGAATACTTTTGTGTGGCCCTGTAATTTAATAATAAATATTCTTTGCATCACAGATTGTACCGAATGCATATTTTAGTATATATTTCATAGATTCATGCCAGTTCTATTATGTTCGAATGAGTGTAACTTCATTAAAATGCATTTGGAACTTTTTTCTCATTGGCCGTAATGTAACGGAATCCTTTTGATTGTCCCTATAATTGATCTATGCATCCGATTTTCATAACATTTGAAATGACTCGACAAAATTACGCAATAATTGTATGTTTTAAATTTCAAACGATTAAAATGCATTTGAAACTTTTTTTCCTATTGACCGTAATGTAACGGAATCCTTTTGATTGTCCCTGTAATTGATCTATCCATCCGATTTCCATAAAATTTGAAATGACTCGACAAAATTATGGTATAATTATGTATTTTAAATTTCAAACGATTCGGGTGGGTAGTTTTTGCGTTGTTAGATGCGGACGGACTGACGGACAGACAGACAGACGGACAGACGGACGGACTGAGCGACAACAATAGGTGCTACGTATTTACATAATTACGAACGCACCTAAAAAGCGAGATTTTAATGAAGAATACTTGTGCTATTCAGTTCTGCGAACCTTGTTCTACATTTCCTTGAGTCTTATGACGCCTTCTTCATGGTTGCCAACTACTACGCCTATTTAAAGACGAATAAACATATGAGAAACAGAAATTTTAGTAGATAATTAACAATATGGAATGCAATACATAACATTAAATATATTTGAAATACATTTTACTAAATCTTTTTTGTGGTTCCAAACATGTTTATGTGATTTAAATAGGCGTAGAAGTTGGCAGCTCTGCTTCTTTACAAAAATGTTTTGATTTGGTTCCAAAATACTTACCGGGGTGATTTTTTATGTTCTTTAAACAGTTCTTTTTTTCTTTTGGTGTAGAGAGTTTTCGCGAGAGAAAAGCAAATAGTAATCGGATAAGGCAATGTCCGAAGAGTACAAAGGGTTTAACAGAGCATCTCAATCGAATTCAAGGAATTTGTTTTTCTAATCAAAAACGTCCCAAAAGCTTCTTTTGCAATTCATGTGCTATTTTTAAATTCAACTGTCACTACTTTCTGAAAAAAATCCTAAAGCCGGACACTTACAGAAGACAGCTTTCGTCTATGACCTAATTGGACCTAATACGAGCGATTTACACCTAACCAGACCATCAATTCTGAAAATTACTAATGGCAATTAGACGAAATAAACGTAGCAAAATCCATGAAACACCCCGTAACAGTAAACAAATGAGGTATTATCTTCCATTATGACGACCCCATTCCACATATATCTTTGACTGTCCGAAACAAACTCCTTGCATTAGATTGGGACATTCTGATCCATCCTTTTTATTCTCCTGAAATTGCTTCGTTCGACTACTATTTGTTTCTTTTTCTCAAAAATTCTGTTCACACACACACAAAAAGACCTTTTTGAAGGACATAAAAAGTCACCTCGGTAAGTATTTTGACACCAAATCAAAAAAGTTTTGGAAAGAAGATGTTATTATACTACCGGAAATATTGAAGAAGGTTTGTTCAACAGATTGGCACAAGCGTTCTTCAACAATGTATTACCTGTATTGAAATTTCGATGATGTATTTTTCGCAAAAATACGGAGTCTCATTTGAGAATGCACGAGCGCGAATTCAGGTCATCGAAAGCGTATATATACAGGGTGTATCTAAACTACTGGGCAAAACTTTAGGGGGTGATAGTACACATCAAGAAAAATAATATTAAATGGGAAACTAAGGGTCCCAAACGTCTTCCGAAGCAGATAGGCGCCATCAAAATTTAGGGTCCAAAATTTGAAATGAATATAAAAAACGGAAAAATTGGTCGATTCGTTTGCGGTTTTCACGAAATCTATTCTTTATGTCAGTATTGTCTTGAAAATAAATTATAAAGATAAATTTCAAAAAATGCCGATAGAGGGCGCTTTAGACTTTGGAGTAACGAACAACTAGTTTTTACCGTTATTTTTTGCATCTCATTAAATTATTTTAGAAGTTTAGACATAAACTTAAATTTTGAGCGCAAAATCGGTGGTTAAGTAGCGCAAACTGAATTGTGTTCAATGGGAGTGGGTAGGTTCAAATTTCAAATGATTATATAAACAGAAAAATTGGTCAATTGATTTGCGGTTTTCACTAAAACTATTCTTTATGTCAGTATTGTCTTGAAAATAAATTATAAAGATAAATTTCAAAAACTGTCGATAGAGGGCGCTTTAGACTTTGGAGTAACGAACAGCTAGTTTTTACCGTTATTTTTTGCATCTCATTAAATTTTTTTAGAAGCTTAGACATAAACTTAAATTTTGAACTGAAAATCTGAATCGTTGAGACTGGTTAAGTAGCGCAAACTGAACTGTTTTCAATGGGGGTGGGGAGGTTCAAATTTCAAATGATTATAAAAAACGGAAAAATTGGTCGATTCGTTTGCGGTTTTCTCTAAAACCATTCTTTATGTCAATATTTCTTTGAAAATAAATTTTAAAGATAAATTTCAAAAAATTCCGTTAAAGGGCGCCTTAAACTTTAGAGTAACCAACAACTATTTTCAACCGTTATTTATTTATTTATTTATTTTTATCTAAATAAATGTTTTAAAAGCTTAGACTTAAATTTTGAGCTCAAAATCTGAATCGTTGTGAGTAATTAAGTAGCGAAAAATTCAACTGTGTTCGTATGGTGGGCAGGGTAACATTTCAACTCCTGAACACAGTTCAGTTTGCGCTTCTTAACCCCTCCCAAAGATTTAGAATTTGAGCTCAAAATTTAAGTCTAAGCTTTTGCAAGCATTTAATTAGATACAAAAAATAACAGTTAAAAATTGTTGTTGGTTATTCTAAAGTTTAAGGCGCCCTCTAACGGAATTTTTTGAAATTTATCTGTAAAATTTATTTTCTAGAAAATACTGACATAAAGAATGGTTTTAGAAAAAACCGCAAACGAATCGACCAATTTTTCCGTTTTGTATAAACATTTGAAATTTGAACCTTCCCACCCTCCTATTGAAAACAGTTCAGTTAGCGCTACTTAATCACTCTCAATGATTCAGAATTTCAGCACAAAATTTAAGTTTATGTCTAAGCTTCAAAAAAAAATTATGAGATGCAAAAAATAACGGCAAAAAATATTTGTACGTTACTCCAAAGTCTAAAGCGCCCTCTATCGACAGTTTTTTAAATTTATGTTTATAATTTATTTTTAAGACAATACTGACATAAAGAATAGTTTTAGTGAAAACCGCAAATCAATTGACCAATTATTCTGTTTTTTATAATCATTCGAAATTTGAACCTACCCACTGCCATTGAACACAGTTCAGTTTGCGCTACTTAACCACAGATTTTTAGCTCAAAATTTAAATTCATGTCTAAACTTCTGAAAAAATTTAATGAAATGCAAAAAATAACAGTAAAAAATAGTTGTTCGTTACTCCAAAGTCTAAAGCGCCCTCTATCGGCATTTTTTGAAAGTTATCTTTATAATTTATTTTCAAGACATTACTGACATAAAGAATAGTTTTCGTGAGCACCGCAAACGAATCGATCAATTTTTCCGTTTTTTATAATCATTTCCAATTTTGGACCCTAATCTTTGATGGCGCCTATCTCCTTCGGAAGACGTTTGGGAACCTTAATTCCCCATTTAATATTATTTGTCTTTATGTGTACTATCACCCCTCAAAGTTTTGCCCAGTAGTTTAGATACACCCTGTATATTGTAATCGGATAGAAAAATTTTTTAGAAGAGAGGGGGTAAAAACAAAGCGCTGGTTTATTAAAAAATAAAAGAATAGCAGTCTTTTAAGGATACAATTTTAGCAAGGGAAAACTTTTTTAATTTAAAGAGAGACCCCCACAAAAAAAATTGGTACATGATGGAACAATTTCGTTGTGATATTTGGATTTAGTACTTTTAAATTTGTCAGGAATAATCACTATTTTTACAGAGAGGATTTTGATGCCGACCAGTGTTATTTGTAATTCATTAAAGGAAATTTGATATTTATTTGTTTTTTTTAATGAAATTATAGCTAACATCTTAATTTATTTTTTAAGATTGAATATTGGTAAAGAAACAATTACGTCATAGTAGGCGCAAAATAATGCTTGTGTTTTGAAAGCCTGATTGACTGAAATATAAGGCCTGATTTACGTCAGTCAGGCGTCTAGCATTGGCTCTGATCGATAAATTATAAAAACAGAGAGAACGAACATTTCAATCATTAATTAATATTCATTAGAATATAATATATAAGTTTAAGTTTGTTATATACTAAATCGATCTGGGAATCATTTAATTGAAGAGATTCAATAATTTCTACAATTAATTTTAAAATGGAGTCAATTTCCGAACACAAATTTAAATAAATTTAAACTAATATATTCACACGGTCTTAAAATGTTCAAATACCTTAAACATAGATATTTATATTTCTATTTTGTAATTAGATTTTAGTAAATGCAAATATTGATTCTCTATTAAAAAATATGATTTAACAAATTGCAACTATCATTTGGAAAATGATTTTTGCAAAGACTGAAATTTAAGAAATTTAATTGATGCTGTTAAAATACATACGTTATTTTTTTAACATCAAAATTGCAAAAAGTAAAAAGCGTTTTAAGTTATTACGTTTAACCCCTTGGGGACGAGCAACACGTATACGTGCCGCAAAAAGGCTTAAGAAGCATTCTTTATTCCCACCAATAAAATTATACTGTAAAATTTGCCTTATTCAATCGGAGCATTTTCTCGATTTAAGAAGAAACAAATTTCTGTTTTTTAAAATCGGTGACGAGACATTAAAAATTTCGTAAAAGGCTCCCGTTGCGAAGGGGTTAAAGTCATCTTTAAACGTAACACTTGTTATTTTAATAGCAATACATCAGCCAGCTATTTAAGTAATGTTGGCTATTTTTAAGGCAAATAATTTTTTCTCAACCACACGTTACTTATGTAAACAAACAATTCAACATTTAATATATAGAGTATATTTACATAAATATAAACAAATAAAATAAAAATATTGAAGTTAATACATGTATACGAGATTACATAAATTTACATAATGTTTTGTTTTATTTAATGGTAAAACGTCTATATTTTCACAGCATCTTCATTCATTACGAGTACACCGCCATTGTAAAATGTCCGACCTCTCTCTCTCTTACTTCTTATTTTTCGTTAACTACGCATGTTCAGTTGAGAAATTTTGATTTGAACCTGCTGAAGACCAGGGTTGTATTATGAACCCGGCGTTAGAATGGAACTTCCAACTAGTCCACTGAGGTAGAAGGCGCATACGATTTGAGTATTCGATCCAGGTTATGCGCGTAATTCGGAATCGAAGTACTTCGTGAATGCGAATGCTAGAGTTGTTCTTCGCTTTATTTTATCAAAATAATTCTGCAATTAAATAAAATGCGGTCGCTTTACTAAAGTACTGATAAATTGAACGACAAAACCCCCTTCCTTGACGACAAAACCCCTTGTGCATTTGCTCTTAGAAATAAATGTTGACATCGATGTAATACCACAATTCTAGACATTACTCTTATTCTCAAGAAAAAGATATTGACATCGCTGAAATACCACCTGCAGCTCCAATAGATTCGACAAGGCTCTGAACTTTAACTTGAGCGTCTGGAGCTCAAAATTTATTTCATTTTTTATTATTCTACACTAACTACTTAGTAAAATAACAAATTAATATTGTTTGTGCAGCAATAAAGTACTATAATTTATGGCGTACAATCTAAGAAAAAAACAATTCTTTTCGGCCCCAGAAATCTTACCTAGCGATTGAACACAAATAATTACGGTGATCTATTAAGCTACGTTTTGTTTTAGAAAGTTTCTAGGTCGAACAAAAAAATGTTTGATCCGCGGATTTTACGAAGGAAATTACGGTTACTTTTCCGGAGAGTCTGTGAGAAGCGTTCTACATAATTGATGGAGAGGAACCATGCATAAAGTTTTCAAATCATGGATATAAGTAATATTTTAGAGAAATTCAGAATGTCACATGTCCTTTGTTATTATTTGAGTAGATTTTATTTTTTTATCACCTTTTATCTAAATCTCTTTATACAAATTTAAATGTCATGAATAAGAACAATGCAGCAAAAGTAACAGCATGTCCGCCCATCTTTCAACTAACGTGTCATTTTAGTCTAAAGACTTTCATTTGTTTTTATTGTATTGGTTACTACTGGCTTATGTTGATATTGAAGGGTTAATCTGCAAACGATAAGTATATTCTGTGATGTCCGACCTGGCCACACTGGTACACTACCTGGCCATTGATGATCGCCCACTTGCGATTTTAGACATTTGTTAAATATCTAGAAAAATACATGAGGAATTATCTTGAAACTCTCAGTGTATAAACATAATAGTACAGGTCATACATTTCCGTGAAGATTTTTTCCCGAAACTTTACAGGGGACCATCAATAAATTAAAAAAGAATGAATATCTTTTGGATAACCCTGTCAAAACTAATGTAGCAAAAGCGCTCAAACTTTAGATTTTGATTAAATGGATTATTGTAATAAACTGTGTTGATTTTTACGTCGATAGCATGTATATAATCGTAGAAAAATTAAGATTTTTATAAAAAGTCCCAAATTTTTCCAAGATTTTTGCTTATAATTTACAGAATTCTTAATATAAAATAATATTCTTTTCTGAAAATGTGACAAACAACATTGCACATAATACCTTGTAATCAGAATTAAAAAATAATAAAAATTGTATGAAAAATGAGTAGGTTTACTAAATAATTTTTCACTGCGCATGCGTCAACGATATCAAAATTTCATTTGCATAATACATTAGCTAAATGTATAGAGCAACTTTTCTGAAAGTCTCAAAATCATAGCTTTAAAATTCTGAAAATAATCATCAAAAGAATACTAAGTAGTAAGTTGTAATAGTAAGTTGAAAATCCGTTATTCCCAAAATGAATCAAAAACAAGAGGGGTTGTATCCATATATTCATTGATTAGTGTCAATATAGAATATACAATATGAGACGTACTACTACATTTGGGTAATGTTCCTCATTTTTTTTTTTTTTTTTTTTTTTTTTTTTTTTTTGCTTCATTTTGGGAACAACGGATTTTATGTTTATTCTATAGACGATTACTTTCAGAATTTTAAAGCTATGATTTTGAGACTTTCACAAAAGTTGTTCTATATATTTAGCTAACATAATATGCAAATGAAATTTCGATATCGTATACGCATGCGCAGTGAAAAATTATTTAGTAAACCTACTCATTTTTCATACAATTTTTATTATTTTTTAATTCTGATTACAGGGTATTATGTGCAATATTGTTTGTCACATTTTCAGAAAAGAATATTATTTTATATTAAGAACTCTGCAAATTATAAGCAAAAATCTGGCGAAAATTTGGGACTGTTTTTATAAAAATCTTAATTTTTCTACGAGTATACATACTATCAACATAAAAATGAACACAGTTTATTACAATAAACCACTTAATTATAATCTAAAGTTTGAGAGCTTTTGCTACATTAGTTTTGACAGGGTTGTCTAAAAGATATTCATTATTTGTTAATTTATTGACGGTCCCCTATAAAGTTTCGGGAAAAAATCTTCACGGAAATGTATGACCTGTACTATTATGTTTATACACTGAGAGTTTCAGGATAATTCCTCTTGTATAATATGATAAGTATCATTTAAAAAAATCATTATAAAAAATGTATTATAGTTAGGACGACTTTGAATTCTCAAAAATGTTTTCAGATATGCAAAGGTTCCTAATTTACATTTTCTAACATCACAAGAATTGTATAATCTTTTATATTACAACAAAATAATGCAAAAGAAGAATGGAAGAAGAAAATCATGAATATTTAGAAGTAAAATGATACATATTTTTCGTATAAAACAAAAAAATGCAGTGAAAAGCAATTTTTGTAGTTTATTTAGCCTTTTGAAGTCAAAAATATTGAAAATTAGGATGTGATGCAAATTTACACCCGATGATTCAAAGTTACCCTGAAATGACTGTAACTGTACGCTGAAAACTGCATTTTTCTAATTCAGTAAGAACTGAACACGAAAATAGATAAAATTATTGTATGCCGAAAATTATATTTTCTTAAATTCAGTTAGCACTATAAATTCAAACTGTTACATATACTTAGATTATTAGAGATTTCTTTTTTAGGGTTTCGTTCATCTGATGAAACCCTATTCGTCTTTATCCTCTGTCTGTCTGTCACAGAGTCCGTATATAAAAAAACTATATATCCCAGAGAGTTTAAATTTTGTGTACTTTCAGCTGAATATCTCTTGTCACACGAAAAATCATAAAATTTTGAAAAGGACTATTGTTTTTATTTAAATATTGTTTTTTAAATCATCAGTTCATTTTATTGTTGTTTTTTCTCTTCTAATTGTTGCCATGCAAGTTAAAATAGATATAAAAATTATTTGATTTTTTACCCGTTTCTTTTAAAAGAGATGGAGTAATTCTGTTGCCACAATTACAAAATTGGTATTACAAATAAAAAAAATTAATATCTCAAAAATAAATTGAGATACATCTTTTAAACAAAATACATTTAAAAGTACATTCTTTTCCCTATGCGATGGTGTAAAAATTGAAAATGTGCAATATTTAGAAGTTTAAAAATTTGCAGTAGCGTAAATTTCAAAATTGAAAATTCATTTCTTCCAATTGTTGCACGCAAGTTTAAATAAAATTATTATGTATGTAATGTTGGAATGTTATTCCATAAGGCATGAGAGTAAATAGATTCCTCAATAATAAAAAAAGTTAAAAGCTTTATCTTTCTCTTGATACATTTATTTGATGAACATAAAGCGGAGTAATGATGCACATAATATTTGAAACACTTCACAACATAAAATAACTGATGGACAGTCTTGACACTATTTATACAAACACTAAAACTAAAGAAAAAATAACTTTGAAACAGATATTAGCTTCAGTTTGATGCAGTTCTTGATGAATAATAATTATTCTTTTGGAATAACGATGGATAATAATGGATTTTTAATCTATGGCAAAGTTTTGCAGCCATCTGCTACCTGAGTCATTACTTAACTAACTGTTCTAAAGTGTGTTCTAGCAAAACAGAAGAATTGTCTGATGCTGCCAAGTTCTAATAAAAAAACCCCAATTTTCTAATATGTAACATAATGGATTTAATAGATCACGTAAAAACGTTCTTATTTGTTTTTATTTCATCATATTAAATCATATTTATCATCTATTTTGATACTCAAAATGAAATATTTTTTTTATCTTTTAAATTTTCATTCATTTAACCTTCCCACTGCCGCGATCTGATATATCCGTTGGAGAAAGGATTGCTGTTATAAAATCTGCTGTTTATTAAATTGTTATTTGCCTCTTTTTCAGTTAAGCAGAATTGCATATTTTAGTGCATGGAGCCCCACGGTGCACGTTGAGAAGCAGGCTCCAGTTCATCCTACGTCATACTGTTAGATGTCTTATTTGTTGAAAATTTTGCCTGCTTTATGAATTTCTTGATACTTTTTCCGTAAAACAATTAAAAAAAAACCTATTATCTGATCATTTTATCAATTTTTCAATTTTTATTTATTTATTTATTTTATAGTCGGGTTGGGGGTGGGGTGAGGGGAAGAAAAAAGTTTTTAGCGACATATAAAACATAAAGTAAGGCTTATAAAGGAAGTTCATAGTGGAAAGGGGAGAGCCACCGAAAACGTTGCGAGTGTTTAAGCGGAATTGCATAACTTAGTGCACGCAGCGCCGAGGCGCAATTGGGGGAGGGGGGCCTCCCTTCTTCCGTTTATCTAACGTCAGAATGTCATGAATCTTACTTGTTACAAATTCTGTCAACTTTCTAAATTTCTAGACACCATTTCATTAAAGGGTATTTCCATCAGCACTTGTCGAGTAAGTCACATTACTAATTGTTGGACATCGTTTTTTTCGAAAAATTTGCTTGGCGTTATTCAAGTACTGAGCTATATCCGATAAAATAAGTCACATTTTTACGCTCTAAAATACTGGTATCCAAAGTCGTAATATGTGACCTACATGATAAGTGCTCATGGAAATACCCTAAAACAATTAAAAAAAACGATTTTTTAAAACTTATTTTGGGGCATTTTACCAAAATTTGGTGAGGGGAGGGGGGGGGGTTGGTAGAGAGTTGAAAATTCGGATTCCGCGACCCAAAATACAAAAAGTAAGCATTTTTCCAGAACTACTAAGAATTCAACTGGGTAAAAACCTCTATAGCCCGGACGAATAGTTTGACGTTTTACATTAAGCGTAAGCAATGCATAGCTGTTAACTTTTACGCATTTTTGCTACCACTAAAATTGCACAGAGATTTTTCATAGGTTTGAACCAATAAACCAATGCAGATGATTAGAAGTGCCTACTGGAGTCGTCTTGCTTCAGTTTACCTTCCACCGAAGTCGATGAATCGAATGTCTGATTGCATAGATGTTGTGCAAGTAAAATGGAATTTCAGAAATTCCGGAGGTTTAACACTAAAACGCCAGGAAGGTGTCAATTTGACACCGATCACTGGACTAATTGTCGATTCGAATCAGAAAAATCTTCAAGAAATAAGTTGTTATATATGAGTTTCAATGACATGAATTAAATAAATAAACTAAATTATTTCAAATTATTTTCCTGGTTTTAAATATATTATACAAAAGTCGCATAAAAATTTCCGGCGTACTGGTGTTAATGATAAGATTTCGATGATTAAATAAAACAATATTTACTACAAAATTTTTGTGATAGGAAAAATGCGTAAAAGTTGGCAGCTATGGCAATGGGATTTTTACCATTTCGAAAAAGTAGTGCTGATGAAGAAATCTGAATTAAAAAAGAAGTAAGTGTGAAATATTATACAATAAAACTTTCGGTAGACCTCATATATATGAAGACGCGAGTTTAACTCTTTGAGAGGCAAATAATAATGTCTCTATATTGCAGAATTATTGCCGGAATAATCAAACAGTTATATTTCTCAATGAGGAAAAGTAATTTTCCAACAGTGATGGTTATCTCTACAGCCTGATTTTCCCTCAAAAATTCGACACCAGCCTTATTTTCCCTCCACAATTGTCTAATGGTGCTGTCCTCGTTCGGAAAAGACTAACTACATTACAGCCACATTATATTATACCATCACCTCTCCTTTTACACTTTTGAACTCTTAAAATATGTTTTTCAAGAAAATGTAAAATGAAAGTAAACAGCTATAAACTTTCAAAAGCTTTTTCTTATTTCATTAATAAAATAGGGTACGCACTTTAAGATTATTATCTGGAAAAATGTATCAGTAACTTGGTTTGTTTAATCTAAGCACATTTATTTTGACGAGAAGTAGAAAATTGAAATATTTGATTTCTAATCAATTTTTATATATATGCAAGAAAATTCCGAAAAATGTCGGGCTCTTTTAATAATTATTGTATAAGTTTATACAAAGAAAAGGAAATTGTATGTATCAATGGAAAGCTTTAAGAATGATTTAATTAACAATTGTTTCAGTGTTTTTAAGGGATGTGTGTTGCATCTATTTGCATGGCAATTTTAAAATGTCATATTTTGTATTTCCGTCATGAAAAATACTTTCCTTTCTTCCAGATTTCATTCTTGAACAGTGAAAGGGAATTTAATAATATATTTTAAAACTTCATAAATAATGCAAAAGTTTTTTTTTTTTTTTAACTGTTTTTAATTTAATTCCATGGCTGTCCCAGAAATGTGAATGCCGAACAAGAAAGGATATACTTTTATGTTTGATCTTCCACCTCCGTCTTTTGTAAAGATCATATTCAGCACCAAAAAGCAGATTTGATAGATAAGGTGAACTGCATAGAGTAGCAGTTAGCACTAAGGAGCATTCAATCTATGTACTAAATCCTCCTAGAGTTGCCCAGTTCTGATCTGCTATTACAATGATCACCTAATATGTATGACAACCCTTCATAATATGAAAAGTTAAGATATGGGCACAATAATTTTGCCATCAGAAATGTTACACCGCGTATTTAGGAAAATCTGCCAAGACAAAAGGACTAAAGTTGAAAAAACTTCGAAATTTCCCACAAAATAGCAAAATTTTCCCTTTTCCCACACAGCTCTCTTTTCCCCTCAAAAGTGGGAATTTTCTCACGAGTTTCTATCACGGTTTCCAGCTACTTGCACCCAAAAGTAAAATTATAAAATTTCGTTAATAGTTTCTAGCACGAATCTTTTTAAAATTAGTTGGGATAAAATAAGTTAATTTAAACGATATTCTCACCAAGAATTTTTAATGAAATTCTATATTTTTAACTGGCGGCAAAATGCGAAAGTGATTTTGCCAGTTCTTGTTTTAAAATAAATTTTTTCGATTTTTCTGGTGAGAGTTCAAAATTACAGAGACATTATTGCTTGCTCTCAAGTTGTTAAAGGGTTAAAAACTCGTTTATCCAGAAAATTAAATTTTGGGAAATTGCGAAAGGTTTCTGATGGCTTTCACTGTATACCAAGAACTCCGTTCATTGTAAATCAATGTTTTGCATTGCCAGAAATAGACAATGAAACTAGCTTTTGATATTTTTTCGTTGCAGTTTTACCAATAAAATATAGCGATAAAGAAACTTGACTTTTTAAATTTTGAATAAGGCGAATATTAAAACTCACATCTCCATATATACTTTATTTCATTTTGAAAAGTAATAAAGAGGCCTTCCATTATCTCAAAGCAACGATTAAATTTTTTTCCCCTTACAGGAAATATACACAAATGATGAAATATGAATATTGAATTCTACCTTTTTTTAGAAAAACACATGAAAATTAAAAAACAAGACAGATGAAGATGAAATTAATCCCTAATATTACTTTTCGTAATAAATGGGTACTGAAAATTTCAATTTCGTTGTCAATGGGAAGTAAGTGACTAGGATACATTAGATCATTGCATGCTTCATTATTAATTGCTCGATGGGCTTTTAGCGTGTGATTTTGATCGCATTAACGACAATTGTTTAAAGTGACAGACATCTTGTTATTGTATGAATAATGTTTCTAAAACAATAAGAGAAACCGGAGTTATAGTATAATGACTATGATTTAGAACCCCAATGATTGATTTTGTGAGTTTTATATTGTTCGCATTCTCATTCTTTCAAACAAGAAAATTATAATGTTTTGACTGCATTATTGTGCACGAAATATAAAGCTTCATATGTGTTGTTCTGCTGTAAACTGTCATTAGATAGAAATTGTTTAACTTAAGGAGTTCCGTAAAACAATAATGTTTTATGATAGTTTTTGAAATGAAAGTACTGATAATAATTTTCACATACGTTTAAAGACTTCATTGTTTTACCTGTTGTTTAAATAAAAAATATTTTCACATTAATGTAGTTTGTTTTTTTGTTTTTTAAGACCAAAAACGGTTTATTCTTTTGTATATTGAATTTTATATTTTACAATCAACTTTAATTGTTCAGTAGAAAAGTAACATCCAGGAAATATATTTGTGTGTTTAATGATATAATTCATAATTTACAGAGTTAGCGTATTTTAAAGTGTATGTAGATTTTAATACGTATGAAACATAAAGCTTCATGCTATTGTTCTACTGTAAACTGGCATTAGAAAGAAATTGTTTAACTTTAGGAGTTCCGTAAAACAATAATATTTTATGATAGTTTTTGAAATGAAAGCACTGATAAAAATAGTTTTCACATACGTTTAAAGACTTCATTGTTTATCTGATAGTTTAAATAAAATAAAATATCACATTAATGTAGTTTTTTTTTTTTTTTTTTTTTCTTAAGACCAAAAACGGTTATTCTTTTCTATATTGGATTTTATTTTTTACAATCAACTTTAATTATTCAATAGAAAAGTAACATCCAGGAAATTTATTTGTGTCTTTAATAATATAATTCAGTGGTTCCCAAACTTTATTGGTAAGCGAACCACCTTTGAGTAAAAGAATTTTTTTGCGACCTTACTTAATATAATGGTGTATATCAGTATGGAAATTCTTATATGACATTATAAGCTATCGGCTATTCCATCCTTCATAAAAGACAAACTTTCGTACGAAGAATACATTACTAACGAAAACAACAATTCGTAGTTCAATGTGTGTAGGTCGAATAATAGTTAACAACACACAAACTAGGAAGATAATTAAAAATACATTTAATTACTATCAAAACCTAACTTTATAATCGGTGCGTTTTTTGGGACTGGTGTTTACTGACGAAAGCACAGTGGCGTGACCAAGGTGAGTACCCAAGTGCTCTGAATATTGGTAATTTTCGAAAGTCCTATTCACCTTACCAAATCTAACCAAAAAATTTTCTGTTACGAATTAAGAAGAAAACCTTACAATATTACTGGTTTGGGGCACCCATTCTGATTACGCCTCTGAAGCAATCAGGGTTAAAACTTGTTAATTTCAACCATAATTTACTTTCAAAACAGTTTTAATATACTTGTTTTTCAAAATCAGCCAAGTACAAAAAACATATTCAGACGAGTATGTTCTGTTGAATTTCATCAAAGAATTCAGAGCTCTTACAGATATTTCTGGATATTCTGCTCGTATATTTCTTCGTATTGGAATTAAAGAATTTCCTGTTGAAATTATTGTATTTTTTAAACAGATAAAATACAAAGTTTATTTTTGTCACAAATCTCGATTTTTTTCCACGACCTACTATTATAGCCACCGCGACCCATAGTTTGGGAACCACTGATATAATTCATAATTTACAGGGTTAGCGTATTTTAAAGTGTATGTTGATTTTAATATGTATGAAACATAAAGCTTCATATCTGTTCTTCTACTGTAAACAGGCATTAGAGAGAAATTATTTAACTTAAGGAGTACCGTAAAACAATAATGGTTTATGATAGTTTTTGAAATGAAATTACTGATAATAATTTTCACATACGCTTAAAGACTTCATTGTTTATCTGATGTTTAAATAAATTAGGGTATCACATTAATGTATAAATATATACTGGACAACTGCACCATAAAATTTAACTACTAAGAATATATTTATCAAAAATACAACACGTTGCTCAATGGTGCACAAAACAAGAATTTTAATATACATTTGTACAATTAAAATAAAATAAAAATATCAACGTTTCGCGCCGTCTTCTGCGGGCGACTTCAGGAAAATATGATAATGGAAGGATTAAGTGAAGTTCATTCCAATAGATCAAAAATTTGGTATTTATGAAATCCCCATCACTTTATCAAATAATGTTAAAAAGGCTACATCGGCATGACAATACGCAAACTTTTAATTAGAATTAAAGAGCATCGCAGAGATATTAAACAATATAAACAGAATACTGCTCTTTCTCGCTTCTATTTGGTGAACAAGGGTTGCCGTATTAACTTTGATGAGGCCAAAATCATAGTTCCGTGCAATAACCCAGTTCAAGGTAAAATAAGACATCTGTCGAAATCATTGCACGAGAAAATAAACCTTGTAATGATAATTTGTCCTACAATATACCAAAAATATGGCATAACATCATAAAATCTTAAATTTTTATTTCGTTGCAATATTTTGATTTTTACTCAGGTGTAAGTGGCAACATTTTTTAACTTTTAATTCATTTTGATTTTAATTTATTAGAAATATTATCTCTCGATCAAGAAGCAAACTTAATCCTTCCGTTATCATATTTTCCTGAAGATGCCCTCAGAAGACGGTGCGAAACGTTGATATTTTTATTTTATTTTAATTGTACAAGTTATATTAAAATTCTTGTTTTGTGCACCATTGAGCAATGTGTTGTATTTTTAATAAATACATGCTTAGTAGTCACATTAATGTAGTTTGTTTTTTGTTTTTAAGACCAAAAACGGTTATCCTTTTGCATATTGGATTTTACTTTTTACGATCAACTTTAATTATTTAACAGAAATGTAAAATACTGGAAATTTATTTGTGTATTTAATATAATTTATAATTTACGAAGTTTGCGCATTTTAAAGTGCATGTATATGGCATATTTTTTAATATACATTGTCTGTACCACTTTGCAACACATTTCATTATGCAACACGTTTTGGACAAAGGGTACAAATATCCTCCATCATATTTCAAGGTTCGCACACTCCTTGGAATTTCCAAGGACTCTGGCACCACTATTAAAAATAAAAAAATCTACATTCAATTTTTAAACCACAACATTCGCAATCCCCATTTTCATTCACGGATTTTACGATATTTTTCTGCAGTAAAACACTTTGAAAATATTCTTAAAATTTAGTGGTGGAAATATGCGAACCCTGTATTTGAAGTATCTTTTTTCAAATTTTGGCCTTAAAAAATATGCATGGTTCGTAAGGGCACCGTTATTTTATAGGTATCAGTATTTTTTAACAGAAAAATATATCTTGTTCAAACTCGCGAAACTTCTCATTATTTATGAAAATACTTTTTGAGAGAATATACTTGTGCCAAAGGATTTCCTGATCTGGAAATCACAGCCTCCGCACAAATCCTGATATGCATATAATCTTAGCTTCCAACATATAAACTACGCCTACTTCCTTCAATACAGTCTTGTATTTTCGGGATGAATGCCGATTATAATCCATAGTTGATGGAGAAAGACGTATATGAAAGTTTACGTAAATTCTATATATTGTAATGTATTTAATTTTAAATTAATTTTCAGCAGTGAAATTATTGAATATTTAATACGTGAATTTTCAATTGCTAACTAAGCCTAGAGCCAACTTAGTGAAAAATATCCAAGCCGGGGATCGAACCCGGAACCCTTGGAATAGCACTCCAAATGCTCTACCATTTAAGCTATGAAGACATGACAAGCTTAGCATATCTCACTTCATATGTTGGTTAGGCTGCAACTCGCAGCACGAGATGAAACCAGTGTTGGGTACTTTCACAAAATAAACGAACTAACTCAAACTCACGTTCAATTTCTGAAAAGTGATTTAAGTTCACGTTCAAATTCAAAAATTTTCAAACGAACTCGTTCAAATCAAACTCACTTGTAAAAGTGAACGAAGTTCACTAAAAAGTTCATTTTTTTTTTTATGTTTGGATATTACTGTCCAAATTTACAAAATTTTGTGAACTAATCATTTGATTATTCGATATGTAAGATAGAGGTATGCACGGACGGAAATTTCCAGACCCGATCCATAGAAAAAGAATGTCCGGCCCGATATTAAAATAAAAATTTTGGCCCGAGCCCAGCCCGGCTCGTAGAGAAAATTTAGCGGCCCGACCCGGCCCGATATAATAGCTAGAATCAAGGCTCGACCCGGCCCGATATAATAGCTTTAAACAAGGCCCGACCCGGCCCGGCCCGGAAAAAATGGTAGTGAAAATGGTACAAAAATCGCGATTGCAGCGCCCCCTTCCGACAGTTTCTTTTAAAACTCAGGGAGGACCAATTAGCCATAGTCATACACTTACACAAAAAATTTGGTCTAATTCGATGCATAACTTCACATACTTTTGGTCGGTACAATATTGAAAATGGCACAAACACGCGATTGCACTCTCTGGATGTCTGTGTGCATACCCTTCGAGACAATGCTGGTCTGAGTATTGTGCTTTAGTAATTGCACCTTTTTGCTAGTTTGGAACTTAGTATTAATTTTACAGAAGAGGAGTGGCTAACTTACCTTATAGCAATTGCGATAGACAAAAAACAGACACAAGAGGGAGATCTTATAATGGTTCCTTTTTAATTTTTTAAATATGGAACTCTAAAAAGTACTTATTACAGTTTCCCTTTCATGCTTATGTTTTTCATTTAAAAAAGGTGGTCATGGGCTGCGTAAATAGGCACATTTATTCCAAAGTATTGGTCTTTCCATATTTATTTCTGTATATCCATTTGTAAACTAAATTGATTTTAAAATGAGTCCTTAACTGTATCTAAATATCTGAAATATTAATAACATTAAAAAATTTCCACGGATTGGAGGCTTAAAAATATAAAAATTTCTATACTGGTGAATCTAAAAAAAAAAAAAAAAAAAAAAAAAACACTTAGAGAAATTCATTGTAGACAGATTCTTTATTAAGAAATTCACCGTCTTTTACAAATGTGTTATGGTTTTTTTATACGGATTATTCTATCCATTTTGCACCGATCTAGAAATTGTTTCATTTAAGACAGGATTTCGTCATATACAGATTTTTATAGCACCTTTTATAATGCTATTTCCCCCATCCCCTAGCATTGTATATGAACTATTCTTTAAAGAAAAGATTAATTGTTGAATCATGGTAATTTAAAATTAGAATAAACTATGGCTATAGCTGAATCGATCGGTATCTTGAAAATTTTCCGTAGAAGACAATATTCCGTCTTAGACAAATTCTACTCAGTTTGCGGATTCACAGGAACTTGAAAATCTTTAAGATTTAGACATATTTCCGCCTTACACAGTCCACCTTGTACAGAGAGTTTACTGTATATATCTATTTTCGGCGAAATTGTATACAGCCCAGGTCCGGTTCGGCGCGACCCGTGTCTGCAGAAGAAGTAAGACTAGGATACTACCCAGAGAAGTGATATCCAGATTTAACCCGTCCTGAGGCTCGTGTAGGCCTCTAAATGGCATTTGAAAGAGGTAAAAAGTGTACTAAGGTCTGGAAAAATTTTAAATAAATTATGAAAAAATTGAACGTAAATTTGAACGTAAATTTCGTTCAAACTCGTCTATTTTTTGAGTTTCCATTCAGTTCACGCTCGTTTATAAAATAGTGAGCGAAGTTCAGTTCAAAGTTCACAAATAGTGAGCGAAACTCGTGAGTTTTCGTTCAGTGAGCGCGTTCATACCCAACACTGGATGAAACCATCTTTATGAGCACACAATCCTGCCGCGTAACATGAGATACAAGAAACTGTAATGTGTGTAAAACTATATTGTAATGTGTTGTTATCTTTACCACTTTCTTTAACTGACTGTAACAAATGTTGAAGTCAGCTTTATAATAACCAGGATTAGTACTTTACAAAGCATTTTCCGGGATGTATGTCAGTACTTTTTATTTGAAAAATAAATTTTGGTTACATGCATAAAATTTCGTATTATTTAAGCAGCGATCAGGGATGAGATTTCCGCGTTTTTGTTAGAGAGAATGTTATTTAATTTAATCGGAACAATTTTGCGATTTAACAAAACAACATTTTCTCTAAAATAACTGTTGTTCAAAAACGCGGAAATCTCATCCCTAGCAGAGATACTCTATAAGATAATACTGGTATCGAAGAATTTCCTTGTGAGAAAATTCCAGGATCAGTACGAACTCTATATAATCATCTAATAATCTCTCGTTATAATCATCTTCCATCAAATTTGAAGTTTGTTTATTAACTATTTGGAAAATAGTTTTTGTCCCCGGTAGAGAATTGGGAAAATCTGAAGCATACTTGAATCTTTTTGTTGGTTGAATTCCGCAACTTATTTTATTTTATTCGTTTTTTGATTGGTCCATGTTAATGTCCAAAAATAGAATACTTCTATTTTTTTATTTAATTCGTTTGCTGATTGGTCCTTGCTTAATGTCTAGAAATGGATTACTTCTGTTGCCACAATAATAATAATAATAATAATAATAATAATAATAATAATAATAATAATAATAATAATAATAACTTAAAAACAAATTTAGATACAGGTTTTAAACAAGTTGCATTTAAAAGTAAATCTTTTTATTTATACGACGGTGTAAAAATTGAAAATGTACGATGTTTAGAAATTTAGAAATTTACAGTACCGAAAATTGTTAAACAGAAATTACATTTAATATTTGTTTATGATTGGTCCAGGAATATTAACATGACTCTAAATATCCAGGCATATTAATATGACTTTGTTATTACGTGAGATACGTTTTTAATCATCATAAAAATGATAATTATTATTGTTTTTTTTTTTTTGTTTTTTTTTTTTTTTTTTGTAATACATAAATCATTTATGTCTAAAATTATAGTTTTTCAAAATATTACATTCCAAATAGTTGTTGTAATTTGTTAAATTGCAATTGTTTTTATTTTTCATTATTTATTTATTTATTTATTTATAACAAAAAAGAAGAATTATTTTAGGAAATTGAAAATATTTTTATATTAATATCTGGTGAGCTTATTATTTATTCACGTTCTTTTTTTTGTATGCTTTTCACGAAATAGTGACGTAATAAATTAAATTTTTTAAAATAAAACAAGAAACATTTCCGGAAAATGAAAAATATTTTTATTTGACATTCTGTCTTAATAATAATAATAAAAAAAAATTAATTTAAACGTCATAAAGCTTATCTTGTAAAGCTGCACATATTTCTTTCGATAGAGAATTAATTGTATGTCGAACATAAATTAAAATTGATGGAGGTAGCGTTTCCAGGATTGGCATAGCATTGGCGTAACTATGATGGGTACCCAAAAATAGTAATATTGTAAGGTTTATTTTTTTTTTTCTCTTGGATTCATAAGCAAAAAATTTTCTGGTTAGATAAGGTGAATTGAAGTTTAAAAAAATTCCCGATTTTCAGAGCATATGGGCGCCCACCTAGGTTACGCCACTGGTATTTGAAACATGGAATTATTAAAAAGAAGGAACTGATATATCTGTAAAATAATGAAGCTTTAAATGTGATCGTTTTTACTTGGGTTGATCACCGTCGGGGTAAATTTCCACCAGTAAATACAGAAAGAAAATTTATCCTTATTTAAACACCTCAATAATGCAAAATTCCAGCCAAAAATAATGGCAAAAATAGATAATCATTTTTATTGAGGTAAGTTTACTTCGACGGTAGCAGTTCTAGTGTTTCCGTTAAATTATGACAATCTAAACTTCTCCTTGTCTATGGTAGTAAAGTATATTATAAAACATAGGCAAACCGACACAAGTAAAATTAATTAGGAAATTTTTACGAGATTTAATTTTTTATTATCTATAAATAAGTCACTTAACCCCTTGAGGGGCGCTGCTATGTCTACAAAACCACTTAATTTTAATTCCCAAAGGTCACATTGGCACCAGAATTTTGGCAATGAAACTTCTTATAATTATATCTGTGAACTATAGCCTTTTTTATTTATAAATAATTTTGTTTTCGAATTTCGGTATCACATTAATTTCAACACTTTATCAATGGAATTGTTTTGCACCGCAAAGAGTTAAATACGAGGGCTGTAAATTATGGCAACATAGGTATCAATCAATCTTTAATGGACTTACATTCCTTCTATGTAATCACCAGCAAAGCTTATAACCTTTTGCCAAATGTCGGGAAACCGTTGTAGACCAGTGGTAAAGTCTTGATTGTTGATATGAGTGAACGAGCGCCCTACTGCGGGGAGTACAGACGAAACGTCATGATTCAGACCAACATCTAAGGATAATTCTCGGACAATCCATCGGCGGTCTATGGTAAAGAGACCGCTCAGGATGTCAATATGCTCTGGAGGAATGGAGGGCTGATCTGTGCGTTGCAAATCCGCAGTCTCATTCCGATCCAAACGAAATGCTTGAACCCATCGTGCTACTGTCCTTATAAGGTAAAGCATTTGTGCAACAGGCTTCCACTAATCCTCGATAGCATTTTTGCTGTTACGATGTACTCGATAGCATTACTGTTGCATTTTTGCCACGAATAACTTGATTTTAAGCCATGACCGCTGATCACCTTGTGAAAATATGCTTTAGAGCGATGGAAACGAAACCTCTCTCTTTAACCCTTTCCGGCACACTGTGCCCGGTCTGGGATACCTAATTTTAATACCAAACTTGCAAGTGGCACCAGTAATATTTTGGTAAAATTTCGCTCTTACAATAAAAGCTTAAATTAAGGAATTCAAAATATTTAAAAAATTCGTTGGTGAATTCCGGTGTCAGTCGATAATTTCTCATTTTAGGGTTAACGCTACAAAACAATTACCCTTCTAAGCAAATCGGCTGTTTTTTGCACTCTGCACATCGACAATAGCGCCACCTTACTGCTTCCATATCCTATTTGCGCATGGCCGCCCTTCTGCGAGTTTCAAGGTTAAGTTGCCATTATTTAATTTACAACCCTCGTATAATATAATTTTCTATTCAAGTTTACTAGTGAACGTTTTCCTTGCAAAAATCTTCTTTTAAAAATTGTTGATCTAAATTAACTTTTTCGGGTCTATTGTACTATTGATAGTACATGTCTTTTAATGGAGTATAACTTTGTTTTAAGAAGTAATTTTGCTACTATTTGCATATAGTAATGTTAGTATATGTCTATGTATTTACCCTATGACTTTATTTATGTATAGGCATTTAGTAATAATAATAATTATTATTATTTATTTAATTCTCTTTGCACCGTTTGCGATTCTTTTATTTTCAACATATATTTCACTCTTTAAATTTAAATTAAAAGTTATTTTCCTGAAAGAATCATGTGTAATAAAGCTCAAAAAGTATTAGAAAGTTATAATATAAGTTATATCTTATTGTAGTACAATATTTTCTAAACAGCTCCAACGATTCTTCTTTAGCCTATTGTCATATGAATATGAATTGAGTAGTACGCAAAACAACAACATTCGTTGTGTTTCAGGAAATGAAATATTCGTTAAAAACTAATTAATCTGTTTGCATAGCTGGTGTTAATGTTATTAACGTAAAGTTAATTTTTTTCTAAAAATCGAAAAAAAATTCGGACCGAAAAGGGTTTTTTTAACCCTTGCTTACCGAAAGGGCTAAAAGAAACATCCTCATCTTGTGACAACCTCTAAAGTTACTTTACTTGTAACTGGTATACGAATACACTGTATGATGTCGTCCCCTCTTTATTAATAACTCCATTATTTGAAAGTGTTTGTAGATGACATACATTTAAATATACTGCTGTCTTTACCACTTTATCTTATTTAATATAGCAAATGTTGAAAAAAAAGGGGATACAATTACCTTCCATCATTTTTGAAGTGTCTTTCTTCTTTAAAATTTCGTCTTCAAAAAAAAGATGTAATATACACATCATCCCTGCTTCCTCTTTAAAACTTCACCTACACAGTTGTGCAAATATCTCAGCACATAACTATGTTTGAAATGGGCGTAGTTCTCATTTTACCTCTTCAAACAGACTTTCATTAGCCTTTTTACAGAAGTCTTTAAAAGAGAATAGAGACAATAAAAGAAAGTGACGTTTGCCTATTATGAAGATGTGAATAAGGCAGGAAGACAATAAGAGGGTTTCAGTGTTGCAGCGTATACAAACACATTCTGAAAATAAGCCAAAAAAAAAAAAAAAAAAAAAAAAAAAAAAAAAGATTTCACATATTGTAATGTGTGTATTCATAATGTAATGTAATAACGGTCATTCCATGAGACACCGACAAACTGTCCCGCAGATGACGCTTACATAAATACCCAGAATTATAAATTTAAAAATTCTGTTAAAATATTAACTATACATTAAAATTAACAAAAAATCTATATTACTTACCCATCATACATAGTATTGAATAAGTCTTGCAATCGTTTTGAAAATAGATGTTTTTTTTTTTTTTTTTTTTTTTTTTTTTGGAAGGGTTTACACGTCTCAGACACTGGAGATTCCGTAAAACATATTTTTAGGAAAAAAATTGCCGTCCGTCTGTCAATCTGTAAGCACTCTATTTCCCGAACAAATTGCGAGAGAGACTTGAAATTTGGTGTGTAGTTAGTGTGTAATAATGAAAAGGAGTCTATTGAATATTAGTAACCTTGGTTATCAGGAAATATTTTTTTCTGACTCTCGAAATATTCGTTCTGACGAAAAGTCCATAAAAATTTTCGATTTTTTTTTTTTTTTTTTTTTTAAATTTTAAGGAGAGGTTTTAAAAGACAATAAAAAAACAGATATTTTGTATAAAGAATGAAATTGATCAGATTATAAGTTGCCGAGACATTTGTAGTCCTATTTTCCACACTCTTCGATTTTTCAGGATCTTAAATTTAAGGAAATTATATT
This sequence comes from Maratus speculifer, assembly GCA_964019185.1. NCBI lineage: Eukaryota > Metazoa > Arthropoda > Arachnida > Araneae > Salticidae > Maratus > Maratus speculifer. The sequence continues at coordinate 148,648,225 of OZ025303.1, forward strand.
TCACGAAAAATTGCAAGGAAAAATCATTAAGTGCTACTTGGGAAAAATTGAGATTTTCGAATAAAGAAAATAAAAGCGAGGGATTTCAATTTATTTTTTATTAAATTTTAAAACCAATGAAATTTTAATATTTAAGTTATCATTTTCCATGATAAAGAGTAATAGTGTGAATTTCATTAACAGATGAAATTCTAAAGATTTTTTACTTACCCATCATTAGGGTAAGTATTGCAATCATTTTGAAAATCGAAAAAAATTTGTTGATGGATTTACACGTTTCAGATAGTGGAGATTGCGAAAAACATAATTTTAGAAAAGAAAAAAAATTGCCGTTCGTCCGATTGTGTGTCTGCCTGTCTGTAACCGCTCTATCTCCCGAACAAATTGAGATAGAGACTTGAAACTTTGTATATCTTTAATATGTAAGAATGGGGTGAAGCCTATTTAATATCAATAACCTCGATTATCTGGAACTATTTTTTTCGGACTCTCTAAAATTTCGTTCTGATGAAAGGTACATTAAATTTTTTGAATTGTTTTATTTTAAGGAGTGGACGCAAAAGGCAATAAAATAACACAAATTTAGCATAAAAAACAAATACGGGTTATTAGTTGCCGAGATATGTGTTATCCTGTTTTCCACATTCTTAGATTTTTCATGACCCTGTATTTCAGTCAAATTTCAATTCAAAGATATATTTTAATTGGAAATGAGACGCTTAATCCGATGCAGTAAATTATTAGTTAATATGATTATTATTTTTGGAGTTATAAGGATGTTTCTTTTACGCAATCCGGTGGTACTTGAGTATTTTGGCGTTTTATATAATTTGTCAAAATTGGCTAATCAGCAATTCATTAATGGAGCATTAGTATGTATATTAAAACTATTTAAATATGCGTTTAAATTTTGTTTTGGAATTGCGATGCATTTTATAAATAGTTTACATGTGTTTTATTTTCATAATTTAAATTATGCATATCCATGATGGGTAAGCATTACGGTGGTCCCTTTACGACTAGTTTTATTTTTTTAGCCTCCGACGCTATTTCTTTCAGACAAGCTAAAAAATGTCGTGTCGTCAGTCCTGAATTTTCTACTCAACCGATTTTGATAATTATTTTTTTAAATGAAAGCTATTTATTTGTAGTTGTGCCCATTTTAGCTATTTTTTAATTTATTTCCATTTTTATATTTTATTTTTAATTTTAAATGCTTTTTTACGATATTTCTTAAATATGGTGGCAACTCAGTTTAGCTTTTTTCTCGATAATAAAAATTTATTTTCCATTATCACTTTCCACGAGTCAGAAGCTTTATTTCATCAGTGAACATGTCCTTGCATTTAAAAGAAAAAAGTCAATTGTTTTCGCAATATTTAACCATAATAAAATGATTGCGTATAATTATGCACTAATTGAGGTAAAAAATATATTTACTGAGAAATAATAATAATAATGTAAATAAAATAACAGAAAATAATTTATGATAAAAATTAATGTCTAAAGAAAAATTTCAAATGAGGAAAATGATGTCATTCAGCAACCAGATAAATGGGAATTACAATATTATTACGGATGCCTTTTTCATATTACAAATAACAGTAACTTTTAAAAAACATTTGAAGAGAAAATGACGTCACTATTTAAAATATAGTATTTTTACTCATAACGATATTACATTTCAATGTTTCTGTTCATTATGAACACTGAGATTAAGATTTTATTTTCAGATGACTTCAGTTAGTGAAAATAATGTCACAGTAAAAATGAAATTAGTTTTTTTTTATAATTTTTTTTTCTATGAGTGCATATAAAATAAAATTTCGGGATTTCGCCAGCACTCAGATTACAATTTTAACTGAAGAATAATTTTAACTGCGAATATTTATATGCAGAATTGTAACTGGCAAACTTGACATTAAGTTTGGAAATATATTTGTTATATATTGATTCAATAATGTAACTACTTTTGCTTTTTTTTAAACCAAATCGATCGGGTCTTTTAAATATTTCATTCGTCGAATTCGATGGGATTCCACTCGTTTTATTGTTAAAATGAATTTCCTTTTTCTCAGCGTCTATAAAAAAGCGTTTAAGCTAAAGAAAAAATCCGTTTTTGATGAATCTAGTCAATGAAGAAGTAGCACGTCAAATTGTATCTCTTTATTATTCCGCAATTCCAAAGACTCAGAGAGAAACTGCTAATCAGTTGGGTATTTCACGCCGTTCTGTTTTCTATTATATTAATAAACACAACAAAAATGAAGTTAGTTCATTGAATTCTAAATGGGGTCGCCTGTCTAAAAAACCCTATCGATTTTTTTTTTTTTTTTTTTTTTTTTTTTTTTTTTTATTAATCGGAGGCGAAACTGAATTCTGCAATGGCAGAATGTACATTCAACTTGTTATTATTTTTTTTTTCATCCCATTTAGTATATTTGCGAGTGCTAACAGCCCTTGCCTGTCCTGGTGTTACATTTTACGGTGCCCGTTACGTGGTGTTAAATGTAATCGCTTTTGCATATGTTGATCATCATCGGGATAAACTTCAATGTAAATATATTTTTAAATTTGAAAATGAGGCACTGCAATCGACGCACTAATCTGTTAATTAGTAGCTTTATCTTTTTTGGATTTATAAAAAATTGTTCTTTTATTACTTGATTATTCTGTCGACCAGAAAAACTATCGTAAAATTATAAGATTAAATGCCAGTTATTTCCGCGCACAAGTAGCATCCACAATACTCAGTCGGAATGCAAGGGAAGCCGCGAATACTTTCCACACTAATGGCTTATCGTAAATGTCAAATTCACTTGACATTAAACACGTTACGTGCATCAAACGATTCTCAATTTAATGTTTAATTTGCATTTTTATTAATATTTTACTAATATTTTTCTTCTTCCGTTATTTAAAATAAAAATTATGTCAATTTGTATAATTTACGAATAGTTTGGCAGTTTGTATAGTTTGTCAAAGTTGGTGGAGGGATAATCAAATAATAACGCAATTCAGTAACAGAGCATTACAATGTATTAAAAATATTTAAATATAAATTTGAATTTTGTTTTGGAATTGTAACGCATTTTGTAAATAATTTACACATGTTTTGTTTTTATATTTTATATAATGCATGACTATGATGGGTAAGTATTATGGTAGCCAACAACGACTAGTTTTCATATTGGTATTGTTGTATTAATTTGAAGACTCATTAGCATTGTTAAAACAGCAGCAATATGTAGAAAAGCTGTTCCACGCATGATATGGAATGACCTTTTTAATAGATTAAAATGGTATACACATTTAAAAACCCAGACTTAAGTAATCTGCCCGTTTCGGAGCCAATCCATCAAAAACCGACAAAATAAAATGCTCGAGACGCTTACATAAATACCTATATCTGTTGACTCATAAGTTGCTGAAACCATGAAACTATTAATAAAGAAAAGTTGAAATATTCTTCGAATAGTGCAATTTCAATTGTATCTGCTTTCGGAAGCGTTAAAAATCGACAGATTAAACTTCCACCAGTAAATTAAAAAAAAAAAAAATTCTCTTTATTTAATCACCTTAAAAAAAAAAAAAAAAAAAAAAAAAAATAATAATAATAATAATAATAATAATAAGATTTCAGTTATAAATAATGGCAAAAATGTATATTATTTTTAAGATTACTTCTGCTTCAATCAGGCCTTGCGTTTTTGCTCTATTGTGACAATCTAGACAACCTTCAGTCGGTGTCACTGAATAGGGAAGTGCATAGACAAACTGCCACCAGGAAAATCAAAAAGACATTTTAGTCACACTTGTGAGAGAAATTTCTGATGAAAATGCCACTGAAAGATGAGAAATTTTTTTAATCAAAATTTACGGTGCAGGTTTCCTTCGGCGTTTATAAAAATTGATTTGTCCAATGTTAAAAAAAAAACACGCCATATTATGACAACCATCTAATTAATATCATTCGCAACTGGTAGATAATACACTATATGTCTCCACTTCTTTATTCATTACTCCATTGTTAAAACCAAGGCTATCTTATCATAATAAGAAGGCTTGTCATTCGCCAAGTTTCCTTCGACCGCAGTACACGTGGTCAGAAACCACATGATTTTCCCGTTGGTAGCGCCATCTAATGTGAGAAACTGAAATATTTAACATTTTTTCCTATGAATTTGTGCATGGATTATTAGCAGTAGTATTCACCAGGTGGCGTTACTTATAAGACAAAGTCAAATAATAAGTTGGCAACTATAGGGACAATTTCAACAATAGATTTTCTCCTGAATGCGAGGCCTTGTTATTATGATAAGGTGGCCTTGGTTAAAACATAAACTATGCATTAAAAATAATTGACAAACTCCAGAATATCATATTAGCATGTTTGTTTTAATTTGAAGATATAATAACATTGTTAAAACACCCGAAATAAATAAAAATTCTGTCCCGCATTGGGGCAGTGGCACGGCTATACTGCCTTTTTCACGATTTCCACAATAGCTATATCTCAAGAACTAATAGACGGATTTTCTCTAAATTTTAGATTCCGTTAATGTTTGATATGATATGGTTATGATTACGTTTTGGTGTAAATCGTCCAACAGGTAGCACTGCACGTGGCATGAAATGACCATATTACTGCAATGACGAAATCATTATTTAACCCTTAAATGCATAGGATAGAACTCGTTCCAAAAAATGCGCAATTCAAAAAGTCAGAATTCACACAAGAAAAATTTAAATAGTAAATTTTTCTTTATTTAATTACGAATGGTCTGTCATTAAGTAAAGTGAAAATTGCTCTTTTAAATTTCTGGTGAGAATACGGAATATGGGAATAAAACCCCCAATAAATCGGGAACACTTATGGTATCGAAAATGATACAATATGCATTTAAGGGTTAAACATTTAATTAAGTCTAGAACACGTTTCATATGCATTCGCAGAATGATAACCAGAGAAGGACAAGATTACAGAACGTACCATATAGTCCATAGTCTAAGAATAGAGTTATGATAGAAAATGATGAGACATTATAGTGTATAGTCCAATTGTTGCGAATGAAGAAACTGAGGAGGTTGTCACAAGGTGGCTCCTGCTTTTACTTTCTTTTATCTTTACAAGAAAGCATTGGATTCGTGCATATTTTCGAATTCCGGCTTTCGACGAATTTACACGTTTTAGGGGTCAGATTCCAAAACACATGTTTTAAAATAATGCCTGTCTGTGAGTCTGTATGTGACATAAATTTGGTGGGCTCTCTATCTCAAACACTAATGCACGAAATTTCATAAAACTTTAGATTCAGTTTGACCTTGATATAAACTGAATCGTATTAGCTTTTGGTGTATATCGCCGAACAAGCGACGCTACTATACTGCCTTTTTCACAATTTTCACGATAGTTATATCTCAATAACTAATCGACGAATTTTCTCTAAACTTTAGTTTCCGTTAGTGCTTGATATAATGTGGTTCTGATTACGTTTTAGCGTAAATCGTCCAACAAATAGCGCTATTATGTGGCATTATTTATGATTATCTCTCAACAGGTGGCGCTTCTGTGCCACTCATTATTCATTATTCTCGCAATATTTCTATATCAGAAACGAATGCACGAATTTTCACCAAACTTTAAATTCAGTATGTCCCTTATATAAATCAATATTTTTTAGTTTTTTAAGTAAATCCCTCAACATATGATGCTTATATCCAATTTTTTTTTTCTCACGATTTCTGCGATGATTCTATCTCAAATAATAATGCACTGAATTTCATCAAATTTCAGATTCAGTTACAACTTGAAATAAACTGTTGCGGATTAGATTTTGTTGTAAATTACCTAACCAGTCACACGTTTATGTTTCATTTTCTGAAAGATTAACTTGTGTAAGATAGAAAAAAGTTTTGGGAATACCACATCCGACTAGTTTTAATCGGAGCAGCAGTTTATAATTACCGCTGTTGGAAATTCAGGCCGTTAAACTTAAATTAAAAATTTCGTCTAATTATTCAAGGGAAATTCCTCTCACAAATGTGGTAACAAATTTCTATTTTTTTTTTACTGGTGTCACATTTCCAAGTATTAAAATCTTTTCACTGACACAGACAGTGGATGTCTTGGTTGTTTTAATGTAACGAAATTAGTACTGCCGATTTAAACTTCCACCAGTAAATTGAATTTCAGGAGAGCCTTGTGAGCAAACATAAGCTTTTTTTTTTTTTTTACTGTAGCACAACAACAGATAAAACATTAAATTAAACGATTGTAATTTACGCGGGTTTTTGAAGAATTTAAATCGACAAATTAACTCTGTAGAGCTCCTTTCCTACGCGTATTTTCCCTGGGTTAAATACATAAGTTTTCTAAATTGCTTATTTTAAATTAAGATATCCACCAGAGTTTTCCTACTCGATGCTTTATTAGAGGTCTAGGAAGCTCTTGGTTGTTGGGACGGAATTCGTGACATCATATCATGTGATTTAAGGCTGCACCCAATCGGCAGAGACCGCTCTCGTTTGCAACGCCCCTTGCTAGTAAAGTTTTCTCGTGGTATTGGGTCGGCAAAGTGGCGCAGCCTGGGTGTTTGTTTTGAGGCACCCTATACCACATTTTTCTTCCAGTTTTGTTTCATTTTATTAAAGCAAAATAGTTCTAAAATTATACTTTACAATGTTAACCACATCAAAATAGTGATACATGGAGATTTAAAACTCCCACCCTGTCTGCGCCACTGAGTCGGCAGATATCCACCATCTGACGTTATGAACTCTATCTTTAAGCCCGTTTTAACAAGCAAAAGCTTCTGTCGCCTCTAATGAAGTTGGCCGTGTTCGATGCGACCTGCCCTGCAGATTGAACAAAAGCTGTATGCTTTTGAAAAGGTTTTAGTTTCACTAGGTTCTGATTTTAGTATCGTAATTTTTTTGGGGGGGGAGGGGAAGAAATTATTTTTACGTATATGTGTACGTATTACGTATCTTTATGCATATATTGCATATATCATTTGAATTGGATATTAGAACAATTTGTTTCAAGCTGGACATTTTTTTAATTCCCTCCCCCCAATAATTATTTGTATCTACTCCCCTACATTTAATACATTTATTTTTACATAATGCATCGAGCTGTAATATTGTCTTCAGGACCTGACTAATAATGGGGCACTCTCTCATCAATTAAAATTCTATAGTAAAATTTTATAGAAATTTTCGCCTTGTTTAAGCGCCTTTTCACTCGAAATTACTGTTAAGAATGTTAAAAAAACCATTTCTTTTTCCAGGTGGGAAAATACCCCGTTGATATTTAGGCCCTATTTGTCGTCTTGCATTTGCCCCCCCCCCCCCCAAACCGTGGATGGTAAAAATAGAACTTATCAACAAACAGTGGATACATTTATATCTCTTTCTTTACTAGAATACGCAATTATCCTTTCCTGATTTCTCTAACAGCGATGTATATACGCACATAGCAGAAGAACCGTATTGCCAAATGTTGTGAGTGTTGCAAATTTTGGAATGAAATGATTTTACGTAATTTTAATGGCTTTAGTAATAACTTTGTACTTTCATAAAGATATATAAAAATAATAATAAATAAAAGATAACAGACTATTTCGATGTAAAGAAAAAGCTACTTAAATAAGAAAAGTATTGTTGGATCAAAAATTATAATGATTTCAAAAAGCACCCCCCCCCCTTCCCTCTTAAAGTCATAACGTTATATATGGACATCCCCAAATCAGATTATAATACAAAAATCATACACAATGATCCGATTCTAAATTATAAATCATCTAGCTTGCACGAAAAATATTTTTTATCTGTCGTAACTACACAATAAAAACTTATACTTCCTGGTGAATAAGTGATAGACTTATTCAGTATTATATCAGATTTCAGATGTGCAAAAGCAATGGTTACATCCAGTAATAAATAAAATGAAATAGGAAGAGTAATGGCTTTTTTCGAACATAACATCTTCTTATCACAGCTAGGTTATCGGACGAAAAATGACACTTAGCTCACACACATTAGTTTACCCGTTTGTTTCGCTTCCTCTATCGGTTTTTCATTCTGTTCAAAAATAAAAATGGCAAAAAATAGAAGAGAGAAATCCTGCCGAATGTGTAGGAAAAAACAACTACAATGACATATGGTGTAGTTAGTGACAGGTAAGTGATAGGCGTTAAAATTTATTGGAATGAAGAGGTTGAAGGATTAATTTAGAATAAATCCTCTTCTTTACTTCTCCAAGCTGCATACATTCTCTAGAAATTTCCAAAGGGTTTTGCACCCCTGTTCCTGATTACAAAATTTCTATTTAAGGGGACTGTTTACCTTAAAATTGGTGATTTTTTTTTTCATCCTTTGCATTTCACGTCATTTTGAATATGGGCTTTTGAGAATGCCTTCTTGGTTTTACCAGCCAATTTAGTGACTTGGTTGCTGGGACAACAAAACTCTTTTTCTGTTGTAGTTGACAGACGATTTATTCTTTTTGTAGATGTAATTCTGAACCGAAAGCTATCGGTAATAATATAACTCTCTTTTTTGAGAGTAATAAGATATTATTTTTTGTATGTAAATAAACTGTAAACAATCTTTTTTTAATCGGAAGTTTGAGTTATTTAAACTGCTATGCAAGTATTTAGTCATCAGAATTTGATGTTTACGAACTGAATAATATTGAAAGTTACAAAACCAGCAATCTCTGCGAAGTAGTATTCGACATGGGCTACCAGCAATTGAGCATCATTTTGACTGTGAGGTTCCAACAACGTCGCGTCAGTTTACAAATTTTATTAAAAAATGATAATTAGCCCATACACATTAGTTTACCCGTTTGTTTCGCTTCCTCTATCGGTTTTTCATTCAGTTCAAAAATAAAAATGGCAAAAAATAGAAGAGAGAAATCCTGTCAAATGTGTTGGAAAAAACAACTACAATGACATATGGTGTAGTTAGTGACAGGTAAGTGATAGGCGTTAAAATTTATTGGAATGGAGAGGATGAAGGATTAATTTAGAATAAATCTTCTTCTTTACTTTTCCAAGGCGCGTGCATTCTTTTGGATTTTCTAAGAGATTTTTCACCATTGCTTCTGATTAGAAAAGTTCTATAAAAATTAAAATGTATGCACATAATTACTTAAAATATGCTAAAATAATATAATGATGTTATTACAAATAGTACGCTTTCTAAGTAAAATCTCAATGGATTCACGGATTATTGAACAGTACACACAGACTTAACAGATTTGGTTTAAAATTCTGGGTATTTCAAGAGTTCTTGGAAATATGACTTAATCTTTGCACCCCTCTCTTTCTGAAGCGGTGGACTGGTTTTCACTTGCACATGCGCAGTATTTTATTTTGTTTTACCTATGTTATGTTCTATTCCAGGAAATTAACTTTCACCTCGAAAATGAACGCTTGTGCATTCGAAAGATCTCGGGGTACATTAATAAACATTTTTATATGTTTTTTGCACCTTTTAAATAATTATATGCATATTTTTTAAATTTTATATCAATAAGAAGGGAAAAATTCCTTCAAGGCTTTGGTTTTAATTGTTTTAATTTTATAGACAATTTCTTTTAAAAATTCTGATCGGAGATTTCATCGCAGTCGCCACGTTTAATAGCAAAATGTGTGGTATTTTTCTGCAAAATATAAGTCGAAAAATTCAATTAAAATTATAGTTGAAACATTTTTTACCAAAAAGCACTTTCTTCTCAAAAGCTTCTTGCTTTCATTTCAACAAATGCGTTGAAATGAATTGTTATGAAATAAATTTGTAAACACTTGCGAAAAATGTTTTGCTGTCGAAACACATTCTTTATAAAAAATATAAATGATCAGACTTTTTATGCAATAATTTCCAAAATCTATACTAATAAAAGAACAAAACGCTCTGTCTGTGTGTGTGTCTGCGATGGCTAGCAAAATCTACAGCACGTACAAAGATCAAAATTTTTTTGAGAGTAGTCCAATATCTCTCCTGATGCACCTGAGCTTCAGAATTTCAAAATTCCAATTATTAACTGAGTAATTAATTAAAATCAAGAGGTCACTCTCATAAAAAATCATCTTTTTCCCAATTTTTTTCTCTTTCATTTGTTTACGGTTGGTTGGTTGTGTAAAAATTTTCGCAGAAGTAATAAGAAAGCTGAGACAGAATTAAAGAATCCCATGGAGGAATAAGATAAGTGGAGGTGAAGTAAGCTCAAAAAAGGTTTGCGATATGAAACCATTTATCGCTCAAATTTAATGTGGCAAACAAAAGGACGTGGAAGAGATTTTGTATTATAAGACGAATTGAAAGAAATGAATTACAGTTGAAGCATATTTCAAGAGGAAATAGCAAATTTTTAAAATAGTCTTCGTTCTATTATTATTTATTAGAATAAATATTCGCTTTTAAAATGAAGGAAATTGGAAAATTAGCAATAATTATATATCAAATTAAAATTAAATAAGATATTGAAAACATTTGATACGAATTAAAAATTGTATAACTAACAGTTTCCTTCATTAATGTAATTTCCAATACTTTATAACGTAGATAAAAAATGTTTATGACTTAATAATTGCATGTAAATAAATATTTAAAATATAATGATGAAAACATTCTTTTAAAATCATGTATGAAAACTTAAGTAATAAATATTAATCTAAAATATAAATTTCTGACTGCAGACGATTTTAATGTACTACCAAAATAATGTTATATTTTCAAGCAAAACGTTAAAATAATTTTCTATATTGATATTTAAAACACATATGATAAAATAATTAATAAATTTTTACCGGTGAAGCGATAAATTAGTTCTTTTTTTAAAAACGAGAGAAAAAAAAAAAAAAAAATACAGGTTTAAACCTGTTTCAATTGATAGCGAAATTTTAAAATGGAGGGCCAAAATCACAGTCCGGTGAAATCCAAATACCTCATTGGTCATTGAGCCGCGTCCTTTTCAGGGAACAATCTCTTAGCAGTTGGGTAAATGTTGTCATACTCCTTTTTCCGAGAAAAAATCGTTGCGGCAGTTTTGAAGTAAATCTTATGTCTTTTCATTTATAATCTAAATTTTTCACTCTCATTTTATAAAATGGCATCAAAATATCTTAATTGAGTTAATTTCGATGGTTTATCTTAAATAAGAACAGACGGTAACAATCGCTTAAAAAATACTTTCCCCCTCACCTTTTTCAAATGGAGAAACAAGTTCGTGATTTTCACCCTTACCACACGACCAATGGGGTGGCTGGATTTCACTTGACTGTGATTTTGGCCCTTCATTTTAAAATTTCGCCAATGGACCATATTCTCCCTTTTGGTTCGAGGCTACAAGAATTCGTCTGTTTGGGAATAACATTCTTAATCGCGCCATTTAAAAGCATTGTGATTAGAAAATTTATGCTTATATTTTATTTTTATATGAAGTTTTAGGCTTTTTCAGGGACATGTATGAGTTATATATGAATTTTTTTCTCTATTTTAAAGAAATTGCATTCATCTTTTACATTTTATTTATAAAATAAAAATTTTAAATTTTAATTAATAAGCAAATATTGATTTTTATTAGTATGTATATAAATATTTATCGAAAATTATTCGTACAGAATAAATTTGCATTATTTTACACATGCATTTATCTGTTTTTTAGGCTTCATCAAATGATGAAAAAACGAAACAAACTCGCTAGCAGCCGCTTTTTTACCCACATGATTCCCACTGTGACGTCACGAGAATACTGTCCATTGATAGGCGTGTCAAAGCACGTGCTTTTGTTGGTACTTAATTGGACTTAATGTAGGGTTACATCTTAAGCATCATCTCCAGAGATAATACCTCCACTCTATTAATTTCTTTTTACTCTATAAAAGAAACCAATTTGAGATTTTGACATTTCAAAAGTGACTGTTTTTTTCCCAAAGACCTTTAAAATTCATAGACTGGCAAAATGTCAGTTTAACTTAGGATTTTTGAACATAGCTATTACGTCAGATCGTTGGTACTTCGTACATTAGAATGTATTTGTGGTTGGCTATGTTGCAGTTAATATATGTATATGCAGGGGTGCAAAAATCTAGGCGCCAGCAGGCAGTTTCTCACCACAAAATTTATTTTGTTTTTCTTCGTCTAATATTTCGTGTAAAATTCCTGCTAGAATGCTATTAAACTTTGAGCGAAAAAAACTTTAAAATTTTAGTGGTGAGAGACTACCCTCTGGCGCCTAGATTTTTGCACCCCTGTGTATATGTATATATGAGGCTTTTTTAGCAGTTTTTTTAAATCATTGATTAAATTTGAATGCATTTATTTAAGTTAAAATTTTATTAAGACTTTAATTTGTTTTTAAAACAAAAATGAAATGGCTCTTTGACGTACAATTGTTCGAATAGGCAGACGATTCATACACAGTAATAAATTATCAAATAGCAAAATAAATTATATATAAAAAATAGTCACTAAAAGAATAGTAGCAAAACATAATGTTTAGGCGTATTAACACATAACCCGATCCCAACCAGAAAAAAACAGACTATACTCCGATCCAAGCAAGACAAAAATTTCATGAGCATAAACGCGACCCGAACCTAAAAATTCCATTTGAAAAAAAAAAACTATGGATTTGATATTTGACCCGAATCAAATCTGAATCCCACAAAAATATTCAAATGAAGCATACCCCAATTCGATCAAAGAAAAATAATGTTCGTGTATATGCAACCCGACCCGAACCTAAAATTTTTCTCTGAAAAAACCCAAAAAATGACCAGAACGAAACCTGAAATCGATAAAAATATTCCAAAGAACTATAACCTGATAAGAGCAAGACAAAAAAACTTCCATGACATAAACCTGACTCGAACCTAAAAAATTCCATTTGAAAAAAAGCCTGAAGTTTTATGCAAACTACATCTGAATCCGATCAAAATATTCGAAAGAACCATAACCGGATTCGAATAAGAGAAAATAATTTTCGTAGACATGAAACCGATCGGAACCTAAAATTCCATTTGAAAAAAATACCTGAAATTTGAATCGACAAAAATATTCCACAGAACCATACCCGGACCTGAACAAGACAAAAAAATTTCCATGAACATGAACCCAATCCGAACCTAAAAAATGAACTAAATCTGAATCTGACAAAAATATTCCAGAGAAGCATATCCTTATTCGAACAATGCAGAATAATTTCCGTTGATGCGCAACCAAACCTGAACCTAAAAATTCCATTAAAAAGTCGAAATCTGAATTGAACGACATCTGAACCCGAAAAAAATATTCCAAAGAACCAAAACCCGATCCGAGCAAGACAAAATAATTTCCCTGGACATGAATCCAACCAGAACCTTAAAAATCAATTTAAAAAAAAAATACCTGAAATCTGAATCGCACCAAATCTGAATCCGACGAAAATAGTCCAAATAACTATAACCGGATACGAACAAGACAATATAATTTCCATGGATATAATCCCCATTCCAAACCAAAAAATTTATAAACAAAAGAAAAAAAAAATCCCGAAATTTGAACCAAACTTAATCTGAACCTAACAAAAATATTTCAGTGAAGTATAACCTCATTGGAACTAGGTAAAATAATTTCCATATAAGTACAACCCGACCCGAACTTAAAAATCCCATTTGAAGGGGAAAAAAAACCCCACGAAATCTGAATTGAACCGAATCTAAACTGAACACAAATATTCCAAACAATCATAACCGTATCCGAAGAAGACAAAATAATTTCCATGAACATGAATCCAATCCGAACCTAAAATTCGGATGTTCTACAAAACATAATGCGCTCCGTAGCGGTGGAAAGTGAAACTAAGTACTTAGCGCGAGATGGTTAAAATATTTCGTTTATAGTTAATGTTAAATTAGAACTTGGTTACGGTTAGATAACAGTTAGGTTGCAATTACGTTCCGGTGACCCTTTTGTTATTTTATTTTCCGGTTAGGTTACAGTTAGGTCATGGTTAAGTTACAGTTAGGTTAAGGTTAAGTTGCGGTTAGGTTGTGGTTAGATTATGGGTAGGTTATGATTAGGTGACGGCCAAGTTACATTTATGGTATATTTAACTTGCAGTTAGGTTACTGTTAAGATACAGCTAAGTTACAGACAAGTTATGATTCCGATACAATTAGGTTACGGTTAGGATTTTGTTCATAGAATGAACATTACGCATGTTTGATAAAAAATATACACCTATTTTTGTAAAATGGCTCTGAATTTATAATATTATATACTAACCTTTTAGCGAATCATCGAGAATCGATTTCATTCACGGTATAGTCAGATTTAAGAGTGATATATAATTAGTTTGAAATTCAAAATATTTCACTTGGGATATCTATGTGAAAAAAGTATTTAATTAAGTCACTTAACAGTAATTTTAAGGATAAATATCAACACGAAATCGTTGGACACATATTCCCTCCTGCGTTTCCCATTGCAGTCATTTTAGGTATTTTTGCAGCTAAATATTAGTTTTTTTTAAAAACCAATTTTTGACACAGTCAGGGGGCACGTATTTAATATAATGTACACTGTAAAAAATTGGACCCTTTTGCTGTATCATCACTCCCCCGCTTTTATAGAATATATCTCTTTTGACCTATGACAATGCTCCAAAATAGGCTGAAGTAATCATTTTCTATAAAAGCGGAGGAGTGACGATGCAGCAAAAGGGTCAAATTCTTAACAGTGTATTAACACATATTTTGAGTTGAAGATAAAATCATAAAAATTTCAAGTTCGTTTAACATTATTATAACGGACCCGGGCAACGCCGGGCGGGTCAGCTAGTAATAATAATAAAAAAAGAGCCAAAATTTAAATCTGAGGATAGCTCTTTATGACTTTCTTATGCTAATGTACTAATTATAATCTATGGCTATACAAATATTCCCCACATTCTGTGTCCTTGACATTGGATCTCCCTTGTATTTTTTAAAAGTGTTTTAGAATATTTTAAAACCTGTTTCTTAAGCAATCGATTTGGTAGTTAAGGAAATATAAAAAAAAAATATTCTATATGAGTCTTTGCACGGTGAATATTACTAACATAGGATATTGATCTTGTCCCGCTTTCGGTTTGAAATCTTTTTACAGAATAACTGGAAAATAGATTTTCTTTATTTCTTCTATAGTTTTCCAATGATATTTTATAATAAAAAAATATGACTTTTGTAGATTTTTGTCAATGGTTGAGCATAAATGGGAAGTTAACTATTTTAACTAGATTTGTAGCGACGGACGTGAAAATCACGCTTACTTTAAGTACTTTACCGTAATCTTTTTTTCTATGAAAGAAGAGTCAGAAAATTCTGAATGAGAAAATTAATTTTGAAAAAATTTAAAATGTTATTAACGACTTTATATTTCTTATTTTCTGCATAAAACTTGGGGTTATGTTGATACAAAATTTTTTGGCCTCGCTAGGATTCGGATTTCAAATCTCATCGATTGGACTCTGCGCCATAAGTGAGAGCCCGAACTCATCTCAAATATGGATCTCCTAAAAATATGAAGGTACGACATTCCATACGAAACCTGCAAAAATATGGAAAGAGAGAGAAAAAAACGAAAAGAGACAAAAATAAAAGTGATTTTGTCCTTAACCCACCGCCCAGCAGTTGGGTCTGATGGACCACACAAGTACATTTAAAATGATTTTTCTCATGAAAGAAAAAAGATTGGTAATTCTGTAAATATGTGACTTTTCACATGTTTTCAGAAAAGTCATATATTTCAAAAAGTCGCATATTTACAAGATTTTCAGCCATTTTTCTTTATTATAAAAATCATTTTGAACGTACTTGTAGGATCCACTATGTGCAGTCAGTATAACAGATTTTGAAATGTATTTCCTGGAAAGTGTTATTTATTGGTAGATTTTATCTTGTACTTTAAATCAGTTAATGTTTCTTGCTAATCCAACCTCACATCAACTGTCTAATTAAATAGCCGACTTTAACTCTCTCACTTTAAATCATTTGGCGAAAGTCCATTACCTTTATTATAGACTTCTTTTATCATAAAAAGAATATAGAAATAAAGTTTTCATTCTTTTAAATGATCTTTGCCGGAAACAATTTTTTCATCCATAGTTTAATCTGCCAATTCAAATAATTTTCATATCAAACTTTATTGCTGTTTAATAATAAAAGTGAAATCCGGTACGTCTTTTCCGATTGTCAAATACTTCATTTATTCATTTTCCCTAAACATAAATGTATTTTTCCCTAAAGAGGAATATTACTTTCCCTAACGAACGTGGGAAATAAATCGATTGTCATGACATATGGTGCCATTATTGACAGATGACAGGCATGAAGATGAATTAAGATCATTAAATCGTTAAAAATCGTTAAATAATTAAGATCATTACATGATAGACATTCACAGCGATTATAGAGACGTTACTGAGAACAATTAATTTCGAATCGACTTTCTCTTCTTTTCTAAGTAGATTTCTCATTTTTCTTTTCCAACCTACTGAAAAGTGCTTTCTGATTCCTGTTTATTAATCTCTTTGTCTGCGTTTTGATTTTTGCAGTATAGTTAAACTGTGATAAAGTTTGTATGCATTACTATGATGAATGGTAGTGCATAGATCAGATAATCCATATATATCTAATCAGTAAGAAAAATCATACGTTAAGCATAGATTATGAAACACTTTCTAAAACTTCTTGAAATTTTTAACGAAATTTTGTTATCCAGGGAAACAAGGCATTATTATCCATAACCGAATATGTAGTCCAATACTTTTGAACAGCCCTGTATTTGATCTGTCAGATGATAAATAGACTTTATTATGGGAAAAGTAATTTAGCAAGCAAACAGCTAACTGGTTGAAATTTTTCTTTCTGAAATTTATTCTAATAGATGGAATTATACTTAAATACTTTTGTTCAGCCCCGTAATTTACCTAGTATCTTTAAAACACGAAAGTATTTTGCTAAAATTTAGTTCAAACAAAAATATTCTTTAAGCAACTTAAATCACATTTCCAGAAATTATCATTCAAAGACGACTATGTGTCCTGTTTTTTGCGTGACCTGTATATCATCTTATCTATATTCTATAAACATTTCTTTGTAATTCATGCTGTTCAACTTAAAAATGCATAACTTATTTAAAAACCACCGTTAAGTAAATTACGTTCATATTCAGTAACCTTTCGGAAATATTTTATGTAACTCTGTATATCTAAATTGTGTAACTATTAGAATTTATACACCCCATATAATATTTATACATTTAGTGAAACTTAAAAGCGCATATCATAATTAAAAATGCATTTCATCCATCCAACATCCATCATCCATAATATACAATACTTCTGATAGAACATACAATTCGAAATCTGTTGTATGTCCCCGTAAATGCTATGCACTGCGTATTATAAATGAAATAACTCATATTAAGCCTTAGCGATGATATCAGTTTGAATATACATCAAATCGTTTACCATGATTGGAATATGTCACAAACATTTCCTCCCTTTATTATTATGCAATGGATTTTTTTTGTGGGGCCCTGTAAATGAATAACAACAAATTTTTTCACTGCATACTTTATAAAATTCTTTTTTTTCTGCACTTCGTAGATGTATATAAATTTGAAAATCTTTGACCGGATTTACTTCTTTAAAATTCATTTTAAAAGATTTTTCCCAAAAGGCCGTAATGTAATGAAAGCTTTTGACTGTCTCTGTAAATAAACTAACCATGGTAGAAACTTAATTTTTACTAAGATTTGTGCTAGGGTAAACGTCAATAACGTCCAAAAATTTCATGGTGATCTGAATAGATTAATGGAAGTTAGAGCGCGGACAATCGCATAAGCGTGCACCAAGAAAGATTTTTTGAAAATTCATTCATAATTGTTTCTAAGGGGTGGGGTTGATTAAAAAAATCTGCTCTTGTCCCAGCAGCCGTTTCAGGTACGAGCAAGAAATCCCCCCCCCCCCCCAAAAAAAAAAAAAATGATGGTCGAAAATTTTACATTACAGCAGTGTTGCCAGTGGGCTACTTTTTTAAAATTCAGATTTCCTGATTGGAATCACTTTTTTGAAACGGTAAATTTCCTTTTGTTTTCGCCTTAATTGTTATGTCATTGAATAAAGCACATTTTATCATTCGTAAAAAGTGGTGCCAATCAAGAATCTGAATTAAAAAAAAAAGTAGCAAATCTGGCAACACTGCATTACAGAAGCCTTTTAGATAGGCCCGTGAAATTCCAGAAAATAAATCTACTAAAGTAACACATGAACACGCATTTCAGCAATTTTAGAAATTGCCCTTCCTAACGGGCTTAAAGAAAAATCTAAAATTTCAGAACATACGGTATTTCTCAGAAGTTGTTTTAGATAGGAAAAATCCCCCCCCCCTTCCAAAGGGTAATTAAAGAAAAAAAGGGGGGTGAAAATTTTAGAAAATTTGACAAATCTCAGCAGCCATCTTAGGTAAGCGCGTAAAATTTCAGAAAATAAATCTACTAAAAATAATTAAACATGTGTTTCACCAGTTTTTGAAATCTCCCTCTAAAGTGATTAAAAGAGGAGGGGGTGGGTGTCAAACATATCAGCACATATCTATATCACAGTAGTCATTTTATGCATTGTAAGCCATCTTCCGGCGGCTTCAATAGCTAGCTTTTTACTTTTTGCAATGAAAGCTACCTAAAACAGGTACTTCAGTGATTTTAGAGGTATTTTGTCTACCATATCGCCAACATCGACTTTGAACTGCCTAATGTAAGATTATACGAAAAAGTCAACAATTATGGATGTTTGATTAACATGTTCACGCCGGCGCGTCCTACAGGTGGCTCCCAAAAAGGCTTAAGAATTACTATTTTACTGAAAAATTTGTGTTGATTAATCAGAGAATTTTCTTGATTTAATAACACACAAATTTCTTTTTTTAATACCGGTGACAAAACATTAAAGATTTCGTAAAAGAATCCCATCGTAAAGGTGCTAAATGTAAAAAAAAAAAAAAATTAATTGGAAAATAGTTGTTGCCCACGGTAAAGAATTGGGAAATCTGAAGTATATCTGAATCTTTTTATTGGTTGAATTCCGAAACTTATTCGTTTTCTAATTGGTCCATGTTTAATGTCCAAAAATGGAATACTTCTGTTGCAACAATGACAAAAAAAAGTAATAAAATCTTTAAAAAAAATTAATCATTTGAAAACAAATTGTGATAAAGATTCAAACAAATTTGATTTAAAAGTGCATTTTTTTCTCAACGCAGCTGTGTAAAAATTTAAAATGTGCGATGTTTAAAAATTTGCTGTTCCGAAAACCTTAAAACTGAAATTTCATTTAAAATTTGTTTATGACGTGTCCACGAATATTAATGTTTAATCCATGTCGTATGTAATATGAGGCGTTTAGAAGTCAGTCTGATTAACTCCATTAAATAAAAATGCATATTTTAAACAGTTAAAGTTGTATATCTATAAACTACAATTTTTTTTGGTTTAGGAATATTAATGTTTTATTCATGGCGTACGTAATATATGACTGATTATGATCATCGTAAAAATTATGTTTATTATTATTATTAATTTAAATATAGTATTTATTAATTTTAGTCTTTGAAAATATCATTTTCCAAATAATCGTTGTAATTACGATCGTTCATTACGATTACGTTATAAATGGGCATTCATAGCTTTTTTTATTCATTTACAGGGACCCTCAAAATAAATAGATTACAATATTTCTTTGAGTAATAATAGCTGGAATGTGCGTTTTAAAATTTGGAAAGCGCTTTAAAATTAAACTATTTCTTGCAGGTGATTCGTTATATACTATAAATTATATACCTCCTAAGCAGAGCTGCATAAAAGTATTCATGTATAATTCTCCTTATTACAGGGCATTACTGAAAGGGAATTTTCAGCGACAGAATATTTTAATTCTTTAAACGGTTCAAAGGTAATCCTATGGTTACAGTTCAGGAATGGCGACTGTTGTTACATTCAATTGCACAACAAATCACAAAAAAGCATTTTTTTTTTCAGTTTTCGTAAATAAAAATTAATATCCTTGCCGGCATAAGTGGTGGTCCCACTCCCGGGCACACCTGAATTTAATTCCAAACTTTCGACCGGCCCCAAGAATATTTTAATAAAATTTTGCTTTTACAATGAAAGATTAAATTAAAGAGTCCGTACTTTTTAAAAATGTCATTTGTAAACTCCGGTGTCAGTCAATAATTTCTCATTTTATGAATGGAATTTGTCCGTGCCGGAAAGGGTTAATGCAAAATTTCAATACCAGAAACATATATTCAATTTTTTTGGTTTAAGATTATTTTGGCGGTAGTCAGCACTGCGTTTCCGCCATGCTGTGACAACCAATGAAACAAACTGACTGGTTTAACAGGAAAACTAGCACCAGTAAAAACAAATAAGATTTTTCATATATTTATAAGAAAATACTTCAGTGAATAAGACACTTGAGTAATATGAAATTTTTTATTCAGTTTTTCAGGTGGAGAGTTTGCCCTACCGGTAATGACAAACTGTACATCCAATTAAAAAAAAAAAAAAAAAAAAAAAAAAAAGTTTTTATCTTGTGACAATCTTTTTCGTTACTTAACTCGCAGTTGGTAGACATTACACTATATGCCTCCACCTTTTTACTCATAACTCAATTATTGAAACATATCGTCATTAAGTGAGATGTATAAATCCCATCGCTTTTGAAGGGATCACATGAACGATGAAATTCGATGATTACATAAAACTAATATTTCTATTCGAAATTATTGGTATTTAAAATGCGGAGATCTGGCAAATATGCTTTAAGGATGGTTATGTACTATTAATAGTATATACGGGGATATCCCAAAGTTTCAATTACAAGCGAATATTTTTTAACCCCTTTAAGGGCGATGGGATACATTGTAATATACCCCACCTAATTTTAATCATGATTTGCATCAGAAACTTTTAGTTAAGAATTAAAGTAGAAAAATTGCCTTTTTTTTATTTGGAAAAGCTTTTATTAAAATTTCTTCTAAGAATTCAACATTACTGAAACACAATTGCTTACCCCTGAATTGGGTACCTCGCAACACTTTGTCAAAAAAAAAAAAAAAAAAAAAAAAAAAAAACATACATACGGTTTGAGAAAATTTGCAATAACAACATACTGCTAAATGTATTTTTTTTTAATAGTGGTGCGTATACAATATAAAAATTATCGCCTGTGATTGAAACTTTACGAAATTCCCAAGTATATAAATATATCATACTATCTGGAATATGCTTTAATTTTAACAATTCAACTACCAATATTCGGCTCTCTATAATTCGAAATTGGACAAATCGAATTTTCGCTAAACTCGAACGAAACATGATTTCCCGAAAGTTTCAATAGCAGAATAAAATTAAAAATTTTCATTTATTCGAACTCATTTTCTCCTGACTTTTCGAACTAACGATATTCCGATTTTTCATTTTTTCTTACTTTCTCTCGGACTTCATATCCTTGAAATAACTTTTATTCTTTCATTTTTATCAGAATTGTTCAGAACAAATATACATATAGTCCCATGTATTTGATATTCGCTATTTTAGTACCCCATCTGCACACCAATGACACTTCTACCCCATCTTCGTTTGTGCTCGTTCCTAATCCCTTAATTAGTATATATTTTAATTTAATATTAAGTCATATTCTAATGATAACAGCCGATATACAGTCGACTCTCGTTAATTCGAAATCGGAAAATTCGAATTAAACATGAAGTCCCGAAATTTTCCATAGCAGAATAACGCTAAAAATTTTCATTAATTCGAACTCATTTTCTCTTGACTTCGTTAAATTCGAACTAACGATAATTCAGATTTTTCATTTTTCTTTTCTTTCTCATGGATTTCAGATCATTTGAATAACTTTCTTTCTTTGTTTTTTGTGAGAATTGTTCCGAACGAGTATGCATATAATTTCATGCATTTGATATCCACTTTCTTAGTACCCCGGTGTCCATCAGTGACGCTTCAAATTTTTCTTCCATTGTGCTTGTTGCTAATCTTAGTTAATGTATTTCTACATGCTGATTTAATATTAAGTCATATTCTAATGATAACAGACGAAAGAAATTTAGAAAACACTATAACATTAATTCCTTTATAATAGTACCATATTAAGCATGTTTTCATTTCATACTTTCCATAATTCGAACTTCGGATAATTCGAACATTTCTTGTGGTCCCGACGAGTTCGAATTAACGAGAGTCCACTGTATATTTAAAAATACTTTAATATTAATTTATTTGTAATAGTACACACTTAAACGTGTTTTTCCTTCATACTTTTCATAATTCGAACATTTCTTGTGGCCCAAGCGAGTTCGAATTAACGAGAGCAGATTGTATATATTTTTATCACATTTTGATAAAATATTTATTTTATACATCATTAATAGGCATACTGCATAGTCAAACGAGATATCCGTAAAGAAGAAACTTTTGAAGGTCGTATTCGATAGCAGGTTATTGTTTTATCGTCGTCTTTGAAATAAAAAAATACAGCATTTACAAAAACAATTCACGTAATAGTATATATATATATGTTTAACATTTTTATAAGTATTTATCAATAAATTCTAGAAATAAAATGGCCCATTTTCAACTGAGTTATCTTTTCTACGATTTGTAAACAGTGAAGAAATACAAACTCTGTGACGGGATAAAATTTATCTGTTTACATTTATTATAAATGATTTAAAAAGAGAAATAAAAATTTTATTTAGTTATAAATTTCATTAAAATGAGAGCATTTCCTTGTTTCGTGTAGAAATTTGTTGATGCATGCATTTAAAAATGTTACAGAGTTTAAAATTAATTGATATATTATACTATTATTAAAAGTTTATTATTGTTCCTGAAACTTTTAGAAAGACAGCCGTACAGTTTTATTACATTGACTATTATATGCATAAAACGCGAATATTTGACTATGGCCTTGTTAACCAGCTATGCAGAGTTGAAACTCACGTCTTTTTGGATACCGAATTTGCAGATACCAATTTTTGTATAAAATGTTGTTCTTTTAACCATTTAATCTCTTGGGTACGAGCGACACGTAAAAGTGAAGCAAAAAGGCTTAAGAATTCTTTTTTTTTTTATCCCCACCAGTAAAAATTTACTGTAAAATTTGAGTTATTTAATCGGAGCATTTTCCCCGATTTAATAAAGCACAAATTTCTGTTTTTAAAAGCCGGCCTTTATCGTAAAAATTTCGTAAAATGCTCCAGTCGCGAATGGATTAACTGTCATTTTTTCTTTAAAAAAAAACTAAAATAATGTCTATTTTTTTTCTTGTCTTTTATAACATTTTTAATCTTTTATCACCGGTTATTCAAAACAGAAATTTTTGCGTCACTGAATCAGGAAAAAAAAAAAAAATACTCGGATTAAATAATGCAGAATTTACAATGGAATTTTATTGGTGAGGATAATAACTTATGATTGGAGTACGAATGCGCGTACGTGGTACGGGCAATCATGATAGGCAAAAACACTTGCCCGTACGATGTAATCCTGTCATCAAATCCATGATTTAATGTCAAAATCAGGTGTTCATATTACGATTTTCACAGTTTGTTATAATTTTTGTTTGCAAATAAAATCATAAGCTTAAAAAATTAAAAAAAAAAATTTTTTTGAGGTTTAAAAGAAACTTAATTAAAAAAAATAAAAACTTAGTTTTAAATTAAAAAAAACTTAATTTTAAATTTAAGGATTATTTGTCTCTCTCGATTATCTTTGTCGACTGCACTTTAGAAAAAAAAAAAAAAAAAAAAAAAAAAGCCGAAAGAAATTATTACTAGTTTTCAAAGTCGATTGAAAACCATTTAATTCACTAGCACATGTAAGTCATTTTTATTTTCTTTAATGATGTATATTTTGAGCCTTCATAAAGAAAAACTTTTCTTTCTAAATTTGCGGTACGGATATTCATAATTTTTTTGTATATGTTACAGGCCAAACCCGATTTTAGACCAAACTAGTCTATCCTAACGCCTATCGGATAAACTAGTTTTTCCTAGGCCAAACTAGTCTAGCCTAACGCCCATCGGATAAACTAGTTTTTCCTAGGACAAACTAGTCTATTCGAACGCTCATCGGATAAACTAGTTTTTCCTAGGCCAAACTAGTCTATCCGAACGCCCACCGGATAGACTAGATTTTCCTAGGCCAAACTAGTTTGGCCGAACGATTATTAGGATAAACTAGTTTAGCCTGCTATTTATTGGTCTGAACTAGTTTATCCTAGCACGATCAAATTTATCCTAGGTCAATTGAATTTGGCGAGTTTTTATTGATTCCAAAGACCGCTTCGGCGCCAATCTTATGGTTTAGCTTAGTCCAATTTAGTTTATCCAAGGACAATCTAGTTTATCCTAGGCCAGTTCAATTCGACGTGCTCTAATTGGTGCCAACCACTGTTTGGCACGCTCACAAAAAAAAAAAAAAAAAAAAAAAAAAGAAAAAAAAAAAAGAATTATTTCAAACTCAAATTTAATTTCTCAAAAATTAATCAAGTTTAAACTCATAATCAAAATATTTCAAACGAATCCGCTCAGCTCAAACATATCTATTAAAATAAGCCAAGTTCATTTAAAATTCATTCCTTTATTTATTTTATTTTCTTCTGTCTTTGCAATAAGTGTTTGATTCGTGAAAATTTTTAATTCCGGTTTTTGACGCATTTACACGTTTTAGGGGTCAGAGATTCAAAAAAAAAAAAAAAAAAAAAAAAAAAAAAACATGTTTTTAAATATTGTGAGTCTATGGCTGTGTCTGACTGTCTGTGACATAAATTTTGTAGGTGCTGTATCTAAAGAACTAATGCAAGAAATTTGATACGGCATCCTTTTATCTCATTTTTTATTATGTTTCTAAAAGTTTCAAATAATGGCAATATTATTTAGCAGCTAAAACGTTAAAAAACGCTGAGCTTTAAAAAAAAATTCTAGCGTCCCTTACTATACCCCCCCCCCCCCATCTTAAACTTCAAGTGTCATGCTTTATTTAAGCTTTTTCTTATTTTTAAAAGTGGTCGGATATTTAGTTTTTTAATATGAACAATTTCGCGTGAAAGTGATGTGTGAGAAAACCAATATCTGTTACGAATTAAAAATCTTTTCATAAAACAAAAAGTTTCTATCCGATTGAAAAAATAATCCGTTCTCCCTTTATATTTAGCCTCAGAACCCCCAAAATTAATCAGGTA
Source organism: Maratus speculifer (assembly GCA_964019185.1). NCBI lineage: Eukaryota > Metazoa > Arthropoda > Arachnida > Araneae > Salticidae > Maratus > Maratus speculifer. Next base: position 148,673,525 of record OZ025303.1, read on the forward strand.
AACGCCTTATCAGTTGGAACCTACATCCAAAGTTTGAAACAAATCGGTAAATTCTCCGTGAAAAACCTATTTACATAAATTAAGAGGCTTACCCTCCATTACTTCTTTCTTTATGCGTAAACAATTAACAGCCACAAATAATCATGGATGTGCCTTATCAAAATGATTATATACTTAAAATTTTAATAAAATCTGATACTTTTGCATGAAAAACTGACTTAACTAGATTAAGGAGGGAAGGGGGATGTGTGCGGATTAGCCTTTTGTTCCCCTCCCCTTATTCTTATCAAATGAACTCCTGAAACTAATCAGGGAAGTTCGTTATCTGGATAAATCTATGTTCAAAATTTGAAGCAAATTGGATATTTCTATCAGAAATTATCGCATTATGTACATATATACGTACGTGGTTACATATACACACACAGAATCTGCGAGCACATTAGCTCTCACAGGTTTTGATAGTCTGTGAGCTAAAATCGCATCAAATTGCATCGGCCTAGGATAAATTAGATCAAAACTAGAAAGTTGGCGCCGTGGCGGTCTTTAGATTCAATAAAATCAAGCCAAAATGAATTGGCCTAGGACAAACCAGATTGGCCTAGGATAAACTAGTTCAAACCAATGAATAGCAGGCTAAACTAGTTTATCCTAATGACCGTTCGGCCAAACTAGTTTGGCCTAGGAAAATCTAGTCTATCCGATGGGCGTTCGAATAGACTAGTTTGGCTAGGAAAAACTAGTTTATCCGATGAGCGTTAGGATAGCCTAGTTTTGCCTAGGAAAAACTAGTTCATCCGATGGGCATTAGGATAGACTAGTTTGGCCTAAAATCGGGTTTGGCCTGTAACATATATAACAAAATACCGTTATATGTGCTCAAATTATTCAAATGAGTTAACTGGAGAATATATAAATAATGGCTTGTTTAATTTTATTTTTCACACGCACATAAAACAAAGCATGCAAAAACAATCCGCTAACATTGTAGAAAATTATCTGATAAGATTAAAAATGATCTGCATAAACCATTAAAACGAGTCACGTCAGGAAAAAAAAATACTTATCTGCTAATTACAAAGTTAGTTAAATAATTTATTATAGTCACTTTCGCCTGAAATAAAGAAATAAAACCATCACATATCTTCTTGGACTTCCGAGATTGCAGAAATACTTCTGTAACTTCACTGCATCTTCAAAATCCTGATTTTTCAAGAGGATGTTTCGACATACAGTCGGCTCTCGTTAATTCGAACTCGTCGGGACCACAAAAAATGTTCGAATTATAGGAAGTTCGAATTATGGGAAATACGAAATAAAAACATTCTCAATATGGTACTATTACAAAAGAATTAATGTTATAGCGTTTTTAAATTTATTTGGTCTGTTATCATTAGAATATGATTTAATATTAAATTAGAATGGATAAATACATAAACTAATTAATAGATTAGAAACAAGCACGATGGAAGAACTCTGAGAAAGTGGATATCAATTGCATTTCATTATATGTATACTCGTTCGGAACAATTTTCGTAAAAATCAAAGAAAGAAAATTATTGAAATTATCTGAAATCCGTGAGAAAGAAAATAAAATTTAAAATCAGAATTCTAGTTAGTTCGAATTAAACGAAGTCAAGAGAAAATGAGTTCGAATTAATGAAAAATTTTAACATTATTCTGCCATTGAAATTTTCGGGACTTCATGCTTAGTTCGAATTAAGCGAAGATTCGAATTATCCGATTTCGAATTAACGAGAGTCGACTGTATCTCTTAAATCTTACCATTGCGCTCGTAGTATCTTCCCAGGAATCTCTTACACACCTTTATTCGTTTGACACCACTTTTTAGCTCACAGGCTATCATAGCCTGAGAGCTTATGTGCCCGTCCGTTCTGTATGTATGTTCGTATGTGCGTAACGCGATAACTCATGATAAAAATATCGGATCCACTTGAAATTTTGTATATAGGTATATCCTGATAAGGCGCTTCCCTGATTAGTTTTTGGAGTTCATTCGATATGTATAAGGGGGGGAACGGGGGGCTCATGCCCCTCCCCTTAATTGATAAAAACCAGATTTTCATGCAGAATTAACAGTTTTCGTTCAAAATTTAGATATAGGATCATTCTGATGAGGCGATTCCGTGACTGTCATTAGGTGTTCATTGAATAAGTATAAACAGGGGGAACGGGGGGCTCATCCCCCCCCCCCCTTAATTGATATAAACGGGATTTTCATGCAGAATTAACAGTTTTCATTCAAAATTTAGATATAGGATCATTCTGATGAGGCGATTCCGTGACTGCCATTAGGTGTTCATTGAATAAGTATAAACAGGGGGAAGGGGGCTCATCCCCCCCCCCTTAATTGATATAAACGGGATTTTCATACAGAATTAACAATTTTCGTTAAAAATTTAGATATAGGATCATTCTGATGAGGCGATACCGTGGCTGTTATTAGGTGTTCATAGAATATGTATAAACAGGGGGAACGGGGGTTCTAATGCCCCTCCCCTTAACTTGTATAAATGGATTTTTCAATATGAATTGTCAGATTTCGTTCAAATCTCTGAATAGTTTTGGAAGTTTAATGGTTAAGTATAAAAGAGGAAAATAACTCCTCTTAAATTATATAAATGCTAAATGGCTTTTTATTAAGAATTATCCGATTTGCTCTGAATTTTGGATATAGGTTTTTTAATATGATAAAGCATGTACTTGATAGTTTAGGAGGTTTAATGATTAAGTATAAAAAAGGAGAAAGGGGAGAGCTGTTTCCCCTTCTTAATTTTTTTTTCGAACGGAATTAACGAAAATACAAGGCTGTAATGTACAATTAGTATGCGTAGCCTGTGAGCTCAATGCCATCAGTTTAACTGGGCAATATTCTTTTTTATTTAGCTTACAGGCTATCATAGCCTGAGAGCTTATGTGCCCATCCGTTCTGTATGTATGTTCGTTCGTGCGTAACGCGATAACTCATGATAAAAATATCCGATCCACTTGAAATTTTGTGTATAGGTATATCCTGACAAGGCGCTTCCCTGATTAGTTTTTGGAATTCATTCGATATGTATAAGAGGGGGAACGGGGGGTTCATGCCCCTTCCCTTAGTTGATATAAATGGGATTTTCATGCAGAATTAAGTTTTCGTTCAAAATTTAAGATTAGGATCATTCTGATGACGAGATTCCGTGACTGTTATTAGGTGTTCATTGAATCAGTATAAATAGGGGGAACAGGGGTTCTAATGCCCCCCCCCCCTTAATTTATATAAATGGGTTTTTCAAGCAGAATTTTCAGATTTCGTTCAAATCTCTGAATAGTTTTGGAAGTTTAGTGGTTAAGTATAAAAGAGGGGGATAACTCCTTTTAAATTATATAAATGCTAAATGGGTTTTTATTAAGAATTATCTCATTTGCTCTGAATTTTGGATATAGATTTTTTATATGATAAAGCATGTCTTTGATAGTATAGGAGGTTCAATGATTAAGTATAAAAAAAGAGGAAAGGGGAGAGCTGTTTCCCCTTCTTAATTTTTTTTTCGAACGGAATTAACCCTTGAAAATATAAGGCTTTAATGTACAATTAGTATTTGTAGCCTGTGAGCTCAATGCCATCAGTTGTACTGGGCAGTATTCTTTTTATTTAAAATGACAATTTAAATTGTTTTATAATATCACGTTCAGGAGAAATTTAATAAAAAGTGTACTTTTTACATATAGTGGTGCAAATAGAATATAAAAATAATATCAGGTACCTAAACCTTAGTGAATATTTGCCGACACATCACCGCAAAGATTAAGAATATATATAAAAGTTGAAATTGAAAGTCAAGCGCAGCAAATAAGATACGTTCGTACTATAATGAAATTTAAAAATATTCAGATATTAATGTAATCGTATGCACAGTACTTCGGAAAAAGTATAGTAGCCGAAATCTTTTGTAGTGCTTTTGTGTGTGAATACTATCTTCTTTTTATTTTACATTAAGTAACTTGTAGTAAACCTCAGCCACGTACATCTATTTGATAAAATGTGAAATAGTTTAATATAATTAAAACGGCTCTCCAAACAATCCCCCCCTAATACCATTATGTAATGGAATACTTTTTTGTGGCCTTGTAAATTAATAAAAAATGTTCTTTACACCACAGATTATACAGAATGTATATTTTACTATATACTTTATAGATGCATATCAATCTTATTAAGCTCGAAAGCGTGTAACACCATTAAAATGCACTTGAAACTATTTTTTTTTCTTTGGTCGACATGTAACGGAATACTTTTTATTGTCCATGTAATTAAACGACACATATGATTTTCAAAAGAATTTAAATTATTCGACAAAATTTTGCAATAATTATATATTTTAAATTCCAAATGATTCAGTTGGGTAGTTTTTCGACGGAATGACGGACGGACGGGCTGAACTGCGACCATAGGTTTTTCGTATTTACATAATTAGGAACGCACTTAAGAGGCTACTTCACTCAAATGAAAAGACCCGTTCGCTAATGCTAATCCTATGGGAGAAATTTATAAAAATATCTCGGTTGCATTTCAATATTTTTAGATGATTCTTTTTGCATTGGATAACTCAGATTAATCTGAATGGAGGTCGTTTTTTAGTTCTTCGATTTTGGTTGCAGATATTTTTTATGGAGTTGCTTTCGCTTTCCAAACCGGTTCCAAAATTGAAAGCGTCCTTGTAAAAAATAACTGTAAACAAAATGAAATAAAGAATACTGCCCAGTTAAACTGATGGCATTGAGCTCACAGGCTGCAAATACTAATTGTACATTAAAGCATTATATTTTCAAGGGTTAATTCCGTTCGAAAAAAAATTAAGAAGGGGAAACAACTCTCCCCTTTCCTCTCTTTTTATACTTAATCATTGAACCTCCTATACTATCAAAGACATGCTTTATCATATAAAAAATCTATATCCAAAATTCAGAGCAAATGAGATAATTCTTAATAAAAATCCATTTAGCATTTATATAATTTAAAAGGAGTTATCCCCCTCTTTTATACTTAACCATTAAATTTCAAAAAATATTCAGAGATATGAACGAAATCTGAAAATTTTGCTTGAAAAACCCATTTATATAAATTAAGGGGGGGGGCATTAGAACCCCTGTTCCCCCTATTTATACTTATTCAATGAACACCTAATAACAGTCACGGAATCGCCTCATCAGATTGATCCTAATCTAAATTTTGAACGAAAACTTAATTCTGCATGAAAATCCCATTTATATCAACTAAGGGGAGGGGCATCAGCCAACCGTTCCCCCTCTTATACATATCGAATGAACTCCAAAAACTAATCAGGGAAGCGCCTTGTCAGGATATACCTACATACAAAATTTCAAGTGGATCAGATATTTTTATCATGAGTTATCGCGTTACGCACGAACATACGAACGTACATACAGAACGGACGGGCACATAAGCTCTCAGGCTATGATAGCCTGGGAGCTAAAAAGTAACTAACGTCATGCATACAGATCGATCTCAGATATCCAAAGCCAAAAAATGATTTAAAAATATTGAAATGCAACCGAGATATCTGTATAAATTTCTTCCATAGGATTAGTATTAGTGAATGGGTCTTTTCATTTGACTGAAGTAAAGGTGCACTTACCACAATAGTAATATATCAAATCCATGGCAATCGGAAATTTTTATATCTGTTTGAATGCGAAAGAAGGAAGAAGGGCATAGGAAACACCATCGGAATAAAATTTATAATATTATTACCATTTTGAAAAAAGAAGATTTTACAACAGTGTCACGACACTATCAGCTAACGTACCAATATTTTATGTGCTAAATCTCGATTTATATAACCAAGTGAGTGCAAAAACAACTTTATCTCTTAGAAAATACTGGTATTTATGTGATCTAACGTAAGGGAAATTTCCGGATCTGCAGAAACTCCGTACAATGAACATTTCAATCGAAACAGACATTCCAAAATTAGTATTAATATACTTTATAAATAGAATTCGAAGCATTTGATTTCAATCTTCTAGATCTACAGTCAAGTCAACAACTGACATTGTATCAAGGTATCTCATAAGAAAAGAAGATACAGACATAAATCGTTAAAATTAGTCACATCATTACCAAAATACACATCCGACTGATCAAAAAAATTAACCCGTACAGGGACAATGCCTTCAGTGCGTAGAATGCCGAATTCATTGAGTGACACTCGAAATTAAAAACAATTCTATTTGAAAATAAGAAAAAAGAAATTCTTCGCATAATTGATAAAATGAAAATTTTCGTTCCAAATCTCTGGTACCAATGTAACATTTGGGAATTAAAATTAGGTGATCCAAAATTGAACCACCGTCCTTCAAGGACTTGATTAATAGGTTTACCATTAACAACTTTTTCATGAAATCCTCTTTTTTTTTTTTTTTACTTCCGAGAATACAAAAATCCTTCTTCAACAACTTTAAAGTTTTTTAGTCATATCTCAGTCTTTAAGAATGTTAGTGGGAAAAAAGAAACAGAAGACATACTCGCCGCAAGAGCAATGCATCAAATATCACAGCAATCTTTTTTTTATTATTATTTCTGTTATTGCTGTTAGAATTTCAATGGAGAAAGAAACTGAAAGGAGTGACCATCGGAATACAGAGGAGTCGCATTATATAGAGAAGATTTTATCGTTCCTACCACTATTTTTAAAATAATATCTTTACCGAATCTTTCTATTGCATATATTAAGTAAAATGATCATGGAGTTTATTGATTAATCCCTTTTCGACGGGAGGCTTTAAAAAAATTTTTTATCTTTTGTCATCGATTTTTAAAAACAGAAATTTGTGCCTGATTGAATCTAGAAAAGGCTCCGATTAAATAAGGCAAATTTTATAGTAACATTTTACTGGTGGGGTTAAAAAAGGATTCTGAGTGCTTCCTGCGACAAGTGTACGTGCCGCAAAAAAGGCTTAAGAATCCTTGTTTATAGCCACCAGTAAAATTTTACAGTAAAATTTGCCTTATTTAATCAGACCATTTTCTCGATTTAAGAAGGAACAATTTTCTGTTTTTAAGAACCAGTGTAGAAGCATTAAAAATTTCGTAAAAAACTCCCATCGCGAAGGGGTTAAATGTTCTGGTATGAACAACAAAACTTTCCCTTAAATACATTTTACGTATTATTATCCGGAAAAAGAAGCTTTTGCAAATTTTTTTGAATTGGCGTTTCAATTTTAAATTTTGCATTAATCTACTTTAAACATATCAATCGAAATATTTCATTCCTATCCTATAAAGTCATTTGAAAGTTAAAAAAAAAAATTAATTTAAATTTACTGTATTTATTTCGAATCTGCTCTCGCAAAAAGAACATGATATCAAATGTCATGGCAATCTGAATTTTTTTTTTTTTTTTTTTTTTTTTTTTTTTTTTTTTTTTTTTTTTGTAATTGTAAGAATGTGCACGGAGAAAGAGGCACGTTCTACTCTTCATAACATACGCATCGCAAGGATCCACTAATAGTCCACTAAGAGCCGACCGCACAAAACCGTAAGTCATCGCACACAAGAAAAATCCTTTATATTATGGAAGGTTAGTAATAAGGGAATCCACTGATCCATGTCTGTATGAAGTGAAGCGGTGCATAAGCCAAAAATTGATACCACTAGTGATTGACTCGTAGACTTTGCGTTATTACTTACCCATCATACGTAGTATAGGGTAAGTCTTGCAATCGTTTTGAAAATCGAAAAAAATTTTTTTGTCGGATTTACACGTTTTAGATAGTGGAGATTCCGAAAAACATATTTTTAGAAAAAAAAAATTTGCCGTCTGTCTGTAAACGCTCTATCTCCAGAACAAATTGAGATAGAGACTTGAAATTTTGTATGTAGTTAGTATGTGAAAATGGAACGAAGCCTATTTAATATCAGGAACCTCGATTATCCGGAACTATTTTTTTCGGACTCTCGAAAAATTCGTTCTGATGAAAGGTACATAAAAATTTTCGAATGTTTTTGTTCTAAGGAATGGACGTAAAAGGCAATAAAATAACACGCATTTTGCATATAGAACGAAGTCGATCGAATTATTAGTTGCCGAGATATTTGTAATCCTGTTTTCAACATTCTTCGATTTTTCATGACCCTGTATTACATTCAAATTTAAATTCAGAGGTATAATTTATTTGAAAATGAGACGCTTAATCCAACGCAGTAAACTGTTAGTTTATATTAGAATTATTTTTGGAGTTATAAGGATGTTTCTTTTACGCAGTTCGGTATTACTTGAGTAGTTTGGCGTTTTATATAATTTATCGAAATTGGTACATCAGCAGTTCTTTAATATAACATTGCTATGTATATTAACAATATTTAAATTTTGTTTATGAATTGCAGTGCATTGTATAAATAGTTTTCACATGTTTTATTTTCATATACATATCCATGATGGGTAAGTATTACGGTGGCTCCCAACGACTAGTTTGGCTTATGCACCACTTCACTTCTGGCAGACATGGATCATTAGATTCCCCTATGATTATTTTTCCAAAATATAAAGGATTTTTCTTGTCCTCGATGACTTAGGGTTTTGTGCGGTCGGCTCTTGGACTATAACGCCTATTTTATATTTTACCTCCCACCAGTATTTCTTTTAAAAATAACATTTTTAGCATATTTTTCTTGGACAGATATAAAATTTCATGCAAAAAATTTAATTAAAACCCTTTGAAGCGCAATCAATGGTGTTTATGTTATGTTGAAAAAGTTTTATTTCAAAATGAAGACTAGTTGCTGGGGACCACGTAATACTTACCCATCATGGATATGCATACCATACAATATGAAAATAAAATCAAGTAATACCGAATTGCGTAAAAGAAGCATCCTTATAACCTCGAAAATGATAATTATATTAACTAACAATTTACTGCGTTGGATTAAGCGTTTCATTTCCAATTATATAATATACCTTTGAACATGAATTTGCATGAAATACGGGGTCATGAAAAATCGAAGAACGCGGAAAACATGATTACAAATATCTGAACAACTAATTATCCGATTGACTTCATTCGTTATGTAATACTTATGTTTTTTATTGTCTTTTATATGCACTCCTTAAAAAGAAAGAAAAAACGAAAATTTTTATGTACCTTTAATTAGAACGAATATTGTGAGAGTCCGAAAAAGAATTCCGGATAATCTTGGTTACTGATATTTAATAGACTTTTCCCCATTCTTACATACTAAGTACATACCGGGTGTCCCAAAAATGACTGATGGATTTTAAAATTCAATAACTTGCAAACGGCGACAGCTATTAAAAATTTTTTTGCAGGAGGGCTATGTATAATGTCAGGAGTTTTTTTACCGCAATTCTTGATTTTAGTTCGAATTTCAAACAACAGATGGCGCTGATGGCGGTTGGCGGCCAGTCAACGCCGAGACTTACTTCATTCAGCTTTGACGCAAAAGAAGGAGATTAAGGCAATGGAGTACGTCTCATTCTACAGTACAGTCTTGCTCTCAGACCCCGATTCTGGACTCATTCGATATGGTTTCAATGGAATGCGTTGTTGCCATGGAAATGACAGATTGTTCGATAGTGGAATACAGCGTTCAGAAGTGGGCATAAATTTCGCAAGCAGTATTTGAGTTTGCAGAAGATTTTCGTTTAGGAAGTTTTATTTTCCCGGATTAAATTATTTTTTTATGGCACGATTTAAAGAATATTTTATGCATCATATTTTAAAACTAGATAAAGAGATTTTTTTCAATTTGATGATTTTTGTTATATTCTTAAGAAATTTTAGATCTTTTAAGAAAATTCGTCAGTAGATTTTTATGAATGTTCAAAAAATAATCATGAAAACTGTTGATAGTACATTATTGTGTAAAATAACTACCAAAAACAAATATTATAAGTTGCCTTGTTTAGCCCTTTTCAATAGGATTAGTCTATCGTTGCATTAAATTAGAAAAAAATAAAATAAATGTGAGTTAATTAAAATTTATTTTCCCGGATTAAATTAATTTTTAAAGCATGATTTAAGGACTATTTTAGGCACCTTATTTTAAAAATACACTGTTAAAAATTTGAAACTTTTGCTGCATCGTCACTCCTCCACTTTTATAGAAAGAGATTACTTCACTGAATTATGGAGCATTCTCATTGGTCAAAATAGGGGATATTCTATAATAGCAGTGGAGTGACGATGCAGCAAAAGTTTCCAATTTTTAACAGTGTAGGTGAAGATATCTTGCTCTTACACTGTAAAAATCTGCTGCATTTTGTTGTATACGCACTCCGCTTGTACAGAAGCGGTTACTTGATTGTATTATGAAGCATTGTTATTGGTCGGAAAAGAGATATTATATACCAGCGGCGGAGTGCGTATGAAGCAAAATGTAGCAGATTTTTAACACTGTGAGTCCCGATTCTGAACTCATTCGATATGATTTCAATGGAATGTGTTGTTGTCATGGAAAAAACAAATTCTTCTATAGAAAAATACAAGATTCAAAATTGAGCATGAATATAACAATCTAAATCGATCTAAAATTTCTTAGAATATAACAAAAATTATCAAATTAAAGAAATCTCTTTATCTAGATTTAAAATATAATGCATAAAATATTCTTTAAATCGTGCCATAAAAAGTAATTTAATACGGGAAAATAAAACTTCCTAAACGAAAATCTTATGAGAACTCGAATACTGCTTGCGAAATTTATGCCCACTTCTTAACGCTGTATTCCACTATCGAACAATCTGTTATTTCCATGGAAACAACGCATTCCATTGAAATCATATCGAATGAGTTCAGAATCGGGCCCCACAGTGTTAAAATTCTGCTGCATTTTGCTTCATACGCACTCCGCCGCTTGTATATAATATCTCTTTTCCACCAATAACAATGCTTCATAATACAATCAAGTAACCGTTTCTATACAAGCTGAGTGCGTATACAACAAAATGCAGCAGATTTTTACAGTGTAAAAGCAAAATATCTTCCCCTACACTGTTAAAAATTGGAAACTTTTGCTGCATCGTCACTCCACTGCTATTATAGAATATCCCCTATTTTGACCAATGAGAATGCTCCGTAATACAGTGAAGTAATATCTTTCTATAAAAGTGGAGAAGTGACGATGCAGCAAAGGTTTCAAATTTTTAACAGTGTAGTTTTAAAATATGGTACCTAAAATATTCCTTAAATCATGCCATAAAAAGTAATTTAATCCGGGAAAATAAATTTTAATTAACTCACATTTATTTTATTTTTTTCTATTTTAATGCAACGATAGACTAATCCTATTGAAAAGGGCTAAACAAGGCAACTTATAATATTTGTTTTTGGTAGTTATTTTACACAATAATGTACTATCAACAGTTTTCATGATTATTTTTTGTACATTCATAAAAATCTACTGACGAATTTTCTTAAAAGATCTAAAATGTCTTAAGAATATAACAAAAATCATCAAATTGAAAAAATCTCTTTATCTAGTTTTAAAATATGATGCATAAAATATTATTTAAATCGTGCCATAAAAAAGTAATTTAATCCGGGAAAATAAAACTTCCTAAACGAAAATCTTCTGAAAACTCAGATACTGCTTGCGAAATTTATGCTCACTTCTGAACGCTGTATTCCACTATCGAACAATCTGTTATTTCCATGGCAACAATGCATTCCATTGAAATCATATCGAATGAGTCCAGAATCGGGGCCTGAGAGCAAGACTGTACTGTAGAATGAGACATACTCCATAGCCTTAATCTCTTTCTTTTCCGTCAAAGCTGAATGAAGTCAGTTTCGGCATCGACTGGCCGCTAACCGCCATCAGCGCCATCTGTTGTTGGAAATTCGAACTAAAATCAAGAATTGCGGTAAAAAACTCCTGACATTATACATAGCCCTTCTGCAAAAAATTTTTTAATAGCTGTCACCGTTTGCAAGTTATTGAATTTTAAAATCCATCAGTCATTTTTGGGACACCCGGTAACAAATTTCAAGTCAATTGTCAAATGTCAAGTCTATCTCCATTTGTTCGGTAGATAGATAATTTACAGACAGACACACAGAACAGGTAGACGGCAATTTTTCTTTTCAAAAAAATGTGTTTTTTGGAATATCCAATGTCTGAAACGTGTAAATCAGTCATAAAAATTTTTCGATTTTCAAAACGATTGCAAGTCATACTTATACTACGTATAACGGGTTTGTAAAAAGTAATTTCACGGCTGTTTAAAAAAATATATATATATAGATATATATGTAACTATAAATTTTTATTTAAAATTTCTGGGCCGAATCTTAATTAAAAACTAGTCGTTGGGGCCACCGTAATACTTACCCATCATGGATATGCATAATAGAAAATATAAAAATAAAACATGTGTAAAATATTTATAAAATGTACTGCAATTCCAAAATAAAATTTAAACGCAAATTTAAATAGTTTTAATATACATAGTCATGCTTTATTAATGAATTGCTGATAAGCCAAATTCGACAAATTATATAAAACGCCAAAATACTCAAGTAATAACGGATTGCGCAAAAGAAACATCCTTATAACTCTAAAAATAATAATCATATTAACTAACACTTTACTGCGTCGGATGAAGCTTCTCATTTCCAATTAAAATATATCTTTGAATTGAAATTTGATTGAAATACAGGGTCATGAAAAATCAAAGAATGCGAAAAACAGGACCGGCAACTAATAATTCGAGACTTCGTTCTTTATGCAAAATTTGTGTTATTTTATTGCCTTTTACATCCACTCTTTAAAATAAAAAAATACGAAAATTTTTATATACCTTTCATCAGAATGAATTTTTCGAGAGTCCGAAAAAAATAGTTCCGGATAATCGAGGTTACTGATATTAAATAGGGTTCGTCCCATTCTTACATACTAAGTACATACAAAATTTCAAGTCTCTATTTCAATTTGTTCGGGAGATAGAGTGTTTACAGACAGACGGACGGCAAAATTTTTTTTCAAAAAAATATATTTTTCGGAATTTCCAGTATCTGAAACGTGTAAATCCGTCAAAATTTTTTTTTCGATTTTCAAAACGATTGCAAGACTTACCCTATACTACGTATGATGGGTAAGTAATAAATAAGTAGGGTTTAAGAAAGTGGGTTTGGGCAGAATTAAAAATAGTCGCCAGTTTAGATCTTCAATGGAATAAAATTTACTTATATTTTATCGTCTGGATAGAAAGCTTTTACAAATAACATTTGGATAGATCTAGTCATTTCAAATTCTTTGCATTAGTATTCTTTGTATTAGCATTCCCTTTGCATTATTATGTCCAATCTGACTGTACATGATCTTTTTTGCGAAATTTGTTTTCGTCACCAGCAATAAAGGAAAATGAATTTGGCCTTTAATAATTAGAGAATTTTTGAAATTGTATACTTGAAGGAAACTTCTTTTGAAAAGTTGGTGTAAAAGATGTTCGAGTAAAAATAATTAACCCTTAAATGCATATTGTATCATTTTCGATACCATATTGTATCATTTTTGATACCATAAGTGTTGCCGACTTATTGGGGGTTTTATTCACTTATTCCGTATTCTCACCAGAAATTTAAAAGAGCAATTTTTACTTTATTTAATGACAGACCATTTGTAATTGCTATTTAGATTTTTCTGGTATGAATTCTGATTCTTTGAATTGCGCATTTTTTGGAACGCGTTCTATCCTATACATTTAAGGGTTAAGTTACTTTTAAAATAGCCATCGAACTATTTGAAAAGAGTTTCCGATTGAAAGTCAATAACAGACTGTTGTTAATTAAAATTGATTGAAGTTATTTTTTCTAACTTATAAAGAGAAAGCATCCAGAAAACCGCTAACATGATATCAGATTTCCCGATAAAATATCGATATAAATCATTAACTCTAGTCACGACATGGCAAAATACTTATCTTCTAATCAACACTTTAATTAATTTATCAATTTTAATTAATAAATATATCATTAATAAACCTTCAGCGAAAATAAAAATCACTGGATATCCTCTGTTGATTTCCTACTTCCGATCATGCAATAATAATTCTTCAGCAATTTTAAGGCATACTCGGTTTATAATTTTCAGGGATGAGATTTCCGCTTTTTTGCACACCAGTAAAATCTTAGAGAGAATGCTATATTTTTAAATCGGAACATTTTTGTGATTTAAAATAACAACATTTTCTCTAAGATTTTACTGTTGTCCAAAAAATCGGAAATCTCATCCCTAAATTTTTCAAAAGGGTATTTTGAAATTTCTCTTTAATCTTTGAACCGTTCAGCAGTGCCATTTGCAGCCTACGAATGCATCATTTTAATTGGCAAAATGTGAAATGCACTAACAATGTTTTAATACAATTTAGATGTGATAATATATGTGAAGAAAAGCTTTTGATTATTTTTTAAATAAATTTGCTCGTGTGGTGTAAATTAATTATTTGAACATTTTTGAAGCATAAATGCCTTGCCCCGAAAGGGTTAAAAGCATAAGGGAGAAAAAGTTACCCTCGCCAAATGAGCAATGTAATTGCATGACAATCTAAAATTTTTCATGACTGTTAAAATAAGTGTTTGGAAAAAGAAGCAAATAGAAGACACTATATAAGTAAATTTTATATAATAGCATCTAAAAAAAACTTTCAGAAATAAAACTTGAATCAATGCAGCCGTTCCAAGTTTTGAATTATTGTGTTTTGAAAATATCAGTCGAAATCTTTGATTACTATTCTCTAAAACAGTTAGAGAAGGCGACACCGCCAGTAGTTGATATCTTTTCAGTAATTTATCCATTCTATAGTTGTCCATTTCAGTCGGAAATGAGTCTCATAAGTTGCACTGGACATAATATTTTTATTTGAATATTGGTGCACTTATTTGTCGCATTATTGTCAGATGTCTCCTGTTAGAGAAACCATTTCATGAAATTTTTTTCATTAGAAAGTGTGAACATTTAGTTTTTAATTAGTTAGAGGCAAACACGGTAAGTTAAAATAATCCGTCTACACCATGCTGATTTCAACTAATATTTTTGTAAGAATTACTCTTAATCATAGTCTAAGGATGGTGTTTTTATTATTCAATTTCAGATTTTCAACTGACTTCTTGCGCTTTCTTTCTTTCTAACCGATGACTAGGCCCCTACCTGCCGAGTTATCTCAGCTTAACGGGTTAGATACCTGGTATCGGGGCGGAAGACCGCCTAATTGCCACGTAGCGGCAATAAACTTTGCTTCGCATGCCATCATTTCTGCAGTACTTGCTTGTCGTTGAGCATACTTATATTTCGCTTGTTAAATAATGCTACATCCTGTTGTTTGAACTGCAAATGGCTTCGCAAGATGGTCTCGTAATTTAGAGCCTTGATCAGATGACGAGACCTTCACCTGGCAAGGCACCTCCAGAGGTATAATTCACAGGTAACTTGGAAGACTTTGCACTCACGACGGATTTTACATGCACCAGGCGCCATTAGCGTACATGATGGAATTTTAGCCGGCAAAGTGGGGGCGATCTACGCAGACAAGTGACGAGGACGGCTGATTGTGGCTAACGGTTGCCACAATAGTTGACTTCTTGCGCCTGATCAACCACTGGGAAATTGGCAATTAAAACACACTACTTGATTATAATTTTGTTGCTACTTAATTTCAGTGGGTTTCATTGTTGTTTATTATAAGACATTCATTAACACTTTCCGGCGCAGAGCAAATCTGTTTGAAATAATTATCTTACACCAGAAGTAATAGACATTGAATTTATTAGAATATATAAACTTGCTTATTTTCCGGTGTGTTATAATATAAAAATCTTAATTAAATATCCTTGGTGCCAGTAAAATTAAAATTAGGTGTCCTTTTTAGGGGCACCGCGATGGAAAGTGTTAAGAATTGTAGAAATCAGTTAGAAATATTAGTGAACATCTACAATTTAAAAGAAAGGAAATATGATAAAAACTCCAGTAGCAACGACTTTAAAAACAACTGGCTGGATCATCCTTCATACAGTACTGTACATTAAGTATGAACGGATATCTTGACGCTGAATCACAAACCTTTGTCAATAAATGGAAAAGATTGTGTCAGGTCTGAGAACCAAGGCTGCAGAGGCGGTGGGGAAAATGACCATCCTGGACTCCGACTCCTGGCTGGCTAAAGTACTAATGTTGCTGTAGATTAAAATTGTGAGGAAATGCAAGAAAATTAAAGCAAAATTTTCGCTATCTCGGCATTGACTCAGTACTTTGAACTTTGAAAAACAAAATATTATCCGTTTTACTAATTTTTCAATTTTACGGATCACAAACCCGAAACATCCAACTATACAATCTAAAGAGAAAAACAACACAGAAATTTTACTTTTTCGGATCCGTGATAATTTTGATGTTAATTCGCGTCCGATAAAGCAGAAAAATTTCGATGGAGAGGAAAATAAATTAAGATAAATATTCTTCTTGTTCGGAAATAATTCGGGATCAACTAAAGATTTTAATTAAAAACAGTTTTCGTCTATAATATAGGCAGGGCAGTCTATTAGGAATATTTAACTTTAATAGCCCAATATAATTCAAAAATAACAATAATAATTCCTTTTTATGGATATAAAATTACATATAATTGGTTTAATTTCACTTCAAACTATCTAACAATAAAGCCGGAGTCGGTTTGTTTCTTAGAGACTCCGATTCCGACTACTCAAAAGTCAAAAACGGGCCCGACTCTGACACCGACTCCACAGCCCAGCTAAGAACACGACAACCACTCTCAGGAATACGGAGGCTCATAAGAACAACCGCACCCGAAAGTTAACTCCGCTCCCCTTCCAATCGGCTTTTGCTTGAGTGCCAGCTTAGAATTTAGATCATCTACAAAGATTACCACTTGTATGTTGCCGGAGGATATCCCATCTTTTAAAATTCGCAGAAAGCCAAGAACAGACTGTTATTTTTTAAAATTAAAATTGACTGAATTTATTTCTTTTCACGTGCAACAACAAATCATGCAACAAGCTGCTAACATAGTATCAGATTTTCCGATAAAAATATCTACATAAATTATTAACTCAAATCACGTCATGGCCAAAGTACTCATCCTCTAATCAACACATTTAATTAATAAATTTATCATCAATAACTCTTCCCCGAAAAAAAAAAAAAAATCACCGGAAATCCCCTTCTGATTTCCCACTTCCGAACATGCAAAAATACTTCTTCAGCAACTTCACCGCATCTTCAGAATCATAATTCTTCAGAAGGGTGTTTCCAGAATATACTCTTAGCGGAACAAGATTTTACCGGCAGATATCTATCGTGGGAGTAGGAGATGTGTTCTTTGAAAAATGGGTCATCTTCCTTGCTAGCATCCCTTATTTATCAACCGTTATCAAATCAGCTTCTCACGAAAAGATGAATGGCGAAAAAAAGTTTTAAATAAAAAACAAGTACCTCACGATTTTTTTCGCCGATAGAAAATAACTGTGAATCATGCAGATTCGAAATGGCGATTACTTGGAGGTTTTAGTGCCTTAATTTGGTGGAAAATTATCAAATTTGTATTAAGGGTAAATAAAAGGCTATCAGTCAAAATGTAGGTGAAAAAAGACATATTTTTTTGTTTAAAAATAGTTCAGGGTGGGATATATGAAGTAACGCAACTTTGAGATGTTTATTCCTTTCCTGTAAAAACGTCATTACATTATTTGTTGGCACTGTATATATATGATTTCCTTGTTGTGCTCTAGTTGTTAAACATTATTATAATTCGGTGTTTTAAAAAAGGTAATTTCCGGCGTATAATCACCTGATCAAATAATCATTTTATGACCCAGAAATATTTTATATAAAATGTAAGATAATTGATCGCGGTTAATTTTTCATTTTAATTAATAAATAAAATTCCTTGGGCAAAACAGAAATGTTTGATCTCCTGATTATACGCCGAAAATTACGATATGGTCTTTTGCATTACAAATTATGCAAAATTCTTATTCATATTTCTGACCAATTATTCTGATTCGTAATTTTTAGGAAAAAAAACCCCTGTGTTTTGCGTTTTATTAAGTATTTCTCAGTTTAGTCTTTTCTATCATCGGTTAATTTAATAGTTTTTCACGAAAAGTTGACTTGCGAAAAAAATTATGAAATAAAAAACAAGTACCTCACGATTTTTTTCGCCGATAGAAAATAACTGTGAATCATGCCGATTCGAAATGATGATTACTTGGAGGTTTTAGTGCCTTAATTTGGTGGAAAATTATCAAATTTGTATTAAGGGTAAATAAAAGGTTATCAGTCAAAATGTAGGTGAAAATAGACATATTTTTTTTGTTTAAAAATAGTTCAGGGTGGGATATATGGAGAAACACAACTTTGACATGTTTATTTCTTTCCTGTAAACACATCATTGCATTATTTGTTTGCACTATATATTGCTGATTTCCTTGCTGTGCTCTAGTTGTTGAACAATATGTTAATTCGGTGGTTTAAAAACCGCAATTTCCAGCGTATAAACCCCGGATCAAATAATCATTTTATAACCCAGAAATATTTTAAATAAAATTTAATTTCTTGGATCGTGGTTATTATTTCATTTCAATTACTAAAATTTCTGGGTCCAAACGGAATTATTTGATCTGCGAATTGTACGCCGGAAATTACAGTATGAACAAAGACTCAAAAATTTACATGCACGACGGAATGCATTTTTTTAAATTGGATTGGCACCACTTTTATTAAAAGATCAAATTCGTGTTGATTAATATGTCATTGTTCCTTCGAAATTTACCATTTCAAAAAATTAGTGCTAATAGAATTCATAAAAGTACCCTGTCTGGCAGCACTGATGTCGGGCATGTAAATTTTCAAGCCTTAGTAGGAATTTTTGCATTACAAGCTATGCAAAATTCTTCTTCAATAATCTCGCTATTTTTTAAGATTCAGAAGTTTTAGGGAAAGACTTGTGGTTTACGCTGTATTAAATATTTTTCAATTTCATCTTGTTTATCATCCGTTTTCATAACAGCTTCTTGCGAAAAAAAGAATGGAGGAAAAAAAAAACTATGAAATAAAAAACAAGTACCTCACGATCATTTTCCGATAGAAAATAACTGTGAATCATGCAGATTCGAAATGGCGATTATTTAGAGGCTTTAGTATCTAATTTCGTGGAAAATTATCAAATTTGTACTAAGGGAAATAAAGGGCTATCAGTCAAAATGTAGGTGAAAAAAGACAGCTTTTTTTAAAAAAAATAGTTCAGGGTGGGATATATGGAGAAACACAACTTCGATTTGTTTATTTTTTTCCTGTAAACATATCATTACATTATATGTTGTCATTGTATATTGCTGATTTCCTTGTTGTGCTCTGATTGTTAAATATTATTTTAATTCAGTGATTTAAAACTTTAGCGGACAAAGCATTTTCATTGCTAAGATGTTGAAATAAATGATTGACGCCGTTAATTGCGAACAAAAATATTTTTAAATGAGAAAAAGTGATTTTTCACATACATAATAAAATGGATTAAAAAAAATTTAAATTCTGCCGTCGTTGTTGCATATAGAAATTAAAATTTTGCGGTTTCGTAGCGAAACCAATGAACGTCGAAGAGTTAAATACCGTAATTTCCAGCGCATAATCTGTGTATCAAGTAATTATTTTCGACCTAGAACTATTTTAAATAAAATATAGTAGAATAAAATTTAATAGAACGTTTTTAGTATTTGACTTCAATTACTAAATAAAATTTTTTGGCAAAAGTAGAATTGTTTGACCTGCGAATTCTATGTCGGAAATTACGGTAAGAGCTTTCGCATTACAAATTATACAAGATTCTTCATTAAATTTCTCGCCATTTCTTCAGATTCGTAATTTTTCGCTGTATTAAATGTTTTTCAATTTCATGTCATTTATCATGCCCTAACGGTTTTCAATAAAAGATGAATACCGAAAAAAACCAACAACTATGAAATAAAAGACTGCAACTTCACGATTTTTTTCCCGATAGAAAGTAACTGTAAGTCATGCAGATTCGAAATGGCAATTATTTTGAGTCCCGTATGACGTACGGGCAAATCAAAGAAGGACGAAACCATTTCAGTGACAAACAAATGCGTCTCTGCAACGTTAAATTTTCACTGGAAATTTTGAAATAATTTAATCAAAATAATGAAAAGCAATTTTCAAATTTTTTTCTGTCAAAGTTATGAAAAGTAAAATTTAGTTAAATTTTTCTAGTATAAATTTGATTAAAAGTTGGAGGGTTTACTATATTTCACCGCCCTCCTCGGATTAAACATCTCTATTTATATGACTTTTAGATGTTCATAATATAAACTTAAATTTATTTTTGCTAGATCATCTGCACAGGAGTTCAGAAAGGAAGGAAATGAGCAGACAAAATATCTAGGGGAAAGGTAAATTTCCTCTCTTTATATGTCTGCAGTTTTTTTTTCTTTTTATTATTGCACAGTTTAGAGAATATTAAAACTGCTTTCAAAAAGCTAGAATTCATCTTTTTTGGGGAGCTTATTATGCCTATTAATCTTCTACTTGGTTATCCCGTCGACCAAAAAACTATCGCAGAACTATAAGATTAAGTGTGAACAATGGATGATCATGAATGTCACATTCAATGACATTAAATATGATACACGTGTTTAAAACGTCATTAAGGGATTTTTATTTCGGCTTTTTATTTGTATTTTTATTAATATTTTACTAATCATTTGTTTTTTCGTTATTTAAAATAAAAATTATGGCAACATATATAATTTGACTATCAGTTTGGCGATTTGTATAATTTGGCGAAATTGGTCGGCGGGATAACGAAGTAGTACCGAAAATTTTTATCCACGTTACCGTTGAAAATTTTTGTGGTGGAAATTCTGGCGTCCACAGATTAAACAATTCTGTTTGGATCCAGAAATTTTATTTAATTACTGAAGTCAAATATGCACCACAAACTGAAAAGTTGCATTTTATTTTAAAAAATCCTGAGTCAAAAAATGATTGTTTGATCCACGGATTATACGTAGAAAATTACGGAATTAAAAAAAAAACTTTAAAACAATGAAGCAAAAATTCAAATAAAAAATAATTTTCCTATTATACAGTAAAGTATGAATGGTATCGGAATGTAGTGAAAAAAAAAAATCCCCGTAATAAATACTTTTCGTTTTAACAGATGCATCAATTATATTACACCTGAAATTTTATGTTTATTGCAAACTAGAAAATTTTTTGTTTATGGCAGGTTATGCTTGCATAGGTTTACATGAGTAATGTTTTAACCCTTTGCGGTTGAAGTACTCCTCCCTGGTACAGGTATTGCTTACATGAATTTGCTTGGTTGGCACCACTTTTTTTAGGCACATTTTTACTTGTACTTTGACAATATGTGCAAGAGCAACTTACTAAAAATGTACTTTTAAAATATAGTGGTGCAAGTGGAATATAAAAATAAAATCATGTATATAAAGCTTGGTAAATTATTTGCCGACACTCGACTAAAAGAGATTTGAACATTTTAGGGGCAAAGCACTTATATTGCTAAAATGTTGAAATTAATATGTTACACCAGATGTTACGAAGTAATTTTTCTGCAAATATGAAAAAAAAAAAACTATATTTCACGTATAGAATAAAAGGAAATTTTCTGTATCAAAATTCTAATGCCCCTATGACATTTCATGGATTTTAAAATTAAGTGGTTTTATATTCATACCACAATCTCTCAATGGGTTAAATTCTACATCCAAAATAATCTGTCTACAATCTTATGCATTTGCATTCAATTTTATTTAAATCTTACTAAGTGCCATTTGTGAATAAACAATCTACGTTAAAGAACAATTTTATATTCATATCTGCCAATTTTATTCAACTTTGAATATAAAGAAGCAATAATGCATTTTGCATAGTTAGAATTTACTACACAGGAAATATCACGCATTTTTATCAAAAGAAAAAACGAATTCCATTTCCATTTAAAACATCAACTGAACCAGGAAGCTTACAACTAATCTCAGTGCTTTACTGCTACAACAACATTCAGTTCAGTTTCTTTTGAGGATGACAGTTGTTCCACACCCTTGAATATCCTGACCTGTTAACACTCCTCAGATTAAAATAGCCTAGACAGTTAGCGTGGGACGGCGCAGACGATAATCTTCGTTCCAACAACCCCTTTTTAATTTCAAATTTCCACTTTCCCTGACCAGTTCTCCTTTTGCGAAACAATGCCATGGATTTACATCCAACAATAGGATTTAAATATTTTTTATTTTCTTCTTTGTAAAAGTTCAAGTGGCAACAATATTTTTACGAGCATCTACCATTAAAATCTAGGGAATCATGGGATATCCTGATACTCACAATTGTAGTTAAAAGACTAACGTGCAATTTCCGATAACTACAAGAAGTTATAATGAGGTAATAGGCATGGCTTAAAATAGAAACTAATTAAGTTTTTTAAGCGATATCGTGATTTTTTTATACGTTGCAAGTAATACCTCCGGGGTTTAAAGAAAGTAAAGATTATTATCGTGTTGTTTAAAAAAAAGTTGAGGTTAAAACACCATTTTATTATAAATGAAAGTGAAAGAAGTAAATTATTTTCAGAAAGTATTTTCGAAAAGATAAGCTTTATTTAACTATTCAGAAATACAGGAATTTAAAATTACTTTAATTATGATAACTTGCATAAACATTTTTTTTTTCCAAATTTTCCTTAGCAAAACTTTACGGTGTTGCTTTATAATGGAACAATAATTGTCCCACTTGTCCGTGTTTTGAACATCAGAATTTTCTTAGGGAAAAAATCGATTTAAATTTTTTAGTTGAAAAAAGAAAAAGAAAACAGAAAGAAAGAAAAAAGAAAAAAAAACAATTTTTTAAAGCATGTTTCTGCAAGAAATATCTAAAAAGAAGATGCTTCTTTGAAAAAAAAAATTCTGTTTAAAGAAAAAATGATTAATAACTCTGTATTAGATAACTAAACTAATTTTTTAAAAAGTACAAATATTTAAATTTAAAGTTTTCCAAATGAAATTAATTAGAGTTTTAGTTTAACGGACATAAAATATATTTTAAACAATAGCATTTAATTTTGTCATCTTTGTAAAAGTTCAAGTGGCAACAATATTTTTACGAGCATCTACTATTAAAATCTAGGGAATCATGGGATATCCTGATACTCACAATTGTATTTAAAAGACTAGCGTGCAATTTCCGATAAGTACAAGAAGTTATAATGAGGTAATAGGCATGGCTTGACCCTTTCCGGCACCCTGTGTACAGTCCGGGATACCTAATTTTAATTCCAAACTTGTAAACGGCACCAATAATATTTTAGTAAAAATTTGCTTTTTCAATGAAAGCTTAAATTAAGGTATTCTTTATTCCAATAAAAGTCGTTTGTAAATACCGGTGACAGTCGATAATTACTCATTTTACTTACCCACCATACGTAGTATAGGGTAAGTCTTGCAATCGTTTTGAAAATCGAAAAATTTTTTTTGACGGATTTACACGTTTTAGATAGTGGAGATTCCGAAAAACATATTTTTAGAAAAAAAAAATTGCCGTCCGTCTGTCCGTCTGTCTGTCTGTAAACGCTCTATCTCCCGAACAAATTGAGATAGAGACTTGAAATTTTGTATGTAGTTAGTATGTAAGAATGGGACGAAGCCTATTTAATATCAGCAACCTCGATTATCTGGAACTATTTTTTTCGGACCCTCGAAAAATTCGTTCTAATGAAAGGTATGTAAAAATTTTCGATTTTTTTTGTTTTAAGGAATGGACGTAAAAGGCAATAAAATAACACACATTTTGCATATAGAACGAAGTCGATCGGATTATTAGTTGCCGAGATATGTGTAATGCTGTTTTCCACATTCTTCGATTTTTCATGACCCTGTATTTCATTCAAATTTCAATTCAGAGCTATATTTTAATTGGAAATGAGACGCTTAATCCGACACAGTTAATTGTTAGTTAATAGAATTATTATTTTTGGAATTATAAGGATGTTTCTTTTACGCAGTTCGGTACTACTTGAGTAGTTTGGCGTTTTATATAATTTGTCGAAATTGGTACATCAGCTGTTCTTTAATATAGCATTACTATGTATATCAACAATATTTAAATTTTGTTTATGAATTGCAATGCATTGTATAAATAGTTTTCACATGTTTTATTTTCATATACATATCCATGATGGGTAAGTATTACGGTGGCCCCCAACGACTAGTTTTATTCATACATTAGAATTTGCTCGTGCCGGAAAGGGTTAAAATAGAAACTAATTTTTTAACCGATGTCGTGATTTTTTATATGTTGTAAGTAATACTTCCAGGGTTTAGAGAAAGTAAAATATATTATCGTGTGGTTTCAAAAAAGTTAAGAGGTTTAAACTCCATTTTATTATAAATGAAAGTGAAAGTAGTAAATTATTTTCAGAAAGCATTGTCGAAAACATAAGCTTTATTTAACTATTCAGAAATATAGGGATTTAAAATTACTTTAATTGTAATGATATGCTTGTAAACATATTTTTGTTTTCAAATTTTCCTAGCGATGCTTACTGGTGTTGCTTTACAATGGGACAACAATAATTGTAAGTTTCTTTTGAACAGAAACTATTTGAAAATAATATTAACAGGGCTCAAACTCGCACATTTTTTGAATTCCAGAATTCTTTAGGAAAATATTTTTTTTTTTTTTTTTTCAGGATTTTGAAGTGTTCGCAAAAAAATGCTTATGTTTTCTACAAAAAAAAAAAAAAAAAAAAAAAAGTTAAGGAAATTTGTTATTCGAAAAAAAAGTGATATTTAACCCTTTGAGGGGCGGTGGTATAAAATATATATTACTTAATTTTAATTGCGAAATGCCACAATCACACCAGAATTTTAATATGAAAATTTTAATTTTATCATGAACACGAAGAAAAGCGTTTATCTATTTTGAAATAAATTTGTTTTTAAATTCTGGTGTCATTCAACCATTTCTGCATTTTAAGAATAGAAGTGCTTTCCCCTCAAAGGGTTAAAGGACGCCCTTTGGACGCCCTTTGTTAGATTACTAAACTATTTAACCCGATGAGGGGCGGCGGGATATATAATGTCCCACTTATATTAATCAAGATTCGCACCAAAAATATTTAACTAACTTTTATATTTTTGCAGTTTGGAGGAAAAATTGCATTAAAGCTACCTTATTTAACCCATTCGTGCCCAGCATCTTTTGCGTAAATTTTATTTGGTTGGCACCACTATTTTTAGAAGATTTGAGTTTAGTTCATTAATCGCGAAAATGCATCATTTAAATAAAATAATTATTGTTTTTCTTTTTTACCGGTGTCAAAAACAGTGCTGAATGTACCTTTTGAAGCGTCCCTAAAAAGGGACGCTGGGCACTAATGGGTTAATTTTTTTTCGTTTATTCCGGTATGATTTCAACATCACAGAAACACTTTTGTTTCCTCAAAGGGTAAAAATATATGTTTTTTACAAAGATATAGCTTTGGATTTTCCTTACTGAATTTAACTTGGGTTTTAATTAAACAGACATAAAATTTATTTTAAATAACACTTAATTTTTCTTCATTGCAATAGTTCAGATGGCAACAATATTCTCCAAACATCTACTATTTTAAACTAGGGACACATGGGACATACTAGTACTTACAATTGTAGCTAAATAATTAACATGCAACTTCCAATAAGTACAAGCACTTATAATGAGACAATAGGGATGGCCTAGAACAGAAATTAAGTTTTTCAAGCGATATCGTGATTTTTGTTATACTGAGTAACTGAACTATTAAAAAATTTTTTTTACAAAACTGTTTGAAAATAATGTTGGCAATGCTCATACTCGACCGTTTTTTGAAACACCAGTACGTCTGAAGAAAAAAAAAATCGTTTTAGGTTTTTGAAATGGTTGCAACAAAAGTAACAATCAAGGTACATTTCTGCCTGAGTTGCAAGAAAAATCTTTACAAAATTTAAACTGTAATTAATAAAGAATAAATGTTAGTTTTAAAATTAATTATAGTTTTAATTATATAGACACAGAATCTTTTTTAAACGATAAGTTTTTATTTTTCATCATTGCAAAAGTTCAAACGGCAACAACATTCTTATGATCATTTACGGTTAAAATCTAGGGAATCATGGAACATACTGATGTACACAAAATTGTCGTTAAAAATCTAATGTGCAATTTCTGATACGTACAAGCAGTTATAATAAGATAATAGGAATGGCTTAAAATATAAACTATTTAAATTAAAAAAAAATATCGTGGTTTTATTTATTTATTTATTTATTTATTTATTTTTAATTTTATTTTTTTTACGAATTATATAACTTTTGTCGGGTTGAAATTAAAAAAAAAAAAAAAACGTTTATTATCATGCAATTTTAGAAAAGTTAAAATTTTTTAAATTTCCATTTTATTATAAACATTTTATAAATGACGATGAAAAATCTAAATTATTTTCAAAAAGCATTTTCGAATGAATATGTTTTCTTTTTCAGTTCAAAAATAAATACAGCGATTTGAAGTTTTTTATTGTAAATATATGCTGTAAATAGAGATTTTTTTAAAAAAGTTTCTCTTTAAGCTTTATGTATGTTACTTTAAAATGGAACAATAATTGTATTTATTTTTCTTTAGTAGAAAGTTAAAAAAAAATGTTAAACAATCAAACTTTTTTAACAAATTAAATACTTTTACAAAGATTTACTTTATATTTTCCTAAGTGAAATTAATTACAGTGTTAATTATACAGACAAATACTATTTGCAACAGTAACATTCTCGGTGGAGATCTTTTCAGGTAAAAGCTGATATTAACATTACATTCCGATGAAATTCATCAAACCTCTAGACAGACTACAAGGGATGAGATTTCCGCATTTTGCACTCCAGTATTTTGTTAGAGAAAATGTTATTTCATTTAATCGGAATATTTTTGCGATTTAAGAGAACAACATTTTCCGTCAGAAAATACTGGTGTACAAAAACGCGGAAATCTTATACCTGCCGACAACTTATTTTTTAGATTAGAATCTAAGTCATCACCCCCACAGCAGTCTCACAGTTTTATTAACGTGCCTAAACTGCTTTATGAAAAAACTTTATTTTAACCTTACATATTTTTTTTTCACTCTTGAATGCAATTGTTACTATGGAATTTTATCTTTTGAGTGGGTAGAATGAACCTGAGCAATCGCCAGAAAATTTTATAATCAGGTGATATATACATATAATTAGGCGATATATATAATCAGGCGATATTCTGTGGCGATGAAAATTAAAGACATTTTCCATACAAGATCAACGGAAAGTTTGGAATTTGAATTTGAATAAAAAATTTGGAATTTGAAATTAATAGAACTCATTACAGCTGCATTGTTGTACATTTACATTGCACAACTTAGTACAGTTACATTACTTAGTACATTTGCGTTGCACAAAATCGTTCGTGATATGAGTAAGGAAATTTTTTGAATAACTGATTCTTTTCAGTTCGCGATAAACATTATTTCGCGTTAAGGCGCAACACTAGGCGCAGAAAAATACCCGGATGATAATTAAAGTTTATGGGAGCGTTCTTTTCAAATATTTCACCCAAGTTTTAATATTTTTACATGATTTTTTGCACAAGATAGCTGAGAACGATCCACAACCGGCCTAGTTTTTACTTTTTCAGTTTTGGCTTCAGATTTTTAAAAATTACTTTAACCCTTTGCGGGGCGCTGGTTTCATAGATATACCACTTAATTGTAATTCCCAAACGCCACATTGTCACCAGAATTTTGTTAAAGAAAATTACGGTTTATTGAATACGTGAAACATAGCGTTTTCTTATTTACAAATAAAGTTGTTTTCAAATTCCGGTGTCAGTCATTTATTTCAATACTTAAGCAATGAATTTGCCCTGCCCCGTAAAGGGTTAACTTTTGAAACAGGTTTAAACCGTTTCTGAAATTGAAACTATTGCAATATAAAAAAAATGCACAAGCAAAATCGAAAAAGTAAAAACTAGGCCGGTTGTGGATCGTAGTCAGCTACCTTGTGCAAAATAATCAGTAAAAATATTAAAAATTGAATGAGATATTTGAAAAGAACGCTCCCATAGACTTTACATTATCATCCGAGTCTTTTTCTATGCCTAGTGTGGGGCCTTAAGCGTGTTCGTGTTTGAAAGACTAATTGGAGTAAATGTTTATTAGGGTGATCTGAAAAAATGCAAACATTGTTTTTTAATCTGTAAAACCGCAGAAAAATTGCGAATTCGAGAGACTAAAAATTGGGTGAAAAAAGAAATGAAATTGGTTTATATCTTCCAGTTGCAATGCACTGTAATGTTTGCTGCGATGTTGAAAAAATCACATTATTACTATCTTTTTTGAATTAGCTTTTTCACGTATGTAATAACTAACATTCTTATGCATTGTAAAACGAAACATAATAATGAAACATTATTTAAATTCATCAACATCTTCCGGTCGCGCATTTGCTCTAAAGATTTTCAAAAATCACATTTTTATGATCTTATCTTACTTAGCTTGTTAATATTTAAGTGCAACAGCTCTTTACAATTTTAGAGCGCATGCGCAACTGGAAGATGTTGATGGGTTTGAGAAAATTTTCAGCATTATGTTTTGTTATCATAATACATAAGAATTTCAACTACTATTAATTTCGTGATAATACTAATCTAATTTTTTATGTAAGAATGTGGAATTTTCAGCATTTTGGCAAATTTTACATAGCATGCGCGATTGGAAGATATAATCCTTTTTTATTTCTTTTTTACCTAATTTTCATCTCTCAAATTCGCAACTTTTCGCGGGTATTACGAATTGAAAGGCAATTTTTGTCTTTTGTCGTCCTACCCTAACGCCTATACAACTTGATGAGTCAACTGGAATATGTTTGTGTTAAAATTAATTCGGATTAAACGTATTCGTGTTAAAAGAACTATAATCACCTTAAATTCCTATACCACTTGACGGGACAGCTAGGAACAGTTCGTGCTAAAAGTAATTCGCATTAACGAAGTTCGACTGTACTCAGTTTCAGCTTATCATTGCCTACAGCATAGTGACTATCATTTTTAATCATTAGTATCGACTTCTATTTTCTATATCATTTAACCAATCATCAATCAATCCTGCAACGTGATTCAGCATATTTATGAACCGACTCATTCACCTTAAAAATCTTGCTGATCATGGATAGTTTCTGTTTTCTTTCAACAAGGTCGTTGAGTATCCAGGAACATTCCAGAAGTCTACCATGAACCGGTAAATTAAGGGGTTTATACGGGTCACGATATCATGAGATGATTATAGTGTCCTAAAAATTCTGGATTGAATATAAATTCAAATTAAAAACAAAAGAATATTTACGAAGAATTCACCCTACCACGATTCTGAATAGATTCAAAGACCTCTGGGATCAAGATGTGCATATAATCATTGTACCGATAACCCTTATGGATTTTTAATTGTGATGGATGGATTTCATTTCTTTTAAATTATAAAGAATACAAATTTGTATAAATAATGGAAAAACAATTTGTTATAATTCCTTGTTTTTCCATCGTGTGTATATACAGTTTAATTACGTAATTACTTTGCTGTGCACAAACGAAACGACAAGCATTTCCTGAACTTCTAAATATTTGAAAAATGCTTTGTATAAAAAGGATTTTGAAATTAACTTTTTTAATTCTATGGCATACGCAGCGTGTGTCATGCTACTTTGGTCATTTCCGTGAATAACGTTCGCAGCATATGTCATCAAATATGGATAGTTTTTAAATTAAACATTCCGAATTCACACCAGAAAGTTTCAACTCTTATTTCTGGTTTAATAATTTAATAAATATTTTCAATTTCATAGAATAATAATAAAAAAAACCATTTAGAAAATGATATTTTCAAAGACTAAAATTTTAGATTTAAAAATAATTTCTATGATTAAAATAATAATAACAATAAGCATCATTTTTATGATGATCAAATCATGGTTTACGTAATAACCGAATCATATATTACGTACGCTATGGACTAAACATTAATATTTGCAGCCCAATCATAGACAAATTTTAAATAAAATTTCAGTTTTACAATTTTTGGTACTGCAAATTTTTAAACTTGTAAACATCTCACATTTTCAATTTTTATACCGTGAATCGTGTAGGGAAAACAATGCACTTTTAAAGGCAATTTGTTTGAAAGATGCATCTTAATTTGTTTCTGAGATATTATTATTTTTTAAATAGTTGTTAGCATCGTGCTAACAAATATTACTACAACGTACTAAAACTACTAATTGTTTCAGCGCGCGGGGCAACCGCCCCGGGAACTTATGGGGCGCCAAATTTATACCACCAACGTCATTTTTGGCCTATTAGAAGAAAAAGTTGGGGAAGGAAGGCGCCAAATTTTAGCTTTGCTGCGGACGCAATTTTCTCTTTGTACGCCCCTGATCGTGGCAACAGAAGTATTCTATTTCTGGATATTCAACATGGACCAAACAAGAAACGAATAAAATCCGGACATTACAAGGATTCAGATATGTCTCAAGTAACTCTAGACCGAAAGCAGCAATCATTTTTCAAATGGTTAATAAAAAGAAACTGCAGGATGCGGTGGCAGTGGTCTCTAGTAACATACGTCTTCTAACTGCTCCAGGGCGCAAGGTTTTAAATCTTTGTGCGAGCATAATTTCAGTTAAATATAAAATAAATTTTAATATTAGGTTTGTGTTTATGTTTTAATTTAACCACTTAACTGATTTGCCCTTACGCCGTTCGGGCAAGATGATATTGCTTAATTCATCATTTAAAGCTTTTTGACAACACTAATTTTTTTTTTAAATCGAATGGCATACTATTCAAAGGTAGAAATGTTTAAAATAAATATTACGAATATTTTAGCTTAAAAAAGTGCTATAAATCCATATTTTCAATTAATTGCACGCAGAAAAAGGAACCAGTTAACCCTTTCCGGCACACTGTGCCCGGTCTGGGACACCTAAATTTAATTCCAAACTTGCAAACGGCACCAGTAATATTTTAGTAAAATGTTGTTTTTACAATAAAAGCTTAAATTAAATAATTCAAAATATCTAAAAAAATCGTTTGTGAATTCCGGTGTCATACGATAATTTCTCATTTAACTAACAGATTTTGGGGGAAACAGAAAGGGTTAAGGGGTTAAAATATACATTAATATTACAGTTTTGTTATCCCTATGCATATCGCACATATACTCACAAAATATATAAGCACATTACATATGAATGAAATAGAAAAATTATATTATCCACATAGAGAGAATGATTTTGCAGGGGCACATTTTGTAGATGCTTCGGAAAGGGATTGCTAGTGTTTTGAATAAGCAATCATCGCTTTACATTAGTGATGCATAACCTTTTTGCCAGAAAATTGTTTAACACCATAAAATGTGAAAAGTGACTTTTGTTTTCTTTAAACGACAAAGTTTTTGTCATTATTATAAGCGAAATTATTCTGCATGAGAATAGTGGTAGCTTTGTGGCTCGCGAGCCACAGGTTGTGAACCCGTAAAGAAGAGTCGAAAAAATTAATTATACAAGGTGGTAATAATTAAACGGACGGTGCTCAGAGTGTTCTGTAGAGCGAGAATGGCTCCAAATTTTGTAAGAAGATTAAACAAGACAGGTGACGAAGGATTTCACGAAAAAACAATTTAGTACGAAAAGTCACCGCCAGGGAAATATGTGGCGCTGTGTAATCGAAAAAGAGAGTTTTGAAAGAGAGGAATCAATACTTAAATAAAATTACCGTTTATTTAGCACATAGAACTCAGATTCGATGTGGCCGCCATTTTTGTGGATCACATATTGTATTCTGTGCACAGCATTTACAACAGTAGAGAATAACATGTCTGTAGGAATCTCCCATACAGTTCGCGATATGTTATCCTTCAACGTAGCCAGGTCCTGGTGGAGAGGCTCCATGTTGCAAGGAAATGATTTTCTCCAGGCACTGTCTTTGCTGAAGTGCCTGAGTAACAAAGTTGTTTAGCATTTGGCGATATTTGTCTCCGGTAACAGAACAAGTTACAGGTCCTGTCGGAATAATGTTCTCATAGAAGAATGGACCTATGATCATATCTGATATGAAACCGTACCTAACAGTTATCTTTGGTGAATGCAACGGAGTTTCCTTGAATGCTCTTGGTGACTAATTATCCCAAATATAGCAATTCTGACTATTTACAGTTCCATTCAGGTAAAAGCGGATCTCGTCTCCCCATAAGATTTTCCACGGCCAAGCACGATCGAACTATATTCTGTAAAAAAAGGGATAGCAAAAGTCAAATCGCTTATCAGGATCGGTGTGAAATAACTCTTGTACACGGCTTATCTTCTACGGATAGAAGTGGATAATCTTTCGTAGGATTTTTCATACCGAACAATAAGGCAAATCGAGCTATCTCACGAGCACTGGAAGTGGTAGCAATATTGTCTGGTACTCTCCCGACAATCGCCAATGTCACTTCTTTGACACTTACTATTTAGAGAAAGAACAAAGGACCGTTACCTTTACGCATTCTTTGTGGTTTCTAAAAGTACGAAGAGCGGATGGCGCATTGCACTGGTTGAGGTAAAAAAATTTGACTAGTAGAGGTCGCTCGATTAAGGAAGGAGACATTATGAAAGATAACTTTCAATGGAATTGCTTCAAACAGTGGAATATTACCGTTTAACCCTTTGCGGTACGGTGGTTTCATAGATATACCACTTAATTTCAATTCCCAAACGCCACATTGTCACCGGAGTTTTGTTTTAAAAAATTACGGTTTATTGAATGCGTGAAATATAGCCTCCCTTTTTTTTTTTTTTTTTTTTTTTTTTTATTTACAAATAAAGTTGTTTTCAGATTCCGGTGTCAGTTATTAATTTCAATACTTAAGCAATGAATTTGCCCTGCACAACAAAGGGTTAAAGCCGAACAAGCTGTCGCTGGGCCAAAAGATGTAACGTGAAATTTTAATAAAAAATTTCTTCTTCTGCTGTTGCTTTCTTTAGGCTCTGTAAGTGAAATTGCAGATAAAGATACTTGAGCAATGTTTATGTAAACTTTTAGCTTTTTATAAACTGTTACCATTTTGAGCTTGGATTAAATTGCTAAATTCGTTAAATAAACTGTAATTTTATTTCAATATTGATTCTTCAGTTTTTGAAACTCTCTTTTTCGAATACACATTCACCGAATATTCCCCTGGCGGTGACATTCCGATTTTTTTTTTTTTCGCGGAATCCTTCGTTTTCCGTCTTTTTTAATCTTTCTACAAAATTTGGTTCCATTCTCGCAATTAAATTGCGCTACCGAACACCCTGAGTACCGTCAGTTTAATTATGATCATCTTGTATTTCATGAGGGAAGCTCAGCCTCTCCAAATGTTCCATTTAAAGTAAGTTTTAAACATACGATCATATGCATGAAATAAGAAATAAAAATGTCTGCGTGGGATTCAAGGGATTTCACACCTCTATCGAAAAATCTCTTATTAGTGTTTAATAGTTTCAATTCGCGCTAAAAGAATAAATTTTATTATTACTTAATTAAAAACTCTAATGCCTATAAAAGAATGCGTTCTAGAAATGCTCTGATTCAGAGAATCTCAATTAATACCAGAAAATATCACTAATAATTTTTCCTTTATTTAAAGGCAAATTGTCTGTTAATAATTGAATGAAATATTGTTGTTTTAAATTTCTATTATGAATAAAATACCTGAATTAAAAAATCCACTAAATTGAAAACAGTGATGGTAGCATATATGCTAATGGGTTAACCACTTAAAGGTCGGTGGGATAAAATATATCCCACTTAATTTTAATTGCGAAACGCCATATTGACACCAGAATTTTGAAATGAAGATTTAAATTTTATCAAATACGTGAAGAAAAGCTTTCATCTATTTTGAAATATGTATATTTTATTAAATTCTGGTATTGATCAATCATTTTAGTATTTTAAGAATAGAAGTGCTTTGCCCCTCAAAGGGTTAAATCGCGAGAGAAAAATAAAATCTAGCTTATATTTGAATGTCTAAGCGGTGCAAGTGCCCTCCCTTGCCAATACCTATGTTTCTTTCATAAATAACGGGAAAAATTTCTATTGCTAAACATTAGCGACTGGTTGTCCTGATTCCCAAGTTTGCTTTTCGGACCTTATCTACATATAAAGAATAGGATATTTTATAACTGTCATTTTTTATATTTTATATTTCCTAACATATCATTGATATTGTTTCATAGTTATTGAAAAATTAACTTATTCATCACGTAACATCTATTGTATTATTTCATATTTAAATATTTGAATACATCTGAAAAATTACAACTTGTCACTAAAAGATTGATTTAGCATTATCAAAAATTTTATTATATGTTCGAGCTACTCAGTAAAATTCTATACTTATAAAACAATCGCTTAATCGTAATATTGCCATCGCAAGATTTTATGATAAAACTCGAAGCATTGTTTTTATCATATATTTTCGCAACTCATTCCTTTTAACAATTTGACACTTTATAGGGTACACTTTATAGGATGACACTTATGCATTACTTAAGTAATTTATACATTCTATATATCTTCTATATATCTTCTATATATCTTATACATTCTTCTCTTTAAAATATTGTTACTGGTGTTTTTTCTGGTTGCTTGTATTTTTGTTTTAAATTAGCAGTTTGAAATTTAAAGTTTAGTTTAAAAATGAAGTGTTGAAAAAAGAGGAAGAGACACATTGTGTATTCTTATTAGTTTTTGCGAGCAGGGAATTAGTGGAGGGTATAGGGGGTATAAGCCGTATACCTTCTGGAAATTTTTGAATAAGCACCGTATACCCTCTGTTTCTCAAGAAAGCTATAGTATAGACACCCTAGGGTAGATACCCTTTGCCTTGAGCGTATACCTTCTGCTTAGAGCGTATATCCTCTGTTATTTTTTACGACTACACCCCTGGGCGAGTGAAATAACTGAAGTGATTGTGGCAAGATCACAGGTCCTTTTAATCCGCCTGTGAATACTTCCATTAGTAAAATTGGATAGAAAATTTCGTTTTATTTTAGTGTCCATTGCTGGAAAATTCCACTCACAAATATCGTAGAAAAATTCTATTTCTTTTTACTGGTGTCAGATTTCCCAGGTATTATAATACTTTCATTGTCACTGACAGAAGATTGTCTTCTATCACTCTTACCAGTAAAAATGAATATCAGTTTTTGCCGTTATTTTCCATTGAAATTTTTTATTAATGAGAAGTTTAAATAAAGAGACATCTTCTACATACATTCATTGGTGGAAGTTTGCCGCATTAGTTTATGAACTTCTACGATAGCGGTTACCGTTAAAGCTTGATTATTTTAACCTTTCCCCTGATTTATCTGTACGTCATTAGTTCGACGAGTTTTTACCAATCATGATTTACCCGTACCACATACGGGCATCCAATTTCCAGTCATGATTTGTTATTTTCACCCGCAAGTTTTTACTGTAAATTTTGCATTATTTAATAGGAGCATTTTTCTGTTTCAATTGGGCAAAAATTTCTGTTGTAAAAACCGGTAATAATAGCTTACAAATTTTGTAAAAGACATGAAAAAAAAATAAGCAATATTTGAAAGTTTTTTTTATGTTTAAATATTGATCAGTTTAGGATATAGCAGTTTTTTTTTTTTTTAATAAATCCATGAGCGCGATCAATTTTTTGAGATTTCTACACTTGAACTACCACAAATTTTATTCAGATTTTGTAAAAATATTTTACACTCGAATTTTTTATTTAAAACTACTTAACACAAGAACGCCCGGAAGGAGTCGATGAACTCTAATCTTATTATTAAATTTCAATTGGAACCAGAAAAATTGGAACTTAGTCTTTAATACAGTGTAAATTTCTCGATTACCAATCACACTATCCAAAATCTTTCGATAACTAACAAGGAAGGTCTCCATACGGGCATACTCAGAAAAATCTGAAAAAAATTACAGAATGTTCTTCTCATATAGTTATATATGTTTATAAAAAAAATTTCGGGGAACCTCCTTATAACGTCCGTAAAAAAATAATAAAAATTTCGTTTATTTGGCGATTTATCTCCGGTTGGCGAAAAAACGAAATTTTGAAAAATACGCTTTTACGCTTCGAATACTTTTTAAAGAAAAAACTTTCTATGTTCAATTTATTTAAGTAAGCTTAGTTTAAGTAATTTTAGTTTTGCATTTTTACTTTACTTTAAGTGTAATTTTGTCATATACGTTTATATGTACTTATAACAAAATGAAATTAATATATTTTATCATTTAAAACACAATTTAAATTGATTAAAATTGTTTCAAATTGAAAAATACACTGTTAAAAATCTGCTGCATTTTGTTGCAACGCACTCCCTTGCTTGTATAGAAAACGGTTACTTGGCCGTGAAATGGAGCTTTCTCATTGGTTGGAATAGAGATTTTATATACAAGCGGTGGAGTGCGTTGCAACAAAATGCAGCAGATTTTTAACAGTGTATGACACGGTCAATTCACCGTGCTATGGAGCATTCTCATTGGTCAGAAGAGAGATATTCTATAAAAGTAATGGAGTGACGTTGCAGTAAATGCTGCAGATTTTTAACAGTGAAGTCAATTAAAATCAATTTTCAGATTCGTTAAAATCGTCTGCTTTTGGCGAAGAAATGCACTGCTCGCCAAATCCCGCGTCGCTTTCAACTTTTCACGCCAATTATTCCAAACTATTTTATTTTTTTACATATCTAATAATGTAATTCCGCCGCTAATTTTCACTGATCCTTTATTATCTACATGAGTAGTTTAATTCATATTTTTTTTCAAAAAATTCTGAATATGCCCCCAATTTAGACCTTCCTTGTAAGTCAAATTTCACACAAGAAATACAGAAAATATATTATGCTGCTATAGAGGGCTCCTAATTTTTAAAGTTAAAAACAAAGCCAAAATGCATTTCTGAAAAACTACTAAAAAAAATCTGATTGACTAATATCATTAAATATTAACTTTCTGTAAACTGTTTTGAATAATTGTTTATTTTTTTACCGATGAATTTGTTTATTTTTTAGAGTGTCTACAAAAACAGATTTTTTGGCAAATTCTTAGAGATTTCTTTAAGATATAAATTTGTATTTAAAATAATATTTCTTTAACGTTATGTTTTATTTTAAATTAAACTGCTGTTTATATACTTTGTTTTATTGTAAATAATGTATTGTATAAGCCGAAAACCTTGAGAATCATGCATCTGAAATATACTAGGCCCACTGCTGAAGCACTGAGGAAATTAACGTTTTTTTTTTCTTTTCTTTCTTTATTTTTTTCTTTTTCTTATTATTTTTTAATAATATACTTTGAAACTTTAAATGTTTATTCTGATACATGAAAGTTAGGGTTAGGTAAGGTAATATGTATAAATATATATTTAATTCACTAACATTTCATTAGTAATTCGATAAATGAGCAGTTCAGAAGTCAATCCGATTATTCCCATCAAATAAAATTGCTCATTTTAAGCATTTTTTGCCTATGAAAAAAACTGTTCTTTTTTCGCCATATTTTCATTATACTCATTAATTGTTTCATAACTAAGGGTAATTCATAAGCACTGTATAGTTATGTAAAATGTTTTTTAACACAATCATGTAATTATTCAAATTTCTAAAAAAAAAAAAAAAAAAAAAAAAAAAAAAAAAAAAAGAAAGAAAGAAAAAAAAAAAGAAAAAAAAAACGGAGTTAATTAGATTGATTTTTGAATGCCTCAAATGCCCTTATATGGCTTACTATTTACTATTACTACTTACTATTTATCATTTACTAAATCAAATACTATCTAATACTATCTTTTATTGTACGGTATGGCAAAACATAGCTGCCAACTCTTCCGATTTTTTGGCCTTGAAAATTTTAATAAAAATTTTGTCATATTTAATCGGCAGATTGTGGCGATTTGAATAAATCCAAATTTTCTATAATTTTTTTTCCGGGCCAAAAAAGCGGAAGATGTTGGCAGCAATGCTAAAATAAAATTTATAAAAAAAATGCATTACAGCATTTTACAGTCATCAGAAATAAAATCACCCGACAAATTTTTATCGGCAAATTGTCATAAAGGAAAGCAATAATAGCCATTCAATTGGGAATTAAGTTGTTTTTAGGTGCGTTCGTAATTATGCAAATACGTAGCACCTATTGTTGTCAGTCCGTCTTAGTCCAATCAAATAAGGCCTTTTAGGGGCAGTTTGCCATAATAAATGCTAAGGAGATGAAATTTGGCACAATTATTCATTGATAGCTACTGTGACTAGGTAAAAAGTCCCCATCGATAGGATGTGAGCGGGGGGGAGGGAGGGGCAAAAATAAATCCTCCCCCCCTCTTTTTATAGATTTTTGAAAATATCTCAAACATTACGGGTTTTTATAAAAAAAAAATTGCACCAGCTTAAATTAAAGAGCATAAAATTTTCTACAAATGACATGCATACGCTGTGGAACCTCGGTTATCCGTCATTCACGGAACCGAAACCTTGACCTTTTTCGTCGAATCATATATTAGGAGAGTTTGCCATAATAAATGCCACAGAGAGGAAATTTGGAACATTTGTTCATTGATGGCTACTAATGACTCTTTAAAAAGTCCTCATGAATACTAACTGAGCGGGGAGGGGAAGGAAGGGCAATAAGCCCCTCCCCTCTTTTTTGATTTTTGAAAATATCTCAAAAACTATGTGCTTTTATAAAAACAAATTACTATAACATAAATTAAAGAGCATAAAATTCTCTAAAAATGACATTTATATGTAGTGGAACCTCGATTATTCTTCATTCACGGGAACGGAACCCTGACAGATATTCCTAAAAAAAAAATCGTTTTTTTCAAATTTATTTACTCAATGTCTATTGAAATTGAAATTTTATATTTTAACTAAAAATGAAAACAGAAAACAGCTTAAAAAAAAGATCAAGTTAAGCAGCCGAAAAATGACAAAAGATTTGTAGTTTCAAAACCAATTATGACGAAGTTGACATGCGTAAGACGAAGAAACAGACCTGTACAATTTCTTTAAACCATATCAACAGACTATTGATTTTCAAAACTGTGATATTGTAGTGGATGGTGGTTTCCTCCTTCACAAAATCCTATGGTCAAGAGGTTCCATTTTTAATTCAATTTGTGAAGGCTACACCAAATTTATCTTCACACATTATAAAGGAAAAAGTTGTACAGTGGTTTTTGAAGGCTACTTCCACACTACCAATAGCACGAAATCAGCAGAACAAAACCGAAGATGTGCATTGAAAAAGTCCGTGGATATTAATTTCAATAAAGACACAGAGATTACCGTTAAGCAAGAAAACTTCTTTTCAAATGAAAAGAACAAATTAAGATTAATTGCTATACTTTCATCCAAATTGAAGGACAATGGAATATCTTGTAAGATAAGTACTGGTGATGCAGATACTCTAATCGAAACAATAGCCATTGAAAAATCATCTTCCAGTGACAGAGTGGCAGTTGTTGGTGAGGATGTTTATCTTCTCGTCCTCCTAATAGGCCTTACTCCACTCGAACGAGAAATTTTTTTCGTTAAGCCGAGCCATGGAAAAATTGAAAGGAAGATTTTTTCCACACGATAGATAGTTCAAGAAACAAGACTGAAAGACGTCATTTTAGTACTTCATGCATTCACTGGATGTGATACGCTGACGTTTTCAAAAAAGGAAAAATCAAATTTTTCAAACTGTATCAGCAATGTGATGTGTATAAAATTGCTAATGTGTTAAATAGTAGGGTGTCCGACCAGGATGCTGTTGCAGAAGCAAGAAATCGACTTTTTTTAAGATCTTATGGAGCACCCTCCACAGCTTCATCTCTTAATACTTTCCGATACCACTCCTTCGCAAAATATGTATGGAATGTCAAACCTGACATTTCATCCCTTCCGCCAACAGAAGGAGCGGTCAGACAACATTCTTTTCGGGTGTACCATCAAGTACAGTTGTGGCTTGGCCAGGAACAACAAGCCGAACTTTGGGGTTGGGAACGAAGACAGAATCATCTTATTCCCATAACAACTAAAGATTCGATCTCACCCGAGGCTGTATTAAATACTATCTTCTGCAAATGCACCACTGGGTGTGGAGCTATGTGTGGATGCAGGAAAGCTGCCAATTGTACAAGAATTGTACAATCATCTGTAACATCTGCCATGGTGACTGTCTAAATTCTACACCCAAATATGTAGATCAGCATGATGACGAAAAAGATGAGGACTCGATTATGAATACAATCCTGTTGAGAACACCAAATAATGTACCATCCACTTCAGCTGATGATAATGTGTCAAAGAAAAAGAGAAGTACAGTACGACTTGGTAAGTAACATTTGCTTAACATAAACTAGCACTTTTCATTTTTCTCTATTATGTTTTGTCACACCAACAATGTTTCACATGACTAAACATTTGATTAATGTTAAATATTTATCCACAGGATCAAATCGAGATCAACAGGAAAAGGAAGAATATAAGATGATGATTTTGAATCCTCACGACCCAATCACTTCCGCTGATGGTGATATTCACGGAAAAAACAAGTCAGAATTATAAAGACTCCTTTAAAAGTTTTTATCTACTTAAATATCGACTTAATTGTAAATTAGTGTGTATTTACTTTTAATTTTCTCCATTTTTTTATACTCGCAGTTATAATGTTTCAAAAAAAAAATCAAATCGAATAGAAATTAAATTAGTTTGAAAAGAAGATTATTTTCTTTTGTGAAAAACCGTCAAGGTTCTAGTCCCGTAAATGACGGATAACCGAGGTTTAATTTTGTATACCCATTATTTGTAGAGAATTTATGCTCTTTAATTTATGACAAAGCAATTTTTTCATGGATACTCACAATTTCTAAGATATTTTTAAAACACTAAAAAAGTGGGGATGAGGCTACCGCGGCTCCCTTCCAATTCATGAGGATTTTTATCTATACATTAGTAGCCATAAGTGAAAAAATGTACCATATTTCATCTCTGTAGCATTTATTATGGCAAACTCTCCTAATTTAAATGGACGAAAACGATTTTCATTTATGAAAAATCCGTCAAGATTCCGTTTCCGTAACTGATGGATAAACGAGGTTCCATGGCATATAAATGTTATTTGTAGAGAATTTTATGGTCTTTAATTTATGTTGGAGTATTTTTTTTTTTTTATAAAAACGCATAGTTTCTGAGATATTTTCAAAAATCTAAAAAGATTAGGGGGGGGGGACTTATTTTTGACCCTCCCTCCTCCTCCTCGCTCACTTACTATTCATGAGGACTTTTTACAGAATCATTAGTAGCCATCAATGAACAAATGTTCCAAATTTCATCTCTGTGGCATTTATTATGGCAAACTTTCCTAATATGATTGGATGAAAAAGGTCAAGGTTCCGGTTCCATGAATGACGGAAAACTGAGGTTCCACTGCATATGCATGTCATTTGTAGAGACTTTTATGCTCTTTAATTTAAGCTAAAGTTATTTTTTTTATATAAAAACCCAAAATGTTTGAGATATTTTCAAAAACGTAAAAAAAAGGGGGGAGGACTTATTTTTGCCCCTCCCTCCCCCCCCCGCTCACATCCTATCGATGGGGACTTTTTATAGTCATCAGTAGCTATCAAGGAACAACTGTGCCAAATTTCATCGCCTTAGCATTTATTATGGCAAACTTTCCTTATTTGATTGGACTATCTGTCCGTCTCTGTCCGCATATAACATCGCAAAAACTACCCAACCGAATCGTTTGAAATTAAAAATAGAGAATTATTACATAATTTTGTAGAGTTATTTCAAGTTTTATGAAAATCGGATATATAGATCAATTACAGGGACAATCAAAAGTATTCCGTTACATTACGGTCAATGGGGAAAAAGTTTCAAATGCATTCTGATCGTTTCAAATTTAAAATACATAATTATTACCTAATTTTGTCGAGTTATTTCAAAATGTATCAAAATCGGATGCATAGTTCATTTAAAGGGGCAATCAAAAGTATTCCGTTACATTATGGTCAATGGGGGAAAATGTTTCAAATGCATTTTAATGGTGTTACACTCATTCGAACATAATAAAATGCATATGTATCTATATAGTACATATTATAAATGCATTTTGCACAATCTGTGGTGCAAAGAACATTTGTTATTGATTTACAAGGCCACACAAAAGTATTCCATTACATAATGGTATAGGGAGAACATTATTTGGTGCGCATTTTAATTGTAATTAACTATTTACAATTTTATGAGATTGATATATGAGAGTGATATTTTAAAACTTTGTTATCATATGAACGCACCTCATTTGCTACGCTTTACGTGCAATTTCCAATTTGTTTCAATTTACAGCGGGAGAGTTAATATATCTGAAAATCCTCTCTTTCTAGAATGAATATTTTAAAGTCATTAAGTTAACCCTTTCCGGAATGGGTAAAATCTGTTATTAAAATGAGAAAGTATAGACTGACACCGGAATTCACAAGCGAATTTTTTAGATATTTTGAATTCCCTAATTTAAGTTTTTATTATAAAAGCAAAATGGTGCTAAAATATAATTGGTGCCGTTTGTAATTTTAGAATTTAAATTAGGTATCCCGAAACAGACACAGTGTACTGGAAAGGGTTAAGGGATTTTTTGAACTACTATCTTTAATTTTTTTTTTTAAAGTACAGTAAAACCCCGATAATTCGGATTAATTGGGACCAGACCCAATCCGGACTATCGAAAATCCGGATTATCTGGAGAATGAGAAAAAAAAATAAATAAAACATACTTACAGAAAATCACATTTATATTTAACACAAGATAGAACCGTCAAATTTTGACGAAAGAAAATGTTTAAGAGGGAGCTGTTTCATTAACTTATAATAAACCTACAAAATTAGTTATAGTAAAAAATGCATTTTATATTGGTACGTCTAACTCTAAAACAAACGATATTTATCGTCAAATTAACAAAATACTATTTCTATTAAACGCAATTGTAGAAATTGTTAAAATGAAACTTTAATCGTATATGTAAAAAATAATAAAGATATGTTATCTTATACTATAATGCGAGCAAAAATTGTGTGTGTGTGTGTGTGTGTGTGTGTGTGTGTGGGTAAATTTTATCTCAAAAACGGCTCTAACGATTTTCGCAAA
This sequence comes from Maratus speculifer, assembly GCA_964019185.1. Classification (NCBI taxonomy): domain Eukaryota; kingdom Metazoa; phylum Arthropoda; class Arachnida; order Araneae; family Salticidae; genus Maratus; species Maratus speculifer. The sequence continues at coordinate 148,716,864 of OZ025303.1, forward strand.
AATTTGGATTTTACCATTTTCGGGCACGAGAAGACCATTGGGCTAAGTCACATGTTCGAGAAAATTCGATTATTGGGTCATTTTGGGTCACAATGGGTCAGGATCAAACTATTTATATCTAGAGAACGGCTGGATCGATTTTAAGGAAATTTTGTATCCAATCGTTTTTTGGCACGAGAAAACAATTGAACTGGGTTACATGTTCGAAAAATTTCGATTAGTGGGTCATTTTGGGGTCATTATGGGTCAAGCCATTTTTATCTAAAAAACGGCTCTAACGATTTTGACCAGATTTTATAATGTATCGTTTTGGATTACAAGAAGACCATTGGGTTAGGTAACATGTTCGAGAAAATTCGGTAAGTGGGTCATTCTTGGGGTCATTGTGGGTCATGCTATTTTTATCTAGCGATTTTCTCACGCAATTTTGACTAAAAATTGCATTCTATGGTTTTCGGGCACGAGAAAAACATTGGGCTAGGTTACATGTTCGAGAAAAAATTTCAATGGGTCATAGTGGGTCATTAAGAGTCTGGGTCAAGCTATTTATATTTAAAGAACGGCGTGATGGATTATAACGAAATTTTGTGTGTAACAGTTTTTTGACATGAGAAAACTAATGGGCTAAATCACATGTTTGAGAGATTTCGACTATGAGGGTCATTTGTGGGTCATGATGGGTCATGGTCAAGCTATATCTAAAGAACAGGTGGATCGATTTTAACGAAATTTTGTATGCAACATTTTTTTCGGCACGATAAAATCATTAGACTAGGTTACATGTTCGAAAAATTTCGATTAATGGGTCATTTTGGGTCATTAAGAATCTGGGTCAAGCTATTTATATTTAAAGAACGGCGTGATGGATTATAACGAAATTTTGTATGTAACAGTTTTTTGACATGAGAAAACTAATGGGCTAAATCACATGTTTGAGAGATTTCGACTATGAGTGTCATTTGTGGGTCATGATGGGTCATAATGGGTCATGGTCAAGCTATATCTAAAGAACAGGTGGATCTATTTTAATGAAATTTTGTATGCAACATTTTTTTGGTACGATAAAATCATTGGACTAGGTTACATGTTCGAAAATGGAGTCATTTTGGATCATAAAGGGTCTGGGTCAAGCTATATATAATTAAAGAATGGCAGGATCAATTTTAACGAAATTCTGTATGTAACAATTTTTAGAAACGAGAAAACTAATGGACTAAGTCACATATTCAAGAGCTTTCGATTATAAGGGTCATTTCTGGATCTTAATGGGTCAAGGTCAAGCTATATCTAGAGAATGGGTGGGTCGATTTTAACGAAATTTTGTATACAACATATTTTTGGCATGAGAAAATCATTGGACTAGGTCACATGTTCGAGAAATTTCGATTAGTGGGCCACTTTTGGGTCATTCTAATTTTGTCTAGACAACGTTTCGCGCAATTTTGACTAAATTTTGTATTTTATCGTTTTCGGGCACAAGAAAATCATTGGGTTATGACAGATTTTTGAGAAAATTCGATCAATGGGTTATTTTGGATCATAAGGGGTCAGGGTCAAACTAACTATATCTAAAAAACGGTTCAATCGATTTTATCTAAATTTTGTATCTAATGTTTTTCGGCATGCTAAAACTAATGAGCTAGGCCACACGTTCGAGAGATTTCGATTATAAGGGTCATTTGTTTGTCATGATGGGTCATGCTAATTTTATATAGGAAATGGTACTCACCATTTTGACTATACTTTGTATTATATCGTTTTTGAGCAAGAGAAAACCATTTGGCTTGGACACGTGCTCGCGAAAATTCGATTAGTGGGTCATTTTGGGTCTTAATGGGCTAGGGTCATTCTAATTATATATAACAACGACTCAATCAATTTTACCTAAATTTTGAAACAAAACATTTTTTGTCACGAGAAGACTATTGGGCTGAGTCGCATGTTAAACAAAATTATATTAGTGGGTCATTTCGCTTCATTGCTGAATGCTGCCAAGCTAATTTTACCTAAAGAATGGCTTAAACGATTTTGATTCAATTTTATATTCTACTGTTTTTGATTACCTGAAGACGATTGAGCTATGTCACATGCTTGATCAAATTTGATTAGTGGCTCATTTTGGGTAATACGGGTCAGGGTCACGAGAATATGGCAAAAGCCAATAACTTGGTGATATTTGACAAAATATTGGCGACATATGGCCAAAAAATCGACTATAAAAATTACGAAAACCAAAACACGTATTTGGAGCCAATTGAAAGAATGCCTCCAAATTTGGCTAGCAAAAAAATATTGTCTTTCAGAATGTAAAGAATTTTTTTATACATTCTTAAGAGAATTCGAGATGCATGGTTAAACCAATCAGAGTCGAGCTAAAAAGTGATTTAGATCGATGTCCTTTTGTTGTAAATTTTTTAAAATAAAGTAAAATTTATAAACATGCGCATAAAAACATAGTTTTCTTATTGATTGTTTTTCTAAATAATGCTATTATAAACATGTTTTACAGTAATAATACAGAGTTAATGATACAGTGAAAATACTATATCGAGTTGAAGATAAAGTTAATTTTGACCGAGCTAAGCTCGGTCTCCCCTGCTAGTTATGATAAAGTTATCAACTAAAGTTCTTATGCTAGTATTCCAAAATGATAAAAAGCAAAATTTATTCAACTTTGACTCAATCATAGATTTTTTTTCCCATGAAATCTAAACCCGGCATCATTTTCACCATATCAAAATTTACAAATGCACATTTCACATCTGTATTCAAGTTTTTCTTTAAATGGCATTTTAATTTGATAATTTTGATTCAAAACTTGAAGTTTCAATAAACTATTGATATTCTTTTACGTGTAAATCAAGTTTTGTAAATGAAGTAAAAATTCACCGGGTTTTATAACAGAAGATAAGGTACCCTGGGGTAATAACGCCACGTTAAGGTTCTACCAATTTTCACGGCTTAGTTTTAGATTGTATTTTTCAAACAAATATAGGATCTGATACAGCAACTCATTGACTATCTATATAAAATAAAATAATTTAACAGATATGTATTCATAAAATGTAATGGCGTTTTTTCTTGACCCATGCTATTTGGCGTTATTACCCACCTATATGGGTAATAACGCCATGCAAACAAAACTATGAAATAAGATGGAATAATTGCATGTAGATAGCCCAATTCTAAAAATACAAACTCTACAAACTTAGAAATTGACAAATTGCATTCTAAGATATTGAAAATGTTCAATTTTTGTGAAAGTGTAAGAAATATAAAGGTGTGGTGTGGGCTGGGGGGAAGAGGCAAATAAATATCAGACAGTGAGTTTCTTTTTGCTTAAAAAGGACCATTTAAATAGAAATATGAGAAACATTGCACAGTTTTAACTGTGTTTATTTGAATCAGTATTTAGAATGTAGCTCGGCCCCTGTAGGCAATCAACCGGGGTATTAATGTCAAGGATTGGCGTTATTACCCCAGTATAGTTATTGTGCAGTACATTTTAAATTACAAATTATCTCGAAAAGATATCCAAAATCTTCAACAACATTTTAAAAGTACATGAAATGCACTACAAATTTATGTAATTAACAAAATATTTCCGGATAAAAAGATAGTCTTCACATATACAAAACGTATCTCGCAAATTTTAGATCAAGCGTTAATTTTAGTTGTTTGTAAAAACAATAAGACCTAAAAATGAAACAAATTAACTTGAAGCTGTTTTTTGCGATTTATATGACTCAAAACCCTTCTGCGCAGAGCACATGGGTGTCATTTACCCGATTATTTCATAATTATGAAAAATATAAGCCCTTGGCGTTATTACCCCGCCTGGCGTTATTACCCCAGGGTACCTTATTTAAATTTCTATTTTTTCCCTTTTAATGAGAAAATGGCAACATAAAGATACAGCACTCAATTTTTTCCCTTTTTAGGTGCGTTCGTAATTATGTAAATACGTAGCACCTATTGTTGTCGTTCAGTCCGTTCGTCTGTCCGTCCGTCTGTCTGTCCGTCTCTCTGTCCGTCCGCATATAACAACGTAAAAACTACCCAACCGAATCGTTTGAAATTTAAAATATATTATTGTTATATAATTTTGTCGAGTCATTTCAAATTTTAAGAAAATCGGATGCATAGATCAATTAGAGGGACAATCAAAAGGATTCCGTTACATTACGGTCAATGAGGAAAAAGTTTCAAATGCATTTTAATCGTTTGAAATTTTTAATACATAATTATTACATAATTTTGTCGAGTTATTTCAAATTTTATCAAAATCGGATGCATAGTTCAATTACAGGGACAATCAAAAGTATTCCGTTACATTACGGTTAATGGGAAAAATGTTTCAAATGCATTTTAATGGTGTTACACTCATTCGAACGTAATAAAATTGATATGCATCTATAAAGTAGATATTATAATATTAATTTTGCAAAATCTATGGTGCAAAGAATATTTGTTATTGATTTACAAGGCCACACAAAAGTATTCCATTGCATAATGGTATAGGGAGAACATTGTTTGGTGCGCATTTTGTAATTATTTACAGTTTTTTGAGATTGATATATGAGAGTGATATTTTTAAAACCTAGTTATCGTACGAACGCACCTCATTTGCTCACCTTCACGTGCAATTTCCAACTTGTTTTCTTTTGCTTTAAATAGAAAAGGAGTACTCCTGTTGCCATGATTAGAAAAGAGCTATTAAAAGCTACAAAAAAATTAATATTTCAAAAACAAATTAAGATACAGCTTTCAAACAAATTTCATTTAAAAGTACATTTTTTTCCTACACGATGGTGTAAAAATTGAAAATATGCGACATTAAGAAGTTTAAAATCTTTTAGTAGCAAAAATTGCAATACCGAATTTTATTTAAAATTTGAAAGTGTTGCCATGCGCAAAATGACGCATGCGTTACGCACAGATACGTTTGGCCTTTATAATATACATACTGAATATTTACAGAAGGTAAAAATGTTTATTTTGTAACTATAAAGTCTTCTGCTGTGCCAGTTTTGTATAACTTTTGCGGGCCGCACATTCACGCATTCGCTTGAGATAGTTCCCCATTAGCCAAACAATATTGGACCAATATTGGCTACATCTTGGAGCAATATTGGCACATTGGAGAACTATTGGCATAAAATATTGCTCCAATATTGGAGTTTTTACATCTTGCCCTTATTTAGCTAATATTTGCAGACAATATTATGCCAATATTGGGGTTTCATTGGAAATGTCAATAAAACGCCAACATTGGTTAAATATTGGAATTTCATTGGAAATATTTCCAATGCAACGCCAACATTAGTACAATATTGCCGTTTTATTGGCGATATTTCCAATGAAACCAAAATATTGGCATAATATTGTCTGCAAATATTGGTTAAATAAGGGCAAAATGTAAACATCCCAATATTCGAGCAATACTGACGTTTTATTGGCAATATTTCCAATTAATAAAATATTGGCGCCACGTTGGAGTAATATTGGTTTGCTACTAGGGTAGTTTGTTGGGTGTAGTCTCCACCTGATGTTCAAAATAAATTGTTTTAAATGAGTTGTTGCTTCATTATGGCTAACACTTTTGGTTGATCATCATCGATAATAGTGTTTTCGTCTGAATCATCTTCATTTTCAACTTCTTCAGTTGCACGTAAAGTGATTATTTTATCATCTGTAAGTGAGGTGTAAACTTCATTATTTTTTGTTTCATTAAATTGCTAATGTCGGTTATATCAACACCTCAGCAACCATCAGTTTTTTTTTTTTTTTTTTTAACATGCTCACAAAATTTTCAGGTGTAATTTCCCTTTCATTTTCGCTTGTTTTTCCATCTGTTTCAAGTTTGCTGGTTATTCTAGAAATTATAATTTGTAGCCCATAAATTCTTCCACGAGTTTCGGAGAGTACTCTCAGCAAATTGCTTGCAGACTTTAATTGTTACATTGTTGTTTCTTTGAAAGGTAACATCAAAGAGTTTAAATGAAAAAGATTAAGGTATTCTTCCGAAAATATTTTAGAAAAGACTATTTTATTCAGAAAACGAAAATGAAATGAATTAATGTTATCGAAATTTTGCTTTTTGCTTCTCAACATTTGGAAAGAAAATATCTGACAAGACTGTTCCGGATTATACAGTGATCCAGATTATGCAGAGATTCGGATTATCGGGGTCAGATTTAGCGGGGTTCTACTATATGTTTTTTATATTCATATTTAGGGGTAGATACCAGAATTTTTCAAAAATATTCTCGATCTTATGTAATTGTAGATTAACGTGACTGTTTGTAGGCTATTTCCATGAGTACTTGTAGTGTAAGTTACAGGCTAAGATTTTTGGCTACCAGTATTTTAGTACGAAAAAATGTGATTTATTTTATCGGCACATTCTCATTAATTGAATAAGGCCAAACAGATTTTTCGAAAATAACGGTGGCAAACAAGCATAGCAATTATAAGGTAATGTGACTTACACTACAAAACCCATGGAACTAGCCTGTAGTAAACGTTCTTATTTTAACTTTATGAGGAGCGGTGTTATGTTTACGAAACCACTTAATTTTAATGTACATGTTTCATTGTCACTAGAGTTTGGGTACAAGAATTTTTACGCTTACTGTGCATGTTAAATGCTGCCTTTTTTATTTTATAAATAAATTAGTTCGTAAATTCCGGTTTCATTCATTTCTACATTTTGGCAATGAAAGTGCTTTGCGCCTGAAAGGGTTAAAAATAATAATGGGGAGATTGTATCAGTATTAAGAAACAAAAAAATAATACATTAATTTTATCGCCATGGGAAAAAGCATGTGTGCGATTTTTTTTTTCATTCTATTTCAGTAATTCAAATTATACTACTGAATATCATAATACAAAAGATTCCCTAACTATGTTGAAAAAGCAGACTATGATTCACCTTGAAATACAATATTATCACAGCTTTATTTTATCTTTACACAATGTTTAAACAGTTTTTCAATCCTTCAAGGAAAGAAAATAAGGTAATTCGTAAAATTCATTAACGAGAAAAAAAGAATAAGATTGTACTTAATGACTTATTCTTTCAAAATGTCTGCGAACGTATCAAAAGACCTTGTAAAGGATTCTCATTGATGGACCTTTTTGATATGAAATCGATACTACAATTGAAACATAAATCTATGCAATAAAATTTAAATTAAACATAAATCTATGCAATAAAATTTAAATCACAAGGTACACATCAAACTTAGCTTATAATATCTCTATGACATTTTTCGATGCGTTCTTAACTATGCAAATACGTAACACCTATAATCGTCGTTCAGCCTGTCCGTCTGTCCGCATATAACAGAGCGAAAAATACCCAATCGAATCATTTGAAATTTAAAATACATAATTATTGCATAATTTTGTCGAGTCATTTCAAATTTTATGAAAATCGGATGCATAATTTAATTACAGGGACAATCTAAAGTATTTTGTTACATTACGGACAATGGAAAAAATAGTTTCATGTGCATTTTAGTGGTGTTACGCTCTTTCGAACATAATTGAATGGATAAGCATCAATGTAGTATATACTAAAATATACATTATGTACGAACTGTGGCGCAAAGAATATTTGTTATTAATTTACAGGGCTACAGAAAAGTGTTCCATTACATTATAGTATTGGGGGGAACACTATTTAAAGCGCGTTCTAATAATATTAAACTATTTCACATTTTATGAAATTGATATACGTTACTGAGGTTTACTAAAAGTTACTTCCAGTACAATAGAAAGGAGATAATATTTAAAGGGACACACAAAAAACTTTGGCCACTATACTGTATCCGATGTACGGTATACTATTACAACAAGATCTGAATATTTTTTTAAACTTTGTTATATTAAAAATGTACCTCATTCGATACGATTGGCGTGCAATTTTCAATTTTTTTAAATTTTTATTCTATTTCAGTAATTGAAATTATGTTACTGAACACTATAATACAGAATATTCCTTAATTATGATAAAAAAAGCATCTTATTATTCACCTTGAAATACGATATTATCACTGCTTCATTTTATCTTTACGAAATCTTTAAAGAGTTTTTAAAATCCTTGAAGGAAAAGAAATAAGGTATTTCGCAAAATTAAATAACGAGAAAAAATAAATAAGATTGTACTTATATGACTTATTCTTTCAAAGTTTCTCAGGAACGTATTAAAAAACCTTGTAAAAGATTCTCATTGATGGAAACTTTTGATACTAAATCGATATTACAATTGGAACATAAATCTATGCAATAAAAATTAAATCACAAAGTACACACAAACGACGCTTATAATATCTCTATAACATTTTTTTTGCTACTGTTTATCGATTTATTTTGTTGTTGTACAATAACATTATGATTTTTATATTCATACGATAATAAAATAAAACTGAATAAGAGACTAATGTTAATTTCCCTATTTAGGTTTTCAATGAAAATATATATATATACATATATATATCTATATATTTACCACTTCTGATTCAAAAGTCTATTTTTCAAAAGAGAAATTTTTCCGTAATTGAATCAGAAAAATGCTTGGATTAAATATTCCAAAATAAAACCAGATTACTTAAAGGTGTTTTTTATTAACAAAACCTAGTACTTTCGAGCATGTCATGCTCATCATCAGAGTTAAAACAACAAAAACAACAAAAGAGTAGAAGTCGAAGGCTGAGTTCTTTTATACGAAGTGGACTGATCCAAAGACAACGTAAAAAAGGGGGACTTCTACTCTTTTGTTGTTTTAACCCTGATGATGAGGATGACAGGCTCGAAAGTACTAGGTTTTGTTAATAAAAAATACCTTTAAGTAATCTGAGTATTTTATTTTAGTTTTATGTATAAATAAGGTGAATTAAAGGATTCGAAATATGTGATATGAAAAATCATTTTAATCTTATATTCTAAATTTACAATAAAAATTCACTGGTGAGAATAATAAATTATACTTTGAAATCTTTTAAACGTATGTGGTATGAAAAGAACACGTTGTCCGTATGACGTACGATCAAATCAGGGAAACGGTTAACATGCAATCATGTGTAGGTTTGTGAAAATTACCAATTTCTTTGCATTTAATTAGAAAACTCGCAAAATTGAATTTCTGGAAAAACGAAGTCATTTTGACGTAATTATAGTAAGCCGTTTAACCTTTTAAAGACGGAATCTTTTTTTTTTTAAATCTTTAGCAAGTGTAACAGTTGTAATAATTTTCCCTACAATATGCGGATAATGGAATAATTCATCCACATGACCTAGCACTTACAAGGAAGGTTTCCATACTGGGCATACTCAGAATCTTTTGAAAAAAAAAATTAATTATACTACTTATGTATACTACTTATGTAATAAAGGAATAGTGAAAATTATTGACGGAATTACACTAGAATGTACGTAAGAAAATAAAATACTTTCGAAAATTTGGCGTGAAAAGATGAAAGTGTCACGCGATTTGGCGAGCAGTTCTTTTTCTCGTCAAGAGCAAACGATTTTAATGCAGCAGAAAACTGTTGGAATTAGAATGCGTGTAAATGGTATTTAATGAATTAAAAAATAAACAATGAGAGAGTTTAGTATATTACACACATATATACAGGGTGTATCTAAACTACTGGGGAAAACTTTAAGGGGTGATAGTACACATGAAAACAAATAATATTAAATGGGAAACTAAGGGTCCCAAACGTTTTGTGAAAGAGATAGGCGCCATCAAAATTTAGGGTCCAAAATTTGAAAAGATTATAAAAAACGGAAAAATTGGTCGATTCGTTACCGGTTTTCACAAAAACTATACTTTATTTCAGTATTGTCTTAAAAATAAATTATAAAGATAAATTTCAAAAAATGCCGATAGAAGGCGCTTTAGACTTTGGAGTAACGAACAACTATTTTTTGACGTTATTGTTTGCATCTCATTAAATTTTTTTGGAAATTTAGGCATAAACTTAAATTTTGAGCTCAAAATCTGTGGTTAAGTAGCGCAAACGAAACTGTGTTCAATGGGAGTGGGTAGGTTCAAATTTCGAAAGATTATAAAAAACAGACAAATTGGTCAATTGATTTGCGGTTTTCAATAAAATTATTCTTTATGCAAGTTTTGTCTTGAAAATAAATTATACAGATAAATTTCAAAAAATGTCGATAGAGGGCGCTTTAGACTTTGGAGTAACGTACAACTATTTTTTACCTTTATTTATTGCATCTCATTATTTTTTTAGAAGCTTAGACATAAACTTAAATTTTGAGCTGAAAATCTGAATCGTTGAGAGTGGTTAAGTAACGAAAACTGAACTGTGTTCAATGAGGGTGGGGAGGTTGAAATTTGAAATGATTATAAAAAACGGAAAAATCGGTCGATTCGTTTGCGGTTTTCTCTAAAACCATTCTTTATGTCAGTCCAGTAAAACCCCTATAATTCGGATTAATTGGGACTGGACCCAATCCGGATTATCGAACATCCGAATTATCCGGAGAATAAGAAAAAAATGAATTAAAACAAAACATCCTTACAGAAAATCACCTTTTATGTTAAACTTATTGTATATTTACAGACAGTAAAAATGTTTACTTTGCTTAATTCTTCCGAAAAGATTTCAAAAAAAGTTTTTCTTTTATTCAAAATATGACGATGAAACAAGTTAATGTTATAGAAATTAGCCAATCGCTTCTCAAACTTGAAAAAAAAAATGACCAAACCGATCCGGATTATCCGGAGATCCGGACTAACGTGGTCCGAATTTGCGGGGTTCTACTGTTTCCTTGAAAATAAATTTCAAAAAAATTCGTTAGAGGGCGCCTTAAACTTTAGAGTAACCAACAGCTATTTTTAAAAGTTATTTTATTAAATCTAAATAAATGTTTTAAAATCTTAGACTTAAATTTTGAGCTCAAAATCTGAATCGTTGTGAGTAATTATGTAGCGAAAAATCGAACTTTGATCGTAGGGTGGGCAGGGTAATACTTCAGCTCCTGAACACAGTTCAGATTGAGCTTCTTTATATTCCAAACGATTCAGAATTTCAGCTCAAAATTTAAATCTAAGCTTTTGCAAACATATAATTAGATACAAAAAATAACACTCAAAAATTGTTGTTGGTTACGCTAAAATTTAAGGCGCCCTCTAACGGAATCTTTTGAAATTTATCTTTAAAATTTATTTTCGAAGAAATACTGACATAAAGAATTGTTTTAGAGAAAACCGCAAACCCATCGACCAATTTTTCCGTTTTGTATAATCGTTTGAAATTTGAACCTTCCAACCCCCATTGAACACAGTACAGTTAGCGATACTTAACCACTCTCAACGATTCAGATTTTCAGCACGAAATTTATGTTCATGTCTAAGCTTCAAAAAAATGTAATGAGATGGAAAACATAACGGTAAAAAATAGTGGTACGTTACTTCAAAGTTTAATGCGCCCTCTATCGACATTTTTTGAAATTTTTGTTTATAATTTATTTTCAAGACAATACTGACATAAAGAATAGTTTTAGTGAAAAGCGCATATCAATTGACCAATTATTCTGTTTTTTATAATCATTTGAAATTTAAACCTATCCACTCCCATTGAACACAGTTCCGTTTGCGCTACTTAACCACAGATTTTGAGCTCAAAACTTAAGTTAATGTCTAAACTTCTAAAAAAATTAATGAGATGTAAAAAATAACGGTAAAATATAGTTGTTCGTTACTCCAAAGTCTAAAGCGCCCTCTATCGGCATCTTTTGAAATTTATCTTTATAATTTATTTTCAAGACAATACTGACATAAACTATAGTTTTCGTGAAAGCCGCAAAAGAATCGAACAATTTTTCCGTTTTTTATAATCATTTCAAATTTTGGACCCTAAATTTTGATGGCGCCTATCTCCTTCGGAAGACGTTTGGGACGCTTAGCTTCCCATTTAATATTATTTGTCTTGATGTGTACTATCACCCCTTAAAGTTTTGCCCAGTAGTTTAGATACACCCTGTATATATATACATATAATAAAACCATTAATTGTATTACAGTATATGAATCATTGGATTTAATAACTTATACTACATTGAACATAGAGGGAAAAAATTAATACTTAAAATAAATTCAAATGAAATTTGTAGAACTAAAGCAGAATCTTCGGGCCCCAAATACTTTGGAACTACAAATGAAGTGTGTGGTTTCAACTTCGTATTTGCCTTTGCAAAGCAAAATAATACGAATTTGGACATACCAACGCACATAAAACCAAAATTAAATGAAGAAAAACATCAAAAACAAGGCACAAAATTATTAGATTGGATAGAAAAATGGAAAATTAAAAATTAAAATAAATATCGTCAACATGATAATAATAAATAAATAAATTAATTAAAAACAGGGTAATATGATAACAGAAAAAATAAACCATACACTATAGTTTACCCTGTTAAGATTTAAAACAAAATCATTTGATTTGACTATGCTAAGCTAAACTGAATATTTTAATATTAGATGATTTAAGATTTAAAAATAGATAATTAATATATTTACCCTATACACTTAGAATAGTATTATAAGTCTCGAATTTATTAAAAGTTAGGTACAATTTAATCATGTAAATTGATTATTTTTTTAATAGAATCAATTGATGTAACTATACAATTATCCATACATTAATGTCAATTAAACATCTATTATAATATGTTTTGCAATTTTAACAAATGCATTTCCCACTCTCAATTATTTTTAATTTTTATTTTATATAATTAACCATTGTATATTATCCAGATAACACTGCCCTCCTCCGTACTCTAACATCTACCCAAGCCATCCTATATCAGGGTTCGCACACTCCTTATATTTTGTAAGGACTCCGGCACCACAATTAATACGAAAATTTATATTTAATTTTTAAGAAACAGAATTCGCAAACACCTCCTCGATTTGCAATTTTGGTACTATTTTTCTGCAGTGAAATACATTGAAGATACTGTAAAATTTTAGTGGTAGTGCGAACCATGTATATGTTACAGGACAAACCCGATATTAGGCCAAACTAGATTCGCCTAGGCCAGACTAGTCTATCCTAACGCCCATCGGATAAACTAGTTTTTCCTAGGCCAAACTAGTCTATCCTAACGCCCATCGGATAAACTAGTTTTTCCTAGGCCAAACTAGTCTATCCGAACGCCAATCGGATAGACTAGATTTTCCTAGGCCAAACTAGTTTGGCCGATCGGTCATTAGGATAGTTTAGCCTGCTATTCATTGGTATAAACTAGTTTATCCTAGGCCGATCTAGATGGTCCTAGGCCAGTTGAATTTGGCGTGTTTTTATTGATCCCAAAGGCCGCTTCGGCGCCAATCTTCTGGTTTAGCCTAGTCCAATCTAGTTTATCCTAGGACAATCTAGTTTATCCTAGGCCAATTCAATGTGACGTGCTGTAATTAATGCCAACCATTGTTTGGCACGCTCACAATAAAAAGAATTATTTCAAACTCAAATTTAATTTCTCAAAAATTAATCAAGTTTAAGCTCAAATTCAAAATATTTCAAACGAATCCGCTCAGCTCAAACACATCTATTGAAATAAGCGAAGTTCATTTAAAATTCATTCTTTTATTTATTTATTTTACTTTCTTCTGTCTTTACAATAACTTTTTGATTCGTGAAAATTTTTTAATTCCGGTTTTTGACGCATTTACACGTTTTAGTGGTCCAAGATTCCAAAAAACATGTTCTTCAAATTGTGAGTCTATGACTCTGTCTGACTGTCTCTGCTATAAATTTTGTAGGAGTTGTAATTCAAGAACTAATGCACGAAATTTGATGCGGCATCCTTTTTCTTAAATATTTAATATCATGTTCTATTATGTTTCTAAAAGTTTCAAATAAGGGTAATATTTAATTAGCAGATAAAACGTTAAAAAAAGCTGAGCTTTTTTAAAAAAATTCAAGCGTCCCCTTACTCTATCCCCCCCCCCCCATCCTGCATTTTAGGTGTCATGCTTTATTTAAGCTTTTTCTTATTTTTAAAAGGGGTCGGTTATTTAGTTTTTTAATATGAAAAATTTCGAGTGAAGTGATGCGTGGAAAAAGCAATGTCTGTTACGAATGAAAAATCTTTTCATAAAACCAAAAGTTTTTATCCGATTGAAAAAGTAATCCGTAATTCCTTTATTTTTAACCTCTGAAACCCCCAAATTAATCAGTAAACGCCTTATCGGAAGGAACCTACATAAAAAATTTGAAACAAATCGGTAAATTTTCCGTGAAAAACCTATTTACATGAATTAAGGGGTTACCCCCCCATTCCTCCTTTCTTTATACGTAAACAATGAACACCCACAACTAATCATTGAGGTGCCTAATCAAAATGATCTTATGCCAAAAATTTTAATAAAATCTGATACTTTTGCTTGAAAAACTTACTTATCTAAATTAAGGAGGGGAGGGAGTGCAGATTAGCTTTTTGTTCCCCTCCCCTTATTCTTATCCAATGAACTCCTGACACTAATCAGGGAAGTTCGTTATCAGGATAAATCTATGTCCAAAATTTGAAGAAAATCGGATATTTCTATCGGAAATTACTGCATTACGTACATACATACGTACATACATATGTACATGGTTACATACACACTAACAGAATATGTTAGCACATTAGCTCTCAGGCTTTGATAGTCTGTAAGATACAATCGCATCAAATTGCATCGGCCTAGGATAAATTAGATCAAAACTAGAAAGTTGGCGCCGTGGCGTTCTTTAGATTCAATAAAATCACGCCAAATTGAATTGGCCTAGGACAATCTAGATCGGCCTAGGATAAACTAGTTCAAACCAATGAATAGCAGGTTAAACTAGTTTATCCTAATGACCGTTCGGCCAAACTAGTTTGGCCTAGGAAAATCTAGTCTATCCGATGGGCTTTCGGATTGGGCGTTAGGATAGACTAGTCTGGCCTAGGCCAATCTAGTTTGGCCTAAAATCGGGTTTGGCCTGTAACATATATATACATTTTTTATATATATATATATTTTTACATTTTTAATTTTTTATAATTATTTTTATGCTTTAACCCTTTAACGTTCATTGGTTTCGCCACGAAACCACAAAATTTTAATTCCGATACGCAACACTGACACTGGTATTTTTATCTAAAAATATCCTTTTTATTTTGCATGTGAAAAATCACGTTTTCTTATTTAGAAATATATTTGTTCTTAATTACTGGTGTCACTCATTTATTTCGACATCTTAGCAATGAAAATGCTATGATCGTTAAAGGGTTAATAGGTATTTTTTTTTGTACTTTTTTACGCAATGTGTTAATTATTTTTGAGATCATGTAATAACTAATTGTATATTAAAGAACATATGATTTTTTTAGGAAAACCAATATTTAGTATTTGTATTAATTAGATGAGAAGAACATAAGCATTTTATTCTATATAAATGATTAAGATACGATATACAGAATTATGAAGGCCGGTTTTAAAATTAGTAAATGTATTAACTTTAAAATTAAATCCATTCCGTTTGTCGTATACATCAGTTATTAATTTGCTTTCTTTTAATATAATTTTAAGATCTAAAAAGTTAATGGTATTATTAGAAAGCAGGCTTTTTGTAATTTCTAAATTAGCTGGATAATCTACTGGGAATTGAGATATACTGATATTATCAGTGTCAATTAAAATTATATCATGAATATATCGATATAAATGTATTTTATTATTAAAATATTTACGTTCATAATGATATAAGTCTGATAATATACTAGATGTACAACAACCTTGTGGTATACCGACTTTTTGTGTATGTATTATGTTATCTTGCATTATAAAATTATTATAGGTAATGAAATTTGTTAAAGTAAGAAAATAATCAGTATCAATTTTCGTTGATATTATTCAAATCATGTTGATATTTTTTAAATAGTGCATTTATTGTATTATGTAGATCTAATAAATCTATATTATTAAAAACATCTTTGAAGTCATATGTAGTTATATTTTTCATACATTTAAGATTTTTCATAATATTGACCAGTTTATAGCTATTCGTTATACAATGTGTATTATCACTGTTTTTTGTAATTGTATTATATTTGATTGAGAATTTTGAATAGAGGTTTATTAGCTGTATTATTATAAGTATTGCAACCAACTGTAACTCCTCTAAATTTAATTGGATTCTTATGAAATTTGGGTATAAGAACTAGATATGGATATTTAAAGTTAGTAGAGTTAATATGTCTAATAATTTATAAAAACCTCTAATTTTACGATTGTTTACAATTATATCATCATTAGTTTTTGGAATGAGTTATTAGAAGATATACTGGATTTAAGCAGTTGATGATAATAGAAATTACATAGAATTGCATAATTATTTGGAGATTTGTCCACATAAGTGATTACAAAGTTTTGTTGCAATTTAGTGATTGCCTGGAATTGTATTTATATAATCCTGGTTTTGTATTTATATAATCCAGACGTGAAATATTATATTTTAAAGCCTTAGTTAATTTATCAATAACTAAAAATTTCCATTGATTGAAATATTCAATAAGTTGTATTGCAATTTTATAAATAAATAAATATACATCATTTTAAATTGTTTTATTATATAATTAATATTTAATTTGGAGGAATTCTATACTTAGTACAATAACCCACGAATTTTTTTAACGTTAAATCTTCTACAATATTTAGATTTCCAGTGATAATATGTCCATGATCATTATTAATGTACTTTTATTTATACTTAGGGGAAAGTCGGATAAAACCGGGACCCTAATGTTTTTCTTTTTATTATTCTGCACTATGTGAACAAAACAGTCAGAATTTACCTTAAAACGATAAATTGACCTTTCGAATAAAAAAAAGGATTAATTCAGTCGCAAACAATAGCAATTAAGATTATACTAACGCTTTTTCTTGAAGTGTGCAATGTCCTGATTTTGTCCGACCTGGTCGGGCAAACTGGAAAAATAACCGGACACATTGGTCCGGACACATTAGTCCAGACAACCGGACAAACCGGGAACTGGAAAAAATAATTAAAAGCACATTGTAACTTTGCAATAATACTATGTATTGAAGGAAACTGGTATTTTATACTTATAGAATGTTAATCTATATCAAATCCATATAAAATAATAGTGAGTTTAGTTATACTTTTAGAGATGAAATTGTTAGGCACAAAAATCACAAATGAAAGTTTGATCTTGCTCATTTGCATTGTTGCATTGCTTCATATGCCCACCCTCTGTAGTGAAGGCACTGTATCCAGCTCTCCTTTGGTTTAGATTATTCATATATTTGCCATTGCAAAATATGCATGCTTCACTTTCATCTTCCTCCTCGTTTGATGTCAAGGGATTTTTTCTTTGTAATCTTCTTTTTCACATCAGTTTTTCCACTTTTCTTTTCTGTCATCATAGGAAGTTTTCACTTCAGGATTAACCCATTCGTGCCCAGCATCTTTTGCGTAAATTTTATTTGGTTGGCACCACTATTTTTAGAAGATTTAAATTTAGTTCATTAATCACGAAAATGCATCATTTAAATAAAATAATTATTGCTTTTCTTTTTTACCGGTGTCAAAAACAGTGCTAAATGCACCTTTTGAAGCGTCCCTAAAAAGGGACGCTAGGCACTAATGGGTTAAATTCTTCTTGTCTTGTTTTTTTATCCTTTCTTTTTCTTCTTGTTCGAGTTCTAATTTGTAGGGGGTTGAAATACGGATAGCTATTTTCCCTCGTCGCTAGTCAGATTTCCTGATTGCCCTAGGATCCGTTTGTACTGGAATAGACTTTATATTGTGTTGTGAGACCGCAAAAGGATGCTTTATATCTTTGCCCATACCCTGTGAAGACGTAGAACAACCAGAAACTTCCCAGTTATGTCCGACTATCTGCACCCCGGTTTTGTCCGACCACGTCATTTTGAGGAAATATTGCTCTAGCGTTGTTCAGATAACTCGTAGACAGCAATACAAAACGTTAAAGTAACAAGTAAATAATAGATTATCATACGTTATTCTTATCTAAACTAAATCTTTAGGTATTTAGGATTGGTAACGTAATGTTGCAGACGTCGAATTTCTAACTTTTTCACGTGAAATCTTTAAAAATTAACAACTGCGAAATGAGTTCGTTTATACGGCTTCTGCTTATTGGGAGCTGGCATGCCTAGAAGTACTTCTAGAAGTTTCCGCAAGATACCGTCAAAAATAAAGCCATAAAGCCTGTTTCCCGGTTATATCCAACTTTCCCCTACATATATATTGCATTTAATATATACATTGCGTGTTACTGTATACTTTATTTTTCACTGGAAGAAATGTTTTCATATATAAAAAATTCATATTGAGAAAATTTATTTCCATACATTTAACCGTATTCAAAAAAAGAAGCCAGATGTTTCCATAGCGACAAAATCAAATCGGCAGTGCTAAATTGAACTTTAAGCTAGAAAAATTTTTAAATAATTTAAATTATGAATTTCTTTTAAATCGTAAATTTGCATGGTTAAATTTGAATATAAATACATATAAATATCGGTATAACAAAATTATACTTAAATAAACTAAAACTGATAAAACTAAAGTTATTTAAAATAAATTTATCTAAACAAGTTCAACATGATTTTTTCCCTTAAAGTATATTTGACATAAAAAATACTTTTTGAAATTGCATTCCATCGCCAACCGTTAAAAATTCACCAAATAACGAAAATTTTATTATTTTTTTACGGACGCTATATAAAGATTCTGCCGATTACATATATATATAAATGTACCTTTATGAGAAGAACATTTTGTATTTTTTTCAGATTTATCGGAGTATGCTTGTATGGAGACCTTCCTTGTTAGTGAAATTTCATTTCGCGCGGCTTAAAAATAAAACTTCCACGGTCTCGACAATAATAAGTATGAATTTCAAAAGATCAAAAGTTTACGGTCAGAATAAAATATCATTAGAAATTGATTTCATTTTGATAGAAATTATCGTCATATCTACCAAACAATTTTTTTTATTATTATTGTTATCTTTTCCCTAAATTAATTTCTTGAAATGGAAATGTCTGTAATAAAACATATGTTTTAACTAAAAACCATCAAATAAATGTACAATTTCACTTTAACTAACGTTTAGTTAACACCCTGGGGAAAAATACCGGTATACGTGCCGCTTAAGGTGCTCAGAATCATTGATTATTCACATCAGTAATTTTTCACAGTGAATTTTGCCTTACTGAACACGTTGAAGGTGAAGTCAGTCACCGGTGACTGACATTGAACTTTCTGTTTAATTCGTCTCTTATTAAAGTATGTAATCCTCTAAAAAAGAAAATTTAAGTAAATATAAAATAAAGTTTCAATAATTACAAAAAACAATGTATATATTTTTAGTTTTATATAGTATTTTAGACTGTCAGATACCGGCCAGAAACGGAAAATTCAGTGTTAGTCATGGGTGAGTGGCGTGGCATTCAACATGTACATCTAGTCACTCAAAACGATCTTGATGATAAAGTTAAATCTATTTAACTTTAATAACGTTATTTTCGAATATCTCGCTCAAAATTATGCATATATATATATATATATATATATATATATATTGTTCAGGATAGCTGAAGACGATCTAAAACCGGGCTAGGTTTTACATTTTCAATTTTAGTTGTATTTTTAGCTCACAGGCTATCATAGCCTGAGAGCTTATGTGCTCGCCCGTTCTGTATGTACGTTCGTACGTTCGTGCGTAACGCGATAACTCATGATAAAAATATCGGATCCACTTGAAATTTTGTATATAGGTATATCCTGATAAGGCGCTTCCCTGATTAGTTTTTGGTCTTCATTCGAGATGTATAAGAGGGGGAACGGGAGGGCTCATGCCCCTCCCTGTAGTGTAGATCTGTATTTTAAAGTATTGCGACCAGGTTCTTTTCAAAAAAATAATGCATTCGCTAGAGTTGTAGGCTGTGATCAATAAAATAAATGCCTTATGAGAACATTGTTTATTTAAAGTAGAGTTATAAAAATTAAATCATTTCTTACTGAAATAATTAGGGATGGTGCCTGTAACCATTTTTCAAGAGACCTTTGTTACATGACTGCGTGCATGAAGCGAGAGAGAGGCAATTGAATTTCTCATTCAGAATTCACACATTGGCATCTTAGAATTGGCGAAAGGAGCATATGAAAAGTGAATGATATCATAACCATGAAATTTTCTGTTACGCTTTAAACAATTAAGATGATTTTGAATTTAATGCAGGGCAACCAGAAATGGGCAGTCCTAAAAAAATACGCCAAAAAGAATTCGCGCCAACATCGTACGTCATATGTCTGTTTTGGGAGAATGTTATCAATAGACAAAATACAGAGCATGTACATGAAAAGTTTTTATGTAATAAAGAAGTTAGGCTCAACATTACGCAGAGAGAAAATGAAATTTCACTGACCGCAAACACATTCGAACTTTATTCTTTTTTTATTTGTTTCCAGCAAGGGTGAAATACGCATCTTAATGAATTCTCTTTATCTGATTGCCGTTTTTCAGTAATAAGGCAGATGCTAGATGTTTTTCTTTCTTTTCTTTTGAACGGAAAGTTATTGTGGAATCGAAAATAAACGTTAAGATAAAATGGACATTTAATTAAAGATTAGCTTTAACTGTAATTTAGAAAAATGTAAAATTTAAGAAAACTATATGTGATTCTACATCACATATATCACCCCTTTCACAGGCGAAAAAAAAAATCTATAAAGGTACATGCAGGAACATGCAGGAAGAGAAATCAATTTTCATATGCTCTTACAAGTAACAATGTGTAAAATGTTCATGAAAACAAACTAAACATTTACTAAATAAAGTAAACAGTAATTGAACTTCTCTCTAAGTAGGCAACCATCCCAAATAAAAGTATATATATATCATGATATAAATATATTGGTACCATAAATTTTGTCATACAAATGACATCATATATTGTTTCTACTTAGAAACAGCTGCAGCTTCATTAATAAAATTTGTGATCACTCTTCAATTTGTCTTATTTAGACAAGGACCTGTATCAAAAATGTGCACATACAAATAAAAGAAAATACCAGGTCTAAGTCCACAGGTCACTTACCAATTGGCAATAAATTCCAAAATGTTTGTAATAAGAAACATTAAATATGTGTATTGATCAACACAATAATAATAGCAAAATACTCGAGTAATATACTGCAATTAAACACAAAACATAATATACAAATAAACAAAAACATAATGTAAATAGTAGGATTAAAAATGTCCATAATAATGAATAATATAAAATTTTGAAATTTCCACTATTTTTTTAAAAGTTTACAAGATAAATTTTACTATAAACTTATATCTGAGATGAGAGTTCAAGAAATGCTAGACAAGCAACATATGGAAAAAATTTTTGAAACACTGTCGTTGACCATTTACTTCCATGTGATAACAATGTTCCTAAATGTCTATCTTCTAATTTTTTTGTCCTTTTTTTAATACCTAAACTGATGAATTTTTTTATTAAGTTAAATCTGAAATTTAAAACCAATGTTGCATTATATTGACATCTAAAACGGTATTTTAGTGTAACATGAGAGAAGAAATCTCCGTAAAGAATTCGGTATCTTCCCAAAAATACTTTTATTCAAAAATAATTACTGTTAAGTGGGAGAGACTGAACTTTCATGCAAAAGTGTAAAAAGTTTAGAACTGTGGGAAAGATGTGTGGAAATGTAATATGGAGACCTATAAAGTAACTTCAATTTAAGATGCAACTGGTATAAAGACCAATAAAAGACATGTATTAACAAGTAAAGCAAACGTATGACAGCCTCTTTGCTTATAAAAAATTGCAATTTATCTTCACTTCATATCCTTTGAACCAGAAGTGTGAAAACATTGACAGGTATGCAATTTTAAATACCACCTTGACTGTCGTATACCACTCATCGTTATTTACAAAATGACTAAAGTGTTTTTTTTATGTGGAAGTACTGTGTACAAATTATAAAAGGATGAGTATTGAATTTAAAGTGAATAAGTGTGTGAATTTTAGTCTATATATAAAATTTTGCATCTTGCTAGAATTTTTAATAAAAAAGGAGTAAGCTCCGCTACATGTGTAAGTATTCATTGACTGAAAACTAATTTTTAATGGTCGTAAATATAGTGTAAAGTACTACTGTATATCATGTATACCCAAATGAAAATAAAGAAATGTGGAGAAGCGAATATAAATGATATTTAATTACGAACAAATGTTATGCAAAAAAAAGTGTCTCTATCTATCTAAATTACGCCTAAAGAGTAATGAAATTCACGCGTGTAAACGGGAAAACATGGAATAGTGCAAATGGGAAGGTAAAAATTACTGGATTAAATCATCCATAACCAAAACAAAAAAAATGTAAAGAAATGACTTATGTATTAAAGATAATAATCAATATATTCTAAAAAAACTTCATAGAGGACCGATAATTAAACAATTGCATATGTAAATGTATATGTATCTGAATAACTTCCTCTGCAAAGCATGCAGCAAAATATATATACCTTTGTAAACTGCCATTGTAAAAAAAACTTTGTATAAAAACATTGTAATTGCTGCATGCAAAGAGAAGTTGTATGAAAAGTGAGTCAGTTGCAAATATCCACAAGTATATCAAAAAAAAAAAAAAGAACTTTGTAAAACTTTCACCACTGTAATATTGATACACTAGTGAACATTCGCACTAACACTGTGTGTAAAGAAAAGTGCAATTGATAATTACACAGACCTACTAAAAATAGAGTAGCAACATCGAATTAAGACAAAATAGATGTGCAATTTTTTATCTATCGCGAAAGATACAAATAAAGAAAAATAAATTGTGTAAACAAACATTTAAGATTCACCGCAGAAGTCTTACTGATAATTAGGGCTTAACCACCAGAAGAAAACTATCAATAAATCAAAAATGTGAAATTTTGAATCATTCATCTATTCCTGAGCTCACGAAACAGTTGAATGAAAGAGAATCCAAGATATGAACATTGCCCGAAAAATGAAAATCATGAAATGATTGAAAGTAATCTTTAAATAACAATGTATTAAAATGTGTACACCATATGAAAAAATAAAAATATCTACGAAAAAAAAGTGTATGTAAAAAAAATATAATAATAATGCTTTATGTTTGTGTTATGAATAAAAAGGTTAACAATGTAAAAAAAATACTGTGTAAAAGAGCAGAGAAATCCAAGTATCACCTGAAGGTAACCAACAAAATATGTAACTAACTAAATATACATGAAATAGCATACCTGAAGAAGTGTTGAATATTTACGTTATATTTTAGAGTGAATGAACGCTTGTTTTTGCTTGAAATAAAATTTAAATGTATTACAGCAAGTGGAAAAAGCAGGGTGATTTATGTCGAAAAACTTGTTGTAAGCACGGTTATGTGCGATGCAGTTAATGCATCTTGAAGCATTTTTACAATTATCTGAAGTGTGTGATTCACCACAATTAGCACATGCCAAATCATATGCACAAAATTTTGCCAGGTGGCCTATTTGTTGGCAATGAAAGCAACGTTTTATGTTAATAAATGGCCTGACAGTGTAGTCAACAGAATTAATATTTAATTTTCCATGTTGAATTAAGAGATCAGATATCCAAGATGTAACACTAATGGTCCAGTTATATTTTAATCCCTGTCTTAATTTATGCTTTCTTTCAAAGTTAATGGAAGGAATGGTACTGCCAAATTTTTCATTTATAGATATCATAATATCTGGTATACCTATATTGTCATCAAGACCTAACAGAATTATTTTTGTGCAGTCAGATAAATCTCTAACTTGATTTTTGTGCTCACATAAATTTAGGATGTAATCCGGTATTGAAATAAGATCAGTATTTTTGTCTTTTGATAATTCAGAGTTATTTGTACCAGAATTTATGTGTATTTCAGATTCAACCTTATCTAGAAATTTGGCCAAATCTTTCCCACTAGAATTACATTCCTTATCTTTAATAACATTAAGGGGTTCATCCAATTTAGATTCATCAATGTCGCATTGAATAGCTATCTCATTATGCATAGACTGTTTGGACGAGTTCAGTGTTCTTACTTTTTCGAACAACAGCTCATTTAACCTATGTAACTGGTCGTTATTTTTTTGTAAAACAGTCCACTCAGATTGAACACTACACACCAAATCACTTAAAATATTAAATTTTAATTCAATTTCTTTTTGATAGGAATTAAATTTTGCCATGAGTTCTGGATTATTCTCATTTGAAATAGGATCAATTAATTTCTGAACATCCGAAACAACAGATCTAGAATATCTGCTAATAGAATCCTTTAAACTACTCAAACATGAAATCTCAAAAGAATTAGAATCTAAACCAATTGTTTCAGAATCCATATTAGTTTTAAAAGACATTACCTGTTTTGCATCAGGTCTAAACTTAAAGTTAAACACAACAGATGGATCTTGTGTCAATTTACGTGACCTTTTTTTTAGTCATTATAAACAACTAGCTAACCCGCCCGGCGTTGCCCGGGTCCGTATTAACAATATTAAACGAACTTGAAATTTGTATTATTTTATCATTAACTCGAAACTTGCAGAAATGCATTGTCAGAAATACGTGGCCACTGACTGTTGTTTTTTAAAAAGAACTAATCTATCGCTTCACCGGTAAAAAATATTAATTATTTTATCATATGTGTTTTAAATATCAATATAGAAAATTATTTTAACGTTTTGCTTGAAAATATAACATTCTTTTGTTAATATCTTAAAATCGTCTGCAGTCAGAAATCTATATTTTAGATTAATATTTACGAGTTGGCGCATTGCCAAGATTTGCTTCCTCTGGACCGAGTTGGCGCATTGCCAAGATTTGCTCCCCTGTGCCTCAATTATCCTCAGAATTCCTTTTATATATATAGATTTATATCCTAAATTATAAAAATATGAAAATAAACAAACGAGCACAGTATCTGATTATTAAAAAAATGAACCTATCTACAATGCAATATAATAAAAGCAGCTATATGTGAGAATATTTTTAAATAGATGCTAAAAATTTAAAATAAATGTCTATCCATAAACTAATCAAAATTGTGTTTTACATTTATAAAAGTGAAAAAGCATGAAAAAAAATCTCAATATTTATTTAAATATTAGAAAACTGGACCCTCTCTAACGAAATATTTTTGCAAGTGGGGTGCAAATAGGAAAAACAAACACTGGAAATATATGTATAAAAAGTCTTAAAATAAATTAGAAGGGGGGAAATTAGTCACTTTAGTTAAGACGATATTTTGTTTTAATGCACTGTTTATATCCTATATGAAATGCATAAGAAATATCATAATAAATATTAAGGAATTTATCAAATGTTTTTTTTTTAATTGAACACTCCTAAAATTGAAGTTTTTATTAGCTAATATAATTGACGAAAATAATGATTCATACTGTATCTTATTCAGTATCATACTGTATCTTATTCATCTTATAATTTTTTTTTTTTTTTTTTTTTTTTTGCAGACTAGAGTGTAAAAATAATTCTATTCGAACAGATATAAACAATGCACACACTTTAAGAATATTAAGATGTTAGATAGGTTTAATTATGCAAATGAGAACATGGCTAGTCTTTGCACAAATAAAACAATCTCCCAATAAAATTACTGTACAAACAATATAAAGCACAACTTACCTTTAAAGTGAAAAAAAATCAGGAAAGAAAAGTAGGATAAAATGTAATAATATATTTTTGATACATGAATTTATAATTCGATTATGCATGCATCATTATTATTATTTATGTCATGTGCACATGGCATGTGATTCAAACGATAAAATTTTATTTATCTGAAAATGAGCCCACTGTCAATAATATATGAAGGTGCATACATCCTTATTGTATAACCAGTATTCACATGCATCTTTCTCTGTATTATTTCTTTTATATAAACCTCATATTAAAAAAATAATGGTTGCAACCCGACAACATCATGCCTTATTTTTTATAGGAAAAAGAGATGCACCATTAACTTACCTAGAACTTTTTCATCTACATGGAAATATAATATAAAATTTATGAAAAAGAAAAAGGAATATACGTCAATTTATAACACTTCAAAAATAACTGTATTAAAAAAATAAACAAAATATATAGTCATTAATTAATAATGGAAATTATAAAAATACTTTCTTTAAAAAGTAATAAACTGTCTTGATATTTCTCAAACGACTTTCAGCAAAAAGTGCACAGCAATAAGTACTTAGATATTTGAAAAATATAATTTTATCATGCTATCGTTTGTATCATAGTTTTTAAATAGCACTTGTAAAGCTGTGAAATGTTTCAAGACAATCTAAAATCATTTATAACTGTTCGTATTTAAAGAAATTCAATTAGAGCACAGAAAAACTAATACATAATAAACTAAAAATGGTTGAAAATTACTCAACATAATTTTTTTTAAATAAAAATATCATATAATTAAAATAGAAATTGAGATTTAATCTCTTAAATATAAAAGCATACACTTTCTCATCTGCGAAATTTATGCTGTAAATATTTATCAATGAATGTCTTCTTCACTCATTTTTTTTTTTTTAACTTTCAACTACTACAAATAAACTTGTAACAGTATTATCGTAAAAATAAACGTTCAATAGCGCACAAAATTACAGACACGAAATTGATCAATGCTGTAGTTTTAAGGGTTTTTTTTTAATAGTATAGCGCATGTAATTATTTTTGTGAAAAACATCAGTGTCAGCATCCAAAAATTTAAAGAATAAATCCAATGTGAAGATCATATTATCGACGAATGACGAAGAATTTAAATGTCAAACACGAAATTCTGTGTCACTTTAGTCGAGAGCATATGGAATCGTCACTGAAGTACACCGCTAAGATGAAATAAAAACATTATGTCAGTAAACGTTTAACGGAGGTGAAATAAGAGTCACAAATCGCCAGTCGTAGATTCTTAGGCCTACATCGGCAGGAGAAAATTTAACGAGCGGCCGCGTTAACACCGAGCATCTCGAAAGGTCCCGATCAGAAGAATCAATCGCTCAAATAAAAGATAAATCGGCACTATAATCCAACTCCATGAGGTCCATCAAGAAAAATCCAGCAGACATAATTCACAGGAACATACGCATTTCAAACAACATTCTGTGAACAAGGGGGGCACTTATTTAATAATCCATGGTTCACAAACATAAGTGGGACTTATCTGACGAGGAGACAGTCATTCGAAACTATTTGAAGACAGGCATTAATAATCCAATTTCACACTTATAAGTAGTCCAAATAATAGTCCCGATATAGTTCAAATAATTTCTAATGAACTAGTCCAGAAAATAAATTGGCAGACAAATAAAAGCTGGCTAATAAAAGCAGGCAAATAACAGCAGGCACCATCCCTCGATGTTTGAAAAAGTTGCGAATGCCTGGTGTAGGCACCATAGTTTCTGTAGTGTAGATCTGTATTTTAAAGTATTGCGACCAGGTTCTTTTCAAAAAAATAATGCATTCGCTAGAGTTGTAGGCTGTGATCAATAAAATAAATGCCTTATGAGAACATTGTTTATTTAAAGTAGAGTTATAAAAATTAAATCATTTCTTACTGAAATAATTAGGGATGGTGCCTGTAACCATTTTTCAAGAGACCTTTGTTACATGACTGCGTGCATGAAGCGAGAGAGAGGCAATTGAATTTCTCATTCAGAATTCACACATTGGCATCTTAGAATTGGCGAAAGGAGCATATGAAAAGTGAATGATATCATAACCATGAAATTTTCTGTTACGCTTTAAACAATTAAGATGATTTTGAATTTAATGCAGGGCAACCAGAAATGGGCAGTCCTAAAAAAATACGCCAAAAAGAATTCGCGCCAACATCGTACGTTATATGTCTGTTTTGGGAGAATGTTATCAATAGACAAAATACAGAGCATGTACATGAAAAGTTTTTATGTAATAAAGAAGTTAGGCTCAACATTACGCAGAGAGAAAATGAAATTTCACTGACCGCAAACACATTCGAACTTTATTCTTTTTTTATTTGTTTCCAGCAAGGGTGAAATACGCATCTTAATGAATTCTCTTTATCTGATAGCCGTTTTTCAGTAATAAGGCAGATGCTAGATGTTTTTCTTTCTTTTCTTTTGAACGGAAAGTTATTGTGGAATCGAAAATAAACGTTAAGATAAAATGGACATTTAATTAAAGATTAGCTTTAACTGTAATTTAGAAAAATGTAAAATTTAAGAAAACTATATGTGATTCTACATCACACTCCCGTTTATTGATTTAATGGGTTTTTCATACAGAATTAACACTTTTCATTCCAAAATTTAGATATAGGATCATTTTAATGAGGCAATTTCATGACTATTATTAGGTGTTCATTGAATAAGTATAAACAGGGGAAACGGGGGTTCTAATGCCCCTCCCCTTAATTGATATAAAAGGGTTTTTCAAGCAAAATTGTCAGATTTCGTTCAAATCTCTGAATAGTTTTGGAAGTTTAGTGGTTAAGTATAAAAGAGGGGGATAGCTCCTCTTAAATTATATAAATGTAAAATGGGTTTTTATTAAGAATTATCCGATTTGTCCTGAATTTTGGATATAGATTTTTTATATGATAAAGCATGTTTTTGATAGTTTAGGAGGTTTAATGATTAAGTATGAAAAAGAGGAAAGGAGAGAGCTGTTTCCCTTTCTTAATTTTTTTTTTCCCAACGGAATTAACCCTTGAAAATATAAGGCTGTAATGTACAGTTAGTATGCGTAGCCTGTGAGCTCAATGCCATCAGTATAACTCGGCAATATTCTTTTTTATTAGCTCACAGGCTATCATAGCCTGAGAACTTATGTGCCCGCCCGTTCTGTATGTACGTTCGTACGTGCGTAATGCTATAACTCATGATAAAAGTATCTTATCCACTTGAAATTTTGTATACAGGTATATCCTGATAAGGCGCTTCCCTGATTAGTTTTTAGAGTTCATTCGATAAGTATAAGGGGGGGGGGACGGGGGCTCATGCCCCTCTCCTTAATTGATATAAATGGGTTTTTCATTCAGAATTATCAGTTTTCGTTCAAAATTTAGGTATAAGATCATTCGAATGAGGCGCCTCAGTGATTGGTATTAGGTGTTCATTGTATAAGTATAAACAGGGGAAACGGGGGTTCTAATGCCCCTCCCCTTAATTGATATAAATGGGTTTTTCATGCAGAATAATCAGATTTCGTTCAAATCTCTGAATAGTTTTGGAAGTTTAATGGTTAAGTATAAAAGAGAAAGGGATAACTCCTCTTAAATTATATAAATGGGCTTTTATTAAGAATTTTCCGATTTGCTCTGAATTTTGAATTTAGATTTTTTATATACCGTAATTTCGGGTGTATAAGCCGCGGATCAAACAATTCTTTTTCGACCCAGAAATTTTTAAGAAACAAAAGTAACTACTTAAATCGACGTAAGTATTTGTCTTCAATCACTAAATAAGATTTCTGGGTCCAAAAAGAATTGTTTGATCCGCGGCTTATACACCCGAAATTACGGTAATAAAGCATGTCCCTGATTAGTTTAGGGGATTCAATGATTAAGTATAAAAGGGGGAAAAGGGGAGTTGTTTCCCCACCTTTGATTTTTTTTTCGATTGGAAACAACCCTTGAAAATATAAGACTGTAATGTGCAATTAGTATGAGTAGCCTGTGAGCTCAATGCCATCAGTTTAACTGGGCAGTATTCTTTTTATTTTTATATTATGATAGTTTCAATTTCAGATCCGATTCCAAAATTTAAAGTAATTTTTAAAAAAAATCTGAAACCGTAATATAAAAAGTACTTAACCAAAATCGAAAAAGTAAAAACTAGTCCGGTTGTAGACTATCCTACGAAAAAAAAAAAAAAAAAAAAAAAAAAAAAAAAAAAAAAAGAACGTGCACAAATATTAAAGTTTTAGCGAGATATATGAAATTAATACCCCCATAGACTTAAAAATATCATCTGTTATCTTTTTGAGTGACTAGAGTGGGCTCTTAACCTGAAAATTTTCTCGATTCAATAAACCAAAAATTTGTAAAAACCAGTGATTAAAGATTAAAAAATCTGTAAAAGATATTTGTTCCGAAGGCGTTAAAGGTTTTATGTATGGGCCATTTTCAAATTTCGCCTACATATGCCGTCCCAGAGTAAAAAGAAGAAAATTCAAACATAAATTAATATTTAAAGTTTGATTTGAGCAATGCATTAGCTAAAGAAGATTATATTGAACATTTCTAACATGAAAAATTTAAACAAAGCAATAGAAATTTTGGAGATATAAATCTTTAAAATTTCGATTCTAAACAAAAATGCCTGTTTCATTCCAAGTTTTATGTTTTTAACTGTTTTTTTTTTTTTTTTTTTTTTTTTTTTTTTTGAGCTAACTTTTTTAAATAAAAAGGTTTAGTTATTTTAAATATGAACTGTTAGTATTCTATATTAATGAAAAATTTATTACAAAAGATATTTTCTATGAGAAAATACCATAAATCTTTTGTCCCTCCTTTTTTGTCAAGTCCGTTACCTTGTGATTATTTTAGTCAAAATAGGTTTCGAATGCTGCCTAATGTTACCAGCAAATATTCGGCGATATAGTTAAAGTATTCACGCAATTACTACTTTCCATTTTTACTCTTTAATTGTGAAGCAATGTAATAGTGACAAAAATCAGCTTTCATCAATGATGGAATTATTTTTCACTGTCAAGTCTGTAACCGTAAATTTTAATATTAAAATAATGATTTTTGCACTTTTGTAATTAAATATTGTTTATTAAATAGTTTCAGAAGGTATGTGTATTATTATTTAAGTTAGGAATTATACAAGCTAGTTCATCTCTAATAATTTTATTTGAAATGTTAAATCCATTGCTTGTCAAGTCCGTTACCATGAAATGTAAGCTGCTAAGTAAGTTTACTAAGTAGTTTTAGAAGGTATGTAAATTATTATCTAAGTTAGAAAATATATAAACTAGTTCATTTTAATAGTTTTGTTTTAGTTTTATTTGAAATGTCAAATCCGTTATACTTGTCAAGTCCGTTACCATGAAATGTAAGCGAATGGTGAAAATGGCCCGTATCATATCTGAAAAATCAGCATTTTTGATTAAAATGGCGTCGGTTTCAAAAATGGATCAAATATATAGTGAGAGAATCGGATTTTGTATAGACTTATAAAAACAAAAAAAACATGTTATCATAAAAAAAAAAAAAAAAAAAAAAAAAAAAATAGCGTGTTGTTTTATGGTGTGGTAATAAAAAGGTAATGACTCAATTGAAAAATTAAAAAAAAAAAAAAAAAAAAAAAAGATTTCTATAACGTTAATTTATGAAAAATGGGGTGGTTAAAAAAAAAAAAAAAAAAAAAAAAAAAACGAGTGAATGGTCTGATATAGTTTTTATGTTGATAGCGACCGTTTCCATGTTCTATAACATATGTACAACAAGTTTCGTGCAAATTGACGATTTCTACAAGGAACATACTGACAGAGAACGGTTTTTATACATAGATTCTAAACAACAATCCTCTATTGCTTCTAATTATAACAAAACTGCTTCTTTTTAAAAACTTACGTGTTGGAGTAATTTGGATGTTATATATTTACCCCTTGAGGATAGGTGGGGTATATTTTATCCCACCAATTTCAAACGAGATTCTCGCCAGAATGTATTAACCCTTTAACGTTCATTGGTTTCGCCACGAAACCACAAAATTTTAATTCTGATACGCAACACTGGCACCGGTATTTTTATCTAAAAATATCCCTTTTATTTTGTATATGTAAAATCACGTTTTCTTATTTACAAATATATTTGTTCTTAATTACCGGTGTCATTCATTTATTTCAACATCTTAGCAATGAAAATGCTATGATCGTTAAAGGGTTAACGAAATTTTCTATTTTTAACTTTGCCGGCAAAATATTGTAAATTGCCTTTTCTTATTTTAAAACAAAATTTTTCGATTTTTCCGACCAGAAATCAATATTACAGACACATTATTGCTTTCCCCTCAAGGGGTTAATTTAAAACTGTCATATCGGTAAACAGTAGTTCCTTAAACATAGATGCCAACATCTAATAATTTATTCCGGAGTCTGATCCAAGATGAACATTCTTCAACTGGAAATTTTATTTGACCAAAAATTTCAAAAGGAATTCGAAATTGTTCATCGTTTAAAGAAGACACATTTTCCTATATATTTTTTTGCGGTTTAAACATGGAAATTCTTGACCAGACTCCGGATTAATTAAGAGATGTTGTCATCTATGCTTAAGCCAGTGTTGCCAGATTGTAGAAAGCGAATTTCCCCAAAAATTCTGAAATTTTCCCCAAATCAGGGCTTTTTTCAGAAAAAGTCCCCAACGCAATTTTTACTCAAAAAGGCAAATTCTCAATTTTCAGTTTTCTGTTATAAATTTTTTTTGACAAATTTAAACTTAATTTTTTCCCCAAATCAAGCACTTTTTTGAAAAAATTCCCCATTTACCAAAAAAAAAAAAAAAAAAAAAAAAAAAAAAAAAAAAAACATTTAAACTTAGCAGAAATTTTCATGTATATTGGCAGCTAATCGACGAGAAAAAAAAAAAAAAAAAAGATATAATTTTGCAATGACAAGCTCGTTTACATTTGTTATACCAATGACTTCTTCAAGGCCTTGACTACTTCTGTTAAATAGACCTTATGCACACAAGCTGAGTTCGAGGCTAAAATTCGTCTGCTGGCGGTATTTACTGGCAGTGTTTATCATAGCAGTCTATGGAGTGCAAATTATTAATGCTTGTTTGTTACAAAAACTGGAAAAAAAATTCTTTGTTGAAGCAGCATATATTTAATATATTGTAATATAAATTCAAAATTGTTGTTCCGCTTGCAAGAACATTCTTTAAATTTGTAAATTTTCTGTTAAAATGTATCCAGAAAGGCTGAAATCGTCTGCTAGCGATGTTTGCGCCTGCGCATTCAGGCATTCTGGCGGGCGCAGTGACTAGAATAACAGGTTAGCATACCGCCAGCTCTGGCGTGTGACGTCACGTGCATAAAGTCCATTAGAGTTTGAATGAATCTGAGATGATGTTGGCATTATGTGCTTCTATCTGACTTAAACTATAAAACATTATTTTTAATTTTTTGTCACTTCTCCCAAACTGAAGCACTTATCTAATGCAAAACATCTATATTGTACCAATCACTGTGATTTTGTCAATAATAAAACAAACATAGCTGCTTTTAATATCTTTAATTAAATCTTTTAAAAAATACAGGAAATGAACTTTTCGGACATGCCCTGAAGATTTATTAATGTCTATGTCGTTTAAGATTGCAGAGTTTTCATTTAAGTTTCTTATGAAAAGAACTAGAAGGGCTGATGCATTTATTGAGTGATTGTCAATTATAAAGTTAGCTATGTGATTGTAGTATGCATTTGTAGGTCTTGCAGTTGCAAATATCTCAACTGGCATTCCATGAAACACAGTTCTAACCATCACTGATAAACAAACAAACAAAAAAATTTTTATATACATAACTTGTATACATTTATATTATTAAATGAAATGTATTTCTGTACTTGTGTGTCTGTCCGTGATGACAGAAAAAGCTGCCTGACTTACTTATCTGAAAATTCAAAAGGAGGATAGTCCATTGCAGATCGTGATGAATCAGAAAGGTGAGCACGACCACGAGAATAATGATTTGTATCTATTATTTCTGCATTTTATTTTTGCTTTCCAAATCAAAATCAAATTTGAGACAGATACAGTATTGGCAAATTTCAAAAGGAAAAATTGAAATTGAGAAAACAATTCCCCAAGTTTTTCCCCAAAAATGTTCGTCGTCCCCAAACTTGTCCCCAAGAATTGGTTGTCCCCAAAAAAGTCCCCCGGAGGTTCAAAATTCCCCGAATTGGGGACAAAATCCCCAATCTGGCAACACTGGCTTAAGCCCTTCGCGATGGGAGCCCTTTTCGAAATTTTTAATGTTTTGTCACAGTTTTAAAAGCATAAATTTGTTCCTTCTTAAATTTAGAAAATGCTCCGATTTAATAAGGAAAATTTTACAGTACAATTTTACCGGTGGGAATAAACAAGGATTCTTAAGCCTTTCTGCGGCACGTATACGTGTCGCTCGTCCCCAAGGGGTTAAGGTGGGTCAGTTTTGAAATAGAAAATACAGAACATTTCAACATACGCACCACTAAAAAAAATATAATAATAAATAATAATAATAATAATAATGAAAATACATACTCATTGGTAACTTGTACATGAATAATATAATAAAAGATATCTATTTTTTTAAACGGTGCACAGTGGGGCAAAATCCGGAAAAGCTGGCCAAAATATGAAAATGTTATTCGAATTGCACGAAAATTCGTATACAGGTGTTTTTGAGGATGCTAAGTAAGAATACAAAATTAAAATTAAAAAAATGGCGGATAAAATATGGTGGAACGAAAAAAGTGTCTCGAAAGTTATTCCATTTGTAAGAAATTTCGTAAACTTTTCAGGATGCTAATTAGGATTCAAAAGTTAAACTTTAAAAATAAATAAATAAATAAAATGACAGATTAAAAGTAAAAACAATTTGATTTAAATAAAATTTAAAATTTCGAGGATAAACTTAAAAAGGAATTTTCAAGGAACCAAGAGACATTTAATCGAAATTTAAGTACATTAAAGGAAAGTAAAATATTAGACTATTTATTTTTTACATTATTAAAATAAAAAGAAAATATATTCCAGAAATTCACCTTTAAAATCAATTGTAGTATAATAAAAAGATTCTTCAGACGTCAAGGTGTCGCTTGTTCGCAGTATTAGAAGATCCTGTGACTCTTAGGATCAATTATTTTTCATTTCTTCTACAATAATTTACCTAAACTTGAAATGAAATAATCTGATGACATTAAAAGACATAAAAATACCTTTCATTTTCTTGCGCTACAGCATGTTTGCGATAAATCTTCTTGCCTTTTGATCAGTTTGTTGCATGAATCTTGAGTATCTTATGGCATTTGGCAAATTGGCAGTAATGAAGATAATGTTATTTCTTTGTCATTAATAAATAGTTTGTGCACTGAAGTAGGCATATAGAACCAGGGATGTAGTTTAAATCTACGAGCTGTTTGTTAGGAAAAATCTTCGAAATTGATCAAATAAATGACATGGATACAAGAAATTACTTATGACATAGAATCGTTTTATCAAATTTTCGTATACGCTCGTTATAGAAGCACAAATAGTTGTGTTTTCAAAGAATCGTTGAATTGTATTGCCATCATTTGTGCTTCCAAATCTGAGATTTGGTTTCTTGACAAGAAGTCTTAATTGTAAACGAAATAATTTTAGAATATTTTATTTTGCAATTTCAGTGTTCTTCTTTTCATGCAGAGTACGAGCTTTCCATTTTTTCTATCCAGTTTGTCTGCGAGGTGTAAGCCCTCTCTAAGCATCTTAGCATGTAACGTAGATATTCTGAATTCTAAATTATCTCTATCCTTTTCTAATTAAAATGTCATATCGGTAAATAGCTGTTTTGACGTTGTCTGACATAGGTAGCAACGTCGAGTATTACACTAATTCGTTATTAACGACTATTTCTTCTGTATCAATGATTGTATTAAAAGAAATAAGTTAATTCTCCTGTGTTTAATACAGTACCATTCATTGACAGTAGCTCCCGTATTTCTTGAAAACAAATGGATCTTGATTGGCCCGATAGTGAAATGAAGATCTCGGAATTTTCAAATTAATGATTCATGAATTATTCGCAACATTTATGTATTCTAGTAGCACGGGAGAAGTGAAAAATATATTAGAACCTCCTACCATCTTCATAGCTAAATATTTGTTTAAATGTACTTAGAATAGATGTGTCATCACATCCTCACTTGTAAACTAAATCCAAATTGCTAATGTAGGCGAAAATCATATTCGTAAAGATTTTCACTCGCATTAATGAAATACGCGCAGTAGTTTTTATCAGCAAATATAGCCATTGACAAAATAATTCTTCTAATTATAATAGAACAAACAAAATTACTACCTATAAAGATAAGAAAATGTTATTCTACCGGATCAGTAATAGAGAATTATTTTCATTTTTTCATTACTAAGCTTACTTATCAAATTAATGTAGTCTTATGATTATAGTATTTATTTTCAATATAATAGGAAATAAACTATTATAGAATTGAATAATTCAAAAATTTGAAAAATATTTATCAGCTAAATTATGTGAAAAAGAGTCAATTTCAAAATTTTTGAGGCGGCCGAAAAAGTGGCATTTTTACTTGCGGTTACTAAAATATGCATGAAATGCAGAAAGGCAGTTTTAGGCAGCTGGTTTTTTATGAATCACTAGACAATAGCCCAAGTTATTAATTCCTTTAAATTTCGTTGCGGAACACTGTGGAACATTTAAACTTTTTGATGTTTAAAAGCAAAAAAAAAAAAAAAAAAAAAAAAAAAAAAAATTCTAAATTTTTTTATTAAAAATGACAATGAATTTATTAATTTTTACGTGGTTAATATAAATTTTGTAATACATGCAAATAAAGTACATACTATCATAGTGTGAATCCATTTCAAATCATTAAAATCGTATAATATTATAAAATATAGCACGCCTTTAGAGGAACTGTTGTTTTGCTGTTTTTGTTCGCTCTAAATGATATTCCTTCAAGCATCATTTTTGAAATGATGCTGCTTGTAAGGGCAAAGCAAAAATCTTTTTTTTAAATACAGATTCTAACTCTCCAAACATTGTTCTAGCCAACTGTACAATCGAAATTCCCTAAATCGTAACTTCATTTTTCGACTTTTGGCCAGCTTTTTGGGTTTTTGCCCCACTGTGCTGTGGTGCGAACAGAATATAAAAATAGCAGTTTTATGACCGCGGTTTTGATATTCGCGGAACCTAACCCTCGTGAATGTTAAGGAATTACTGTACTTCATATTGAATTAGTGTATTTTTTACGTAATTGATTACATAATTTTGTAATATTTTTTTCACCTTCATATCCTCTACTTTCACATTCAAATGTTGCGTCAACTGCCTGCAGGACCGGCCAACGTATTAACTATATCATGAAAAGGAAGTGCATATAGAAAAATAAGTATAGTTAAAATCAGGCGATTTTAGATGTTGTTACACTTTAGTCCCGCGTTTCCCGACCTTTTTCCTTTCACGGATCCCTTCCTAGAAGTACTCTAATTTTTCATAAACAGGTCTCTTCATACACCCCCATTTCATTCAACTAGATAAAGCACACCTGCTTTTTGTCATTGGTAATCTTCTTATCACAACTATACAACAAATTACAAATAGATATAAAATATTTTGTCAATTCTAACATTTTTCTGAAATTACTAACCATTTTGTGATTTCCACCAATACTGATATTATTTTCCGTAGCTTAGATTGTGAACCCACTGCCTTAGACTATTAGAGAATACTGTTGCAAGAAATATGTTCTCGTGTTTCATAAGCTCTGAAATATAAGACCACAGAATTTATGAAATAATATAGATAATTACTTGCAAAAATTTAAAATTCACACCACAAAAAGTATCTCAAAATCTTGCTTTTGATTATAAATGTCACGCTTTGCACGTACTTCTTCATCTTTTTGTCATGTGCTTTAAAGAAATTGCAGGGTATTATCAAATCTGCAATTAAAACATTTAGAGTATCATGTTCATTTTACGAAAAGTTTCTTTCGTTTATTAACCGAAATTAACCTATGCAAATTTTGAAAACGAGATTTTATAAAAGAATGTATGTGCTGTTCTGTTTAACCCCTTGAGGGGGAAGCAATAAGTCTCTGTAATAATGAATTCTCACCGGAAAACTAAAAAAATTTTATTTTAAAATATGAAAAGGCGATTTTACAACATTTTGCCACAAAAGTTAAAAATATAAAACTTCGTTAAAAGTTTCTAGTGAGAATCCCATTTAAATTAGGTGGGATAAAATATATCCTACAGCCCCTCAAAGGGTTAACAAACCTTTTTCTAGCTTTCCAGGCATCTCATAATGCCTTCTATCCAAAACATTTTTGAATTGGTTCTCTGTAATATTGAAATCTCACCGGAAAAATCGAAAAATTTTATTATACGAAAAAATATTACTTACCGATATCTTTTGTCCTATGTAGTTCAAACAGTTAATACTTTTTGGTGAAAATACTTTTTGATACAGAAAAACAAATAGTAATTGGATGGAGCAATGTCCGAAGAGTAGGGAGGGTGGATCAGATTGGCTATTTCGAACGCAAGGAGTTTGTTTCTCTCTTTTAACTCTTTAACCCATTAACGCCCAGCGTCCTTTTTTGAGGACGGTTACAAAAACAGCAAGAAAGCGGCTTTCCCACCAGTAAAGAGGAAGTTAAACATATACCTTATTTCACGAGACAGAATCCTCGATAAATTTAGATAAAAGTTAATTTGCTTTTAAAAGTGGTGGGAAATACAAAATTTAAATTTTAGCGAATAAAATAATTCGGGCGTTAATGGGTTAAAGGACAAAGCATTTTCATTGCTAAGATGTTGAAATAAATGAATGACACCGGTAATTGCGAATACGCATATTTGTAAATAATAAAAATTGAATTTTTTTTTAAATTAAAATTCTTGTGTCTTTGTTGAATATCGGAATTGAAATTTTGTGGTTTCGTAGAGGAATTACTGAACGTTAAAGGGTTAAAGATTGTTCCGAAAAGTTTCTTTTGCATTCAAGTGCTATTTTTTAATTTAAGTAGCACCATTTTCTACAAATAGAAATGTTTTATTCACACAAGAAAGAAAAATTTTGTAAGAAAATATTGATGTTCAGTTGGCGGACTATTTCGGAGCCCTCTAAGTAGTATAACAAAATTGATGAATTACCAACGTAGTTAAAAATTTATCGTGGAAGAAATGTTAACAAAATCTTTTATCACCACTAATTCCAATCAATAAATTTCGTTACAGATTTTTACTGCAAATGCTGCATAAATACGTTTGTTTTTTTGGAAATAAAGGTGTAAAGGATTTTTAGCTCAAATTTTTTTCGCGAATTTAGAATTGGTATGTATTATATTACCTATATAATAAGTATAAAATATAATAATGGTAATATTGCGGAATTTTCAAGTTCTAAATAAATAAATCAGATTTTCTCTCATAAGCCAATCATTTTCACAATGCAAAAAAGGGTTTCTGGTAGAAATAGTTTAAATGTAAGTAATTCGCTATAAAGTTTGATTACAGTTGAAGAATATGAAATGCACGCATGAATGTATCGCAGGGTGTTATAACATAATTTCATACTTATAAATATCATGACAGATTTTCTCTAATAAAAAAAAAGACAGTGATGATTTGAAGTACCACATATGCACATCTGACTTTTTATAAATATGAATTATTTATTATGTGTCTCGGGCACATAAAAGGCTCATCGGGCCATATGCGGCCCACGGGCCGCACTTTGAGTATGCTGGTATAGAATATACTCTATTGATAGAGTGTTAGCATAGTATAGCAATTCACGTTGGTAGTGTGATAGCACGTTTCACCAGTAGCGGCTCGTCAGGGAGTGCTGCATCAGATTTTCGCACCACTAAAATTTGGAAGAATCTTTTACATTATTTATTTGACAAATTTTATTGATTAAAGAGAATTGAAATTACTATATAATTTTAGTGATGTGGATAAATTGATGCAGCACCCCCTGAAGAGTTGCTACTGCGTTTCACCAGAGTTCCTGAGTCTGAGTCGTGGCTTTTCCTATTTTGGATAATTTCTACTAGCAAAATAGGCTCTTTGCAGTTTGATTAAATATCTGAATCTTATAAAACATAGTGATGTCGGAAAAACATCTAATTTTGTTTTTATAAAGGACTAATCCTACTTTTTCATACAATTAAAATAGATGTTATTAAAACGCCCCCCCCCCTTAAAAAAAGAAATTCAAATTAATAATTTTTAAATTATCGAGTTTAATTAGTTTCTCTAAAAATTATGTGTTATTTATTTTCCTCGTCAATTTTTGCAGTTTAGCAGCCCTCTCTCCCCACAAAAAAAGAAACAAAAAAATTTTTCGTAGGTTTTGATTTAATCCCTAATTGTTTTACTTATTATTATATTTACATTTTATTCATCTATTGATTCACTTATGCATAAAATACGTGGAAAATTCAATTCGTTCTCACTGATCATATCGGATTTTCTCCAGCTGCCGATTAAAGAACCAGTTTCAGTTCGATATATCACGTAATCAATGATTACAGGCGACATGTTCGAAGGTTAAGAACTCGAAGAAAAACTTTATTTTCGCTCTTTCAATTTTTTCCAGAAATTGATTAACGCTGACTGTATTGTTTCTTTTTAAAACACAGAAGGATTAGGCCTTAATAAAAAAAATAAAAAAATTTGATTAAAGGTTATTTTATATGAAAGCAAGTAATAACTGCAACCGTAATTCCATGTTGCACGAAATCATTAGGAAGAATCGTCTGCAATTGAAAAAAGAATATTATAATTGATGTAGTATATGTGTTTTTGATGCTTCTTGTTAATTCATTTTCTTTTGTGATAAGCCATCGGTTAAGTCAAGGATTATACGCAAAAATCCATGAGAAACAATTTGTGAAAAGCGTGATTTTTTTCGCCTTGGAACATTATATTATTTGGTTGTTTGAAGGTCACAGTTACCCTCAAAGATCAAATTCAGATAAAATGGTTTGCGTGTGGAGATATTTACGTGTAATACATGAGCACGCAAACTATATTTTTATATTTAGATGCTATTTGCCATAATATCTTCTGTAATATGGGATACTTATAATGAATATTTAACATTTGCGTAGATTATGCATTGAGAATATGAATATTGCATTATAGATCCGAACTTTTGTATACATGAATTTTTCTTTTGGGAGGTTTGTTGATCATTTCAGAATCTATTCAATTTATCTAAACTGAAAAATGTAATTTTAAGTGTATTCTTTAATTGCTTTTACTTTGTTAGTAATAAGGTGTTATTGCTTTTAATATTTTAGTGACATATTTATTTGTTATGTTCCATCATCGTAAAAAACCCACTATATTTATAATAAAATACCCGTAATAATAATAAGAAACTTTGTTAGTTTTTCAAAGCGGTTATTGTAATGTGTAGAATATAACCTCAAAAACCGAAACAAAGTCGGATTTTAAAAGACTCCAAATTTCTGAAAGAATATCAGAAATACTTCCAATATTCTTAATGTGCCTTTAGTCAAAATTTAATTCAGAACCAAGCGATAATTAGGCTTTAAAAAAAGAAATATTTAAAAAAAAAAAAAACTTACTTTAATTGAATTTTTTTATGAGACAAACTTAAATAATAATAATAATAATAAGGAACGAAGTTTTCCCCTTCATGATGTTTTTCTTTTTACTCTTCGATACATCCTTTTTTGTAGAAAACTGCATTACTTTTTCTTTCTGTTTTTTAATGTAAACTGTTCTATGATCCGATTCTATACTAAGCATACAACGTTTTCACAAAATCTGTCTAAATGTTTTATCAAGACTACTTTAAATGCGACAGACAAATTTAACCCTTTGCGGCGCAGTGGTTTCATAGATATACCACTTAATTTTAATTCCTAAACGCCACATTGGCACCGGAATTCTTTTTGAAAAATTACTCTTTACTGAATGCGCGAAATATAGCGTTTTGTTATTTACAAATAACGTTGTTTCCTAATTCCGGTGTCAGTCATTAATTTCAACAGTTAAGCAATGAAATTGTCCTGCGCCGCAAAGGGTTAAAAGCAACATTCCCTGATTTCGAAAAGGAATTCGTAGGGGCTCTAAGAAATAAATTAAAACTTCCAAAACTACAAAGAAGAAAAATACCTGTTTTTGACCTGCTATTTTTCATTGCTCATAGCCGTAAAATAACTTACAATTACCTCTTTTAAAGAAAGTTTAAATAAAAAAAATTGTAAATAATTGCTAAATAATTTTAAAAACAAAAATATATGCTTTTATATCAGGTCGAATTAAAAAGTTAAAATTTTTTTTTCAATTGCAAAGTTAAGGTTTTCATATGTGTTTCAGTGATTGTCATGTGTCTAGGGTATCAGGTGACTGTTAATTTTTTTATTTGCTTTTGATCCGTTTATCCGGCTTTTTTCTTTTGATCCTTTTAAGCGGCGACTTTTAAAATTTCAGAATTGTCATCGGTTTTTAATAAGTGTGCAACGTTTCAATTTATTCTGACGTCTTAAAGTGGTTGCTAATAGCGTTCAAAGATTCCGTTACATACATGCAGGTGAAGCTAATAAAAGCGTGTTGAAAATAATTTATATTTTATAGTTTATCCCTTCTTACCAGGGTGGCGAGTGGTGAGGAAAAAACACAGCCCAAAAAAAGAAGGAATTACCAGTATTTTCTTATAGATAATACTCGATATAATATAAAAAGATTAAAAAAGTCGAATTTCTCTTAAGTAAAATACTGATATTAAACACTTTTTTCGACTGTGTTTTTCTCGGACCAATCGCCATCCTGCTTACTTAAAATAATCTATATAAAAAATCAAGAGCATATCCACGAGTAACACTGACATTAAATTAATTTTGGCAACCACCTGATCAATTCATCTTAAATTTCAGTAGAAATCCACCAAGATGACTTTTTGTTTTGAAATAATGGTAAAGAAAATAAATTGCTTATGTAGAAAAATTAACTGCGTTCAATTTAGTTTAAATTTTATGTGACACTATTTTCGAACAGTAGTCTGTGATAAAGTATTGTAATGCATGTATAAACATTTAGGATAAATTTTTGTCAGTAAATAACACATATAAATTTAAAAAGTACAAACGTTTCAATATTGCTACATCATGAGCAAAATAGGCCGAATAATTGGCGAGGATTTAGTGCCAACATTCTTTTAAAACATGCTTGCGTCCAGCTGTTTCTGACGCATACTTTGAATTAGTATAGTATTAATTACAAAATGTTTTCAATTGCATTAAAAAGATTATTACAATTTTTTTTACGATGCATTATTACGTTTTAATTTACTCGCCTCTATTTCTTCTGAATATCTATTTACAGTACCGTGTTTAACCCCTTCGCGACGAGAGCCTTTTACGAAATGTTTAATGTTTTGTCATTGCATTTTAAAAACAGAAATTTGTGCTTTATTGAACGAGAAAATGCTCCGATTAAATAAGGCAAATTTTTCAGAATAATTTTCCTGGTGGTGATAGACAAGGATTCTTAGCCTTTTACGAAATGTTTAATGTTTTGTCACCGGATTTTAAAAACAGAAATTTGTGCCTTATTAAACGAGAAAATGCTCCGATTAAATAAGTCAAATTTTTCAGAATAATTTTTCTGGTGATGATAGACAAGGATTCTTAGCCTTTTACGAAATGTTTAATGTTTTGTCACCGGATTTTAAAAACAGAAATTTGTGCCTTATTAAACGAGAAAATGCTCCGATTAAATAAGTCAAATTTTTCAGAATAATTTTACTTGTGGTGACAAACAAGGATTCTTAAGCCTTTTTGCGGCACGTATACGTGTCGCTCGTCTCCAAGGGTTAAACACATCAAACATGGCAAATGATGCACGTTCATACTATAACTATTTCTTATAAATAATCAGATTATAGTGCAATAGTTGTAGCACTATTATTCAAAATATAATGAATACAAAATCCATTACGATTATATATGTTGCAGCCAATTTTATTAAGTCGTTATTATTAATAGTAACCTGTTATTATTAATAATAACCAAATGATATCTACGGAGACCGGTTAATAGGATAAATTTGTGAGGATTTATCAATTTATCAAGGTTGATAAATGTAATAAATTTATAATATTTATTACAATAAATATTGAAAATATATTTATTTTTAACTCGTTAAGCTTGAGATCAGGGATGAGATTTCCGCTTTTTTGGACACCAGTATAATCTTAGAGAAAATGGTGTTCTCTTAAATCACAAAAATGTTCCGATTAAATAATATAGTATTTTCTCTTAGATTTTACTGGTGTGCTAAAAGGCGGAAATCTCATCCCTGCTTGAGATTTATGTTTTTATATGCTTTTTTTTTTCTACATATTCATTGGTAAAGGTATGCATTTCAAAGCTGTATAATTTATTCTTTAAATATTTCAGTGTTTAAATTTTTTATTTAATTCTTTCAGTAATTATAAAAGTAATTATTTTAAATTGTTTAGTCTTTTGCGTCTTATTAATAGAACAAGTCTTTTGAATGAGTATTATTGTCTTTTAACAATTATTT
This sequence comes from Maratus speculifer, assembly GCA_964019185.1. Lineage (NCBI taxonomy): Eukaryota > Metazoa > Arthropoda > Arachnida > Araneae > Salticidae > Maratus > Maratus speculifer. The sequence goes on from OZ025303.1 coordinate 148,761,293, forward strand.
TTTTTTATAAGACTCAGAGTTATGATATTACTAGGGCTGCTACTAGCGACTGTTTTTTAACGCTAACTGGCACCACTTTCTTTAAACAGAAATCCTTTATATCAATTTCGATAACATTTGCAAAAGAATATATTTAAAAAGTTCTATCAGAAAAAATACTGGTACTAACAGAATATAAAAATAGTCGCCTGTGGCAGCTCTGTAGTACATCTTTTTATAAAGTCTATATCCGTTACTAAGCTTAATTAAATATATTAACCCTTTCTGGGCAGTGTGTCTACTCCGGACACACTTTATTTTAATTCCAAACTTAGAACGGCACCAAGAATATTTTAAAGAAATTTCGCTTTTACACTGAAAGCATGAATTTAGGAATTCTTAATTTCTATAAAAGTTGTTTTTAAATTCCGGTGTCAAACAATAATTTCTAATTTTATGAGCAGAATTTGCCCGCGCCGGAAAGGGTTAACTGAATTTCATCGGTAATTATTAATAATAACAGGTAAATTTGATTAATATGCAGCATTTATTAAATTAACCAAGAGACGTGGTTATTATTTATATTTAACGAATTTATCAAATTAACCATAACATATTAATTAAATTCAATAATACGGAAATAATATGACTACTTCTTGAATAGGACGTCATCTGAATGGTATCCTAGAACCATTACTTATTATGGGATTATCATCAAATTAATTACAAGTGATCGAAATTAATATAATAAAGAAGGCTTTTATTAATATATTTTTAAGTTTTGATTCAATTTTCACAAAATTGAAAAAACTCGACAAAATTCTGTAGAAATTATGTACATTAAAACTCAAACTATCCTGTTGGGCAGTTTTTCCTCTCTTATAGATGCACAGATGGGTAAGCAGAAGAGCGGACTAGACGTACAGATGCAGATTCCCAAAATTTTAATCAGTCAGTGGCTCCTAAACTCAAACACTCTACTCACCATCAGGGCTTAATTTCTATTCAAAACTAAGAAGCAACGCCAGACAATGGAGAAACAATGCGAATTTCGTCAAATATCGCAATAGAAAAGCTTGTTTTTTCAAAGAATCGCAAAAAACGCACTATAAGCTATTGAAACTTTCGTCAAACAATAGCGGTAAAACGCGATTTTCGTCAAACGAATGCGAAGAAAACGCCATTTTGGTTAGAGAATCGGTAAAAAACACGCGTTTTTTGTCAGAGGATCGCGAAATAACGAGGGATTCTTGCAGACGATAGCGCAAATTTCGTCAAATGTTCGCAAGGAAAAACACAAAATTCGGCAAAGGTTGATATTTAGACGTCAAGTCAAAAAATTTAGTCTCCACGTGGTGATTGGCGATCGTGAATCTGCACCTATAACTTAATGTCGAATATACATTCTATGTATTCATATAATTACGAACGCATATAAAAATCTATTAAAAGGGCGGATTATTCTTGCGTTACATCAAACCAAAAGTGATAAATGTCATTGCAATCGAGAATATAAAACTTTTTATTAATATGTCAATTTCGTAACTATGTTACAACTTTAAAAATCTTTTGTAAAACAAAACGGAAAAGATTACTAAAGTTGAAGTAAACACTAACCTCATCATAGACATGCTTTTTGCCGTGGGGAATGTTTAATTTCTTTTTCAAAGATGATATTTGAATATATATTTAACCTTCATTTTCATAAGCCAAATTCATTTGAGCTAAATAGGTTAATTAAATTTATCCGAAACCCATCACATAGCATCATTCAACAACAAAAAAGTTACATAAGAAAGGATTATGTCATTAATCACATGCGAGTATAACCTAATATGAAAAGGAAGAGTCTAATTAACTTCATAGATTAAAAGCTTAGAGCTATTCGTATCTCGTTAAGAAAATGATAGTCAAAAGTAAATGGAAGGATGAATTAAGCTTTTGTAAATTATAGCTTATATGCATACAGAAATACTCTAAGAAAAAGATATTAAATGTATAAACACTTAACCCCTTGAGGACTTTACCTCGCCTTTAGGCGCTACATATTTACATAATCAGAAGTGCAAAAATCTAGGCCAGCAGGCAATTTCTCACCACAAAATTTATTTCGTTTTTCTTCGTCTAATATTTCGTGTAAAATTCCTGCTAGGATGCTATTAAATTTTGAGCGAAAAAAACTTTAAAATTTTAGTGATGAGAGACTACCCTCTGGCGCCTAGATTTTTGCACCCCTGTACATAATTATGAACGCACCTAAAAAGGGATTTTTGTTTCCAATGCAAGTTAAATGCATATTACGAAAACTGCAATTTGAAAAGTACTTATGATACAGTTACAGTAATATGTTACAATTCTTTCAGTGCAAAATGCACTTTTTTATGGATTTTTTTAAAGACAATAAAAGCATTCGATCTTTTAAAGAACTAGCCCCCCATTTCAAGAATATTGCATTGAAAAATACGAAGAAAAACCATCATTTTGATACAATTACAGAAGACTAGTTTAGTTTTATAATTTTTCAAATGCATGTTTTCTTTTGAAATGACATCAGCTGCATTCATTAAAAACAGTCGAGTTTTAGGACAATTTAGATCAATCTGTAACTTCAAATATTCAAATAACCCTTTGCGGCGCGGTGGTTTCATAGATATATCACTTAATTTTAATTCCCTAAAGCCACATTGGCACCGGAATTTTGTTTTAAAAAATTACGGTTTATTGAATGCGTAAAATATAGAGTTTTCCTATTTACAAATACAGCTGTTTTCAAATTCCGGTGTCAGTCATTAATTTCAACACTTAAGCAATGAATTTGTCCTGCGCCGCAAAGGGTTAAAAAAGAAATTATTTTACAGGTTTCACAGGCTCCAATTGATTTATGGGATTTTATATGTTTTAGTGTCTGAAAATTCGTGAAGTACTATTCGATGTATCTAAAAATATATAATTTTTTCACTAACCGCTTATCTGATTTGTCCGTACATCATACGGGCAATGTGTTTTTGTCAATCATGATTTGCCTGCACCCCTTGCGGGCTTCCATATTCCAATCAGAATTATTATTTTCACCAGTAAATTTTTATTGTAAATTTTGCATTATTTAACCCCTCAATCGTCGCGCCCGAGACATTCACGGGCTGCAAGCTTCACTGTTTTTTTTCAGAATTGTATGATTCCCACCAGTTTTATAAAATAGTGCAATTGGTTTTATTCTGGTATCAATTTTACTTGTCTTTAGATAAGATGAATATCTTTTTTTTCAAAAAAATGGTGGCAATAATGAATTTGAATTTTTAAACCGTAATTTACCGCGACCGTTAACGGGTTAACCCTTTAACGATCATAGCATTTTCATTGCTAAGATGTCGAAATAAATGAATGACACCGGTAATTAAGAACAAATATATTTCTAAATAAGAAAACGTGATTTTTCGCATACAAAATAAAAGGGATATTTTTAGATAAAAATACCGGTGTCAGTGTTGCGTATCGGAATTAAAATTTTGTGGTTTCGTGGCGAAACCAATGAACGTTAAAGGGTTAATCCGAAAATTTTTATGATTAAATTACACATAAATTTCTGTTTTGAAAAACATGTGACGCAAGATTTAAAATTCTGTGAAAGACAAGAAGTAAAAATAAGCATTTTTAGAAAGTTTTTTTCGGAAATATTGATCATTTAAGTAGTTAACCCGATTTTGAAGAAAAGAGAAAAACGTTGTTAATAACGGTGATTGGCATTGTATAGGTAAAAACTTTAGTTATGGCAAAGTGAATTCTGGGGATTAAAATTAGTTTTTGGGAGAATGCGAGTATTGCTATCAGGAACATGAAGTCTGAGCTTATATATAAAAAAATAAACGATTTTGATTATGTTAAAGGGTGGAATCAAAAAGGTCAATCCTTATCTACCTTAAAATAGCAAATAAAGATTTTGTGCAAAAATGTTTAAAGATATAATACCAACGATTAAAAATGTACAAATAACGTATGAAAAGGTAGTAAACAGGTGTTTCGAATCTACTATCGAGATTCTTCATCATGGCCAAACTCAGCGAGCAAGAAAAAGTTCAGTTGGCTCAGCTTTGCTTTTTCTAGCTCGCTGAATTTTGCACTGATGAAGAATCTCTATAGTAGATTCGAAACACTGTTTATTACCTTTTCATACATTATTTGTGCATTTTTGATAGTTTGTTTTCTATATTTAAACCTTATCTGCCTACCTCCTTTTTTTGTAAAATATTTATTATGAGGTTTTTAAATCAGAATTATTTGAGTAAAAACAGGGTAGTTGTCAATTTGGAAAAAAAAATTCACATCAGAAAACTCTGACTCTTTTATTTAACCTCTTACAGAAAGAGTAACCGGTATACGTGCCGCGTAAAGTACTTATAATCCTTAATTATTCTCACCTATAAATGTTTATTGTAAATTTTGCTTTATATAGTCTGCGCATTTTTCTGATTTAATTAGGTAAAAATTTCTGTTTATAAAAACCGGTGATAAAGACTAGAAATTCTGTAAAGCAGAGGTTCCCAAAGTGTGCTCCGCGGAGCCCTTGGGGCTCCGCCTGAACTTACCAGGGGCTCCGCGATGTTTCAGGAAAATAAACAAAACATGAAAGGAATTATCATATTGTAATTAAAAGGTTTCCAAAAGTATGTAGAAATTTGTGTGTGTGTGTATCAAAAATAAGTGTATCTATGACTGGGTTCAAAAATGCAATGATACACACCTAAGCAGTTAACATACGCATTTAAAATGTATCTACTTTCTGTATAATATTTCTGGTCTGAATTGCTTTATTTTATACTTCTGCTCTAAATGTGTTTTAAAAATTCGATTTAAAATAAGACTACAAGAAATAGTATTCTGAATTGAATGCACAACGTGAATCGAAAGAGAAAAGTCCCGCCAGTGCTGTTAACTCTGATTGCCGAACAAAAGTGAGAAGAGTTTAGTTCTTTGGAGTCCCGCCTATTTATACGTTTATTCTTAATTCTTATTAAATACCTAACTCTTACTAAAATGTTTTTAAATGACCATAACGTTAAGTTTGAAAAAATATATATATCAGAAAGTATTCAAGATCATCCGGAAGCTCTGACAAATTCATTTATGCATGACTTTCTAGCTGCTCAAAATAATATGTTGAACGATTTTAAATGGATACTAAATCCATTCAGTGCAAAAACAAAACCACACAGCTTAAGCTCTGAGGGAATACGAAACTCTCATTGATTTAACATCTCAAAGCGATCTAGAAATCTCTTTTCAAAGCAAGTGTATCACAGAATTTTGGTGTCATTTGACAGATCAATACAAAATCTTGTTAGACAAAGCAAAATTAATTTTACTCCCATTTTCAAAGACATGTCTGTGTGAAGCAGGAATCTCCACTTACACAAGTATCAAAACAAAATACAGAAACCTGTTAAATGCAGAACCAGACATTCACTTACTATTGTCGAAAATTGCACCAGATAATAAAATAACTGTCCAAAATAATTTAAGCACATTTATCATTCTAAACTTATATATATATATAATTGTTCGTCAAACTTATGCAGAATAATAGTTTTAAAAAAAACTACAGGCATTTAACATTTGTATATGTTCCATATTGTATTATTTTTATTTTTGGAATTTTAATTCCCTTAAATATTTATTATCATTAATTTTTACTTATTTAAATCTTCTATCCAAGTTTTCAAAATCGTATTTAATTTTTAAAACAATATCTGTCGCTTAAAAAGTCTTTTAAAAAAAGATCTTATATAATTTAAAATCCTTCTCTCTTCGTTGTCATTTGTGTGTAATGTGTGTATATATTTCTTTTTATTTTTATACGTTTAATTTTTTAAAAATCTGTTTATGTTACTTGCATTAATTTTTAGTTATTTAATTTTTTATACTGTTTTTTATAGTAAAATAATGTTTGTCGCTGAAAACATATTTTCATTGTATCTTCTATCATTTAAAGACCTTTATTAAATCCATATTACATTTGTGTACATTGTATATATGTATTTTTTATTTATATAAATTTAAATTATTCTTTATTAATATTATTTATACATTATTTTATTAATTAATATTATTAACCTTTAAACTATTTAATCTCTAATATTTATGCTGTTTGTATATTTAAATTTTCTAAACGTTTTTCTCTGTACAACAACGTTTGTCGATTAAAATGCCCTTTCATGTAATATTTTGTATTATTTAAGAAACCCCTCATTAGATATATTTATGTACGTTGTGCATATAGTTCTTTTCTTTACGTAACTTTAATTGCTTTAATCTTTTTATTATATTTTTATAATAGTTATTTAAATTTTCTATGCTGTTTTTCATAATTGTACTTAATTTTAAAAGCAATGTGTATTGCTGAAACGGGAATTTTTTTTTGCATCTTGTATCTTTTTACAACCCTTCTTTAAAATTTTCTTTTAATTGGTTTCTGCCACATTTCCAATCAGAAATAAGTCTGTAGCAATTTAAAATATAAACGTTGGTTCTTTACATTTGTCATCACATTACGAATTTAAAATTTTGCTCAGCTCCAACCATTATTTAGACTTTTTGTCAATGAGTATCCGCTCTGACATAAATTCAATCTCACCCATGTATCCCATTGTATTAGAAACATTTCCCTACTAGTTGCAGTTCGTTAAACGCCTTGAAGGGTGGTAGGATACATTTTATCAAACGAAGTCTCACCAGAAACTTTTAACGAAATGTTATATTTTTAACTTTGGTGGCAAATTGGTAAAAAAATTCCGTTTTTTTTTATATTATTGCTTGCCCCTCAAGAGGTTAACATGTGTAGTTTTTAAATACATGTCTGTTTTGAGGAAAAAACAATGACGAAAGAAAGTTTCTTTTAAAGCTGTAATTAAAGCTCGGTTCACACACTCTTAAGCCACGCCCCAAATTTTAAAGACTTTTTAAACAGTAATCACTGAAAACTATCTTCAAGCTAATCAATCGTGAATTCATTTATGAAAATTTTATGCCAACATTCTAAAAAGTATTTTTTAGCATGAACAAGCTGCAAACAAAATAGAATTCTGTCGAGCTTATTTTTTTCTATTATACTTTGCTTGGTTATGCATAAAATACGCTCCAAATTTTTTCGACTTGAGAATCCTGTATAACTTTTATTTACGAATTATAACAGCATATGACAATCCTCGCAGCGATTGTCTTCGTTTATTGGGACATCTTTGATTTTGCTCAGAGGCATTTTTTTCGTCCGCATTTACAATTTGCTGTAAACTTACATCGTAAATTTCCCCATATTTTATTTTTGATGTCTTTGCCTGCTTCTGCAAACGGGATAGGATGATAAACATTATGATGCACATTGAATTTAATAGCTGCAGCATTTATGACATTAGAGCTTAGTTTAAAAATTTTCAAATATCGTTTCAAACATTCCAGTATAGTGTTGCGCTCAATATTATTGATTTCTTTCTTCAGAGAATTTTCGAAATAATCATTTCTTTTCTTTTTACTTACAAATTCGAGTTAACATTGCTTCTGAGACCTAGCATAAATAGTTATAATAATTCTAGTATAATTTTACTGGTGTCGATCTACTAAACTGCATCAGAAGTTATTTATGACTCCACCTACTTGAAATGTCGCAACTAATTTGGGATAAAATTTTCAACCTAAATGTTGCAACTAATTTGGGACAGAGGGAGTAATAGTTTTACGTAAGCCCCAATGTAATATATAATCCAAACATGGTTACCATTTCGATCTTTAATTCCGAGTTCATACTGGAAATTCATACTGAATTCAGAATTTCTGTATCAGCAAAAAGCAAAATTGAAAACTTTGGTCCAATGTTAAAAATTACTGGCTCGAATTATTATTCAACATAAGTTTGCTCCATATTTGCTCCATAGGCATAAAAAAACATTAATTTGTAAACCACAGAATTTAGTAGGGTTCAGGGGCTCCGCCTTAAAATTTTTTCCCAAAAAGGGCTCCGCGAGCCCGAAAGTTTGGGAACCGCTGCTGTAAAGGAATCTTGTGCTGAAAAGATTACAATTGAACAAAGATTAAAGATGAACACGCGATTACTGAAAGTAAAAATTCTTTCGGAGTTTCTAGCGTGAATTTGAAACTTCTAAATAAAAAATGGAGGACAACCTGCAGCCTTAAATAAAGAGTTATTTTTGCATTGAGAATAATAATAAAACAACCTTATTTTACTAATCGATATGAATTAACATGATTTATATTATAGTGTATATAATAATGACCAGTTGCTTGTTATGGCTGAATGCGAGACTGCTAGTAATTACTCGATAAATTTGAAACAATTGTATTCTGATTTTCGGTACTATTAAATTTGTAAATTAAAATCATACTTATCATATCGTGGGAATGAAATTATAGAAAAGTATTTGTACCTATGACATAGATACAAGCATTGTTGTTGAAATTCACAGTTTCACAGAGATATACAAAGCCATTACCAAGGCTCCGGCTTTATGTACACCAATATTATTTTACAGAAAATGTCGTTGTTTTGAATCGCCGAAATGCTCCAATTAAATAAAACAGCATTTTCTTTATTTTAATTCTAGTATATGAAAAGCCGGAGATTTCGCAGCTCTGTAAATAGTACCCTAATTTCCTGCGTATAATCCGCGGATCAAACAATCATTTTTCGACCCAGAAATTTTATTAAATAAAATATAACTTTTCAGATCGCCGTAAATATTTGCCTTCATTTACAAAATAAAATTTCTGGGTCGAAAAAGAATTGTTTGATCCGCGGATTATAGGCAGGAAATTAGGGTAGTTAAAAAAAATATATGTGTCAAGAAACTGCTAATTTCTTCTTCTGCGTTTGAAGATTTCATATTGTCTTTTTAATTTTTTGTTTCCATCACAAGTCTAGAACCAGTTTACGAATAATGTAGTCTTTTTCTTTTCTTTTCTTATTTTATTTATTTATTTATTCATTTACTTTTACGAGAGCATATGTTATAGGCATAGGGAATACATACCGAGTATACATTATATCTTTTTTTACATAACAGATTAAACACGGAGCTTTTTTAACATAGAGTTTATATGGTATACTCCACCGTACTCCTTCTCCATATCCTTTCATGAAAACGAGAACGAGTTCTTTCTTTAAAATTTGCAAAGCTGTCCTTACGGCCAACTCTTTCAAGAACAAGATATTTCGATGATCATGTTACACAGAAACTTGGACTTGGATGAGATAGTTTTCAGAGTGCCTGGAGAGATCGACTCCTTACTTCTAGTAGAGAAATGATACATGGAACAAGTCAAGTCATAGCCAAAGTCTGACAAACAGAACGTCAGAAACAATAGGGTGGGGAAGCCGGGTCCCAAGAAAAGCAAAGGCCCTTTAAGGGCATCATACAAAATAAATAAAATAGATGAGAGTATAAATAAGAGAAATAAGAACATTAACAATATTTTCAAACGTATTTAAATAGTACAATTTACAAAATAGAGATTAGGAGATGGTGAACGTTCAGGAAGGAAAACCCTATCAATGAGATAAAAACTAGGAAAAATTATCCTGGGTCGACGTTTCCAGGGAGATGTAGGGTTGCTCGTGGTTGTCTCTAACGAGCGTTTACATCATAATTTGAAATATTATACAAAGCAGGATTTGGGATAGAGGGAATATTGTCAAAAAATTTTATGGCTTGACTTTTGATAACAGAACGAATAGGAGGAATATTAAGATCTGAATGGATAACAGTATTTCTGCGATACCAAGGAGAGTGAACAATAGCACGGAGAGTCTTGTTCTGAATTACTTGAATTTTTTGCAAATCGGTTTTAGCAGCTGAACCCCAGATCTGAGCGCAATAAAGAAGTATGGGACGAAGTACTGTTTTGTATAACCGTACCTTATTGCTCATACTCATCTCATGACTGTACAGGAGATGAGCGACGTCTTTTTTTACTTTGTAGAACTTCTGGACGGTATAGTCGATTTGCTTGCACCAAGTGAGAGTGCTGTCCAGGAATACACCCAGATATTTTACCTCCCGTCCGAAGGTAAGGTTACACAGGAACTGAATATAATTTATTTCACTCTTTTTAAAGTATCATATACTTTTTCTGGTAGATTTTCAGAGTTTAAGAATTATTTAAAAAAATATATCTGTTTTAAAGATGTTTTGTGGAAGTTCTAGTGAAGTTGAAATTCACAATTTCACATAAGAATCCAAATAATTATTTAAAAAAAAAAAAAAAAAAAAAAATCTGTCAAGAAACTGCTAATTTCTTCTACTGCATTTGAAGATTTCACATGGTCTCCTCAATCACAATTAGATTTTATTTTTAATTTCTTGTCTCTATCACAAGTCTAGAATCAATTTACCAATAAAGTAGTCTTTTTCATTTCGTTTCTTCTTCTATTTATTTATTTATTTACTTTTATGAGAACATACTTTATAGGCAAAGGGAATGCATTATCGAGTATACGCTATATCTTGTTTTACGTAACAGATGGAATACGGAGCTTTTTTAATACAGAGTTTACACGGTATACTCCACCGCACACACTTCTTTTCATAGCGAAATCGAGTTCATCTATTAGCATTTGCAAAGCTGTCCGTACGCGTACGGCCAACTCTTCCAGGAACGATATTTTTACCGAACTTTTCGCTCAGGGAAAAATTTTTCTTTTTTTCTATTTAATGTATCATATACTTTTCCTGGTAGGTAACATTTTTCAGCGCTTAATAGTTATTTAAAAATATCTCTTTTAAGGTATCTGCCTACGTGCGGAGCACTTTTTTAAAAAAAAGGACAGTTTTGAAAAAATATAATAATTTTTAGTTCTATTGTATTACAGAATGATAAGAAAACATAAAACCCTAGCAATATCTTTTTAATATTTTTAAAAAATGGAGTTTTTAACTGTTTTTTAGCAAAATTCCATGCTTACGCCAGACAGCGTACACTCGATTCAAATAAATATATTTCAATTTCCTTTATGCTGCACACTTCTATTACATTTATCTGTGCACTGAACTAGGACTTTCACAATATCTTCAAAAATAACCAAAAAATTTCAAAATATGTAAAAAATTACATTTTTTTTTAGTAAAAATTACCATTTTTTCATATTTGAGTGCCTATAAAATAATTAAATTAACAAATATAGCTTAGATCCTAGTCTAAAGCATAGTGAGTGATATTTAAAGCATTCTTACTAAATTTCACTGAAATATCTTTAAAACTTTTTATGTAATGAAGTTTACTGCACATGAAAATAGCGAAAAAATTGATTTTCCAGAAATCGCATTTAAAGATTTTTTTTTTGAGTAAAAAACTAATATATTTAACTTTTACGCTTAAAATGTACCACATTTATATTCTAATCCCTCCTTAACTTTATTTTTAACCATTTTTAACTTCTTAGTAGCTCTTTTTGTTTTCCTGGTAAGTTTTGCTGTATATAGCGAGTAACGATTTGAATTTTTTATTCCTAGCAAAATATTATGCTTACGCCAGGCAGCGTACACTCAATTCAAATAAATATATATTCCAATTTCCTTTATGCTGCACACTTCTATTACACTTATCTGTGCGCTGAACTAGAAGTTTTACAATATCTTAAAAAATAACCAAAAAATTTCAAAATATGTAAAAAGTAATTTTTTTTTTGTAAAAATTACCATTTTTTCATATTTGTGTGCATATAAAATAATTAAATTATCTCGTATAGCTTAGATCCTAGTTCAGAGCATAGTGAGTGATATTTAAAGCATTCTTACAAAATTTCACTGAAATATCTTTAAAACTTTTTATGTAAAGTAGTTTATCACACATGTAAAAACGAAAAAATTGATATTTCAGAGACGTTTAAAAATTTCTTTTTGGGTAAAAAACTAATATATTTAATTGTTGCTGTTAAAATGCATCACATTTATATTCTAACCCTTCCTTAACTTTATTTTTAACGACTTTTAACTTTTTAGTAGCTTTTTTTGTTTTCCTGGTAAGTTTCGCTGTGTATAGTGAGTGATTATTTGAATTTTTTATTCCTAGCAAAATATCGTGCTTACGCCAGGCAGCGTACACTCAATTCAAATAAATATATTTCGATTTCCTTTATGCTGCACACTTCTATTACACTTATCTGTGAATTGAATGAGGATTTTTACAATATCTTGAAAAATAACCGAAAAATTTCTAAATATGTAAAAAAATTTCACAAAAATGACCATTTTGATGTTTATGAAAATTGCCATAATTCTTCTTCTAATAATAGTAGGAATAAAATTAAAACAGATTTGGAATCGTAAAAGATTGCTCTTTCACATAAAACAATAAAAACATTTCGGATATTTTCACCAAAGCAGTCAATTTGATGTATGCAGATACCTTAAAGATGTTTTGTGAAGGAAATTTTAGCGACTATATCGGTTATATAATAAATTTTATGACATTCAAAAGGCATTTCACAAAATTTCAAAGGAGTTTGGCGCTTAAAGTTTAGAAATGCTTTTTTTTTCGCATTAGAAATTTAATTTTTACATCGCAGATTTCTCCATCATCTTATTTAATAACAATACTTCGTGACATCTGACTGGCAGATATTTTCTAAAAACCACCAAATCGTGTTCAGGACTTCCTAAAACTTATAAATCCATCAAAAACCGGAATTCCAAAACTTTCACAAAACCAACATTTTCTTCTTGTAAAGATAGAAGAAACAGGGCTCCCAAATGGTCCGCGAACTGAACATCAGAATTTTCTTAAAGAAATTTTCTTTTTAGATTTTTCTTGCAAACTGTCAAGAAACCACTTTCAGACGTTGATTCTAGCGCAAACGTATCATGAAATTTTCTTTTAAAAAATACTGATATTCAGTTCGCGGACCATTTGGGAGCCCTGAAGAAAGTAAAAATAGCGGTCCGTGTCATGGTCCCTGTGTATACAAATTCTATATGCAGAACATTTATGTAATACACTGCTCAATTAAAGGATATTTGAAGTTTTATATAAAATAAAGATATAAACGAAATTTTTTTTGCCGAAAATAGAAGAAGAGAATCACAAATGCAAATTTTTCTGTTTTTTAAACTGTGGAGTATGCAAATTTTGAGTTCGACGTCAAAAACGTCGCTTCAACGGCAGCAAATGAAATTTGACTTTCAACTGGATAAAAGAGAATGAAGACAAGGATGATCGGCATTCAGTGATTGCTTTGTTTTGATGAGTACGATGTCTCAGCGAAGTCATTTGACAGATTCAGAAGCTTGGAGAATTCTTGGTAGGTTAGAAGGGGGCCAAACTCAAGCCGAAGTAGCGCAAGCCATTGGAGTGTCACAAAGTGTCATTTCCAGGATCTGGAACCGTTTTTTGGAGAGTGGATGTGCAGGCCGAAGACCAGGGCAAGGTCGTACACGGGCAACAACGCGCAATGAAGATCGGTATTTAGCATTAACAGCTCGTAGACACCGAAACATGAACGCTAATCTTCTCCAACAACACCTTCGCTCGGCTACAGGCACCACGATTTCAACTCAGACTGTCCGAAACCGGCTCCATGCTGTAGGTCTGTATGCTCGCCGACCGATGGTATGTGTTAGATTAACATCAAGGCATCGTCGCGACCGCAGGGTGTGGGCAACCGAGCATGTCAACTTGAGGAGAAATGAATGGAGCAATATTCTGTTTTCTGACGAGTCCCGTTTTTCTGTGCATCCGGATAATAGGCGTATTTTCATCTGGAGGGACCGTGGCAGTAGGAATAATCCTGCGTTCGTGCACGAAAGTGTCAGATTTGGCGGTGGAGGAGTGTTGGTGTATGATGGCATCTCCATTGACGGGCGCACTGACCTCTATATCATTCGAGATGGAGATCTGACTGGTCGCCGATATAGGGATGAGATCCTCAGACCTATTGTAGTCCCTTACGCTGCAACAATCGGAGATAACTTCATTTTAATGGACGATAACTGCAGGCACATCGTGCAAACCTGGTGGAAGATTTTCTTTTCGAGGAAGGAATCGTTCGAATGGAATGGCCAGCGTGTTCTCCAGACATGAATCTAATCGAGCACGTTTGGGACGCTCTAGGAAGACGAGTTTCTGGCCGCCAACAACCCCCACAAACTCTCCAAGAACTGGAAAGAGCTCTTTTGGAAGAGTGGGGCAGAATACCCCAACTCGTCAATAATAGTCTCATTGAGTCCATGCCTCAAAGGTGTTCAACGTTGCTGGCCGCCCGTGGAAACCATACCTCCTACTGAAAATGATTTTCTTTGAAGAAAACACCTTTTCTTATTCTTTTTTTCTCATATGCACAAATTGTGTTTTTTTCCTTTTGTATACAAATGCGCAATAAAATGCATTTTTTTCTGCCAAACATGTGTAATTTATTCTCATATAACCTACTATGTCTGTCGACCATGTATCAATCAGCTAAAAAGTTTCCCAGATACAAAATCCACCTAAAACTGCAATATCCTTTAATTGTTTTGAGCAGTGTATAAAGAAAAAGAAAATCTAGCTATTAAGAATTTCATTGATTCAACAGATTTTGAATCTATTCTGGTTGCCATGCTGACAATAAAGGAATAGTTGTTGGAATAAGTGTTTTAGAACTTTCTTTTATCAAAATTTTCGAAAGTAGCCTAGTTCTAGGTTAGTGATGAAAACGAAAATGCTTATACAGTTGATCTTAGTGAACTCAATTATTTACGCTTCATGAGTCATTTCTTATTAAAATACATGTGGATTTATGATATTTTTTTTAAAGGACATGGCCAAATATAATTTCATTTTTTAAATTCAGTATAAATCGGAATATGTATTGCATGTAATAAGATTACAATATTACATACCATAGATGAATAAGGTAATAAGTGATTTTAAAAATGGTTTGTTTTAGATTTTATTTTCTGATAAATTTTCAAAGTATGTTTTCAGTCAGAAATAGGTATTTGCCGGTTAGCCGGGAGCCAATTTTATATATACACACACATATATATATATATATATATATACCCATATATATAGAGGGTGTCCAGCAAAAAAGACCTCGATTTAAAAATTAAATTTCTCAAAAACAAAGATTGATAGAATTATGCTATAAACGGTTTGTTTATTAACGATTTTTGGAATTTTAATTTCTGAAATTTCGAAATTCCAAAAATTTACTTCGAAAAATCCTTAAAATATGGCACTGTAAAACCGAAAAACTCGTTCTCCGCAAACATTCTAAAACAAGGAAAACGTCAAGTCAAGCATTCTTTGCAATCAGAACATAATCTTTTCAAAATATTCACTGTTCGAAACTTCTATATAACATTTTTGCAGCATATAATACATCGCATTATTCATTACCGCATTATTCAATCGACATTTGTTTTTGAGAAATTTAATTTTGAAATCGGGTACTTATTTGCTAGACACCCTGTATATATACGTACATACACATATAAACGTATGTACAGGGTGATTCATAAAAGATGGGCAGAACTTTAAGGGGTTATAGTACACTTAAAGACAAATAATATTAAATAGGAGACTAAGGGTCCCAGACGTATTCCCAAGGAGATAGGGGGCATTAAAGTTTAGGGTCCGAAATTTCAAATGATTATAAAAAATGGAAAAATTGGTCGATTCGTTTGCGGTTTTTGCAAAAAATTTTCTTTATGCCAGTATTTTCTTGAAATAAAATTTTAAAGTTCAATTTCAAAAAAATGCCGATAGGGGGCGCTTTAGACTTTGGAGTAACAAACAACTATTTTTTAACGTTATTTTTTGTATTTCTTTAAATGATTTCAAAAGCTTAGACTTAAACTTAAATTTTGATCTAAAAATCTGAGTCCTAACGAGTAGTTAAGTAGCGTAAACTGAAATTTGAAATTTGAAACCCTTCTCCCCCCAGAACAAAAATCAGTTATTCCCGATCTTTGTGTCGTAGATTAGGCTCTAACTACTGCCGCGTTTTGCTAAAATTATTCTTTATGTCAGTATTTTCTTGAAAATAAATTTTAAAGAAAAATTTCAAAAAATTCCAATAGAGGGCGCTTTAGACTTTGGAGTAACGAACAACTATTTTATACCGTTATTTTTTGTGTCTCATTAAATGCTTTCTAAAGCTTAAACTTAAATTTTCAGCTCAAAATCTGAATCGCTGAGCGTGGTTCAGTAGCGAGGGGAGGGGGTTCAAATTTCAACTTCTGAACATAGTTCAGTTTGCACTACTTAACCATGCCCAACGATTCTGTGCTGTGATACGAGGCAAAAATACAACTTTCGTCAAGGACTGCATAGTCGGAATTCACTCATAAAGGCACTGGCACAGTTGGAAACGTCGCTCATGCAAACGTTAAAGCTCCATTCCTGACGCTAGTCACCGGGTGAAGAAGGAGACAGAAAGTATGCAAATGTCAAATGGGGAAGAAGAAGAACGCGTATGCAAAATTTCGACACGATTCAGGCATAAAAACCACTGAACGGTGAGTCAAGTGTAAGTCGCTGTAGTAATGAATCGGAAGATGGTGCCCTTCACGAATAAGGAAAAGGCTGAGATGCATTTAATTTACGGAGCGGCAGATGGAAATGGTGCAGAGGCACAGCGAATTCCCAACGGAGAGCGATCTCCCAACAGGCGGTTGCCTAACCGCAAAACTTTCGAGCGCTTGCACAGACAGTTGTGTGAGACGGGATCATTTCTCGCTTCCCGGTCGAATGCAGGTCGTGCAAAAAAGGACGAATCAGTAGTTGTTGCAGAAGCCATTCTGGATGTAGTAGCGGCGCAGCCAAGTACAAGTACACGAACAGTGGCTAGGCAGGTGGATACCTCACAGTCCATGACTTGGAGGGTACTGAAGGATGAACATTTGCTCCCGTTTCATGTGCAACGAGTCCAGAAACTGTCTCCAGGGGATTATCCAAATCGTATTGAATTCGCCCGCTGGTTTCTGCAGCAGAACGCGCTAAATCCACATTTTGGACGAACTGTGCTTTTCACCGATGAATGTACCTTCACACGTGAAGGTACATTTAACACACACAATGCACATGTATGGGATGTCAATCCACATGCTACGTATCCACATGCTCATCAGAGACGCTTTTCCATCAATGTTTGGGCAGGAATCCTCGGAGACCACCTAATCGGACCGTACCTTCTTCCTGAAGGCCTCAACGGTAAAACATACCTCACATTTCTGCAACATGTGCTGCCAGACCTGTTAAACGTTGTTCCTCCACGCATCCGGCGGGTCATGTGGTTCCAGCACGATGGAGCGCCAGCCCATTACGTACGAGACGTCCGCAACTATCTGGACATCACATTTCCGAACAGATGGATTGGTCGAGGTGGTCCTGTTGCTTGGCCTGCTCGCTCGCCAGATCTTTCACCCCTCGATTTCTTTTTTTGGGGACAATTGAAGGCTCTTATGTATGAGACACCCATTGAATCCCCCGAGAAACTGGTCGCCAGACTTTCCGCCGCTGTAGGGGAAGTGCTCGAAAAGCCTGATGTTTTCGCGAATGTTCGCCGTTCCATTCTTCGCCGTTGTTCAGCGTGCATAACCTCTGGTGGTCACAATTTTGAACATTTATTGTAATTACATGTTAATAAATATGCTTTGGTAACATAATCTCAATTTGTGTCTTTTTACCTCGTATCACAGCACACAATGTGTGGACATGGTAAACTGAACTGTGCTCAGGAGTAGAAATTTCAAACCCCTCTCCCCAGAAACTTAACCACGTCTAACGATTCAGATTTTGGGCTGAAAATTTAAGTCTAAGCTTTAGAAAGCATTTAATGAGACACAAAAAATAACGGTATAAAACAGTTGTTCGTTACTCCAAAGTCTAAAGCGCCCTCTATCGGAATTTTTTGAAAATTTTCTTTAAAATTTATTTTTAAGAAAATACTGACATAAAGAATAATTTTAGCAAAACGCGGCAGTAGTTAGAGCCTAATCTACGACACAAAGATCGGGAATAACTGATTTTTGTTCTGGGGGGAGAAGGGTTTCAAATTTCAAATTTCAGTTTACGCTACTTAACTACTCGTTAGGACTCAGATTTTTAGATCAAAATTTAAGTTTAAGTCTAAGCTTTCGAAATCATTTAAAGAAATACAAAAAATAACGTTAAAAAATAGTTGTTTGTTACTCCAAAGTCTAAAGCGCCCCCTATCGGCATTTTTTGAAATTGAACTTTAAAATTTTATTTGAAGAAAATACTGGCATAAAGAAAATTTTTTGCAAAAACCGCAAACGAATCGACCAATTTTTCCATTTTTTATAATCATTTGAAATTTCGGACCCTAAACTTTAATGCCCCCTATCTCCTTGGGAATACGTCTGGGACCCTTAGTCTCCTATTTAATATTATTTGTCTTTAAGTGTACTATAACCCCTTAAAGTTCTGCCCATCTTTTATGAATCACCCTGTATATGTATATGTATGTGTATATGTATATGTATATGTATAGATGTATATGTGTATATAACACTGGTGGCCAGCTGTATATATACGTATAAACACATACAATCGTATTGTATTCACTTATATGCATAGATGTATATGTAAATGTAACAGTGGCGTCCAGCTAGCCGAAATGTATCCAGAAATATTCCAAATAAAAATATACATGATTGAAATTTCTATTTAGCTTTTGTTAACTTTTTTCTTTGTTACCAATTACAATAGAATCTAAAATAAATATTTCATAAAACGTTACAGTCCTTTTTTGAAAATATATTTTCAGTTCAAGGGAAAAAGCTTTTTTCTTTGACCTTAATATTAAACTAATTAACCCTCGAATTCCCACAGTAGAATGAATTTCAGAAAATCCGTAATTTAGAGAATTAAACTTCAAACAAGAAAATCTAAATAGCAAATTTCAGTTTATTTAATAAGAAAATGTTTATGATTAATTAACCCTTTAACGGACAAAGCATTTTCATTGATCAGATGTTGAAATAAATGAGTGACACTGGTAATTGCGAACAAATATATTTGTGAATAAGAAAAAATGATTTTTTACATACATAATAAAATGGATTTTTCAAAATTAAAATTCCGGTGTAAGTGTAGAATATCGGAATTAAAACTTTGTGGTTTCGTAGAGAAACCAATGAACGTTAAAGGGTTAAAGCAAAAATTTCTATTTTAAATTCGTATTTAAAATGTTTGCACTGAATATGGAATGAGTGAATAAAATTATCCACTAAATTAGTAACACTAATGGTTGAAAAAAGACTACCATGAGCATTCGAGAGTTAAAATGATAAGTTAAACCATTTCAAGCTTGGATGTATTTCTTTCTTTCTTTTGTTACTTTTCGAATACATCATGGAACTATGAATAAAGAGAAATTGTCATATTCTAAACATGGATCTATTGAGTCGTTTGGATAGTCGTGCCCATTTGAGAAAATTAATTC
The DNA here is from genome assembly GCA_964019185.1 of Maratus speculifer. Classification (NCBI taxonomy): domain Eukaryota; kingdom Metazoa; phylum Arthropoda; class Arachnida; order Araneae; family Salticidae; genus Maratus; species Maratus speculifer. The sequence continues at coordinate 148,780,722 of OZ025303.1, forward strand.
GCACCGAAAACTTCTATAATTTTATTATTAGATATTGTTTCCGATATCTAACTTTTTGTAATTAATGGGCAGAATTTTCCGGTACGAATTGAATTTTCCAAACGAACTGGACTTTCCAAACGATCTAATATTAACACTAGAATTGCCGCAGCGCTCGTTTTGACCGGTAGAAAACAAAAATATTTCGATTCGAACCAGAATTTTGTTTTTAAAATAAGTTAAATCCATTTTTCTGAGAAATAAGTTTAAAGTGTACCACGGCGAAATGAAATAGTTTAGATAAAAATTCTGATGTGAAATATATTTATAACCTTTGGGCAAAATTTCCGGCGGTTTTAGTGTTAGGAAGATTAACTGACATAGCCTAAAATACTGAATCTTTAACTGTAACCATATTCAATAGAATCATTGCCACCACGACAAAATTCCACTAGTATATTTAAATAGAATATTTTTCTTTTTTTACTCATGGAAAATTTCAATAAAAATAATCCCAGAAATTCATGTTTATTTTTTTGGTGGAAGTTCACTTCTGCGATAGTAGTTCAGCCACATTATAAGAACCAAAACAACCTCCTGCCATTGTCAGTAAAAAAAGATTATAATACCTGGATAAACTTATACCACTAAAAATAAATATACATTTTTTTACCATACCTTTGAGAGAAATTTTTCATGCATAAAGCACTATATACTCAATCGGAATTTTTTATTCAATTTTACTGATGGATCATCAATGAATATCGATGAATAATCAATTTTACTAATAAAATAGACTGTTTTACAATTTAAAAACAAAAAAAAATTATTTAATTTTCAGTATTAAGTATTGTGTCACCACATTGCAATATTATTCAAATTTGAAGAGATGGTTTCAAAAGTATACTGTATCTCTTAAAGTTTGGATGTCGAATTTTCCATCACTTTGTATGTGCGTGGGAAATGAATAAGAATTTATGGCATTACTTCTACTTATATTCTAAAGAGGTTAAGCGTTTGACTTTCACGAACTCAATTTTAATTCTCAGTTTCATCTGTCATTGCTTGTTAAATTATATGTAGATTTAAGATGAATGAATATTGTTAAATCTAAAGTCACAGGTCGATATTTTTTCATTACAAAACAGATATTATGTATCAGATATACAATAATTTAAAAATTGTTTGTATTTGATGTTATCTTATTTATTTATGTTAAAAATAATTGCTCAGTGGTATTCTTCCGGAAACTTGAAAATTTTCAAATTGTTAATTTTATGTTAATTGTTTTTTTCATCGATAATCTTAATAGGATCTTTGAAAAACACTATTAAAGTTAAGGTCATATAATAATTGTCTGCATTTCGGGGAAAAAGCTCTTTCTTGCGCAACGAGCAAATTTAATTATACCTTAAGCAAAGAATGAATTAATATCTTAAAATCATCAAGAATTCCTACTAAATGAAATCATAAGAAACAATGCCTGAAGCGATGTGTGTGATGATGAACTTACCAAGTAATTATTTATATTGTGGTAAAGGTTGTAAAATTTAAAGTGAGCTATTGACCACATAACTCATCAAAAATTTTGATAAAAACTTCAAAAAATGCTTATTTTTTCGCATGTTTTACCGATTTTTATTTAATCCTTTATTTACCGCAATATGAATTCATGAAAATTTTACATTCTTAAGCATTTTACGCAAATTGTTTAAACTAAATTAAAAGATTTGCATAATCATTTAATAAATATTTGAAGGATTTTAGAAGGATTTAGAAAGATTAACAGTTACAGGGATTTTGTGTAATTTTTAAAACCTCTCTCAAATCTTTTATTTTTAATTATGTTCTTAGTATTTTGTAGAATTATAAAATGTACAAATATGATGTTCTTACAATATGAATATAGAAATATTTCTGCATTAAAAAAATCCCCACCCCCTCCCTGAAATCTGAAACGATGCAAAGGCAAAAGAAATCATTCTTTTAAAAATATTTTTGTTTTGTGTAACCAATAATGCTTTTGGAAGAAGATAAAGTAATGTTTCTGTAAATCATTCTAAACAGTATTACAACGAACTCGCGTATTAAAATAATTTTATAATAAGTTATTTTAATGGTACTTATAAGTACCGTCGGTAGATAAAGGGTTAATCTTTCACAACCTATTTTTTAACCTCTTCAGTCCCTGAGTACCCAAATTGGTACATCAGTTTTGTCCCATTTTATTAATGATACTCAAATATAAATGAAATTTCGATATCAGAATAATGTGTTTCGAATTCTAAGATTCGAGCTAATGAAAATAAAACAAAAATCTCGCTCAGAAGTCAAACGAGAGAAGAAATAATTCAGTAATAATTAAAAATACTGTAATAATCGCCAGTAGCGAAGAGGTTAAAACAGAAATTTTTACGTTATTGAATCAGACAAATGCTTGGATTAAGTAATGAAAAATTTAGAATATGAATTTTTTGGTGGGAATGATAAATAATGATATGAAATCGTTTGCCCGTACTTGGTAAAGACAAATTATGATTGGCAAAAACATGCACGGGTAAATCAGGGGGGCGGTTAACCCTTTCCGGCACATTGTGCTCAGTCCGGTAACACCTAATTTTAATTCCAAACGTTGTTCTAAACGTTTTGACGTACTTCGGATTCCGCCACTTTATTGAATCAGATTTCATTTAATAAAGGAATTCAATAAAATGGCAAAAAATCTAGTTAAAACTGTGAAAGTGCATATTACATGGATAAGTTAAATAAAAATTGGTTAGTTGAACTAAATCACTTTTCTGAGACGTACTACGCTGAAAGAATAATTTCCTGCCACACAGTAGAAGTCCTTTCAATTTTAGTATTATACAGTGAATAGTCTAATTAGCGTTGATTCGTCTAATTAGTGCTAATTCGTCTAAGTAGTGCTGATTATTCTAATTAATGCTGATTCTATTAACCGACGATTCAAATAACCGGCAAACACCTTTAACAAAAACTCACCCCCCCCCCCCCCCCCCAGAACCGAATTCTGGCTGCGCCGCTGTTTGGATTAGTTTTTTCTGTGTCCCTTTGACGAAATTCGCAATTTTTTTGTGATCTTTACACAAAGTTTGCCGTTCTTCATGATTTTTTTCCTCATAAATTTGCTGTTTTTTGCCAATATCTTGACGAACTTTGCTGTTTTTTCGTGATCACTAATACTATTTTTGATAGAAACATTGCGCAATTCGTAAATAATTTCCTCCGTTGTGCAACAAATGACAATTATCATGGCATCATAAATAAAGTTAAGTGCTCGTTAGAGTGACCTTGGAAACAGTGATTATGAGCGAACAATTACAGGTTTACAAAAACTGTCAAAACTTTCAAAATGACTCTTTTTTTATTAATAATTGTTTCTATATTATGATTTATGTATGTATCGATTTAAATTCATTCTGTTCTCTGTTTTGTAGCTTGATGTGAGCACTATCCTTTTTGCTGTGTTTGTTTTTCTCGCGTGTGAAAATTAAAGTAGAAAATGAAGAAGTGTGTATACAATAATTTGTGTGTGTGTTTTACACTTACCATATAATAATATTATACGTCTTTATCAAGATGAATTAGTGCAGTGTATAGATCAAAATGTGAATATGCCCGGTTCCCTTCCCCTATGGTGGATTTAATTGTTGGATACTTCAATGAAGAAGAATTTATCGGGTGAGTACCATTTACTCTCCTATTTAATTCTGATTAATGATAAGAAATAAAGAAAAACTATTGTATTGAGGTTATAGTGACAACTCACGCCATAATTAAGACAAACGTCTTTCAATGATTATGAGAACGATCTAAAAAGATATATCAATTTGATAACATAGTGATATACTAATTTCACACAAATAAAAAATATTGAATAAAAAAACAAATAAAAATATAAGATTAGAATGGCTACATTAAAAGATAATTATTCAATTGAAAAATTGACAGCAACGAATTACAGTACATGGAAATTTAAAATTGAAATGCTCTTAACTAAAGAAGAGCTGTTCCATGTAATAACCGATAATCCACCGACCCCTTTGACCGATCAATGGTCCAAAAATGATAGGAAGGCCCGGGCATTGATAAATCTAACTATCGATGATTCACAGATAACCCACGTTAAGAACCTACAAACTGCTAGACAAACATGGGATGCATTAAAAGAAATCCATGAAAGATCAAACCTCACAAGCAAATTGTTTCTCCTTAGAAAGTTATATAGTATAAAATTAGCAGAAAATGGAAATATGATAAATCATATTACAAAAATAATGGAGCTCGTTGATCATTTGGCAGCTATAGGCGAAATAATTGATAATCACCACATTTCCGCGCTCCTCCTGTGCTCTCTGCCCCAGTCTTATGATAATTTAATTACTGCTCTCGAAAGTAAAGAAGAAGCACAATTAACTCCGTCATATATTAAAAATAAGCTGATTGACGAGTTTAATCGTCGAAATGAAAACTATGAAAGTATTGATAATACAGCGAAAGCTTTTAAAGCTCAGAAAAAGTTTCCAGCTAAAAAAGAATCAAAATATTGTTCGATTTGTAAAATGAGAAGCCATAACACACAAGAATGTTGGCACAATAAAAACAAAACACACACAACACAACAAAATCAACACAACAAAAATTACAAAAAACACTATTCTACATCACTCGTTTTTCAAAGGGGTGAAAACAATTTTAAGAATGAACAAGCATCGGAATCGTATAACAGGTTTAATCGCTATGAAGGAAAAAACAATACATGGAGAAACAGCGAAAACAAAGATTATGCATTTATAACACAAGGGATAGAAAATAAAACATTCATTGTGGATAGCGGTAGCTCAAGTCACATTGCATCCTCTGAATCAATGTTTACAGAGATAAAATCGAGGGAAAAAACAAACGTGACTATCGCAAACGGAAAAAAACTTATCGCTTACGGTTCAGGCGATGTAAATTTAAATACGCTGACATCGGATAATAAAATTCATAAAATAACACTTAAAGATGTACTTCTAGTACCTGAAATCGAAACGAATTTACTATCAGTCAGCAAAGCAACCCAAAACGGATGTGAGATTGTATTTAAAAATGACCGATGCTCTTTCAAACTTAACGGAGAAATCTGCTTAGAAGCACAAAAGGTAAATAACCTCTATGAAGTCCAGTTGGCTAACAAAAACCACGCGAACATTACACAAACGTGCAACAATAAAAATTGTCTAGAACTATGGCATAGAAGGTTAGGACACAGAAATCTAACATCGATTAAAGAAATTACACAAAAGGAATTAGTAAGAGGTATCCAGATAAACAATTGTAAACATAATATAGATTGCGAACCGTGTATTAAGGCGAAATTAACTGATGAACCCTATCCGAAAGTTGCTCAGTATAGAGCAAGTAAAAGGCTTCAACTTATTCACTCGGATGTTTGTGGATCTTTTCAGACACCCACGATTGGGGGGAAATCATATTTCTTGACTTTTATTGATGACTACTCGCGATTCACAATAATCTATCTATTGAAAAGAAAAAGTGAAGTCTATGAAAAACTCAAAGAGTTCATTGCGCTGATAAGCAACAAATTTGGTGAAAAACCGAAAGAAATCAGAACGGATAATGGGGGAGAATTTACATCAGATGAAATTGAGAATTATCTCAAATCAAATGGGATAAAACATCAACATACAGTCCCATATTGTGCAAGTCAAAATGGGGTGGCTGAACGGAAAAATAGGTCGTTAGTTGAGATGGCTAGGACAATGTTAAATGAATCAAATCTACCTTTAAAGTTCTGGGGGGAAGCAATCTGTACGGCAAACCACCTACAAAATAGACTGCCTACAAAAGCTAATGCAAAAACGCCATATGAATTATGGACAGAAAGACAGCCAAACTTAAGTTACGTTAAAGTATTTGGCTGCAAAGCCTTCGCTTATATTGATAAAGCCAGAAGACAAAAATTAGATAATAAAGCTGTTGAAGGTATTTTTGTGGGATACGACAATGAATCTAAGGGATACCGCATATATGTAGGAGGAAATGAAATAAAAATCGCGAGAACGGTAAAATTTCTTGAAAATAAATTCAAATACGTAAATGATAAGCCTGAAATTGAACAAAAACAAAATGAAGACGAAAAACGCAATTGTAAAAATCTCGTGGAGATAGAAATTTCGAACGGAAAAACAACACCATCTGCGTCTCAACAACAAATTGTGGAACTAAGGCGCTCAGATAGAATAAATAAAGGCGTACCTCCTGATAGGCTTATATATATTGTCAAAGACGACAAAATTAATGAACCAAAGGATTATAAGGAAGTTAAATTAATGGAAAACTCTCCGGTAAAACAGAATTGGATAGAAGCCATGGAGAGCGAAATGAATTCTTTAAGAAAAAATAAAACATGGTCAATTGTAGATCCTCCACCGAATAAGAGAATAATAGGTTGTAAATGGACTTACAAATTAAAGCGTGACAATACCGGAAAAATCCAAAAATATAAGGCACGTTTAGTAGCTAAAGGATATACGCAAAAGTTCGGAGAGGATTACGACGAAACCTACTCACCGGTCGTATCGTATACTACGATAAGAGCATTATTAATAGCGGCATTGCACCAAAACTTAAATGTTAAGCATATAGATATTAACACCGCGTTCTTACATGGGGAACTTGATGAGGAGATATACATGTCGCAGCCGGAAGGATTCGTTGAACCAAACCAGGAAACCAAAGTTTGTAAATTAAATAAGGCAATCTACGGACTTAAGCAAGCCGCGAGAGCGTGGCATAATAAAATAACAGAAACACTAAAAAACATGAATTTCATTCAAAGTAAAATTGACACATGTCTTTTTACACAGAAAAGGAATAATGAAACAACCTATATAATAACATACGTCGATGACCTCTTAATTGCAGGGAAAGACGAAACCATTGAGGAAATAATCTCGAACTTAAATAAAGAGTATGAATTAAAGAATTTAGGGGACGTAAGCAATTATTTATCCATGAACATTCGAAAGGTAAACAAAAGCTACTTAATTAACCAAACTTCAAAAATTGAAGAGTTAATTAATAAATTCAATTTACAAGAAGCAAAACCATGTAGTACACCCATGGAAACAAATTACACTCACTTTAAAGATGATGACAATATTTTACCAAACAACACACAGTACAGACAAGCCATAGGTGCACTCTTATATCTTGCCACAGTGAGCAGACCTGACATTTGTGCAGCTGTCAACATCTTAAGCCGAAGGAACGAAAAGCCAAGAATGAAAGATTGGAACTGTGTAAAGCGGGTCATGAGGTATCTTAAGACAACAAAAACCTTTAATCTAGTTATAGATGGAAATTCAAAACCAACGCTAGAAGTCTACGCGGACGCTGATTGGGGTGGAGACACAGAATCAAGAAAATCGACAAGTGGTAATGTATATTTGCTAGGTAAAAATCCCATACTTTGGTCAACTAAAAAACAATCCTGCATAGCTTTATCTTCTGCCGAAGCTGAGTACATCTCAGCAGCTAATGCAGCTAATCAAGTCAAATGGCTGGTGAATTTACTTGAAGAACTCAATATCTCACAAACATATCCTATAGAACTCTTCGAGGATAATCAGTCGGCTATCAAAATGATAGAGCTTGAAAAACATTCAAGTAAAACAAAGCACATAGAACTTAGATATCATCTCATAAAACAACTGAAACAAGATGGCATAATAAAACTCGTATATTGCCCAACCAAAATCATGATAGCTGACTTATTCACAAAACCCCTGCCAAAACCTCCTTTTGAAATTCACAGGAAGAACTTGCATCTGAGTGACAACACAACTTCAGAAATTAAGGAGGAGTTGATAGAAACATTGCGCAATTCGTAAATAATTTCCTCCGTTGTGATCAAATGACAATTATCATGGCATCATAAATAAAGTTAAGTGCTCGTTAGAGTGACCTTGGAAACAGTGATTACGAGCGAACAATTACAGGTTTACAAAAACTGTCAAAACTTTCAAAATGACTCTTTTTTTATTAAAAATTGTTTCTATATTATGATTTATGTATGTATCGATTTAAATTCATTCTGTTCTCTGTTTTGTAGCTTGATGTGAGCACTATCCTTTTTGCTGTGTTTGTTTTTCTCGCGTGTGAAAATTAAAGTAGAAAATGAAGAAGTGTGTATACAATAATTTGTGTGTGTGTTTTACACTTACCATATAATAATATTATACGTCTTTATCAAGATGAATTAGTGCAGTGTATAGATCAAAATGTGAATATGCCCGGTTCCCTTCCCCTATGGTGGATTTAATTGTTGGATACTTCAATGAAGAAGAATTTATCGGGTGAGTACCATTTACTCTCCTATTTAATTCTGATTAATGATAAGAAATAAAGAAAAACTATTGTATTGAGGTTATAGTGACAACTCACGCCATAATTAAGACAAACGTCTTTCAATTTTAATATAATTTTGCTCTTACAATGAAAGTTTAAATTAAGGAATTCTTAGTTTCATAAAAAGTCATTTGTAAATACCGGTGAAAATTGCATGGGAAAATTGCAGGGAAAATTGCATGTACATCCAGACAAATAAACAAAGTTCGCTTATTCAAACACCCGATGCTGAATATTTTTTCTCGATGTAATACAGAAAATTATCATAATTACTAACTTCTCACAGCTGATTCTTAACAGTATCTGTATCTATTCAGATCGCTGTATCTATTTACTTCATCTTTTATTATTTTTTTTTAATCTCAGAAATCCGTGATTAAATAAACCGAAATTTATAATTTAAAAATATTAATGAATCGTAACAGACGTTAGCTATCAATTCTACATTATAATTAAACAAGAGTTAATCTAAGGAAGATTGAAAAAATCATAACCTTCATGTAAGGCATATCATAGATTAATTTATTGGCACAAAAAAGACAGATAAATTCGAAAAAAAAAATACAGGAATCTTATTTAACGTTTGACAACCATTCTTAAATTTAATTGCACACATACACACAAGAACCAAAACATTATGACCACCTAACTAATAACATATTGGCCCATGTTTGATCCGAAAAACAGCTGCAAAACGTCTCGGTATGGATGCCAGAAGTTCTTGGTAGATGACCAGAGATAAATTGTATTAGTGTTTCATGCATATCCGGGACATTCCAATTTGGATTTTTTTAAGCTCTGGGCTGTCGTTGAATGAGACTTGAAATATGCTCTGTCGGATTTAGATCCGTCGAGTTAAATGACCAGGACGTTAACTGTAATTCAGTATTATATTCCCAGAACCAATTGTGCGCAATTTAGGTCATGCGACATGGACCGTTGTCTTGCACGTAGGCTACATACTTAACATGGTTCGTACGGATCCTGGGATTTCATGATCAGTAAATTATTTGGTACCAGTTTTTTTCTACAGAAAATTCCTTCTTAAGTAAAGTGAAATTTCGCGTGTTTGAATTTGGTTTATTTTTCTATTTAAATAATGCTGTTATTTCACCAGGAAAATGACGTTACCCGTACGAACCATGCTTAGCATTTTTATATTAAAATAATAAAGTATTTATTTTACTGAATATCCGATATAAAATCCAGTAAATATGCCAGTTTACTTAACATTTTCATAAAAATATAAACTGCTAATTTTATTAAAAATTCGATATCAAAATACAGCAAAAAAGACTGCTTACTTATTATTTGTATTTAAAAAATAATTTGTTTTACTGAAAATCTGATATAGAAATACAGTAAAACAGTTTACGTAACAATTTTCTTAAAAATAAATAAACAAACTAGTTATTTTACTGAAAATCTGACCCCTGATTTTATTTTATTTACTTTAAGATCATTTAAAGTAACTCTAGAAGATTGATATTTAGTTGGCGCGTACGGATTATAACATTTTTACTTACCCATCATACGTAGTATATAGGGTTAGTCTTGAAATCATTTTGAAAATTGAAAAATACAATTTGACGAATTTATACGTTTCAGACACTGGAGATTACGAGAAACATATTTTTAGAAAAAAAATTTCCATCCATCTTATTGAGTGTCAGTAAAAACCCTATCTCCCGAACAAATTGAGACAGAGACTTAAAATTTAGTATGTAACTTAGTACGAAGTAATGTACTTAGTACGTAAGAATGGAAAGAAGCCTATTGAATATCAGTAACCTCGATTATCCGGAACTATTTTTTTCGGACTCTCGATATGTTTTTTTCGATGAAAGGCAGTGTTCTCGCTGACATTTGACCAACGTTAGTAATTTGGCTAATTAAAAGTAAAAAACATTCGCCAAATGAAAAAAGTATTAGCAAAATAAATTTGTCGTGTAGAAAAAAAAAAAAAAATCTTTAATTTTTTTTAATGTACCCCTTTTTTTCAATATGGTCTAAAATAACCTGAGTTTTTATAACTGTGACAGCGATTGTCATTAATCTAATTTCAACTATCCGCTATAAATATAAAAAATATGTATACATTATATATATATATATGAAAAACGAAAAAGAAAAAAAGAAAAGGATAAAATTGAGCACTAGCAATTTGGCGAATCTAATCGCTTGTTTACTCGCCAAATGAAGAATTTAGTCGCAATTTGGCGCGTTGGCGAGCGACAGCGAGAACACTGGTGAAAGGTACATAAAAATTTCCTTAAAAATTGGAAAAAAAGGGTTTAAAATGCGCTAAAAAGCGTCCTACTCTATTAACCCTTTCCGGCGCAAGCAAATTCTATTAGTAAAGTGAGAAATTGTTGATTGACACCGTAATTTATAAAGGGTATATATATTTATATTTTCTTTAGGGAACTATTGTCACAATTAGGATTGCCAGGATCAGTGTCACCAAAATACAATACACTGAAAAAGAAATTTCCAATTTAATTTTAATGTTTCAGTAAGGTCAAAAGTTCTATTACAAGGTATGGAAGAACCTTCAGTTGATTTTCATGGATTATAATCAAGCTTATACAAAATGTGGTTATCAATAAATTATGAAATATAACCAACAAAAAATAGCGATGTTCAAACTAGAAGGCGCCAATGCTTCATCAGAATACCATTTTGTCATAAAGCTTTTCCCCTTTGATTAATTTAAAAAAAAATGTTTTTAGATCTTGAACGATATAAACGCGGATCTTCGTGATAAATAAAATAAAATAAAATAAAATACAGAGTCTGAAGCATTTAAAATTATAATTAAAAGTTAAACTTTTTTTGGTAGTCAACCACCCGTTGTATAGTAATAGAGATGCAGACGTAGATAATATTTTATTCAAGGACGCTGAAAAAGGTTCGTTGGAAAGAGTGGAATCGCTTTCACATCCTCCTCATTTTTGTTTAACTTGAGCACTCGACTTTTTTCATGGAAGCAGTGTTGCCAGTGCACTGTAAAAAAAAAAAAAAAACTGTAAAGTTATTAAAAGTTTTCAAGGAAACTGGGATTCCTAGAATTTTTCATGTAACGTCAACAGACAAAAATCATGTAACAAATAGAGATTTACACTAAAAATCAAAAAATCTTTCAAGTTACTAAGAATTTTTTTAGGAAACTGCGATTCCTAGAATATATTATGTATTTGCAACCCAGGTTACAGATAAAATTTTAGTAATGTAATTATATTTTAGTAGATTCGTTTGTAAAGTTACAGATTTCTGTAGCTTTACAAAAATTAATTTTGTAGATTTACATCTTTTCTTCTACAGCGTACAAATATTCAGATTTTGGTAACTTAGCATTTATAGGATTACAGTTTTTTTTTTTATTTATATATATCTATTTTTTACAGTGTGTCTTAACCCTTTCTTGCGCAGTGTTGCCGGGCCGGCAACACCTAATTTTAATTCCAAACTTGCAAACGGCACCAGTAATATTTTAATATAGTTTTGCTTTTACAATGAAAGGTTAAATTAAGGAATTCATAATATCTAGACAAGTCCTTCATAAATTCCGGTGTCAATCGACAATTTCTCATTTTACTAATAGAATTTGCTTGCGACGGAAAGGGTTAAACCGTTGTACTCCGTTGTCACTGCTGCTGCAACATCATGTTTCCTTTCGAAATTTTATTTACGTACCAGTAATAAAGAAAAATAAAATTTGCCTTCCTTGATCAGAGCATTTTTGAAATTGCTTACTCTAAGGAAACTTCTTTTAAAAGTGGTGCTGACCGAATAAAATTTCTGTAAGAGACGTTGGAATCCAAAGGTTTGAATTCAAATTTCTTAATCGTTTTCGGCATACTGTGCCTAGTTCGGTTACACTAATTTTAATTCGAAACTTGCAAACGGCACAACTAACCCCTTCCCGACGAGAGCCATTTATGAAATTTTAAATGTTCTGTCACCGGTTTTTTAATACTAGAATTTGTATGTTAATTATTCGATTAAATAAGGCGAATTTTACCGTAAAATTTTCCTGGTGCGGATAAACACGAAATCTTAGGCCTTTTTGCGGCACGTATCCGTATCGCTCGTCTCAAAGGGGTTAACACATTCGCTGCCGCTCACGCGATAGCGCGTGATATAGCGCCAACGTTAAGGACCATTCACGCGCCAGCGCGTGATGTAGGATGATGTCCAATAGTCAGTCACGCGCTAGCGCGGGAAAATCTTTCACTGATTTTTTGTCATAAAAAGTAAATCGGCTTCTGGGAAAAACCCACTTTTACAATGCGGCATTAACTATCATCACATCTTCATGTAAGCGACAGCGAACGTGTTAATGTTTTAATACAATTTTGCTTTTACAGTGGAAGCTTAAATTAAGGGGTTCTTAATTTCTCATAAAGTAGTTTGTAAATTCCGGTGTCGGTCGATAATTTCTCATTTTACTAACAGACATTGCCCATGCCGGAAAGGGTTAATGCTTTGCACTCAAGAGGTGACAATCACTCACCGCTAGTGTTGTCAGATGTCCCTCGTAAATCGGGACCACAAATACTTTAGACACCAGTACTTACAGTTTATTTCGCCATCTTCTATCCTAGATTATACGGACAATATATAAGGCGAAGAAAATTAGTCTAAAATACTGTTGTCCACAGCATTTGGAGTATCCATTTACTCGAGACAACAGTGGTCAGTGAGAAACAGCTCTCGAATGCAAAGGATATATCCCATTGGGGACGAGCGAAAGGTGAACATGCCATATAAAGTGCTCGGAATCCTTGACTATTCTCACCAGTAATTTTAACAAGAAGTCGTTACCATAACAACCATTGCTTGAAAGCTGGATTTTTTTAAAAACAAATCAAAACATAAAAATTAATATTTCCTCTTCGAAATAAGATAGAAACATGATTTAAGGGTCTTTTTTTCCCAGAAAAGAACAAAGAAATTTTTAATGCGGTAAAAATGTGTTAAAGAATTTGGAGATTTTTGTGTCGGACCTCTTATGCTACTCAGAATCCTTGATTATGCTCACTAGTACAATTTTATTGTAAAATTTGTCTTATTTAATCGGAGCATTTTACCGGTTCAGTAAGACAAAACTTTCTATTTTCAAAAACCGATGACAAAAGATTAAAATTTCTGTAAAAACATTCGTCTTAAAGGGGTTACCAGCACTTTTTTGAAATGGTAAAATTCGCCTTATTAAATGATATATTAATTAAGGCGAAAACGATCCGAACTTCACCATTTCAAAAAAAGTGGTGCCAATCAAGAAATCTGAATTTTAAAAAAGGAAGCCTGCTGGCAACACTGCATTGAAGACATAGTTGAAAAATTATTATTATAAACCCTTTATTTATGGGATTAGGACTGTTTTACAAGCGTACCAAAATTTTTTGCTGGTGGACTTTTCTTGAAAATAGTGTGGTATAAGTATATGGCAGAGTATATTTTACAAAAAGGACACAACAATTAAGTAAAAAAAATTTCACTCTGGGACGCGTATAATTCGCAGTCAAAGTGTCTATATAGATATTTTAACCAAAACGTTGAGTTCAATTTATAAAAATTATGAGAATGTTTATATTTAACTTACTACTTTAATTAATGTATAAGAACAGGGTTTGAACTGCAGGGGTAAACTTCCGCCGGTAAATTTTAATACACATTTTCGCTTTATTTAAACCACTTATTCATGAAAAAATTTCTGTTATAAAACGGATCTATATAATAATAGGATTCTGTTATAATAGAATAAAAATTTCGAATATTTTCTTTATTGGTGGAATTTTGCCAAATTGATAATCAGAATAGGAATATTTTAACTAGAGATGAGAAATATAGTTATTTTTGGTTAATAGGTTATATCGTTCCTCTCTTTTACAGGTAACAGGTTCCAACAACCTGTTATTTTTACAACATATAACTAACGGATGTTTTATTTAGAAGGCCTTTCAAACAAAACAATTTAAATAATTTTTTGACGTAATTATAAATGCTATATGACGTAAACTAAGATTAATCAAAATCAGTTTGTGATTAAAAACTTAACTTTTGCAAGACAAGACAAAATTAATTATGATGCTTTGAATTTCGTGCATTTTTGGCATTTTCTGACACTAAAGACAGGTTTTTCCAGTTATAGCGATTAAAACCTTAGAAATTCATACAATTCTAAGCATCATAACTCAGTAAGTTTTTAGCATACAAGAATAAATTTTTCCTGTTTTACATGTTAGAACGTGAAAATCTTTTCAAAATAAAGCTTATGGGATTTACGCATTGGATAAAATTTGTAATTTGTTATGCATAGATGCCAACCTGACATCGATTATCCGTAATACATGAGTTAATTTGACCCTGGTTTAATGAGTTTCGAACCAGAATTTTTTCAAAGAAATGAAATTAAGTATGTTCCAGTAACAATCCTGAAATTAAATAAATAAAGATTCATGAAATATATTTTCTGGTTTGAAATGACGTTAACCTAGGTCAAACTAATCCAAGTATTGCGGAAGATTAGTTGAAAGTTGGCAGCTATGGTTATGTATTTTAAAATAATGTAAATTGATTTTTATGTGATGCAGAGGAGAACAAAATTTGAAACATTTATACAATTGGAACTATAACTCTAAAACTAACGGTTTAGAAATTAGTTATTGATAAACGATAAGAGACACCACACATAATAATAAATAGAGTTTTAACACGGTTTCTAACAAAACAAAACAAAAAAAATCATAAAGCATAGATTATGAAAAAACTTCTAACACATTTAGAATGCCATAACAAAACTTGACAATTTACAAAAGTGGAAGACGGTGTCTTACTAAACAATTTGAAAAAAAAAAAAAAAAAAATAATGCATTTGAAAACTTGATTTCTGCTATTATCATGAATAGTCATTAAACTATACTATTTTTTTCAGTACTGTATATGATCGACAGACGTGTGCTTACTAGATATACTATGCTAAAAGTTAGTTCAGTTAAACGCATAACACAGTCGAAAATTTCCATACAACAATTTCAACCAAGAAACGGATGTTGTTGAGACCATTTTTTCGACCTTGCATATGATCTAAAACTTGCACAAACCAAGTAACTTTTAAAAAGAAGTTAAACTTTAAAACGCATACCATTATTGAAAACGCGCTTCCAGCAATTATTGTTCATAGGTTTCGATAATTCCATTTAATTTTAAATTTCTTCTATACCCAAATTACTTTTGTATGTTCTCATAAATAAGCGATAAGTTCTATGCACACCATATTCTTTAGTAAGAAACTTGTAGTACACCAATCAATTTCTAACAAAACAAAACAAAAAAAAAATCATTTCAGTCATTCAGTATCAATTTCAGTATGTTTTAAATGCTGTAATATCATTAAAATACATCGCGAGTGATTTTTCAACATAGACCGTAAACTAATGGAATTCTTCTGAGTGGCCCTGCAAATGAAGAAAAAAAAAACCTATACACTTCCTTCTCAAAGCCGAACATGCCATACTAAATTCTATAATATATATATATATCAATTTCATGGCAATCGGACTATATTTACACGTGTTAGAACAAGAATAGACAATCCGAATTCATAAACATTTTTCTGTAAAATATTATAAAGGAAAAATTGATCCGCGACTTAATAGCGGCCACGTCAATCAACACATATTTAAAGTTAGTTTCATAAGAACACAAAAATATTATTTACATATTTTTAATTGAATGCAATTCTTCAAATTAATTACAACTCTACTAAAATTAGATTATTTCACAAATTATAGGAGATTATTTTGTTTGTTTCTTTTTTTTTCTATCATTCTTTGTTTTTTTTCAGCGAAATAAAATCTTTTAACGCAAATACAAAATAAAAATAATAAAAGTATTTGGCAGAAAAACAAAATTTATATTGCCAAAATCAAGCCCCCCCCCCCCGTTCCTAAAAAAAACTTTTAAATATCCAAAAACAAGTAAATCTTTCTATCATCCTTGCAACATCAACACAGAATATTTTCCGATTGAAAATCATTTAATACTACCTCTTTCATTAGTACTTCCGAAAACCATAAAGAATAAACAAACACTTTTAATCAAATGTCATTGACTCAGACAAAATTTTTAATTCTGTTATATTTATCATCAACATATATTTTCAATTTAAAACGAGTTGAACCAAATGTTACAGTGATCGCAAAAAATATTTACAGATAAATAATTGCAAACATGTTAAGTTATCTGTTTTTATTTAAAGTTAGCCAAACGATAAATTGATCATTATCTATTTTAAGAACTAGATTTACTGCCAGCGACAAAAAAATATGTCAGATTGAATCGGGAAATATTAAGGAATTATCTAAAGTTGTTTTCAACTGCGTTTTTCAATTGAACTCAATTTGAAGTTCTAATGAAGCGCCGTGCGAAAGGGGGGGAGGGGCGGTCGCCCCGGGCGCAGAAATTTAGGGGACGCCATATTTATACTACCAACGTCATTTTTGGCTTTTAACAAGAAAAAATTGGTAGAGGGGGCGCCAAACTGAAACTTTGCCCCGGGCGCAGTTTTCTCTTCGCACGCCCCTGATGGACGATTTAATCAATTAAAAATTCGTTCATTTTATTTGAATGTAGTAAAATAATGTTCAGTTTTTTAAAATATATTTTTTTATCTAAAATTGAGAATTAATTTTTAAGGCATTGAATTATAAATAAATGCATTTTACTTAAATATTGCAAAAATGTACTTTTTATAAATTAAATGATTCTGAGCTCGAATTTACTGCTTTTTCTTGGTGTGTATGACGGGGGGGGGGGGGGATTAGAAATCAATGCTTTCCTCATTGGTAACACGAATGGCAAATATATTGCAGAACTCAATTTAAAATGCATTTGTAATGTAAGCGTACAAAGGGAAAATATTTAGATCTAATAATCTAGCGTGTTCATTTTGGGGCAGTGCAAATATAACTTTATCATTTTAGGGGAGCGGGGGGGGGGGGGAGGGTCCGGCACATAATATTGTAAAATATCTCTAATGGGGAGGAAATGTTTGTTTTTTGATATCGATATGATTTTTGATCCAATCAGATTTTTCTCTCTTTTTTTGTAACATGGTCTTTGGTTGAAAATAGTTATTACTTTTTTAGTTGGTTATCTATTTTTGCGTAAGGGATTGATGAAATGTAAAACAATTTTTAAGCACTATACGCCTAACAGAGGTGCGTGCCTATGACTAGAGAGTGAAGATAGGGCCAATTAGGTGCGCTCGTCTGAAAAGAAAAGGTTCAAGACATTTTTAGTGAATATTGTTCTATTTTAGAGGTGTGAAATCGATTTCTTGATTAATAAGGCAAATGAATGAAGACGCTGCCATTTAAAACCATATGTTATTTAATTAACAGGGACTTTTCGGTAACATATTAACACAATATTAGGTTCCAGCATAGTAACAGTGTTATTTTTTTTTCCTAATACGTTAAATAATGCTCACCCCTAATTTTAACACTTTAAGGGAAGGATACTTCGTCTTTAAAATGTTAAAATGACTGAATGACACGGGATTTACGAGCAAATTTTTATAGATATAAAAGAAAGCTTTCCATTGCGTGCATGTAACAAACAAAATTTAATCCCAAAATTCTAGTGTAAAGAGGATTTTAAGAATTAAAATTAAGTGATGTGTATAATATACTGCCGCCCTTCAAGGGGTTAATTCATGAAAATTGAAACTGACAGAATATCAAGTAAAATGCTACAAAAATTCACATATTTTATAAATAAAACTAATTTGCTGAGAATGATATTTATGTTATTTTTCTCTTTGGTTACCATTTAACTGTAGCAAGTAGGAATATTTTTATTCAGAATATAATTATAAACGAAATATAAAAATATTATCTCTGTCTGCGAATTTTTCCCCTCTTTATGAAAAATCTTACGCTTAATTTTATTATTTTAGCTAATAGTCGTTGAGTCAGGAGCTTGTGTGGTTTCATGTCTGGGGACTTGATAAACTATATATTTTTGGATTCACCACAACAACAGGACAGTGTTGCCAGATGGGCTACTTTTTTTAAATTCAAATTCTTGATTCGTACCACTTTTTTGAAACAGTAAAATGCACCTTATTTAATGCCTTATTAATCACAGAATAAACAAGGGGGATTTTACCGTTTCAAAATAGTGGTGCCAGTCACGAAATCTGAATTGAAAAAAAGTAGCCCACTGGCAACACTGCAACAGGACCTCATTTATCCATGATACTTTCAAAAGGAGGGTAGCTTTTGGGCGCCATATTGGAAAATGTCTGCCATCGTTGAGTTAAGCGGTCGTGTGGTTTCATGTCAGCGGACATGGTGAATCACACATTTTTGGATTCAACAGAACATCAGCATCTCATTTGACCATTATACATCCAATACTAGGGTAGTTTATGGATGCTATATTGGAAAATGGCCGCCGTGGTTGAGGCAGGGACTCTTGTAATTTCATGTCAACGGACTCGTTAAACCACACTATTTTAGATTCATGACAACATCAAAATGAAATTTATCCATGATATTTTCAAAACAAGAGTAGCTAATGGACACCATATTGAAAAATGGCTGCCGCCGTTGAGCCAGGGGCTCGTGTAGTGCCACGTCAGAGGACTTGTTAAATCATACACATGCAGTTTTTGGATTCATCACAACATCATAATGATATTTATCCATATTTTAAAAAAAAACCAAGGAAGCTTAGGGGCACCATATTGGGAAATGGAAACCGTCATTGAGCCAGGGGCTCATATTTTCATGTCAGTGGACTTTGTAAACTGTACATTTTTGAATTCACCACACCATCAGCCACAAAATGACATTTATCTATGATATTTTGAAAAACAGAGTAACCACTTGACGCCATATTAGAAAATTCTGCTGATAAATACAGTTATAGAAAAGATGTTTTTGATTTTACATGCTATAAAATTAACAGGACGATTAAAGAGACAATAAGTAAAGACACGCAGGGGTCAAAAGATACAACAAAGTTTAGTCAAAGACCTGCCGCAGTTAAAAGATATTTTTGATACCAGGGCAGAATTTCTTCACATGATTCACGAAAGAACCAAAATCAGTTCTTCAGGAAAATCTATTCTACATCCAGATCAGTCTTTGAGCAAGATCCAGAAGGACGAACCTGATACCTCACATTTACAGAATATGGTTATCAATGAATAGATAAATATAGACAGGCTAATAGAATTAACTAAAACAATTAAAAATCCAGAAATTGTCGAAGACATGATCAAAGCTCATGTGATGACTGAAGAAATTTACCAAACTTTCAAGAGAGAATATTTGTCTAAAGACTCAAAGGCAGGAGGATTTTTCAAACCTCCAATAAGGTAAACACATTTTGTGACTTGAAAAAGAAAGAGAATTTGAAGTTAAATAAATCAGAGTTTGTTGCCATGACAAAAGGAAATCTGTTTTCTCACATGACAATCCTGGAGAGCGAAGAAATTTGGATATAAGAACTGTCTTTTCCTACCATCTAGGCTTATTCAATAATCCTTAGCAACACTTAATGGTTCAATGCGAAAAATTGAAAAATCAAACTGATGGATGTTATGACAAAATTGCGACTGCTGAAATAATGAAAATGATGGTGTTATTAATATAAATGACAGAATGTGCTTTGTTCAAAGCTACCATAGGAGCTACAATCATTTGGACAGCTAGAAAGTAATCTGTTTTTAGAAATAATACAAGATTATACATTCTCTCAAAGGATAGATGTTGTGTTTGATACATACAAGTAGTTATCAATAAAAATAAATGAACGAAAAATATGAACCGTTGGTGATATTATGAAAGCTATATACTCCTGGACAAACAGTACGAAATTGGAAGCAGATTTTATCTGATGAGGAGAACAAAAAAGAACTTATGCATTTCATTTCTCAAGAATCGCAAAGTGAACATTATTTAAAATAGTTGAATACACAAGTGCTGTACGTTATCTAAGGAGAAAAATATTGTAAATTCAAGAAATAACTAGTTGAAGAATCCACTAAATTGACTTGCTTCCAAGAAGCGGTGATACACGACTCATATTTTGCATACACCATGCTTTAGCGTCTGGATTTATAAATATAATCATTACCCCAATACCGTTTTCTTTAGAAAACGATTTGAAAAACTAGGGAGGATTAATATTTGAGAAATTTAGATCCAATAACAGAGTAAAAAAATTCTGCAATTTGAGTGAGACGCATGGACTTCTATGTAAAGATAATGCATCCCTTAAAATGCATTCACTGTCAGTGTAATAAGTGCTTTTGCAGACAAGGGAAAATGACGAATCAAAACACAAAGGGTATAGCGAGGTAAGAATGGCGAAATGGCCCCCATGGTCAATGACTGAATTATTATTTGTACTAGTATCAGCACTCTAAAAGAATACAAAATGCAAGGTCATTGACCCCCCATCTTGACCTGTCTTTAAGATATTCGATAAAGTTCGTACGCGCGCCGTTATTTTTTAAATGTATTTTTCTGAAAAACTATAAAAGCTAAAAAGATGGGACCAATTGCATACATTGAGAGATACTTTGAAAAATATTTCATATTTTTTTCAGAGTTTTCGTGAAATGACAACTGTGCAAAATAATGAAACAAAGTATAAATCTTTTATTTTAGTAGTGTTCTGTTATGTTTACCGCGCCAAAAAAAATACATAATATTCTTTAATTCATATACTTATAGCACACAAAAAATGAACAAAATCAAAGAGGCGCTTTTTGAGTAATATCTAAGAATAGAAAAGGTTAAAATAAAAATTCTAAATAGAAAAGGAAGAAAAAAAGAAAAATTGATACCGGACAAATTTAAAAGAAAAAGTAATACTGATATACGGTTAGTGAGACACAGACATACGGCTACTGAGAGAGTAAAGTAGTGAAATTAGCGGTCGCTCGACGTATTTACGCATTATGATATTCGTAGGGAGATATTGCTGTTTTAATCCAACAGTCAGTGGATAGTTATTATATAACTAGCAGGTAGCCCGTCAAAATGATGTTTGCATTTTTAAAGGATGATAAAAAATTATAACGACTGTGGTCAATCATAGCCACTTTAGGCTGAAACACTTTTGATAAAACAGCGATTAAACTTGGAGAGAGAAAAATCTAACCAAAAAAAGAAAATTTCAACAGAAATCTGCATTTAAAACTATAGCAAAACTACCTGGTAGATGGGGGTAGGGATTATAATGAAATTTAAAACGCACCCGCGGTTTCCTTAATTAAAAAGTTTTAATTAAAGATTGTTTTTGAAATCGTGAAAAGATATCAAAGCAAAGAAAAGTAGAGACATCATTTACAGCTCCCACTGTGAATCTGACCAATGAGAACGCTCCATTACGACTATGGAACGGTTTAATTGGTCAGAAACTAGATTGCCTTTAAAATCGGAGATAACTTTTCACAATGTTTTTTATAGATTTGAAATTCTCAAGAGTCATTCACGGCTGTAAAGAAAAAAAAAATTAAAGCAACCCGAATATAAAAATTTTAACAATATTGCATTTAAAACGCACGTTTTCTTTCCTTTAATAAAAAGTTTTAATTAAATATATTTTTTGAAATCATGGAAAGATTTCAAAGCGAAGTAAAATGGAGTGACATCATTTAAAACTCCCACTGTAAATCTGACCAATGAGAACGCTTCATTACGACTATGAAACATTTTCATTGGTGAATGAGTTTCTTTTTCTCGTGGATAGGTTGACCCCGGAAGAGTTTTATATATATAATACTATTTTACGTATCTTTTTTTAGTCTTGCTGTGAAAAGACAACAATACATAAACAAATGACTGGTTTGTCATAATTAGATGAGAATAATTGTTTACGGCCGCCGAAAGTTCTACGGTGACAATAATGTTCGTGCAATGTAAAGTTTGTGACGTTTTCGTGCATAAAGTTCGTGGAAGAAAGAAAGTTATCGCTACTGAAGAGGATGCTAGATTATATAGTGACT
The DNA here is from genome assembly GCA_964019185.1 of Maratus speculifer. Classification (NCBI taxonomy): domain Eukaryota; kingdom Metazoa; phylum Arthropoda; class Arachnida; order Araneae; family Salticidae; genus Maratus; species Maratus speculifer. The sequence continues at coordinate 148,803,172 of OZ025303.1, forward strand.
CGAGTAAAAAAACAGTTTCTGTTGGTGACATAGGGGGCACTCGCGCAAAATTTCCCGAAGCTATCATGATTAAGAATTAAGGTTGTATTCAAAATTGGTTATTTTGTAACTCACTTTTAAATTCAATTTTGCTCTCAAACTCATTCAATTGGCAGTCTTTTGTTATTTAGGAACTATATAATGTACCGTATTAGTCGATTTTTTAATAAAGTCAGAATTATTTCAAAATATGTTGTCAAAATGAGCATTTGATCCGAATTTAGCTTAAGATGATTCTGATAAAAGCAGTCCTTACAGAAAAATGAAATTAAAAATTTTTCAAAAGAGGACAAATAAAGTTTTTAAATTGGGTTTATCTGGAATCACATTTTATTTTTTGTTGTTGAAATGAGCACTCTTCGAAATCTACCTCCGCCTATAGGCCAAGCCAACAGGGATTTTTTAAATGATGAAGTGAAAATTGTAATAAATGAAAATAATGATGTTTGAAATCTTATTTATGATGTAATTATAATAAATAATTCTAATAAAGACCTCTTTAACTAGTTCCTACCATCCGTGATCTCACTTATTAAAATCATAATTACTCAAAGAAACACCTCTTTGATTTTGATCAGGTTTTGCGTGGTATAAATATATAAATGAAAGAATATTATATATATATATATATATATATGTATATATTTGGCGCGGTGGACATGATAATGATAGATCTAACTATAATTATCATCATCTCTACTTTCATTAATTACAACATTGACTTCATCGCTTGAAAAAATTTTTAGACAGAATTTCAATAGGACAAGTATATATGGGGTACAGGTCGAGGCGATCGCTAGTTTCATCGCTCCACCCACTCACTAGCTCTATTTCAGTTGTCCAACTAGCCGTGTTACGGACTCACGCTAGCCGTATAACAGTGTTACTTTTTCTTTTAAATTTGTCCGGTATCAATTTTTCTCTTTTTCTTCCTTTTCCATTTAGAATTTTTATTTTAACCTTTTCTATTTTCTTCTTAGATATTACTCAAAAAGCGCCTCTTTGAATTTGATCATTTTTTGTGTGCTATAAGTATATAAATTAAAGAATATTATGTATTTTTTTTGGCGCGGTAGACATAACAGAATAGTACCAAAATAAAAGATTTATACTTTGTTTCATTATTTTGCACAGTTGTCATTTCACGAAAACTCTGAAAAAAATATAAAATATTTTTGAAAGTATCTCTCAATATACGCAATCAGCCCCATCTTTCTAGCTTTTATCGTTTTTCAGAAAAATACATTTAAAAAATAAAGGCGCGCGTAAGAACTTTATCGAATATCTTAAAGATAGGTCAAGATCGGCGGTCAATGACCTTGCATTTCGTACTCTTTTAGAGTGCTGATACTAGTACAAATAATAATTCAGTCATTGACCATGGGGGCCATTTCGCCATTCTTACCTCGCTATACCCTTTCGAGATGCACTTAAGGCGTTTGATACTGAAGCTGATTTATCAAAGGAAACAAAGAAACAGCTTGAGTCATAACTTTACCATCTTTATTATAGAAAGCAAAAATGCTCAAATATCAAGGAATTACGCTATATTCTACATATTTTTTCTGTAAAACAAAAAGTCTGTGGAGTCGCATAGCCTTTTGTCATGTAGTAATACACTCTATTTATAGATAATGCAAGCCAAATACCACGGTCTTGTTCGGAAGAAGTGCCTACAGGCAGATCCTGATCTTCCACCCTCAGATAAATATGGTTGGATTTTTGGAACAGATAGTGAGGGAAAAGGCTCTCTTGAGATCCAGTGGAATGGCAGTCCTCTTGCTCCTGAAGCTGCTTTGGAACTGGTGTCATATATTCGTTCAAAAACATGTGCCACACTATCATGTGCGTGTCTATTTAATAACCCAATATACAGGCATATAAAGAACATAGAACTGCTCTATAACGATTGAAGTTATTTGGATACAGTAATGTGAACCAATCATGATAGAAGCGCAGAAGACTAAGATTTCTGTTATTTATTAACCCGTTCGAGATCAGCATCTTTTACAAGAATTTAATTCAATTGACAGCACTATTTGTCAAACAATTAAATTTATTTTAGCATACAAGAGAATGTCTTAATTAGATAAGGAAAATTTTATTTTTTTAATGTTATCAAAAACAAGCGAGGAAGCACGCTTTGAAGTTGCATATATATGCACCCGTGGTCCCGAAAGGGTTAATTCTTAACAGACAAAGTACAAGAGTTTCACCAGTACTACTTTTTTGTTGAAATGCTGTGTCTTATCCATATGAAAATAATATGCATTAAAATGCAAAACAAGATTTCGATTTTCTTTCGACCCAAATGTCTTTTGATTGGTTTATCCAGTTGAAAATGTTAATAATCATATTGAAATAAAATCTTAACAAATATATAATTTGTATAACGTTATATGTTTAATAATATTTGTTCTCTGCATTTTTTCATTGAAATTGAATTATGTGGTAATGGTTAACACTAGAACCGCGGCGACGGGTCATTTTGACCCGTATTACATGGAGAGATGTCGAGTCGAACCAGAAAACTCCTAATAAAATAAGTTAAATATATACAGAGCAGAAATGTTTTCATTAAATAACTTAAACAGTTCAAAGTAAAAATTCGGGTGAGAACTTTTTTTTATAAAACTTGAATGAATTTTTCCGCGGTTCTAGTGTTAAAAAAATCATTTGTATCTATGTGCAATAGATGGTGCTCATTTTTTTCAATATGACGTCTAGAAGCTACTACAAATTTAATAGTATCATCATAAAATGAACTCCTTGGACCATTATGAATCCAAAAACGTATATATAATCAAGTGCCCAGAGATGAAACCAAAACCCTAATTTTAGCTTCTGTCTCAACGACTATAAGTCAAATTTTCTATTTCAAGGAATAATAAAATCTTCAGTAAAACTTTATAGATTTTTGTCGAGTTTATCCAAAATATTATTATCAGTAACTTATGAAAATGGAATTAACAAAAATAGCAATTTTGAACGTAGAAATCATCGATTCTTCATCATACTACTATTCCATCATATTGTGCTTTATGCAAAAATCAGCAAATGTTGAGATTTTCCTCTTTCATCAATTACTAATATAAAGAAAGAAAAAAAAACTTGTTAGATGTTGAACAATAAAAATGCGGTAGAATATGATCTTTGTGATAAAAAAAGTGTCTGAAGCAATGAAAATTATAATTGAAAGTTAAATATATTTTGGTAGTCAAACACATGTTGAATAATGATATAGATGCAGACATAGATAATGTTGCAATCAAGGTTGTTGTACAAGATGCTTTGCAAAAAAGTGAATTATTCATCTTTCCCTTGCATCTTTTTCATCGCTGTGCAGTTTCTTACCTTGATAGATCTTCATAGAAGCCGTACTTGAAACTTGTTGAACATTAACATAGGCGATATTATCAGAATCCTCAACTATTTACAATATGTATGTTAAATATAGGATGTTTATTTTTTATTGAATATTTAGGCTAATTTATAGTAACAATGGAAAAGTTTGAAAATATATAATTTTTTATTTACGTGTAAATAAGAAAAAAGGCTGTAAATGTTTTAATTCTAGAAGAAAACGTAGCTTATAGACTGGGAGGTGGCAGGAATGAGAATCATCTCATCGAGTTCACAGAAGAATCACAGCATTACTTAAAACTCGATTCGCATATCAGTCTGCTAAGGCCTATCTTGGTAGAAAACATCTGAAAAACCGATTTTAGTGGTTGGCTCGTAGATTTTCTATTGTGTTTTCCTACACTTATTCCTGCAGTTTTTCATACCTTTGAGTACAGGAATAAACGAAGCTAAACCTACGAGTCAACCGCTAAAAGTCGGTTTTTCAGGTGTTTTTTTACTAAAAAATGACTCGGCAGACTGATTGTGAATAGTCAAGACGGAATAGAATCTTGAATTAATTTTCATTGATTTGTATCGAGCTTCTTCAAAATACGAATATCAGTTATTTATGAAAATGTAATCAATAAAAAAGCGATGTTGAACATAGAATGCATCGATACTTCATCATAATACTAATCCATTATATTGTGCGATATGGAAATATCAGTAAATTATGAGATTTTCCTTTTTCATCAATCACTAATAGAAACAAAATTGAATCTTAAACGATATATGCGGTAGAATATGATCTATGGTGATAAAAAAAGTGTCTGAAGCAATGAAAATTATAATTGAAAGTTAAATATATTTTGGTAGGCAAACACATGTTGAATACTGATATAGATGCAGACATAGATAATGGTGCAGTAAAGGATGTTGTACAAGATGCTTTGAAAAAAGTGAATTATTTATCTTACCCTTGCATCCTACTTATCGTTGTGCAGTTTTTTACCTTGATAGATCTTTCATAGAAACCATTCTTGAAGTATGTTAAATATTAACATAGGCGATAATGATCAGAACACTCATACGTATGGTAAAAAATAAGAATGTTTATTTTTTGTGGAATATTTATGCTAATTTCTCCCGACAACGGGAAAGTTTGAAAAGAGATAATTTTTTATTTACGTTGAAATAAATAAAGGGGCTATAAATGTGGCAGAAAAGAGAATCATCTCATCGAGTTCACGGATAAAATTCCAGAATTAATTAACCCTAAAGCACCCTCTATCGGCATTTTTCGAAATTTATCTTTATAATTTATTTTCAAGAAAATACCAACATAAAGAATAGTTTTAGTGAAAACCACAAATCAATCGACCAATTTTTCCGTTTTTTATGTGTATTTGAAATTTTGGATCCCAAACTTTAATGGCGGCTATCTCCTTTGGAAAACGTTTGGGACCCTTGGTTTCCTATTTACTATTACTCGTCTTTATGTGTTCTATCACCCCCTAGCGTATATACCATGAGTTTAGGGACACCCTGTATATATATATATATATATATATATAAATACCGTTAATTGTAATACAATATACACCATTTAAACATAAAAAATGAATTAAAAGGAATCTAATCGAAATTTGTAAAACCAAAGTAGATTGATTCGACACCAAATACTTTAGAACTATAAATAAAGTGTGCGGCTTCATCTTCGTACCTGTCTATTCTAAAAAAAAGTAACTTACGCTGTCACCCAGTGTTGCCAGTGGGCTACTTTTTAGCTCAGAAGCTATCATAGCCTGAGAGCTTATGTGCCCGCCCGTTCTGTATGTATGTTCGTACGTGCGTAACGCGATAACTCATGATAAAATTATTCGATCCACTTGAAATTTTGTATATAGGTATATCCTGATAAGGCGCTTCGCTGATTAGTTTTTGGAGTTCATTCGATGTGTATAAGAGGGGGAACGAGGGGCTCATGCCCCTCCCCTTAATGATATAAATGGGTTTTTAATGCAGAATTAACAGCTTTCGTTCAAAATTTAGATATAGGATCATTCTGATAAGGCGATTCCGTGACTGTTATTAGGTGCTCATTGAATAAGTATAAACAGGGGGAACGGGGGGCTCATGCCCCTCCCTTTAATTGATATAAACGGGATTTTCATGCAAAATTAACAGATTTCGTTCAAAATTTAGATATAGGATCATTCTGATGAGGCTAAGGCTCCTGTATACTCGGGCTGAATCACGCCTCCATTAAGTTTCCAAAACGGTTGCCTGATTTGGCGTCTTATCGCGTAGATGGCGAGGCGAGTAATTTTAGTTTCTCAATCTCTCTCACGGGAAAATATAAGGCATTTAAAATTGGGTAAAATAATAACGTGTAGGTATGCTTTTGTATAATGCTATATTAGAATTAAAAAATTATTTCCATCAATTTATTTTTATTGATATGTTTTACATCCTTATTTAAGAAAGAAAATATAAATGGAACTAATTCTAAATTTGATTTAATGCGAGTATAAATATATATTCACATACATTAGACTGATTTTATTCTTTTTTTATTTTCACAGTGAAATTATGATTAATATTTTTTAATAAAAAAGCTTCAAATGCTAATATTCTTTGCTATAAGTTACTAAATTAAGGACACAGTTTTAACGAATTAGTCGTACGTAAATTAATTTCTAATTAAAAATTTAAAAAATGAAATAATTTAAAAAGGAAGAATGAAATCCTTCCGTGTTTCCGGTTTCTTTTAATTTCATCTTAACTCACACCCCCCCCCCCCCCTCTTTCCACTTAATCCCTAAAAGATTCAATCAAATGCTTAAGATTTGTAAAACTTTTTTTATTTACTATCTTGCCCTTTTATTACTTTATTGCAACAACAAATAATCAATTATTTAAATCTCCACCTTTCGAAATTACCGATTTCGCTCCCCCCCCCCCCGAAACAAAGCACTCAAAATGTAAAATAATTAAACAATACTGTTTCATTTTTTTTCCTGTTCTATTTGGAATTTTATAGTAATTGTAGATAAATAATATATTGTTAAATCAAATGCCCCTCCCTTACGCCAAATAACTAAATAAAATAAAATAATACTAATAATAAAACATGACACCTCCTCCATTTTTAGCTTAAAAATTATAAATCTTTTATATTTATAATTTTTTCTAATGCTTTTGATATTTTTCTAAACAATAAATTTATAATCATAAAATCCCACCACTCTGAATTTTCGGCTTTTTCCTTTTTAACTCTCCCCCCCCCCACCCTCCTTTTCCTCCGCAAAAATATATCTTTTTCACTTTCGATTAAAAATATCTCTATTCTTTATCACTTTATTGCAACAATAAATAATTAATTATTTAAATCTCCACCTTTTGAAATTACCGCTTAATTACCCCTTCCCCAAAACTGAGAATTCAAAATATAAAACAATTAAACAATACTTTTTCATTTTTATTTTTCTATTCTATTTGGAATTATATTGTAATTGTTGATAAATAATAAATTGTTAAGTCAAACACCCCAACCCCACGCTAAAAGAATTAATAAATAAATAAAAATAATAAATAAATAATAATAATAATAATAATAAATAAATAAATAACAAAATATGCCAAATCACTCATTTTTATCTTACAAAATTTAAAATCTTTAAAACTCACGATTTTTTCTAATATTTTTGTTATTTTTTTTTAACAATAAAAATATAATTATAAAATCCAACCTCCCTCTGAACTTTTGGCTTTTTCTTTAACTATGTCTCCCCCCCCCCTCCTTTTCTTACGCCGCAAAATATAATATCTTTTTCAATTTCGATTTAAAATATCTCTATTCTTTACTTCTTAAATATTAAATGAATCCAACCATTTAAATCAATACCTCACACTCTAAAAATAAATAAAAAAATAAAAATAAATAAATGAATAAGGCGAAAATTGCATAAATGAGGGAACGGGGAATTCTTGTCTTTTCTTTTCTTTTCTCACCCGTCTGGTATAAAACACATCAGCTTCAAAAAACCGGTTTGTTGTATACAAGCGATTAGGTTGGCGCGATATTTGGCGAAGTTCTCCAATCCAGATCTATTCTTTTAAGTATTTATACACAAATTACTTTCCTTTTTTTTCATTTATATGGCAGTTAAATACTCTAAACCCATTCCTGAACAGGTCAGAATAATTTTCTGCTAAACAATCGTCCATTTTTAACGATTTTGTAGCCTTAAAGTCATTCAAACGTTTCTCGCCCCATAGGAATCAATGGGAAACAAACGGTAACTGGGAAACAAGATGCTTGACGATTCAGCCTGAGTTACAGGAGCCCTAATGAGGCGATTCCGTGACTGTTATTAGGTGTTCATTGAATAAGTATAAACCGGGAGAACGGGGGTTCTAATGCCCCTCCCCTTAATTTATATAAATGGGTTTTTCAAGCAGAATGATCATAATCTCTGAATAATTTTGGAAGTTTAATGGTTAAGTATAAAAGAGGGGGATAACTCCTCTTAAATTATATAAATGCTAAATGAGTTTTTATTAAGAATCATCCGATTTGCTCTGAATTTTGGATATAGATTTTTTTTTATGATAAAGCAGTCCTTGATAGTTTAGAAGGTTCAATAAATAAGTATAAAAAAGGGGAAAGGGGAGAGCTGTTTCCCCTTCTTAATTATTTTTCGGATCGGAATTAACCCTTGAAAATATAAGACTGTAATGTACAATTAGTATGCGTAGCCTGTGAGCTCAATGCCATCAGTTTAACTGGGCAATATTCTTTTTATTTTAAATTCAAATTTCTTGACTGACACCACTTTTTTGAAACGGTAAAATTCTCTTTGTTCTCACCTTAAATAATGTACCATGTTACTTACTTAAGTAAGGTGCATTTTACCATTTCAGAAAAGTGATCTCAGACATGAATCTGAATTTAAAAAAAAAAAAAAGTAGCTCATCTGGCAACACTGCTGTCACCGCCGCTGATATTGAGATTTTTGTGACCGAGAGTCTTTCTTCGTTAATATTAAGAAAACTACTTCGTATAAAAAAATATGAAAATAGTAAGTATTATTAGAGAGAAATGTTCGATAAACACGTCGATGTAGACAGTTTTGAAATAGAATAATTATTGTAAGCGATATTTAATTTTAAAGTTGGTCAAAATCGTTTCATTAAAAAAAGTTATAGAAGCAAAAGTTATACATAGGAATTCAATAATTTCTGGATCATTTTATACGTTACAATTTCCCGGTATGCAGATTGCAATTAATCTTTTAATCTGACTAATTGTTTGATGTTTTATTTCAATTTTGAATTGAAATTTTCAGCACTTCAAACGATTTTTTTTACATATTTTAGAAAAGGTTATTAAGCTGTTTCCAATTTGTAAAAATATATGCACAAATTGTATACAAAGAATAACATTCGTTCAAATAAAAAAAATTATTTATACGTGGCTATTGTCGACAGAAAAAAAAAATATCTTACAAATCATAATTAATTTATGACACATTTAAAGCAAGAAAATGCTGTAATTACGTCATAAAAACTTTATTTACACGTGAATTTTAAAATAGAAAGAACATATTAAAATAAAAAACTAATTAATGCAAGTTAAAAATTGCAAAGGGAGGAAGTTACGTCATATGTCATTTACTAATCTTGCCAAACAGTTTTAAAAATTAGAAACATATTTACACGACACATTCATTTCACAATTTTTTGGTTAATCATTTAACCCTTCAGTGTTTTTAGGCATGTGCTTGATGTAGCACACCGTACAGTAAAAAGATAAACTATTGTTACCAACTTTAATGCGCCGCATTTATATACTTTCAACAAAAGTATTTTCACATGAGTTTTAAAAGAGAAATAATATTTTAAAATAATAAAACCAATATGCTTTAAAAATAGTAGATAGGAGAAATAACGTCATATTTAAAATGACCAAACAATAAAATAAAAAAATAAAATAAAAGCATATTTGCACGAAATATTTATTTCTTAATTTGTGATTCATTTGTTGCGAGTTCTAAGACAGCGCAAATAAAATTTCCTTTCTAACAACGAAAGTATTTTTACGTGAATATTAAAAAAAGAAAGAAAATTTTGTGGATAATTACGCCAGATTTAATACAATTTAAATGTGTTAATTAAAATAGCTTTATCAAAAATAATGACAAAAACTGCTATTTATTTTTTACTGTTTGAAGTTCACTTTGGGGACAGTAGTTCCGCCGCATTGTGAGAACCAAGACAGCCTTCTGTCAGTGGTTTGTGAAAAGACGATAATATCTATCAAAATTGACGCCATTAAAAATAATAAAATTGTAATTATATTTCTGGTTGAAATTTATCGATAATAAAGCGTTTTTAAAATGACAAGATTTACTATTGAAGTTATCTGGTGGAAGTTTTCACCAGTGGTAATTATAAACTATTGATCCGATTAATAAAAAAAAGCCGTCATCTTGTGATAACCCCTTCAGTTCATTCGGCTAGGGAAATCTGGCAGCTAGGGGTCTGGTCATCGGATTGATGTCAACCGATGTCCGGCATGTACACTAATGGCACCTGGTGCATGTACAATCCGTCGTAGGTGTAAAGTCCTCCAGGTTACCTCTGGAGGTACTTAACCAGGTGAAGATCTCGTCACCTGATCAAGGTTCTAAATTACGAGATCAAAACGTATAAAAAACCACGAGTACCAAACAACAAGAGCAAAGTGTTGAGCAACCGGATAAAGTAAGCAGTAAGCAATACCATTAGGTTAAAGATCTAAGCGATCGACAGATTCATTGCCACGATTAGTCAGTCATCCGCCCCGATACCAGGTATCAAACCCGTTTAGCTGGGGAAACCTGGAAGGTAGGGGCCTGGTTATAGGTTAGAATGAAAGATAACCTCTTCAGTTTCCGTAAAGCATGGTGACGTCACTGCAACGTCGTTGTGAAGTCACATTGTGACTTTGTGACCATCGATTGTCGACGTGACGTCACGTGACGTCGATGTGAAGTCACAGTGACTAAAATGTGATGTCGTTATGGCCGTTTTAGAGTTATTTTGTGACGTTTCACAAACTGGTCACATTGTGACAAATTTGTGAAAAATGTGTCGTTTGTGACTAATTTGATTTTAACATTGTGACGAAACTGTGACAAAAGCGACGATATTTAAATTGCCAGAAACATGTTTTTTAAAGTAAATAACATGTTTTGAGGGATATTTATAAATTTCTAAAGATTTTTAAGAAAGTCACATCTCAGTCACAATGTGTCGTCACTGAGTGGTGGCATTTTGGTCACAGATGTGATGTGACCAAAGTGACTCACAGTGACGTCACTGTGACGTCATTGTGACCATGCATGCTATTAGGTTTATTTTACTCGCAACTGCCAGACAACACACTAGATGTCTCCACCTTTTTATTCATAAAATCATTCAAAAATTGGTCAAATGAGAAATTTTTTTTTTTAGGTATCATCACATTCGGATCAACAGCGCAATAGATGTAACAGGGCTCCCAAATGGTCCGCCAACTGAACATCAGAATTTTCTTAGAGAAATTTTCCTTTTAGATTTTTCTTGCAAACTTCCAAGAAACCACTTTTGAAAGTCAATTCTAGCGCAAATTCTGTAGAATCCTATCATGAAATTTTCTGTTAAAAAATACTGATGTTCAGTTCGCGGACCATTTGGGAGCCCTGATGTTATTGAAGATGTCTGAATATTTTCAAATTATTCCATAAAATGTAGTTGTGAAAACAGGTGCGTCGCAGTGTTTTTGATAATAGAAAAACCATAAAAAATAGTATGATTATAAGTAAATAATTACAATATTTCCCATAAATCAGATAGCACAGACAACTGTTTCCTCATCTTATAAAATTAATAATCAATTGATCACATTGGCCTTCATCAGGGATTAAAAAAAATTAAATCACGCATATATCTCAAAATCCTCCCAATCAAAACAATCTTCTTCTGCAACCAGATTCGGATGATCAACGCAAAAGATGTTATTTAAGATGTCTGAATATTTTCAAAAATTACCGTGAAAAATTACGCTAACAGCACCCGTGAAACTGGAAGGAAATTCGTGAAATGTTCTTTTTTTATGAGACGGAGAATTAATTCACTTCAAGGCGTATCATCAGTTAAAGGAAGTTTATAAGAATAAAACGCAAATTGGGGAAAAACGTGTCTAAATCTCGAACAAAATAATTGAATTAAGTAGGCGGTACACACATAGTTTATTGGTTACGAAACTCTATTATTAGGTTGCTTTTGTGAGAGTGATAAGAAATATTTTTCAATGTATAGATTTTTCGCATTTTTTATATTTAGTTTTTGTAAACAAAGATGAAATTTTTGAATCAATTTTTCACTAATACCATAGCTGCCAACTTTTACGCATTTTTCCTCCCACAAAAATTTCATAGTAAATATTGTCTTATGTAATCCTCGAAATCATATGATTAAACAAATGAAAAATCTCTGTAGAATTTTAGTGGTAGCAAAAATGCGTAAAAGTTGGCAACTATGTACGCTGTTGTACGCTAGGGAAATTAATTGTATAAGGATCGGTAGAAAAATGCTTTTTTTTGTCAAAACGCCTCAAAAGAAAAGAAAGAAAATAGAAAAAAAATTGTAATTTAACAAATTACAATGACTATAATTTTAAAAACTATAATTTAAACTATAACTCAAAATTAAATGAATTGAAATTAATATTACTATAAACTATAATTCAAATACTATAATTTTAGACATAAATAATTTCTATATAAAAAAAGAAAAAATAATAATAACATTATTTTTATGATGATCACAACTTAGCTTACGTAATAACAAAGTCAAATTAATATGCCTGGACTTTTAGAAACACATTGATATTCCTAGACGAATCATAAATAAATATTAAATGAAATTTCAGTTGAACAATTTTTGATACTGCAAGTTTTAAATCTTCTAAACATTGCACATTTTCAATTTTTACACCGTTGTATGAAGAAAAAATTTACTTTTAAATGCAACTTGTTTGAAACCTGTATTTAAACTTGTTTTTCAGTTAATAAGTTTTTTTTTTATCATTTTGGCAACAGAAATAATCCATTTTTAGACATTTAACGTGGACCAATCAAAAAACGAATAAAATAAAAAACAGAAGTATTTAATTTCTAGACATTATTCATGGGCCAATCAGAAAACGAATGAAATAAACCAACTTTATTGCGGAATTCAACCAATAAAAAGATTCAGATATACATCAGATTTCCCAATTCTATACCGAGAACAATAACTATTTTCTCAAATAGTTTTTTAAAAAAATTAACACAGATATACTTCCGACGACAGTACAATATTTTAATATTTTAGAGCTTAACTGCAAATTAAAACATTATTTTTATGATATTTTCTCTTCCGGCATACATTAAATGCCCATTAATATTCGGACACTTGCGTTTTTAACCCTTTGCGGCGCAGGACAAACTCATTGCTTAAGTGTTGAAATTAATTACTGACACCGGAATTTGAAAACAACTTTATTTGTAAATAAGAAAACGCTATATTTCACGCATTCAATAAACCGTAATTTTTTTAAACAAAATTCCGGCGCCAATGTGGCGTTTGGGAGTTAAAATTAAGTGGTATATCTATGAAACCACTGCGCCGCAAGGGGTTAAACGTTTTATTGAATATCTAGAAAAATACAAGAGGAATTATTCTGAAATTCCAGATGTGTAAACCAAATAGCATAGGTCATATGTTTTCTTGAAGATTTTTTCCCGAAATCCCATAGGAGACCGTCAACAAATTGTAAAAGAATGACGGTCGTTTGGATAACTCTATCAAAAATAATGAATCAAAAGCGTTCAAACTGCAAAGCATGATTAAGTGGTTTATTGTAATTAGCCGTGTTCATTTTTATGAGGATAGCCTGTATACTCTTAAAAAAATTAAGGTTTTTATAAAAATAGTTGCAAATTTTGCCAAGTTTTTTGTTTATAATTTGTAGAGTTCTTAATTTTAAAAATGCTCTTTTCAGAAAATATAGCAATCAACATTGTATATAATACCCTGAAATCGTTATTAAACAAGTAAGAAAAATCATGCGTTAAGCATAGTTTATGAAGCACTTCCCAACGCTTCATGAAATCTAACAAAACTTCGTTATTTAGATAAATAAGGATATAAAGCCAAATATAGCCAAATATGTATTCCAGTGCTACTGAACAGCCCTGTATTTGATCTGTCAGCTAATATACATGCTATATAATGGGAAAATTTGATTAAAAAATGCCTAGTAGCTTGAAATTTCTCTTTCAGCAATTTATACTAATAGATGGAAACATACTTGAATACTTTGTTCAGCCTTGTAGTTTGCCTGGTACCTTTATTACTCATCAGTGTTAAAATAAAATTTATTTGAAATTAAAACACTCTTAAAACAACTGAAATCACTTTCTCATAAATTATCATTCATAGGATCCATGTATGCAATTCTTTGCGTGGCCCTGTATATTATTTTATCTATATTCTTCAAACATTTCTTAGTAAATTTAATGCAGTTCAGGGTAAAAATGCATAATTTATTTAAGAATAACCTTTTAGTAATTTGGTAATTTCAGTAATGTTGGTGAGCTCTTTTGGGTAGCCCTATATACTAACTATAATATTCAAACACACCATATAATATGTATAAATTTTGTGAAACTTATACGCTCACATCATAATTAAAATTCATTTCATCCATCCATCAGCTACCATCGGATACATATACAGTACTTTGGAAAGAATGTACTATTTGAAATCTTTTGTGTGTCTCTGTAAATTCTATGTACTTTATATTAGGGAAGGTAGTATCGTATAATTTATACTAAGCCTCATTGACATACATCAATTTTATTATACATGAAACAGTTTAATAAATTTAAAATATGTCACACACAATTCCCCCTTTTACAATGGAATCCTTTTGTGTGGCCGTGTAAATGAATAATAGCTACATTTTCACCTTATCTTTTACAGAACGCATATTTTAATGCACCTCGTAAAAGCATATAAATTTGAATATGGTTGACAGGGTATAACATCTTTAAAATTCCTTTGAAACGATTTTTCCCCATAGGCCGTAATGTAATAGGTAACTTTTGATTCTCCCTGTAGATAAACTAATCATGGTAGAAACTTCATTTTCAATAGGGTTCGTGCTAGGGTGAACGTCAATAACGTCCTAAAATTTCATAGCAATCCGAGTATATTTACGTGAGTTAGAGCGCGGACAGACGACCAGACAAACCGAATGCATAAGCACTTTTCACCTTTGTTGAAAAGTGCTAATAAAAAGAATAAAACTATATTAAAAATGAGCAGGTTTACTAAATATTGTTTCATTGGACATGCAGCACGACACATACAAGGATTGAAATTGTCGCAACTTTGGCTATGCATTAATACTGTAGATATAGTGATAAGTGCAGAAAGTATAATAGATAAGTGCTCAATGTGACGTAGTTCACAGAAATCGTAAAACAAAGTGAGTTTACTTTAAAAAAAATATTCTTTATGAATAAAATTCGTGAATAACCAAGTTCAATATTTAAGAATATTGAAATGTTCCGCATTTTTTATTTCGCGAATAATCAAAACTGGCGAAAAGGATTACTGCATAAACCCCTGGTTAAAATTCAATTTCATGTAACAAATGAGATAATGTTTTAACCCTTATCCAATCTATGTCACTCTCCACGTGACTTCCGAATTAGCATCTCTTTACGAATTTTATTTGGTTGGCACCACTTTTTTTTATATGAGAAAAACTTTCCTTGTAGTTTGAGAGCATGCACATGACAGGAAAATTTATCTAAAAAATATAGTGGTGCAAGTCGAGTTTAAAAATAAAAATAAGTTTAAAACATTAAAGTAAAATTAATATGAATGGGCGTGGCGTTCGAGTCGGTGAATTTTTTAGAATTTTTACAATTTAATAATTTAAAAAAAACGGACATACCAATAGATTCAAAAAACTAAGGAACTCATTAAAACTTTTTTTGCCCTTTCCGACACGTGCGAATTTTCTTGTAAAATGAGTAATTATCGACTGCCACCGGAATTTGCAAACGACTTTTTTAGATATTATGAACTCCCTAATTTAAGCTTTCATGGTAAAAGCAAAATTTTAGTAAAATATTATCGGTGCCGTTTGCAAGTTTGGAATTAAAATTAAGTATCTCGGACCGGGCACAGTATGCCTGCCGGAAAGAGTTAGGGGCTAACAATAATGAGTGTGTGATATTAGATTTTCACCAGAATAATCGTAAATATTAATTTTATATCAAGAGAAAGCAATTTTCTAACTACAGCGGCTCTGAAACTATGGGTCGCGACCCACTGGTGGGTCAAAGCGGCTATTTTGGTGGGGCGGAAACAATCTAGGTTTGTCACAAAATCATTTTTTGCATTTCATCTGTTAAAAAATTATAACAATTTCAACTGCAAATAATATTTCAAGGGAAATTCCTTAATTTCCATAAGAAGAAATATACGAGCAGAATATCCAGAAACATCTATATGAGATTTGAATTCCTTCATGGAGTTCAACACACCATACTCGTGTGAACATGCTTTTTTCTGAAAAACAAGTACAAAAAAGAAAAAAAAACTGTGTTGAAAGTGAATTAAGGTTGAAATTAACGAGTTTTAACAGTTATATAGATACTTTCATCGGTAAACACAACTGCAAGAAAACGCAGTGATTATAAAGTTATGTTTTGTTAGTAATTAAATGTATTTTTAATTATCTTTCTAGTTTGCATATTGTATTAATTATTATTCCTCTTACACACATTGGAATTACGAATTGTTGTTTTCTTTGATACTGTATTCTTCGTGCGAAAATTTGCCAATAGCTTATACAGGTCATACAATTGCCATACAGATATACACCATTATCTTAGGTGGGTCGCGAAAACCTTTTTTTTACTTAAAGATGGGTCGCGTACCAGTAAAGTTTGGGAACGATTGTTCTAACATAATCTCCTCAAAATTAAAGATACAAATTTTTTTTAATGTTTCTAGTTAGAATCTTGTTTAAATTATGGGATAAAAAAAAATTCCATCGCCCCTAAAAGAAACAACAAAAAAAACAAAAACAATTTTTTTTTTTTTTTTTTTTTTTTTTTTTTTTTTTTTTTTTATATTATTAATTTTACCCGTGTCTCTCCTTAAAATGCTGGTTTTCTGCAATAAAAAATTCTTATCTATTATTTGATTTTTATTATCAAAACCTTTTCCTTTCTTTTGCTCTAATAATAGTATCAGATTAAAGAACAAAAAGATAAAACCTTGGTGAATGACCATGCTATAAAAAAAGATAATAATAATTTTACGAGGTTCTTTTTTAATAGACACAAATCTGATTGTTCCTAAAACATAAAAATTATGCGTGGGTATGTTTATGACAAGTTGAAAGGGAAGTTCGTAGTAAGCGAGCTTAAAATACCATCTTTGAATGTGAACTAGACCAGATAAGTTGATAGCGTTTTCATTTTCAATCATTTCAGGTAAAGATCGTGAAAAAGGATTTATCTCACACGTGGATGTGATAAAATGTATTACATTCTTATCTCGTTTAGACATATTAATATTATAGCAGTTTTTGCTCAGGAAAGTTAGCAATATACAGAGATATTAGTGTTCAAAAATACAAAAATATACATTATATAAATAAAAGATAATAATAATAAGTTATTCTAGTTTCTCTCTCTCTCTCTCTCTCTCTCTCTCTCTCTCGCAGTATAGTGCCTTTCAAAGCTGGATATCCTTTTTTGTAGTTAGGTAACATAAAAAGGAATTAAGGAGATTTAGATATGTTTAAATACTAAGTTTCACTACTTCCTTCTGCAAGCATACTTATTATTAAGGATAATTTTTCATACAAGAAAAAATAATTGCATAATTATTTACAAACTAGCTGCCTCTGATGACCAGTAAGGTGGCCTTAAAATACAGATTAAGCATTAGAACACGTTGCTTTTATTTACAATTTTATTTATTTTTTTAATTACGGATTTTTAAAAACTTGAGAATTTTGGATTTCATTTAATCAATTTTATTTGAAAATTTTTAATTTGATTAAAATAAATAACTTCACTTTATAATTGTTTTAAAATCAAATTTATTTATGCTACCATCTATGTAGAAAATTAAGAATTATGAATTAAGAATTTAGATTTATTAATTAAGGGATAAGTTTTTTGAAAGAAATATTAAACGAAACTCTGTGTGCGATCTCCGATCATACTTAACCACTTGTTTTAATTATCATTTTGTTTGAAAAAAAAAACTGAATAAATGAGCATTGGTTTCGATTCTGAAGAGGTTAATGTAATAACTGAGTCACGTATGTAATAAGTCACAATATGTAATGAGTCACAGATATAATAACTGTAAAAAATAAGAACTTGAGAAAATGTAGACGTTGGAGGCCACTGTAATATTTTTACCCATCATGGGTAAGCATACTATAAAATAAGAAAGTAAAACACGTGTAAATTATTTATAAAAAGCATTGCAATTAAAAAATAAAATTTAAAAATAAATAAAATTTAAATAATAAAATAAAAATAAATACTTTAAACTTTAACTTTAAATAAAATTTAAAATTTAAAATTTCTTCTTCTTCTTCTTCTTCTATTTTTTTTTTTTTTTTTTTTTTTTTTCAGTTAGATAAGATAAAAAAAAATTAATGCGATTTAGATATGCTTACATATTAAGCTTCGCTACTTCTTTCTGAAAGCATACTTACTACTAAGGATAGTTTTTTATGCATGAAAATAAAAAGAAATTGCGTAAACATTTACCTATATCACTAGCCATCCTTGGCAACCAGTTTAGTCATCTTAAAATGCATGCTAAGTATTGGAACATGTTACATTTATTTAAAATTTAATTAATTACTTAATCTTTAGTTTAGGGGATTCAATGATTTAGTATAAAAAAAAAAGAAATGGGAAGAGCTATTTCCCCCTTAATTTTTTTTAGATCGGCATTAATCCTTGAAACTATAAGGCTCTAATACAGTCTTAGCATGCGTAGCCTGTGAGCTCAATGCATCAGTTTAACTGTGCAATATTATTTTTTATTTAATTCTTCAACACCAGGTTATTCTACAATGTAATTTTGAATTATTTAATCGTGCAAAATTTAATATTTCATAACGTGAAAAATTTCAAACTAAAATACCGGTATTGAAATTTAAAAGTTTGTTTGCCTTATATGGCAATTTTTTTTTGTAAACCGGCTTTAATTAGTTAAAACCATTGAATGAATATATACACATTCTAAAATATGGAACATTCCAAAGTTCACCATTCTAATTCTTCTATCATATGTGTATATAATTCTTTATTACATAAACATTTTCGAAAAGATAATTGCTATTTTTTCTGTTAAAACTGCGGTAGAATGTTGTTCACCTGTTTTGTTTAAAAGTTTGTTACACTGTTATACATTGATGTAAAGGTCATAAGTACCAAAGTTCCTTGTCATTCACAAGGTTACAAATGGAAAAAGCATTTCTGATTTTGTCCCCTAACTCACTCGCATTTTACATTGGCTGATGATGGATTGTTAAACTTTTCAACCCGTAATGCGTCCTGTGTTTTCTTTTATGTGGTGATTCATATAAAGATTTTTTTTTTTTAATATAATTGTGATTTATCACCGTTTATTGTGCTATTTCATCTTAATTTCTTATAGCTTAATTCACCATCTTGAACCACTTAACAGATCAATATTTTTGAGAAAAACTTTCACATAATACCCCTTTTTGCGACTTTTGCAGAATTTTTAATCTTTTTTCACCAGTTTTTCAAAACAGAAAATTTTACTAAATTGAATAGGAAAAATGCTCGAATTAAATAATGCAAAATTTACAGTAAAAAATTACTGGTGAAATTAATAAATCATGATTTAAAATCATTTGCCTGTATGCGGCAGAGGTAAATCATGATTGGTAAGAACACGTCGTCCGTATGACGTACGGGCAAATCATGGAAGCGCTTAATCGCAAATAAGTCTGCCATTAGATAAAGCGAAGGAAATAAACTTAAAGTACTGGTGACAGTTTCCTTCACAACCCTATTTACGTGGGACATCCGCAACACCTAAATACAGCGGTTAAAATTTCAGTACTTTGCTATATTGATATTATATTACGCAGTTTCTATAGTACAGTTTTTTAAAAAAGACACACGGTTAATATTTCTTTCGTGATTTGTTAAAACGCTTCCCTGATTTGCCTGTAATTCATACGGGCAACGTTACTTATTCACACCAGTAAAATTTTATTGTAAATTTAATATTATTTAATCCGAACTACTTCTGATTCAATTAGGCAGCATTTCTGTTTTGAATAAAAGGTGATAAAAGATTAAAAATTCTGTAAAAGACATAAAAAATAGCTGAAAGGTTTTTTTTTTTTTTTTTTTTTTTTTTTTCCAAAAATATTGATCAGTTAAGAGATTAATATCACAAACAATAATTATTGGGGGGTTTACTTTAAATCTATGCACTCCTTTGAATTTTACTTTGTGTTATATTCAATTTGAAGCAAACTATTCTTAAATAAAACTAAATAATAATAAAATTATAACAAACAAATAAAACGTTAGGCAAAATGCAATATATTTTAAAAGATCTAAAAATGGGCGGAATGTTTTTGAAGGAGAGTTACTTTAAATAAATTGAATTTGAAGGTTACAACCATAATGCAAACAATAAATGATAATTTTATTTTATTCAGTATTATTATATTCAAATGCAAATTAAACCATGTTTTCGGTATTTTACAAATTTAAACGTTTTGTTTCATTTTTGATAAAAGACACACAAACTGATCAGAAATCAGACCAGCCTTATTTCTTTTATTTACACCAATTATGGTAGAAAAATAACTGTCCAGTTTTAAATTTTGATTAAATTATATAGTTTAAAATAATAAAGGGCGTGAACATGTTCAGTTTAGGTAAAATAATTTTATATTATTGAAAATATATTTCGCTTTATTTCATTTATAAAATGTTTTCACTTTGAAATATAGTATATGTCGAAGGCCAATTGAGTAATCCGGCTATTTTCAAAGATCTAAGCTGTTTCCAAATAGTCAGGGCCTGATTACTAACGGGGCACTCTCCCACCAGTAAAATTTTAAAGAAATTTTCACTGTGCTTAAACGCCCTTTTCGTTTAAATTATTGCCATGAATAAAATAAAAGATTATATTTCTTTTTACTGGTAGGAGAGTGCCCCGTTGGTAATCAGGCTCTGCAAATAGTCGGGCAACTGTAGTTTCCGGCGTACAATCAAACAGATGCTAAGCAAAATAAAGTCGCATTTTATTCACATAGCTGCCAACTTTTACGTATTTTTGCTACCACTGAAATCGTACAATGATTTCCCATTTGTTTAATCGTAAGATTTCAACGATTAAATAAGGTAATATTTACTATAAAATTTTTGTGGTAGGAAAAATGCGTAAAAGTTGGCAGCTATGTATTCATAAACTAATCGATGTGGCAATCCTAAACCTTTATTCTATCTTATGCATGTTAAAACTTCCTGAAACTAGTCTTTGGGGGCCACCGTAATACTTACCCATCATGGATATATGTATGAAAATAAAACATGTGAAAACTATTTATACAATGCATTGCAATTCATAAACAAAATTTAAATATTGTTAATATACATAGTAATGCTATATTAAAGAACTGCTGATTACCAATTTCGACAAATTATATAAAACGCCAAACTACTCAAGTAGTACCAAACTGCGTAAAAGAAACTCCAAAAATAATAATTCTATTAACTAACAATTAACTGCGTCGGATTAAGCTTCTCATTTCCAATTAAAATATACCTCTGAATTGAAATTTGAATGAAATACAGGGTCATGAAAAATCGAAGAATGTGGACACAGGATTACAGATATCTCGGCAACTAATAATCCGATCGACTGCGTTCTATATGCAAAATGTATGTTATTTTATTGTCTTTTACGTCCATTCCTTAGAACAAAAAAATTCGAAAATTTTTATGTACCTTTCATCAGAACGAATTTTTCGAGAGTCCAAAAAAAATAGTTCCGGATAATCGAGGTTGCTGATATTAAATAGGCTTCGTCCCATTCTTACATACTAACTTCATACAAAATTTCAAGTCTATATCTCAATTTGTTCGGGAGATAGAGCGTTTACAGACAGACAAACTGACAGACAGACAGACGGACGGCAAATTTTTTTTCTAAAAATATGTTTTTCGGAATCTTCAGTATCTAAAACGTGTAAATCCGTCAAAATTTTTTTTTCGATTTTCAAAACGATTGCAAGACTTACCCTATACTACGTATGATGGGTAAGTATAATACTGCAGAGCAGCGCCACCGGTTAGGTCGTTTACACCAGAATTTAATCAGCAAGAACTTATATCAACTTATAACTGAATCGAAAATTTGATGAAAATCCGTGCATTAGATAGAGCTATTACATATTCTTTAAATAAAATCTGCATGACAGCGCCACATATTGGGTGATATACACCAAAAAACTAATCAGGGTCAAATTTTTATTAGGCACTAACTGAATCTGAAATTTGATGAAAATCCATTCATTAGTTCTTGAGATACAGCTATTGCGAAATCGTGAAAAATGCAACATTGCAACGCCATCTGTAAGGCGATTGACACCAAAACAAAATAACACTAATCTATATCAGGGACTAAATAAATCTGAGATTTGATGAAAATCCGCGCATTAGTTTTTGAGATAGAACTATTACAAAATCTTTTAAAACAAAATCTGCTTAACTGTGCCATTTGTTAAGCGATTTGCACCAAAACTTAAACAGCTCCATGTTATATCAAGTACTAACTAAATCTAAAGTTTTATGAAAATCCATGCGCTAGTTCTTAAGATATGGCTACTGTGAAACTTGTAAATAATGCAGCATAGCACTGCCATCTGTCGGGTGATGTGCTTCAAAAACTAATGAAATCTAGTTTATTTCAAAGTCTTACAGAATCTACAGTTTTGTAAAATTCCGTGCTTTAATTTTTGAAATACAGCTATTGGGAAAATCACGAATATTGCACCATGGCAGAGCCACCTGCTGAGCTATTTGCACCAAAAATTAATCAGCACCATATTATATCAAGTATTAACTAAATCTAAAGTTTTATGAAAATCCAAGCATTAGTTCTTGAGACATGGCTGTTGTAGAAAATGTAAATGTTGCAGTTTAGTAGGGTCACCTTCAGAGTGATATACACCGAAAACTTATCAGATCTAGTTTATAACAAGGTCTAACTGAAGTTTTGTGAAATTCTGTAATTAGCTCTGGAGATAGAGAGCCCAAAAAATGTTTGTCACATAAGGACAGACAAACAGCTTAACAGACAGACATACAGACTCACTTGTTTGTAAAAATATATTTTTCTGGTTCTCTGACCCCCTAATACATTCCCTAATACTCTTCTAAAGATAGAAGAAAGTAAAATTCCTGATATTAAAAAAGGTTATCTGACTCGCAGTTTACGCAGAATATTCCGGTAATTGAAGGACTACCTTATTAATATCAGTTTGATATTTTCAGGCTTATTACAAAGAGTTATGGAGCGTTAGTCTAATTGGAACATGGTAATTTACTTCCCAATCAACCTGATATTTTTTAGGCTTATTGCAATGGTGCCTTGATAATGTTAGTCTGATTGAAAAATATACATACGTAGTATACCATCATACGTAGTCTTGCAATCGTTTTGAAATTCGAAAAAAAAATATTTGGCGGATTTACTAGTTTCAGATACTGGAGATTCCGAAAAACATAGTTTTAGGGAAAAACATTTGCCGGCCGTCTATCTGTATGTCTGTGTAACTGTAAAAGCTCTACTCCCGAACAAATTAAGACAGAGACTTGAAATTTTGTATGTACTTAGTATGTAAGAATAGGACGAAGTCTATTTAATATCATTAACCTCGATTATCCAGAGTTGTTTTTTTCGAACTCTCAAAAAATTCGTTCCGATGAAAGGAATATAAAAATTTTCGAAATTTGTATCTTAAGGAGTGAACGTAAAAAGCAATAAAATAACACAAATTTTACATAAAGAACGAAGTCGATCGGATTATTAATTGCTATGTTAATGATCTATGTAACATTCATCGATTTTTCATGAAGTTTTCTAACATTTCTCGTGTTTTTAAATGAACATTTTAATTAAAAATGTATTGAAATTTATGAGAGATCACCTTAATTTTTTTTGCGTGAAATACTATAAGATATGATGTATATTTACTATCAATTTCAACATTCTACGTAGAGTGCATCATACCAAAAAAATTGAAAATCATATTCTGGCGGAGATAGGGGGGGGCGTGTCTCGCACAAATTTCACATATTAGTTCAAACGTTCGAAAAAGAAGGCGTGAAATAACATTATACGACAGAACTTTACGGTAGACGTATTATAAGATTTGTGCGAGACATGCCCCCCATCTCCGCCGGAATATGGTCTTGCCTTTTTTAAATATGATGCACCCTACATAGAAAATTGAAATCGGTAGTAAATATGCATCATATCTCATAGTATTTGATGCAAAAAAAAAATTAAGGTAGTCACTCAGGAATTTGAATAGATTTTTAATTAAAATGTTCATTCTGAAACAACAACAACAACAAAAAAAAATTTTAGAAAACTTTTTCTATAGGTAAAAGAAAATCTGAAAAAATTGTCAAATATTCGTATGGTGGTTTTATACACCCCTTATTTTTTTCGTTGAAATCCACCAAGTAGTTTCGTCACAATGCGCTCTTTTCCAAAACAGACATTTAGGGTCAGTACCCTTGTCTTGAGATACAAATTGGGGTCTTGATATCCATATTGAAATTGGGGAGAAATGAATTTTTTATTTATGGGCTATGGATTCATGTAGAACTCGATGTGGTTGACTCAGGAGCATATTTTACTAAGAAACCCGACTATACCCTTTTCGTAAAATTTCAGAGAAAAATAATTAATTTCAGGGAAATTAATTATTTAAAAATGAACCTATTTTAGGGGCTGTATCCAAATTAGAAGCTAAAAAAAGAAAAAAAAAAGTTTGTTCCAAAGGGGTTAATGCAATTGTTAAAAAATGCCAATAATTATAAGCCTAATGCCAGTTTCATCTTTTACATAAACAAATATATCTATTTATCTCTTTTAGTCCTTTGCGGTCGAATCACTTCCCCTAGGCACCAACATCATTTTCAAAAATTTATTTGGTGCACCTTTTATTTTCTTTCTTTTTTTCTGTTTTTTTTCCTTATAAAACATAGAACAAAACTAAAATTTAAAGTAATTTTATTAAAATTAAGATGATGTAATAAATTCCATCATCATATCTTTGAGATAAGAGTTTTTATTTTAGGGGCATTGCTTAATTTAACATTGCTACTTTGAACAGTAGAGCATATTTGAAGGATTACCTAGTCCAAGATAACTTCACATACAGTTTATTTAATCGAGTAATCTTATGTTTTAAAGAGCCATTGGGAGATAGTATAAATGCAGATAAACTACTCAATATAAAAATGAAAAAATAAAAATTTTTGGAATTAAACGTTTACAATTAATGTAATAAATTAAAATTAGAATTAAGAAAATACCTTAAGTCTATAAAAATAGAGAAAAAAAAGGGATGGTACAACTGTAGTTATAGAACTGCTATGAAAAAGGAAAAAGTAAAAATAAATAAGTAAAAGTTAGCTCTTGTTCAAAATTCACACTCATCAGGCCAAGGGCAAGAAAAAATATTAACGGAGGCGGCAAAAGCCACATTAGCCAAAAAGGCACTAATCAGGGCAATATAATTTCTTCCCCTTTCTAAATATAGAAAGAAAGGTATAATTTTTTTAAATAAAAAAATTTAATAAGATTTTAAAAAGGTAAAAGTATTGACAGAAAGTAGTCTTATGTGGTGAACCCAGAGTTCACTGGGCGTTCATAATAATGGAATATCTGGGATGTTTGCAATGTTGGAGCTCGAAGGCGTCATAGTTAGGTAGCTCCGCTACAATTTAGGGAGGTCAAAAATTTTACTATAAAAAATTTTAGCTAAGTCATTGATGCGTTTGGGTGGAGCAATATTTTTAAGATCCCTACGGACAGTTCAACTGCATAAATAACGGGAAGCGCCACGGACAATATGAAAATGTCAATTATGTAGACGACTAAAGTTATCCGAAGAGGCTTTACATGTGAATCCCCTGATCGGACTGACATACTTATTAATAGATAGAATGTATGAGTTATAAAGGACAGGTTTTTTGTGTACAGAAAGGGTTTTACCATTGAATAGAGGTTTAAGAGAGTTATATGCTCCAGCGACTTTCCCTCTGACAAAGCGAATATGTTTACTCTAAGATAGTTAACGGTCGAGGATGATCCCTAGGTATTTAGCATCGTTAAACCATTCGATAGCAGTGTTATTTATAATTATCCTGCTAGGATATTTTAGTTTTCAAGATAAATATACTGCAGCAGTTTCATTTTCATTTACTATTAGTACACGCCATAGCGTACACCCAGTGCCTGATTTAGGGCAGGGCCTTCGGGGCACAGGCCCAGGGCCCGTGATTTTTAGGGGGCCCCCAAATGCTGCAGAAAGTTTTTCATTTACAGTTCAAAATGTGATGTAGTTTAAATATCTAATAGAATTTTACATTTCATTCTAAGTAAAAGATATATATTGTAAAATTATAAATAAAATTATTTGAATGTATATATATAATTTTAATTAAAAAAAATATAATATACTTTTAATTCTTTTTTAATCTTGTTCCCGTTTTCGTCAGTTCATTTAGGGTTAGGTGAGCATAGCTGGAAAGCAGTAGAGCTCCCTAATATTTTAAATAACTGTAGCTTGATGTTGTCGAAAATTTATTATTAGTTATTGCATATTCGATTATTCCAGATATTTAGACTTACATAGGAAAAGATAATCAACAACACCCAATTTATTATAAAATTTCTACTCTTTAAATTTAAAAATTGTGAAATAATTATTTAAAAGTAAATTAACGATTATCATATTCAACTATTTAATGGATAGTTAAAAATAATTATTAAAGTTTATAATTGTTATCTCAGCAAGTACC
The DNA here is from genome assembly GCA_964019185.1 of Maratus speculifer. Lineage (NCBI taxonomy): Eukaryota > Metazoa > Arthropoda > Arachnida > Araneae > Salticidae > Maratus > Maratus speculifer. Next base: position 148,829,778 of record OZ025303.1, read on the forward strand.
ATTTTTTAAATTTTTTTCACTCGATCTCCTTGTAAGTATCGGTGCAAGGGGGCCCCCCGTAAGCATCTGTGCCCCGGGCCCCCATATTTGTAAATCGGTCCCTGCGAACTCAGCAAGTCGTCAAGGTGAGTCTGCAGACACCATAGTCAAGACTCTTCGGATGGTGAGCAGAGTCATAGATACAAGAGTCTTCCGCATGTAGTTCGAGGTATGTGTGTATGCAGCTTGGGATAACATTAAATCAGATGTTTAACAGCTTCCCTAATTTGCGTGTACGTCATACGGGCATCGTGTTTCTGCCAATTATGATTTGCCCGTACCACGTACGTACATATATATTCCAGTCATGATTTATCATTCTCACCATTAAATTTTTATTGTAAATTTTGTATAATTTAATCGAGGCAATTTTCTGATTTAGTCAAGCAAAATATAAAAATTCGGAAGAATGCGCGAAAATTAAATAGTTATTCATGGTTCGCACGAGTACTGTTTTTTTTTTTTTAGGTTAAATACCAGAATTCCTTTAAAGAAAAATAAATATATTTCGAAAGCATGAAATTTTATTTTATTTAATCTGAGATTTTCTGTAAGAAAATATTGGTAACGAAGAATTTAATGGTCATGAAATTCCAGGGCGCGTACGAACACTGTTATTATTTGAAAGCTTATTTCACAAGCATAAATAAGTTAAGTGGTTAAACAACATGTGACCTAGCACGCTTCCTTGAATTAACTTAAAACTTATAAGAAATAAGTAGTTTTAAACTGTGTTATAGAGGTCTGCACGGGCCGAAATTTACAGGTTCGGGCTCGGGCCGAGCGAAAAAAATATTGGCCCGGCCCACAAAAGATAAGTTAAAAAAATACGGGCCGAACTCGGTCCGGCCCAATTTTAATATCTACAGAACATTGATTTTTACTATTACGGAAGAGTTCTAACCAAAAAAACTTATCTTAATATCCTTTTTTTTTCATGTTTATAATCTCCATTTATGCAGAAGTGCTGTAGGCTGTGATATTTATACTTTTAATGAGCCTTTGTCCGTTGTAGGTAAATGTTTCAGTTATCATTAGCATTATTAATCCATATTCTATGCAATGGAGACATAAAAATCTAAAAAATGGTATAAGGTAAAAGTAAAATCTTCTGAGACGGAATAGCATTGAAAAGACTTGAATTGATATATACTTTTAGGCGCCAATAACTGTACTTTTTACCCTCTATGTTATATTCCTCCTAATTTTAAGCAAGATTTGCATGAGAAATTTTAAATGAAATTTTACTTATTCAACTTCTGTGGAAATAGGTTGCAGTGTGTTTCCTTATTTTTAAAGATTCTTTTAAAATTCTATATGAATTTAACATTACAGAAAATAATTATTTTTCCTTGAAATAATTATTTGATCGTTCGGAAACTCGTATCCTTTTGGGAAAATCAATTGGCATCGGAAAATTCTACCTATTAATTACAAAAACAATATCTAATAATTAAATGGTAGAATCTTTCTGGACAAATTATCTTTCCCAAAGGGACATGACTTTTCTAAAAACCTAATGCATACTGAAATTGGAATTTTCTGCGTTTCAAATTTCCTTGAAAATCCGCATGCGATTTCCGGACAACCCAATGTATGTTTTCATACTTATTTCATTTTAAATGAAGTCACTCATGACACTGAGTTTGCTGTTTGACGAACAACGCAGGTGATATTATTCACCTAACGTTTTTGAGAGTTTTTCTCACACGATTATCCTTGGCACATATTTAATATTTCTATGGGATAGAGTTGTTCTTTTCGACCAAACAAAGGCGAACATAATGACTTTTAACATCATTCAAACGATGAAAGATTTGTATCTCTTTTGAGCTGAATAAAAAGGAAATGTTTTAAAATCAACAATTTAAGATGAAGTAATTTCGTAGAAGTTTTGTTTAGACATATTGTTGAAAATTTTTAGGTAAATACCTCAGGTAATGTTTAGAATTCGTCGGACACATACCAGATTTCTGAACTCGGAGGTCTAATGCTCAATGGGAATTTTTTATTTAATAATAAATTGAAAATAGTGAAATTAATTGGTATTGTGGAAGCAAGAATGCAGTCAAAGATTCATTAAATTCTTTATAATTCTTCAAAAATAATTTTAAAGGGAATTTACTTGTTATTTATAGAATATTAGCTTTAATCTTTTAAAGAGATCCAGTATACAAAAAATTTCTAAAAGCCTATTATTGCTTTAAAATTTTCTCTGTTTTTATAATACTTAAAATGACGTTTAAATCATGGTTCTATCTTTATTAGAAGAGGAAAAAATATTTTTTTTTCAATTTCGGTTTGTTTTCAAACTCTAGCTTTCAAGCAATGGTTAACATGAAACAGCATCTTGTAAACATGCGTTTTTGCTCATGATAAGTGTTTTTCAAAATTTCTCGAATATAATTAGTTATACCTCAAGAATCGTTAAACTAGAAACCAAATAAAGATTATTTCAATAACACTAGAATGCAGGAAATTTTACGCAAGCTTTATAAAACATATTTGAATACCGAAAAATAATTTAAAATAATTTAAATTTTGTTTAACTCCTTTCATTGCAAATCATATATAACTTATTTCTTAAAGATTTTTCTGGTTCGAATCGACAATTAGTCCAATGATCGGTGTCGAATTGACACCTTCCCGGCGTTCCAGTGTTAAAGATAAATGCTTAAACTTGGAGCATATATTTTTTAATTGCTTTACTTAATTATGATTCGAAAAACTTGAAAAAAAAATTACTTTTGAAAATATGATATTTTTAAAATAAAAGTTACATCTATTTTTTTTTATTTAAATATTTTTAGCTTTTTAAAAAAGTAATATTTAAAAAATTCTGAATCAGAATTAAAATTCAGTTACTTATGTTTATTTAAATGTAGAAAAATTTGAAATTCTACTTGTAATATTTGAGTTATAACGATTTAAACCCCTTTCAATGGCGTCGTTTGTAGTCTGCAGATGTTTATATTTAACCCCTTCGGGTCTGGTGTACTAGTAGTACATCATCTTTCAATTAACATATTTTTCCAGTATTTAGTAATTGTTTTCAAAGAGCCTTATATTCTAATTTAAAGACTTCTGTTGAAAATGTGAATTTAATTTATTTGCTAAAAGATAGTCCTACAAGTCCAGAAACACTCGTTCCAGGTGGATAAAATTTCGAATGCAAGTCGAGCAAGTAGTTCTTTTGAATTTGCTCTCATTATTGATATCATAAATAATTAGAATTATTATTTTGAATTATTTTTGTAAACTAAGTTATTGAAGCTATTGTTTGATAAAATTTGTGTAATCAAAACCATTCAAAGGTTGTGATTTATCAATCTTTGAATGTGTGTATTATTAGTAGTACAATGGTCTTTAAAGGAAGTATATAACTACAAGACACATTGTATTTATTAATTTTTAGAAATGAAATTTGTAGCAACTTAGGTTGAATATTTTTTGTTTAAAAACAATATTTATCATTCTTTTTGTCATATAATATTGTTATGTAATACTATTAGCGTAAAATTTGTAAAAAAAAAAAAAAAAAAAAAAAAAATCTAGATTTATTAGATTTTATTAGTAGCTGAAGTACTGGCTTTCTGAACTATAAACTCCTTGAAACGTAATCGTCCAGTAATTCACCAACCACTGATCATTCCATCAAAAAAAGTAGAAACCGTCATTTTGCCTAATTGAGGATTAAAGACATGATAATACTGGCCATATGACAGAGAGAAGCAAGGTGCAACAAAGGTGCAAATTAGGAGGTTGTAACTTTAGAACTACTATATATTTTGGTGAAAAATGCAACGTCTAATTATACATTCATGATGAAAGTAATTGCTTCAAAATTTTTCATACAAAATAAGAGAAGTCAGCAAAATATACAAACAAATAAACAATTTCATTTTATTTTATTTTTATTTATTTAATTATTTTTTACAATTTTTACACTTTTTTTTTCTATTTAAAAGTGTTAATTGAGTGTCAACATATTGCGAATTATATAATGCTAATTGCATGTTTTTAAATATGTCTTTTAATTTTTTATATATCTTTCAAAATTTCGATTTGAAATTGTACAACATTTATCTTTTTGAGCGTATTGTACCATAGAATACCCTTAAATGACAACTTGTTCCTCGAAAGACCACAGTACTATTAATAGTACATAATGTAATACCTTAAATAATTATAATATTTTAATAAAACAAAATTTCTGCCTTTCAGAACAATACTTTTTCATGTTTAAATCCAAAAAAAAAAAAAAAAAAATTTTTTGTATAATTCCTTCGCGACGGGATCCTTTTACGAAATATTTAATGGTCACCGGTCTTTTAAAACAGAAATGTGTACCTTTTTGAATCGAGAAAATGCTCCGATTAAATAAGACAAATTTTATAATATAATTTTACTAGTGGTGATAAAGAAGGTTTCTTACGCCTTTTTGCGGCACGTATACGTGTCGTTCGTCTCCAAGGGGATAATATTATTTCATGTCTACTTTTTTAAAATTCATTTTTCTACATCGGCACCAGATTTTTGAAATGGTAAAATTCGCCCAGTTTTCAAGCTTCAAAGTATGGTAACGACCATGGGAATCTTATTATTTCATTAAAGTGGTGCCAATGACGAAATCGGAATTTTTAAAAAGTAGGCAGAAATAGCATTATACGACAGAACTTTCCGGTATACCTAATACTTATTTATTATATGTAACTAAATTTTATTCATGTGTTTACATATACTTTAATTCGTTTGCTTTACAAACTGTACAAGTACTTCACACAAGATAGAAGTGTCTAAAACTTTTAGTTCTCCGAAAAATAGTGCTTTTCAGCCAAAACTCCCATTAACTACTAAAGCACTCGACAGCAAAAACACGTTGGCTTTATGACGGAACAAATCAATAAATAATAGCAATCAGCGAAGTTGTTAATCGAAATTTTATAAAATGGAGTCTGATTTAAGTGATGGGACATATATTTCAAAAGATTGTTGAAAAACCACGACATTTCTTTTCAGCATTTAATTCCTTGTAAACGTTATTTTTCTAAATAAAAGCAATTTCCAAACATTTATTCCAAGAAATTTCCTCTGTTTATTCAAAATATCAATTGGTGAAAAATTAACAAAACTGCTAAAATATAAGTCATGAAATCTTACTAAATTATGGTCATATATATTTTTATATTATCTTACACAATTTCTTTGTGTTCTCTGCGTTAATAACAAAATATTATAATTTACCATCCTTGGCACAAATAAATATGAGTATATCATCATTTTAAATATCCTAAACTATACAAAGATGATTTATCTTCATTTTTTTTTAAATCACGAACAAAATATTATATCGCATGATGTAAAGTCTCGATACATTAAACTAATATCTCTACTAGTTAAAATATTTGTTTACGATTTCTATGTATGTCATGGATCTTGAAAGATGCTCTGCCACTTTTATTACATGTTAATTTCAAAATCAGGAAGTGCTGCAGTGAAAAAAAGAAATCGATGGTCAAGGTTGATGAGATGAAGGTGGATCAATATTTACTAAATATAGACTAAAATTTCTCAGTTGTACTTCCGTGTTTGCACCGTCACTTGCAAAATGGCACAATGTATTTGCATTTTTTAACTTTAAACATAAAGGCAGTTTTATTTAAAACTACTTATTTTTCGTATATAGCCAAAGCCGTTCAGCTAGAGGAAGTGAATGGAAGAAATTTCGCAAGTTGAAAATAGCGCCTTTTTACTACTGATATATTCTTGTTTGATTGCTGTAAAATAAAAAGTTCTCACTGAGAAAATTAGAAAGAAAAATTCGGAAATATTTATCTAAAGAACAGGGTAATCGTATTTAAGAGAATTTATTTGTTGGGCCATATGTTGTTTCACTATTTAATAGGTCAATATTTTGGAAAAAGCTTTCAAATGATACCTATTTTTTCAAGTTCATTACAGAATTTTTAATATGTTATCACCGGTTTTTCCAAACAGAAATTTTCGCTTAACTGAATGAGAAAATGCTCGAATTAAATAATGCAAATTTTACTATAAAAATTTGCTTGTGAGAATAATAAACCATGACTGAAATATGGATGTCCGCATCTGGTACGGACAAATCATAATTGCAGGGCTGCCACAAGCGACTATTTTTATATTCTGTTCGCATCCATATTTTTTTTATATAAAGTTTGAAATCTGTTTCTTTCGCAAATGTTGTCAAAGAATGTGTTAAGGATATCTGTTTAAGGAAAGTGGTGCCAGTTAGAATTAAAAAAATAGTCCCCTATGGCAGCCCTGTGATTAACAAAAACACGTTGCCCGTATAAAGTACGGGCAAATCAAGGAAGCGGTTAGTGGAAATTTTATAAAATGGAGTCTAAATTTAGTGATGGACATATATTTTAGAAGATTATTGAAAAAAAAAAAACACAACATTTCTTTTCAGCATTTAATTTTTCGTAAACGTTATTTTTTTCAATTAATAGCTAACTTCAAGAAATTTATTCCAAAAAATTTCCTATATTTCTTTCAAATAGCTATTGGAGAAAAATCAACAAAACCGATAAGATATTAGTCATGAAATCTAAATAAATTAAGGTCCTGTATATTTTTACATTATCTTACACAGTTTCTGTATCTTCTCTACAGCGTTAATAAAGAAACAGTATAATTTTATCATCTTTGGCATACATAAATATGATCATATCATCATTTTAACTATCATAAACTGTTTAAAGTTGCTTTTTCTTCATTTTTTTAAACTAGGATCAAGATAGTATATCCTACTCGATATATTAAACTAATATCTCTACTAGTTAAAATATTTGTTTACGATTTCTATGCATGTCATGGATCTTGAAAGATACTCTGCCACCCTTACAGGTTAATTTCAAAATCAGGAAGTTTTATAGTGAAAAAAGAAATCGATGGTCAAGCTGATGCAGGAAAATTAATATTTACAAAATATAGACTAAAATTTCTCACTTGTGCTTCCATGTTTGCATCTTCACTTGTAAATTGACACAATGTATTTGCACTTTTTAACTTTAAACATAATAAGAGTTTTATTTAAAACTACTCATATTTCTTAAATAAACAAAGTCATTAAACTTGAGCAGATGAATGGAAGAAAATTCGCAAGTTGAAAATAGCGCTATTTCAATACTGATGTTCTTGCTTGATTGCTGTAAAATAGAAAGTTTTCACCGGCAAAATTAGAAGAAAATTTTTTTAAATATTTATCCTAGAGGGCTGATCGGCCTGGGCTTGGCCCGTGGTCCGTACCCGGCCCAGCCCGCGGGCCGGGCCGGCGGAATCGTTTCAAATTTTCTAATGGGCCGGGCCGGGCCGGCAGATTTAGAATAGTTTTTTCAACGGGCCGGGCCGATTAAAAAAATTTTCGGGCCTACCGGCCCGTTCTCAAGATTTGAGCTGGAACGATAAGATATGAGCTATTTTCAATGGTTTTAACGAGAATAAGTATAAATGTGCGTCACGAGCCATACTAGTTTGACAGCATCAATATAAAAATGTACAGTGTAGAGATCAGCATCGGAGAATTACATTGTGCACAGCTCGTTTTAGTCATTTTTTTAGCTGACTCATGCCGGTCTGAGATCAAGCTTGCATTATTTTTCTTAGACTGGCCGGACCGGAACTAGACTTAATTATTCTCAAGATCTGTAGGACAGAAAACATGATTTGTAAAATTATTAACAGCGATAAAGAACTTATGTTAGCTTTATCTTCGGATATATACTTCTTGATGGTTTTTAAATTAATTTCTCAATAATGCGAAAGTTTGACACATTTTCTGATTAATTATAAATTGTAAAAGTATAAAAGTGATAAGCTTAACTATTGAAGAGATTTGGAATCGAATAGCGTTTTTTATTTTTGGTAAATAAAATACTTGTATGACCTTGTTGAGATGTAATAGTTTCTCAAATGATTACAGGTTTTTCTCCCTTCCCATGCTATCGCTTCCGGAAATTCTATTCAAATCGCTAATTTGGACAGTATTTTATTTGCTTGTAGTATTCTTAAATTGCTTGTATCAAAAAATGTATAACGCCACTCGATTATATAGTTTTTGAATAAAAGATACCTGCTAATCTTATACATTTCTGAGAAAAAAGTGAAGTTAGAAATGTATCAGAAAGGTGCTTCTTTGAATTTAAGAATGAATTTGGATTTAAAACCTTTAATAAAGTGATATAGAAGTATTTTTGTAAATCTTCTTTTATCAAACATCTTCAAAAGTAACGATGTTTTTAGCTTTCTTTCTTTTTTCTTTTATTCTAAGCGATATTAATTTTTTAATGAATCTTTATTCGAATGTTGAAAGCCTAAGAATCTAAGTAATCATTAATGTTGTTAATGTGTATTTCCTGTAAAATATACAGTACAACCTCGATTATCCGCGCAATTGGGTGGTAAGGGCAGCGCGGATAACAAAAATCGCGGATAAACCGAAAAATAGAGTGCAAACACGAAATATAAAATTTTCAACATAAAACTGTGTTTTATTGTACATACATGCGTACAGTACTGCAAAAACATTCGCTCTACGTCTAAATCACTAAAATAAAGAAAAGTAAACAAAAAAAAATTATATGCAACATACCGTACAAAAATTGTTGAGTTACATCTTTCTAAAATAATCAGTCACTTGTGTTTGCTTCTTGCTTTGGAAACACCTTTTATTTAAAGATAGAAAACCAACGAATATAAATGCACAAATAAAGTATGAGAAAAAAGTATGTATGAGAATAAAGTATGAGAATAAAGTATGAAGTTCTCATACTTTATTTGTGCATTTATATTCGTTGGTTTTCTATCTTTAAACATTTGTGCACAAAGGCTTTATTTGCTATTTTAACCTTTTATTTATTCTAAATTGTATTTTCCGTAACATGAGTTTTTCTGCCAGCTGTGCCTCGTCGTCTTGTTCCTCTAAATATTGAAGCAACCCGACTACGTGCTCCAAAGCAGTTTCATGTGTCATCTGCACAGGTGCATCGTTTTCTTCACTTTCACTTTGTTCTTCTTCGTTCTCGTTCACTCCCATTACTTTCTTCGTTATCTCTATGTCAGTCAGTCGTTCAAACCCGGGCTCATTTGCGTCGCATTCCAGCCACTCTTCTATGTTTTCTTTGTCGACGTTCTCACCTCCCGGAACGGATGTCACTAGGTCAACAAGTGTAGTGGTCTGCATTACTTCATTCTCTTCTTCACAAATGTTTTGGTTGATATTTGTTTCGATACTCGGAAGGATTTTTGTCCATGATTTAACAAGGGTTGAGGTTTTTATGTAATCCCATGCAGATGCAATATCATATATGCTATCCAATATTGTATAATTCTTCCAATATTCTTTGAGATCGCAGTCTTCCTCGATTTTTGATAGTAACAATTTTGTCTTGTATATTCTCTTCATGGTTGCAATGACTCCCTGGTCCATAGGTTGAATGAGTGCAGTAACATTTGGAGGCAAAAACTTTGCGAAGATTTGCCCGTCAGAAGATTTAAGGACATTAGCAACTGGGTGTGAAGGCGCATTGTCAATTAACAAAACAGCCTTATTTGACAAATTTTTTGAGTCAAGATGTTTACGAACTTGAGGCACAAAAATCTCTTCAAACCATTTTTGAAAAATCTGCTGGTTCATCCAACCCTTGTTTTGGTTGAAATAATCAACTGGTAAATTTTCTGCTCTTGAACCCTTGAAAGACCTCGGTTTCTTAAATTTACCGATTACAAGAAGCTTAAGTTTGTGACTTCCCGCAGCATTGCTGCATGGCATTATTGTAATCCTTTCCTTGCTACTTTTGTGACCTGATGCGTGATGTTCACTTTCAAATGCTTAAGTAAGAGTGGGAAGACACTTTCAAAAAAGTCCTTATTCATCAGCGTTATATATTTGTTCATATGATAAATCCTCAGATAATATAAACTCTTCAAAATCACGTTGAAAATCATCAGCTGCTTGTTGATCACCACTCAGCTTCTCTCCGTGTAGACCAATCTCTCTAATTCCATGACGTGTTTTAAAACGATGTAACCAACCGGATGACGCATCAAAATTTCCTTCCATGCCTTACAAATCAAAAAAGATTTTTCTTTAGTTGCAATGGTAGGACCAGACACAGGGATGTCTTCACTTGACACCTGAGATAACCATTCTGCTAATGCCGAGTCAAGTTCATGATAGGTGGATTTCTTCATTGTTTTTCGTTTTTTCATCCCAGAAGCACTTTCAGACACTGATGCAAAGGCCAACAGTTTGTCTTTTTGTTTTAAAACGTCTCGCACGGTTGTTTCCCCGATTCCGTAATCCAAACACATCTGCTTTCTTGAAGCGCCATTTTCTATTTTGGAAATCATTTTAAGTTTTTGTGCAAGACAACCTTTTTTCGCTTTTCAGCTTTATAAAGCCGTATTTCAGCCGTAATTTCAGGAGCTAACGAAAATTTAAACTTAAGCACTGAACATAAACACGTCTAATCACTAAGCACGCTTACTGACAACTGAGGCCGCTGGCAAGCCGAGAGAAAAACTAGCGCCCCTACGGAGGAACGAAAAGTGGGAAAGTCCACTTTTTAATTAGGGTGATGCGTAGCAGTGGAGGCGTGTTGAAAGAATTGCGGTTTGTTTCAAATTTTGTTCTAAACTACCTCAGAGTGAAAGCTATATGGTATGTATTTTGCCTCCAATGCGGTAACTCATGAGATATAATCCAGGTGATGAAGCATTTGAAAAAAATAATGCAAATTTTTATATTTATATGTTTTAATATTTATTTATTTTTTTAATGTTTGAATGAAATACAAAGTTTTTATTTTTGAAAAAATAAGTTAAAAAATCATTTTAATTGAAAAATATATTTCGTGATCATTGAGCGTTTATTATACTAATGATTCATTTAGTTAGATTGTAAAAAAAAAAAAAAAAAATCTTCGCGGATAATCCGCACCGCGGATAATCCGCACCGCGGATAATCCGCTCGCGGATAATCGGGGCTCTACTGTACTGTAAAATCATTCCATAGATATATATGCAGTATTCTTTAAAGAAATCTTAATTATATGATAAAAATCTGATTTTTTTTAGAAATCATAGAAATTGTAACGGGCCAAAACGGGCCGGGACTGCTTTCACTGATTTTTGTACGGGCCGGACCGGGCCGGGCCGGGCCTAAAATATAAAAATTTAAACGGGCCGGGCCGGGCCCGGGCCGAACGTTTGAGCTTAACAACGGGCCGGGCCAGGCCGAAATAAATTTACTACGGGCCGGGCCTGGAAATTCCGGCCCGTGCAGACCTCTAATTTATCCACACAATCAATAAAGTACAGATCAGCACGGGCCAAGTTCGGGTCATTTTCCACTAACGACATTTGGGCCGGCCGTAACTTGTTTTTTCCGTACGAATCCGGTACTGGTTTCATTCTTCCTAGGCTTTACCGATCAAAATAAACAGTTCCGGTTGAATCATCCCGTGTGAAAATCTCTCTCTCGGCTTGGCCAAATCCATTCAAAAATCAGTAAAATTTGTCTTGGTTCAAAACTTTTTGCAAAAAAGGCATATATTTTTGAGTCAATTATGTTCTACAATTAAACATTAGAATTTATTCTTTTTGAAGAATCGTAGATTTCTAGGCTTATTTAGATAGAGTTAAATACATGGAAAAAAAAAAAACCTTCTTATAACAGAATTTTTTTTTAAATTGAAAACGGGAAATTTCTTTTAAACTGTTCATCCATGGAAAATGAATACGCGAGTAAAAATATATTAAACATTTACACCTGCTAAATGTGCCTATTATTGTGCTATTGCTTGGTGTGACTTAATTTTTATAGCTAAAATTAAACCAAAATTTAATTTAAAATCATTAAAGATGTTATTTTCTGATAATGCATAGAAAAAACGACTGAACGTAAAAGTAAATTAATTAAAAAATATAAATGAATGTAAGACAGAAATCAAAGTTATTGGCACCCTATTTTTAGTTATTGGCACTTGATTTGACAGCTATTGCCACCCTCCAAAAAATATCTACATGGATCTAAAGGCAAAAGAAATCATTAAACTATTTGCATATACATTTAATAATTGTTTTAATTATAATGAAATTAACTATATTAAGTGGAATTCATGTGATGTTTTGTGCAATTTCAAGTAACAAATGACTGGAAATATAGAAAAGCTACCAAAAAAAGGACTCTTTTTTTCCCGCTTTTTAATTCCTTTTATCTTTACAATAAGAAAGTACTGGATTCGTGAGAATTTTTTACTTCTAGTTTTCGACAGGTTTATACATTTTAGAGATCAGAGATGCCAAAAAATATGTTTTTTCATAATGCCTCTCTATGATTGTCTGTCTGTCTAGATGGATGTGACCCAAATTTTGTGGGCATTCTATCTCAAAAACTAATGCACAAAATTTAATAAAAATTTATAATCAGTTAGTCTCTGATATAAATTGAGGCTGATTACACTTTGATGTAAGTCACTCAACAGATTGCATACAATGCAGTTTTTACAATTTCCCCAATAGCTCAATCTCCAGAGCTAATGCATGAATTTTTATCCAACTTCAGATTCTGTTAGATGTTGCAGATTACGTTTCGATGTAAATCAACCGAGAAGTAGCGTTGCTACGCTGAATTCTGCATGATTTTAGTAATAGTCATATCTCAAGAACTAATGAAAAGAATTTCATATCATTAAATTCCCATAATGAGCAAAGACTGCTGTTTAATTTTGGTACAAGGATGGTGAATTTTAAATTACTATTAACATGTATGAGATAGAAGTAAGTTTTGGTATTGCAATATCTGACTAGTTTACCATTGTATTTACTTGTAGTTCTTGTTTTTGTACCTGCTCTACTATCTCAGCATATAGTTTTTCTTTACGTTTTACAACAATATGACAATTAATTGTAAATTTATTTGAACTATTGCTGTTACTATCATAACACTGATTGGTATAAATGTCTAACTCAAATGACTTTTTTAACTCTAATTTATCACTTTTGTTCCATTCAGGGTTAGACTGTTCCTAAAATTTTCGTACTTTCCTACCACAGTTTATAGACGGTAATATTTATTGTATAATTCTATTGTAGGTGTTAAACGGACCTTCCATGAAGATTTTTAATTAAAAATACTGGTAGCAACGTGTGAAAATTTTAGGAACAGTGCGAGTCCTGTCCGTTTCTTAGCTTTTAAACATTTTTGCTTTCTTTACTTCCCTTTTTCATTTTAATTCTTCTTTAGCAGCTTGTTTCACTTTCTTCTTCTGTTTAGCTTAACATTTCTTTCTAATTCCATCTAGTCATTGCAATGGTGCTCAAGCCATTTTTTTATGTTTCCCTTTTGAAATATTATTCCAAAAACAGGTATATAACGATGTGATCATACACTTAGACATTGTTCATTTGTTGATCTTACGTCTTCACTCTGTATTCTTTGCTGCATATCTTCCTCACCAAATTTCATATTATTCTTTGTTAGAGTGATAGCAAAGATAAATTCATCTGGTAAATATTGTGTAGTTTCCCTTTTGACACTTTTGTTTTGATTAAGAATCGAATGCAAATCGTTCGCATAGTTTCTAAAATGAGTGATTTTTAGAGAAAACTGCAACATAATTTTAAAAAATAAATATAAAAAATAAATATGAAAAATTATTTTTTCGTAAAAAAAGTAGTTGCAGTACATTTTACAATACAAGACAGTACATTTGTTTTAAAAACACATTTAGCCAAAAATGCAATGTCAGTCAATATTGAGAGAAATTTATTCCACGCACTGTGGTGTAAGCAAGGTTGATGCCCAAGTGCTCTGAATACTGATATTTTTTAATGTTCTATTCTTCTTATCTAACAAGAAAAATTTCTGAAACGAATGAAGAAGAAAACCTTACGATATTACTGGTGTTGTATAACCACCCTGGTTACACCACTGCACTTATGTAAAAATGGGCCTAATGTTTTCAATTTTCCATCAATATTTCCCTCATTTTCGGTTTTTATTTATGGCATGGTTGCGTGCAAGTTCTTCGTCATTTTTAACACTTTCCAATAAAGTTTAAAAGTGTTTTTACTTTCGATTTGAACGCCCATCTGTTCGTGTGTCCGTCTGGCAGCTCTCTAATTCTCGTAAATATTCTCGGATTGTCATGAAATTTTTGGATGTTATTGATATTTACCCTAGCACGAAACCCATTGAAAATGAAGTTTGTACCATGATTAGTTTGTTTACAGGAATAGTCAAAAGTTTTCCGTTACATTATGGCCTATGTAAAAAAATCCTTTGAAATGTATTTTAAAGGTATTACATCCCATCAAACATATTTACCCTTTCCGGCACACTGTGCCCGGTCTGGGATACCTAATTTTAATTCCAAACTTGCAAACGGCACCAGTAAAAGTTTAGTAAAATTTAGCTTTTACAATAAAAGGTTAAATTAAGGAATTCAAAACATTTTAAAAAATCGTTTGTGAATTCCGGTGTCAGTCGATAATTTCGCATTTTAGCACAGATTTTGCCCGTGCCGGAAAGGGTTAAATTTATATGCATTTGCAAAGTGCACTACAATATGCATTTTGTAAAGTATGCAGTCAAAATAATAGCTATTATTCATTTACAGGACCACACAAAATAATTTCATTACAGAATAACAAAAGTGGAATTGTTTGCGAAATATTTTAATAGGTTAAACGATCTCATGGATAATAAAATTGATATATGCCACTGAGGCTTAATATTTCATGCATAATATGAAATGCATAGCATTGAAAAGGACACAGAAAATATTTCAAGAAGTATATTCTATCCGAAATACTGAATATTAATGATGATGTCTGATAGATGTATGAAATGCATTTTTAATTATAATATGCGCTTTTAAGTTTCCCTAAATGTATTCATAGTATATGGTATGTATAAATGCTTTAGTTAATATGTAGGGTTACACAAAAAAGCTCGTAAAGGTTATTGAATACAAGCGTATTTTACTTAAAGGTAGTTTTTAAATAAGTTATGTATTTTTACGTTTAGCTGTTTACAGTTTGCTAAGAATGATATACAGAGTTACGCAAAAAATTTGATACAGGGTAACCTATGGGTGATAATTTCTGAAAATGTTATTTAAGTAGTTTTAAGAGCGTTTTTGTTTGAACTAAATTTTAGCAAAATATAATATAATGAAGGTAAATATATAAAGTTGTAATAAAGGTATTAGGTAAATTACAGGGCTGAACAAACGTAATCATGTATCTTTCCATCTAAATCTAAAAGTTGCTGAAAGAGAAATTTGAACCAGTTTGGCGTTTTCTTGCTAAACTAAATTTCTCCCATTATAGTACAGTATACATATCAACCCAGACAACAAATATAGGGCTGTTCAAAGGCATTGAAATTCATATTTCACTATGGACAGTAGCACCTTATTTCCATAAATAATGAAGTTTTGTTAAAGTTTTGGAAAGTGTTTTATAATATATGCTTAACGCATGATTTTTTTTTACTTGTTAAATCTTCCTAATTTTTTTAATAGCTTATTATTTTCGACTCTGCGAGTTCTGATAACTGAAGTTGCAAGATCATTATCTGCATTGTGATCCTTTTAATATTTTTCACTGTTTTTTATTATCTGTTTTAAATTCATAAATCGGCATTTTTTCATTTGTTTCAATATCTAATTTCAAAGTAGGCCTGACACAGGAGACTGTTATTTTTCTTTATATTTCTCTTGCGAATATTGTCAAAAATTGTGATAAAAATTTTTGTTTAGAGAAAATGGTGTCACTTAGAATTCAAAAAATAATTACTGTGGCAGCCTTGCCAAAGCTAAAAACCTCAAATTATCATTATTTGCGTGTTTAAACATTTTAATTACTTATTTTACTTTTATACTTTTAACAATTGTAAATATAATCTCAATGCATAGTTTTTAGTTTCGCAGAAATGAGTTTATATATTCGAGTTAATTTAAATAAAAACAAAAATATCTCTTTTAAAATTATTTGAGTCGTCTGCGCTTAGAATGTATGCAAATTTATTTAAAATTCTTGACGGACCAAAAAATGTTCAAATGTAATAGTAAATACACTTTAAGAATAATCTTTCTCGATAATATATTATGTTGATTTTACTAAGCTCACATTTCCACTTCTGATTTTACTCAGTAATAAATAGACTTTTTTAAATGTAAATAAAATGCATGGCTTTTTAAAAAAAGAATTCGATTTAATTCACACATAAAAATAACGACCTCTTCAGGTCGAGAAATAAAAAACAAATTCTTTTTCTATCGAGTTATAAACGATAAATAAAATAAACTCATTTGTTTCCAAACTGTACAAATAAAACAAAAATAATTAAGGATAAAATAAGATAAAAATTATAATTGTGTGAAATGCACAATGTGTATAGTTAATAGGGTTTTGCCAACAGAAATAATATATGTGATTATTTTCTCATCTGTTTGTCTATTAATTTCCAATTAACAGCAATAACACATTCGATTACATTAACCCATTTGCAGCGAAGAGCAAATTCATTGCTAAAATGTTGGAATTAATGATTGACATCGGAATTTGAAAACAACTTTGTTCGTAAATAACAAAAACCTATATTTCACGCTTCCAATAAAATGTAAATTTTTCTACCATAATTCCGGCACCAATGTGGTGTTTGGGAATTAAAATTAAGTTTTTTTATAGATATAGTACCGCGCTGCATAAGGTTAACAATAAAATTAAAATCATTTTCTGGTTATTTAAAGCGGGAATCTTGCACGCATGCAGGAACGAAATAAATTTGTAATTCTGTGAAAGAAATCCATGCTGACAAACGTAGAAAATTGAGAACACCTTAATTGACTACAACTTTGTGGCGAATTTATAATTTTGTCGCATGTTACAATTCATTAATTTGACACGAGCTGTAATATGATGACATGATGACAAATAATGTATGTCATTTTTCACTAAAATTACCATGAATCATCAGCGCTGTTATTCGGGTTTTAGAGCTTCATCGATCTTCTTCCACATGCATTTATAAAAGGCAACACACTTTTTGCTTTCAACCTTGGCTCATATTTCATATGTGAATGTATCTCACGGATGAATTGAAGAACTCTACCAA
This sequence comes from Maratus speculifer, assembly GCA_964019185.1. NCBI lineage: Eukaryota > Metazoa > Arthropoda > Arachnida > Araneae > Salticidae > Maratus > Maratus speculifer. The sequence continues at coordinate 148,846,984 of OZ025303.1, forward strand.
GAATTGAGCGTTTTCGTGTATTATTCATACATATCGTGATGTAACCATAAGTTGAATAGTCAGGCTCATTAACCTGCTCTAACCCATGTCAGGGATTTGTTTATATTCTTATATGTGTCACGATTTTTTTTTCGTTTTTGCATATAAACAGAAAAATGAATTATTATTTGTAAAAATACACTTGTCTACATTAGAAAAAAAATGCACAATCTTCTATTATATTTTTAGAAAATAGCATTTTCTTGTAAATAATTCATAATTTTTATTTATTTTTTAGTTATATTTAATATTCTAGTTTATAGACTAGTTATATTTAATACTTTAGTTATATTTAAGTAATGCAGTATAGCAACGCCATCTTTTGAGCGGCATACGCCAAAAACTAATCAGACCCAGTTTATATCAAAATCTAATAGAACCTAAGTTTTGTAAAACCCCTTGCATTAGTTTTTGAAATTGAGCGCTCACAAAATTTTTGCCACATACATACAGACAGAGTGAAAAATAGATTGACAGACAGACTCATAGACAGATATTTTGTAAAAACATATTTTTCCGGTTCTCTGACCCCTAAAACAGGTAAATCCGTCGAAAACCAGATTTAAAAAATTCACGAATTCAATACTTTCTTCTTGTTAAGATAGAGGAAAGTTAAAAGAATTATTGGATCGTTAGAAAAGTCCGTATTCTGAAAGTTTTTACTTATGTAGGCAAAAACGAGATGGTTATTTTTAAATCAAACATAATAAACAACACACCTCAGCAGCGAAAAATAACTCAAAAGCAATCAGATTGATTCATAACACTGAGTAACATATTGTTTTAACCTCTCATTTGTTTTTAGAGTGAGAGAGTTTTTAAATGCGCGCTTATTCCAAAACAAACGTTTTTGACACATTATGATGTATGTTGAAAAATTGCTTTTCACATTTCTCACGGAAAATGCCTTCATCAGCCTTTATAAGATTCATAATTCAATCTCAAAAATGGTGGCTATTTTAGGAAAATTATTTCTTTCGCCTGTCTATTAAGTTAAACACCATGAGGTTTTATTTTAAACTAAATTTTTTTTTTCTTTCTGTGATGATAATTTTGAATTGCCGTATATACTTGCGAATAAGTCGACCCTTATCCCTTTGCGGCGTAGGGCAAATTTATTGCTTCAGTGTTGAAATTAATGACTGACGCCTTAAATTGAAAACAACTTTATTTATAAATAAGGAAAAAAAAAGCTGTATTTTTATACATTCAATAAACCATAAAGTTTTTTACTAAAATTCCGGTGCCAATGGGGCGTTTGGGAATTAAAATTAAGTGGTTTAATAGATATACCACCGCTCCTCAAGGGGTTAAATTCGTGCAAAAAATTTGCTGCATATCAGTAATCTCTAGCAGCCATCTTCGTTTTATTTAATATATGCAAATTTTGCATTTAAATAAAATAAATATTACTTTTTAAAATACTTTTTTTCAATCTGTTATTCCTCTCGAATTGGGGGTCGACTTATACACGGATATTTACGGTATTATAAATCACTAGCAGGAGAGACCGAGCTTAGCTCAGTCAAAATTAACTTTGTGTTCAACTCGATGTAGTATTTTCACTGTATCATTAACTCTGTATTATTACTGTAAAACATGTTTATAATAGTATTATTTAGAAAAACAATCAATAAGAAAACTATGTTTTTATGCGCATGTTTAAAAATTTTACTTTATTTTAAAATTTACAACGAAAGGACATCGATCTAAATCACTTTTTTAGCTCGACTCTGATTGGTTTAACCATGCATCTCGAATCCTCTTAAGAATGCAGAGCTGCCAACTCTCCGGCTTTTTGCACACCAGTATTATTTTAGAGAAAATCATCTGTTTTTAAATCGTCTCAATGTTCCAATTACTTAAAACATCATTTTCTGTATAATAATACTGGTATCCAAAAAGCCGGAGACTTGGCAGCTCTGAGAATGTATAAAAAAAATTCTTTACATTCTGAAAGACAATATTTTTTGCTAGATATAGCCAAATTTGGAGGCGTTCTTTCATTTGGCTCCAAATACGTGTTTTGGTTTTCGTAATTTTTATAGTCGATTTTTTGGCCATATCTCGCCAATATTTTCTCAAATATCACCAAGTTATTGGCTTTTGCTATATTCTCGTGACCCTGACCAGTATTACCCAAAATGAGCCACTAATCAAATTTGATCAAGCATGTGACATAGCTCAATCGTCTTCAGGTAATCAAAAACAGTAGAATATAAAATTGAATGAAAATCGTTTAAGCCATTTTTAGGTAAAATTATCTTGGCAGCATTCAGCAATAAAGCGAAATGACCCACTAATATAATTTTGTTTAACATGCTCAATAGTCTTCTCGTGACAAAAAACGTTTTGTTTCAAAATTTAGGTAAAATTGATTGAGTCGTTGTTATATATAATTAGAATGACCCTAGCTCATTAAGACCCAAAATGACTCGCAAATCGAATTTTCGCGAGCATGTGTCCAAGCCAAATGGTTTTCTCTTGCTCAAAAACGATATAATACAAAGTATAGTCAAAATGGTGAGTACTATTTTCTATATAAAAGTAGCATGACCCATCATGACCAACAAATGACCCTTATAATCGAAATCTCTCGAAAGTGTGGCCTAGTTCATTAGTTTTAGCATGCCGAAAAACATTAGATACAAAATTTAGATAAAATCGATTGAGCCGCTTTTTAGATATAGTTAGTTTGACCCTGACTCCTTATGATCCAAAATGACCCATTGATCGAATTTTCTCAAATCTGTCATATCGCAATGATTTTCTTGTGCCCGAAAACGATAAAATACAAAATTTAGTCAAAATTGCGCGAAACGTTGTCTAGATAAAATTAGAATGACCCAAAAGTGGCCCACTAATCGAAATTTCTCGAACATGTGACCTACCCCAATGATTTTCTCATGCCAAAAATATGTTGTATACAAAATTTCGTTAAAATCGACCCAACCATTCTTTAGATATAGCTTGACCTTGACCCATTAAGACCCACAAATGACCCTTATAATCGAAAGCTCTCGAATATGTGACTTAGTCCATTAGTTTTCTCGTTTCTAAAAATTGTTATATACAGAATTTCGTTAAAATTGATCCTGCCGTTCTTTAATTATATATAGCTTGACCCAGACCCTTTATGATCCAAAATGACCCATTAATAGAAATTTTTCGAACATGTAACCTAGTCCAATGATTTTATCGTGCCAAAAAAATGTTGCACACAAAATTTCATTAAAATCGATCCACCTGTTCTTTAGATATAGCTTGACCATGACCCATTATGACCCATCATGACCCAGAAATGACCCTCATAGTCGAAATCTCTCAAACATGTGATTTAGCACATTAGTTTTCTCATGTCAAAAAACTGTTACATACAAAATTTCGTTATAATCCATCACGCCGTTCTTTAAATATAAATAGCTTGACCCAGACTCTTAATGACCCAAAATAACCCATTAATCGAAATTTTCCGAACATGTAACCTAGTCCAATGATTTTATCGTGCCAAAAAAATGTTGCACACAAAATTTCATTAAAATCGATCCACCTGTTCTTTATATATAGCTTGACCATGACCCATTATGACCCATCATGACCCAGAAATGACCCTCATAGTCGAAATCTCTCAAACATGTGATTTAGCCCATTAGTTTTCTCATGTCAAAAAACTGTTACATACAAAATTTCGTTATAATCCATCACGCCGTTCTTTAAATATAAATAGCTTGACCCAGACTCTTAATGACCCAAAATGACCCATTAATCGAAATTTTCCGAACATGTAACCTAGTCCAATGATTTTATCGTGCCAAAAAATGTTGCATACAAAATTTCGTTAAAATCGATCCACCTGTTATTTAGATATAGCTTGACCATGACCAATTATGACTCATCATGACCCACAAATGACCCCCATAGTCGAAATCTCTCAAACATGTGATTTAGCCCATTAGTTTTCTCATGTCAAAAAACTTCTACATACAAAATTTCGTTATAATCCATCACGCCGTTGTTTAAATATAAATAGCTTGACCCAGATCCTTAATGACCCAATATGACCCATTAAAATTTTTTTTCGAACATGTAACCTAGCCCACTGTTTTTCTCGTGCTCGAAAACCATAGAATGCAATTTTTAGTCAAAATTGCGTGAGAAAATCTCTAGATAAAAATAGCATGACCCACAATGACCCCAAAAATGACCCACTAACCGAATTTTCTCGAACATGTTACCTAATCCAATGGTCTTCTTGTAATCCAAGACGATAAAATATAAAATTTGGTCGAAATCGTTAGAGCCGTTTTTTAAATAAAAATGGCTTGACCCACAATGACCCAAAAATGACCCACTAATCAAAATTTTTCGAACATGTGAACCAGCTCAATTGTTTTCTCGTGCCAAAAAACGATTGGATACAAAATTTCCTTAAAATCGATCCAGCCGTTCTCTAGATATAAATAGTTTGATCCTGACCCATTATGACCCAAAATGACCCAATAATCGAATTTTCTCGAACATGTGACCTAGCCCAATGGTCTTCTCGTGCCCGAAAATGGTAAAATCCAAATTTTTGCGAAAATCGTTAGAGCCGTTTTTGAGATAAAATTTACCCACACACACACACACAATTTTTGCTCGCATTATAGTATAAGATATTTGTATAATAATGTCGTTGATACGTTTTTTTTTTTTTTTTTCAATTCAATTTCCTGATTGGTATCAATTTTTTGAACTAGTAAAATTCGAGTTATTTAACCTGATTTAATGACATATTAATTAAGGCGAAAACAAGAGCAATTTTTCGGTGTACTAGAAATAAAATTAAAAATAAGTTATTAAAAAACTTTGAAAATACTAAAAATTTTAACAAGATATTTTTTATTATTTTAAAGAATTTTACACTCAGATCTAAAATGTTAGATATTCTTAAAGAAACAAGTTATAGAATTTTGGAAAATTTTAACTGTTTACATAAAATAGAATTTTATAAAAAATATATACCATAACACCACAAAAACACATAAAAAAGGCAAAAAAATATATTCTCACCTACAGCGCTTAAAATATATTATTTTAACCCTTTAACTGGTTTGCCCGAACGCCGTTCGGGCAAGACGAATTTGCTTATTTCATCATTTAAAGCTTTTTGACACCACTGTTATTTTTAAGAAAATTTTCATACTAATGAAAGGCGTAAATGTTTAGATTAAATTTTACGAATATTTTATTTAAATAATAGTGGTGTGAGACCGCTATTTTCAATTTATTGAACGGAAAAGAATTCACTAGTGAAGGGTTAAATTCTTCCACAGCAGAATCGTTTACGTCCATAATTTTTTTAGCTCTATTTTTTAGACCGACCGACGTCTAAAACTCAAATCTTTGAACCTTATTATGTTCTATATGCCCTTAACCCCTTGGGGACGAGCGACACGTATACTTGCCGCAAAAAGGGTTAACCCCTCCGCGACGGGACTTTTTTAACGGAATTTTTAATGTTTTGTCACCTGTTTTCAGAAGCAGAAATTTGTGCCTTATTAAATCTAGAAAATGCTCTGATTAAAATAGGCAAAATTTTCACTAATATCTTACTGGTGGGGGCAAATAGGGATTCTTAAGCCTTTTTGCGGGCCACCGGTGGTACGCACCAGAGTGAACGTGTTAAGAAACATTGTTTATTCATACTAGTAAAATTTTACTGTAAAATTTGCCTTATTGAATCGGAGTATTTACTCGATTTAATGAGGTACAAATTTCTGTTTTTAAAATATGGGATAAAACATTAAAAATTTCGCAAAAGGCCCCATCACCATGTATGTTTCAAGATGTCATCAAAATATCCCACTTCTTAAAGAATATATTTATAAAAATCTAGCCCTCTTCCGGCTGTATTAGAATTTAAAATTTATATATAAAATAACAATATAGAATAACAATATAGAATAACAATATAAAATTTTTATATCCTTAGAACTTAATTTTAAATTAATATATTAATTTTAAAGCATTTGTAAGTTAGCTCGTCACAGCTGATTAAAACCGATTACAAAATTCTATGTATTTATACAAAAAAGCAGATTAAATAAAACAGCTTAACCTTTTGTCTACCGAATTATGAATTCTTGAAAATTTTATATTCTAAAGCATTTTACGTAAATTGTTTAAATTAAATTAAAAGATTCACATAATCATTTAATAAATTTTCTAAGGTTTTTTTTAGAAGGATTGAATGATGAATTAAATTTGAATTTACAGGGATTTGTGCAATATTTATAACTCCACTTAAATCTTTTATTTTAAATTGTTTTCTTAGTATTTTGTAGAATTATAAAATGTACAAATAGGATGTTCTTACAATATAAATATAGAAATATTTCCGAATTGAAAAAATCCCTATCCCCTCCCTGGTGCCAAGAAGGCTGGAAAGGTAAAAAGGCAAAAGAAATCATCCTTTTAAAAATATTTTTGTTTTGTGTAGCCAATAATGCTTTTAGAACAAAATAAAGTAATGCATCTGTAACTCATTCTAAACAGAATTACAATTAATCGACATATTAAAAGGATTTTATAATAAGTAATTTTAATGGTATTTATAAGTATCGTCGGTAGCTGAGTTAAAAAATAATTATTATAGATTTCTCTCTATTCTAAAAAACTAACTAACACTGTCACCACGGCTGACAATAACATTTTTGAGACCCAGGTTATTTCTTCGCTAATATTAAGAAAACTTTTGCACTCTAAAATATGAAAATGTATTGTATTATACAGAAATATATGAAAAATACATTTATTAGGCAGTTTTGAAATCGAATAATTATTTTGTTGACAATTTGAAGTTGAATAATTAACACCGTTGGATATATAAATTTGACGCCCCTTAAATTTCAGCGCCCGGGGCGACCGCATCCTTCGCCTTTTCTTTAACATGGCGCAGTTAATGATCTTTGTTTGTTTCTATTCGTTAATAGGTTCCACTAACGCCTTTCTTTCTTTAAATTTAAAGGTTACTGGTCAAGCTGTGATACACCATATTTTGTACTTTTAAAAGATATGCGGTACTTTCTGTAGCATTTGTCAGCCTTATAGTCCTTTCCCTATCTTTTTTAAATAGCATCCAAACAACATTATATGTGTTCATTCTCAAAACTGTTATTTTAAACAAAAACAGAAAATGGTTTATATTCCAGATACTAAAACAAAATCTTAAAAGTTAACTGAAAGTGAAAGTAAATTTTTGTAACTCTCAAAACATAAAAGAAATAAATTAAATAATTGAAAAGAAATGTCAGGTTGCCTATAACTTAAAATAGATATTTACAAAACATAACACAAACAAATATTTTTTCAATAATAAAATTAAATAGCTGTAGCAACAAGCAACATGTATAATACAAAATAATAACAAAAATAATAATAAATTCTTTCATGATTTAAGTTTAAATTCATTAAATATTGCACATTCTAAAGTCAATAAAAATCAATTTTCAGATTCGTTAAAATCGTCTGCTTTTGGCGTGGAAATGTGCTGCTCGCCAAACTGTGCGTCGCTTTCAGCTTTTCACGCCAATTATTCCAAAGTATTTTATTTTTTTACACACTTTCTATTGTAATTCCTATAGCGATTTCATTTATATACTAAATAATAGTTTCTGAATAAAGGATTTTTTTTCAATTACAACTTATTTTTTAATTAAACAAGAAGAGCAATTTTTTGACAAAAATCAAAGTTTAAATCAGAGTTTTTTGAATGCACCATCACCAAAAATTCAAAAATGAATATTTTGTTAATTCATTCCTTCAAGTTCAAGATAAACTTATGTACTAAAGACATCTCTATGGTTTTTTCAATTTTCGATGAAGCAATCATCAGTTATCCTGACTACCGCATGGAAACTTTTTTTTTCTTTTCAGTTGATTCGGCTCTCACCACTACCACTGGTTGAATTTTTGATACTTTTTTATGAAAATATAGCAGAATATTCTTAGAATAATGCTTAATTATACAAAATAAGTTTTAAAATATTAATAAGTATGGTACTCTGTAAAAAAAAATCACAAAATTTGCTTTTTTTTAATATCTCAGACAATTGTCCCTACTTAAAAGAAGACAGATAGAATTAACATTTTCATCTAAATATTTCGCATAAATCCATAAATGAAATAACTGTATGAAATGACGGAAAGAAAATTGCAAATTTATGCCTAATTTTCTTCTGTATACGGTTTACTTTATTTGAATTACTAGGGTTTGCAATGAATTATCTTTGCTGTTTATTACAAAAGCATCAATTCATTTCAAAACATACTATGACAGCAAATTTTCCAAAAAGCAATTTAACGATGATTCTTCTATATAAGTATGAGTGATGCAATAGTTATAGGGTGTAGCTCTTAGTTGGAATATGATATGTTTAGTCATAGTTCGCATTTTAAATATGTCATGGCTAAGCAAAACAATAAATAAAATGATCATAAATCATTCTAATACTTCTTTTGGAAAAATTTCTGTCTTAACCTCTTCAGACCTGAGGTAAACAAATGTGTTCCTCCATTCTTTTCCTCATAAAAACTTAACTGTTCGAATTTTTTGCATTTTTACTTTACTTCTATACAGCTGAATGTTTTTTGCTTTAGAACAAAACAATAAATGTCAGCACTGATGAATATTACCTCATAAAATAAATATTATTTTAATCCCAGTTTCGAAAATACCTTCAACACATTGTGGCCAAGAAAGTAAGAAATATTCATGATTATTTAACTTAAACGCTTTACAATAAAAAAATTTAAGGATTTGCTGATCATTTACTTGTTTAAAGACCTAAATTTTGTTATTGCGTAAATTTATATTAATGATAGTTAAATTGATGTTTCAAAGGAATTAGTACTTACTGATGAAACCGCTTAATTTTAATTCACAAACGCGACACTGGCACCGGAATTTCAGTAAAACAAATTACTGTTTATTGAATGTGTACAATATAGCTTTTTTCTTATTTACAAATAAAGTTGTTTTGAAATTCCGATGTCAGTCATTAATTTCAACAATTAAGCATCGAATTAGCTCTGCGCCGCAGAGAGTTAAACCCTGATCTCATACTGTCCTCGAGATAGTCGGAGAAGTATGCGCCGATGCTACAATTTTTCAAATACGTTTTTCTCAAAAAGAACAAAAGTAAAAAAAAAAAAAAATTAAACTAACGCCAATAATTAAAGAAGATATTAGGTCACATTATAATTATTTTTCACATTTTTTTAACATAGAAAAATAAACAAAAATACAGTCGAGTCTCTATATAACGAAATCCATCGTTCCAGTAAAAAATTCGTTATATAGAGAAAATGATGTTAAAAATCGTATTTAATGTGTAAATTTTGAACAAATATTATTTTTGATGTTTCTAATTAAGAATTTGAAATGTTTAAAAGTAAATATTAACCTAACATTTTTTTCTTTATTATTTAAGCAGTTTCAAAAAAGAGAACAGACATTTATTTAACCGCTTAATGAAAATCAAATAAGGAAGACTTGCATTAATTTCAGACGAAAAAATCTGTAGTTTTTGTTGTTTTGATTTTTAAATTGTTACGCTCTCAAAAAAAGCTCAAATTTTAGCAAGGAATGAAAAATTGTAGTTAACATTTTCTTCCATTTGAAGGCCTCTCTTATGTGCCTCTCATTGATTCCTTTTTAATACGTGTAACAGTTTAATTGTCTCTGTTTTGAGAAGGATTTTGAAAGTTGTGAGAGAGGTGGGATGAATTCGTTGGATTTAAAGAACAAGGAGAGGAGTAATATTTAAAAAATTAGTACTGAACGATACATCAAAAATAAGTGATGGAAAATTGATTCCATATGATTTCAAAGCTTTTTTAAAACTGAATAAATTAAGACCAATTTATGAAAATGGTCTTATGTTATAAACATATATAATATATAAATATATATGTTATAAATATATATAAATATATGTCATAAATATAAAATTTATGTTATATGGAGATAGATATTTCGCTGTATAGAGACTGTTTTTAATGTAATCATGCGAAAAAGGGGCCGTTCATACAAAAAATTCGTTATATAGAGAAAATCGATGTATGGAGTTTCGTTATAGGGAGACTCGACTGTATTTTAAAAATTTATGAATTGAGCATTTTTTGTTAACACATTTATACATTGTCACATTGTACATATATTGTTAACAATTGTAATTAACAGTGACATTATTTTTTGCCCCTCAAGGTGGTAAAAAGAGACAGATAGAATTAACATTTTCATTAGAATATTTTTCACATAAATCCAAAAATGAAAGCACTGTTATGATACCCCTTTACTATTTTTCCATAAAATAAAGGAATTTTTCTTGTGCTCGATGACTGAGGGTTTTGTGCGGTCGGCTCTTGGACTGTTACTTTTGCTTAGCATTCATTTGACTTTATTTTCACAATAAAAATTCCAGTTTGAAAAAGAATTAACTGAACCACGGCGTATACGCGCGAAAGTATAGTATTTTCCCTAGAATTGCACCAGTCTTATATTCCTTTAACCCTTAAATGCATATTGTATCATTTTCGATACCATAAGTGTTCCTGATTTATTGGGGGTTTTAGTCACATATTCCGTATTCTCACCAGAAATTTAAAAGAGCAATTTTCATTTCATCTTAATGACAGACCATTCGTAATTAAATAAAGAAAAATTTACTATTTAGCTTTTACTGGTATGAATTCTGATTCTTTGAATTGCGCATTTTTTGGAACGCGTTCTATCCTATGCATTTAAGGGTTAACACTCTTACTGACAAAAATTTCCGCATTTACAGAATTTTTAATCTTTCATCACCGGGTTTTAAAAGTAGTAATTTTCATTTAATATATTCCTTAAAATGAATTGATTAAAGAAGGCGAAATTCACAATAAAAAATAAACGGTGGGGATAATCATGAAAGGTTAATTAGAATGAAAAATGCAGCCCCTCGGAAATCACGGGATAATCAGCGAGAGGGTTAATAGATTAATTTAAGAGTCACTAGTCACGCGGTAAAAGCCGAGCGCTAATGTAAAGTCTATGGGGGCGTTCTTTTCAAATATCTCGTTCAAATTTTAATATTTTTACATGATTATTTTTTGCATGGGATAGTTGAGGACGATTCACAACCGGCCTAGTTTTTACTTTTTTGATTTTGGTTATATATTTTTTATATTATGATAGTTTCAGTTTCAAAACCGGTTTAAACCGGTTTTGAAAATTATAGTAATTTTAAAAAAAAAAAATTAAAACCAAAATTGAAAAAATAAAAACTAGGCCGGTTGTGGATCGTCCTCAACTATCCTATGCAAAAAAGTCATGTAAAAATATTAAAATTTGAACAAGCTATTTGAAAAGATTGCGCCCATAGACTTAACATTAGCGTTCGGCTATTACTGTGTGACTAGTGTGTGCTCTTAAGTGTAAAATTCTTTATCTGATTGTGACTGTGTTAACAGGAAATCCCGAATTTTGCAGATGCTTCCTTAATTTTGTCTTAAATTAACTTGTGTTTTAAATGTGTCACGGCTGTACAAGAAAACTGACCACATGTCGAAGTTATTTTGATATTCAAGTAGTTAAAAATGAATTTAGATAGAAGGTTAAGGACATGATCTCTGAGATCATTAGTTCAGTTCAAAAAATTAGAAATGAACAAGGCACTTCCGGGGTTTTCAGTATTACAGACATGTTTTCAGCATAAATTTTTGTTGGCGAGATGATTTACAAAATTTTAAATTAGCAAGAGTCTTAAGTGAAAATAACGGTGAAGACAGATAATTTCGTAATGTTTATTTAAACAGCGTATTGCACAAATTGTAAGAAGCCTGTGTAATTGGACGTGCTTCAAAAATTTGTCTTTAGGCCGTTTAACTAGAGAAGCATGAAACTATTAAGGAAATGAATGCATGGCGCCGACAATATTTATTCATAAAAATATTATTTTTAATGTCATTGCCGAAAATCCAGTTATATGTTGAGAAATTTGGCGCGACTGAGTTTTAACCCCCTTCTTGGCGCGCTTCCAAAATATCGCCACATTGGCGCGCTTTTGCGTTTTGTCTCTTGGAGCGGGATTTAAGTTCAGGAGACACTACACAAAAGGCATACCTTCTTTTAAAAACAAAACCAGCCTTTTTTTAACTATAAAAAGAAATCAATAATAGGTTTTCTAAAGAAATATACTAAGCTTTGAAGTCAAATAATGTTTTTCTTTTATATATAATATGAAACTAAATAACATTAAGATTCAAAACATCTAAAGTACTAAAGAAAAGCCTAAAACACTTACTTTTAAATACAAAGCACGGTCTCTGCATTCAAAAAACAATAGAAATGTAGAAAATGCTTCCTTTTAAATACAAAACAAAAGTTTCTAATTAAAAAAAATCACTCGTATATTGCCCCTAAAAAATTTACTCACTCGATGTTACACTCTTCGAAATCCAACGGCCTCTAATGAGACACAAGATATTTAATTAATTTCAATTCGCGAGACTTCAAACTTTTAAATGTTTCTCCTATCTCGTCCAATAAGAAAACTAGAAAAGAAAGAACGAACGGAGCATGCGCAAGCCGAGGAGCGGAATCTCTCCGAATCTCCGAGGGTTGCCAAGAAGAGCAGCACCTAAACGGAAAAGAAAGCAAGGCTTGGCGCAGTCATCGCGCGTCAAAAAAACGCCGCGAAGAAGTGGGTTAAAACTCAGTTTACCCAGAAATTTTTGTATTTAGTTTTGTGTATACATGTATGCATGACTCGCAATAACTGACGTAAGAAGCATCTGATTAGCTTGCCATTAACAAGGTATGTTTGTAAGGCACACCGACTTAGCTCTATATCTAATGATATAATTAGAGTTATTCGTTTGTTTAACCACTTAATTGATCAATATTTTTGGAAACACTTTCAAATAATGCCTGTTTCAAATAATGCCTGTTGTAATTGTCTTTTACAGAATTTTTAATCTATATTCACCGGTTTTTCAAAGCAGAAATTTCGTAATTGAAACAGAAGGATACTCAGATTAAATAATGCAAAATTTTCAATAAAAAATTACTGGTGAGAATTAAAATATCATGATTCCATAATGGATGCCCTTACGTGGTACGGGCAAATCATGATTGGCAAAAATACGTTGCCCGTATAATATACCAGCCAATCAGGGAAGCGGTCAAAGAAACAAAATAATTGGCATATATTATGGTCTATTAGGATTCGTATTTTGCAAGGACTTTCAAGAACATTTTTCACAGAGTTTTTGTTAAGTAATGTTTGCCTTATTTAACCCTTTAATGTCCAGCCTACCATTTGCACTAACACAATCATTTTTGATTTAATGAATTTTTTGCATTATGACATTAACATATCATTATTAAATGAACCAAAATTGCTATTTACATTTTTTGGTAAAAATTTCAATCCTTTGAATTACGCAATTTTAGGAACGTATTTTTTTAGATAAAGCGACCAGTACTTTATGAAATTTTTGGCACTAAAAAAATTAAAATTTCCTGAATCCCTAGATGCATACGAATCCTATATAGAGAACAAATGTTTGAAGAGAATTTTATTGACGTTACACTATTTCAGATGGGAAGAAATTGATTCTTAATGATGATATTCACTACAACGTCCTTCGTGCTTAAAATATTTGTATAGAACATTTGTTGTTCATTCATTAAGGGATCTCGAACATTTCATGCTCAGGAACTAAATTTATAAATTTTTAAAGTTCGTTGACTTGTCATATTTCAATATAAAAAGCGTGAGAAAAATACATACCTTGGTTTCGTGACAAGTGAAAGATTGTATAGTAATTGTGAGGAGCAAGAATTCTAATCTTTTTCTTGATTCATAATGTAGAGTAAATGTTCCAGTAATGGACCCTCTTAATGATTTTTTTTAAAATATTTATTGTATTAATAGTTAGTTATTCCATAGTTATTATATTATTAATAGTTATTAATAATATAATAATTATATTCCAGTTTTTTTTTCATATTATATTAATCTTTCAACAATATTTAACTAATCATGTAGTTACATTTCTGCCCATAGTTACATTTCCGTATAGAAATAAAAAAAATAATTTTAAATAATAGAAATACGTCAAAACACCCAAAAGCTCAGTAATGGACAAAGCACCGTGTGCTCCAGTAATGGATACCCTTCCTAAAATCGTATAAATAAATAAAATTTTGTAAATGACCATTTGTATGTGAAATTACTATCCAAATAAAAACATTTCATTTTTATTATTATAATTATTAGCGGGTTCATAATGATTTTCAATGAAAAACAGCGAAACTGTGGATTGTTATTTTCTGCTTCATAATTGCTTGATGAAAAGTGCAAAAAATAATGCAGAGTATAACGCATGCAAAGGATTGTTATATAAGAAAAAAGCTTAACTACTTTGAACTTTGAATTGTCTGCGCTTTGAGGCGTATATCTGCTATGGCTGTCGCCTCGATTGATCCATTATATATAGAAACAGAGACGATACAGAACACTTTTTATTACAGATATCCATTACATATACTTCAAAGGGACAACACACTATCCATGTCCGTACCCGGATTTGAGCCGGGAACCCGCGGAGTGGCAGCAGCTGCCGCTACCGACCAAGCTAATCTTAACTATCATTTATTGGGTTTTTTATATACATATATATATAAACCGAAAATTGTGAGGCGGTCCATCACTGGAAGGCGGTTTATTACAGGCACATCTACCCTATATAGGGGAAGGTGTTGTTCGTTTGACCACTTTGCAAAATTTTAAATTTCTTAGCTTAACTATTAAAGCTAAATTTAATTTATTTGTTTTATTATAATCAGAATCATACGGTTTATTATAGTTAATTTTTTGAATATTCTATTTGTATTTTTATTATGTTATATTTCATTTAAAAAAATATTAACACTGTGGTCAAATATAACACATAATTGTACTTTTGACTACAAGTTGTTGTACCTCTAATCAGACAATTAGATAACACAATAATAAAGCATAGCTGCCAACTCTTCTGATATTTTAGCCCGGAAAAATTTAATGGAATTTTTTGATTTATTTAATCAGTTTATTATGGCGATTTGAAATGGTAAAATTTTCTGTAAAATTTTTCCAGGCCAAAAAAGCGGAAGATGTTGGCAGCTATGATAAAGAAAACAAAAATCATTTTACTACTAAGAATGTATTTATTAAAAATACAACACATTGCTCAATGGTGCACAAAACAAGAATTTTAATATGAACTTGTACAATTAAAATAAAATAAAAATATCAACGTTTCGCGCCGTCTTCAGGAAAATATGATAATGAAAGAACTAAGCAAGCTTCCTGATCGAGAGATAATATTTCTAATAAATTAAAATCGAAATGAATTAAAAGTTTAAAAATGTATTACTTGACACGTGAGTAAAAATTAAAATATTGCAACGAGATAAAATTTAAGATTTTATGATGTTATGCCATATTTTTGGTATATTGTAGGACAAATTATCATTACAAGGTTTATTATTGCACCATCGATGATGCACTTAATGAGATGCAAAAAATAGTGGCAAAAAAATAATAGTTCGTTACTCCAAAGTCTAAAGCGCCCTCTATCGACATTTTTTAAATTTATCTTTATAATTTATTTTCATGAAAATACTGACATAAAGAATACTTTTAGTGAAAACCGCAAATCAATCGACCAATTTTTCCGTTTTTTATGTTTATTTGAAATTTTGGACCCTAAACTTTAATGGCGCCTATCTCCTTCGGAAGACGTTTGGGACCCTTAGTTTCCCATCATAGACCCTTAGTTTACTCTCACCCCTTAAAGTTTTGCCCAATAGTTTAGATACACCCTGTATTATATATATCTCTAATCTTGACTTTGAACGCTGTCATCAAAACTCACGAGGTGTGACGTCATCACTAATTAATCGACTTCTAACTAGTGCTGGAATTCAAACCGGTAAGTTTTGAACAGTAATTTTCTTTTATTTATTTGTGGAATATCTGTCATCTTACAAAACAACAATGCTATTTAAATTTACTGGTGAGAATTTTGAATTCCTTATTAAAAAACCAAACGGATGCAGCAACACAGCGACACGTTCTGAATCTGGCTCAATGTTCCACAAACAAAATAAAAGAAAATCGCTAATCAAAAATTTTCGGTGTTAACCCTTTAACTGGTTAATTATTTTCCGTTCAATAAATTGAAAATAGCGGACTCACACCTCTATTATTTAAATAAAATATTCATAAAATTTAGTCTAAACTTTTCCGCCTTTCAATAGTATGAAAACTTTTTTAAAAAATAATAGTGGTGTCAAAAAGCTTTAAATGATGAAATAAGCAAATTCGTCTTGCCCGAACGCTGTTCGGGCAAATCAGTTAACTTTTTCCGGCTCGGGCAATATCTGTACTAAAATGAGAAATTATCGACTAACACCGGAATTCACAAACGAATTTTTTAAATATTTAGGATTCCTTGATTTAAACTTTTGTAGTAAAAGCAAAATTTTACTAAATTATTACTGGTGCCGTTTGCAAGTTTGGAATTAAAATTAGGTATCCCAGACTGGGTACAGTGTGCCGAAAAGGGTTAAGGGGTTAATTTCGATATTAGTGAAAAATTGGTCGATTAGTGCTGACATTCTTCTTCTTCATTTTGAGTATTTCGATGACAGCGGCTAAGCTCGTTTCATCTTTACTAGATTATTTTCACCTCTGTGATTTAGTTTCACTGGTTTATTAATCAATATATTGTTAAATAATATTATTTGCTCGTTGTTGTTGTTTTTGCTCTTGAGTTTAAAGATCACTTTTTGCTCACCCTTCATTACATTAGCCACAACGGCAGTTTGTACATGTCACGGTTGAACAACAAAATTAAACACATGCTCGCACGTTATGTTGATATTCATTGGGTAAAAATGAATTTTGCTGGAAGGTTAAGGACACGATCTCTAAGGCTATTGGTTAAAAAGAAAAATTAACGACGAATTAGTCACTTCCGGGTGTTTCAGTATTACGCATACAATCACCATATATAAATATGTGCTTATGGAATGATGTTATTTATTCTGGTATATACAGTAGAGTCTCTCTATAACGAAACTCCATACATCGAATTTCTCTATATAACGAATTTTTGGTAGGAACGGTCCCCTTTTCACACGATTACATTAAAAACAGTCTCTATACAGCGAAATGTCTATCTCCATGTAACGAATTTTTTCATAAATTGGTCTTGATTTATTCAGTTTTAAAAAGCTTCGAAATCATATGGAATCGATTTTTCATAACATAGTTTTTATTTATCGTCAGTGCTGAGTTTTTTTTTTTTTATTATTATTATTACTTCTCTTCTTGTTCTTTAAATCCAACGAATTCATCCCACCTCCCACCCACCTTTCCATATCCTTCTCAAAACAGTGTCAATTGGATTGATACACATGTAAGAGAGAAATTAATGAGAGGCTCATAAGAGAGGCCTTCAAATGGTGGGAAATGTTAACTACAATTTTTCATTCTTTGCTAAAATTTGAGCATTTTTTGAGAGCGTAACAACTTTAAAATCAAAACAACAAAAGATTACAGATTTCTTCGTTTGAAATTAATGCAAGTCTTCCTCATTGGATTTTCATTAAGCTTTAACCCTTTCATTCCCAGTGAGTCCAAATGGCATCATGACATTATTAATTTTTATTTCTATATTTAATTCGGATATTCCAAATTTATACCAGAAAATTGAAATAGAATTATTTATTTTATTTAATAACAGATATTCTATATTTAAATAAAACGAAATTTGCCATAGAAGTTTTCTGGTAGAAATTCAGATTCTCTGACCTACGGATTTTCTAGAACGTATTCTACCTTGGGAATGAAAGGGTTAAAATAAATATCTGTTCTCTTTATTAAAACAGTTAAATAATTAAGAAATAAAATGTTAGGTTAATATATACTTTTAAACATTTCAAATTCTTAATTCAAAAGATCAAAAATAATATTTGTTCAAATTTCACACATTAAATACGATTTTTAACATTATTCTCTATACATCGAATTTCTCTATATAACGAATTTTTTACTAGAACGGTGGATTTCATCATATAGAGATTCGACTATATTTTATCTTCAAATATCACAAATCTTGAATTATCATGAAATTTTAAATTAATAAAATAACTGGCATCTTTTATTTCATGAACGGTGATAACAGAAGATTATATAGCTTTTTGATAAATTATGCTGAAAACGGCAAGAAATTGTGATTGTAATTTTTGATAAAGCTTCTCAATAATGGACACCTCGGGATCACAAGATTTGTCCGCTATTCCGAGGTCGGCACTTTGGATGATCTGCCTAAATTGAACATGAAATCAACTGAACTTGAAATTGTGGATTTCGAAATTGAAGTAAAATAAACTTAAAACAGATACTAATACAATTATCGAAAAATTGTTTAGAATTATAACCCTAATATTAATGTTCGCATTTTAGAATATAACCCTTTAACGTTCATTGGTCTCGCCACGAAACCACAAAATTTTAATTCCGATACGCAACACTGACACCGGTATTTTTATCTAAAAATATCCCTTTTATTTTGTATGTGAAAAATCACGTTTTCTTATTTAGAAATATATTTGTTCTTAATTACCGGTGTCATTCATTTATTTCGACATCTTAGCAATGAAAATGCTATGATCGTTAAAGGGATAAACGAATATATAAAATACATAAATATTAAAATATATAGTTTTTTTTTTTTTCAATAAAAAAAGATCCAGAACTTCTTTTGTGAATTCGAGTCAATCCGAAACAGGCTGGAAAGAATCAAAACTCATTCCAAATCGAATCTAATATGTAACGGAAAAAAATGGTGTTAACACGACCGGACCCAAAACACGGAACGGGTAAAATCGAGTTATCCTACTATGAAGGACTCATATAATATGTAGGATTAATATATTACGGTGCTGCTTAAGCTATAAAACACTTGTAGACACTTTGCTATACACTATTCCATGTTCAATGATGTGGCATTTTACTAAGACGCCACACTCAGTGTTGCCAGTGGGCTACTTTTTTTAAATTATAATTTCTTGATTGGCACCATTTTTTTTTCTTTTTTTCTTTTTCTTTTTCTTTTTTTTTTTTTTTTTTGAAATGGTAAAATTCTCTTTGTTTTTACCGTTACTGATTTGTCTTTAAATAAGGCGCATTTTACCCTTAACAAAAGTGGTACCAATCAAGAATTTGAATTTTAAAAAGTAGCCAATCTGGCAACACTGCCCACATTACTGACTGACAAAGATCCGGATGATAATGTAAAGTCTATGGGGGCGTTCTTTTCAAATATCTCGCTCAAATTTTAATATTTTGATTTTTTTTTTTTTTTTTTTTTTTTTTTTTTTTTTTTTTTACATAAGGTAAGCTGAGGACAATCTACAACCGACCTAGTTTTTACTTTTTCGATTTTGGTTTTCGATTTTTCTTTAAATTCTCTAACTTTCAGAACTGGTTATGAAACTGAAACGATCCTAATACAAAAAGAATATAACCAGAATCGAAAAAGTAAAAACTAGACCGGTTGTGGATCGTCCTCAAGCTATCCTATGCAAAAAAAATCATGTCAAAATATTAAAATTTGAGCGAGATATTTGAAAAGATTGCCCCCATAGACATTACATTATCATCCGGGTCTTTTTCGGTCAGTAGTTTGAATTCTTAAGAAACGATATTGGAGGTCACTGGTTCACTAAGAAAATTTGCGTGTTTTCGATATTTCAGACATGTTTCCTGAATGTATGTTTCTTCTGACCCAAGGAATTTGTTTATTATAAAAAATTCTTCATTCTTGGAATGTCAAGAATTCGGTTTTTTAAAGTAATTTCAAATTAGAAAATAAACAACAATGTAGAACTACTCACGATAATAATAAATATTATTACATAACTTTTGTTTGGTAATGCATCTCGCATAATACAAAATAATAATAATAATTAAACACAGGGGAATATACACTAATTCTTTGTGCTAATTAAAATGTTTGTCCCTTAAGAGGACGAAGTACCTTTGAAACCATCTCTCCTTTTTTGAATAATACTATTATACATGTGGTGGCACAGTAATTAATTCTAAAAAATAAATTCTTGAAGAACAGCATAGTTTATTAAATTAAAATAAAAAAGAATATTGCCCAGTTAAACTGATGGCACTGAGCTCACAGGCTACGCATACTAATTGTACATTACAGCCTTGTATTTTCGTTAATTCCGTTCGAAAAAAAAATTAAGAAGGGGAAACAGCTCTCCCCTTTCTCCTTTTTTATACTTAATCATTGAACCTCCTAAACTATCAAGGACATGCTTTATCATATAAAAAATCTATATCCAAAATTCAGAGCAAATCGGATAATTCTTAATAAAAACCCATTTAGCATTTATATATTTTAAGAGGAGTTATTCCCCTCTTTTATACTTAACCATTAAACTTCCAAAACTATTTAGAGATTTGTACGAAATCTGACAATTCTGCTTGAAAAATCCATTTATACAAGTTAAAAGGAGGGCATTAGAACCCCCGTACTCCCTGTTTATACTTATTCAATGAACGCCTAATAACAGCGACGGACTCGCCTCATCAGAATGATCCTATGTCTAAATTTTGTACGAAAACTGTTAATTCTGCATGAAAATCCCTTTTATATCAATTAAGGGGAGGGGCATGAGCCCCCCGTTCCCCCTGTTTATACTTATTCAATGAACACCTAATAACAGCCACGGTATCGCCTCATCAGAATGATCCTATATCTAAATTTTGAACGAAAACTGTTAATTCTGCATGAAAATCCCGTTTATATCAATTAAGGGAAGGGGCATGAGCCCCCCGTTCCCCCTGTTTATACTTATTCAATGAACACCTAATAACAGTCACGGACTCGCCTCATCAGAATGATCCTATATCTAAATTTTGAATGAAAACTCTTAATTCTGCATGAAAATCCCGTTTATATCAATTAAGGGGAGGGGCATGAGCCCCCCGTTCCCCCTGTTTATACTTATTCAATGAACAGCTAATAACAGCCACGGTATCGCCTCACCAGAATGATCCTATATCTAAATTTTGAACGAAAACTGTTAATTCTGCATGAAAATCCCGTTTATATCAATTAAGGGGAGGGGCATGAGCCCCCCGTTCCCCCTGTTTATACTTATTCAATGAACACCTAATAACAGTCACGGAATCGCCTCATCAGAATGATCCTATATCTAAATTTTGAACGAAAACTCTTAATTCTGCATGAAAATCCCGTTTATATCAATTAAGGGGAGGGGCATGAGCCACCCGTTCCCCCTCTTATACATATCGAATGAACTCCAAAAACTAATCAGGGAAGCGCCTTATCAGGATATACCTATATACAAAATTTCATGTGGATCGGACATTTTTATCATGAGTTATCGCGTTACGCACGAACATACGAACGTACATACAGAACGGACGGGCACATAAGCTCTCAAGCTATGATAGCCTGTGAGCTAATAAAAAGGTTAACTTTTTAAAAATACCAACCAAATTTTTTAAATATGAATAATTTTGTTTCGATTTTTTCCACTTTCATTTGAATACACTACCGTAATTTCCGGCGTATACGCCGCGGCTTAATTAACTCTTTTTCGTACAGGAAATTTTATTTAAAAGATTAAGTCAAATAAATGCTAAGCAACAGCAAGTCCCATTTTATTTAAAACAAATTCTGGCCGGAAATCGACTGTACTGAGGTGCAGCGCATGCGCGTTAAATTACGGTACATAAAATTGTGCTTGGATTTTTAGATGTGTGAGATTTTATATTTAACACTAGAACGCCCGGAAATTTTACTCAAGTTTGGTAATAATATTTCTCACCAGAATTTTTATTCAAAATTATTTAATTGACTTATTTAACGCGAATCTGCGTGGATTAAATTTAAATTATTTCAAGAAAAATTTTCTGGTTCGAATTGAAATTAAATTACATGGTTGGAGTTGAATCGAAATCGACTTTTCTGGAATCCTAGTGTTAAAATGATTTTTTTTCTCTCGTGTATCGTAAAAAATGAAGAAAATTCCATAAGCTCAAAATTTAAATATTTTTTAAAAGTAACTATAAACTTGAATGTTAAATCCTTGCACATAAATATTAAACATACCATGAAGAACAAGTAAAAAAAAAAATTGCGAACCTCTATCTAAATTAGCAAAAAAAGCCATAGTATTTTTCGAACAAGCAAGTTATAAATATTTGAAGAGGGATAAAAATCACATTAAAGTTTTTATTTGTCTGGATAATTGATTTGAATCTATTAACAAAATTTACAATCTCGCGATACAATATAAGTAAAAATAAGGTGTCAAAATACTCACAATAAAGACCTTTTCAGTTAATATTTAAAAAAGAAAATCGATATTTTGACCAATTTCAAGATACTGCGTCCCTTTAAATGTATGAATTTATTCTTATAGAATTGTGATTTTTATTTTTATATTAAGCATTTTACACCAAACTTTTTAAAATTGATTTTTTTTATCTACTTGAAAGTTTTGTAATTTTTAAAGAGTTAATATTTTTACATAAATTATGTGGTTGCATTTAATTTACATATTAAAAGTTTTAAATAATAAGTGACGCAAATTTGCATCACTGTGAATTTAATTGTTTAAGCTTACTTTAAGTAAAATTAAATTAAGTTTTTCTTAATTATTTATGCGTTTTAAATATGTCACGGTTGAACAAGAAAAGTGATAACATGTCCGCAACTTACTTTAATAGTTAAAGGGTCAAAAAGAATTTTTCTAGAAGGTTAAGGACACGATCTTACAGATCATTGGTTCACTAAGAAAACTTCCGGGTTTTTCAGAATTACAGGCATGTTTCCTAAATAAGTTTCTTCTGACGGAAGAAATTTGTTTATTTTTGATTATGCTTTTGTCTTTGAATGTCATAAGTTCGGAATTTTAAAACAGCTTGAAATTAAGAAATAATCAACCTCTGTAGAGATGCACAGAATGATAATAAATAATGTTGCATAAGTTTTATTTTGGTAACTCGTCTTGTTTAATACAAGGAATATTCTTAATTGAATATAGAGAGACACTTAAAAAATTCTCGTTAAATTAGTTAACTGGGAAAAAAAAATCAAAGTTGTTCTATTATGTCATCAGGAAAATCCAAAGGTATTAATTATATTCTTGATGTTGTCAAGTGAAGAATATGCTGTTGTGGCTAGAGTTATTCATGAAAACAATTTTAAAGAAGTGTACTATCTTGTATTTTTTCTATTTTATGACAGATGGCTTTATCGAGGTTTTGACGTGCTAATTGACAGGTTTTTTAAAAATATATCGGTGTCATGGATAACTAGAAAACCTGGTGCCTACTTGTCAATCTCCTGGTTATTTTAAATCGAGGGAACATTCTTAAAAAGCCGAAAAATTTTTTAATTGTACATCACTGGAATATTCCTACTGAGGAAGCTAACGAAGATAAAGAACAACAGTTTATGCTATCGCCATGGACGTTTGCCTCGGTAGACACAGCTTCCTCATTGCAAGCCATAGTCACCGAAGTAAAAATAGAGGTTGTCATTGGCATATTTTTTAAGCGATTTTATGACCCCTTGAATTTAGACACCAGTATTTTCTAAATGATTTCTTGGAGTTATTATATTTTAGAAAAATAAGCCAAGTTAAACTTTTAGAAATTATTGGTATTCAATTCAGTGGACCATCCAAACAATGGAGTTAAAAATATAAAGGAGAAGATGTATTGTATACATCTTTACATACCAGTTGCGAGTGAAGTAACTAAAGACGTTGTCACAAGATGACGGCTGTTTCTTTTAAACGGATTAAATTTCTGATTGCCATTGGGGGAAATCCTCAAACCATTAAATTTGAATAGGAAATTTCGTTTTATTTAAGCTCCTTATTCATTGAAGTATAGTTTTACAAATATGGTAAATAAAAATATATTTGATTTTATTGGAGTTTGTTTGCCAAGGTATTATATTCTTTTTCATTGGCTCGAAGTTGTGCTGGTTTTCATAACATGACACAACAAAGTCTTCGTTGTCGCAATGCGGTGCAAGTGCCACAATCGAAATAAACTTCCGCCAGTAAAAATGAATATGAATTTTATGAATTAAAATTTCTAAATTAAAATTAGTAAAATA
Organism: Maratus speculifer; assembly: GCA_964019185.1. Lineage (NCBI taxonomy): Eukaryota > Metazoa > Arthropoda > Arachnida > Araneae > Salticidae > Maratus > Maratus speculifer. Next base: position 148,871,284 of record OZ025303.1, read on the forward strand.
CGTACAACAATCATTTTTGTGATGACAAAGGGGACGATTGGCTCTCTCAAGACTTCGACATTATACAGAGATGTTTCTGCTTTGAACGACTTAATTTTAATTTCGAAATCTCACACTGCCACCAAAATTTTTGAATGAACAATTTTCTTTGGTTAAATGCGTGAGAAAAGCTCTTACTTTCTTTCAAATATTTTTAAGTGCGTTCGTAATTATGCAAATACATAGCCCCTGTAGTCGCCGTTCAGTCAGTTCGTCTGTTTGCTTATAACATACCAAAAACTACCCTATCGAATCATTTCGCATCTAAAATATATAATTGATGCATAATTTTGTCGTGTCATTTCGAATTTTATGAAAATCTGATGAATAGTTTAATTACGTAGACTAGGGCATCAAAGATACCACTATTTTCATGCAGGATAATTTTCCTTATAGTAATGACAGAAACTTTGCTAATAAATTAAACAAACGTCACTTTTAAAATATTGTGGTGGCAAGGATTTTCTGACAAAAAGGTTATACATCACTAACGTAGACAATCAAAAGTATTTCGTTACATTACGGCCAAAGAGAAAAAATATAGATTCAAGTGCATTTTAATGGTGTTACACTCTTTCGAACATAATAAAATTGATATTCATCGCTGAAGTACATACTGAAATATACATTCTGTACAATCTGTGGTGCAAAAAATATTCGTTATTAATTTACAAAGCTACACAAAAGTATTCCATTACATAATGTTATAATGAGAAACATTCTTTGGGGCGCGTTTTAAAATATTAACAATTTACATTTTATTAAATTCATATACGTTGCTGAGGTTTACTACAAATTACTTCCTGTATAATAGAAAGTACTGCACTGCACTACTGAAAGCGCTATTCACTATATCCGAACTAGTATATACTATTATACCAAGATCAGAATATTTTTAAAACTTCCTTATATTAAGAACGCACCTCATTTACTAGACTTGACGTGTAATTTCCAACTTGTTTGTATAAATTTTGGTGTCATTCGATCTTTTCACATTATAAAATTAGAAGTATTTTGGTCCCTGAAAGATGAGTAATGAAAATATCACTGTCACAATTGTTACACTTCCTTCTAACAATAGACTTTTTAATTATATCCGAAATATCTATCAAAGCATGGCACAAATCACCACGCAATTAGGATTAAGAATTTTTAATGTAGCGATTGTCTTAAATGAAAATAGACATCGGACGCACCCAGGTCAAGATGCAGGGATACATTTAATATTTAGTGTGCATTCCCTTTTTTTTTTTTTTATTAAAGAGTCGATACGTTTTGTCATACTTTGAGTTTTTGACAATTAATTTGTCTTTCAATCTCATGGTGCAAATTTTGTTGAGTTTTTTTTATCAGATCATTCTTGTTTGTGATACTGCATTTTTTTTTTCTTTGCAGTGGCTCAAAGATTCTCAAAAGAATTCATATCTGGACTGTTTTCAAACCATGGAAGTTTTTTTTTATAGTTTTTTTCATTCAAACATTTTGTCACAGATGAAGCTGTATGGCACAGAGCTCCATCATGCATGAATATGGAGTCTCCATTTGGAAACCAGTCTTTTAATGGTGGAATTAATTTTTGTTCAAGCACCTTTTTTTGTACCGATACTGGTCCATAATGCCTTCTACAATGCATAAACATCCAGTACCCTGAGAAGACATCACACTCCAAACTATTACTTTAGTAGGATGTTTAACCGTTTGTGCTATGCAATTTGGGGAAATTTCTGCATTGGTACTTCTCCTAACATATTGACTACTTTCTTCAGATATCGTAAATATTGATTCATCAGAAAAACATGCCTAGAGATAAAAAATCCTTAAAAATGTAATTTGCAGAAAAATATTCTTATAAAGAAATTTTTAATCAAATTTATAAACAGTTCTGTATTTTTTAGTCAGCATGTAAAAAACATTTCAAGAAAAGAAATGAACAATTCAAGTTCACCTGATTAACTAAGGGAAAATTAATACTTTTCATCTTACTCCAGCCATTTCCGAGTTGTTCTTGCACAATATTTCTCCAAGCAAGTCTCTTCTTTGCCACAGAAGACGTAATTTTGCCTTTTTCGAAGAATTGAATTAATTTCCTTTCTGTTCTTGCAATAAATTTACTTTTCCTTCAGCATTTCCTTATTCTAAAATTTTCATATTCAGATTTGTAGTCCAGAGATATTTCTATTCTACACACAAATGCTCTCGAAATTTTTGCTTTTAAGTTTTAAGATTTGAGCTGTGTATAGTTATTTTTTGGATAATACATTTTATCATAGGTAGTTTATTAGGAGAAATATTACTTACTTTATCCATAATCATGCAATAATCATTTGGTAAACGAAAAAAAATCTACCAATTAGTATAAACTAATCAGAACAACGAAAAAAATTGTTTTAAGACTTTTTTCTTTCTAACCGATGACCAGGCCCCTACCTGCCGAGTTACCTCAGCTTAACGGGTTAGATACCTGGTATCGGGGCGGATGACCGCCTAATCGCCGCGAGCGGCAATTAACCTGTTATCTTCGCTGCACTCGTCCTCTTATCTGCAAAACTTATTTTTTATTTGTACATACTTTGTTTTTTCGGTTGCTTATTATTACATCCTGTTGTTGTACTGCAAATGGCTACTTAAGTTGGTCTCGTAATTTAGAACCTTGATCAGATGACGAGACCTTCACCTGGCAAGGCACCTCCAGAGGTATAATTCACAGGTAACTTGGAGGACTTTGCACCCACGACGGATTTTACATGCACCAGGCGCCATTAGCGTACATGACGGAATTTTAGCCGGCAGATAGCCTGAGTCCTGCAACCAAAAGCTATGAGTAATATGTCCTGCCAGCTTGGACACCGTTGCCCAACCTATTGGGGGTAGACTGGAGTTTTTGATACCTAATAGTTGATGCATACTTGTTAAATTAATAATAAAGATAGATAATTTAGTGGGGAGGGGGGGGGGAAACAAAAGAAGGGATTCTGCAAATAGACAAGTTGCACCGTCATTAATTTGGGCCGAACTGATGGGCAAACTTAATGTTGCTAAGGAGAAGAGACTCCGCCATTCTACCGTACCCCACCGGTTAAAAAAAATAAAAATTTAAAAAAAAATTACTGGCTCCGTGGGCTTTCCCAATGGAGCGGGTCCGGTAGCTCGTACAGAAAACGCATTATATAAAGAGAGGCGGTTGTCAAAGAGAAAGTATAAAGTAATTGAACCCTAATATAATATTTTTAAAAAAAAGGAGAAATAATAGCTAAAAAAAAGACATTATATTAATTAGACTTAAAACAAAAACAGTTTTTTATAAACTTTTTTTAAAAAAAATGGTGTTAAAGAATTTATAAGCCTTTTATATTTTTTAATTTTTTTTTTTTTTTTTTTTTTTTAATTTTTAAATAACACATCACAGTGGACGGACAAGCAGTGTCGGAGGCGGTTGAAGCTTCTTACTATGTCATAATGCGCAACTTGCTGAACCGTTATTGACATTCTTTATGATTGCAATTCATATGTTGCGGGGCTCCTGTTGCGGGCCATGGTTACAGCTGATGTTGTGCGACTACCGCACACTGCTAAAGGACATAAGACATATACAGACAGTTTTAAATTTTTTTATTTGGCGATAGAAATAAATCCTAAGCCTCTTTTTTTTTTTTTTTTTTTTTTCTTTAACATACAACATATAACACATAACATTTAACATACAACAATTAACATATAATACTATACTTCTGCTGGGTTACCGAAGTGAATATAGTATGGAACAGACAGATTTTTTTTTTTTGGAGGGGTAGGGGTGGAGGTCCCGCTTGGAGTGTGTGCATGTTTCCTACTGTGATATTGTGTCTATGTTTTCAATTAGCCATCTGGCTACTGATTTACCCTTGTTCTTTACGTGTTTGTTGTTTGCTAGTTGGTTGTGCCAGAGTTGCTCGTTGTTTGTTGTTATTTGGACTAGATGGTGTTGCTTTGTTAGCGGGCAGGATGTAAGATAGTGTTTTGGGGTTCCAATTTCCCCACATGCGCAGTTTGGTGTGTTTTTGAGCTTAAATCTGTGTAGGTATTCAGGGAATGCTCCATGACCCGTGTAAATTTGACTTAATAGTTTGCAGCCCAGTAGTCTGTTTGTGTTAACTTTTGGGAAGTATTCATATGTTGTCCTACCTGTATCCCCGTAATCCCACTCGAACTGCCATTGTTTTATTATAAGCTCTTTGATTGTACTTTTTAGGTTAGATATTGGTCTTTCTAAATTGTATGGTATATTCTTTGACTGATTTTGTGCTGCTTGTTTTGCTAGTTTGTCGGCTTCCTCATTCCCTTGGATGCCTACGTGTGCTTTCACCCAGCTAATTTTGAACTTTTTATCTGATTTTTTATTGTTTCATGTATTGTGTCTATTAGTTTTGTAACATTGAAAGGTTTACTAAGTGCTTGAATAGCTGACATGCAGTCCGAGCGAATACTGTATTCTTCTCCTGTTGTGTTCCCCCATTCTGCTGCCTTGAGTATAGCTAGTAATTCGGCTTGGAAAACGCTATTAAATTTCCTTAGTGGTGTTGACCATGTATTTATTTTCTTATCATTTTTGTATGCTACGAATGCCGAACCCGTAGCGCCTGATTCCAATTTTGACCCATCTGTGTAAATTGTGATATCATTAATGCTGTGTTCTATGGCCGGTTCTATCGTTTCTGCCGGGTGCGTGTGCCATATGTTTATTTTTTTAACATAGTCCGTATGATTAAGTGTTGTTCCGTATAAGTTTACTGTTTCCCTTAACCTTGATATTGTACCGTATGCCGCTTCGTATTTGACTTGTAAGTGAATTGGAACCAGGCCTGCTAAAACCTGGAGGGCCGCAGTTGGGGCTGTTCTATATGCCTTGACTATGGCCAGCAGGAAGTGTCTTTGGCAAGTCGTTAATTCTTCCTTACTTCTTATGTTAAGGTTATGTCCCCAAATTGGGGCTGCATAAGTCAGTGTTTTCTCGACTACTGTTCTATACCAAATTTTCAATAAGTCTGATTTGAGACCCCACCCTCGGGAAATCATACAGCTCATCAGACTGAATGTGTTCCTAACCTTTGCTGATTGCGTTTGGCAGTGTGTTAGCCAGTTGAGATTTTTATGAATTATTATACCTAGATATTTAATCTGTTCTTTTCCTTCAAGTTCCCTGTTTTCAAATTTTATACCCTCTATTTTGTGTGTGTCCTCTGTTGGGAGATTTCCTGTGTGTGTTCTGTTTAGGTACAATAGTTCTGTTTTATCCCAGTTAAGTGTTAGTTTGTTAGTTATGATCCATTCGTTAAATTCTTTAATTATTTTGTTTGCTAATTTGACTAGTTTTGCTTTCGTTTTTGCTTTCAATATTAAAATAAAATCGTCTGCGAATGCTTGGATTCTTACGTTATCCCCCCAGTTTTTCTTCAGTGCTGTGTCTGCTATTAGCAGCCATAGGAGGGGCCCGAGGCAACTGCCTTGTGGACAGCCGCCAAATGTTTGTTTTGTTATTTTAATTCCGTTCTCTTCTAGTGTTATAAATCTGTCTTTTAAAAAGCTTTTTATCCAGTTTGTCTGGTATGTAGGGCACGGTGATTGCTTTAGGTTCTCGGCTATAATTGGCCATCTGATGTTGTCGAATGCTCCCTTTATATCCATGGCTATAAGCAAAGTTTGGTAGCCTTCTTCTTTGTCCTTTTTTATAATTTTTATTAGGTTGTTTAGTGCGTGTTCGCATGATATTCCTTGTTTAAAACCATATTGTTTCTCGCTCCAAAATTTATTTACTGTGAGGTGGTGTGTTATCCTACCATGTATAATTCTTTCTAGTATTTTGCTAAAAGCCGGCAAAAGGCATATCGGCCTTTAAGACTAAAATAATACTGATGCCAACTCAAGAAAAGAAAGAAAATACTAGCACAGCAAGCAGACGATTTTAAATTTTTATTTTAAATTCGTTTGTTAATCAAACAAATTTTTTATGCAATGCAAACAATTTGATTACTTTGGATCAAATATCTTTCTTTTTAAAAATGGCAACATTTAACAATATTATATCCTCAAAATTATTCTAAAGGAGTTAAAAATTGACTAGATCAATAAAAAAATTACTTTTCATGAAACATTGTAAACATATACAATATTATTCAAGAAAAAATGAAATTTTTTTTTAAATTATTCTAATAAGTTTCTCATCTCTGTATTTGTATCCATAAAACGTTAAAATATTTGATTTACACCAGTATTGACAAGGAAATTTATTTTTAAATAAGTAAAAGCATACTTTAGCACAAAAATTCGAGTGCCAATGTAGCAATTAAGAATTAAAGTTAAATGATTTCATAATTGTATCACGACCCTTCAAAGGGTTAATTTTCTGCAGGTCATTGTAGAGATTTGTTTCAGTAATCACTGTCACACGACTGTTTAAATAGCAACAAGGAGCAAGCCCAAGACTTCTAAATTGTCAGCAATCTTTTACAACTGTAACTATTCTGCTGAAAATATTTCAAAAAACATGATTTTCTCTGTATTTCTCAGAAAATAACATCTTGCTATAATCTATATTTACTTAACCCATTACCAGGTATGTCCGCATCCCGGACAAGCAAAAAGAGTTTGCTTACTTTATTAAAACTGTTTCAACTAATTTTAAACTGCATTATTAATTTTTATTTAATGGCAGTCATATATTGGTTATATAAGGCAAATATTTTAGTATGATAAAACTGGTGTATGGTCCCTATTTTTACTTTATTTTATCAAAATAAAACCACTTAATCCTTTCCGGCAAAAACAAATTGTGTTTATAAAATGAGAAATTATTGATTTACACCGGAATTTACAAACGAATGTTTTAGAAATTAAGAACTACTTGATTTAAGCGTTCATTGTAAAAGCAAAATTTTATTAAAATATTTTAATAGAAGTGATTCTCTGAGCCGATTGCAGGTTTGGAATTAGAATTAGGTGTGCCCAAGAGTGGGACCACTGTGACTAAAATTGTTAAGGGATTATATAATATATATATATATATATATAGGGGAGAATGGGGATACTTGAGCCACCCCTATTATCTCTACGGTTGGTCAATTTTTCTTTCCAAAACTGGCAACATGGTAACATATTTATAGTTCTGAACATGTAAAAAAAGAAATCACATACATTGGTACCATTTTGAAAGTATGGTGATTAACCCTTTGAGCTCTGCTGGTAAAATTTTCTACCACATAATTTTAATTCTGCAATGTCATAACGACACCAGAAAATTCGACCAAATTTATTTGAAAAAGGTTTAATGCATTTTTTCACGTATATTGTAAATCGGTTTTTTTCTTTGCAAAATACTGGTGCGAATGTGTCATCTGGCTCAAGTATCCCCTCCATGGGGATACTTGAGCCATGATGTAAAAGAAAAAGTAAAAATATATTAGACATAGAAAAATAGTTAAAAATTAATTGAAAGTGGTTTTCAATTGAAGAAAAAATATCAAAATTTCATTTTCAATATTTTATTTTGTTCTAAGAAATCATAAAAAATTAAAAAAAATTAAAATTTAAAAAATGGCTCAAGTATCCCCATCTCCCCCTATATATATACTGTTCAGTTTTGTACGTTCGATTATTATTGATAATTATAAAATTATTCCGAAAAAAAATTATTTTTCAATTTTTTCGGAACAATACTCTTAAACCAAAAAATAAATTCTCTCTTATGTTTTTTTTTTTTTTTTTTTTTTTTTTTTTTTTTTTTTTTTTTTTTTTTAATGTTTAGTTTTATCGCAAAACAAATCACGATTACCGGAGACAAATATTTTAGTATGATAAAAATGGTGAACAGTTTCTATTTTTAGCTTATTATGAAAATAATAAATAACTCGAAAAATGTTTTAACCCTTTCCGGCGCGGACAAATTCTGTTAGTAAAATGAGGAATTATTGACTGACACCGGAATTCACAAGCGACATTTTAAGAAATCAAAAACTCCTTAATTTCAGCTTTTATCGTAAATGCAAGATTTTATTAAATATTGGTGACAATTGCAAGTTCGGGATTAAAATTAGGTGTTTCCAGACCTGACACACTGCGCGGAAAGGGTTAACAACTTATAAAGTCAGTGGATATACGTATTTATGAAAGTGTCACACCAGGGCATTTTATCAGTTTTTGGTGAAATGGCCCTGAAACGGGCAGATTACTTAGGTCTAGGACTTAAAATGTGAAGATTTTTATTATTGATTAATGGACCATTCCATATTATGTGTATAATAGGTTTTCTACATATTATTGCTTTTAACCATGCTATTATACACTCGAAATAAAACTTTCGGGGAAATATGAAAATATGCGGGGCTTTTTTTTTATATTCATTTCAATGTCTAGTTTATATTTCAAAAAATTATAGGTTAAAATATATAGGCTGTTATGTAAATATCATGTTCGGGGCATTTTGTCCGTTTCTCATGGAATAGCCTTACGAAATATTCTGACTTAACTTCACCAAAGCTTAAAATCTTACAAAAGCGCTATTTATATTAATTCACTGCATGACAAGTCATAACTTTCCTTTCCGGTTCAGTTTATGGCAATCAACGGTAAACATCTGATTCCTAAATATTTCAAATGCTAAGTAATACGAATTTTTTAGGCCTTGGAAACTTGCCGTAGATTGTGTCTTTCTCACCAAGGGGAGGACCTTGACATGTTTCGAAAATACACGTATTCTGCTACTTTATTGTTTTTCCGTGAAGATGAGACCGTATAACAGATCATCTTTTACACCAAAATTACTTCCGGGATTTCCAAAAGTTGACATGAATAATTGTAAAAACCACTAATGAATATTTTTAACACTGGACGTGGGAAGGCCTATGAGTTATGGCGATTGAAGTTAGTTACGTTAGTGGATAACATATCATCTGGTAATGAGGATTTAACGAGCTTTAATTATGCTCTGATTAATGAACGTTCGGAATTCATTACAGCATTTTTTTTAGAGGAATTGACGTCGTTTTTACGAGAAGTGATTATAAAGGTTTTTATTAGTATTATTATTTGAAATTCTAAGAGTTTCAAGTTTACTAATTGCAAGCTTGAGCGTTTAAACAGTGTTTGTATACTCCAGGAAAATTTTCCGGGAAAATATCAGTATTTTTTAAAAATAGAAATTTACATTTAGGTTAAACGAAATTTCGCTATACTCAAAAAAGATTTTCTATGTACATATACATATATAAATGTTACTGAAGAATTTCCCTGATCTTAAAATTTCAGAACAATCATACTTTACATCATGTTTGCTTACATGATGTCGTTCTCGGTATAAGCCGCTATCCATAAAATCAGAAGTCTTGGCATATATTAGTAGAATATTTAGAAAATATATTAATATAATGTAAATTTCTACATTACTAAGATACATATGAATTGCTCAAATTATTATTACAGATTTAATCTGTGAGCAATTTGCTTGATAACACAGGGTTCGCACACGCCTTATATTTTGAAAGGACTCTGGCACCACTATTAATGATAAAAAAATTTATATTTAATTTTTAAGAAACAGAATTCGCAACACCACCTCGATTCGCAATATTTTTCTGCAGTGAAATACATTGAAAATACTGTAAGCATTTAGTGGTACAGCTGTGCGAACCCTGTAACATAGTATTTAGAAAATAGATTAACGTAATTTCAATTTCTGCATGATTGAGATACGTATTCAATTGCTCAGATCATTAATAGCGATTTAAATTGTGAACAATGTTGCATGCATTACTGAAATACATATTTATTTGCTCAAATTATTATTACAGATTTAAACTATGAGCAGTGTTGCATGATAATAGAATACTTAGAAAATAGATAACATAATTTCTATTTCTGCATTACTAAGATACATATATATTTGCTAAGATCATTAATATAGGTTTAAACTGTGAGCAATGTTGCATAGAATATTTAAAGCTATATTAACAGAATTTTAATTTTCGTATTTCTGAGATACATATTTATTTATTCAGATCATTAATACAGATTTAATCTGTCAAAAGTATTGCATGATAATAGAGTAATTAAGAAACAAATTAACATAATTTCAATTTCTGCATTACTGAGATTCATATTTATTTGCTCAGATCATCAATACAGATTTAAACTGTGAACATGATAACAGAATATTATTAAAAAAAAATAATATAATTTAATTTTCTCCGTTACTGGTCAGGGCTGCCACAAACGACTATAAATCTATTAGCACGACTTTTCAAAAAAAATTTTACATGCTTTGCTTACTAACTTTGACAACATTTGCAAGAAAAATATACTACAAAATATATTTTGTAAAAATAATGGTGCAACAAAACATAAAAATTGACATAAAATAAAAAATAGTCGTCTATATCAGCTCTGATGGATATACATGTTCTTATTATTTTCTCAAATCATAATTAAAGATTTAATCTGTGATCTGTGTAATTTGATCTAAAATATTTTTAAAATTATTTTGAAATTAAATATAATGGGGCTATCAGTTATGTAGCGGTTAATAATCAGAAATGAACAATTTAGATTTATTATTAAGTATAAAGAGTTTTAAAGCAGTTATTGAACGAAATCCCCCGGTGCGATTAGCGATCATACATACAAACTTGTTTAATTTAATATAACTATTGCATTTTGTATTTTATGTTTAGTCAAACGACATTTTATACGGGGGCTGTAAATTAAGTACCGTATTTTCGGGTGTATAGTCCGCGGCTTATACAAGAAAAAAAACCTCCCAAAAAACCGCTGCGGCTTGTACACGGTGCGGGTATACAAAGATTTTTTTTAAAAAGTTGGAAATCGTGATATTTTTTCTACAATTTTTAAACCTTAAAAAATTTGAAAAAAAACATCGAAATTTGTAAATTTTTTTTCGCTATGCCTTGAAATTTAGAGAGTTCTCCCATGTTTGTAAAGGCTTTTTTTTACTGCTTAAATACAGTTATTTCTGGATTTGGAAGAACTATCGCCAAGTATTGCACTGATAGATGTATAATAGCCATTGTGTTTGTCCAAAATCCAAAATCCGGAACCCTTCCAATCTCGACAATTCTGAATTTAAGATCATTTTTAGTTCATTTTTCAAAAAAATAATCTAGCGACCCTGTTGCAAAGAAAAAAAAAAGTGCGTGATTTATATCATTTCGGAATGATTCAGAGCAGTCGTTCTTTTTCGAAACGATTCCGAGGAATCGTTCCTTTACAGAGTCGTTTCATTTCCGAAGGAGTTCAAGGAATCGAACTTTTCCGGAGTCGTTTCATTTCAGATAGAGTCCGAGAAATCGTTCCTTTTCGGAGTTGGTACCTTACCCTGTTGCAAAGAATAAAAAAAAGTGTGTGATTTATGTCATTTCGGAACGATTCAGAGCAGTCAGTCTTTTTCGAAATGATTCTGAGGAATCGTCCTTTACAGAGTCGTTTCAATTCGGAACGAGTTCTAGGAATCGAACTTTTCCGGAGTCGTTTGATTTCAGATAGAGTCCAAGGAATCGTTCCTTATCGGAGTTGGTGCATTTTGGATCGATTCCGAGGATTCTTTCCTTTTGGGAACCAATGACCTAAGATACGTATATATTTTATATCCGAAATTTTGAATTTATCACCGATTTTTTTTTAATTTTTGGAATTTTTTTTTAAAAATATCACGCTTCTTTGAAAAAAAATGAGCGTAAACGCCGCATCGCTTGAAATTTTATGTTAAACCACGTAAACGCTGCGGCGTTTCTTCCGAAAATTACGGTACTGATAATCTTAATTTTTTAGCCTAATTACTGTAGATATTATGCATCACGAAAAAATTTGGTAAATTTGTGTTAAAAATTATGACTAATGGCTTCTAATTTCGAACCCTGATCGAAATATATGTTCGTAAATGGTGTATAGCCCGCGGACTATACACCGATGCATCTCCGCGGGTTATACACGTACTTTTTTTACTGCACTGCTCGATTTAGGGGTGCGGGTTATACACAGGGTGCGGGCTATACACCCGAAAATACGGTAATGAATATGATTATTTATGATTACTTTACCAATCAGTTAGATTGTGTTGAAAAATAATAGTATATCTACGTACCCATCGTCATATGGAGTTCCACTACCTGCGGTCTATTCTGTTGAGCTGTCTAAAAGACAGACCAGATGTTATGACCAATAAGGTTATCTCAGCGAGAAATCCCAGCTGGCTATCGCCCAGGTAGCTTAACAGGTAAAAGCATTGGCATTTTATGTCAAGTATCTGGGTTCGATTCCCAGCCTGGTCAATTTTTCGCTCAGTTAGAAATATTCAATTCGTATGATTACTTTACCAATCAGTTAGATTGTGTTGAAAAATAATAGTATAAAAAAGTTTTAGATTTTGGTATTTTAAAAGTATTTTAAAGAACAATCCATAGTCTTTAATCCCTTTATGTTATTCAATGTTTTTTCTATAAGGTAATACAGGTAATTTCTTCCTTTTTTAACTGTGTTTTTATCTGATCACTCACCACCCTGGAACATTAATCCCTTCAAGTGCTGTGGTTCATTTTTGGACCATCTAATTTCAATTCTTAACCACTTAACTGACGTCGTTCGGGCAAGACGAAATTGCTTATTTCATCATTTAAAGCTTTTTGCCCCCACTAATTTTTTTTAATGGAATGGCATACCATTCAGGGGTACAAATATTTTAGCTAAAAAAAAGGGTATAAACCCATATTTTCAATTTATTGCACGTAAAAAAAGGAATCAGTTAAGGGATTAAATGTCGCATTGGCACCAGATTACTGGAATGAAAAAAAAATCCTTTTATTAAATACAGCTACAAGAACTTTCTCTTATTTTAAGATAAATTTGTAAATTCTGGTGTTAGTCACACGTTTCAGAATTTTGCCACGCGTTTCATTACACGTTTTACATTATACATTTTCATTACCTTGCCCCTGAAATGGTTAATTAATGCTATGCTTAAATTTTTCTTAAAAAGTCGTCTACATATAAAAATTGTAGAAAAATTGAGAATTTTCCACACTAACATCTACTTTTGACATCATATTTAAATTCTTTATAAAATTTTACACTTGTATGACAAAGGTAAGTCAATCAGTTAAGTAATTGATGAATTATACATTTTTTTTTTTTTTTTTTTTTTTAGTTTGAAACTTTTCATAATAAATCCACTTTTAATCCTTGCAAAAAGCATTGTAATGTTTATATATTTTTAAGAATTTCTCAAAAAATGCCTGACTGAAATAGCTGTGATTTTGAATAAAAAATTTACATTTTAGTTAAATTTATAAAGTAAATCAGTAAATCTGTAATCTTATTTAACGCTTTCTTTCTTTATAATTCTGATGCATTTGAGTAAGTTTATGAACAGCATCTTTCATTAGCATTCAGTTTATCCCTCTCGCTCCCCTGAATCTCATATAAGCAGGGTTCGCACACTTCTACCACTAAATTTTAAGAATGTTTTCCAAGTTTTTCACAGCAGAAAAATCTGTAAATGAAGATGGGGGTTACGAATGTTGTGGTTTGAAAATTAAAGGTAAATTTCCTTATTTTTAATAGTGGTGTCAGAGTCCTTGGAAATTCCAAGGGGTGTGCGAACCTTGCATATAAGGCTCTTAAATTAAACGGGTACTACTCTGTTATCCCGTCGACCAATTTCGCCAAATTATACAAATCGCCAAACTAATAGCCAAATTATACATATTGACCTAATTTTTTATTTTAAATAACGAAAAAACAAATAATTAGTAGAATATTAATAAAAAAAATTAATAAAAAGTCGAAATAAAAATCACTTAATGACATTTTAAACACGTGAATCGCATTTAATGTCATTGAATGTGGCATTCACGATCATCCATTATTGGCATTTAATCGTATAGTTTGGCGATAATTTTTCGGTCGACGGGATAACCTAGAAGTACCATTAAACGATAAAAAGATGTTTTAGAAAAAGGTTTTCGTTTAAATTTTATTTTGAGTGATTTTTTTTTAAACATCAAGGTCTGGTTTATTGAATTAATCAATTTTTTATCGCAATTTTTAAAAACATTTTAATTCTGCTAATTCAAGGACCAATTTGTGACAAAAAAAATCGTGCATAAGAGGATTAACCTCTTGAGGGGCAAGCAATAATGTCTCTGTAATATTGAATTCTCGATAGAAAAATCGAAAATTTTTGTTTTAACCCTTTGCGGCGCGGTGGTTTCATAGATATACCACTTAAATTTAATTCCCAAACGCCACAATGGCACCGGAAATTTGTTTAAAAAAAATTACGCTTTATTGAATGCATGAAATATAGCGTTTTCTTATTTACAAATAAAGTTGTTTTCAAATTCCGGTGTCAGTGATTAATTTCAATACTTAAGCAATGAATTTGCTCTGCGCCGCAAAGGGTTAAAATTAGAAGATGCAATTTATCAAAATTTTGCCACCAAAATTAAAAATATAAAATTTCGTTAAAAGTTTCTGGGGAGGATCTCGTTTAAATTAGGTTGGATAACATATATCCCACCGCCTTTCAAGCTGTTAAAGTTAAAACCTCCGTAATATTACTACAAACGATGTAATTCACATCACTTGTACTTTAATTCACATATTTCACATCTTCTTGTGAGATTTTTAAAAGCTTAGTGAATAGCTCTTTAGCATTTTTTGGCAGTAAAACATAAAGTTTTTTTTCTTTTTTGATATAACTTACAATTAATGCTGAACGGAAAAACACATTAACATACAAATAGTGGTAGTAAACAACATAATTTAACATCAATTACATTTTTTTAAGTTTTAGTGCACTTACCATTATGTAATCTTTTGGAGTAATTGCTTGGCATAATAACCAACTTTTATATAAATTTTGCAGGAATGTCTAATTTGAAAATAATTTACGATTCGACACAAAACATTACATAAAAGTAAATGCTAATAAAAATTAAACTTACGACAAAAAAAGTAGAATGTATACATCTAAAGTCAACAACATATGAATAACAAGTCGTGACATTTGACTCAAAGGAAGAGAGTTCATACGGATGAAAACGATAAAGAATTCAACAAAAAAAAATGTAAATATCAAAAGACATAGAATCACACGGTCATAAAAGTACATCGCTTTTGAATAACAAATCACACAACTGGTCGAACTTAGATATTAATATTCTGGTTGTTTCATAGTTTTTCAATCAAAACTATGTTAAATAAAAAAGAAAAGAAAACATGAGTTAGCATAGAAAATAAAATACTTTTCAACACATTCGGAATAATGTAACAAAACTGCACCATTTAAAAAGTTAATACATTATGACCAATTCAACCATATTTTACATTTTCATATCTGTAAAATTTTAATTCCTAATAAGTACCGTAATTTCAGGCGTATAACCCGCAGTTTAATCAATTAGTTTTCGACCCAGAATAACTTAAAAATAAAATGTAACTTTTCGGATCGCGGTAAATATTTCATTTAAATTACTAAATAAAATTTCTGGGTCAAAAAATAAGTGTTTAATCCGCGGATTATACGCCGGAAATTAAGGTACTATTTTCCTTTTAACAAAGCCAAGCAGAATTTAAGCAAGTCACTTTTGTAACATTATTGAGTAGGAACAAGCTTTAAAATTTAAGGAACATGTGAATTTGGCCAAAACTGTTTTGTTTATAGAAGGAAATTACATTGAAGAGCACATGAAATTTTGCAAACGAGGAATATTTAATTTTATGACCAAATGTGTACAAAAGTTGCCAGTTGAATGTAATACCTCAGAACAAATTGATGTAAAATATATTCCTTGGATGCATATTCTGAGTGGTTACAAAATCGATCCAGACACATTAGATACAATGCAAAACATAATGTAGACCTATATGTGGTGAAGTTATCACCGGCCCGGGTGATTTACCAAAGAAAAGATTGCACACAAAAAAAACTCCGAACGTGAAACTTATAAATTTAAGCACAACATTTATTACGAGAGAGTTCAGACAATGCAAGTGCCCCCGCATAAAGAGGGGGAGATTCTGAGAGCGAGCTCGAGCGAGCTACATCTTGGCAGTTCGGTGATTATCAGTGAAGTGAAGACATACAGTCATATCGCTTATCGCCAATAAGGTGTAAGAAGTTTTTCATACAAAGATTTTGGCGACAGAAATTGGTAGACCACGCTTTCAGAATAAGCTAAAGTTTTGGGGTTGGCAACCCAGAAATTTTCTTACACCACTATTTCTCACTCACACTATAGAAATACTTTAAGCCTGGGAAGAAGACAGTGATACGCAAGCCGTTACATACATTGGACTTTTGTTGGCCAACATTATGTTATCCAGATGGGCAAATGAACAGATAACAAGGCGCAGTCAGCAGAAACAAAAATAAAAGTATTTCTAACTCTAGGCATTAATTGTGAGATTGAAAACAGGGTGGTGAAAGGCAGATAGATGCTAGTAGAATGTAACGGATAAAAGATTATGCTGCACCAAGCCCAGAATTTTCTTTACTTTGTTAATAAGTGCGGTATCTGTCCGATGGATGTTTTTGAATAACGCAAGAGCAATTCGTGAGAAAGGAAGTCCTGTTATTATTTCTTACAGAGAGCCCCAAAAGTTAATAAGTTTTAAGCTCTATTAGTGTGAGCAGGAAAGCTAAAATTAACTATTAAATGTAGAATTAATTTAAACTACTGAGTTTATTAGTGAGAAGGGAAGTAAAAACAAATATAAGAATTTATTAAGGGGAATTAATTACTGCTTTTATGAAAGGGAAAGATATGTAGCAATAATCTTCGCTACACTATACACATGGTGTTTCATGATTGCAATTCTTTACATAAAGTTCCCCATGCAGAGAAAAATATAAACATGTAACAGAATATAGAACAGGGCAATTTTGCTGATTTTTTTATGATTTGTTATTATCTATATATTTAAGACCAGGCGGTTTTTTAGTCATCAGCCCTGAGCTTTTTACTGAACTGATTTTGGTAATTATTTTTTTATGAAAGCTGTTTATATATAAATATGTCCATTCTAACTATTTTTTAATTTATTTCCATTTTTATATTTTATTTTTTATTTTAAAAGCTTTTTTATAAAATTTCGTTAAAACAGTGTTAACCGGATTACTTCTATTGCTGCAGCGAAAAAAAAAAATGATAAAAAAATACTCAGATACGTTATTTTTGGAACGTATTTCTTAATTTGCGAGTTAAATTTCGGCAAAAGTATTTATACACGTGTTCTTTATTTTAATAAGCGAATAAAAAATCACATTTACTGTGACGTCACGAGAATAATACTTATTGAGTTCATTTTATCTTTTTGCATTTTAATTTTATTGATGTCACTTTTTTTTCATTACAAGAAAGTAGAAAATACGTTCTTATTTTAATACATATTGGCTAACTATAAAAATATGTATATAAAGTATGTGTAAAAAGTTTGTTTCAGTGTAAATAGCTGCATGCTTAGTTTAAAATGTATTTTTATCTTGGCACATATAAAGAGAACAAGTTGGAAATTGCACGTGAAGCGTAGCAAATGAGGTGTGTTCGTACGATAACGAAGTTTTAAAAATATTCAGATCTCGATGATATAGTAGAGCGTACTTTGGATATAGTACAGTGGTCGAAATCTTTGTGTTCCTGTAAATATGCAGGGAGTAATTTTTATTATACTTCATTAACGTATATCTTATTCAAAAAAATTGAAGTAGTTTAATAGAATTAAAACACGCCCCAAACAATGTTTTCCCGTATAACATGATTTAGTGGAATACATTTGTGTGGCCCTGTAATTTAATAATGAATATTCTTTGCATCACAGATTGTACAGAATGTATATTTTAGTGCATACTTCAAAGATTCATGCCAATTCTATTATGTTCAAATGAGTGTAACACCATTAAAAGGCATTTGAAACTTCTTTTCGCATTGATCGTAATGTACTGGAATATTTTGATTGTCCCTGAAATTGATCTTGCATTCGATTTTCATAACATTTGAAATGACTCGACAAAATTATGTAATAAATATACGTTTTAAATTTCAAACGATTAAAATGCATTTGAAACTTTTTTTCCCCATTGACCGCAATGTAACGGAATACTTTTGATTGTCCCTGTAATTGATCTATGCATTCGATTTTCATAACATTTGAAATGACTCGACAAAATTATGTAATAAATATAGGTTTTAAATTTCAAACGATTAAAATGCATTTGAAACTTTTTTTCGCATTGATCGTAATGTACCTGAATATTTTGATTGTCCCTGTAATTGATCTTGCATTCGATTTTCATATTATTTGAAATGACTCGACAAAATTATGTTATAAATATACGTTTTAAATTTCAAACGATTAAAATGCATTTGAAACTTTTTTTCGCATTGATCGTAATGTACCGGAATATTTTGATTGTCCCTGTAATTGATCTTGCATTCGATTTTCAAAAAATTTGAAATGACTCGACAAAATTATGTAATAATTATGTATTTTAAATTTCAAACGATTCGGTTGGGTAGTTTTTGCGTTGTTATTTACGGACAGATCGACAGACGGACGGACTGAGCGACAACAATAGGTGCTACGTATTTACATAATTACGAACGCACCTTAAAATTGATCTGATGGTATCAAAATAACTTAATTTTCTCTGATTTTTCATTTTTTGATTGTAAAGATTATAATTGGAGACTTTTTTGATCTCTCGCTTTAAAAAATAAAAATTTTAGGTAAGATGTATTCATTTTTCAATAAAAAGTTCAGAAAAAACAAAGAATTTCAGGAAAATTAAGATTTATAAAGAATGGTTTTACAGTTAAAAAAAAAAGACTTGATGTACGGCTTATATTCTATGGGATTTATTTTTTGTACATTTATCACAAATTCATTTAACAGTTCTTTATTTTTGACAAAGTCCCATTTCTTTCATTGTGTAAACAGTGGAATTCTCTGTTGTCGTCAAGGAATAGTAGTCAATTACAACCCCAATTTACCCAAAACCCAATTAACAAAATCCAATTACAATTTTTAGAAATGTATTACGATGGTGTCAACGGACATCACTATCGCTTTCACTGTTATCGTATTTTACATTACTTCTAAGTCTAAATACTGTACAATTTCAATTGTTATATGACAAAAGAGGGATAAATTCGTTCTTAATCAAGCAGCACATTTTGTTCCGAATCAAATAAAAGTTTAAGCATTTAACTGATTAATATTTTAGAAAAGTATCTTCAAATAACGCCTACTTTTTTCATATCTCTTAAGGAATTTTTAATCTTTTATCGCCGGTATTTCAACACAGAAGTTATTGCCAAATTGAATCTTTAAAAAATGCTCGGATTAAATAATAGAAAATTTACAATAAAAAATTACTGGAGATTTTAATAAATCATGATTAGAGCATGGATGCCCGTATGTGGTACGGGCAAATTATGATTGGCAAAAACACGTTGCCAGTATGACGTACGGGCAAATTAGGAAGGCGGTTAAAATTGAATGTCTAGCACGTGTCGATTCGGCACCGATCAAATGACAAAATGTAGATTCGAACGAGAACTTTTTTCGTAAATTGAGTTAAACTATAACTAGAGAAAACTCGGATAAATAAAAAAGTGAAATTTTTGTAAATAAGAATTCTGAGGTTAAAATATTTTGTATTGAGGTTGAGTAAAATTTCCGGAATTATTATGCATGTAACATAAATTAACCCCTTCGGGACGAGAGCCTTTTACGAAATTTTTAATGTTTTGTCACCGGTTTTTAAAAACAGAAATTTATGTTTTATTAAATCGAGAAAATGCGCCAATCAAATAAGGCAAATTTAACAATGTAATTTTATTGGTGGTGATTAACAAGGATTCTTCATCCCTTTTTGCGGCACATATAAGTGTCGCTCGTCCCCAAGGGATTAACCCTTTCCGGCACACTGTGCCCGGTCTGGGATACCTAATTTAAATTCCGAAACTTGCAAATTGCATCAATATTTTACTAAAATTTTGCTTTTACAATGAAAACTAAAATTAAGGATTTCAAAATATCTAAAAAATTCGTTTGTGAATTCCGGTGTCAGTCAATTATTCCTCATTTTTACTAACAGATTTTGCTCGTGCCGGAAAAGGTTAATGGGTTAAATAAATCACTGAAAAAAGCGCTTATTTGTTTTTATTTCATCATATTTATCATCTATTTTGACACGCGAAGGGAATTTTTTTATTTTTTATTGAATTCCTATTCATGTAATTTACTAGCCACCTCTGGTGATCAGTTTGGTCTCCCTCAACCCCTTGGGGACGAGCGACGCTTATACATACCGCAAAAAGGCTTAAAATGCCTTTTTTATTCCCACCAGTAAAATTTTACTGTAAACTTTGCCTTATTTAATCAGAACAATGAACAACGAACAAAGTAATCAGTGATATGGACCTCCTAGTTGACAATCAATTTTATATCCAATGTAACTAAATAAACCGTGTTGCAAGGGCTTTGGGAGCCATAAGAAAAATTAAATTAATGTTTAGTTGTGGCAAGCCACAATTAAGAAAAATTAGCTAACATTAGAATAAAAAATAATTGAGTAATACTTTAAACTAGGACGTCCCTCAGAGGCATTAGTTTGAGCGATATTGCTGAGAACATAGATTTAATAATAACTTGCAAAAGGTAAAAGAAAAAAAATACGATGCTACCTTTAATTGAACATATACTGCCACAAGTTCAAATGAGGAAAATGACCAAATCGAACTATACAATTACAAAATATTCTATATAAATTCGTATACATGATCAAAAAAGAGGGAAGCAAACTATGCAAAACAGCCATGCGTGGTTATAAAATTGAACATACGCAATATATTAAAAGTAATGTACATAATAAAACACTAAAATATCTTGTATCGGAATTTGAACTCTTTGAAATTACGCCAAAAAGATATCAGACACTCCACACCAATTTTAGTACGTAAAAATGGCACAAATCATGATGGTTGAAAAGAAAAAGAGAATTTTTTATATGGTGTGTGAACCCCTTAAATAGTTAATACAGAATAGTTAATATATATAACAGTATAATATCTACATCTGATTTCTATTGATGCGATGAGGTTCCCGATAAGAATTAGGCTTTCTTTAAAAGTGGTACATAAAAATCACAAAAACGCCAACAAAGGAATGCGATGTGTCGTTTGATTGTGTTCCAGATATGATCAATTGGATTTAAATAGGTAATGCATGCTGGCCACTACATACGCTTTTTTTGTTTTCTTTTCAAACCCATTCTCAAGGAGTTGAGCAATATTTTGCGTTAAATAAAAGGAATTGGCAATATTTGTAGTATAAGATTTACGACATGAGATTTGAATATCTCGTCTGCATAATCTTTGAGCTGTCAAAGTATCATCACAAGTGATTTAGAAATTTGAACACATTTTTTCAGCAAAACATGCAGGCTCAATACGCCAAAGTGAACTCTATTATGCAGTTTTACCTGAATAAATTACTATTTAAAAGACTTTGTAATGTCAAATGAGAAAATGATTCTATAATAAAAATCTTTTGATTGGAAAAAAATAATGCCCCCCCCCCCCCCACACACACACACATAACATTATGCTTCGGAATTCTTTTACGGTACCCTCTAAATGAATAATAAGTATTCTTTCAGTGGCATATTCTACAAAATTTATATTCTAGTGCCCTTCATAAATGCATATCGATTTATTTATGTTTCTACGGGTGTTATAATTAAAAAGCACTTGGAATTATTTCAACCCATCGGCCATAATATAACGGAATACTTTTAAATGACTCAACAAAATTCGGCGCCAAATATATATTTGAAATTTCAAACGATTCGGTTGGGTAGTTTTTGTGCTGTTGTATGTGGACATACTGACGGATAAGTCGACGGACGGACGGATCAGTCGACGACTGTAGATGCTACGTATTTATATAATTACGAACGTACCTAAAAATAGTTAAATTTAAAAGCACATGCCAAAACTGAAAACTCATCTTAGCAATTGTTACTAAATTGTAGCTGATTTCTTTTGTGTGCCCCGATAAATGGATTAAAAATGCTATGAATATCCTGTTCTAACGTAATCGTTGTGAAACTCGGTGATTTATATCAGATTCAATCCATCTCAATAGGGTAATGTCATTAAAATACTCTGTAAACATTTTTTCCCATAGACCATAATGTAATCAAATTCTTTAGGGTGCTCCTCTAAAGGAATTTTAATCTAACATGCATCATATACAATATAAAACATGCTTTGGGGACGTTAATAAGGTTTACCAATTGCATTAAAATAAGCGTATATTTACGGGCATTAGAGCGAGGACAGACGGACAGACAAACCAAATGCATAAACAATTTTCAACTTTGTTGGAAAGTATTAAAAATTCAAACCCAAAGCTGAATATTGAAATCACATCGATTCATTTAATGCCAAATAAATAATTTAAAATGCTCGCCAAAATGCTAGAAAAGAATATAGAACTTTTCCGCACATGGACGTGCGAAGAGAAAACTGCGCCAAGAAACTGTTTCAATTTGGCACCCTCCCACATAACTTTTTCTTGTAACAGGCCAAAAATGACGTTTGTAGTACAAATTTGGCTCCCCATAAATTTCCGCGACCAGGTCGATTGCCCCCCTTCGCTCCTCCCCTTTTGCACGGCGCTGCTTTCGCATGATTGGCGCCAAAATATCGTTATTTTGCATGGCCTGGTAACCCGGCTATTAATGTTTATTTATTAATAAATTGTTTAATTTTTTTATCAAATTATATAAATAATTTTTCTTTCTTTATTAATTAATTGTGTTTTTAATTATTATTATTTTTTTAAATAATACAAAATACTTGAAATATATATTTGTAACTCATATTCAAAAATGATTTTCGCCAATTTTGCCCCAAACCCGATCCGTATATGATATACCTACTCTAATTTCATAGTATTTTTCCAATATTACCTTTACCTTGGCGTTTTTATAAACCTTCGTCCTGTGGAGACTTCAGTCAGAAAGTGACATTTGTTGCAAATAGATATGAACGGTTACATAAATAAACCTGATGAACGTTTATGCTTATTTTTACGTATAAATATAGCACGGATGTCATATATGCACTATGTTAGAATTCGAAAATAGGGTTAGTTTAAAAATTACTTACTAACCATGCAAGTCTTCATTTGCGGGTTGCATCTATGCGATGCGCGGAGCTTTGAATTAAAATCGAAAATCATCTGTTGAGATAAACTTATTCTAAGTTCAAATTCATCTAAAAGTCCATATATTATAAAAAATGTAGTTTAATTCCATCTAAAAGGCACATTCCTTCATTACATTCAGAGAACTCAATCGTTCTCACACACTTGTCAAAGTTCTTCGAAAGATAATAAATAAAATCAGACGATATTTTCATTTTCTTAATTTACGCGTTCAATTAGTTTCACTTCATTTCATTTTACAACATCCTCCCCCCTTTGAAACTTAGGGAGAGTTTCAAATACATAACAATTATTATTAAAAAGATCCAACCTCTTTGGAGCTTTTACACATCTTCCAGAAGAGGTATATTTCTTAAGTATGACACTATCAGGAGAAGACACATTTTCATGATCATCATGCTCACTGGAACTAGTTTTCTCTTCACCCGACGGTTTGGATGCAATTTCAATTATTTCATTCGAATATATTTCCAAAGGAAAGATGCGCTGCACCGGACGTAAAACCGTGCCGTGCTGAGTTTTCAACTTAACACCACGAACTTTACCATCCCGTCCTAGAATTAAATGAATCACCTTTGCTAAAGGCCAAAATAAACGTTTTTTGTTATCATCCCCAACTAAGACTATTTCTCCCACTCGCGGTTCACGTGTATATTTTTCAGTATGTTTTTGAACTAATTCGCTGAGGTATTCTTTTCTAAAACGTTGCCTAAAATCGGTAAGAAGTTTAGCTCTGTAATTCAACCTTCTCCTTAAACTTTGAGAATCTAATTCGATAATATCCGAATTGCTGAAACTTCGGTTTTCAGTAAGAAACATAGCGGGTGTGAGAGGTACTAGCTCCAGTGGGTCCTCTGAGATATAGGTTAGAGGTCTGCAGTTAATCACAGATTCACAATCACATATAAGTGTATTCAATTCTTCATAAGTCAATACAGATCTACCTAAAGTACGTACTAACAATTCTTTTACAATGCGAACTAACCTTTCCCACCAGCCTCCCCACCAAGCTGCGGTGGGAGGTATAAATTTCCAAACAATTTTATGCGTCATGGTTTCTTTTAAAATTTTATCCCAATTTAATTTTGAAAGTTCATTGGAAGCCCCCCTAAAGTTTGTTCCATTATCACAATAAATAGTGCTGGGCCTACCGCGTCTAGCTATAAAACGTCTAAGTGCTAGCAGGAAAGCATCAGAAGATAGCGAATTGACTAGTTCAAGGTGAATCGCGCGACAAACGGCACAAGTAAACAATGCTATCCAAACTTTCTCGCCATTTTTTAGAAATAACGGCCCGGCTAAGTCTACTCCAATAATTTCAAAGACAGCACAATCTGTAACGCGATCTGGTGGCAAAGGTGTTGGTTCGCTTGACAAAGACTTTACCTTAAAACGTTTACATGCAATACAGTCGTACAATACATTTTTAATAGTTCTTCTAGCTCTAATTATCCAAAATCTTTCTCTTATTAAAGATTGCATTGTTCTTATACCTGCATGACAATTCTTTTGGTGTACTGATCTAATCAATAATTTAGTAAATTCACATTTGCCTGGTAACAATATTGGATACAAAAATGATTCTCGGTCATTTCTTTCAGTTATTTTAGTTTTAACTCTTAAAATTCCATTATCATCTGTGAATGTTACAATATCATTTAATGACCTTTTATTATAGAAATAACAGCTCTGAACTAAACGGATTAGATATTTTTCAGAATTTTCAATTTCATTTTGAGTAAGATTAGAATATTTACACTTATTAGAAACATTTCGGCAATTATTTACAAATCTCAGAATCCAAGCAAATATTCTTATCATCTTATCATAATTAGATATATTATCTAAGAGCCAAAGGGGTGTGTCTTTAGCTAGATCAATATTCGTAATTTCGATCTTTTTTCTTTCTAAATCAACATCTTTTGGCTGACAGTCAATCGCGCCAATTGGCCAACATTCAGGATTTTCTTTTAACCACTTAGGACCTTCCCACCATCGCGAATCAAGCATTTTCTGCGGAGAACATCCACGTGAAAGTATATCAGCTATATTCAAATTTCCTGGAACGTGCTTCCATGACTCTATATTGGACATCTGTCGAATTTCTTTGACTCTGTTGCTCACGAAAACCGACCAATTCCCATGTTCCTTTATCCACCAAATTGCGGTAGTAGAATCTGACCAGAATGTGATTTTCAGACCTGGCATATTTATTGCCTTGATGATAGAACTCGCAAGTCGAGTACCTATACAACAAGCCATTAACTCTAAACGCGGCATGCTCAAAGTTTTGAGAGGAGCAACCCTAGACTTCGCTCTAACAAGCGTAACCTTGACATCGGAATCAATTATTGATCTAGCGAAGACACATGCTGCATATGCCCCTTTACTCGCATCAACAAAAACATGAAGTTCAGATGAAGCATTAATTTCTAAGTATCGAGGTATAGCTACTTCTTTTAAAACATCAATATTCTTCAACCATTTCAAAAAAGCACTCACAATGTTACAAGGTAATTCTCGATCCCATGGAATTTTCTGTTTCCATGAGTCTTGTAGCAATAATTTTGGAAGCAATGTAGCAGGAGAGAATAAACCGATAGGATCAAAAATCTTTTGCACAATGCTCAAAATTAATCTCTTAGTAATTTTCCTTTCACACGTTAATGTTTCTAAATCTAAACAACATTTCAAAGAATCATTATCTAAATTCCAAATAATCCCCAAAACTGAAGTATCCCCAGAATATTTATCAACATTCTTGCAAGCTACATTGCTTTCAAAACAACGCAAATTGAAACACCCTTTAGACATTAATAACTTTGCATTTCCAATAAACATTTCAGCTTCATTAATGTTAGAAACACCTGATACACAATTATCTACATAAAATGAACACTTTAATTTTTCAGCAGTTTCCTTATATTCAGGAGGACTATTTTCTAAAAGATGCATTATAGATGCACTTAGTAAATAAGAGCTAGAAGAGACACCAAATACAACTCTACAATGTCTATAAATCAATTGTCCTTCATTACATGGGAAATAGAATCTAAGAAAATCTCTATCTTTAGGCATAATAGATAACATTAAATAAGCCTTTTCTATATCTGCAGTTATACCGATAGGATACATTCTAAAACGATCAAGAATATCAGGTATTAATTCTATAAGATTGATGCCTTTATACAAACATTCATTTAACGAGGGTTTCCCTTTCTCAGAAGCAGATGCATCAAATACAGGGCGTATTTTTGTGGTTTCCTTATCTAACCTGATAACGGGCCTATGCGGTAAATAATGACATTTATTACTTAATTCATTTTCTGGAACACGTTCAATAATATTTATTTTTTCCCAATTCTTAAATACTTCCTGATATTCATCGAAAAATCCCCCACATTTCAATTTATTGATCATTTTTTCATATCTCTTCCGAGCTAAAACTTTATTGTCGGGCAAATTCTTAAAATTACACTTCCATGGAAGCCCTACTTCATATCTGCCATCGGGAAGAATTTTCATTTTTTCTTTAAAATCGTTTAAATCAAAGTTTTCCCGCTTTTCAAAACTCTGAATGGGGTCAGAAATTCCTATGGTTTCAAGTTCCCATAATTCATTCAAAGGAATATTTCTAACGTGCATAGACAATGTTGTCAAAACGTTATGTTTCTTGCCACACGTTTGTTTCCCCATCACTGTCCAACCGAGCTTGGTTTCTATGGCAGTCAAATCGCAATTTAATTGAATTAAATTTCCTGTCAATAATTTTCCTATCATATCAGCCCCCACCAAAAGATCAATTTCAGATTCCTTACAAAAATCATCAGATAGATTTATTTTATTTCTTTTTAATTCATTTAATATTCTATAATCTTTAATTTTAGGTACAAATCCGCAAATCCTTTTTTCGGAAAATGCTTCAAAACAAAACGCATTATTTCCATCTAATTCACTGATTTCTACCGAAAACACATCATGTTTTTTAGGTTCCGTTTCATCCCCCCCGAACAGCGCGTGAATAATTATTTCTTTTCTTATAGGATGCATTTTCAGTGATTTCGTTATTCTCTCGCTTACGTAACTACTTTGGCTCGCTGAATCCAGCAGTGCGCGTACGACTTTTTGGCGACCTTGCGATCGAATGCGCACGCCAAGCGTTTGCATGTACACAACTTTATTTCTACTACAATTAGAAAGAGAATTTTCAGATTTTAAAGAATCATCTTGATTATTATTTATATTTTGTTCTGGACACATTATTTCAAAATGTGGTTTATGGCAATAATTACATTTTAATTTATTTTTAATATTACAATTCTTACTCAGATGACCAGCCTTTTGCAAACAAGTGAAACAAATCCCCTTTTTTAACAAAATCTTTTGTTTATCAGTTAAAGACATTTTTTGAGCCCCAAAACATTTATTAGAGGGGTGAAACCTATCACAGAATATGCAATTGTTTTTCTTACCTTTATTTTCTATACTCACCAATGCAGAGGCGGTGGCTGGATCAGGTTTGCTAATAATTTCAGATAAAATGTTCTTTTTTCTAACAATAGAATCAAAACCTTTTCTTGCTAAAAACACCATTTCATCTCCTTGAACTTCTTGGCGTAGAAAGTCCATCAGATTTTTTAAAGTCCTGGAATTTTCACTGGAATATGTATCGTGATTTCGACTTCTTTCCCAGGTCAAAAGAACTTCTTCAGGCAGGCAGCTCTCAACCAAGGGCATGAGAAAGTCTCCATACTTCTCTTGAGTTCTTCCCAAACTTTCTAAGGCACGAAGTTTGCTTTCTAATTCATCGTATAAAGAGGCTAAGTCAACTTTCATTTTAGGCGCAGTGGCATTTTTCATTACGAGGGTTAATAATTCCCTAACGTAAATTTGCACAAGAAGATCATCTCGTCCAAACCTCTGTTTTAATTGATCGATAGCCTTCGGATAATTTTCCGCGGTAGCTGGATAACTTGATATTAAACGCTCCGCTTTTGATTTCGGTTCCATACATTGGAATAGGTACTGCATCTTGTCTTCAGCGGCAATAGAATCGTCTTCGTGTATTTTCTTGAACTGGCTCCAAAACGATAAAAATTCCTTTGGTTCGCCGTTAAACTTTTTCAGCTCGATCTCCGGTAATTTAAATTTGCGTTTTACTTCTTCGCCAGGAGATGAAGAAACCTGTATCTTTTCATCAATACGTGCACATATTTCTATATATTTTTCTCGATATTCTTCTGCACTTTCAAAATCTTCGGTAAACAATTTTTCGTCCTTATCTTGTAACAATATTTCCGAAATTTTACTTTGACAAGTGTCCATCCGTTGGAATTTATCAAACAGTTGAGTTTTCAGAATAGAAAGTTCTTTAATTTCACATATTTCTTTAGTTAATTCAGTTTCAATTTTCTTAAACGTGAGAGTAAAAGCAGCTCTCAGTCCTTTTCTCTGAGTTTTCAAACTACTCAGATCCATTTTTTCATTTAAAATTAATTGAAATTCAAAACTCCTGTCCCGCCGAGGGTACCAGTATGTTAGAATTCGAAAATAGGGTTAGTTTAAAAATTACTTACTAACCATGCAAGTCTTCATTTGCGGGTTGCATCTATGCGATGCGCGGAGCTTTGAATTAAAATCGAAAATCATCTGTTGAGATAAACTTATTCTAAGTTCAAATTCATCTAAAAGTCCATATATTATAAAAAATGTAGTTTAATTCCATCTAAAAGGCACATTCCTTCATTACATTCAGAGAACTCAATCGTTCTCACACACTTGTCAAAGTTCTTCGAAAGATAATAAATAAAATCAGACGATATTTTCATTTTCTTAATTTACGCGTTCAATTAGTTTCACTTCATTTCATTTTACAACACACTACGTGGCGCGATTTCTTCTCCCGTAAATTGGTAGAATCTTTGTTTCGGTGAAAGTTTTTGAATATTTCTCTAATACGATTCTTTGTCATATTTATACTTTTTTTTCTTTTTATTATTATGTTTATTATTTATAACTGTATATTTATTGCTTCCACCATTGTTTATTTTTTAAATAAAGTGATGGAACAAAATAAACGGGTTACTATATGAGACATGAAATCGCCATTTTGTTGCAATCGCATCAACTTGGTGCATGTGTGACATCTGCGTCATGTATATGTTTTCATAAAATGTAGCCATAATAAAATGCGTGCAATAGAGCAATAATCGCCGGGGAACACAGGTTGCTTAATGAGAAATAATATTAAGTAATCTATGTAAACAAAATAACATAATATAATCTATGATTAACCCATTAGTGCCTAGCGTCCCTTTTTAGGGACGCTTCAAAAGATGCATTCAGCACTGTTTTTGACACCGGTAAAAAAGAAAAGCGAAAATTATTTTATTTAAATGATGCATCTTCGTGATTAATGAACTAAACTTAAATCTTCTAAAAATAGTGGTGCCAACCAAATAAAATTAACGCAAAAGATGCTGGGCACGAATGAGTTAAAAGTAATATCTAAAGCACGCATGTCAAACTCGTATTTTATTTAAACATGAAAGAATTTTTTCCTAATTTGCACGCGTGAAATATATAAGATGCCAAAATAGATGCGATTACAAAATGTTATTATAAAAATTATCGCAAAACCCCGAATACTAAGTCACTAAGTATTATGGCTTTTTTCTTTTAAACTAATAATATAATAATAATAATAAAACAGATTATTTTTCCAATTTGCTTCTTAAATTTAAATATGTTTTATTGTATTTAAATAAAAATTGCTTGCTTATTTTCTTTGCTCCATGTGCTCAAATTCTGGAATGTAACAAAAACATTCAGCCAGTGAAAAGTGCCGTTCATCAAATATCTGAGACGTATGCAAATAAATCGCACTTTTTTATCAGTTTTTTTAAATATAATTTTTAAACTATTTGGAACAAATTTTTGAGAGTAGGCGCATTCAGTAGGTTACACTCATAGGTATCTTCTAGTACAATCAAATTCAAAATCCGTCATGTATATTTTCTGATTTGCTTGCCGAAAGAATTATGCTTAACTTTTAATAACATTACATACTATGTGTATTTGCCTTCGCTTCGCCCAAACAATTACTATTTACTCCATACACTCTGATTCGGTTCTCTACAAAAATATCCAGTCGGTGAAAAATGACTCACACCAAATTTCTGTGACGTATGCAAATAAATTGTGCTTTTTTATCAGTTTTTTAAATATAACTTTTAAACTATTTGGAACTAATTTTTCGTAGATGGTGCGTTCACCAGATTACCTCCATAGGTACCTACTGGTACAAACAGTATCAAAATCCGACAAGTACTTTTTGAGATTTGGTTGACGAAAGAATTTTTTTTACTTTTAATATCGTTACGTACTCTGAGTATAAGACTTCGCTTCGCTCAGACAATTATAAAAATTATCGCAAAACCCCGAATACTAAGTCACTAAGTATTATGGCTTTTTTCTTTTGAATAAATAATATAATAATAATAATAATAATAATAATAAAACAGATTTCTTTTCCAATTTGTTTCTTAAATTTAAATATGTTTTATTGTATTTAAATAAAAATTGCTTGCGTATTTTAATTGCTCCATGTGCTCAAATTTTGGAATGCAACAAAACATTCAGCCAGTGAAAAGTGCCGTACATCAAATATCTGAGACGTATGCAAATAAATCGTACTTTTTAACTTTTAAACTATTTGGAACTAATTTTTCGTAGGTGGTGCATTCACTAGATTACTTCATAGGTATCTAATGGTACAAACAGAATCAAAATCCGACAAGTACTTTTTGAGATTTGCTTGACGAAAGAATTTTTTTGACTTTTAATACCATTACGTACTCTGGGTATAAGACTTCGCTTCGCTCAGACAATTAAGGAGAAAAGGAAAAATAAATAAATCTAAAAAATAATTCAGGAAAAAATGTTCATTTAGTTCAAAAAAGCAAGGACGAAAAAGCTACCGAAGGGATGCCCCAACTAGAAAAAAAAAGACTCTTTACAGAGACCATACATTTTAAAGATATCTTAACCCATTAGTGCCTAGCGTCTCTTTTTAGGGGCGCTTCAAAAGGTGCATGTAGCACTGTTTTTGACACCGGTAAAAAAGAACAACAATCTTTATTTTATTTAATTGAAACATTTTCGTAATTAATGAAGTAAACTTAATTCTTTTAAAAATAGTGGTGCCAACCGAATAAAATTTGCAAAAAAGGTCGTGGGCACGAATGGGTTAAAATTGTAATGTTAGTTAAACACTAACAGTATAACAATATTTTTTTTTTTTTTTTTTTTTTTTTTTTTTTTTTTTTAAGAGAAGAAAATAATTTAGACAGAGAACAAACAAGGACAAATTAGTTTAAATGACGGTTGAGGGAAACTCAATCATCTTCTTCCAAAATGAGAGCATATCTGGGTATTCAATCGGAACATTTTCTCGATTCAAGAAGCAACAAATTTCTGTTTTTAAAATCCGGTGACAAAGGATTAAAAATTTTGTAAAAGTTTCCCGGTGCGAAGAGGTTAAATTTATACTAAGCTTCCCAATATTTTACTTTTAATCATATGTTTTTTTTTATTTGCGTACCTTCAAAAAATATGGAGATTTTGATAGAGAAATAAACAAATCTATGCGATCGAAGCATCATTTAGGGGAAGAATTTATCTTGTCCTGGTTGGCGCGATTGGCAAAGAAGTCCAAAATCGCTCTGAAAAATTGTTTAGCAAACTCTTTCAAGAATTCGGGGTGAGAATGTGTCAACATTTTTTAACCCTTTAACGTTCATTGGTTTCGCCACGAAACCACAAAATTTTAATTCCGATACGCAACACTGACACCGGTATTTTTATCTAAAAATATCCCTTTTATTATGTATGTGAAAAAATCACGTTTTCTTATTTAGAAATATATTTTTTCTTAATTACCGGTGAGATTCATTTATTTCGACATCTTAGCAATGAAAATGCTATGATCGTTAAAGGGTTAAAGGTATGTTGCATGATTACAAATGTTATGATTGTTTGATTAATATACATCCTTCGCTAAAGCTTGATGCAATTCTGGCTTTAAAATGGGAGGATATGTTGCCAAAATATATAAATAGCTCTGAACAGGTCTGTTTTAAAAGAGATATTTAACGAAACTCTCTGTGCGATCTGCGATCACATCTACCCACTTTTTTTCGATTATTAAATGTTTGTAACATAATCACTAAATACAATAAATTATGTTCATTAGATTTTGAAAAACTTTTATAGCTTATTATTATTATTTTATTATTATTTAAATGTATCCCGACGTACATCATTTTCAATTTACGTCGCTGGTTCTGGAAACAGGGCTTGAAAAATGTACATGTCCACATCAGTATTGCCAGACAGACTACTTTTTTTTCTTATAATTTAATTGACACCACTTTTATTAAAACATAAATATCATCTTATTTTCGTCTTAAATAGCCATTGATGAAACTAATTAGTATGCGTACCGCACAATGCGTTCGTTTATCCCCTTCCGCAAAATTTTACTCATTTAATTAGAGTTTTCTCATTTCAATAAGGGACAAACTTATGTTTTTGAAAACTAGTGACAAAAGATTAAAAATTTCGTAAATAGATCCCATTAAAATGGGATTAAATAAAACGAATTTTACCACTCCATATAAGTGGTGTCAATCTGATTTTTATTTATTTATTTATTTATTTATTTATTTATTTATTTTAAGTAGCCCGTCGGGCATGTAGATTTTTCATGCCTTGCTTGGAACGAAGTGCTGACTTAAGTCGAGGTATTTTCATGTACATTGTTTTGTCCGATGAATGGTTGCTAAATTTTTAACAACAATGAAAACAAAAAATCGATTATTTAAGGTTAAATTGACGGGTACTGTTAAAGCCTGCACTTAAGATTATAAAAAAAAAAATAATTAGCCATACCCTCACGTCTAACTTTAAAAGAATTTAAATTACTTCAGGATAATGTTTTCCATGCATTACAAAATACTTTTAAAAGATGATTTATAACTTTCTGCACTTTCAAACTACACTTGATGTTAGCCAACACAAGCAACTATGTGTTCTTCAAACACAAATATAAACAAAATGCTTTTTAACCGTTATCTTCCACTTTCTGTTCCAGATTTTCATGATTAAAGAAACCTTTCAATGTATAAAATCATGTTGTACATGAATACTTTTATGTTCACGGGAAATGGAAAATCTTACTTTCAAATCACTTATCTTATCTAAACTTTACAAACTAACACTAACAAGTACATTTCTTTGTCAGTTAAACGTTTTCATTTCCATTTTAAATCCTTTTAAACTTTGTTTTTTTTTTTTTTTTTTTTTTTTAACTTTTGCATTCACGTTTTTACTATTTCAGTAACCCAGGGGTCATCATTTCTCCCGGAAGTGAAGGGTCAGGTTTTTGTCATGCCAAAGTAGTCAATCTCTTGATGAAAGGCTTTTTATTTGTTGAAGGGCTTAAATGTTTTGCGAAGAATTGCTTTGCTTTTCACGTTTGAAGCGAAATAATTAGAGGCTTATGGTGCTTTCAGCAGTTATACAAAAAAACAATTCCTTTGTTTTGCAAATAGTTACTTAAAGTTCATTTTGTACAGCAGAACATAGTAATGTAGTTTTTGATTTGCGCATGAAAATAAGAAAATATTTTTAATTAACAAGCAATACATTAAATTTTTTCATTCCATATGACATATAATAAAATATTCTCGAGATCTAATTAGCATTATCAAATAATTTTAATTAGCATAGCTTGAATAGCGAGTTTTGATAAGGTAAAACGTCGATGTACAAAGCTTCATTCGGAATGGATATCAAAGATTTTTAAAAATTTTAAATACAAGGTTACCAAAGGCGACCATTCTGATATTCTGATCGTAAACTATTTTTCAAATACAAATTTTGAAGTATATTTTTCATGAAATTGCTCTTAAAGTGTGTATTATTAGTTTCTGGTGGGAAACACTGGTGGGGAAAAACGAGGAAAATTCTCATCCCTATTTTATACACCTTTCATCAGAAAGAATATTTAAAGAATCCGAAAAAAATAATTCCGAATAATCGAGGTTACTGATATTCAATAGGCTTCTTTCCATTATTACACACTAAGTACGCATCATATTTCAAGTTTCTGTCTCAATTTGTTCAGGAGATGGAGCATTTACAGGCACGCAGACAGTCAGACAGATACAAAGACAGACCGGCGGCTTTTTTTTTTCCCAAAAAATATGTGTTTTGGAATTTTTAGTGTCTCAAACTTGTGAATCCGATATTTTTCTTTTTTCGATTTTCAAAACGTTTGCACGACTTGACTTACCCTATACTTCGAATGATGGTTAAGTAAAATATTCGACAGTGACAGACCTAAAAATAGGGATATGATGGCATTTCTTTATCTTTGAGTTCCATAAGTTTTTATTAATTCGCGATAATTTATTTGTTTATTTATTAAATACAGACATCTGAATTGTGCACTTGACATCAGATTTTCGCTTATAAATCATCGTCAACATACAAAGAAAAATTACAATACCTGAGATTTACAATCAGGAGCATTACAAAGAGTATTTAACGAAATCAGCGGGTTTGATCCATAGCTCAGCTATAATCTAAAGCAGGTGTTCTCAAACTATGGTACGCATAAAGTGAAGCTCTGAATAGTGGTATGCAAAGGTATGACACTTGTACGTGAAATGAAATATAGCATATTATGAAATTTAAAAAGGTAAAATTTATAATCCAATAAAGTATCGAATGCAATTTTGGTATTGCAAACATTTCCTGTCGTTGTGTTTGTTATTATTACTGCTGTTATAGCAGATTCTCTGATTATAGTACAGTTAGTAAAAAAATATAAATTTGAGAATAAAGACACAATTTTAAAATGAATGAAAGAGTCACATTTAATTACTGGCAAAACTATATTCGAACATATTTATTAAATTGGATCATCTGGAGATAAAGTATTGGAAGAGCCTAAGAGTATTTCAACATTGAAATAGTGTTTTATTTCAGCGACTTTGAATTAAAGCATTGTATAGGCATTGATGTGGTACATGGGCCATTTTCAAATTACGCTTCCATATGCTGTCCAAGAGTTTAAAAAAAATCAAACATAAATTAATATTTAAAGTTTGATTTCAGCTATGCATTACTAAAAAAGACTATACTGAACATTTCCAACATGAAAAATTTAAAAAAATCAATAAAAAATTTGAAAATATAAATCTTTAAAATTGTGATTGCAAGCAAAAATGCCATGTCCCATTCCAAATTTTATGTAATAAACTGTTATTTTTTAAATCTAATTTAACTTTCTGAAATAAAGAGATTTGATTATTTTGAATATAAACTGTTAGTGTTCTATAAAAGTGAAAAAAGATATTTTTTTAAAGAAATTAACAGAAATATTTTGTCTTTCGTTTTGCGTCGAGTCCCTTACCTTGTGATTATTTAAGTCAAAATAGGTTTCTAATTCTGACTAAAGTTAGCAGCAAATATTTGGCGATATAGTTAAACTATTCATGCAACTACTACTTGCCATTTTTTACTCTTCCATTGTGAAGCAATGTAGCAGTGGCAAGAATCAGCATTCATCAAAGTTGGATTTTTTTTTTTTTTTTTTTTTTTACTGTCAAGTCTGTTGCCGTAAATTTTAAAAATGTCAAGTCCGTTACTTGTCGTGTCTGTTACCATGCGTGTAAGCGATGAAATATAAGCTGCTAAGTTAACTAAATAGTTTTAGAAGGTATGTAAATTATTATCTAAGTTAGAAATTATACATCTAGTTCATTTCTAATAGTTTTATTTGAAATGTAAAATCCGTTACTTGCAGGGTTCGCACAGATCTACCACTAAATTTTAAGAATATTTTCGAAGTGTTTCACTGCAGAAAAATATCATAAAATGTGTGAATGAAGGTGGGGATAACGAATGTTGTGGTTTAAAAACTAAATGTAAATTTTCTTAATTTTAGTAGTGGGGCCAGAGTCCTTGAAAATTCCAAGGAGTGTGCGAACCTTGGTTACTTGTCAAATTCGTTACCATGAAATGCAAGCGAATGGTGAAAATGGCCCACATACGTAGCAAGCTAACTGGGAAATCCCACTCTTTGTAAAAGTATTAATTCAATAGCAATCATACAATTTTTATTAAATTAAAAACCTGTTAGAATTGTAGTAAAAATTAACGGGTAAATGTTTGGATTTGTACAGGTTTCATTTGCACAGGGATTTTTATATAAGCTTTACATTTAGTACTTAGTGGACGCAAAAATAAGAATTTTGATTAGTGGTACGTTGGTCTAAAAGTTTGAGAACTCCTGATCTAAAGTCATTACCAGTGTGATGCCTCAACCTCAGCCATCTTGGGTCTTTTCCAGATAATATTTTTACTTTATTTTCTATTTACAAAGAAAAAAAAAGTGTTGCAATTGTGAAAAATTTCGAATTCCAGCTTTCGATGAATTTATAAGTTTTAGAAGATCCTTGAACACGATTTGATGGTTTTTAGAAAATGTCTGTCTGTTAGTCTGTTTGTCAATCTGTGTGTTTGTATGTGACAAAAATTTTGTGAGGACTCTATCTCAAGAACTAATGCACGGATTTTCACAAGACTTTAGATTTAGTTAGACCTTGATATAAATTAGTGCTGATATTCTTTGGTTTATATCGCTCAACTGCTGTGCTGCATTATTTAGAATTTCCACAATAACTCTTATCTTAAAAATTAATGCACGGGTTTTCATCAAACTTCAGATTTATTTTGTCTTTGATGTAATTTGCTGCTGATTGCTTTTTGGTGTAAATCGTTCACCAGGTGGCATTCTATGCAGTATTATTCATGATTATCAGAAATATTTCTTTCTCAAGACTTAATGCGCGAATTTTCATCAAGCTTCAGATTCAGTTATTACCTGATATAGATTATTGCTGTTTAGTTTTTGGTGTAAATCGCTCAACAGATGGCACTGTTCTGCTGCATTTTTCACGAATTTGCAATAACTGTATCTGAAAAACTATCTAATGCATAGATATTCATGAAACTTCAGATTCAGTTTTTCCCCTGATAAAAATTGGTCCTGGTTAATTTTTTGTGTATATCATCCAACAGATGGTCTAAGAGATG
This sequence comes from Maratus speculifer, assembly GCA_964019185.1. Taxonomy (NCBI): domain Eukaryota; kingdom Metazoa; phylum Arthropoda; class Arachnida; order Araneae; family Salticidae; genus Maratus; species Maratus speculifer. The sequence continues at coordinate 148,908,766 of OZ025303.1, forward strand.
GTGCTGTTATGCAGAATTTTTTTAAATTTCTACAATAGCTCTAACTTAGAAACTATTCCACCAGCCTTCAGATTTAATTAGCAGTTGCTGTAAGTTGTTGCTGTTGAGATTTTGGTTAAATCATCGAACCGGTGGAGCATCTATGCAGCAATTTGAGGGAATTATTAAACCCTTAAAGGGCAAGCAATAATGTACCTGTAATATTGTATTCTCACCAGAAAAATCTAAAAGCTTATTTTAAAATAAGAAAATGAAAATTTCAAACTTTGGCCGCCAAAATTAAAAATATAAAATTTTGTTAAAAGCTTCTTTTGAAAATTTAATTTAAATTAAGTGGGATAAAATATAGCCTACCTTCCCTAATAAAAGGGCTCTTATATATGAATGAGATGGAAGAAAATTCTGTGATTGCCACATCCAGCTAACTTAACCCTTTATCTATCGCAATTTGAATTCATGAAAATTTTACATTTTAAAACATTTTACGTAAATTGTTTAAACTAAATTAAAAGATTTACATAATCATTTAATAAATATTTGAAGGATTTTAGATGGATTGAAGGATTTAGAAGGATAAATTAAATCTGAATTTACAGGGATTTTGTGCAACTTTTAATACCCCACTCAAATCTTTTATTTTTAAATATTTTCTTAGTATTTTGTAGAATTATAAAATGTACAAATATGATGTTCTTACAGTATAAATATAGGAATATTTACGCAGTGAAAAATCCCCATCCCCCTCCCTTGGCGCCAAGAAAACTGAAAAGATGCAAATACAAAAGAAATAATCCTTTTAAAAATATTTTTGTTTGTGTAACCAGTAATACTTTTGTAACAAGATAAAATAATGTATCTGTAACTCATTCTAAACAGTATTACAACTAACTGACATATTATAATAAGACATTTATAATAAGTTATTTTAATGGTACGTATAAGTACCGTCGTTAGATAAAGGATTAATTTAAAAAATAAGAAGTTTTGCATTTCTACTTTATATGCTTTTAAAAGTTGCTTAATGAAATTTGTATTCATGTTATAATTATTTCAGTAAGCCAAGGGTCTTCATTTTTCAAGGAAGTAAAAGGTTGGATTTGCCTCGTGCTAGAATAGTTAACCTTTTACTAAAAGAAATTGCATTTATAGAAGGGCTTAAATGTTTTGGAAAGAGTTATTTGACTTTTTCATGTTTAAAGCGAAATAATTAAAACTTGTAATGCTTTCAGCAGAAAACAATTCATTTGTTTGTAAATATTTACTTAATGAAACTGTTATATAAACTTCTTAACCATACCATAAAATATATTAAAAAGCGCGAGACCTTTCGAAAGAACTAAGTCTTTCTTCGTCAGGTTCAAAAAAGACGTCCGACTACTACGAATGCAGTCGGATGTCTTTTTCACCTGACGAAGAAAGGCTTAGTTCTTTCGAAAGGCCTCGCACTTTTTAATATATTATATGGTGTGTTTAAGAAGGTTATATAACAGTTTGATGGATTAACACCAGTTAACACTTTTTTTCTTTTAATTTATTTAATGGTCATGGGAAACAGCAAGGCACGTTTAAAGTAATTAATGTTTTAAATAAACAGCAAATTTATATTAAAACTATTCATTCTACATATTATACAATAACTCTTTCCGGACATCTAATTAGCATTTCTAAATAATTTTAATTAGCCTATCTTGAATAGCAAAGTCTAGCTAAGATATAAAACGTAAAGCTTCATTGGGAATGAATATCAAAAAATTTCAAAATAGAAACATAACTTTTCTTTATACTAATCTATTAGTTCGATATAATTTATTTATTGAACACCTACATCTAATTTGTTTGTTTGACATCAGATGTCCGCTTATAAGTTATCGTTACTATGTAAGAACGAGATAGTCTCAAAAAAGTTTAAAATATCAGAAAATTACAACCGTAAGGTCCACAAAGAATGTGTAACGGAGTCAGCGGGAGTCAAACCCGCAGCCCGCCTGCGATTTTAAGTGAATACCCGTGTGCTGTCTCAAACTCAGCCACAGTGTGTCCTTCAGATTGTATTTTTAATTGAAGAAATTAGATGTTTTGCTTTCGTAACAATATCATTTCCATTTTAAATGTTCTTAAAATTTGTTTTTAGAAATTTACATTCATGTTTTAACAATTTTAACTATTGTTTCAAGGATTTTAATTTTCCACGAAAGTCAAAGGTTGAATTTTTTTCATGATATAGTAGTTAACCCTTTTCAGAAAGAATTTTGACTTCTTAAAGGGCTTAAATGCTTTGTAAAGAGTTACTTGACCTTTTTCACGTTTGAAATGGAATAATTAGAAGCTGACGGTATTTCCATCAGTCAAACAAGAAAATAATCTTTTTGTTAATAAATAATTAATTAATGTTCATACAAAGAACATTAGAGTAATTGTTGATTTTGGAGATAAAAGAAGATATAGGCCGGGAGGCGGTAGCATAGGATTTCATCTCATCAAGTTCACGGATGAAAATGAAGGGTTACTTAAATCTCAATTCGCATATCACAATGCAATCGGTCTGCCAATTAATATCTTGGAGGAAAACACTTAAAACTCCCGATTTTAACGATTGATTTATAGGTTTACCATTATGTTTTCCTGCCCTCAATCCTCCATGTTTTTATACATTTGGGTGCAAGAAAGCACAATGGTAAACCTATGAATCAACCAATAAAATCGTTTTTTTTTTCACCAAGAGATGACTTGGCAAACTAATTGTGTTGTAATATGAGAATCGAGATTTAACTAACCAAAGATTTTCGTACGTGAACTCGATGAGGAGAATATCTGTGTTGCCGCCTCCCGGTCTAATATTTTTAACATTAGAGCTATCGGAAATTTGAGTCAAGTTTCCTTAAAAAGATTTTGCGCCAGAATTTTCATTTAAAACAGTTTAACTTTATTACTTCATTGTATCTTTTAAACTTATTTCGTCATTAAATATCTGATTTGATACGACACATATTCACATGGTAGTCGTTAATATGATGACACACGGTAGTGTTAATTAATAAGCCATCTTCATATATGTAATTGTTATTGATAACGATGTTTTCGCCAAATTGTCGCAAGAAAAATATATGATACCAATGTGGTGCTTATGTGAATTCTGTGCCGATAAATCAAGAGCTCGGTATTATTATGCTATCCTGGCTCGCCAAATATTGTACCCGCGGCATTTTTTTAATTTCATTAATTTCATTTAAAATATAATAATATAATCTTTTCACTCATTTCATTTATGATACTTAACTTTAATTTGAAACTGGAACGTTTACAATTCATGATTTTTATTTATTTTTTCAGACAAAAGAATAGAAAAAAAATAAAAGAAAATAACGATATTTTGTAGCTTTAATTTTGTATTTTGATATTTTGTATCAACGAATTAACAAAAAGTAAATAAACACAATTTACCTCGGCCGAAATCCTGCCAAAATATTTTTACTGGATAATTAGCAAGATGCATTTTATTTGGGCGTTGCCATTAAAAAATTAGCAAATAACCGAGATTTTTGTCCCGCATACGTTAGCGTAATACATATATATAGATAAAGACGGTGAGCGGTCATTTTGACCGCTGAATCAAATCAAATCTGTTTTCATTCGATACAGAAATTTCTTTAAGAAATAAGTTTTCAAGATGCAAAACAATAAAAACAAGTTGGAAATTGCACGTAAATGTAGCAAATGAGGTGCGTTCGTACGATAACGAAGTTTTAAAAATATTCAAATCTTGCTGATATAATAGAGCGTACTTCGGATACAGTATAGTAGTTGAAACCTTTTTTGTGTTCCTGTAAATATACAGAAAGTAATTTTTATTACACCTCAGAAACGTATATCTTATTCATAAAATGTGAAATAGTTGAATATAATTAAAACACGCCCCAAACAATGTTTCCCCGTATAGCATTATGTAGTGGAATACTTTTGTGTGGCCCTGTAATTTAATAATAAAAATTCTTTGCATCACAGATTCTACACAATGCATATTTTAGTGTAAACTTCATAGATTCATGCCAATTCTATTATATTCGAATGAATGTAACATCATAAAAATGCATTTGAAACTTTGTTCCCATTGACCGTAATGTATGGAATACCTTTGATTGTCCCTGTAAATGATCTATGCATCCGACTTTCATATCATTTGAAATGACAAGGTAAAATTACTTAATAATTATATGTTTTAAATTTCGAACGATTAAAATGCATTTGAAATTTTTTTCCCAATTGACCGTAATGTAACGGAATCTTTTGATTGTCCCTGTAATTGATCTATGCATCCGATTTTCATAACATTTGAAATGACTCGACAAAATTATGCAATAATTATATGCTTTAAATTTCAAACGATTAAAATGCATTTGAAACTTTTTCCCCATTAACCGTAATGTAAAGGAATCCTTTTGATTGTCACTGTAATTGATCTATCCATCCGATTTTCATAAAATTTGAAATGACTCGACAAAATTATGTTATAATTATGTATTTTAAATTTCAAACGATTCGGTTGGGTAGTTTTTGCGTTGTTATATGCGGACGGACAGACAGACAGACAGACAGACAGACAGACGGACAGACAGACAGACGGACGGACTGAGCGACAACAATAGGTGCTACGTATTTACATAATTACGAACGCACCTAAAAAGGAGTAAAATAAGTAATTCAAACAGTTTCAAATAAAAATTCTGGGCGGAATATTTTTTCTAAAACATGAGTAAACGTTCCCGTCTTTCTAGTGTTAACCTCTTCAGTCCCGAGAAAAATCTGCTGCATAGAAAAATTATTTTATTAGCAAATTATGACGCTTTAGGGTTAGAAAAAAGAAAATAAAATTAGTTTTTTATTTTTAAAATTTTAAAATAGTTAAAATTTATGTCCCCATATGGGTACATCAGGTCACAATTGAGTAAAAGTGTCATTCTTTAAATAAATAAGACCAATTTTATTTTACAATAAATAGACTTATTTATAGTTAAAAAATATATATTAATTTAAACAACTTAAATGATTTTTTACCTAAAGTTATGTATTGTGCCAAAATATTATACATATCTTGCAGTAATTGTAATACATATCTTGCTACTATACTATATATACTATATATACTATACATATACTATACATATCTTGAAATATTATGCATACCTTGTAATAATAATCTTCTAATAATATACCATTTATTATGGAATTTTATTATGGAATAGTTATTAATCTTCTATATATACGTATACTATTCTTTTAGTCTATTTTCTTACAACAGCAGACTTTTCCTTTTCACATTTTATAAGGACTTCAGCAATGTAAAGACAAAATTCGAGTAAACTCATTTGATCTATTTTCAGAATATTGAAGGATCTATAATCTCTTATACACAAAACCCAACTATTTACGGTAATTAAGTCGAGAAAGTGAAAAGAGATCCGAACTGGCTATTTACGTGTTCGCATCAATGAACCTATCGTTTAGATTGATTCCACCCAAATGTACTTTATACATTCTTATTATAGCTGGTCTGGTTGTAACAAGGCTTGTAACGAACCTTAGCTTTTATTGTCTTTACACCAGCGCTCACTTGTATCACTGGACTCCCTTCCACATGTCGTGGACATCATATGCACATATTTCTTGTCCTTCCATTTCAACACCACAGTTTTATTATCTGATCTAGCAAACTCAGTCCATTCACCACGTTTCATTGCATTGTCTTTCACGGCATGCATTTTGTTTGCAACATCACCTGTTCTATTAGTCATGACTGTCCTAGTGCACAGAATTCCCTTTGAAAGAAGATGTTCAGCAGTTTTCACTACAGTGAATTATCTGTCAGTGTATATAACTCTACTTTCATTTACGGGTACACTCTCAGTTTTTATTACTATTATTATTATTTTATTATTATTTGACAACTGCTCTACCAACCTGCAAGTCTTTCAAAATTTCTACAAGTACGGCATTTTTTCCTGTGTACAATCCAGTACTACACCATCACTTGAGGGAAGAACACAAATTTTATATTTCAGATATTGGGCTTCGAAGGAAGATATTGACGGAAACCATATTTCCCTCCAAACGGGATCTTTTGCACATCAATTGAATTAAATTTTGTCCCAGGAAATTTAAGACAGGCATTTCTGACAAAGTAAGGTACGTACTGTCTATAGGCGATCTTCGGTATCAGGAGAAGGTATTCCAGAATCAGCAAAGTGTAAATTTGAACGCAAAAGGAAGAACATATCTCTTTGCTTTGCATTTGTCACTCATGGTATGAGTGAAGATTGTTTTGACTAATATATGCGGTCTTTTAAATACTAAATATTGTACAACATTTCAAACGTGTTAGAAATTTTTAAAGTTACTAAAAAGCATGACATATTTTAGTAGTAAATTCAATATATTACTTGATATTATTTAAAAAAATGCAAAAATTCCTTTTAAATTGTTTTGTAAGACTAAATCAAATAATTTATTCATTCCTAAAATAATTTGTTAATAACCAAGTGTACACAATAGTTACACAGAAAATTAGTTTCTTTAGCCGGAAATGTATAGTAAAGACCCATTGTACCCAAATGGGTACAACATGTTTACACATGTTTTCAACATCCATGCATATGTGAACAACATTTATAAACAACTCCAAATCATTCTTGAAACATTATAATTTATAAAAAATGGAATATTTTTTTTATTTACTCACAAATTTGTATTATTCACATACTTTGGCGTGAAGTCGTTGGTAAATTGCTTATGTCTTCCATTTTGGAAATGTCTCATTTTCAAAGTCACATGGTTCCTCCTTCTTTAAACGTGTAGCATATCTATTGGTAATATAGGACACTGTGATGTATCTAAATAGCGTTAGCAAAAAATTATGCATTTATTATAATTTGTTGTGGTTAATTTTGCCTTTTTCTTTAATGTACCCAAATGGGTACTCCAGGAATGAAGAGGTTAAGTCTAACAAGCACTTCTTTCTCAAAAGAGAAATCTTGAATAAATTCTTTGACGACATTTCCAGGAGAAAATTTTAGAAAAATATTGGTGCAAACAGAATATAAAAATAGCCGCCTATCCTAACCCTGTTTACATATTATGCAATAAATTTTCTCCGTTATCTGATTAGCATTTTTAAATACTTTAATTAGCATTTCTTGAATTTAATGTAAATCTTCAGTGGGAATAGATATCAAAATTTTTTTTATTATTATTAAAAAAATATTATGGCAGCTTTTCTTTATTCTTCAATTTCAAAATTTCGATTATTTCTACAGAATATTTTTATTTAAGAAGTAAGGAGGTTTTCTTTTGGAGCAATATTATTTTAATTTTAAATACATTTAACTCACCAATGGGTGACCATTGGTGAGTTAAATTTTACGCGTTCTTTAAAAATACCGTGTGAATTAATATGTGAGATTTGAAAAGAAGGCGTGAAATTTGTCCGAGACACGCCCCACATTTCCGCCGGAATAGGATTTTGCCCTTTTTTAATATGATGCACCATACGTAGAAAGTTGAAATTGATAGTGAATATGCATTAGGGTGGGCCGAAAAAAACTTTTTTTCGATTTTCGATTATGGCGGGTGCGGAAAAGTGGCCACTGGTGGCACTCAGTTCATACAAAAAATTTGAGATTTTTTGGACATTTCCTTACCCTGCCGCAAACGGCTTGAAGTTTTGCAAAAATGTTCATTTTTGAACTTTTTTCAAAAAAAATTAAAAAATGTTAAATTAAATTTATTTTGGTTGTATTTACTTGAAAAGGCATATTTAATGTACCAAATGTTTAAATAAGATCTGATCATGCATTATTTAATATCTATGTGTATTATAACTTAGGCTAATTTCATAGCTTTTTCGCGTATAATAGGCAAAAGTTGTATTTGTTTGAATCGATCGTTAGTTTCTGTATTATTTATGTCCCTTGGTCTTCTTTATATATTTTCTATATGTCAAACGTCATATATTTGAGGAAAAGACAGCAGTATACTTCAAAAACAAATCTGGAAGGTGAGTAAGTGGTGTAGCAGGACTCTAAGCGCGCGCAATCATTCGTCGTAATACTCAGGGAGTGAAGGACGAAATAGTTGAGAGCCAAAATGCGATAAAGGATTCTTATTATTTATCCTTGCTAAATTACCTGCGACATTTGTTCAGTGTTTACGTGAAACCCTTTTGTGGTGTTATACAGTGCTTTTCGGGTCGTTTAATGTTCCATTATAGTTTTTGTGCGTTTTATTACAACGAGCTTAGAAATGGCTAGTATAAAGGGCCATGACAATGCAAAGACACGCGGTAGCGTGAAAAGTAACTCTTTAGGGGCATCATGCATATTGAAAGGATTGCAATTCCCAACCTATGCTGATAATCATGCGCCACTACTACTGGTTGTTTCACCATGTAGAAGTTGTGACAGCAGAGGATACGAATCTCGTCATCGATAAAAACAAAGTCAGAAGAGAGAAATAGAAACTTGGAAAGAAAATACAGGCAGAAGAAGTTATTGAAAGAAGGAAAATTAAAAGCATATTTTTTGATGGTAGAAAGGATAAAAGTATATTCAGAGGAAGAAAAATAACAAGCAGCACCGTCGAGAGAAAGGCGTGGAACACATCACCGTGTTGTTTGAACCTGGTTAGGAATACTTGTGTCACTTGATACCTCGTTCCGTTACCTTGATACCTCGTCAGTTCAGAAAAGTCTAACTTGTGGTGACTTGGAAGATTGTATAATGATTTTGCTATTTCTTTTCCGTGACCGGAACAAGATATCAAGCGATCCGAGTATTCCTAACCAGGTTCAAACAACACGGTGATGTGTTCCTCGCCTTTCCTTTGACACTGCCGCTTGTTCTTTTTTTCCTCTGAATATACTTTTATCCGTTCTACCATCAAAAAATATGCTTTTAATTTTTCTTCTTTCAATAACTTCTTCTGCCTGTATCTTCTTTCCAAGTTTCTATTTCTCTCTTCTTACTTTGTTTTTATCGATGACCAGATTTGTATCCTCTGCTGTCACAACTTTTACTTGGTGAAGCAACCAGTATTAGTGGCGCATGATTATCAGCATAAATTGGCAATTGCAATTCTTTCAATATGCATGATGACCCCAAAGAGTTACTTTTCACGCTATCGCGTGTCTTTGCATTGTCATGGCCCTTTATACTAGCCATTTCTAAGCGCGTTGTAATAAAACGCATAAAACACTATAATGGCACATTAAACGACCCAAAAAGCACTGTATATCACCACAAAATGGTTTCACGTAAACACGGAACAAATGTCGCAGGTAATTTAGCAAGGATAAATAATAAGAATCCCTTATCGCATTTTGGCTTTCAACTATTTCGTCCTTCACTCCCTGAGTATTACGACGAATCATTGCGCCCGCTTAGAGTCCTGCTACACCACTTTCTCACCTTCCAGATTTGTTTTTGAAGTATACTGCTGTCTTTTCCTCAAATATATGACGTTTGACACATAGAAAATATATAAAGAAGACTAAGGGACATAAATAACACAGAAACTAACGATCGATTCAAACAAACACAACTTTTGCCTATTATACGCGAAAAAGCTATAAAAATAGCCTAAGTTATAATACACATAGATATTAAATAATGCATGATCAGATCTTATTTAAACATTTGGTACATTAAATATGCCTTTTCAAGTAAATACAACAAAATAAATTTAATTTAACATTTTTTAATTTTTTTTGAAAAAAGTTCAAAAATGAACATTTTTGCAAAACTTCAAGCCGTTTACGGCAGGGTAAAGAAATGTCCAAAAAATCACAAATTTTTTGTATGAACTGAGTGCCACCAGTGGCCACTTTTCCGTACCCGCCATAATCAAAAATCGAAAAAAAGTTTTTTTCGGCCCACCCTAATATGCATCATGTCTAATAGTATTTCACGCAAAAAAATTAAGGTGGTCACTCAGAAATTTCAGTTTATTTTAAATTAAAATGTACATTTAAAAGCAGAAAAAATGTTAGAAAACTTGTTCTTTTGTTAAAAAAAAATCTGAAAAAATTGTCAAACATTTGTATGGTGGTTTTTTACACCCCTTATTTTCTTCGTTGAAATCTGTTTAGTAGTTTCATCACAATGCGCTCTTTTCCAAAACAGGCATTTAGGGCCATTACCCTCAATGGTGTTGAGATACAAACTTAAAACTGCGAAAAATGAATTTCTCTTTATGGGCTATCGATCCATGTAGGACTCGATGTGGTTGACTCAAGGGCATATTTTACTAAGAGACCCGGCTATACCCTTTTACTGTAAAATTTTTCTGGTGGGGATAAACAAGGATTCTTAAGCCATTTTACGTCTCGTATATGTGTCGCTCGTCCCCAAAGGGTTAATAGAGCACAATGTTTTGCTTTTTAAAAGCCGGTGACACAACCTTAAAAATTTCGTAAAAAGCTCCCGTCGCGAAGGGATTAATTCTACAGTCACAGCAAAAAAAAAAATCTTGACATTTTCGATTTCAGACGTTTTGTTAAATATCTAGTAATACACATAAGGAATGACTTTGAAACCCCAGTTGTATAAACAAAATAGCACAGGCCATATATTTTTTAAAAGATTTTTTTCCAAAATCTAATAGGGGACCGTAAACAAATTGAAAAAGAACGAATATCTTTTGAATAACCCTGTCAAAACTAATACAGCAAAAGCGTTTAAACTGCAGATTATGATTACGTGGCTTATGGTAATAAACTGTGTTCATTTTTATGCAGATAGCATGTATACTTGTAGAGAAATTAAGGTTTTTATAAAAACGGTCCCAAATTTTGTGAAGTTTTTTGCTTATAATTTGTAGCGTTCTTAATAAACAACAATGTTCTTTTCAGAAAGTATGAGAAACGATATTGTACATAACACCCTGCAATCAAAATTTAAAAATATTAATAATTGTATGAAAAATGAGCAGGTTTACTAAATACATTTTCACTGCGCATGCGTCAACTCGATAAAAAAAAAAAAAAAAAAAAAAAAAAAAAAAAAAAAAAAAAAAAATTCATTTGCATTTTGTGTTAGCTAAATGTATACAGCAACTTTTGTTAAAGTTTCAAAATCATTGCTTGAAAATTCTGAAAATTATCGTCGAAAGAATAAGATCAGAATCCGATATTCCCAAAATCAAACAAAAAAATTAGGGGCTGTATCCATATTCCATTGATCAGTGTCTACACAATACTACATGTACAGAAAATTTCATATTTGGATACAGCTCCTCATCTTTTTGCTTCATTTTTGGAAAAACGGATTTTGATCGTATTCTATCGACGACAATTTTTAGAATTTTCAAGGTATAATTTTGAAACTTTAACAAAAGTTGCTCTATACATTTAGCTAACAGAATATGCAAATGAAAATTTTATAGAATTGACGCATGCGCAGTAATAATTTGTTTAGTAAATATGCTCATTTTTCATAGAATTATCAATATTTTTAAATTTTGATTGTAGGTTATAATGATCAATGTCGTATCTCATTATTTTCCGAAAAGAACATTGTTTTTTATTAAGAACTCTGCAAATTATTAGCAAAAAACTTCACAAAATTTGGGATCGTTTTTATAAAAACCTTAATTTTTCTACGAGTATACATGCTGTCCGCATAAAAATGAACACAGTTTATTACCATAAGCCACTTATTCATAATCTGCAGTTTGAACGCTTTTGCTACATTAGTTTTGACATGGTTATTAAAAAAATATTCACTATTTTTCAATTTGTGGACGGTCCCCTATTGGATTTTCTAAAAAAATCTGCTCGAAAATTTATGACCTGTACTGTTTTGTTTGTACATCGGGAGATTCAGAGTTTTTCCTCATATATTTTTCTTGATATTTGACAAAACGTCTGAAATCGCAAATGTCAAGATTTTTCTTTGCTGTGACTGTAGTTCCCATGATTATGACGGGCTAATTTTGCCTGTTTCTCACGCCCGTGATATTGCCAACCTGAATATTTATAATTGGAAAAACCTTCTGTAGCTAGAAAATTTTAACTGACATATCCAAATAAATTCTTTAAAATTTACCCACAACTTCGTTTTGTACAGTTTATGTTTACATTGATTAAGGATTCTGATAGATCAAGCATTTCCGCTGATGATTTGATTTTAATTTATCGCCTTCATTTTATGATTATGTAAATTTTATTTGTAAACATTTGTAACATACTAAAAAATAAGGATCTTACACGCCTTAACCATAGTTCGCACGGGTTCTTATTTTCCAGGTGGAATAGCAGCATTTCTTTATAGAAAAATAAACATAGTTGAAAAATACTGGTTGAGAAGAATTTCTTGGTCATTAAATTCCAGGATCCGTACGAACCATGTTAACCCTATGTGGTTCAGTGTTCCATTACAAGAAACACAAAAATTGATTCCCAATTTTTAAATGACACTAGAATTCTAATGCAAATATTTTCCGTTTATTATCGTTGCGGAAAATAACTTTTTCCTATTTTCAAATAAAATTGTAAGTAAATTCCTGTGTCACTCAGTCGTTTCAACATTTCTTTAATGAAAGGGATCTGGGCCTTGAGTTAATTTGTATGGCACCGTAATTTCGCGCGTATAACTTGGATAACTCTATTTCGTACCAGAATTAATTTTAAGTAGAATGTTAATTTTTTTTCTGCTTAGCACACATTCGATTTTTTTTTTTTTTTTTTTTTTTTTTGAGTAAAATTTCTGGTTTGAAAAAGATTTTACTAAGCCGCGACGTATAAGCGGAAAATTACGACATAAAACAAAAATTAAGGTGACAAATTTCCTATGACAGATTTTCGGCAAATGTGAATTTATTCAAAAAGGTCTTTTTTTTTTTTCCTTCAGACATTCAACCAGCAGCACATTTTATTTAGAAATCTTATAACTATTCAATTTCTACAATAATAATTAAAAAAATATTATGGTTTTTATTAACTTTAACCCTTTCCGGCACGGAACAAACTTTGCAAGTAAAATGAGAAATTATCGACTGTCACCGGAATTTGCAAACGACTTTTTTAGAAATTAAGACTTCCTTAATTTAAGCTTTCATTGTAAAAGCAGAATTTTATTTAAATATTATTGGTGTCGCTTTCTAGTTTGGTATTAAAATTAAGTATCTCAGACTGGGCACAGTGTGCCGGGTTAACCCTTTAACCCCTTGGGGACGAACGACACGTATATATGCCGCAAAAAGGTTTAAGAATCCTTGTTTATCCCCACCAGTAAAGTTTTACTGTAAAATTTGCCTTATTTAATCAGAGCATTTTCTCGATTTAATTAGATACAAATTTCTTTTTTTGAAAACCAGTGACAATAAATTAAAAATTTCGTAAAATGCTCCCGTCTCGAAGGGGTTAACGGACATAGCATTTTCATTGTTAAGATGTTGAAATAAATGAGTGACACCGGTAATCACAAACAAATATACTTGTAAAAAAAAAAAAAAAAAAAAAAAAAAAAAAAAAAAAAAAAAAAAAAATCACTTACATAATAAAATAGATTTTTTTAAAAATTAAGATTCTAATGTTGTTGCATATCGGAATCAATATTTTGGGTTAAGATAAACCAATGAACGTTAAAGGATTAAAAGCGGTTCTTAAATGTAAAAAAAAAATTCAAAATTTTTCCGCCAAAGTTAAAAATTTTAAATTTCGTTATAAATTTCTGATCCGAATTGCGTTTAAATTAGGTGGGATAAAATATATCTCACCACCCCTCAAGGGGTTAAGGGATTACAGTTTGTTTTATGAAATTTTCATGCGCGTTCTTACTATTTCTAAAATATATTGTCCTCATTTATCAAGGAAATAAAAGGTTAGATTTGTTTCATGCTAGAATAGTTAACCTTTTTCTGAAAGAATTTTTATGTGTTTAAGATCTTAAAAGTTTTGTAAAGAGTTGCTTGGCTTTTGCATGTTTGAATGAAATAATTAGAAGCTTACGATGCTTTCAACAGTTAAATAGAAAAGCAATTCCTTTGTTTGTAAATTGTTACTTAGTTACTTGTTTGTAGATGGGGTGTTGCAAAGTATATTATAATAATTGTTGATAAGGACATGAAAGAATATATTTTTTAATTAACAAGCAACGTTTATATTAAAAATGTTAATTTTATATGACAGTGTCCATACACTTTTTTCGACACCTACATAATATATGTATTTAAGAAGCATTGTTTAAATAACGGAACCAGGGTTCGTACGGATCCCGTTATTTTCTAGATGAAGTATCAGTATTATTTTATTTTTAAAAAATCGAGTGTAATCGGACGAAATTTCACCTTATAAGGAAAAATTTTCCATAAGAAAATATTGGTGTGGAAGAATTCTCATATATTGAAATTCCAGAACCTGTATTCATTTATAACCCTAGGTGTATATCTATGTGTATATTCCTTTATCTATCATAAATAATTGACTTACAGGAGCACATTCATAAAATACAGAATTTCAAATTCATCTTTTTTCATAGGTAATGAACTTTTTAAAATTCGTTTTACTATTATTTTAGTCTCTAATTAAACTTTGTATCATTATTTTATGTAGAATTCGATTTTTACCATTATTTTTTCGTCAAATATTAAGAGTTTTACAATCAGATTCATGTCCTTCAATTGCATGTTTTTTTACTGGATTAACCCTTTCGCGATGGGAGCCTTTTACAAAATTTTTAATGTTTTGTCACCGGTTTTTAAAAACAGAAATGTCTGCCTTATTAAATCGAGAAAATGATCCAATTGAAAAAGGCAAATTTTACAGTAAAATTTTACTGGTGGGAATACACCTGGATGCTATAGCCCCTTTTGTGTCATGTATACGTGTCACGCGTCACCAAGGGGTTAAGGCATAGTGTCCATTTTAAATATTCGCTAAAATACAAAATATTTTTGAATTTTTTTAATTAAATAAAAAAGATTACTTTCTAGATTCAAAAGAAACAGAAATCTCAAAAAATACAAAATTTGCTCAAAAGGCAGGAGCTTGAGTCTCAAGAGGAATGTTCCCTTATATAGATAAATAAGGAAGTATACAAAGGTTTTACAAATGTGAAAATATTGGCTGAAATCAGTCCATGTCGTGAATCTATAGATCACTAGATATCCATAAATAATGAAATATTTGAAGCTTTTCCGACGCCGGGATTCAGCGGCTGTAGATTTTAATATTTATCTAATAAATAATAATATTTTACTGGTATCGATTTATTTTTGTGATATCAGATATGAAATGCGAAGTTTTGTACATCAGCCGCTGTAGGGCTCGTTATTTTTTTCTTTTAATCTGCGCAGAATAAATATATAAAGCCTTTGGTCAACATATAAAGCAATTTATAATATGTTTGTTATATTTTCTTTGATAAGCTCTAATACAACAATTATTGATAAAAAATTAGAAACAAGTAACTACATATGAGGACCCCAGAAGCCAAGGGGTATAAGTAACAAAATTGAAAAAAGTAAACTAAATGCACAGACGACCTAAAAATATGCTTTTTCCATTTCAGGTAAAGAAATATAAGTGATTTTCTTATTATTTGCTGAGTTATAGAGGCAAACCACTTTTTCGAAAAACAAACAAAATTAATTACACATTTAAAGAAAATTGTACTTTATTTTTTAACAGTTATTGAAATAAGAGTTCAAAGACCAGAATGCAACAAGCAGAAATTTCTTATTTCAATTCACTCAATTGTTATTGATGTTCCAATTTAACATCAATTATCTTTAAACTCAATTTACTCCAAATCGAAATTTTGTCATTTGTACCCCTTGGTTTCTGAGGTCGTCATATATGTATATAGATTCTAAAAATTAAGCTTCTTTCAAAATCAAGCGTATTTGTGTGATTTGTTTGGTAAATCTTTGAATTAGGACACGTAAATCTGTGACACAAAATTTCAAAATAAGTTTAAAAGGGAGTTTCGACAATGTCACTAACTCCAAATAAAATGTAAACACTTTCAAATCAAAAAGTATGCAAGAAAAAAATGTTATCAAAACATTAAATAAATTATTATGTTCTTCACGTGCAATCTTTCACAATCTCATGAATCGTATGTGTGTACAAGAATATTGCAAAGGATTGAGAATGACAGATTAATATATGTTCAGATTTAAAGAAAATATGACAAAAAAAATGGGTGGAATCTTCTTATAAATTTGCTCTTTAATATGCATTTTGAATGAAGATTTGAAAATGCTGTCCTTTTCTGGCGAATTTTTTGGGTAAAAGCACTGAATGCGAAAAACTGTTTTCTATCTGAATTAAAAAGACAAGTGTCATCCTGAAATTATCCATTTTTAAATATATTGTTCGTATTAAAATCTAGCTCATCATAGAAACATAAAAAAACAAATTATGTGTAACCCGCTTGATTTTTGTCTTTCGATATTTAAGACAAAAATTTACACTTTTATTTTTAATAATTTGACGATGTCAGTTTTTGTTCTTCCTTTTACTTACGTAGTTTGATAAGCAAAAACATTTATAACCCTTTAAGGATTGACCTATAAAATTGTATTGGTAATCTTAAGAAAAAAAAAATCCTCCTTTTCTTCACGGAAAGTTTTTAAAACATTTTTATTCAGTCAAATGTGATCTTATTAATCCCAATTAAAATTCAAAATTTTTAATATCTATTAATCCCTTCCCGACTGAAGTCCTTTACGAAATTTTTAATACTTTGTCACCGATTTATAAAAACAGAGATTTGTATCTTATTGAATCGAGAAAATGCTACCACCTAAATAAGGCAAAGTAAATTATTACTGGTGGGTATAAACAAGGATTCTCAACGCTTTTTATGGCACGTATTACGATTCGCTTGTTCTCAATGAGTGAAATTTTTAAAGGATATCTGAAATAATATCTCTAAATTCTAACAATTTTGTTTTTACGGGAGAAAAAAAACGGACTAGCAGTTAACATATGATGAATCTTAAGAATGTAAGTTTAAAAATTTAAATACGCATAGATTACTCAGGATAAAAATACTAAAAATTCCTTTTTTGGAAAATTAAATTTAATCCTATGTTAATAATCTATAATTCACAATGTAAGAAAACTCAGTCTTTGGGAGAATATGTATAAAACAAATTACTCAAAACATGAAATACACCTGAGGAAACACAACATAATTTCTCATCATTCTGCGCTAATAATATTGTATATATGCAACAAACAATAAATCATTCCAATAGTCAGTTAATAAAAATTCAGTTAATAGCTTGGCTTCTCAAATTTATTAATCAATCTAAAAACAAGTTTTTATATTAGCGAATTATATACACGGTACGTGAAATTTCGATTTTGCCTTTAACCCCTTATTAATCGAATTTTCGTAACGGAAAATTACTTTAGGAGATAAATGGAGTGACGAAGGCAATTGATTGACTTTAATGTGTTTGTAAGTTATTACAACTTTTAAAATATGGAAATGGAATTAATTTCAAAATTTGCAATGATTTGCACCTTTGGTGATCTCAGTACTGTGCTTTTTTTAATTGACAAGGTTTCATTTGTTTGAAATTGTAGTCTCGAAACATTTTACACAGGAGTATGCAATACCTAATGAATAAGTTTATTTATAAAACAATTATCAATTACGTAATATAGAAAATTACATGTCATTAAAAAAAAAAAAAAAAAAAAAAAAAAAAAAAAATAGAAATCGTGTGGGGATAATTTATTTATGCATTATTAGAATTTTCGGTCTAAAATATTTTTATTGGAAAAGTATGTAAAAGAAATCGCTTAAAAAAAACAACCCCCCGAGCAAAATCGAAACAATTTCTCATCATCCCTGGCTAATAACGTTATATATATGCAACAAACAAGAAAACATTCCAATAATCAGCTAATAAACATTCAGCCAACAATTTTACTGATCAAATTAATCTCTGAATCTCCAACAAGTTAGCGAATTATACACGGTGGATGAAATCCCCATTTTGCATATAACCCCTCATTAATCTGGCTTTCGTAACGGGAAAAATCTGATAGGTGTTAAATAGAGGTGAAGGCTGCCGATTGACTCCGATGCCAAAGATCATAGAGCATCTATATCGGTTAATAAATGTACGCCGTATACAATCATCGATTATGAATTCGTGTATCATAATCGTAAACAATTTTCGAGAGTGAAGAATACCTAGAAAGGAAATGGTTACACTGCACGCGATCAAGCAATTTATAACGATTGAAATTTTTGTTCAGGGGATCTATAAGGAAGAACGCAAGGTTATTTTTTACACAATTTTTATGCATTTTTTCGTCGGAACAATGTTTGTTTATAAGCTATTAAAATATTTATTACCTGAGGTTTATTTATATATGTGTTCAAAGAATAGAAGTTTAATCGTAGATTTATAAATTGCGGTAATGATTGGGTAATCAATAAAATTATTAACATTTAAGAAGTGTTATTTCTTTGTTTTAAATAAGTACCATTCCGTTTTAGCGAATAATTTTTTTTAATGAAGAAAAAACTAAGCAATTATGTGTAATCAAGGACATTTATTACTGAAAATTTTATTTGAGATACTTGCCGAGATTTTAATAATGGAGATTATTTTTGATGTAACTTTAAATCATATTTGTTGTGCATACAGATATTTTTTATAGAACCGGGAAGCGTCTGCACAAGCTATCACCTCAATTAACCCAGGAGGACGCGCGCAGGGCCTAAAAGACCCGGAGTGCGTATGGTTTTTAGAATTCTAACCACTAATTTTTTTAAAGTAACCTTCAACTTATTTTATCGCAAAATTTGTAAGAATCGTCTCCATCTTAACACAGAGTACGTAACAGAGCCTCAACACGACTTGAAAAGAACGCCCTCAGTGGATGACTTAAAAACTAAACCATCGCGTTGGCGATTTTTATCCTCGCGATTTCTGTTTAACTGTAACCCTATTCTGGTTTGGCGCTTCTTGCTGAATGCTGATTTGATTATCTTTGCACACGTGCTTATACTATTTGATCTTAGATTTCCGCGCTTATATTGATTCGTAATTATTACTGTTATTATTCTTGAATTTTCAAGTTTAAATTATTAGGTCGTTATGTTACGAAGAGACACATGTATTGTTTGCAAGACGAATACGTCAAAGTTATTTCATATTAAAATAATTCTTTCATAAATTTCAAAACAAGAAGCAGCAAGCCGTCGCTGTATTTTTTTTTTCTTTTTTCTTTTATCATTTGTCGCCAAGGAAGAGATGTTTCGCCGAATTAGCAACCTCTCTTATGTTATGATCGTAGTTTCAGAGTCATCCGATCGTCTCGCTACTGTCTATGCGTAATCCCATGTTAAACAAGTTGCCATTACAGTGTATGAAAGTTGATTCTCTGTTACTACTCTGTGCACCTTAATAAAGTGACTGTTATAATTTGATTTTATTGGTGGCAAAGTTAAAATCATTCATACCTTGGGTAAGCGCGCGTTTTCCCGGGTTAAATTCTAATATTAGTTAAAATCGATTCGCATATCAAAGTTCAATTAGTCTGCCAAGTAATATCTTGGTGGAAAATACCTGCAAAAAAAACAATTTTAATTGTTGATTGGTAGGTTTTTATCATTGTGTTTTTCTGTATCCAAAGCTATGGAAAATGGAGGACTGGGAGGAGGAAAACACAATGGTAAACCTACCACCCACCAATAACATGCTTTCAGTTATTTTCCACTAAAATATGACTTAACAAACCAGTTGCATTTTAATATGCTAATCGAGATTTAACTAATCCTTGAATTTCATCCATGAGCTTGATGAGAAAATAGACTGCGCAGACACTTTCTGGTTCATAGTATATGTATGCATAGTATATAAATACATAGTATAAATTCATAGTATATAAATGCCCGTCCTAGGGCAATAGGTAGACATTGTACTTTGGAATAAATGATAAAAATATTCATATACACTGGTCTTAAAAATTAAAAAATAATGAGAAAAAAATATATTCACTAAATTAATGTTGTAACCATTGCCTTATACCTGCAATTATATATGTTAATTAAATACTATTCAATACAAAACTGTACTTCCGGTCATACGTTAGCTTCGGAAATAAACAAATTTTCCGATTGACAATTCAGGACGTATGTTAAATTTCTGATCGGCAATGTTGTTTAAAACGGATCCGGAGTCTGAGACTGAGTAGTAGTCATCTATGGCTCAAGGACATCATTTAAGTGAAAGTAGTGGCAAAAAATTTGTAGAATCGAGAATAGTTAAACACAAATGGAGGTCATCCAAGATTGGGATATCTCTCAAAGTGTCACATTAAGAGCTTCGAATTGCTTTTTAAGTACTGGATTCGTTGAAAGACAGCTTGGTCAAGGGAGACGAAGAGCAATAACTGCATTCGAAGATCATTTTTTGTCATTTTCTTCTAAAGAAATCGCGAAACGACTACCAAAGATTTGGTTTCAGACTTTCAGACTGCAATAAGAACTCGAAATAACCGTTCTACATTTGCACAAGGCTTAACAAAGATAGGCTGTATGAAATAAAACCAATAGTTTGTGACCCACTTACTACAGTTTCCAAAGAGGCCGTTTTCAACTGTTGCCGTTGTCATGTTCAATGAAGCCAAAAAAACAGGGCTCCAGAATTCTTTACTGATGAGTCCAGATATGGCCTGAACACTTATTCTAGACGTGAAAAAACAATGATGAATGATTAAAAATTAAGCAAAGAGATTTTGTCGCGAACAGATTAATTCCTGGAGGGACTGTAGGATTTATTTTATCCCACTTGATTTAAACGAGATTCTCACCATAAACTTTAAATGAAATTTTAGCCTCCGATGCTATTTCTTTCAGACAAGCTTAAAAATGTCGTGTTTAAATTCGTGTTAAAAATGTCGTGTCGAGCCCTGAATTTTCTACTCAACCGATTTTGATAATCATTTTTTTAAATGAAAGCTATTTATTTGTAGTTGTGCCTATCTTAGTTATTTTTAAATTTATTTCCATTTTTATATTTTATTTTTAATTTTAAATGCTTTTTACGATATTTCTTCAAAATGATGGCAACTTAGTTTAGCTTTTCTCTCTATAATAAAAATTTATTTTCCAAAATGATTGCGTATAATTATGCACTAATTAAAGGGAAAAAATATATTTACTGAGAAATAATATTAATAATGTAAATAAAATAACAGAAAATAATTTGTGATAATAATTAATGTCTAAAGCAAAATAAGAAAATTTTCAAATGAGGAAAATGATGTCATTCAGCAACCAGATACATGGGAATTACAATATTATTACGGATGCCTTTTTCATATTACTAATAACAGTAACTTTTAAAAAAATTTTGGAGAGAAAATGATGTCACTATTTAAAACATCGCATTTTTACTCATAACGATGTTAGTTATTACTCTGTTATCCCGTCGACCAATTTCGCCAAATTATACAAATCGCCAAACTAATAGCCAAATTATACATATTGACATAATTTTTATTTTAAATAACGAAAAAACAAATAATTAGTAGAATATTAATAAAAATATTAATAAAAAGTCGAAATAAAAATCACTTAATGACATTTTAAACACGTGAATCCTATTTAATGCCATTGAATGTGACATTCACGATCATCCATTTTTGGCATTTAATCTTATAGTTTGACGATAATTTTTTGGTCGACGGGATAACCTAGTAGTACCCGATATTACATTTCAATATTTCTTTTCATTATGGACACTGAGATTGAGATTTTACTTTCAGATGACTTCAGTTAGTGAAAATAATGTCATAGTAAAAATGAATTTTTTTTTTTTTTTTTTTTTTTTTTTATAAAACTATTTTTCTGTGAGTGCATATAAAATAGAATTTTTGGATTTCGCCGGTACTCAGATTACAATTTTAACTGAAGGTGTGTGAATATTTGCAGGCAAAATTGTAACTGGCAAACTTGACCTTTAGTTTGTAAATATATTTATTATATATTGATTCAATAATGTAATTACTTTTGCCTTTTTTTAAACCAAATCGATCGGGTCTTTTAAACATTTCATTCGTCTAATTCGACGGGATTCCACTCGTTTTATTGTTAAATTGCATTTCCTTTTACTCAGAATCTATAAAAAATCGTTTAAACTAAAGAAAAAATCCGTTTTTGATGAATCTAGTCAATGAAGAAGTAGCACGTCAAATTGTATCTTTTTATTATTTCGCAATTCCAATGTCTTAGAGAGAAATTGCTATTGAATTGGGTATTTCACGCCGTTCTGTTTGCTATTATATTGATAAACACAAGAAAAATGAAGTTAGTTCATTGCAATCTAAACGGGGTCGCCCTTCTAAAAAACCTCTAACGGATTGTTTTTTTTTTTTTTTTTTTTTTTTTTTTTTTCTAATCGGAGGCGAAACTGAATTCTGCAATGGCAGAATCTACATTCAACTTGTTTTATTCCTAACTTTGGCGGCAAAAATTCTTATTTTAAAACAAAAGTTTTCGATTTTTCCGGCGAGAATTCAATATAACAGAAACACTATTTTTTGCCCTTCAAGGGGTTGACTGGGAATTATAAAAACACATAAAATAAACGAAAAAATATTCCCTTGGACTTTTTTCTGGTGCGAATTACATTCACTTTACTTGACAGAACGAAACGATGGCTTAACATCATCTGGAAGAAAATTATCAATTACTTTAAATTATATTTCTATAATAGAGATATTCAAATGAGTACTAATAATTAAACTGTTCGAGTGACAGACATTTCTCTCGAGATATATCGAGATATTCCTCTTTTTAAAATGCTGTGAAAAACAATCTTGTTTTAAATTTTTTTAAGGTATATACAGAATTTCCGAAAAGTCTGGAAACGCTCGAACAATTTAAGAAATACATATCAGATTAACGCCTTCACTGGTTCCTTTTTTTACGTATAATAAATTGAAAATTTAGGATAAACAACGCTTTTTTTAAACTAAAATATTCGTTATATTTCGTCTAAACGTTTCTGCCATTAAATAGTATGAAGTTATATTTAAAGAATTTAGTGTTGTAAAAAGGCTTTTAATGATGGATCAAGCAAACTCTTCTTACCCAAACGATGCACGGGCAAATCAGTTATGTGTGTAAAAAATTGAATAAAATGTGCTAAATATTTTAAAAAACAGTTACTCACAAGGAAGGTCTCCATACTGGGCATACTCAGATTTTTTTGAAAAAAAAAAAAAAAATACTAATTAAACTACTCGTGTATGTAATAAAGGATCAGTGAAAATTAGCGGCGGAATTACATTAGAAAACATGTAAAAAAATAAAATACTTTTGAATATTGGCGTGAAAAGA
Source organism: Maratus speculifer (assembly GCA_964019185.1). Classification (NCBI taxonomy): domain Eukaryota; kingdom Metazoa; phylum Arthropoda; class Arachnida; order Araneae; family Salticidae; genus Maratus; species Maratus speculifer. The sequence continues at coordinate 148,932,132 of OZ025303.1, forward strand.
AGAAAGTGTCACACGATTTGGCGAGGAGCACATTTCTCCGCCAAAAGCAAACGATTTTAATGCAACTTTTTGGATTTTTAGAATCCGTGTAAATGAATTTAAACATAAACAATGAGCGAGTTTAATATATTATATACATATATATATATTAAATTGCGTGTATATATATTATTTGTTGCTGTAGTTATTTAATTTACCTCTGAAAAAAATATTTTCATATATAAAAAATTCTTATTCAATAAAATTACTTTCATACATTTAATCGTATTGAAAAATAAAAGCCAGGTTTCCATAGCAACAAAATCGAATTGACAATGCTCAACTGGACTTTGAACTTGAAGCAATTTTTAGCTCACAGGCTATCATAGCCTGAGAGCTTATGTGCCCGTCCGTTCTGTATGTATGTGCGTATGTGCGTAACGCGATAACTCATGATAAAAATATCGGATCCACTTGAAATTTTGTATATAGGTATATCCTGATAAGGCGCTTCCCTGATTAGTTTTTGGAGTTCATTCGATATGTATAAGAGGGGGAACGGGGGGCTCATGCCCCCCGTTAGTTGATATAAATGGGATTTTCATGCAGAATTAAGTTTTCAAAATTTAGATTAGGATCATTCTGATGAGGCGATTCCGTGACTGTTATTAGGTGTTCATTGAATAAGTATAAATAGGGGGAACAGGGGTTCTAATCCCCCCCCCCGTTAGTTGATATAAATGGGATTTTCATGCAGAATTAAGTTTTCGTTCAAAATTTAGATTAGGATCATTCTGATGAGGCGATTCCGTGGCTGTTATTAGGTGTTCATTGAATAAGTATAAATAGGGGGAACAGGGGTTCTAATGCCCCCCCCCCCGTTAGTTGATATAAATGGGATTTTCATGCAGAATTAAGTTTTCGTTCAAAATTTAGATTAGGATCATTCTGATGAGGCGATTCAGTGACTGTTATTAGTTGTTCATTGAATAAGTATAAATAGGGGGAACACGGGTTCTAATGCCCCCCCCCCGTTAGTTGATATAAATGGGATTTTAATTGAGAATTAAGTTTTCGTTCAAAATTTAGATTAGGATCATTCTGATGAGGCGATTCCGTGACTGTTATTAGGTGTTCATTGAATAAGTATAAATAGGGGGAACAGGGGTTCTAATGCCCCCCCCCCCGTTAGTTGATATAAATGGGATTTTCATGCAGAATTAAGTTTTCGTTCAAAATTTAGATTAGGATCATTCTGATGAGGCGATTCCGTGACTGTTATTAGGTGTTCATTGAATAAGTATAAATAGGGGGAACAGGGGCTCTAATGCCCCCCCCCCCGTTAGTTGATATAAATGGGATTTTCATGCAGAATTAAGTTTTCGTTCAAAATTTAGATTAGGATCATTCTGATGAGGCGATTCAGTGACTGTTATTAGTTGTTCATTGAATAAGTATAAATAGGGGGAACACGGGTTCTAATGCCCCCCCCCCCGTTAGTTGATATAAATGGGATTTTAATTGAGAATTAAGTTTTCGTTCAAAATTTAGATTAGGATCATTCTGATGAGGCGATTCCGTGACTGTTATTAGGTGTTCATTGAATAAGTATAAATAAGGGGAACAGGGGTTCTAATGCCCCCCCCCTTAATTTATATAAATGGGTTTTTCAAGCAGAATTGTCAGATTTCGTTCAAATCTCTGAATAGTTTTGGAAGTTTAATGGTTAAGTATAAAAGAGGGGGATAACTCCTTTTAAATTATATAAATGCTAAATGGGTTTTTATTAAGAATTATCTAATTTGCTCTGAATTTTGGATATAGATTTTTTATATGATAAAGCATGTCTTTGATAGTATAGGAGGTTCAATGATTAAGTATAAAAAAAAGAGGAAAGGGGAGAGCTGTTTCCCCTTCTTAATTTTTTTTTCGAACGGAATTAACCCTTGAAAATATAAGGCTTTAATGTGCAATTAGTATTTGTAGCCTGTGAGCTCAATGCCATCAGTTTAACTGGGCAGTATTCTTTTTATTATTAATTTAAATTTGAATTTCGTTTTAAATCTCAAATTTTGATGGTTAAAATTGAATATAAATACATATAAATATTAATATAACGAAATTATACTTAAAACAAATTAAATCTGACAAAAGAAAATATATTTAATTTATCTAAACACGCTGAACATGAAACTTTTTTCCTTTAAAATGCATTTGAGATGAAAACATTTTTTGAATTTGCTTTTCATCGCCAACCGATGATAAATCGCCAAATAACGAAATTTTCATTATTTTTTTACGGACAGGGTTCAGAGGTTCCGCCGAATTTTTTTTTATAAACGTATATATCCTCATGAGAAGAACATTCTGTAATTTTTTCAGATTTTTCGGAGTATGCCCGTATGGAGACCTTCCTTGTCAGTGATACCAAATTTCATCCCCTTAACCTATTCCTTGAGGTCGGGGCGGGGGGGGGGGGGGGGGGGGGGATCCGACTTTGAAATATTGAATGGTAGCTCCTATTTTTATTACGGATTCTACTGGCAAAAATACGTAACTTTTGTATTTAACATTTTTTTCTGATCCTTGTTGATGATTATACATTCGAGCAAATTCGACAGATACATATTTTGGTTTTCCCAGTTGATGGATTTTGAGAAACATTATTTCCTCAAAAGATGGTTACTCCGACGAGAAAAATTATGGTCAATTAGGTTTCGAATTGGCAAAACCTGGTTGGAAAAATAAAAATATGTATGTGTCTAATTTGCTCGATTACACAGTGCTCAACGAGGATCTCAAATAAATGTTAAATACAAAAGCTGCACAATTTACTCCGCAGAATCCCAATCTGCAATCAAAAATAGATGTTATCTTTCAATATTTCAAAGTTAATCCCCTCTGACTCCCAGGGAGTCGGTTGCGGGGGTCAAATTTGGTATAATTGAATAGATTTTTACTTTCTTCTATCTTTACAAGAAGAAAGTATTGGATTCATGAAAATTTTCGACTTCCGGTTTTCGACGGATTTATACGTTTTAGAAGGTCCTGAACACGTTTTGACTATTTTTAGAAAATGTCTGTCTGTGAGTCTGTCCGTCTGTCTGTCTGTCTGTATGTGACAAAAAATTTGTGGGCGCTCTATCTCAAGAACTAATGCTCGAAATTTAATAAAATTTTATATTCAGTTAGACCTTGATATGAATTAGTGCCTATTGGTTTTTGGTGAAAATTGGCCTGCAGGTGGCGCTGCTATACTACGTTTTTCATGATTTTCAGGATTGCTATATCTCAAGAACTAATGCACAGAATTTCACCAAACTTCAGATTCTGTGACCCCTTAATATACATAGACGCTGATTAAGTTTTGGTGTAAATTGGCCAGCAGGTGGCGCTGCTATGCCACGTTTTTCATGATTTTCATGATAGCTATATCTCAAGAACTGATGCACAGAATTTCACCAAATTTCAGATTCCGCGATACCTTGAGATACATAGTCGCTGATAAGGTTTTGGTGTGAACTGCCCTATAGGTGGCGTTGCTATGCTACATTTTGCACGATTTTTGCGATAGCTATATCTCAAGAACTAATGCAGAGAACTTCATCAAATTTTAGATTCTGTTACACTAGGATATATAACATAATTAGACGCTGATTACATTTTGGTGTTAACCTTGCAACAGGTGGTGCAGCTATCCTGCATTTTGCACGATTTTTCCGATAGCTATATCTCAACAACCAACGCACAGAATTTCATCAAACTTCAGATTTTGTTACAAAATGACATATAACATAATTACACGATGATTACGTTTTGTTATAAATCCTTCAACTAATGGTGCTGCTGTGCTATATTTTACACGTTTTTTTTAACTAGCTATATCTCAAGAACTAATGCACAGAATTTCATCAAACTTCAGATTCTTTTACACCATAACATAATTAGACGCTTTTTTATGTTTTGGAATAATTGTCCAAGATATGGTGTTGCTGTGCTACGTTTTGCAAATTTTTTTGTTATAACTATATCTCAAGAACTAATGGACGAAATTCCATCAAATTTCAGATTCTGTTAGGTCTTGACGTAAATAGATTCTTATTAGGTTTTAGTATAAATTACCCAACATGAGGCACTACTAAACTCATTTTCTCAGAATATTAATTAAATTTTGCGTTTTAGGCTTTTCGGATACCAGAATCTCATTAGGCTAGGTCAAATGTTCGAGGAAATTCGATAGTGGGTAACTTTGGAGTCACCACGTTTTTTTTTTTTTTTTTTAATATTAAAATGTACTTATGAGATAGAAGAAAGTTTTGGGATTGACACATCCATCTAGTTAAAAATATGTAACACATTTTTTTTCAAATTGATGTGTATTTCTTGAGTTATTCACCATTTCCAGGCTCTTCGGACAACCTGTATATGTAGTTATCCGTTTAACCTTCCGTCTACCAGACGGGTCCATTGGACCCGACAGCAATATTTCTGGTGTCAATGGTAAAATGAGAAATTGTCGATTGACACCGGAATTTATAAAGGACTTGTCTAGATATTACGAATTCCTTAATTTAAGCTTTCATTGTAAAAGCAAAATTATATTAAAATATTACTGATGCCGTTTGCAAGTTTGGAATTAAAATTAGGTGTTGCCGTAGATAAATGGGTGTTTTGTCTGGTAGACGGAAGGTTAATTGGAGTTACACATATATATATTAGCAGATCTGGTAACTATTAATAATAGTTACGGAAGTATTTAGTAACTATGACTTATTTCTTTATTTTAGAGAAATAAATTTATTTCACTGACAATAAGCATAATACTGTAATTTACTGGCTGACTGGGTAGTTTAAACCTTTCCGGCACGGGTCAAATCGTTAATAAAATGAGAAATTATCGACTGACACCGGAATTCACAAACGAATTATTAAGATATTGTGAATAAAATAATTTAAGGGTTTATTGTAAAATCAAAATTTTACTAAAACATTACTGGTGCCGTTTGCAAGTTTAGAATTAAAATTAGGTATCCCAGACCTGGCACAGTGTGCCGGAAAGGATTAATCTATTTTTTAACCCTTTAACGGTCAAAGCATTTTCTTTGCTAAGATGTTGAAATAAATTAATGACACCGATAATTGTGAACAAATATATATGTAAATACGAAAAGGTGATTCTTCTAATGCATAATAAAATGGAATTCTTAAAATAAAAATTCCGGTGTCGTTGTTGCATATACGAATTAAAATTTTGTGGTTTCGTAGCGAAACCAATGAAAAGCCAAATTTTAGAGCCTTTAATATCTTAAATTTTCCAAAATCATTCATGGATATTATACATAGTTTCTTATCGAAAATCAAAAGACCCTCCAGTGGTTTTGAACTCAAAGCTGGTAGATGGGAGGTGCTAAGTTGGGCCTTATCTCGACCATCGGCGTAATCTTTCTGAGTTTTCCGTGATTTTCATTGAACCTTGTATTTCCTTGCGTAAATGTTGGTTAGGTTTCCTTAGAAAGACCCACACGGAGGGCACCTCTTTCCCTTATTTGCGCCCTTATCCCTCATGTAGATAAATGTCGTCAGAAACAACAATGTCAAAAATCGAGAATTATCTTTAACAATGCGGAAAATAATTATGAAGGAATAAACATGATCCCTGAAAATTATCCATTAAAACAACTACCTTGAGATAATAATTGCTAGAATATAGTCTTCCTCAATTGGTAATTTATCTTATTTTCCTAAAAGCAAATGCCAAAATTGAGCTTTAAAACTTATGACAGTTAAAATATTACCTATCAATTGAGACATCTATACCGTTTTTTCTAAATGGTTTATGAATCATTCGTCAACAGTAACCTCTAATTATTTAACATACATTTGTAGTTTTAAATGTAAGCGAGATATCCAATAATACTCTTGACCTCAGTTAGTTTACTATCTTATATTCAACTTACTATCACAAAACACTCACTGGAGAAAAAATTAACGATTTAACAAATGTTAAGACATAACACCTTTTATATAAAAAAAAAACTGTATAATGAAAAAGGGCAGTTCTAAAGAAGATAAAAGAAACAACTGCGTTAAAGATTTCCAAAACGCAATTCTTTATTGAGGTTTTTGACCATGACTAAGTAGGTGTCAATTCATCTTAAGCTATCTAATGTTACATATCATGATGGTTTGTATTTCCGAGAGATAGAAAAACAATTAGGTTTGAAAATGAGTTTTCAGTTGTTCTGGTTAATATTGAAATTGTAATTGAATATTTTGAAATTTTGAAATAGTAGCACTAAATGAATGGCTTTAACTCTTCGCAACGGGAGCCTTTTACGAAATTTTTAATGTTTTGTAGCCGGTATTTAAAAACAGAAATTTGTGCCTTATTAAATCGAGAAAATGCTTCTATTAAAGAAAGTAAATTTTACAGTAAAATTTTACTGGTGGGGAAAAACAGGGATTCTTAAGCCTTTTTGCGGTACGTATACGTGTCGCTCGTATCCAAGGGGTTAACCCCTTGAGGGGTGGTGGAATATATTACATCCCATCTACAATTAATGAAGACTTGAACCAGAAAAAAATTATTAAATTTTTTCTTTCTAATTTTAGCGAATAAAAGTTGTGAAATTGCTTTTCCTTATTTTATTATAAAAAAAAATCCAGATTTTCACTGGGAGTTCAGAATTTGCACAAATGCAATTTCTTACCCCTCAAAGGATAATGTTTTGTACAGCAGAATTAAATTTACTTTTACAGTTAATTCTTTCTGGCACAGATAAATTCTATTCGTAAAATGAAAAATTATTGACTGGCACCGGTATTTGCTAACAGCTTTTTTAGGAATTAGGAATTCTATAATTTAAGCTTCCGTTCTAAAAGCAAATTTTTTGTAAAATGTTCTAAGTGCCGTTTGCAAGTTTGGAGTTAAAATTAGCTGTGCGCGGAGTGAGACCACTGAGCCGGAAAGGGTTAAGGTTTTACACATAAGAGTTAGTTAAATTATTTATGAACACCTGTGATTTTATTTATCACAGATAAAAATGACATATTTCGTATACCAATTTTTCTTCTACATTTTAAGTAATTAGTATCGTTTTTAAATTCAGAGTTAAACATTTTATTCTACAGTTAATACAATTTTATTCTAACATAAATCATACGTTTTATAATTAGAATATTAACATCGTCGAACTATTAACAAAGAGGAACTGAGGTGTCCTTACAATGGTGAATCTTTAACTTTAACCGCTGTCGCACGGATTCATTCCCACCGCGGAAAACTTCCACCAGTAAATTTAAGTAGAATTTTTTTTATTTATTTAAACACTTCATTGATGTAAATTTTCAATAAAAATAATGGCAAAAAATGATATTCATTTTTGCTGGTGAGGGTTTACTTTGGCAGTATTACATAATTCCCCGCGTATACGCTGCGGCTTAGCAAAATCTTTTTCAAACCAGAAATTTTATTAAAAAAAGAAGAAAAGAAAGAAAGAAATCAAATAAGTGCTAAGCAGAAGAAAACCACATTTTGTTTAAAATTAATTTTGGTAGGAAAATGAGTTATTCAAGGTGCAGCGTATACGCGCGAAAAAAATAAGTAGTTCTATCTCATTGAGACAACCAAGACAATCTACTGTCCGTGTAAGTGAAAAGAATATAGTAGTTGAACAAACTGTCACAATTTAAAAAAGAATTAAAAAATGTGCCATATTTCTGAGGGAAAATTCTTATATATATATATGGTACTTAAATTAGACAAAATTTTCTAATTAATTTTAAAGTGAAAGTTTTCACCTACGGTAATCAGAATCTTTTGATCCAATTAAAAGAAACTCCTCTCATCCTCTCATCAGCCTCCTCCGTGTTAACTTACTCAATTACTTTACTCGCAACTGCTGTACAGTACACTACATGTTTCCACTTTTTATTCATAATTCCATTATTAACACAAGGTGGAACCCGTCGAAATGCGACGAAAAAAAATGCTTAAGGAGGAATTATTTCATTGAATTATAATAAATCTACAAAATTAATTATAATAAAAAATTCATCTTATATTGGTCAGTCTAACTCTCAAACAAATGTTACTTTAAGCTAAAATTATCAGAATAGTATAAAACTCACAAGGAAGGTCACCATATTGGGCATACTCTTTTTTTTTTTTTTTTTTTTTTTTGAAAAAAAAAATACTAATTAAACTACTCATGTATGTAATAAATTATCAGTGAAAATTAGCGGCAGAATTGCATTAGGAAAGATGTAAAAAAAATAAAATAGTTTCGAATATTTGGCGTGAAAAGACGAAAGTGTCACACGATTTGGCGAGCAATACTTTTCCCCGCCAAAAGCAAACGATTTTAATGCAACTGAAAACTTTTGGATTTTTAGAATCCGTGTAAATGAATTGAAACATAAATGAATTTAAACATAAACAATGAGCGAGTTTAATATATTGTATACATATAAATACATTAAATTGCAGATATTTATTATTTGTTGCTGTAGTTTTTTTATTTACCCCTGGAAAAAATATTTTTATATATAACAAATTCTTATTCAGTAAAATTATTTTCATACATTTAAGCATATTTAAAAATAAAAGACAGGTGTTTCCATAGCAACAAAATGAGTTGACAATGCTCAACTGGACTTTGAACTAGAATTAATTTTAATGAATTTAAATTTGAAATATGTTTTAAATCTCAAATTTTGATGGTTAAATTTGAATATAAATACGTATAAATATTAATATAAGGAAATTATACTTAAAACAAACTAAGGCTGACAAAACAAAAGTTATTTAATTTATCTAAACATGTTGAACATGAAACTTTTTTCCTTTAAAATGCATTTGACATAAAAAAAAAATCATTCTTGAATTTGCTTTTCATCGCCAACCGATGATAAGTCGCCAAATAACGAAATTTTCATTATTTTTTTTTAGGACAGGGTAAGGAGGTTCAGCCGAAATTTTTTTTATAAATGTATATATCCTCATCAGAAGAACATTCTGTAATTTTTTCAGATTTTTTGGAGTATGCCCGTATGGAGACCTTCCTTGTCAGTTGTCCAAATTATTAAAATAAAATTTTAAACGCATATATAATCAATAAAATATTATAAAGATCAGTTATTATAATAAAGTTATCAATTGTGTTTCTGGCCTATGACACTCATGACCCCAAATAATTTATCAACTTCTATTCAGCTTACTACCAAAAAACATTCACTGGAGAAAAAAATTAACAATTCAATCAACGTTAAACATAATGATACCTTTTAACAAAAAAAACATGAAGAATTAAAAAAAAAAATTGTAGTTTTACACAATGTAAAAGAAACAACTGTGTTAAAAATTTTCAAAAGCAATTCTTCATCTTTATTATTCTTCGACCATGACCAAGTAGGTGTCAGTTCATCTTAGCTGTCTAATGATCCATATGTGGATTACTTGCGATTTCGAGGGATAGAAAACTATTAGTGGTAAAGCAGAATTTTCAATTGTTCAGCTGTTTCATGCCAATATTGACTTTTTAATTGAATATTTTCAAGTTTCGTAATAGTAGCTTTCAAAGAACGGTCATGGTTGAAACTTTAATTTTTGGTGTAGATTAGCTGTAGTTTTACAATTGAAGATTTATGTATATAAGTTCATTATATTATTCATGAACACTTGTATTTTTTATTATTGTTAAAGTTTCTCCAAACCCCCTTAAAACATCAATTAACTAACCATTAACCGAAATTAATTCAAATTCTTGATTGACACCACTTTTTACAAATGATAAAATGTGCTTTATTCAATAACATGATAATTAAGGCGAAAACAAAAGGTGATTTAATGTTTTAAAAAAGTGGTGCCAGTCAAAAAATCTGAATTTAAAAAAAGTAGCCAACTGGCAACACTGTTGGTTATACTGTCTAGAAGGCATTTTGCAATATCAATTGAAACTAACATTTATTTTATGAGAGAATTAGCTTCGATGTTGCCATTTATTCGTTTGTTTTGAACGCAAAAAAAAAATCGGCTGTTAAGAAGTGATGTGAAAACGTAAAAAAAAAAAAAAAAAAAAAAAAAAAAAAATGACATTTATATTTTTATAAGGAAAAAAACAGAGGTGTCCAAATAGCAGGGCTCCCAAATGGTCCGCCAACTGAACATCAGAATTTTCTTAGAGAAATTTTCTTTTTAGATTTTTCTTGCAAATTTCTGAGAAACAAACATTGGATGTTAATTCAAGTGCCAATTCTGTAGAATCTATAATGAAATTTTCTGTTAAAAAATATTGATGTCCAGTTCGCGGACCATTTGGGAGCCCTGAAATTGGGACTCAGGGTCCGAAGAAGTGATAGTAAATGTAAGAAAAATACTATGGAGTTCCATTACCTGCGGTCTATTCTGTTGAGCTGTCTAAAGGACAGACCAGATGTTATGACCTATATGGTTATCTGAGTAAAAAATCCCAGTTGGCTATCGCCCAGGTAGCTTAACAGGTAAAGCATTGGCCTTGTAAGCCAAGTATCTGGGTTCGATTCCCAGCCTGGTCAATTTTCCGCTCAGTTGGAAATATTTAAATCGTATGGTAAGAAAAATAACCAATAACACTCATGACCCCAAATAATTTATCATCTTCTATTCAACTTACTATCAAAAAACATTCTCTGGAGAAAAAAATTAACAATTCAACCAACGTTAAACTTAATAATATCTTTTAATGAAAAACCATGAAGAATGAAAAAAAATGTAGTTTTAAACAATATAAAGGAAACAACTGTGTTAAAAATTTTCAAAAGCAATTCTTCGTCTTTATTATTCTTCGACCATGACCAAGTAGGTGGCAGTTCACTTTGCTGTCCAATTATGCATATATGGATGATTTGCGATTTTGAGGGATAGAAAACTATTAGTGGTAAAGCAGAATTCATGTGTTTTTGTCAATATTGACTTTTCAATTGAATATTTTTAAGTTTCGAAATAGTAGCTTCAAAGAACGGTCATGGATGCACTTTAATTTCTGGTGAAGCAGGATTAGATTTAGTTTTACAATTGAGATTTTGTGGACACTTGTGTTTCTACTTATCACAGACAAAAACAAACACACAGGCACAAAAGGTGATATAACTTTTAAAATAAAAATATATTTTTAATTTTATGTACTACAAATATTTAACAATAAATTATTATAGAATATTTTCACTATTCTGTTGTTTCGTATTAATAATATTTAAAGGCTACAATTACGTACGAAAACTGATTATGTTCTGTTATTATCGTTTTGATCCACGGTTGCTATATTGGCCTCCTTTTTAAGTAAGAGATTCCGAATCTATAGCTGGAATTTCATATAATTTTTTTTTCTAAATATTTTAAACTAAATATTAAAACATTCGCTTCTAACTGTTTAATATATATTTAACATAATATATATAAACATATAAATATATATTAACATAATGATACCTTTTAACAAAAAACCATGAAGAATGAAAAAAAAATGGAATTTTAAACAATATAAAGGAAACAACTGTGTTAAAAATTTTCAAAAGAAGTTCTTCGTCTTTATTATTCTTCGACCATGACCAAGTAGGTGTCAGTTCAACTTAGCTGTCTAATGATACATATGTGGATTGCTTGCGATTTCGAGGGGTAGAAAACTATTAGTGGTAAATCAGAATTTTCAATTGTTCAGCTGTTTCATGCCAATATTGACTTTTTAATTGAATATTTTCAAGTTTCGAAATACTAGTAGCTTTCAAAGAACGGTCATGGTTAAAATTTTAATTTTTGCTGAAGATTAGCTGTAGTTTTACATTTGAAGATTTATGTATATAAATTCATTGACTTATTCAACATTAATAATAATAATTATTATTATTATAAAATTATCATTTTCATCATGATCGTGATAATAATAATATAAAATCAAAGATTAAATCGTAGCTTTCAAAGCATGGTCATGGTTAAACTTCAATTTCTGGATTAATTGTTTAAAGCATTATTGAAGCAGGATTTGGCATAGTTTTACAGATAAAGGCTCTATATAGGAGATCATTTAATTATTTATGAGCATCTGTGCTCTTATTTATCACAGATTCAAAATGTGTGTTTCGTAAATTTTCAATTTACATTATACAATTTTCCTATTTTTGCGGGTTTTTTTTTTTTTTTTTTTTTTTTTTTTTTAGATCAATGATATAATTTTATAAATGAGTCAGAAATTAGTGAATATAGGTTCACGAGTATGTTTTGTAGTTGTTAACTTGTAGGTTTTCCAAAATTTTAGGACACCAATACTTTACATTTAAAAAAAGTTCCGGTGTTTCTACGGTTATTTTTCTTTTGTAATTCAATAATAGAACTAACTGTAACAGCTTCAGATTTTTCTAATATTTAATTTCTCTAAGATTCTCTAAGATTTAAGTGTGTATATAATTGTCAAATTGAAGCTTTCTGTACATATTCTTGTAATCAATCACTTCACCGGGAAAAAATAAATTCAGTAAAAATGCAGATTGTACAGGAAATCGATGGATTTTTATTTATCTATTTAATTATTATAGTATACAAAATATATAAACTTAAAAAAAAAAGCAGAATAATTATGTATTTGAAAGTTAATTTACAATGAATGATAAACTTTAAATGTTTTTGATATTATTTGTTTCGGAATAAAAAAATTCCTAGGAATTGTTTATGAAATCTTATTATTATTATTATTATTGTGGTTGTTTTTTCATGGAATGGCTGGAGTGGATTTCTAACCTGAATTTTTTTTTTTTTTTTTTTTTTTTTTTTTTTTACCTTTTTTCCTTTTTATTGCTGCTTTTCCTTTCTTATCTTTTTTTTTTCTTTTTCTTTATAGGAATTCTATTATTTTCGGAACCCGATATGCAATATAAAACGACCTCATAAAAAATTCGCAACCAAAATCCTAAAAGTAAAGAAATAACCTGCTAGAGTTATCTGAACTGTTTTATACCGAAAATAATAATTAAAAATATGGAAATTCAAAAGAGAAATTTGAAAAGAACCCTGGCATTTGTTTGGAAGCTAAAGAAAAAGGAAATCATTATTAAATTAGTGTGGTTAAAATAAGTTTTTCTAGTTTAGAAGTTATTTCGATTGAGAAATTTCAAGCCCATACCAGAATTTAGGAATAGTATTTTATGCTTTGTTTAATGAGAGACACTTAGTGATTACATAAAGTAAAAATTATTCTTTCTGTTTGAATAAAAATTGAAGGCAAAACTGGTCATCCTAATTTAACCCTTTATCTACCATATTATGAATTCATGAAAACTGTACACACTAAAACATTTTATGCAAATTGTGTTAACTAAATTAAAAGATTTACATAATCATTTAAAAAATGTTTGAAGGACTTTAGAAGGATCAAAAGATTTAAAAGGATTTAAGAATTTAGAAGAATTAATTAAATTTGAATTTACAGGGATTTTGTGCAATTTTTATAACCCCACTCAATTCTTTTATTTTTCATTATTTTCTTAGTAATTTGTAGAATTATAAAATGTACAAATATGATGTTCTTACAACATAAATATAGGAATATTTCAGCATTGAAAAATCCCCATCCCCCTCCCTCTGCGGCAAGAAAGCTGAAAAGATGCAAAAGCAATAGAAATCATCCTTTTAAAAATATTTTTGTTTTGTGTAACTATTAATGCTTTTGGAACAAGATCAAGTAATGTATCTGTAACTCACTCTAAACAGTATTACAATTAACTGACGTATTTTTTCGTAACTCACTTCGACTCGTAACTCAAATCATCCCAACATATTTTTGCAATAAAAATCAAGCAATTTTTTAAAAAAAAAAATGGGAGTTGTAGAAAATAATCATAGATGTAAATCACCCGTAAATATCAGAAAATTTAGTGTAGAAAATTTATTAAGGAAAAAGATTGTATTGTCTAAATCAGTGATGCACAACCTTTTTGCCTGAAAATTGTTTGCCACCAGAATATTTGAAAAGTGACGTTTGTTTTATTTAATAGCAAAGTTTCTATCATTGTCATAAGGAAAGTTATTCCGCATGAAAATAGTCATATCTTTGTGACCCGCGGGCCATAGGTTGTGCACCCCTGGTTTAAATGCAAGATGACTCTCTTGTTCTTTTTCAATAACAGCATGCGTCGTGCTAATAGTATTATTAATTCATTTTTTAAAATATTATAAATATTTAAATTTAATATATAGATTATATCTATTAACGATTTTTTTAATTCGATTTTGAGAATACCACTCACAGAATTTGTGTCATGCGGAAGCGTAGAGTCTAACTTTTAGGGATTTTTTTTTCTTCTTTTTTTGCTTACTACTAAAATTTAATAGTATAGCATTTTATGTTGTTAAAATTCGTTGTACAAATAAACAGATAGGAACAGTTAATTTTCAACGGTAATAAAAAACATAAAAATTAGCAATTATGTACCCAGGGGTGCAAAAATTTAGGTGCCAATAGGGAGTCTCTCATTATTAAATTCATTGCATTTTTTTCCCCTTTAGTATTTTGTATAAAATTTGTTGCTTGAATAATATTAAACTTTTACAGAAGAAAACTTTTAAATTTTAGTGGTCATTGACTGTTTGCTGACGCCTGTATTTTTTCACCTCTGCTTTAATAAATTCGCGACGGGGTCTCTTTTGCGGAATTTTTAACGTTTTGCCACCGGTTTTCAAAAACAGAAATTTGTCGTTTTTTAAATCGTGAAAGTGCTCCGATTAAATAAGCAAATTTTTCAGTAAAATTTTAATCGTCGGGGTAAATAGAAATTCTTAAGCCTTTTTGCGGGCCACCAGTGGTACGTGCTGGCGTGAACATGTTAATCATTTACAGTCGAATGTCGGCATTTAGCCGTCAAAGCATTTTATTATCTTCAGACCTGATGTGTCCTGCAGTATAGACAGACATCTTTACAATTCTTTTCACGAATATAAATGATGTTTGAAATAAAAAAAATTGCTGTGGATGAAACCTAATAGATAGAATTAAACAAAATAGCAATTTGTTTCTGATAACACTTTTTTAGCGAGATATGTGTTATAACAAAACGGATTTTCAATAAAAATGAACAAAATGAAAACGTAAATAATTTTTCTTCGCGTTTAGATATCATTTGTAGAATCCATCAGTAATAAATATTATGTTAAATATATAATAAATTTATATTTTCAATATTTTTGCAATGCAAAAAGAATAAAATAAAATAAAATATTCTAACAAATTGTCAAAAATGTACTTATTGAATACCCATGTATTATCAAAATTTATGAGCAAAAATAAATTTTAATTATTTTGTTTTGCTTTTCAATCTTTCTTATTTATCAGTTTATCAATATAAATTCATAACTAAAGTTAAAATAAGCACAAAAATAAACCCTGGGGTCTGAAGAGGATATACATGATCCTTTTTTAGCACTTTCCAACAAAGTTAACCTTTCGCCGGGGGCGCAAATTTTCATCACATGAGCGGGCGCGCGTTTTTACAAATTTTACAACAGGAGAAAAACAATCAATTACTGCTGCTGTATTTGAATTTTACAAATAATTAAATTTACACATATCATATAAGTTATCTCTAGCCACAATTTATGAAAGTATTCCGCAAAACAGTTATTTTGTTATAAAATACTAAAGCAGAAATTTAGATATATAAAAAGCTACTTACTACTACAATCACAAAAAATAAAAATTAATAATGAATTACTAAACAATAATTAAGTAATTTTGGATTTACAGAATTAGTCCTAGGTTTCATTTATATTAGTTGCTTCCTATATCAAGCATAAGATTTGTTTTTTTTTTAAAGCTATTTACAGATAAACCTTGCGCATTTCATGCACTGTTAACATATTAAAATGACAGGTGCAGCTAACTGCGCAATCTCAAATACAAATAACTTTCAGGAACTGAATATAGAGATCCAATAAGCGAATACAAACTGTTAAATTAACACCCACTATTGCTTGAATTTTATTTTAACCCATTAACGCCCAGCGTCCTTTTTTGAGGACGGTTACAAAAACGGCAAGAAAGAGGCTTTCCAACCAGTAAGGAGGAAGATAAATATATAACTTATTTCACGAGACAGAATCCTTGATAAATTTAGATAAAAGTTTATTTGTTTTAAAAAGTGGTGAGAAATACAAAATTTAAATTTTAGAGAAGAAAATAATTTGGGCGTTAACCCCTTAACGCGCAGTGTTGCCGGGTCGGCAACACCTAAAGTTCCCCCTGTTTAGAGACACAAAAATTCCGTGAACATTTCAAACACTACTCTAATGGCTACTTTAAATCTTTCTTATGAGTTCTTATTTCAGCATCACAGAGATCAAACGCTACTGTTTTTAAAAAATAGGTAAAATATTTTACTGTTATACGCACTTCACAGCAATGCTCTTCTCGCTGCGCTTATCAATGCTTTACTTATGGGAGGTTACGACTTCGGCAACAGCTGTATAATTAAAATGGTTAGTGCAATCTTTACAAAACAATACCCGTGTACTCCTCTAGGCCTAAATAGATTGCCTAATTTTTTTTTTTTTTTTTAATTCTAACTTTAAAGAGTAGTGCGCAGGAAAGGGTTAATGGATTTAAGAAAAAGGAAAGTGAATGTTGTACTTTTTACAACGGCGCGCCCGACGGAAGGTTAAAAAGTGCTTTTGTGTTCCTTTTGTCTGTTCGTCTATCCGACTGTCCAAGCTCTAACTCCCGTAAGTATACTCTTATTTTCATGGGATTTATAAAGTTTATTTATTGTCTTCAAAGCATGTGTTATGAGTTTGGTATTGAATATGAAGTACATACGATTAATGATTCATTTGCAGGGACACTCAAAAGTATTCGATTACATTATTGTATAACGGGAGGGGGGAAACATTTGGAGAGTATTTTAATGATTTTATGCTATTTCAAATGTTTCAAATGTTCAATGTATCAAAACTGATATAAATCACTGAGTTTCACTACGATTACGTTAAAACTATGCATTCATAGCATTTTTAAATAATTTACATGGATACACAAAAGAAATGGGTTTTGCGTAGTAATACCTGGAGAGTGCGATTTAAAATTTGATATGCGCTTTTAAATGTAATTGTTTTTTTTTTTTTTTTTTTTTTTTTTTTTTTTTTTTTCATATTACTCTTTACATATAAATTCTATTGCTCATATAGAGGGCTGCAAAAAGTATTCCCATGCCATTCTCCTTATTAGAGGAAATCACTGAAGGGGAATTTTCAACCGAAATATGTGTATCTCTTAAATGAATTAAATTTTGGAATGCATGTTTATAATAGATACAAATCTCTATATCATATACAGGGCTGCTAAATTTTCCAACTGTAGATGGGAAAGGTGAAATTCGGTTTTGACATGCGTTACACATTTCCATATGGTGAAATGAGAAGATATGTTTTAATTTTTTACATGGAGCAGCTTTGTTATATTAATCTGAGTGCAAGGAAAGTGCCTCATAATCTATGTTTCACGCATAATTTTTCTTTCATGTTTTGTATCCCGTTGTCGTGAGCCATTTATCAAAGTGAATCTAAAAGTGATTCTTAAAAAAAAATGGTGACAAACAAAAAAATTCTTTTAAGAGATATCAATATCTGGGATGAGTACTTCCATCGCAAACCGTTAATTTTACAATCTGAATTTAAAAAAAATTCTTTATTCTACTGCGTAGTTGCCAAGTCTCTGGCTTTTTCCACACAGCTATTATTTTAAAGAAAATGTTGTTAGTTGGAAACATCCAAATGTTCAAGTTAAACCTTCGGACAACGGCGCCTCTCACACAAATTTTATTCGATTAGCACCACTTTTTAGAAAGAACTTTCCTTGAAACAGACAATTTCAAAAATTCTCTGATTAACCTTCCGTCTACCAGACGGGTCCATTGGACCCGACAGCAATATTTCTGGTGTCAATGGTAAAATGAGAAATTGTCGATTGACACCGGAATTTATAAAGGACTTGTCTAGATATTACGAATTCCTTAATTTAAGCTTTCATTGTAAAAGCAAAATTATATTAAAATATTACTGGTGCCGTTTGCAAGTTTGGAATTAAAATTAGGTGTTGCCGTAGATAAATGGGTGTTTTGTCTGGTAGACGGAAGGTTAAATAAGGAAAATTTTATTTCCCTTTATTACTGGTGCCAAAAACAAACTTTGGAAGGAAAGTTGATGTCTCCGCAGCGGAGACAACAGAGTACCAAGAGTTAAACAAAAGAAAATTTTCTGTATTATAATACTGCTATCCAAAAAAGCTGCAGACTTGTGTATATATGAATTATCTTCAATTTAAACGTTATTAAATAAATTCAGTTCCTAGTTAAATACATTTAAACATACATCTGTTTATAAATATATGTATGTTACACCAATTGACGCATTTATATCGTGTGTTACATATATTTATATGTAGATTATATTTAAATGAAAACATTCATTTTATGTAGTCACAACAGGGTGTTTATATGAAATTTTTAGGAATTTTTCAAAATTTTTGTTTTATTGGTTTAAAAAGTTCTGTGAACCTGCCTGAATCAATTGGTATGCCCGTTTCTTTTTTCCACCATTAGGAAAAAAATCGAAAAAATTCAAGGGGACGCCACCACCAAACTGGATGCCATGTTAATTTGCATTAACCCTTTCAGGCGCAAGACATTTCGGCCTCGGGAGTATTCAAACAATCAATTCGCACTGAAATTCACGAACAAATTTGTTTGAAAATGATCAAAAGCGCTTTTCGCCTATAGATAGATGATGATTTTACTATTACATTTAAGTGGTTCCAATGAAGAAATCTGAATTTTTAAAAAGTAGGTGTGAAATAAAGTTATTTAACAAAAGTTTCGGGTTGAAGTAATAAATTCGAAATGGGACACCGCATGAGGGTTAAATAAAGTATAGATGGCTTTTCGGATTTATCTGGTGCGAAATAGACTTTTGAGAAAAGAAATAAGAGGTTTTTTAATTAGAGGCTTCTATTAAATGTGATAAATATAATTCATTAAATTTAGCGGTGTGTAAATCTAATTTTGAAATTTAAAATAAGCAGCAAATGTATAATTCGTGATGTAGAAGGGTTTGCATGTCTTAATGAATTTCCTAAGAGAAATATAAGCATTTTCGTTATAGAAAAATAAACCGAGTGTGCATAATTTCGCATTATTTAAGGAGACTTTTCTATAAGAAAATACTGGTATCGGAGAATTTTCTAGTCTAGAATTCCAAGAGCCTTATGAATCCTGTATAGTATTAAATACAGTATCGCGTAAAGATATAACTTAAAAATGCAATATTTCAAAGAAAATATTATATTTCAAATATAACAGTCTTTAATGCTTCTGACATCCAGAAAGTTCACGTTCTTGAATATTTATTGTCCTTCTTCAAATGTAGACTTAAAGCAATCGAAAATATGATAGGATGAGATGATGCAATACGCGAATCACACTTTCTCGTAATGTTAATCTCGCAATGAAGTAAGATATGCAAGTTCATTTCATGTTTGATGATAGTTATAATTCCCTGGAAGTTTATATTTGATGATATTTGATGTATATTTGATGATATTTGATGTATATTTGATGATATTTTTAAACACTTGTGTTATTAGACTACCGGAAAGATAGAAGAAGGTTTGTTCAACAGATTGGCACAACCGTTCTTAAATAAAATATTGTCTTTATCAAAATTTACGCGATTTATTTTTCGAAAAAAAAGAAACTTTTGGAACAACTTAATGGAAAAATAAACCAAAATTAAACGCGTATAATTTCATATTATTTAAGTTGAAATTTTCTTCAAGAAAATAATGGTACTGAAGAATTTTCTAGTCTAGAAAATCCAGGAGCCGTGCGAATTCTGTTGTAGGGTTAAATTCAATATTGCGTAAAGACATAATTTGACAAAAATGAAATTTTTTAAAAAAGATTATTATATTTAAAATATAACAGTCTTTAATGCTTCTGACATCCACAAATTTCATGTTCTTGAATATTTACTGTCCATCTTCAAATGTAGACAACGTTCTTTATTTAAAGCAATCAAAAATATGATATGATGAGAGGATGTAATACGCGAATCACACTTTTTCGGAATGTTAATCGCGCTATGGAGTAAGATATGCAAAGTTCATTTTATGTTTAATCATAGTTATAATTCCCTGGAAGTTTAACGCTAACCAAAACAATAGATCAATTTGGGGTGAAAGAGTAAAACAAAAAAAAAAAAAAACCTTTGTCCTGTAATAGTTAAAGCTTCACTGTAATAGCACTGTAATAGTTAAGGCTTCATTTACTATTCAAGATGATTTTGGATGATGCAAGGAATATATTGCTCATGAAGATTACGATAAGTAGTTAACGGAATGGAAAGTAAAACGCATCCTAGGTCAATTTTGGAAAATGAAACTGAAATTGTGGGATGTAATTAAATGATAATGAAAAATGATAAAATCGTTGTAATTCATTTATTTGAAAAAAAAAATAAACAAGATTTTAATACTTTGATGTATGAGCTATTTCAACCATATATCTCTCTCTGGGCTAAGAATATTTGGTACTTTTCATTATATTTTTAAACCATTTAAAGGGGTCACAAAAATCTTCAAATTTTCTAAAATAATATATATATATATATATATATATATATATATTGCATTAAGGATTTATTTATTTTTTAATACTTAAAATGACATTTAAATAATTTTTCGATTTTAATTAGAAGAGAAAATATTATTATTTTCGTTTTGGTTTGTTTTGAAAATCTAGCCTTCAAGCAATGGTTGTCATAAAATGACTTCTTGTAAAAAATAGGTTTTTTCAACATTTCTCCTTTTTAAATTTTTATAACAAAAGAACCATTAAAGATAAATGTTTTAAACTTGGAAAATGTATCAATTGATTATTTTACTTTAATTCTGAATCAGAAAATTTGAAAAAAAAATATTTTCTTTTGAAAATATGATTTTTTAATAGAAGTTAAATCTTTTTTTTCAAATTTTTACTTTAAATGTTTTAAATATTTTTAAAAATAATATTTTAAAAAATGTTGAATCAAAATTAAAATTTATATATTTCTCTTTTTTAAATCGAAAAGAATTATAATTCTACAAACAATATTTTATGTTAAAACGATTTTAAGTTACCCCACTTTTTGAATACATTTTAAATAAAAAAAAAAAAAAAGAGAGAGAGAGAAATTCTATCATGTGATTTTGTTTATAAATCATATGGTTAACCCTTTAACGTTTATTTGTTTCTCCACGAAACTACAAAATTTTGATTCCGATAATGCAACAATGACAATGGAATTTTTATTTTAAAAAATCCATTTTATTATGTATGTGCAAAACCACATTTCCTTTTTTAAAAATATTTTTATACTCAACTACCGATGTCAGTCATTTATTTCAACATCTTAGCAATGAAAATGCTTTGCCTGTTAAAGGGTGAACCATCACAAAAAAAATTTCAAAGTTTTAACTCAGTTACTTAAAGCTTTTTGATACCACTAATTTTTTCAAGTTACAATTTCACTTTATTAAATGGCAGATATTAAATTATGAAAAACTGTATTTGAAAAAACGAGAAAGTATCTTTTTTCGAGCGTTTTTCTTGCCCGTATATATCATTTTTTTCGCAGATTTTTCATTTAAAATATAAATTGAAATCGGGTTAAATATGTAAAATTAGATAATTTCTAGGTTTATTAGATAATTTCTAATTTTATCATGGACTCTGTCAACTTCTGGTGGATCTAATAGACTATAAAACAATTAAAATGCAATATACATTATATGAACATTAAACAGCATCAACACAAAAAAATCTATACGATAGAGTTCCCCCGGTAACCCTTTCCGGCACGGGCAAAATTTGTTAATAAAATGAGAAATTATCGATTGACACCGGAATTCACAAACGATTTTTTTAGATATTTTGATACCCCTAATTTATGCTTTTGTTGTAAAAGCAAAATTCTACTAAAATATTATTGGCGCTTTTTGCAAGTTTGGAATTAAATTTAGGTATCCCAGACCGGGGAAAGGGTTAAGAATTATTTGGAGCCGAACACAGTTCTATTTAGTGGGAATTCGCTACAGGTAGATTTCATTAATAATCAACGTATTAACATGTTAAGGCGTAAATTAAGTGCGGTAACATATGCTAGTATCAGCTCTAAACAGCAACGATCGGCTCATTGTGAACAAGTTCTGTTATTTCTGCCCCACAACAACTAAGCTACGAACACGACAAATCATCTATCTTACAACTTAAAAATAACACAACAGCACACGCTTTCTTCCCAACATAGACAGATAACACAATGTCAGAAGCTGGCAGATTCACCCAGCAGAAGAGTCGTCATACATACATGTGAATATTAACCCCTTGAGGGGCGGTGGTTTCATAGATATACCACTTAATTTTAATTCCCAAGCGCCACATTCGCCCCGGAATTTTGTTAAAGAAAATTACGATTTATTGAATGCGTGAAGTATCAGTGTTGCCAGACTGTCGAAAGTCAATTTCCCCAAAACTTCTAAAATTTTCCCCAAATCAGTGTTTTTTTCCAAAAAAGTCCCCAACGCAGTTTCTTCTAAAAAAAATAAATTTTCAGGTTTCAATTTTCCACTGCCAAATTTTTAAAGCTAACTTAAACTCAATTTTTTCCCCAAAATCAAGCATTTTTTGGAAAAAAATCCCCATTTACAAAAAATAAACATTTAATCTTTCCAGAATGTTTTTTTATAAATGGAAAAATGTGGTTGTTATATGCGATTGCATGTCTTTCAAATTTATTTTATTTTACAATTTCATACTAATAAAAGAACTGTGTATAATCATTTGTGTGTCTATCCCTTATAACTAGGAATATCTGCCGCACTTAGCGATCCGAAAATTACAGTGGAATAGTCCTGGTACTTCTTGATGCTCCTGTACGTGTAATCTGTACATTTATAAACAATGAGCTGAGCCACGAGAATTAAGATTGATATGCCTTGATTGATAACCTTCTGTTTTCGTATTTTCATTTTCCAAATAAAAATAGAGTTCGAGATGGGTGCAGTTTTGTCGAATGACTGAAAGTAAATTTAACATGAAATCGAGAAAAAAATCCCCCAAGTTTTTCCCCAAAAATGTTGATAATCCCCAAACATTTCCCCAGGAACTACTTGTCCCCAAAAAAGTCCCCTGGAGGATCAAAATTCCCCAAAATGGGGCCAAAATCCCCAATCTGGCAACACTGTGAAGTGTAGAGTTTTCTTATTTACAAATAAAGTTGTTTTCAAATTCCGGTGTCAGTCATTAATTTTGATACTTAAGCAATGAATTTGCCCTGCCCCGCAAAGGGTTAAGCGCAACAGTTACACATTTGCCCAAAGTCTCACACTTTTCCCTGATATGGCTCTGCACCAAGATCGGCGTTGGCACAGCTTTCTGTGCAACGGAAGGCATCACGAAAATGCGTCAGTGGGTCTGCAGACTGGATGATAATAACTCCGTGTATCAAGCTGAGTTGTACGGCAGGCTTAACGCTTTAGAATGGGTTGAAGAAAAGTAGGTAAAGTATTTCCATCTTCAGCGCCAATCTCTCCGGTCTGCAGGCAATGCATGTACACATAACAAAAGACCCTTTTGTACTCAAATTAAGTTAAAACTTAAATCACTCATCCACCGTAACTCGCTGGGTCATGTCTCTGCTCTTAAAGGTACCTTTGACAACGTGCTGGCTGATGACCTTGCGAAACAAGCGATCTGTCGTAGACGCACATCTCCCAGTGCACCAATCATACGGCAAGAGGATCCTGAGATACAGGATTTTGACGTCATGGCAGAAGTACTGCGATACATCACCGAAGATCAGGCACACACACGAACTCATTCCCAAAAGTTTCTGTAGAACTATATAACCTTACGCAGTACACAGATAGATTTCTGATGGGCCATTGCTCTTTTATGGCCTACTTAGAAAAATTTAAGTGCGCCTTTTACAACTTATGTGGGTGCGGTGAGGTAGGCACCGCAAGCCATGCCTATTTGCATTGTAATTTTACGAGAAGCTGGCTCTTAAAACGCCCGGCAATTCCACCAGAAAGCTGGTTCCATAATATAACCTACACGCACCCTCCTACTAAACAAATTAATACACATCCATAACCACCTATTTCAAACCTTAATTCTAACAACGTTGCCTGAGTATGCAACATTTTCTGCTGCTCCTTATCAATGTTACTTTTGTCGCACATACATCCGCCCAATGTCGCGTAGGGGATCTGTTCCCCGGAGGAAAGATTCCTATTTTGTTGTTTTCTTTTGTTATATGAGTCCTGTTTTTTCCCTTTTTATTTTATCTGTCCTCTGTCGCGTTAGATTCTTTTGCACCTGGCTGGTGCAGCCTGATACGGATTTTTGTATTTATACCGCCAACTGTCGCGATTCTAGCGGTTTATGCTTTGACTGAATTCTGTTTTTTTTTCTAAGACCTTAATAAAAGCGACCGGGAGGGACATTATACTCTACAGACCTGGTTTTCTTGTCTGAGCTTTCCCTCTAAAGCAAACAACAATTTAAAATTCAGTGTAACAAGAGTGTTATGGATATTTATGAATGTATTAATTACTTAAAAAAAATTGTGACAGTTTCGTTTTTGTTTTCGGCCAAAAATAGGAAGAATACCAAAATTCTGTTTCGGTGTCGGTTTTAAAAACCTCTTTCGGTCAATCTTTAATGATAAGAACAATAAATTAAATTTATCAAGGTTAGTATGAACATAAGATTTCAAAAGTATATTTTTTCGGACAAAAATCTTCTTACACACATATTGGGAAAAATCTTTCCTGGTGAGATCGCCTAAGGTCATGGTCAGCGAAAAACTGACCAGTTCTTTATCATTACGCAACTAAGAACATTCCAAGGATGATGGGAACCAAATGAATAGACTTAATCTTTATTTCGACTTTTCTACACCATAACAATGAAATCTTCTATTGTCCGAGTTTTCTTTTAACAAGCTTTGAAACAATGAAATACTTGTTAAGTAGAGAGTTATTGATGGACCGAAGATGCAATATATCGTCACGGAAGTTAAAGAATTCTTTAAGTTCTTTGTAAAAATAATTTTACGAACTGTGGGAGTTTAACAGCTAATTTTATGTTATTGAAATGAAAGTGGTCATTTGTTTTATACATAAAGCCGTCTTTGGTTAGTGGCAGCTGAATGTAATAACATTGCATGCCATTTTGTAAACTTCAGATAATAAATTTAAAGAAATTATAAAATTGTTTTATAAAGTTTTATGGAACAATGTTTGCGTATTTTATAAATAGTTTGACTAACAGCAGGAGTTTAAAAACTGACTTTGAAGGGCTAATTATAATTATTGTTGACATTTATTTCATAAATAAAGATTTTGGGTTGATGGCTGATGAATAAATTAACACTTGTTTGATGATTGCATTCAACTAACTTCACATGATAAATTTAAAGAAATCGATAAAGTTATTACATAAATGCTTCAGTGTGTCATTAAAAGAATTTCACACTACTATCATACATGCATATTAAAAACAAGACTTCACAGCCGACTTTTTTAGGTGAGTTCGTAATTATTTAAATACGTAGCACCTATAGTTGTCGTTCAGTTCGTCCGTCTGTCTGTCTGTCCGCATATAACAACGCAAAAACTACCCAGCCGAATCGTTTGAAATTTAAAATATATAATTATTATACAATTTTGTTGAGTCATTTCAAATTTTATAAAAATCGGATACATAGATCAGTTACAGGGAGAATCAAAAAGATTCCGTCACATTACGGTCAATGGGGAAAAAAGTTTGAAATGCATTTTAATCTTTTGAAATTTAAAATATATAATTATTACTTAATTTTTTCGAGTCATTTCAAATTTTATGAAAATCGGATGCATGGATCAATTACAGGGACAATCAAAAGTATTCCGTTACATTACGGCTAATGGGTAAAAGTTTCAAATGCATTTTAATGGTGTTAAACTATTTCGAATATAATAGAATTGACAAGAACCTATGAAGTATTGTATGTAACTAAACTATACATTCTGTACAATCTGTGATGCAAAGAATATTTATTATTAAATTACAGGGCCACACAAAAGTATTCCACTTCATAACGCTGTACGGGGGAAATTGTTTGGGGCGTGTTTTAATTATCTTAAACTATTTCACATTTTATGAATATGATATAAGTTACTGAGGTTTACTGCAAGTTTCTTCCTGTATATTTACAGGAACACAAAGAAGATTTCGACCACTATACTGTATCCGAAGTACTATCTACTATAACAGCAAGATCTGAATGTTTTTTAAACTTCGTTATCGTACGATCGCACCTCATTTGCTATGCTTCGCATGCAATTTCCAACTTGTTTAAATATTAAATGGTACCACTTTCTGAAACCAAAAATCCGTTAGAAATACTTTAACAACATTTGCAAGAGAAATGCACTTCAAAATTTATATTAGAAAAATATTGGTTCAAATGCAGTATAAAAAATAGCCTTCAATACCAGCCCTGTTAACCCTTTCCGGCGCAAGGCACTTTCATTTCGAAAATGTTAAAATGACTTAACCCCTTCCCGACAGGAGCCTTTTACGAAATTTTTAATGTTTTGTCACCGGTTTAAAAAAAATAAAGAAATTTGTGCCTTATTGAATCGAGATAATGATAGAATTAAAATAGGCCAAATTTTATAGTAAAATTTTCTTGGTGGGGATAAACAAGGATTCTTAAGCCTTTTTGCGGGACGCATACGGGTCGCTCGTCCCCAAAAGTTTAATAACATCTGAATGTACATTACAAATGTATTGTAAATAAGAAACAGTTTTTTTTAATACGGAATAAACGGAAAATACAGTCGAGTCTCTATATAACGAAATCCACCGTTCCAGTAAAAAAACGGTTATATAGAGAAATTCGATGTATAGAGAATGATATTAAAAGTCGTATTTAATATGTGAAATTTGAACAAATATTATTTTTGATCTTTTGAAATAAGAATTTGATGTGTTTAAAAGTAAATATAAACCTAACATTTTATTTCTTAACACTAGAACTGCCGGGTATTTTACCCAAATTTTACAAAAAGTGTTTCTCACCAGAATTTTAATTTCAAACTATTTAACTTATTTAATTAGTCTATTTTTGCGCTTCATATGTTTAACATATCTTATAAAGAAAATTCTGGTTCGAATCGACTATTATCAATTTGGCAAGGGTCATTTTGACCCTTAATGGCGGTTTTAGTGTTAATTATTTAAGCTGTTTCAAAAAAGAGAATAGGCATTTATTTGTAAGCTTAATGAAAATCAAATAAGGAAGACTTGCATTAATTTCAGATGAAGAAATCTGTAATTTTTTGGGATTTTTTTATTCTAAATTGTTACGCTCTTAAAAAAATGTTCAAATTTTACCCAGGAATGGAAAATTATAGTTAACATTTTCCTCCATTTGAAGGCCTCTCATTGATTCCTCTCTTACATGTGTATCAATCCAATTGACGCTGTTTTGAGAAGGATGTGGAAAGGTGTGTGGGAGGTGGGATGAATTCGTTGGATTTAAAGAACATTGAGAGAAGTAATAATAATAATAATAATAATAATAAACTCAGCGCTGACGATAAATCAAAAATAAGTGGTGGAAAATTGATTCTATATGAGATCGCAGCTTTTTAAAACTGTTTCTTTGACCAAATTATGAAAAAAATCGTTATATGGAGATAGATATTTCGCTAAATAGAGACTGTTTTTAATGTAATCATACGAAAAGGGGACCGTTCCTACTAAAAATTCGTTATATAGAGAAATTCGATGTATGGAGTTTCGTTATAGAGAGACTCGACTGTATTTGTATCAGAATTTTGGTGTCATTGTGGCATCTTGGATGTTCTGTGTACTGAAACAATGAAAAAAGAAGAGTTAAATAGTAGAAAGCAAAACGGAAATGCAATGTATCAATACAGAAGGCCCGAAGAAGTTCTTTGTGAACTTCAGATATTAAATTGATAAAAATTTAACAAACCGTCATATGAAGATTCATGTTATGATGTTATAAATATTTTAGAAAAAACTGTGAAATTATGAATAGAGATTAAGAGACATATAGCGTATGGTATACAGTTGGGAGTGAAATAACTGAGGCGTTTGACGCAAAATGGCACCTGTTTTTTTTTTTTTTTTTTAATCGGATAAAAAATTTCATATTACGCTAGAGATATACTTGCCAACAATAAATCTGAATAGAAAATTTCATCTTATTTAACCGCCTTATTCATGGAAATATTTTCTCACAAGTATGATAAAAATAACTATGATAAAAATTTCTATTTGTTTTTACTAGAGTCAGTTTGCCGGTATGTTATATATATACCGGGTGTCCCAAAAATGACAGATGGATTTTAAAATTCAATAACTTGCAAACGGTGACAGCTATTTAAAAAATTTTTGCAGGAGGGTTATGTACAATGTCAGGAGTTTTTTTACCGCAACTTTTGATTTTAGTTCGAATTTCAAACGATAGGTGACGGTAACGGCGATCGAAGGCCAGGTGATCAGTGCTGAGTGATGCGTCGATCTGGCCTTCAATCGCCGTCAGCGCCACCTATTGTTTGAAATTCGAACTAAAATAAAAAATTACGGTAAAAAACTCCTGATATTATACATAACCCTCCTGCAAAAAATTTTTTTAATAGCTGTCACCGTTTGCACGTTATTGAATTTTAAAATCCATCAGTCATTTTTGGGACACCCGGTATATATATATATTTGCTGACAATGACAGGAAATTTTTAAAGATTGTCACAATATGACGGAAACGCAGAGCAAGACTACAATAAAAAAAACTTTCACCAGTAAAAATGAATATCTGTTTCTTTCATTATTTATGAGTGAAATTTTGCATTAATAAAAGGTTTAAATAATGCGAAAAATTCTATTTAAATTTATTGGTTGAAATTCCCTCGACGGTAATGAGCTTCTGCAAAAGCGGTTACACCCGACCAGCGGCCGAGAGGTTCTGCCTCTGAAACTGGTAGACAACATATGCTGGGTTCGAGCCCATTCGCGGCCGTCTTCCTAACTGTTCGGACTTTTCTTTGATTTTCTTCTAACCTTGGATTTACTTGCGTAAATACGGGTTGGTCTCTCTTAAAAAGACCCCCCCCCATGGGGGGGTCTTTTTAAGGGGGACCAAAGGGGGATATCCCCCTCTTTAGGGGCCTATATCCGAAATATAGATAATTGCCCGATATAAATACAAACAAACAAGCAAAAGTTGTTACAATTGAAGCCTCATTATTTTAAGGATATGTCAGCTCATCTTTAATAACCACTTAACTAATTTGTCCGTACGACGTACGGGCAAGAAGGGTTTGCTTGGTGTATTATTTAACCCTTTCTAGGGCGGCGGTTAATTTTTGGACAACCTAATTTTAATGTGACATTGGCACCAGAATATTTGAATGAACAATTTCTCCGGGCATAGATTATGAAACATTTTCCAAAAGATTTAGAACTATGTCACAAAACTGCACCGTTTAACCCTTTCTGGGTAAAGCACTTTTATTACTAACAGTCTTGAATTCAGATACTTTTTCATGGTTCGTACGGATCCTGGAATTTCACGACCAAGAAATTTTTTGGTACCAGTATTTTCTTATAGAAGATCTCCCATTAAATAATGCGAAATTCCGCATGCTTGAACTAGATTTATTTTTCCATTAAATAATTCTGGTAGATCACATGAGAAATAACGGTATCCGTACGAGCCATGTTTTTGCGGGAGGGATTTCTGTGGCTCCGGGGGGGGGGGGGGGTATCTGGAGTCCCGGGGTGGAACTTTTTTATCATTGAAAACACAAAATCTCAAATCTTCCGGTCGGACATCTAATTTCCCCTAGGAGAGGGGGGCGGTCTGTCTCCTGTTCCCACCCCCTGAAGTCCTTACTGATTGCTAAAATGTTCAAATGAATTATGAACATTGGAATTTAAGTGCAAATATATTTGCAAATAAGAAAAATCTATTTTTACATTACAGTGTTCCCAAAATATTCGTGAAGGTTAGATCCCCGGAAATCTCCGCGAATGTTGCTACTATCTTTCAGTTTATAAAAGAGAGTTAGGATGTATGGTTTTGTTTTAAAGAAAAAAATAATTGAAACGTAAAAATGTATTTACTAACAAGGGAGGTTTCCATACTAAACATACTCAGATTTTTTTGAAAAAAAAAATACTCATTAAACTACTCATGTATGTAATAAAGGATCAGTGGTAATTAGCGGCTGAATTACAGTAGAAAACATGTAAAAAAATAAAATACTTTCGAATATTTGGCGGGAAAAGACGAAATAGTGTCACACGATTTCGCGAGCAGCACTTTTCCCCGCCAAAAGCAAACGATTCTGATGCATCTGAAAACTTTTGGATTTTTAGAATCCGTGTAAATGGTATTTAATGAATTTAAGCATAAAGAATGGGAGAATTTCATATATTATATACATATGCATATTAAATTGCATATGTATATATATTTTATTTGTTGCTGTAATTATTTAATTTACCTCTGGAGAAAATATTTTCATATATAGAAAATTCTCATTCGGTAAATTATTTTCATACATTTAAGCGTATTCAAAAATAAAAAGCAGATGTTTCCATAGCAACAAAATCAAATTGACCTTGATCAACTGGACTTTGAATTTGAAACAATTTTAGTTAATTTAAATTTGAATTTCGATTTAAATCTCAAATTTTGATGGTTAAATATGAATATAAATACATATAAATATCAATATAGCGAAATTATACTTAAAACAAACTAAAACTGATGAAACCAAATATATTTAATTTATCTAAACACATTGGACATGAAACTTTTTCCTTTAAAATGCATTTGACATATTTTATTTATTTATTTTGAAATTGCTTTTCATTGTGAACTGACGATAAATCGCCAAATAACGAAAATTTCATTATTTTTTTACTGACAGGGTACGGAGATTCCGCCAAAATTTTTTTTATAAACGTATATATCCTCATGAGAAGAACATACTGTAATTTTTTTAGATTTTTCAGACTATGCCCGTAGGAGACCTTCCTTGTAAGCACTAAAAAATGCATGTTGTACATAAATAATTATAAATAAATTTTAGAAAATTTAGTTTTTATTTGAGGGTTGAAAATTTTTTCTGGATGTATGATTGTTTGTAAGGACATATCTTTTGTTCGTAAATTCCCATATAAGGAAAATTTGCAGTCTCGATTTTACTTTTAAATTTCTGACTCCTCAGCGGTTAAGGATCATAATCTATTACTTTCTCAATAAGTTGTTGAAATTTACAATTTTCCATAGAATTTTCGCAGAAATTTTTTCAGTTGCAATACACATATTAAATTTTAAGAAATTGTTTTTTTTTTTTTTTTTTTTTTTTTTTTTTTGTGTGTGTGAGTTTGCATAAGGTGTCAATCGGGGACTTCAATATGTATACACACCTTCAAACCTCGGACACACACTCAACCGGGGACGTCCTCGGTTGGAAAAATTAAAAATTTCTGTTTTATATTGTTAAGTGATGTATTTTTAGTATCAAGACATTAAGATGAGCAATATTTTTATAGGTCCTCATTTGCCGGTATTTTAAAGTAATGTGTATAGCACACATGTGTGTCGCAGATAGGAGTGTGTATAAAGGAAAAGTTATGTCCCCATTTGTGCGGTGAAAATACATGTTTCACGGATTATGAAGAAAAGGGGTTAAACTGGTTTCAAGGGGCGGGGAGAAAAATACTATGTACTATGCCGTAGTAATTTGTATCTTTTTTTCAACGCGTTGACTCAAACAGTCTTTTAAACGTACATACTTTGGGGCTATGTTTTCCAGTTTCTTTATTTATTTTTTTATTCTTTGCAAAGAGGAATCTCACCATATACTGGTTAGTTTAATGTAATGGAAAGTATTCAAATAATTTTTTGAATACAATATAAATGTATTATATTTACATTACTTATATTTATTATTCATATTTATTTATTTATATTTAAATTTTTAAATTAGTATTTTAATATTATTTATAATTTTAACTATATGCCATAATCCATGGATTATTTTCTATTATAAAGTTATTTATTAATATTTTATTACATTAAAATTATATTTATACTTACATAATATATATATATATATATATATATATATATATATTATAATATATATAAATAATAGTAATAATATAATATAGTAATTAATATATTAACATAATTTAATAATTAATTTAAAATAATAAAAATATGTAATACTATATAATAACAATAAATAAATTATAATAAACCATAATAATTATGTAATTCTTTTTCATTAGAAATTATCTTTTCTCATATTATAAATCGATTAAAAGCATTTGTAACATTTTTGTTATTTAAGCTATTATTTATTTAAGACATTACTGTCATGCACTTTCTGCAGACCTGAAACTGATTTTTGCACGAGTCAGACAGCGACGGATAAATTGTTTCATACAGAGTTGTGACCGAGCAAGAAATTTTCGGTTGATGCAGACTTCGTAATATTTGAACAAACATTTTCGTATTTTATAAAAATACAGAGATTGAAAAGACTTGCATTGAATAATCATAGAGACAAATATTTAAAAATAAATAAATAAATAAATAAAAATAAAATAATATAATAATTTCTCTAAATTTCAAATTCAGCACTCCGACGAGGGAGAAGAGGGGGTAATCCAATTTTTTACATTTTTCATTACATTTAAATTAAGGAAAAATATTCATAAAATCCATGTTTAAAAATATAGCCAGAGAATTACCTAAATTTCATATCTTAGAATTTTCAATATTCTTAGTCCTAGGGAAGGAACAGGGAACAAAATTTTAACATGTCATTTAGTTTTTTTTTTTTTTTTTTTTTTTTTTTTTTTTTTCAAACAGAAATTTTAAAAACTATTGCATTAAATCACTATAAACACAGATAGTTAAAAAACAATTTCAGGATTTTCCAAAATTTTTGCACTTTTTTTAAAGTCGGGGTCAAAAATGAGATTTTCATATTTGAAAGAAAGTATAGTTGTTCATAATATTCTTGCTTTATATGGAGACAATTGTTCATAAAAGTTAAAATTGTGGTAGAGAGCCTCTATTATGTCCTGGCTCCGGCATGTATTCCGTACTGATTCTCCGGTGGGTATTTCGTCCTCAGTTGCTAGTGTGTTTTACGTCCTCGTTTTCCGCTGTGTATACGTCTTAACTCTCCGGTGTGTATACGTCCTGACTCTCCGGTGTGTATCCGTCCTGATTCTTCGGTGTGTATACGTCCTGATTCTCCGGTGTGTATATGTCCTGACTCTCCCGTGTGTATACGTCTTGATTCTCCGGTGTGTATACGTCCTGATTTTCCGGTGTGTATACGTCCTGATTCTCTGATGTGTATACGTCCTGATTCTACGGTGTGTATCCGTCCTGATTCTTCGGTGTGTATACGTCCTGATTCTCCGGTGTGTATATGTCCCGACTCTCCCGTGTGTATACGTCTTGATTCTCCGGTGTGTATACGTCCTGATTCTCCGGTGTGTATACGTCCTGATTCTACGGTGTGTATACGTCCTGATTCTTCGGTGTGTATACGTCTTGACTTTCCGGTATATTTTACGTCTTGACTTTCTGGTGTATATCTCGTCCTCTTTTGCCGGTGTGTTTTAGGTCCTGGTTTACCGTCGCGTATACTTCGTGGGTTGTTGATGTGTATTGCGTCTTCAATTGTCGTTGTGTATTGCGTCTCTGTTTGTCGGTGTGCATTCGCTATTCTTTTTCGGTGCGCAATATGTTCTCGCTTGTCAGTTGTATTACCAACTGGCTTGGTAATAATACATTATAACATGGGCTTTCGTTTTCAAAAATGTAATGATTGTTTTTACTTGAGCCCACTCAATTCTCCGCTGTAAAATACAATCTATAACAGCTTTTCTGGCACAATTTTAGAAGGTGCAGATTTTTAGTAAGTAACATCCCCTGAGCAGGATTTTTAATTTACTTCGGCATTCTTCGTACTCTTCGGAGAAGAGAGGGGATCATGGTTTCTGGGTTTGTCACAATCTCAGCAATGAAATCTTATTAAATGAAGTAAGTAAGATCCGAATAAGGCTATGGGGGGGGGGGGGAGAATTAATCGGGACGACTCACACCTTTGTATCTCTATATAGATTTTTTTATGAATAATAATGAAGTGGCTAATGTTGAACTTTGTATGCATTTTTTGTAAAAGTACGCATAAATTTTGTACCCAGTACTGCTTACATCTGTGTAAAGCATAGGTTCCCAACCTTTTATGGACCACCGCCCCCCTTAGAAGAAAAAAATCTTCCAACGCCCCCCCCCCCCTCTTCCCTAATAGTTAATTATACCAATTAAAATATTGTTGCATATTATCAATACCTATTTTTTGTTTATTTACTAAGAAACACGAGATAAAAATTATAATTAAAACGACTATCAAACGTAATAAAAAGCTTTTCAGTAGAAATTTAAAAAATAAACACAAAATAAAATCAAATAAACTTGTTTAAAAAATATATTTAATAAGTTAAAGATGTCATATATTTAAAAGATGTTAATATATGTAAAAGCACAATTTTAAACGTCAAGTATTATATGCCAAGCGCTTTTGATCAGAACTTCATCTTTGTTTATGTACCAACTGTAATTCCTTTTCGTACTCGAACGTAAACAAACTGCCCCTACGATGAACCAATTTTTTTCAAAAGCTCTCGGCGTATAGTATTTGAAATATGTAACTTCTTTTAGCTTTGTGACATCTTTAACGTATTAAGTGTTTCACAAATAATAATGTGCATAAACAGAAAATCAATAAGAAATTAATAAATGTAATGACATAAACATAAAATCAATAAGAATTAAAAATATTAATAAGATGTTGCGGCTGATGGAAATTTTACAGTTTGTTAATGTCGGGTTCCAATTTTGTTAACAGCAGTCGTAAATTACCATTCAATGAAGCGCAGTCTATTTCTTTTCTTAGCCAATAAATTAGATATCGCATTGAATCTATACTTTGCTAAATAAGATTACGGAAAATCAATTAAAATTTTTTTGTAATTTTGCCCACAACTCAGGGTAGAGAACTGGTATAAATTTCTGAAGCCAGAACTCGTAGTATTCAATTCAAAACGTTACTTTTTGTTCTTCATTAGTTCTAATTTCTATGAGTTCCTCTTCTAAACTTGATGATTCTGTTGTATCTGCATTTGCGAAAGAATCTAAAATCCAATTTAGCATGTCCATGTTTAAAATGTCCTGGAATTGCTAAATAAAATCAGTAAGAAGAGAAACCAAGTGTTTCACTAAGTTGGTAAATCTTCCTGCTTTGCAGAGACTGCTGCTAATGTAGAAAAAAAGTTGTATTCACCTCTACCTAGATTTTTCTTGAACATAACAAATTTTCTCATAAAAGCGGCTATGACAGTTTTTTGTTTAAATGAAATTTTATTCATCATCCTGCAATTATAAATTGATTTAATTGCATTTCTAAACAGGTCTGTCAAATGAACAATGTTACTTTTGGATGTTATCAGCTTTTCGCGAAATTTTTCATCTCTGTTTTCAGTGAAGTCCAGTGCTGAGTCAAATAGATTTTTTAAAAATGATTGAACATACAAATGACAAATACCTATCGAGACCAATGAACTTCTGTGTGCAAGAGTGAGCGATTATAATATTCGTCATTTTCATTTTTAAAGTTTGCCAAATAATCTATCATGCAAAGAATTGCTTCTAATCTTATTCACTAATAACGTAATAAATCGACATATACAGACGTTCATTCAGGTATTTGGCAATCAAATGCTGATGATGAATAACACAATGTACACTGAGTACATTTGGTACTGCTTCTTCGAAATGAGCTATGATACCCTGTCAATGCTGGAGCATCATCAGTAGCTGCTGACAAAATGTTATGAATAGGAATTGAATCTATCGATTCTCCCTTTGTATCAGTTACCAAATTTCTAGCAAATAATAACTTTCCACAATTTTTTTCTTCGTTTATGAATTGGACATATGATAAGAGTA
Organism: Maratus speculifer; assembly: GCA_964019185.1. Classification (NCBI taxonomy): domain Eukaryota; kingdom Metazoa; phylum Arthropoda; class Arachnida; order Araneae; family Salticidae; genus Maratus; species Maratus speculifer. The sequence continues at coordinate 148,968,289 of OZ025303.1, forward strand.
GTGTTTCGTTATTTGGTGGTGTTGATTCGAGTTGAATGGAAACATTTCAAGTCTTTAAGTAATTGCAGAATGATATTTCAACTCTTTAATTATTTCATCTATTCTTCTTTGTACTGAATTATTACTTTTGAGGGATTTTTTAATGATATCTGACGGTGTTTTATGATGAAAAACAGTTATTACCTGTTTGACTTCCAGCAAGATTAATACCTCGCTAATTGTGTGTGGTTTCCCGCTTTTTCGATTAACAATGTTATATTATGTATATATATGAAGCCCGCAGTTCATCATCTTCTTATGTAGAAAACAACTCAAAAAAGGTTTTATATAGTTCACTGTTTTAATTATTTCATTTCCATGGCTTAAAAATAAGATAAATCTTTGTATTTTTAATCAGCATGCATTTTACTCAAATGCTTTTGTAATCTAGAAGGCTTCATAGCTTCATTTCAACTTCTTAAAACTTTAAAAATCTCAAAAATAAATTAAACACATAGGTAATGATTTCTTTGTTGGAGAATGCGTAAATCCATATTTCAAATGTTTAATACTATACTGGCGGCATTTTTTTTCTTAAATTCAAACATTTTAAAATACAAAATTAGTCACAATTTAAATTTAAATAGATTTAGTTTGCAACATATTTATACAAAGATATGTATAAAGGCTGTAATGTCTTTTATAGCTTTTATTCAGAATAAACGAATTTCTTGAGCTGGTTCAAACTATAGTTTGTTTAAAAACATCTATTCAGGCATAAGTCGCCATATTTCCAACATTTTTCAAAATGCCGGTTTAAAAAAAAAAAAAAAAAAAAAAAAAAAAAAAAAAACCTTCTAGTTATTAATTTTTTAGTGAGCTTAATATAACAAATTCTGCACTAATGATCTTGATATTATTTTGATCAATGCGTTTTCTACTAAATCAAAAGGTTAAATAACATTTTTATTTCATCAAACACGACAAAATCAAATTATTTGTCGCTGCGAGAATGAAAAAATACAGCGTTCAGAGCATCAGCTTATGCAACCCAAATAGCATTTCTCTTGACCACAAACAAGCCCAAAGAAAGCATCGCACGCCATTAGTTCGAATGAAAAATTGTCCCTCGCTGCAAGCTGCGACAGGTAATAGTAGTTCCCAGTTCTAGGATCGTTTTCATAGATTTTCATTTAAAGCTATATTTAAGATTTTTATCATCGCCCATGCAACACCGGGGAGACGTGTCAACTAGTTTCATTATATTAATTTCTTAAATAGTTAGGAACGTCATGACCGCCCCCCTTGACTGTCTTAACGCCCCCCATTTTCCTCTGCACCCATCACCGCCCCCCTGGAAGTCTCCAGCGCCCACTGGGGGGCGGTACCGCCCCCGTTGGGAACCTATGGTGTAAAGGATATAAATTTTTAACTGAAGAAATAATAATATGATAATAGTAGATAAAGTAGAAGACAGGTTAACACGAGTATTCCTTTGACAGCTTTTACTTTGCTTATCTATGTCATTATAAAATGTGTAAAAGAAAATGCCCTAAATTGGTCATAATTACTGTTTTTACTTGCTATATTACGAGGGGAATGTTAAAAAATAATTTCTTTTGAAAACAATAGAATACTAAGTTGTCATAATGAAATTTTTATCATTATTTTGCTAATGATAATTTCTTTTTTGTGTTGGTTGAGAGGGATATTGGAAATTGAGATGAATAGGGGGGGGGGGGGGGTGCACACTCCTTTCATACATGGTTGAAAACATATGAGTTTGGGTCACTTTTGGATTCGAAAAATAATTTTTCACCCACAGCATCTCAAAATTTTCTGATTCATTTTCAGACTTATTTTCAAATGTAAAGGCAAGAAACTTGCTGAGGAGATTTTTGAAGAAACGTAAAAAATGTCATCCGATGTGATTTTTCGCTCATTTCATTTGATTTATAAACAATTATTTTCTCAGCATGACTTTTTTTTTTCATTCACAGATCTCCCACTTCGGACAATTCGAGTGAAAACACCGTTTTTCATAGCATTTTTCCCCCAATATTTTCTACATTTATTTAAAAATCGACTATCACAGCACATTGTGTAGTTTCTAAATAAAAAATTTTGACATTTTGATGCATTTGAAAGTAAAAATGAATTTAAAAATAACCCAGAAAGAAATCAGTTTGAATTGGAATACTCCCTTGAAAATACAGATTCATAGGGCCGTCTAAAAGGTCGCCCCGGGGCAGCTGCCTGGCATGTCCCTGAATAAGTCGGTCTCTGAAAATAAAAACCCCAGATAAGAATAACTATTTTTTTGTAATTCAACCACCCCTATCGCCCTGGGTAGAAGCGAGGGCAATCATAAGACTCAAAAGTTAAAATTTCTCTTCAACTATGTTCCAAAATATTAAAATTATAAGTAAACTGAGATTAATTTTATTAATTACCATTTGATTATCAAGTGCTATCTTTTTCACTTCCTCGTTCAATAATGAAAAAGCTTTTAACAACGTTACAAAATATCTTTCATTCTTACATTTAAAAGGAATCTCATAATTCTCTATCAGTTTTCAAATATTGGATCAAAAAGTTTTATTAGAAAAATTTTAATAAATTTTTCTTTCGGATTTTAAGTTACAGTTTTAATATGACCGTTTTTTACTTTTTTTGATTTTTAATGCACATTTTTTATGAAGGCATTTTCACTTTCGAAACCCGTTCTGAAAAAGAAAATCTTAAAAATACCTACAAATAAAATCAAACAAGTTAGAAATTGCGCGTCAGATGTGCGTTTCTACTATAACGAAGTTTTAAAATGTTCAGACCTTGGTTTAATATATAGTTAGTGTGCTAAACAGTACTTCAGATACACTATCGTATCCGAAATTTTTTGTGGGAGTTACTTCTTTTGTGTGTTCCACTAAAAACTGTGTCTGCTTTCTATTATAAAGGAAGTAACTTGTCAAAAACCACAACAACCTCTATAAATTTAATAATATGTATAATGGTTTAATATAATTTAAACACACCTCAAACAATGCTTTCCCGTATACCATTATGTAATGGAATGCTTTTATGCGGTGGGGATTTTTGTCCTCGACTCATGGACAGGGGGGGGGGGGGGGGGATCTATCTAATAATTTTTTGTGAGGGGGCCCAGGGGCTAGGCCTTGTGCTCTTTACAATTTTCATCGGCTCTGCTTATAGCTAATTAATTTTTTTGAATTGGTGTATTTAATTTCTTTAAGATTAAAATTTTATTTACAATACCTCTGTAATAATGGTAAATTAAATAATTTGAAGACACTTGTTAAAATACAGTTTGAGATAACACAATTATTTTTCACTTCGAATTCGAAGATGTAGCAAGTGTTTATAAAAAGAAAAGTATTTGATCAAAGGAAACAGATAAGCAACAGAGGTAGATGCGCTTTTTTCCGAATATGCTTTTTTTTCTGAGTGTGTTTTTTTTTTCGAATGCAATTTTTTCTGGTGCGCTTTTTTCCGTGATTCGGAATTGACAAGGGGATTCATTAAGAAACTATAAAATCGAACAATGTTTTCCATTTTTCGATAAATGTAGGCAGCCCTTTTGAAGATGCTGAAAAAAATTAATGTTTCCGACAGAATTTTTGCACGTAGCAGCGTGATAAAGATAGAGCTTATAGATAAAAATGCTATTCACTTGGCGAAAAAATAGAAGAATACATATACATACACAATATATTCATTTCTTCTTATTATTATTATTTTTAATAGATCCGCCATAAGAAATTTCATTACATTTTTAATTTTATTTTAAATGGTTTATGTTCATATTGTCAACATTGAGTTTTCTTGTGCCAGATCTCAAAATTTTGACTCATTTTCTGATATTTCCTTAACACTTCTACATTCTAGATATTAAGATAAGAATTTTTTTTTGCCACTTTTTCCATCTCATTAAAATATCTGTACCCCTTATTTCTTTCTTTCTTTCTTTTTTGCTCCAAAGAATATCTTTGGCCAAAGTTTACATTAGGATATAAAAGTCGCGATCTTTATACTTATGCTATTCATCAATCGAGTTGAAATAACCGATACGCGTGTTTAGCATTTACTTACTTGAAACTTAGAATCGGTTCTTTGTAACTGAATTATATCCCTTAATAACTAATTTATCTCAACTTTAGATTTATATAAGAACTGGCATTTATTACTGTCATTTTTACCTATTGACGTTTTCTCCGTTGACCTTTTTTCCTAAATTCAATAAGAATATAGCACTCAAATGTCCTGATTACATAGTCAGAGTTAGCCGTAGCCTTGTGACTACAGCGGATGTGAACACTGAAATTAGTAAAATGATAAAGAAAAAAAAAAGCTTAAAGCTTAAAAGAAAAAGTTGCTGTAATATCTAAATATCAGAAGTATTTACCGTCTAAAGTTAACGGTCTTTTAAAAAATAAATAAATTACATCTTTATTTAGAAGCCAACTTTCCAAATTTCCGTGTGTATAGCTCACAGTAGCACGTATTTTCTAGAAATTTATAGTTTTATTTTATTTTATTTTATTTATTTATTTTTTTATTTTTATTTTTATTTTATTTATTTATTTATTTATTTATTTTTTGTTGTTGTTGTTTGTGAATACGTAAATAAAAAGGTGATTAGAAAAAATAAAATAAAATAATTAGAGAAAAAAACTGTAATACAAATCACATTAAATCTGAATATTACATTAAAAAATATTTAGAAAAAAAATAGATTTAAAAAATATATAAATCTATCGTATCGAAAAATGAAATTCTCAAAAAATAGCTTTGGGAGTGATTAAATTCTTCATTGTTTTATGCTGCGAAATGTGAATAAATATCCATGCAGAAATTCTTCTTTTAAATGCATGAAGGGCTTTTTAAGTCAGTCATTTTATTATGTGTTAAAATAGAAATCGTTAATGCTTTCAATGTAAGTTCACCTAAATTTTAACATCTGTTGTGTATGAATGGAGTTCAACGCATGAAGGTCATTAAAGGATAACCCCAAAGGAAGTGCAATTATTCAAGAAAAAACGCAATGTCAAGTTTAGAGATTGAGTGCTTCATGTACGGAATCAGTACGGGGAGCAGATAAACACCTGAAAAACACCTGACAAAAATTAAGGAAGTCTACAAATATTCAAAATATGTTTAGTAACTTAACAAACTAAATAAATTATAATTCTTCTTGCTTATCGTGCAAATTATTTAAAATATGTTTAGTAATTAGAAACCGAAATAAACAATGATTTTACGTGATTCATATGCAAATGATTAATAATATGCGATTTAAGAGTTATTTTGAAAAAAAAAAAAAAAAAAATTCCAGTAACAGAACATTTTGTGGCCTTTCACAAAGCAATTTTTACCGTTAAGCATTTCAAGCATATTAATTCAGTGAGTTAAAAGTTGGATATAGTTGTTTTATGCAACCATTTTTTTTTTAATATCATGAATGATGCATAATGACTATTATAACGTCATCACTGCATCTCAAAAGTATGTCAGAAATTGCACCTTCCACGGCATTTTTTGAAAGATTGATTTTTGCGATTTTTACTATTTCTCGGAAAACGAAAAACGCTTTTTGATTTCTTTTTATGTAAACAATAGTACCTGCAATTTTCATGTAATATATAAGAAAGTTTTATTTTATTTATTAATTTAATATTTTTTTATGTTTACGAATTAAAATAATTGCGATTTGAGAGCAACTTCAAAAGATATGATAGCCACCAAATCAAAGGCTAAATTTTAATGTGTCATATTCTTCTCAAACTATGCTATATATTTGCAAAATTCATAAATTTGAGAATACATTAAAAATTTCAAAATCTAGTACTTTTCAAACCTTTTAAAAACCAGGGTTAAATTTTATTAAAATGTCCATAAAAAATATTAAACTCATTCTTTTTGAATTTTGGGGAAGGCCTAAAGCATGTACAACAAACATTTAAAAAAAAAAAAAAAAATCTTGTTTTTTACGCATTTTGTAATATTGCATCTCTTTCAATTATTTTCTCAAAAACCAAAAACGATTTTGGTTAATTTGGCAACCGTGTGGTAATGTAATGATATTTTTCGAATACTCCCGTGTGCGTGTGTCTAGTATATGAACGGTTTAATAGGATACAGAACAACTTTAAAATATATTTGCTATTGAAACTATGCCTCTAGAACAGATGGTTTAGGAAATGAGTCATTGAGAAAGAATTCGAGTATACTTAAAAAATATTTATCATAATTTTTAAAATTGTATAATCAAAATTCATTGGTTTTCATAATTTTCACCGTGAACTAATACCAAATCTGTCAGTAGCAGGTTTAATTTATTATTAATATAAGTTTATTAATAAAGCAGAATGGAGAAAGGTTCAATTTAGCGTTGTTTTAAAAATCATTCAGACTATTCTCAACTTCAATAGAAAATCGTGTGGTTGAAAGTTTTAAGATTTAAGTTTGTTGTAAGAGTTTTCCTTAAAATTAGAAATTTACGTACTCACTTTTAAACGCAAAAGCAGGTTACTTACAGACATGATTTTGAATTTACTTAAAATTTAATAACCTTTCATTTTTACATAGACTGAATTACATGTTGAATTATAAGCGATTGTCATTTAATGAAAACTTTTTAGCATTTTAACATCTGAAAATTCAGTTTAGAGCGTTTTACTGAAATTCAGTTCAAATTCTAAATGCTTTTTAACAGCATTTTGAGAAATATTGCTTTTAATGAGAATTGAAAATACCGTTTGATTTCATACTTTCGAAATAACACTATTTGTGACTCTCATGCAAGTTCAAACAAATATGGATTAAAGAATGTAACCAGTTTGGGTTTGAAAACAATCTTAAGGCTGTTCTCAAATTTAAAGAAGCTATTTTCTGGTACATTTCTGAATCCATTTTTCCTCGAAATCGCATTAAGTTAGATGGTATTCTAATTCAGAATTTAATCGAATCACTTTTTCATTTCATGGTAAACGCAAATGATTTTACAGAACATACAGTATAAGTTGGAGTTTTGAACCAGATTCTCGATATAGCAGTGAAAGAAAGAAGAAAAAATTGTTGTCACGTAACAAGAATCACTTATAACTCTACGTAATTTATTAATCTGAAAAGGGAAAACATTATTTAATTAAAAATCGCTTCAATATTTCCGTTAATTTCATTCCGTTTTAAGCATAAAAATAAATCAGACAATGAGTCATAACATTTTATGTTGTCCGCAGGGAATTTGTGAAGTACTTTAAGTGCAACTTAAGATAATATTTTTTTTTTACCCCCTTTTAGATGCATGTTTTTCCAATGAGAAAGCAATTCTCAATTTTGAAATCATAAGTAAATTTAATGTTCTTCATCTTCTTATAATTAACTTTTGTAAGCATGTGCATAAGAAAAACATGCGTGATTGTAAGAATTCAGTAAGATTGTAAGATTGTAATATTCAGTAAAAATCAAATTTCGTAAAAAAATACAGATTTAAATTTCAGTTAAAATACCGCCTATGATGAACATCTGAACTTAGAATGAAGCACGTGAATTTACAATAAATGAGAAATTAGTTTAAAATTGAAGAATATATTTGTTTCCATATATAACCATGCTATGTCAAATATTTCAAAAATATGTTTCTGAACAAAAAATAATATGCTTAAAAAAAAAAAAAAAGTCACATTGTTAGGTAACAAGTATTAATTCTTTAATTCTTCATAAAATTTTCTTTTCGCAACTAGTTTTAAATAAATCTCCAATGTTTGAATTTCTCGTGAAAAAATATGTATACGTGTTTTTTATAACCATACTTTTATTTATTTCCTTTTTTTTTTTTTTTTTTTTTTTTTTTAGTTTCTGCATTTTATGTTAACGGATATACATTTTTATACTGTGTTTTTCTGTGATTTAATAGTTATTTTTAACAAATATGTATATATATGTATATATTATTGCATAAAATGTTTGTGTGTTGAAGAAAAAACATTACTGATAGCCGAAATTATCGTTAAAGCACCCAATTTAACAAATTAACGCTAACAAAAAGGAGTATTTCTAGCAAAAGAAGGTGTCACTTCGTGCCCATAAATACAAGAGACGGGGGTGACAACGATATCCGGTCACTTTGACGCCGAGCGCACTTCATGCAGGGGAAGGAAAAGAAGGGTCGGCATCGGCGCACTAAGCCGGTCTCCAGAAAAGCAAAGGGAAGAAAGGAAGTCTTGAATATGTTAATAAATTATATCATGTTGAACGTAAAATATGTTTTTTAAATATATTGCTTACATTTGTTGCACTTTTATTTGAAAATTATGAAATTTTTATCAAATACATGTGTTTTTAGTTAAAAATTGGAATAAAACTATGAATGTATAAAATTTTTTAAAGCAATTTTAATTATCTTTTCAAAATTAGTCATTATTTAGTCAAATCTTACTAAATTATTTCGTTTATGCCAAACATTGTATAAAGAAACTATTTAATACATTTCACTTTACTTTACAATGACATATTAGTAAATCACTTACCTGTGTTTTGAAGCAAAAGAATGCAATTCCTATTAAATTTACTAACATATACCAAATTTTGTATGCAAAACATAATCTTTTATGTGTATTTTTCAATAAAAGAAGCTCTGACGGTTGTATTCGAAAAAATACTTTTCCACCTTCATTAGCTCGAAATTTTCTGATACAATTTCAGATGCATTTTTTAAAATAGCAGAATAAAACTCGCTGAGGGGATTTTTAAAGAGACGTGTAAGGTGCCGTGTAATGCCAGTTTGCGCTAAATTAATTAGAATTTCATTTATAAATAATTACCATCTCAGTATGATCTTTTTTTTTCGTTCCCAGATCTCCCGCTTCGGAAAATTCAGATCAAAAGGCCATCTTTGACTGAATTTTTTATAGTATTTTCTACATTTATCAAAAAAATGACAAAAAATGACAAAAAATGAAAACTTGAGTAGTTTCTAAATAAGACAATCTGCGAGTTTGGTGCGCGTGAGAGCAAAAGTGAATTCAAAAATAAGTCGGAAAATAAGCAGTTTGAATCTAAATACAGCCTTAAATTTACATATAAAAAAACTTACAAGTTATATTTTGCTTCATAGCATATGAGTAAATGAATAGAATCTTTTCATTAATTTTATTTTAATATCTTAAAAACTTTTGAAGAAATTTTGTTTCTCGTAAACATACACAAGGAAAAACACAAGTTTTGCAGAAACACAAATTAAAATTTTGATATAGCATTAAAAAAAAAAAAATATATATATATGCGTAAAGCTTACAATTTTAAAATAAACTATTTTTGTAGGTGTTTATATATTTTTATATACATTATACATTATATAAATGTGTATTGAAATGTATTTTTACCATTCTGAGGCTCATTTAACGGTCACTTCCAGTATCAGAATGTTTAATTCCGGTTTAGATTTAGGGCTATAACTTTGCTCCGAATTATCGCTGAACCAAAGCATTTTTGGAATTCTAAATGTTTGAACTTTAATTTAAAATAATAAAAAAGGACTAGTCGTTGGGGGCCACCGTAATATTTACCCATCACGTTTATACTGCAAATAAAACATCGAAATAAAAATCGTTTAATGACGTAACGTAATGTGTTAAATCAAAGTGAATGTGAAATTTACGGTAAGCCATTATTTTCTTTTAATTATACACTTTGGTTGGTTGGTTGATTTTTGTCGTCCGATTATCTACGCTAATGGGATATAGGACCAGGGGGAGTGCTCTCCGTGGGGGTCTTTCTAAGGGAACCTAACCCGTATTTACGCAAGGTTCGGAGAAAACCACGGAAAACTCCGAACGGTTAGGCCGACAGCCGCGATTGGGTTCGAACCCAGCACCTGTCGTCTACCAGTTGAGAGGTCCGAACCTCTCGGCCACTGGTGGGGCCTTTACACTTTGGCGATAGATAGTTTTTTAATAAACGAAATCAAATAATACCGATGTGCTTAAAAGAAGCATCCTTATAACTCCAAATATTTCAATTATATATTAACCAGTAATTTACTGCATTGGATTAAGTGCCTCATTTAATATTGAAATATATCTTTGAATTGAAATTTGAATGAAATACAGGGTCATGAAAAATCGAAGAGTGTGAAAAATAGGATAAAAATATCTCGATAGCTAATTATCCGATTGGCTTCAGTTTTTATGCAAAATTTGTGTTATTTTATTGCCTTTAACGTCCATTCCTTGAAATAAAAAATTTCGAAAATTTTTATGTATCTTTTATCAGAACGAATTTTTCAAGAGTCCGAAAAAAATAGTTCCGGATAATCGAGGTTATTGATATTCAATAGGCTTCGCGCCAGTCTTACATACTAAGTACATACAAAATTTCTCTATCTCAATTTGTTCGATAGATAGAGCGTTTACAGACAGACGGACGGACGCACGACATTTTTTTTTTCTAAATATATGTTTTTTGGAATCTCCTGGGTCTAAAATGTGTAAATCCGTCAAAAAGTTTTTTTTTTTTTTTTTTCCCATTTTCGAAACGATTGCAAGATTTACCATATACTACGTATGATGGGTAAGTAAAAATGAAAATTTTCACAAAAACATTGATTTGAGGATATGCACATGAGGACTTGCTGACCGTAGCTAAAAACATGTACAAATAATTTGGCTCAATTCTACACGTAACTTTATACAATTTTCAAGATCGGAGTGAATAATAAAATTTTATTTCCTATTGTATGCATAAGATTAATTTCATTTAACATTTTATTTTTATTTATTTATTTATTTATTTATTTTGTAATATTTTTTCTTTCAAGAGCTTCTTTAAAATATTTTATTTCTTGAGTAAATGATCATGGTATGCTTTTTTCTATCACTGTGTGTCACACGAAAGGAATACGTGTACTAATAAGATAATTTGCATAATTTTTGCATTTCGAGCACATAATTTCGCTGTAGAAAGGTTAATGGAAGAAAGCTTATTTCCGTTTTGTGTTTATAAAAAAAGGCTCAGCATAAAAATTGCAATAGATTCTTTATTTAGATTCCAGTTACACTAATCACGATTTAACGGAAAAGATATTTAAATCAGAGTAATGTAGTCTTAAAATCATTTATACGTGTACAAAGCTGCAGTCAAAGATTGTTTTAAATATTTCAATTAAATTTCTTTTTCTTTTTTCTAACCTATGTATTATTTACTTGTACACATCCTTATACATGCATAAAGATCTTATTTTAAACAATAGCATAAAAATGGGACATTATAACACATTGGACAGTGGAACTTACTTTAACTGGAGGACTGGAGGGGAGGAGGGATGTCGGGTTTATCGGTTACTCTACCGTATAGTGTACGGAGAACAGAGTTTGAAAAAAAAAAAAAAAAAAATAGATGTTACCGTTACGTTTTATGAAGAGGATTTTTTTTTTTTTTTTTCTGTATTCTTTTTGTTCTTCTTTCTAGCTTTTTACATTAGACTCTTATATGTGACTCAGAAAAAAAAAATACTGAATTCCACGTCTTTAAGGTTTAATGAATTATTATTTATTTTTTTCGGTATTTTCATAAAATAGAAACATTAATAACATATCCAAAAACAGAATAATTTATTTAAGATAACATTATAAAATCCAAAACAAACCCAAAAATACTGAATTTCATGTCTTTAAGGTTTAATGAATTATTATTTATTTTTTTCGGTATTTTCATAAAATAGAAACATTAATAACATATCCAAAAACAGAATAATTTTTTTTAAGATAACAATATAAAATCCAAAACAAATTTTCATGCTCTTTTCAGAGAGAAATGTATTCTAGATGTTTATTAGTAGAATTAAAAAATAGCCTAAGTGTTTCATTTTTACTTTATTTTTGAGAATTTTAATGTATCAGTTACCTGGTACATGTTTATTATTGAAGGTTGTATTAGCATTTAATGTTTAATTACTCTCATTTGACAGCTGAATAGATATTAATATAATAAGTATAATAAGGCTTATAATAAGTTTGAGATAAGATTTCATAAAAATAATAGACCACTTTATCTAAAACTTCTTCTTAAGAAAAATTAATTACATTTGAGCTCTAAGAAAGTTTATTGGAAAAAAATTGTTCACATTTTCAGTTTATATATATATATATATATATATTTTTATCAAACACTTTTAATGCTTTTTTTTTCAATAAAAAAAAAGTATTGGGAAACAACATAATATTTTGAAAATTAATTAAAATATTATTCATAAACTTAAAATAAGATATTCGTATGATTACTTCCATTTAAAAATGCAGTCAAAATGCGTACTGAAAATATTAGTCTTAAAAAATTTGAATTAATCCAATATCGAAAAAAAGAATAAGTCGATTAGATTGTGTATTTTATAAAAAATATAGTTCTCAAAAGTCCCAGAGATAGCTGCAGCCTTGCGATTAAAGCAGATGCAAACACTAAAATTAGTAAAAAAAAAAAAAAAAAAAAAAATCTTAAAGCTTTTATTTAAAAAGTTGTTGCAATGTTTAAATAACAGTAACTAAAGTTAATACTATCTAAAGTTAACGGTCTGTTAAAAAAATAAATAAATTTTATCTTTATTTGGATGCCAACTTTCCAAATTTCAGACTGTATAGTGCACAGTAAAACGTATTTTCGAGAAATGTATAATTTTATTAATTTATTTTTAATTATTATTTGTAAATACCTTAATAAAGAACTAATTACAAAAAATAAAATAAAATAATTAAAGAAGAAAAGAACCTTTAACACAAACCGCATTAAATCCGAATATTACATGAAAATAAATATTTAGAAACAAAGAAAAAAAATCAATTCTGTACTTTAAATATATATATGCATATTGTATCGAAAAATAGCCTTGAAATTGATTAACTTCTATATTGTTTTATGCAATGAAATGTGAATCCATTCAAAAATTCTCCTTTTAAATGTATGAAATGCTTTTGAAGTCAGTCATTTTACTATTTGTTAAAATATAAATATTTAATGTTTTCAATGCAAGTTCACCAACATCTGTGGCGTATAGTTGTATGAATGCAGTTCGAAGAAAAAACAGTGTCAAGTTTCAAGTTTGAGTGATTTACGTCGGTACTGCGAAGCTGCTCGCAGCAAGTCAGGTAAAAATAAATTCCTTGTTAAAATTTACGAAAATAGGTATGCTAAAAAGAAAAAAAAAAATCCAATTCTTATTTGCTAATGATGTCTTTGAAAACATCGGACTCAAAAGATAAAGGTGGAAAAACGGCCGAAAATTCTGACTGGTAATGTTAAAAGTATGATACGATTAAAAGAAAAACCTTATGTAGTGAAACAGATTGTTATTTTATAAAATTCAAATTTAAGCTTCATGCTTTTCAAAACAATCCATTTTTTTTTATTTTTTATTTTTTTATCTATATTTAGATCTGTATAAAAATTATAGATTCTATAACGTTACATAACACTAAATTATGCATGCGAAAACATATTTTATTGAAAAAAGTTAACTATGGCAATTTTAAGCTGTGAATAAAATACATTTCAAGAGATTAGCGAAACTAGCTAGTTACGTTTTTTAAGGGGCTAGTTCAATCAAATAAAGACCCGTTCGCTAATGATAGTTCTATGGAAGAAATTTATAAAGATATCTCGGCTGCATTTCAATATTTTTAAATATTTATTTATTTACTTATTTATTACATTCAATAGCTGAAATTGATCTAAATGTAGGTCGTTTGTTGCTTTTTGATTTTGTTGCAGGTATTTTTATGGGTGTGCTTTCGTTTTCCAAACCGGTTCAGAAAATGAAAGTGTCCTCGTTAAAAATATGTGTTAACAAAATCAAAAATTAATACACGGCCTGCACACAGATCACCAAGCTATCCATTGTAAAAAAGTAAAAAAGAGAAAAAAATTATCTCAAAATATTGAAATGCAACTGAGGTATCTTTCTCAAAATGCTTCAGTTAACGTGAAATTCGGATGTGTTATATTTTATCAGATAGCAGTACTATCTTTTAAATACTTTTTCATTTTTTCGTTGAAAATTTTTAGGAAGACTACAAATATTCAAAATATGTTACAAACTAAATAAATTGTAATTTTTCTTGCTTATTGTGCTAATTATTTAAAATATGTTTAATAATTAGCAACCAAAATAAACAATGATTTCCGCGATTCATGTGTAAATGATTAATAATATGCAATATGTGAGTAATTTTGAAAAAAAAAAAAAATCCACTCAGTAACAGGAATATTTCTGGCCGTTTCACAAATCAGTATTTACGTTTAAGCATTTCAGGCATATAAATTCAGATAGTTAAAAACTGAATATAATAGTTTTATATAACCATAATTTTTAATTAACTTGAATGGTATCTAATTACTGTTATCGCCTCATTACTGTATCTCAAAAGTATGTTAGAAATTGCATCTTCGACGTCATTTTTTGAAAGACTGATATTTGCGATCTTTGCTTTTTCTCAGAAAATGAAAAACGCTGTTCGATTTTTTTATATATACATAACAATACCTGCAAATTTTAAATCATATTTCAGAAATTTTTATTTTATTTATCAATTTAATAATTTCTTATGTTTACGAATTAAAATAATTGCGATTTGAGAACAACTTCAAAAGGTATGATATCCACGAAATGGAAGACTAAGATTTTACTATGTCATATTATCATCAAACTATGCTACATATTTACAAAATTCATAAGTTTTGAGAATACATTAAAATTTCGAAATCTGGTAGTTTTCAAATCTTTAAAAAAAAAAAAAAAAAAAAAAAAAAAAAAAAAAAAAAAAAAAAGTTAAATTTTTATGTAAAATGTTTATAAAAATATTAAAAACCATACTTAAAAAAAAAAAAAATTAAAGTATTTCTGTATTCACTTATTTGTTTCTGTGTATGCGTGTATAGGACACTACATTTCTTTTTTCGATTTAAGAGTGCTCTGAAAATGCACCCCCCCCCCCCCTGGCTTCATTCTCTTTGATAAATTTACAGATTAAATTTTAAGCGTAAAAACATAATCCTGACAGGTACATTCATTGAAACAATTTGGAAGGAACAGTTTTTTTTTTTTTTTTTTTTTTCATTTTCCACTGATAGATTACACCTTGAATTATGATTAATTGTTTTCTCATGACATCTGTTACACACGTCTTCCACTTACGGAAATATAGTTGAAAATGCATGGTAAAGTTTTCTAAAAGTTCCTTTGCCCTTTTTCGAAATAATCGAGAAAAAAAAAAAAAAAAAAAAAAAAAAAAAAACACTACAGTTTCTGTGTAACAAACTAAAATCGATGTGAAAATTTCGGATTGAAAGTTAGTTCGAAAGGAGAGGAGGGGGAAGGGGGGGGGGGTGAGGAGCGAATTTTCGGTTTTTTATTAAAGCGTATCTATACCAGTATTAGTTTGAGCATTTCAAAGGTCTTAAAGGTAATGTTATTCATAATTAAATAAAAATTATTACCTTTAATATTAATCTAATAATAAATTTTTAAAATAAACTTTGTTAATTAATGCTTCATGAACCAATCTAGTTCATACTCATATAAACAAGGGAAGTGGTTTTAACGCATATGTTCCATTTCAAAAATCGCTGTCGGTTCGGTCTTCAACCACAGGTAGATTTCGAAATTAAGTATTAATTAAAAAAAAAAAAAAAAAAAAAAAAAAAAAAAAAAAAAAAACAGAAAAAGAAAAGATTAGAGGTAAACTCAGTTTAACAATTTCATTTGTCCGCTTTTGAAGAGTTTTTAATTTCATTTTTCAGCACACAAAATCTCAAAATTTTATAACACTGCTTCAGATCAATTATCATTCTACTAATTAGATTTTGATTTACAAACAGTTACTTTCTGAATCATATTTTTCTTTTCCAGCACGGCTGTTTAGTTCAAATTCTCAACTTTGACAGCATTTTTTTAAAAATACATTCTACCTTTATCAAAAAATCGACAAACATTCTGCATTATATAGTTTATAAATTAAAAAAAAAAAAAAAAGCTGTCAACTGCATGCATTTCAGAGCCAAATAAAAAAAATAAAAAATAGAAAATTAAAATAGAGTCAGAAAATGAGCAGTTTGAATTTGCGTGCA
Organism: Maratus speculifer; assembly: GCA_964019185.1. Classification (NCBI taxonomy): domain Eukaryota; kingdom Metazoa; phylum Arthropoda; class Arachnida; order Araneae; family Salticidae; genus Maratus; species Maratus speculifer. The sequence continues at coordinate 148,984,402 of OZ025303.1, forward strand.
TGCTTAATTCCTCCTGCACTATCACGTCAGGAAATTTGGTTCAAAATGCCTGCTTTTGACAGCATTTTTCGAAACATATTTTGTTTTTATAAATAACTCCATCAATAAGGCACATTATATCATTTTTAAATATTACAACTTTCCAATTGGATGCGTTTAAGAGCAAAAATTAATTTAAAAATAAGTCAGAAAATAAGCAATTTGGATTTGAATACACCCTCAATTTTTCAAGCCCTATTGCCTCAAAATGCCCACTTTGACAGCATATTTTGAAAAAATTCTATCTTTATGAAAAATCTACTGATATGGCACATTATATAGTCTCTAAATAAGAGAAACTACGAATTGTATCCATTTGAGAGCAAAAATGAATTTGAAAAATGAGTCAGAAGATACGAAAATTTTTTGTTGAATACACCCTCAATTTTCGCTTCGGGAAATGCGGTTCAAAATACCCAATTTGACCATATTTTTTTAAACATATTCTATTTTTTTCAAAACATTGACCGATACGGCACACTATGCAGTTTCTAAATAACAGAACTTATCCTTTCAAAGACATTAGTTTCCATGTTCCAGGGTGTACGAATTCTGTTTTCATAGATAATTTATCGTTTTCAAACGGTCAAAAAAGCTTCCCTCCTCCTTCCTCCCACTTTGGATAAAATGTTGATTGTTTGTTCTTAACTTAATAGAGAGACCGGATATTTATATATTTACTATTACATTAACGTTATTAGTACATACACTATTTACGCAAAACTATGATTGTTAGTCCCTTTCTTTTTTGTTTGTGTTTATGACGACCTATTATCTACTCTGGGGATATGGGCTCTAAAGGTGGAGAGTGCCCTCCAAAAAGGTCTTTCTAAAGGAATCCAACCCGTATTTACGCAAGGAAATTCAAGGTTCGAAGAAAACAACGGAAAACCCCCAACTGTTAGACCGACGGCAGTGATTGGGCTCAAACCTGGCATCTGCCGTCTACCAGTTTGGATGGCAGAACCTCTCGGCGACAGGCGGAGATTTCAGTTTCTTGCAAAAGTTAGTCTTTAAGGTAACATCCCAAATTTTTATAACAATGTTAAAGTTTGCCCCCACCCCCCCTTTTTTTAAGATATTTTTTCAATGAACAAATGTAATAATTAAAATCAAAAAAGAGAAAAATCAATTTTATTTCATTTTAAATTGCGACACGTATCATAATAATTGTCAAGATGTAGAATTTTTTTTTTCGATATATAATTGAAATTTTTATTTCAGTTAGAAGATTAGACACTGTCGAGCTTTCATTTCTCTTTTTATTTGCTTTATTTGTTTCAATAAAAAATAATGAACGAAATAGTATAAAAATTTAACTTCTTGCTCATTTTTTAATTTAATCTCGTTATAACCAGATATTTGAAAATTATTCAAGCAATTTTAGCAATTCTTGGAAATACTGTATCAGTTTTATAGCCATCTTCGAATATTTTAGAAATATTTCTGAAATTTAACGATTCAATGAAAATATCACCTTTTTTTTACTTGTGTAAAAGAGTTGTAAAAATAAAAGTAGTTTATCTGTGTAAGGAAGAAAATTTTTCAGTGATGTACAGTAAGCCTGTATGACATTACTAATAAAAATTAAAAATACTAAAATAACCAAATTCAGGACCATGGCAATTTTTCAGTACCATCAAACTCACGGACAAATTGGGGACGAAAGGTTTTTTCAGAATTTTGATATGGCATGACACACGTCACCTGAAACTTAGGGATTTTCTACTAATATGAAAGATTTTGTTTATTTAGCCGAATTTCGCTTTCACAAATGATTAAACAGGTTTATACGGATTCACATTGTTTCAATAATTGTAGGTTAGGAAATAACTAACCCAAGTTAACAGGATTCAGATTATTACTTTCGTATATTAAAACTAGTTATTATGTTTCAGAATTACTCAAAATGCCTTTTTAATACATAATTATTGTTTTTAAACTATAGTGAATTTTCAGATTAGTTGTACGAGTTGAAAAAGAATACTTAATATTTAAAGAATGAAAAGTTGAAGAAGAATGCTTAACATTCAGTTTTTTTATGTCTAACTATTGTCAATCAACTTTTTTTATTGATATTTTTTCTACTTTATCGATAAATTGAATTATTTCATTTAATGTTTAAAAACATGCAAATCTTATATTTTATCATACCATATCACTCTTAGCACACAAGATTTTGAAGTGTGCAAAGTGTGAATTTATAATTATGCATGATTAACTATTATCGTAGAACTCTTGGAAACAAAATGTATTTAGGGAAAGCTCTCACCCTTAACCTTCTGTTTTGATACTATTTTAAAATATCAGATCTATTATCAAAGTATAATCATTGGAGGAAAATCAGTTTTAAAATTATATATAAGATTTATCAGATTCACAATGAGGTAATCAGTAAGCACTATGGTTATTCCGCGCGAAATTTATTTGTTATATTTTGGTTTATAAAATTTTTAATTTTATCACCTTTTTCTTAAAGTTTTTATTTATTTTATTTTTATAGGGATATTATTTGAAGTTGCCGTTACTGAAAATAAAAGGTTATGCTTATAGTTCATTGGACATAAAAATTACTGATAGAAGCATGATTATTTATCGAAATAGTAAAATTAATTTAACATATTGTGGCAAAATTCAAAGCTATTGAAGATGTATTCGAAAAAATAATTTTCCACGAGAAAGTTCGAAATTTTTTGATACATTTTCATTCTCATTTTTAAAGGTAAACACATGAAACGGCTGAGGTGATTTTTGAGGAGATGTATAAAGTGTCGTGTTATATCATTTTTCGCTCAATTCATTAGAATTTGATTTATAAACAAATATTTTCTCAATATGACCCTTTTTTTCATTCCCAAATCTCCCGCTTCGGAAAATTCGGTTCAAAACGCAGTTTTTGGCAGCTTTCTTTTGCAATATTTTTTGCGTTTATCAAAAAATCGTCAAGCATGGCACATTGTGTAGTTTGAAATTAAAAGAATTGGCTAGTTTGATATATTTGAGAGAAAAAATGAATTTAAAAATAAATCAGAAAATAAGCAGGGAGCAAAAATAAAAAAAGTTCTATGAAAAAACAGAACATGAATTTCCACAAATTGCTGATTATGTAAATCATCTTTAAGAGGTTGTAAAAAGCGCACCACAATGAAATCCAAATATAATATATCAAACACGAAAAGTATCTTTGTGCTAAAATTAATGCATATACATTTTTCTTTCACTGGGAAACGTAAAATAATTCTTAGATATAACAGTCTGTGGACGGTAATTGTTGTTTTAAATAATTTATCTTATAGTTTATTTTCTCTTTTTGCAATAATAATGTAAAAAACAGGCTATCTGGGAACGATACTCGACTTTTAAGAGAATTTTCTGAAGATGAAATTTTCGAATAGTGCATGTAAATCATTACCCCATCCCAAATAATAACAAAAAAAAAAAAAAAAAAAAAAAAAAAAAAAATTAATGGTTAAAGGTAGCATGTAATCAAAATCGATTTACTAATTTACATTTAAACATGTTTCTACATAATATTACTTTTATAAAATATATAAAGTACTCAAACTTCCAAAATATTTTGTTTAAAATATTTGGAGAATATTTATTTTTAAATAAATTATAATTGAAAAGGGTATTTATCACAAACCAAATTTTTAACAAGCAATTAAAAAAAATAATAATCGATTTCAGTTAACCATTATATACAATATAGTAATATATTATAGCGTTTAAGACATAAATATAATGTATGCCGATTCGGTGCTTTTTCACGAAATAATATATCACAGTGCATTCAAGGTTTTGACGTATCCATGCAAAATTTATGAAAAAATATAATGACTATCCTTGGTGGTAAAAGTTATACATTCAACATTAAAACAAATATTCATATTTCTGCCTATTTAGAACATTTTGAGGAAACTGTAAATCCTAATGTGTTCAAATATTTTAAGTGGCACTGAAAAATCTATGTATGATACAATAACTATATTTAATGTATAAAGTATCTTGCGTATCTTAAGCTATACAAATTTCTAATATAATTTAATCCTAATTTTCTAATATCCCGCGGTCTAACACAATGATTTTAGCATATAAAATAACATTCCCTACCCTTAAAACATATCCAAATTTCTGAGCGATTTGAAATGTTTTAAAGAAATAATAAAAAAAAATACCATGTTCGAACTTGATACATGTGGTGTACTTGTAAAAAACTTATGTAAGACTCGATGACAATGTTTAGTATACAAAACCTATCTAGCTTAACAACGTTTAAAATTTCCTGGGGATATACCTATTTTTAAGACAGTTAGGGAGTCCCAAAAAAGCAAATAGACAGAAAAAATTCCCGCTATTAGATTAAACATTTTGTTACAACAAACCACCATAATCTATTATTATTGTATTGTTGTTGTTGTTGTTGTTGTATGTGTATCTGGTCGTCTTTTTAGAGATAATATAGTTTATTCTGATCTCAAAAAATTCAATTTTTGAACACTACGATATCTGTACTGTATACATGTTTCAAAGAATTTTGTCTGTAATCACTAATGAATTGCAGTGTCGGAAATCCTTTCAGGATTTTCATCCAGTGGGTGGGGAGAAGGGACCGCGCTTCCAAATTTCTCTTTCAAAAGGCAGTCAAACAAGTTGATCAAAGGAGTCTGTGGGGAGTCCACAGGCATTTCGGTTGCTTTTGGTGAAAAAAAAAAAGAAAAAAAAAAAGGGTGTAATGACCAAAGTCTGTGGGTCAATTTTAGTGCAGGAAAGAATATATTGCTTCACATAAGACTTCGGTTAAATTATTTTTCTCTAAAATTATTTATGTTAAAGAAAATACGATCTTTAAGTTTTTTTAATATGTGTTACTATTAAAATATATGCACAATTAAGGAGGGGGGGGGGGGGTCTGGAAAGTAGTATTTAATTATGTATTGTAAACATTCTAATTTTTTTCAAATTAAAAACTTAAATTTCTCTTTTTGATTTTTAAAGTTATTTTTACGTGTGATTAGTTTCTTAACAGTGAATTTTTTATTAAAGTTCAGTTTGGTTAACGAATAGTTTAAACTTCCCAGTGGTTGAGAAACAATATTTCGGAGCACTTGTTTACTTTGCTACCTGCTGCCCAAATTTCATTAAAGCCGGTGATACCACTGTCAAAAGTCTCCTTGTTAGAAAAAAAAAACCCGAAGTTTAAATATAACTTGTGGAAGAGTAAAAATTGCTATTTCTTTATTACTCTTTTCAATAATATTTAAATTTAATTTTTTGGATGATGTTACCCGAATTTCATACTTTTATTTTTACTAATAAAGGAAAAAACCATTAAATTTTTATAGTATATATCTATATGTATAAAATAACTTGTCTGATTAACTGAGTCACTCACTCCATAAAAGCCAGCCAAAACTAATCCACATACATATACGAGTATCAAGTGTTATAAAATTATTCCTTATATGCCGGAAATTGATTTAAGAAGTGATATTTTTCAAATTTGCCCTCCAAGGGGATAATTTAGGACATGTCTCCCCATATGTTAAGGATAAAAAAAACTATTTTTTTATTATTTTTTTTAATTAATTAATTTATTTATTTATTTATTTTTGCTTTAATATATTACAAAAAATATTTAAAACCGAATTATGGAGCTTTTAAATTTTAGCTATCAGGGTGAGCAGGGCGCGGGAACGGGGTATAACGTGTTTTTAACAATCACTTTTTTTTGTTTCAGAATTTTTCTAAAAATAAATAAATAAATAAATAAAAATAAATAAATAAAAATAAATAAATAAATAAAATAAAATAAAAATAAAAATAAGCTTTCTTGTTTCAGAAAATTACAACTCCAATACCAAAAAAACAATTTTTGGACTTTAAAAATTTCGCACCTGAGAGGGTCGGCAGTGATCAGGTGCAAAATATCTTATTTTCAGCTATAGTTTCTCATTTCAAAGAAAAAAAGATATACATATGATCCTCCATTTAAAGTAATATAGATATAAATACCGAAAAATGACTTTATGAAAATTTCAAAATTTGGCTTCTTAAGCAGAAGGAGGGAGGTAATAATTTTTTACATTTTTCTTTATATTTCATTTAAAAAATTATATTTATAAATTTCTTGGTTTAAAATATCGCAAGAAAAAAATATCTAAAAATCAATTGCTAGAATTTTTAACATTCATCTCCCCCCCCCCCCCCCCAAGCGTAGCATTTAGAAGAAACATGATTTTCCCGCACCTTTTCATATTTTAAAGAAAAATAGAGGTTGTAAGAAACTTGCCTTGAAGTATTACAAAGACATATCTAAAAACCATTTTCTAGAACATATAAATTTTATCCCTCTAAGGAGTGAAATTAGAGAAAAACAAAATTTCCAAGCATTGTTTTGTCTTTCAAAGAAAAATAGATATTCATAAGATTTTTTCTTTAAAGAAATACGGATACAAAAACCAGAATTATTTCGTCCTATTTCGATAATTTCTGAAAATTTAAAAATTCGCCTATCTTCCTTACAATGGGAAAAGGGTGCATTATTATCATTCCCATTTTTTCTTCATATTTCAATTTCTAAAAAAGTATTCATAAGATTCTTGATTTACAATATCGCAAAGCGGAATACCTAAAAATAAATTCCTGGAATTTCCAAAATTCCTTACCAAAAGATTTGAGACAAAAAGATGATTTTCAAATTAACACAAATATCTAAAAACCAATTTCTGGAATTTTAAAATTTAATTTCCGCTAAAGCAGGTGCTGAGGAGAAAAAGCTATCTTCATGCATTGTTTCGTAATTTCAAACAACAGATCGAAAACTTGGCTTCTTGCTTTAAATTATTATGGAAGGAAATACCAAAAACCTAATTTCTGTAAATTTCAAAATTCTCCTCCTAAGGAGTAAGCGGGGCAATACCGCTTTTTATATTTTTCTTTATATTTCAATCAAGAAATGATATTAAAAAAAAATCTTGGCTTAAAATATCGCAAGGAGGAATACCTAAAAATTTTTTCTTAGAATTTAGAATTATCTCTTTCCAAGGAAGAGAGTGGCAAGGTTTTCTCATATCTTTTTGTATTATAAAGAAAATAGAGAATCATAAGACTCTTAAATCACCTTAAATTATTACTAACATAATAAAAGGTAATTCTACATTAATGTAAATAAATTTTAGACTTTGTTTCTTTTGCGAGAAAAATTAACACAATTTATAAATAATTTGAGTTTTATTACATCTTTGTTAACATTTAAGAACATTGGTAAGTAATTTTTCTTGGGAGGTTCTATTTATTTATTATTGAAGCGGTTGTACCTTTGAAAAGTAGTACATTCTTTCAAAAACACCAGTTTTCACTTTTCAAGATATTGCCAGATAAACAGTTCGGAACTTTACTTCTCTTTGAATGAAAAAGTTGTTTTAACAAAGAAATAATCCTAAATTGTTTCTTTCGTAATACAGAACCAAGATCTTTAGATATTTATTATTACATATAACTATTTATGTGAAACTAAGATCGTTAGTTGATTGCCTTCAATTAACTTCATATGATATATGATACTAACATCTTTTATAATATTATTTTGAAATCAGAATAATAACCCGTTTTTAAAAATAGTTTCAAGAAAAATATCTGCCGATTTTAATCTTGATTTTCACATGTTGAAAGTAAAATAGGGATTACGATGAGAAGTAGAATGAGTTCATTAGCAAATATGTGAAATAGCATACGTTACAAGACGCATATGTTGCTATTGTATCTAATTTTATTCAGTATATTATGCATACTGATTTAACACTTTTAGGAAATAGTTTTATAGTTGCCAGCTTTTTTTCTAACCACTATTTTTAAAAAGAGCTTTTCCTCTTATATGTCACGCAATCGCACCCGTCGGCCTAACCATATGGAGTTTTCCATTATTTTCATCGAACCTTGGGTGACCTTGCATAAATGCAGGTTAAGATACCTTAGAAAGAATCCTATGGAAAGTACACGTCCTCGGACCTATATCCCTAGTGCAGAAAATCGGCCGTCATATATATTACATCTTATCTGTCATAAAATATCGAAGATTAAATAAAATGAAGATTGCAATAAAAATATGGTAACATAAAACACAAAAGTTGGCATTTTATCACTATCATATCTAATTTATCAAGGTATTTTTCTGTATTAAAGTTATAATGCATATAAACTTAAAACATTCAACATTTAAATTATCATTTATTAATTTGCAAATAACCAATTATAGGAATGGGTTAAAAATTTATTAATGACCCTGTTACAGACAAAGCAATAGATTCATCTCTAAATCTTTCAATGTAAACTGTAAAAAAAAAAAAAAAAAAAAAAAAAAAATTGTACAGTTACTAAAATTTTTCTAATACAGTCGGCCCCGTTTAAACGAATATTGATGGTTCCAGAAAAAATATTCGATTAAGCGGGGTATTTGATTAAACGGGGAACACAGGAATGTAATATTTAATGCACAATAAGAAGGTAAAACAACCATCCTACAGCATAACTAATTAATGGCATAATAAAATTGTTAATATAATAACGTAAATTAGTAAAATAAATACAAATACTAATATAAAGTAAGTATGTAATAATTTAATATTAGTTCATATAACTGTATGATTTACATTATACTTAATGTAGTTCATTGGAATTAGGTTAAAACTTTGCTACTTGTAATTTACGTTATTTACACAGGTTTAAAAACATCATTTAAAGTGGTTTGTTTTCGTGGAATTAACGCGTTTACTGGAATTACGCACAAAAAATGTGGAAACGTTTATGTGCGTTAGCACACGCTTTCTGCATAATCATAGCGCCCTTTATTAACGAAAATTTCGTTTTTTTCGCTAAACCCATTCCCGCGTATACTGACCATTGTTATGAACACTGGAATTATGTTTCTTCTTTCAATACCAATTTTCATTTTATCTCTCTTCTTTTTGGATTTTTTTTTTTTATTGCGTTTTATATTGGAGCTTGCGTGTGCGACCTGGACTTCTGTTTTCTTATTTAACGCTTCAAAAACTGTAGTTTTTCAGAAAGGTTTAAAGCTTACCATTTAAAATTCATAGCAACGCCTTTTTCCTAACAAAAACGCGACTAAATTTACAAGACGTAAAAATAATCCACATTGCCCAACTTATTTTACTCATTCGCAGAAAGGGATGGGAGACCATTTGACCTGTCCATTACACACCTGCCGTCCGAAATCATTGCAGAAAGAACTGATAATTTATCTTCAGTGTAAATGAGAGAAATTGACAAAAGTTGAAGAAAAATTCAAGTTGAAACGTGTTTTTCGCGCCTGTTTTCAAACATGGGTCACCCAGATAGTATTCGAATAAGCGGGGAGGTTCGCGAAATTTATTCGGTTTAAGCGGGGAAAAATAACATAGATCCAATGACGATAAATTCGGTTCTGGAGAGTTCTATTCGAATAAGCGGGGTATTCGATTATCCGTTACCCGTTTAAGTGGGGAGGACTGTAAATTTGTATTCCAAGATTTTTTCATAGCTATATAATAAAGGCCAAACGTATCTGTGCGTAACGCATACGTCATTTTGCGAATGCCAACACTTTCCTTTGCAATTTCAGTTTTGTAATTTTCTCTCCTGCAAATATGATACTTCTAAACATGACATATTTTAAATTTTTACACCGTCGTATAGAGAAAAAAATATGCTTTTAAATGCAATTTGTTTCAAAGCTGTATTTCAATTTATTTTTGAGATATTAATTTTTTTTATATAGTTTTTAGTACCAATTTTGTAACAGTGGCAACAGTTCATTTTCTCCTAAAATTGAAAGAAAAAATGAATAAATACAAACAGGGCCTGTTTACTGAATAGGCCCGTGAAGCCCATGCTTACCCACTGAAAAACAAAAGGGCCCCCAAACACTTTTCATAGCTAATTTTAGAAGAAAAAAAAAACAATCCGAATAAAAAAAAAATTCTTACAAAACTGTTTTTTTTTTTTTTTTTTTTTTACTTTACTATGCAGTAATTAGTAAATCATAAACCATATTTTGAAATTCAAATATTCTCAACTGTAGTTCCACATTGGTAAATGACAAAATTAATTGCTTATGTATAATTTTCTATGAAATAAAATAGTCTTTGATATGGATACAGGTAGTTATTTTAACTTAATATGAATAGTGTTATATTTAGTCGAAGTTTTTATTATAAAATTTAAATTATCGAGCATACAAAAAAAGGATTTAATTTTATTAAAATTGGTTGAGTAATAGGACCTGTGTGACATCAGGCTTCCCTTACTTCTAAGTCTTAAGCGGGCCCTGAATACAAATTAAAATGCGAATACTGTGTGAAATAATATCGTCTGTGATCGTGTAAATTTGGAATATATATCTTTTTTTTTTTCATTCGCATTTATATCAAACATAACAGCCTCAATCGATAACTTCATCACAATAACTTATGTTTATTATAATTTACTGATTACCTTTAATATAAAATTTAATTTTAATAATTTGGACAACATGGTTTTATTGAAATAATATTTTGTTAGTTTTAGCTTAAAATAATATTTGTTTGAAAGTTAGACGGATCAATATAAGATGCATTTTTTTAATATAACTAATTTTATTGATTTATTATAAATGAATGAAACAGCTCCTTCTGAAACATCATTTTATTTCGTCGAATTTCGACGGGTTCCACCTCGTAACGATAACAGCAAAACTTCATGTTCAAAAATCTTAGTAACTGTGCATTTTTTTTTCTTTTACAGAGTACTTCTAGAATTTTTTGAGGTTTTTTTCTGTTTCTTATTTTTTGGTAAATAATTTATTATGAAGAACTTGGATTAGCACTGTACTGTTTCGCAATTTTCATTTCTTTAATCACGCCATTTTAATTATTTTATTTGTTTGTTTTTTGGCGTGTGGGGGAAAGGGGTATTTCCATGCACCCCCCCCCTTTTTTATTTTATTCAATTCCGAAATTTGGAGTTGTTTTCCATGTCAAAGTACTAATACCACTAAGGAAAAAAAGCATGCGTGTTTATTATTTCTATTATTTCTCTTTTATTGACCTGGAGACTAATGAATAGTTGCATTTTTTATAAATCCTTGAACTTGAAACATCTGAAATTTTGGCTGAAATTGCTGTTCATTATGCTGATTTTTTCCAAGCCAGGAATTTAATAAAAACTACATTGTAGAAATATAGAACAATGAAGATCATTCCAGCTCCATGGGTTTTTGCGATAAAGTTTATTGAATCTATAGATGTTAAGTAAACATACATGACCATTGAAAAATCAAAAAATATCATAGCATTTGCTATTCATAAAAAGAGAAGAAAAATGTGGGAAATAATTATTAAACCCTTACCATTTCTGTTATATTACCCATAATTGCCACAAAAAGTACCTTCAAAAGGCTCTGCAGAAAAGAAAAAAAAATACGATTTTGTTTTCTTTTATTATCTACTAGCAGCCTTCGCCCGCTACGCTGGTCGGTTTATCTAAAGAAATCTTGAAGAAGTAGTTAGATAAGGTTCAGACATACATTAAAAAAAAAAAAAAGCAAGTCGATCATTCAAAAAACGTTGGGAAATATCAAATATTTACTGTAATTTTTTAAGAAAAACAAAGTTTCAAAAAAAAAAAAATTAAATCGAAAAAAAAATTACACTGACATATTAATGCAAGGAAATTTTCCCAGAGAGAAAATTCGCCTTGAATACAATATTTCAAATTCTTTTAATTGCTTATAGGCGTTAATGCCAACATAGTGAAAAAAAATTCCATGCTGGGAATCGAACCCGGGCCATCAGTATGGCGCACTGACGTTCTACCGACTAAACCACATGGAACGACAGCCAGCTTGAAACTTTCTCATACTTAAGTAGACAGGCGAAAACATAACGATAGCGCGTTTTAAAATCGCACAGTGACATCTATTGGATTTTATATGTACTAAAAAACGTTATGTACTAAAAAACGTGAGCAGCGCACCTAATAGTTTCTTTTGTTTCTTTTTGTTACTTTTTTGTCTGTTGTCCGATTTTGATGAAACAAAGCCTATACACTGCCCGGGAGTGTGCATTCTTCATTAGTGAAAACCGCATAAAAATCCATTCAGTAGTTACGAAGATAACCTCGAACAAACAGACAGACAGACAGACAGACAAAAAATTCAAAAAAAAATTTTTTGTGTTTCATTGGTTTTCTTTTATCGCCCTGACTCCATTTTTGTCAATTATCTTCAATGTACAGACACACCGGGTCCTACTGTTTTATTATATGTATAGATAGCGGCCTTCGCCCGCTACGCTGGTCGGTTTATCTAAAGAAATCTTGAAGAAGTAGTTAGATAAGGTTCAGACATACATTAAAAAAAAAAAAAGCAAGTCGATCATTCAAAAAACGTTGGGAAATATCAAATATTTACTGTAATTTTTTAAGAAAAACAAAGTTTCGAAAAAAAAAATTAAATCGAAAAAAAAATTACACTGACATATTAATGCAAGGAAAGAGCCCAGAGAGAAAATTCGCCTTGAATACAATATTTCAAATTCTTTTAATTGCTTATAGGCGTTAATGCCAACATAGTGAAAAAAAATTCCATGCTGGGAATCGAACCCGGGCCATTAGTATGGCGCACTGACGTTCTACCGACTAAACCACATGGAACGACAGGCAGCTTGAAACTTTCTCATACTTAAGTAGACTGGCGAAAACATAACGATAGCGCGTTTTAAAATCGCACAGTGACATCTATTGGATTTTATATGTACTAAAAAACGTTATGTACTAAAAAACGTGAGCAGCGCACCTAATAGTTTCTTTTGTTTCTTTTTGTTACTTTTTTGTCTGTTGTCCGATTTTGATGAAACAAAGCCTATACACTGCCCGGGAGTGTGCATTCTTCATTAGTGAAAACCGCATAAAAATCCATTCAGTAGTTACGAAGATAACCTCGAACAAACAGACAGACAGACAGACAAAAAATTCAAAAAAATTTTTTTTGTGTTTCATTGGTTTTCTTTTATCACCCTGACTCCATTTTTGTCAATTATCTTCAATGTACAGACACACCGGGTCCTACTGTTTTATTATATGTATAGATAGCGGCCTTCGCCCGCTACGCTGGTCGGTTTATCTAAAGAAATCTTGAAGAAGTAGTTAGATAAGGTTCAGACATACATTAAAAAAAAAAAAAGCAAGTCGATCATTCAAAAAACGTTGGGAAATATCAAATATTTACTGTAATTTTTTAAGAAAAACAAAGTTTCGAAAAAAAAAATTAAATCGAAAAAAAAATTACACTGACATATTAATGCAAGGAAAGAGCCCAGAGAGAAAATTCGCCTTGAATACAATATTTCAAATTCTTTTAATTGCTTATAGGCGTTAATGCCAACATAGTGAAAAAAAATTCCATGCTGGGAATCGAACCCGGGCCATCAGTATGGCACACTGACGTTCTACCGACTAAACCACATGGAATGACAGCCAGCTTGAAACTTTCTCATACTTAAGTAGACTGGCGAAAACATAACGATAGCGCGTTTTAAAATCGCACAGTGACATCTATTGGATTTTATATGTACTAAAAAACGTTATGTACTAAAAAACGTGAGCAGCGCACCTAATAGTTTCTTTTGTTTCTTTTTGTTACTTTTTTGTCTGTTGTCCGATTTTGATGAAACAAAGCCTATACACTGCCCGGGAGTGTGCATTCTTCATTAGTGAAAACCGCATAAAAATCCATTCAGTAGTTACGAAGATAACCTTGAACAAACAGACAGACAGACAGACAAAAAATTCAAAAAAATTTTTTTTGTGTTTCATTGGTTTTCTTTTATCGCCCTGACTCCATTTTTGTCAATTATCTTCAATGTACAGACACACCGGGTCCTACTGTTTTATTATATGTATAGATGGCACGACACAGAGAGAAGATCATACCAAATACAGACTAATGCTTGTATGCAAAATATGAAAATAATACTAATGTTGTATTAATATAATGTTAAAACTTGATTTATAACATAACTAATCTATCTTAAATAAAACCTAATTTTTTCAAAACAAAAACTTTTCCGTTGCGAATATTAAATAGTGGCATTATTTAACAATGCATCTGCTGCATTATACAAAAATGTTAGCTGATTTTCAACTAAATGCATTTTTAAATCATGAAACATATTCAGCTTGATTTTGAAAAATTATATTTGACACATTAAAATAATTTTATATTGATTTAAAACAGCATTACTTAATCTTTAATTAAATCTGTTCAAAATTTTCAACTAAAATCTTCGACAAAGAGTTAATGAAATAGCAAATTTGCTCATTTCTTTTCTTGCGTATCATTTAAGTTATATTCATTTAAAAAAAAAAAAAAAAAAAAAAAAAAAAAAAAAAAAAAAAAAAAACTTTATTTTTTGGCAGAGCGGTTTGACGCTTTCTAAATTTTAATTAAAATAAATAAATAAATATGTAATATTTAGAATAATACTTATACTTTAATAACATATGTGACCACAACTGTTAGTAGAAATGTAAAATCAGGAAAGTTGTAATGACAACATAACTTTTCTACTTGAAAAGCTTGATTTATTTGAAACAATTACACGAATTGTTTTAGTAATCATGTCTGCGTACAAAGAAATGATCGAAATACTACTTTGTCTATATTTTCTTGAATAAATTTAGAAAAAGAAAGAGCTGTAATTTATAGTTGTAAAGTTATCAAGAGCCTTAGATCTTTTTTTTTTCTTTTAATTGTGATATTTTTTAAAAATTATGTTCAGCTTGACATAAAACCCTCATTCCTCGAAAACAACGCGAAACGAAATAAAACCACCGTCATGCATCCTACATTTTCTTAAACTATATCCACTCCACACTATTCAGAAAACTCTTCTATTATAGAAACCTTGTATTATAGGAAAGAGTTCTAGTTTTAGTGTCACGGCAGGAAAAATCGACATTTCAAGGAAAAATACTTTCTTTTCATTTTCCCTTCGTTGTCATGGTATTAGAGGACGCTAGTCCCTCGTCCCGTTTTTTTTCCACGGCATTTCCGCAAAACAAATTTATCCATGCAAGAGTATGAGTTACAGCGTTATTCGATCAACTGGATCTCTCAAACGGTATGGAAAAAAGAAGTGCGGTCAATCGGTCACTTGGCTGTTACCATAGTTACTAACCTAAGATAGGGGTCGAGGAGTGGGCAACAAAGGGGGAACATTCGTCCTTGAAAAGACAAATTTTCTTGCCGTGGAATAGACAAATTTTACTCTTATCTTGAAATTGGAGAACGGAGACATGCTGTTGTCCATTATCTTCCGGAACGGGTTTCCGGACCTGCAAATCATTAATAATACCCTCTTACAAAAAGAAAAAAAATATATAAATACTTGCATACTTGAAAATTATCACAGCTTTTACCGAAAGAATCCTTTATAGTTTGAGATTTCAAAAGCAGTCTTGTTTTACTTCAAAGAAATACAATAATATTTGAAACGGAGCTCATAGAATCAATGATTTAACTAATAATTCCAATTTCGTGTTTTTCTTCTACGATCTTTTTTTTTTCTTTCTTTAATGACATTTTAATTTCCTTATAATTATCTCTAAAGACTTACTCAGAGGCGGATACCCATGAGGCTGAGTAGGTTGACACCTAAAGGAACGGAAGAAAAAATGACCCCGATGCTACGATTTTTTTTTCAGATTTTTTTCTTTATGTCAGCTCTAGAAGGGCCGTTTTTAACTTTTTTTCCCCTATTTTGTTTGCAGGTTTTTTAATAAAGTTACTTTTACTTTCGAAACCGGTTCAAAAAGTAGAAGTATCCAAATAAAAAAAAAATAATAATAAAATCTTCAACAATAATAAAAAAGTACAAAACGCATTTGTAGAGAAGACCTCATCTATCCAATGCAAAAATTGCTCAAAAATATTGAAATGCAAACGAGATGTTTAAAAAAATTTATACCATAGCATTAACATTAGGTTTGGTTTGGTTTATTTTATGTCGGCCGATTATCTACACGTGGGATATAGGCCCTAAAGGGGGGGGGGGTACCCTCCGTTGGGGAGGTCTCTCTAAAGGAACCTAATCCCTTTTCAAACAAGGATTAACATTAGAGAGTGGGTGTTTTTCCTTGAAGTAGCTGCTTAAGGGGCTACACTAGACATGGAGAACACGGGAACGCTAATGTTAATTCTATGGGGCAGTTTTTTGGAAATTTCTCACACGCATTTTAATATTTTTGATAAGAATAACTCAGAACGATCTATAACTAGTTTTTACTTTCTAGATTTTGGTTTCAGTTTTTTTTTTTTTTTTTTTTTTTTTTTTAAATTTTAACTTTTAGAACTGATTTAAACTGATTCTGAAAACAAAACTATCACGTACAAAAAAAAAAAAAAAAAAAAAAAAATTGAAACAAGAATTGAAAAAAGTAAAAACTAGCGCGATTATAGATCGTCCTAAGCTATTCTATGAAAATAAATAAATAAATAAATAAATACATTCAAAAATGTTAAATTTGTGCGAGAAATCTGCAAAGAACTGTCTCGTAGGATTAGCATTAACATTAGTGTGATAGAAACATTCTTTCAACTGCAAAAACGAGCATAATTTAAATAGAGCTTTTCTTTTATATGTTGCTGCACATGTGTATTACAATATGAAATTTTATTTTTTTCTATGGCCCTGATTCCTAATAATGTTTATTCAGGAAAATGTTGTTCGATGTCTAAAAAGGAATTTAAAAAGTCCTTTTTTATTAAAACTTATCTAATTGTGGTACTTTAAATTTTATGTAATTTCAATGTTTTCCTGCACTAAAAGTATTTTTCCCCTTTGTACCAGAAAATAGAAAAATGTATTGCTTTGAGGACCGAGGGGTGGGGGGGGGGCAAAAAAAAAAATCTAGCTTGGGGATTTGGGAGGTAGTTAATCCGCTTCTGGACCTTATTCACAACAACAACAACAATAATAATAATAAAACTTTACATTCGAAAAATAAAGTCATAAATTACCCTTTTTTAGTATCCTGATCTTATTTCCAAATTTAATTTTATCGTAACAGAGATAATTTCGTATAATTATAATTCAGATAATGTGTATGGAGAAGTTAGGGTGTCTACGGAGAAGGGGGGGGGTGTATTAAAGAAATACAATTCAGAGATTCTTTCAACTTGTTATATTGTTAATTTATATATAAGCAAAGATCTTTTATATATTTAACTTTAATTAAGAACGGACTTTGGATGTGAATGAGGGGGAGAGGGGATTACATAAATAACTTTTAAAAGGAATAACAAGCTTCCAGATCAGAGTTAAACAAATTTAGAATAAATTTATGATCGTAATATCATCTATACTGAGATTTAAAATTTTAAAGGAAAATGTTAGATAACATTGCAAACAAAAATTGTTAAAGTATTTTTTTTTTTTTTTTTTTTTTTTTTTTGCATTGTTTGAACGTGTGAGCTAATATTTAAAAAAATTCTGTAATTTTAATATGAATTTTTAGAAATGGAAGGTTTTGATTTAGACAATATTTGAAGAAATATTGTACCTTGAAAAAATGTGTAATAAAAAGAGGTAATCACAGTTGTGGAGGAGGTAGAAAAAAATACACGTGCTTCTACATTTTTGGAACTTTGGGCAAGAATGTTGTTGAGGGGGGGGGGGGGGAATTCAAAGAGAGAGGGAGAGAGAAGAGGGGATGTTAAAGTGCAGGGTAAAAGGTTAATAAAGGAGAGTTTTTATTTATTTTTTTTTATCATTTGGCTTTTTTTTTAATGAAGTGAGATTTAAAGAACTTACAGATAAAAATAATAAATAAAATATTGAGATATTTATCATGGATCTAAATCATGACATTATACTGAGAGAAAAGTTTACTTACTTTTTCTTTCCAGGGAGGTAGATTTCTGCGTGGGGGAGGGAGGGAGGGAGGATTTTGGGGCTTTAAATAAAATTTCAGATTTTTCCAAATCATTTCATTGATATACTATATGTTATACATGGATGTTTATATACATATTTCTTTTAATTTTCAACAAGAAATATCACTGGAGAGATAAAAAGACACAATAAAATAACTCAAATCTTTCTTATAGAGTCCCTAAACTCACTACATCAGAAGTTTATATATTACAACATTTAATGTATATAGAACCAATATCTATACTATATATATATGTGTGTGTGTGTGTATATGAGAACAGAAACAACTTCACTAATACATGTAAGCTTCAGATGTAGAGAGGTGAAAGAATCTATAAATTACATTTTCTTTTAAATTAGTCTTTGTCCTCCCCCCTCACACACACAAAGAAGATTCCATCCTCCCAACCAAATCTCGAGATTTTATTTCACATGTTTCTGTTAGCTCTCTTAAAATCAACCCTTCTCTTACCTCAAAAGTTAGATAACAAAAATATTTCTTTTTTATTTATCTATGTTTCACCCCGTTAAATTCTCTGTATGTAAAGTTTATTTTTTCGTACGTCTTCAATCAACATTGTTTTTATATATAAGCTATCCTTGTGGCAAGATGAAAGAATCTGTAAAATCTGTTTCATTTTCTATAGTTATTGTGAAATATATCTCCCCTGGCCCTGCCCCGCCCGAAGCACAAGGCACTCCTTCTCGTTTTGAAAATAAAAATAAGAAATTTCCTCAAATAAACGACCATATCCTGTTCTCTAGGACTAAATCTCACAATTTGAAAACATATTTTCCTTTAAACATATTTTCAATTGCTCTGTTGAACTAACGCAAAACATTTTGAAATAACACATTTACAAATTCATGTTTTAAGGAAAAGCTATAAAATTGCAAAGTCTGATCATGGAAGCGATTTGGAAACGAACTGTGTTTTCCATTTTTTGATTAATAAATTACCTGTTAAGGTATAAACGATTTTGATCACGTGAGAAACATGTTTTCACCCCCCCCCCAAAAAAAAAGTGAAACACGAACCCGTGATTGATTAGATAGTTTCTGAACATCAACACTTACTAGTTTCATGTATTTCAGAACAAAATAAATAAATAAAATAAAATAAAAAATACAGCATAAGTTTGTCCTTTTTGATTTAAAAACAGCCTTAACATTAAATGTTTCACTGTGTAAAAGTTTTCCCCTTGTTCATTTCTATTACACAAATAAAAATCTGATTGAAAAACGACAATTTTGTTTTGGCGGTGAAATATTCCGTTTGCAGGAAATATTTCACCTTTAAATAAATCTATTGTCAGCTAAACATATGTTGTTAACAGGCACACCTTTAAAATTTTGAGAAACGTGTTTTTAATGAGTGGCACCAGCCAGAAATTTCAGCTTTTGTATAGTCGTTATCGAGGCCTAACATTCATTACCATATTGTTTGTATTCTAAGAAATGATCTGCAGCAGCATATAAGGTGTTTTTCTTCCCGTACCGAGTCTTTAAACATAAACCACTCAATCTTCAAATTTGACATATGCTTTTTCCTTCCATGGCTCCAGTACCTATTGAGGTGTATTCTTTAAAGATCTTCATACATTGGGCCCCTGTCCTCGCTCGAGGAAACGCCCGCGAGCTAATGCTATTCCTATGGGGAAGCATTTTTCTAATAACTCTTTCGCTTTTTGACATTTTTGATTTTTTTTTTTTTTTTTTTTTTTTTTTTTTTTTTTTTTGCATTGGATAGCTGAGGTGCATGTCTACAGCGCACCTTTTTTACTTTTTCGATTTTGGTTGCAGATATTTTTTATTAAGTTAGTTTCGCTTTCAAAACCGGTTTCAAAACTGAAAGTGCTTTTTAAAAAATATACTTGCAACCAAAATCGAAAAAGTAAAACTGGTGCGCTGTCGGAATGCACCTCAGCTATCCAATACAAATAATATTATTGAAAAATATCAAAATGCGAAAGAGTTAATAGAAAAATGCTTCCCCATAGGAATAGCATTAGCTCCCGAGCGTTTCCTCGAGCGAGGACAGGGGCCTCAAATATGTACCCTCAGACGGTAAACGGAAAAAAGTTATCGGAAAAAAAGTGACATAAACTACAAAAGCGGAAAAAAGTGACTCGGAAAAAAAGTGACGCGGAAAAAAAGGGACAAGGAAAAAAGTTACCGGGAAAAAAGTGACAAGGAATTGATTTTGGGGATTCATTGGTTAAGTATGAAAGGGCGATCGGGGGGGGGGGGTCATAGTTTAGGTAAATGGGTTTTTTTATGCTGAATTAACTGTTTTGGTTCAATTTTTGGATATACGTTCATCTTGAAAAGACGCTTGCCTGATTAGTTTTGGGAAGGGACGATTACCCCCCCCCCCATCCGTCCTCAATTAGATGAATGGGTTTTTACGCAGAATTATCCTACGTGTGTCAAATTTGCATATAGGATCTTTTCGATAAGACTTATGTATAGTATAAAATGCCTGAGGAGATTCTAGGAGTTTAAGGGTTAAGTATAGAGGGGGAACGGGGGATAACCTTTCTTAAATTAAATTAATGGCTTTTTACGCATAATTATATGATTTTCTTAAAATTTTGCACACAAGTTCATTATCATAAGACGTATTTTAGATTAGTTATGGGTTCTTCTGCTTATTATAAAGGGGGGAACGAGCAATTCTCCCCCTCAAACTAGATAAATATGTTTTCATACAGAATTATCCCATGTATTTCAATTTTAAATATAGGTTCTTTCTGGTAAGGTGAATTCCGGAATAGTTTTCAGGGACGTAGCTTTAGGGGGGGGAGGGGGGGGAGCCTCCCCCCCCAATATGTTCATGCAATAGGGCGCCAAAGAAGGTTTAAGGGCGCCGCTAGGCGCCCGTAAAAAAGACTTTGTTAGTGGTTAAAAGTAATTATAAAATAACTTAATTTTAAATGTAAAATTACAAAGTAAGTTATTTTTCACTTACAAAACATAAATAAGGCATTTAATTTTAGACTTGTTACTACATTTATCTCCCACTCCTATCCCGAAGAAAATTTATGCATCTGAAATAAAAATTTCGAAAACAGACTTGTAATCTATTCCGGGATAGATATACACTTTAGAGCCGAAACTAGACGGAGGCAGAGGGGGCACGTACCCCGAGCGCCAACAGAACAGAAGGTGAAGAGGGTGCCAAATTGAGATTTTCTTTGGTATGTTAGTTATTAAGAATGCATATATGTGAGGGGTGGGGGGGGGGTCGCCAAAATCCATGTTTGCCCCGAGCGCAAAAAAGGCTAGTTTCGGCACTGATACAGTTATTTTTTTCTTATAGTAGTTGTTGGTCACTCTTAGACATAGATAGAAAGGGAAAATAAGCGTGGAAGCGACTGTAGTGCGTTTGAATGATTGTATAATATGTTTTAGTTGTAGGGCGCCTCAGTAGGTTAGGGAGGCAGAGGGGGCACGTGCCCCGGGCGCCAACAGAACAGAAGGTGAAGAGGGCGCCAAATTAAGATTTTCTTTGGTGTGTTAGTTATTAAGAATGCATATATGTGAGGGGTGGGGGGGGGTCGCCAAAATCCATGTTTGCCCCGGGCGCAAAAAAGGCTAGTTTCGGCACTGATACAGTTATTTTTTTCTTATAGTAGTTGTTGGTCACTCTTAGAAATAGATAGAAAGGGAAAATAAGCGTGGAAGCGACTGTAGTGCGTTTGAATGATTGTATAATATGTTTTAGTAGTAGGGCGCCTCAGTAGGTTAGGGGCGCAGTCAGGCACCTAAAATAAGGGGTTTCAAAAAGGGCGCGATGGAATGTTTATATAATATGTTTTAGTAGTAGGGCGCCTCAGTAGGTTTAGGGGCGCAGTCAGGCACCTAAAATAAGGGGTTTCAAAAAGGGGGCGATGAAATGTTTAAGGGCGCCGTTAGGCACCTAAAATTTTTGTTATTAATGTGACATTCTTATTTACACAGAAAAAAAATCAGATAACAGAAACATGATTTGGAACTAATATTACAGTAAATTTATAAGAAAATAAATTATGGTTTCAAAAAATATATAGGAGATCCATTACATTTGAGACATTTTAAGATTACTACCAGGCGCTATCCCTAGTGCGAAAACAAGAACACATTCCGGAAATGGGCATTGTTCGATCACTACATGTAACTTGATCTTTCGGAGAAAAGCTCTCCCCTCCAATCCAAGGTTGGTGGTCCTCGAGAGGGTCATCTGACCTTTAGACTGTTTTAACTCCCTTCTTATGCCCTTCCGTGTGTAGGTTAGATAATTTCAGGGCGTCACCTACACACATCTTGGTTTTCCAGCATCCTGTATTGTCAGATTGTCATACTGAAGCTGATTGCGCGACTTTTTAAAACTAGAGATTTATTTCGTTCAATTTTTAAAATAAAAATAAAAAGCTGTCTTTCGTAGCCGTCCAGAGAGTGGAAATTCAGTCATGAGTGATCTGACTGAAATAAAACATAAAAACAAAAAGCCAGGATCTTACTACAGACAATAAAACAGAAAAAAGAGTTATAAAGCGGATAAAGGATGGAAATTTATGAAAAAGTGGATGAAAAATGATGATGCAGTGGAAGGTAAAAAATATACATATTTACCTTTAGTTGAGCATGTTCTTAAAGTACAATGTTTATATTTCTGACGCAGTTGTGAGTTCATTTATTATCATTTCTATTATTAGTGGAAAAAATCGAATAGCATTCTCAGTTTTCCGTTAAATTTAATTTTGGCACAGATGTCATATACGCACCACATTTGCGTGAGTGCAACAAAATGGCGATTTTTTTCCTCATATGGTAACCTCGCCATTGTTGTTTATTTATTAATAAACTGTTTATTTACTTTACATTTTCTTTTATAAATCGATATAAATTATTTTGCTTAAAAATTATTATTTAAACTTTTGTAGTTTATTAGCATTTCCTTTTTAAAATAATTGAAAATAATAAAAAATATGTATGTAGCTGATATTTAAAAACGAATTTTTTTCCAAACTGGCTTTAGAAAAAAAATCGCGCCAATGTGGTGCGTATATGACATCTGTGTCTTAAGTTTTAATGGTTTTTATTATTTATTTCCTAAACAGATCGCTATTTTTTGATAAATGGGGATTTTTGAAACTTTTACATTATTAATACATACATTTTACCGAAAAGAATTCAAATGCGTTTTGGATACTTTAATTATGCAATTAAAGTGTAATATAACAGCAGTTGTTGATTCCGCCACACCCATATTCGATATTTTTAACTTTCCACTCTCAAAAACAAATTTCTAATGTCGAAGCTCTGATTTTCATGATGCCTCCATCTGTTTTAAAACCAGATAAATGTACCTTACAGGCTGAAATGGAAATTTTATTTGACCGATGTAGAACCTCCAATACATTAAATGAAGTTATTGAGGAATCTAAAAAATTACGTTCAGTACTCAAAGAAAATTTTCGCATAATAAAATTTATAATAACAGCTGGTTCAAATGAACGTTCTTTCAGTCAACTTAAGCTCATTAAACATTCCTTACGGACAACAATGACAGATGAACGGTTGAATAATTTAATGATACTAAAATGTGAAAAATCATTGGCAGAAACAATGGACCTAACCTCAGCTGTGACGAAATGGAATGCTTTAAAAAATAGAAAAATTAAAACAATCTGCGACAATTAGCATTTTGTAATATTATTATATATTCATTTTAAATTGTATTTTTTCTTACTTGTGTTATATTAAATTTAATTGCAAAAAAATATCTTAAAAATCTATATTTTGATGGAATAGGAAATGAGTATGACATAAATGCTTAATCCAAATTACACATTCAGTGATTTGTTGTATGTTTTATTTACAGGGACGGATCCAGAGAATCGTTTTGGGAGGGGCGATTCCGAGATTTTCGTTTGACGAAATCCCTGCTTTTTTCGCTATCGTTTGATGAAATTCGCTCTTTTTTCGGGATGCTTTGACAAAATTACCGCTTCTTTTGCAGCCCTTTGACAAAAATCGCGCTTTTCCAGCAATCCTATGTCGAAATACGTGCTTTTCAGCGATTCTACGTCAGAATTCGCGTTTTTTCTCAACCCTTTGACGAAATTCGCGCTTTTTCCGCGACCCTTTGACGAAATTCGCCCTTTTCCGCGGTACTTTGACAAAATTACCAGTTTTTTTGCAAGCCTTTGAAAAAGTAGCGCTTTTTCCTCGACCTTTTGACGAAATTCAAACTTTTTGCGCAACACTTTGACAAAAATCGCGCTTTTTCAGTGATCCTAAGTCAAATTTCGCGTTTTTTACGCGATCCACTGTCGAAATTCACGTTTTTCCGCGACCCTGTCATGAAATTCACGCTTCTTCAGTGATCATTTGACGAAATTCGCGCTTTTTCACGATACTTTGACAAAATTAGTGCTTTTTCAGCGATCCTATGTCAAAGAGTGCGTTTTTTACGCGAATTTCTGTTGAAATTCGAATTTTTTCTGCCACCATATGGTGAAATTCGCGCTTTTTCCGTATTAATTTCACGAAATTCGCGCTTTTTCGCGGTACTTTGCCAAAAATAGCTCTTTTTCAGCAATCCTATGTCGAAGTTTGCGCTTTTTCAGCTATCCTACGTCAAAATTAGCACTTTTTCCGCTATACTTTGCCTTCCTTTTTTCCAACCCTTTGACAAAATTAGCGCTTTTTCCACGACATTTTGGCGAAATTTGCTCTTTTTCTGCGATACTTTGAATTAACGTTTTTTTGCAAACATTTGACAAAATTCGTGCTTTTCTTCGACCTTTTCACGAAATTCGAGCTTTTTCCTCGACACTTTGACAAAACTCGCGCTGTCAGCGATCTTGTGTCAAAATTCGCGTTTTTTAGCAATCCTTTGTCAAAATTCTTTTTTTTTTTTTTTTTTTTTTTTTGCGCAACCTTTGACAAAATTCATGCTTTTTTCGCGATCTTTGGTAAAATTCGCTCTTTTTCCGCTACACTTTGACAAAATTAGCGCTTTTTAGCGACATTTTAATAAAATTCGCGTTTTTTCCGGAACAAAAGACTGTCTCCGACGAAGTCGCAGAAAGCCCTTCCGGGAAAAAGTCTGAATTCAACACTGGTTTGGGGGGGGCGATCGGGGCGATCGCCCCCCCCCCCCGTGGATCCGCGCCTGTTTATTTATTTAAATCATAAATATTCGAATATTTAAATCATAAATATTCATAAGTATTCGATTTCTCTATAAACATTCCACATTGCCTTTTTAGCTTTGAAAAAACAAGAGCTGGGAGAGATATTTTAGCCGCACAGTGGCAAGCACTCTTAAAATCTAAATCCAACCATGGCTGCATCACTTACATCACCTAAATAGATGTCATTACCATGAATAAGTAACTAAAGATAAAAAGTAGCATAACTACCCCCCCCCCCCTCTCCTAAAAAGTTTACGAATAATTCAAGGGCGGCAAAACATTAAAAGGCGCCAAATTTTGGTCTCCCCCCCCAATAAAAATTTCAAGCTACGCCCCTGATAGTTTTAAGGATTTAATGGATAGGTATAAAGGGGTGATGGAGGAAACCCCTCTTAAATAAAAAAAAATGGCTTTTTATGCGGAATTATCCGATTTGCTTCGAATTTTGGACATGGGTTCATTATGATAAGACGTATTTCTGATTAGTTATGGGGTTCTATTGGTAATTAAAAAGGAGGGCGGGTGATTACTATACCCACCTTAAATTAGATTAAAAAAATTATGCACACTTATCCGATTATTTCAAATTTTGGATATAGGAACTTTCTCATAAAGTGAATTCCTGAATAGTTTTATGGGTTTAATGGCTATGTGTAAAGGGGGAACGGGGGATAAACCTCCTTAAATTAAATAAATGGCTTTTTACGCAGAATCATCCGATTTGCTTCAAATTTTGGATGTATATTCATTATAAGAAGGGAATCTCTGATTAATTATGGGGTTCTTTTGATAATTAAATAGGGGAAGCGGGCGATTAATCCTCCACTGTTTAAATAAAATAAATTGTTTTTTTTTTCTTTCACAACTATTCAACGTATTTCAAATTTTGGATATAGGTTCTTCCTGATAAAGTGAATCCCTGAACAGTTTTAAGGGTTTAATGGCTTAGTATAGAGCGATGAACGGGGGATAACCCACAATTAATCAGGACTTCGCCTTATCATAATGAACGCCCAATCAAAATTTGAATCAAATCAGATAATTCTGCGTAAAAAGCCATTTATTAATTTAAGTGGAGGGTATCACACGTTCCCCCAGTGTTTACTTAGCCATTAAACCTTTAAAATTATTCCGGGATTCACTTTATGAGAAAGAACATATATCCAAAATATGAAATATATCGGATAAGTGAGCACAAAAAACAATTTATCTAACTTAAGGGGGGGGGGAATAATCACCCGCCCCAATTTTTAATTGGTAAAATAACCCCATATGTAATCAGGGATACGCCTTATCATAATGGTTCTATAATCCAAAATTTGAAGCAAATCTGATAATTCTGCGTAAAAAGTAATTTAATTTAAGGTGAGTTATATACTATTCCCCTTCTATACTTAGATATTAAATCCTTAAAACTATTCAGAGATCCACCTTATCAGAAAGAACCTATATTTAAAATTTGAAATACATGGGATAATTCTGCATAAAAACCTATTTTTCTAGTTTAAGGGGGATATAATTGCTCGCCCCCCTTTATAATAAGCAGAAGAACCCCATAACTAATCAGAGATACGTCTTATCATAATGAACCTATGTCCAAAATTCTAAGCAAATCGGATAATTATGCGTAAAAAGTTATTAATTTAATTTTAGAAAGGTTATCCCCGTTCTCTCTCTATACTTAACCATTAGAACTCCTCAATCTCTTCAGGCATTATATACTATATATAAGCCTTGCCTTATCGAAAAGAACCTATATGCAAATTTGACACACGTTGGACAATTCTGCATAAAAACCCATTCATCTAATTGAGGACGGATGGGGGGGGGGGTAATCGTACCTTCCCAAAACTAATCAGGCAAGCGTCTTTTCAGGATGAACGTATATCCAAAAATTGAACCAAAACAGTTAATTCAGCATGAAAAACCCATTTACCTAAACTATGAGCCCCCCCCCCTCCCTGATCCCCCTTTCATACTTAAGCAATGAATCCCCAAAATCAATAATAAATCCCCAAAATCAATTCTTTGTCACTTTTTTTCCGGTAACTTTTTTTCCTTGTCACTTTTTTCCTTGTCACTTTTTTTCGTGTCACTTTTTTTCCGCTTTTGTAGTTTATGTCACTTTTTTCCGATAACTTTTTTTCCGATAACTTTTTTTCCTAGATTCCCCTCAGACAGATGTATGAACTTGGGTATTCCATGAAATTACATTGAAAATATTAATCTACACATATATAAAATAGTTTGTCTTGATTGACTGATAATCAACGCACAGTACCAGTGGCGTAGCTACATTTTTTGACACCCGGGGCAAGTAGATTTTTGCGCCCCCCAACCCTTAACTAAAAAAAAGAACATTAATTTTTGCCCCAAGACAAAAAAGCAATTTTTTTTTTTGACTTGTACCAGGAGGAAAAGAACATTTCCCTCTTCCTTGCTTTTTAGGATTCAGCTAATTTTATTCAAACACTCGAAGCTAAAATACATGGAACCCAATTATAGAAGATTTCTAGTTTTTGTCAATACTGAATTATTCAAATTCAGTATATTTGGGGAAATTCAAAAACTTCGCGGGTGTAATTGTTGTTTTTAGCATATGGGAATAACAACTATAAAAATAAATTTTCAAAAACCCACATCTGCTAAAAACGATTACCGATTATGAAAAAAAAAAAAAAAAAAAAAAAAAAACTGTTTGAATACGGCAGCCATCTTAGAATTTCAAACTGCGATACTCATCCTTTTTTAAGATAGAAGGGAAATCAAAAAATCTTCTTTAATCCTCCTATCAAGACATAACAATTCTGAAAAAAAAAAAAAAAAAAAAAAAAAAAAAAAAAAAAAGCATTTATAATTTTATTTTATTTTATTTATTTATTTATTTATTTTTTTTTTTTAATCACACAGCGGTCGTTATTTTGAAACAGGATGGTGGATCAAGATGTCCAACGAATTTGGTCAAGATTTTAATAAATATTTAATGGAAGAAAATATCGCGTGGAATCCTACAGAAAACATGCCAGCTTTAAAACCCGTTTCCTCGGAAACTACCCGACCGATTTTGGTGAAATTTGAAATCCATATTTAATGAAAGATTCACTCAAGATTTATGCCAACAGTTTTTTTTTCTTGATTAAAACTTTTTATTTCAGAGCAATGTAAATTTTTTAGAAATTTTTTTCTCTGAAGCTAAATAAAATGTTTATAAACTGTCTGCCGTACATGATCTTATATTTATGCTTTATCACCAAAAAATATTATCAAAATTGCTCAAGTACTTTATGAGATAATGGATTTTTTACCAGAAAAGTACGATTTTTCAAGAAAGAAGAAAAAAAAAATTAAACACTTCGAATTTGTGTGAAGTTCTTGAACAATTTTATCAAACACAATTTTGTCAAACACAAAAATTCCAATTTTTTTGGATCCGTCATGTGACATATCATCGAAAAGCCCTTGTATCGCTCTTTTATATTCTGAACTTTTCATCTCGCCACTCAAATCCCCCCCCCCCCCTCCATCTCCTGGTGGCATTTTTTAATTTTTTTTTTTTTGAAATTGAAACGTTCTATCATTACAGATAGATTTTTTTTTCCGATAAATATTAGTTACAATGTTTGAAAATTTCAAAGAGAGGGAAAGTTTCTATCCCGGGTAGACGTGATAGTTGGAACTCTGATTGGGAGAGAGAACAATTTTCTAATGTTAACAATATGTCCTATACCCTTGTTGTTACATATCGTTGGAAAGCTCTCTGACCATTATTTCAAATTGTACACCTCCTTTGCCATATCTCAACAATAGGTTTAGGTAGAAGCGGGAAATTTAAGATAACACACCTACTTAAAAAAAATAGGTACTTCAGTATTTTTAGAGCTACTTTGTCTATTATGTCGTCAACATCGATTTTGAGCAAGATAATGTAACATTATATGTAAAATACAACAATTATGAGTGTTTGGCTAGATATTGTGCACTTTTTAAAATCCTTTCTAGCTGTACTCTGTATGATTCAAGATTCCTTTACAGAAATCGACCAGTGCAGCGGGTGAAGACTGCTAGTTAGTCATATTTTAACAAATTGACTGATTAAAAAAGTACTTAATTCTTAAAAAAAAAAAAAAAAAAAAAAAAAAAAAAATTCGAATGGATCATTATTCATATTTCGTTGCATAAATTATTTAATTTCAAGGCTATTTTTCAAAACTAAAATTATTTAGAGTTCGAAATTGATTTTCCTTTTCTCCTAGATATTTCCTATTAAAATACTACTTCAGTCAAAATAAAATAAAATAAAATAAAAGATAAAAAAAAATAAATAAATAAAATAAATAAAATAATAATAATAATAATAATAATAACCGGTCGATCCCTGTGCTATTCTTATGGAAGAAATTTATGAGGGTATTTCAGTTGCATTTAAATATTTTTAAATGATTTTTTATTTTATTTTATTTATTCATTTGAACAGAATAGCTGACATCGCTTTGTAAAAAGATCGTTTTTTACTTTTTCGATTTTGACTGCCAAATTTTTTTATGAAAACTATTTTTATTTTCACTTTGCATATCTGTTTCAAAAATGAAAGTATCTTCATTAGAAATGTCTATAAACAAAACCGAAAAAGTAAAAATCGACCTACAGATCGATTTCAAATATCTATTGTTAAAATCGCTTGTCTGAAATGAGTGCTTTAAGTAATACTCTGATTTCATTCGATTTGTTTTAAAGTGTTTCTTTTCTCCTCTAATTATTCAATTTTATATATTCTAATGACCTTCTTACTCAAGCATTGAAAAATCAAATAAAACTACGGAATTCTCGAAGGTACTTGCTAGTATGAGTTGCGGACAAAAACATCGGGGACAAAATCCCAATGGACAAATATTCCACGGACAAAAATCCCATCGGCCAAAATTTTACCGGACAAAATCCCCTCTTTGCAGAATAAAAGCTCCATTTCGACCAAGTTTGAAGTTTGTTTTAAAGAAAAAATCTCCAAACATAAAAAAAAAAAAAAAAAAAAAAAAAAAAAAAAAAAAAAAAGCTTAAATAGGCTTTGCTAATATAATTATTTAGTTTACCCTCATTGTACGAAAATTGGAGGTTATAAGTTATGTGATAAATATTTTATGTTTCTTAGAGATATACGTACTTTTAAAAGTCTCAATTAAAAGATTATTTAAATTAAATATGAAACATTAGGCAGTCTTGAATAATTTAAAAAGCAATAAAATTTTAAAACTGATCATTTTTTAATTCATATTTTTTTAATTGATCATTTTTAATATATATATATATATTAAAAATGATCATAATATATATACATATATATATTAATTTAATTGCTTTTTAACCGTATTCAACTCTACTCTGTTTAATGTTCTATATTTAGTTAAAATTTAAGATATCGTTTCTATTTTAATATTTTTTAAAGTTACATGGATTTTTGTTTTAAAAAATGTAATGATTGTTTTTTATTTGTCCCACCTTCATTCTCAAAGGAGGGATTATACAATCTCTAACAGCCATTCTGGGACAATTTTAGAAGCTATATGAAATTTATCAGAATTATTTATTTAATCTAGTAATTTAATGTATTTAATTTTAGCAGATTTTTAGTAAATAACATCAGCTAAAGATGATTTTTAATTTATTTCATCATTCTTTGTAATCTGCGAAGAAGGGGGGGGGGGGTATTTTGCCACGGTTTCAGCAATGAATTCTTGTCAAATTTAAAGTATTTTTTAAATGTAGAATAAGCAGGTTCTAACTAAGTTCTAACAAAAATGGATGGGGGGGGGGGTGTCTTAATTATTTAAAAAAATTACTCCTTAAATCTCTGTTTTTTTTTTTTTTTTTTTTTTTTTTTTTTAATAATGAAGCTAAATTTCATTCATATTATGTGTATGCAAAAATTTTGTATGAAATGTGTTAAATTAGTAAATTAACATAAAGCAGTTTTTCTGGGAAACAAATCTCTTATCATTTTTTCTGAGTATTTCAACGTCATTCATAACATATAATAATCAGGACTACAGAAGTTCCTTTATCCTTAAAGTTTAGATTTAGTCCACTGTTAAAGTCTTTTGAAATCATTTTATTAATTTAAAGTAAAATGTAAAATAAAGAAAAGGATAAAAAAATAACAAACAGAGACTCAAGATAACAAAATAACAAAGAGAAATATTTTCAGGTTTAAAAAACTTGATGCTTACATATGAAAAAAAATCTCTAGAAAATTTTTATCCTTTCCGGTGCTGTGTACTAAGGACACCTAATTATAATTTTACTAGTACAAAGAATTTTTAATTAAAATTTTTCTTTTGAAACATACCTAAAAATAAGCAAATTAGTACTTTCTAATAAATTCGTTTGTAAATTCCCGTGCAAGTTAATTATCTCAAACAAATTTATTCTGCGCCTGTAAGGTTTAAAAGAACATTAAGTCACGCGAAAATACCCGGTGGGTAATGCTTGCTAAGAAATTTATAAAGATAACTCTTTTGCAATTCAATATTTTCAATGTATTATTATTATTATTATTTTGTTTCATTGGATAGCTGAGGTTGATCTGTACAAGAGCCCTTTTTTTACTTTTTCGATTTTCATTGCAGATTTCTTTCTTTCTTTTTTTTTTATGAGGACGTTTTCAATTTTGCAACCGTTTCAAAAAGAGAAAGTGTCCTCCTTAAAAATACCTGTAAAGAAAAACAAACAAGTCAGAAATTGCATGTCAAACATAGCAAATGAGACGCTTTCGTACTATAACAAAGTTTTAAAAATATTCATAATGGGTGTGATTGTATACAGTTATTTCGGATACAATATAGTATTCGAAAACTTTTGTGTGAGTCTCTCCTTTTGTGTGTCCATGTAAATACTATATGCTTCCTATTATACAGGAAGTAACTTGTAGTAAATCTCAGCAACATATTATTATTATTATTATTATTTTCTTTCATTGGATAGCTGAGGTTAATCTGTACAGAGGGCACCTTTTTACTTTTTCAATTCTCATTACAGCTTTTTTTTTTTTTTTTTTTTTTTTTTTTTTTGAGGACGCTTTCACTTTTGAAACCGTTTTCGAAAGTGAAAGCGTCTTCCTTAAAAATACCTGTAAAAAATATCAAAGTAATCAAAAATTGCTCGTCAAACATAGCAAATGAGACGCTTTCCTACTACACTATATTGCCATTGATTATTGGACACTTGCGATTTTAGACATTTGACTAAATATCTAGAAAAATACATGAGGAATCATCTCGAAACTCTTAGTGTATAAATATAATAGTATACGCCATACATCGCCGTGGAGATTTTTTACCGAAATTCCATAGGGGACCGTCAACAAATTAAAAAAGAATGAATATCTTTTGAATAACCCTGTCAAAACTAATGTAACAAAAGTGCTCAAACTCTAGATTATGATTGAATGCCTTATTGTAATACACTGTGTTCATTTTTATGCAAATAGCATGCATACTCGCAGAGTAATTAAGGTTTTTATAAAAATGGTCCCAAATTTTTCCAAGTTTTTCCCTTATAATTTTCAGAATTCTTAATATAAATTCATATTTTTTTCAGAAAATAGGACAAACAACATTGCACATAGTACCCTGTAATCAGAATTAAAAAATAATAAAAATTATATGAAAAATGAGTAGGTTTACTAAATAATTTTTTACTGCGCATGCGTCAAAGATATCAAAATTTCATTTGCATATTATGTTAGCTAAATGTATAGAGCAACTTTTGTAAAAGTCTCAAAATCATAGCTTGAAAATTCTGAAAGTAATCGTCTATAGAAAAAGGACAAAATCCGTTGTTTCCAAAATGAAGCAAAAAAATGAGGGATTTTATCCAAATGTAGTAGTACATCCCGTATTGTGTATTCTATATTGACACTAATCAATGAATATATGGATACAACCCCTCTTGTTTTTGCTTCATTTTGAGAATAACGGATTTTCAACTAATTCAATTGACGATTATTTTCAGAATTTTCAAGTTATGATTTTGTGACTTTCACAAAATATGCTCTATACTTTTAACTAACATAATATGCAAATGAAATTTTGATATCGTTGACGCATGCGCAGTAAAAAATTATTTAGTAAACCTACTCATTTTGTACACAATTTTCATTATTTTTTAATTCTGATTTCAAGGTACTGTGTGCAATGTTGTTTGTCATATTTTCTGAAAAAAATATTATTTTATATTAAGAACTCTGAAAATTATAAGGAAAAAACTTGGAAAAATTTGGGACCATTTTTATAAAAACCTTAATTACTCTGCGAGTATGCATGCTATTTGCATAAAAATGAACAAGGCGTATTACAATAAGGCATTCAATCATAATCTAGAGTTTGAGCGCTTTTGCTACATTAGATTTGACAGGGTTATTCAAAAGATATTCATTTTTTTTAATTTGTTGACGGTCCCCTATGGGGTTTCGGTAAAAAATCTTCACGGCGATGTATGGCGTATACTATTATATTTATACACTAAGAGTTTCGAGATGATTCCTCATGTATTTTTCTAGATATTTAGTAAAATGTCTAAAATCGCAAGTGTCCAATAATCAATGGCAATATAGTGTATAATGAAGTTTTAAAAATATTCATAATGGGTGTGATATTATACAGTTACTTCGGATACAATATAGTATCCGAAAACTTTTGTCTGAGTCATTCCTTTTATGTGTCCATGTATATACTATCTGCTTCTTATTATAGAAAAAGTAGTTTGTAGTAAACCTCAACAACGTATAGCAGTTTCAAAATATGTATAATGTAATATGTATAATTAAAAAGTTCCCCGAATTTTTCTACCAATAAACTTGAATAGAAATTTTTGTCTCATTTAAGTGCCTTATTTAGCAGAAATTTCTCTCACATATCTGGTAAAAAAATTCTATTTCTTTTTACTGGTGTCAGTTTGACCAAGTATAATATTTTTACTGACACAAATAATTGGTTGTCTTGGTCGTCATAATGTTGCGCAATTACTACCGCCGAAGTAAATTTCCACCAGTAAAAATAAATGTCAGTTTTAATCATTATTTTTGATTGAAACTTTCAAATTTTTCATTTTTCATTTTTTTTTTATTGAATCGTTTAAATAAATAGAATTTTTTTACTCAAATTTATTGGTGGAAGTTTACCGCTTTGATAATGAGCCCCTCGAAAACGGTTATAGGTGAAGCTACATTATTTTAAGAATATGTCAGTTCTTCTTTCTTAAGAATTCCATGGCGTGGAACTGTAGATAAATAACAAATATTCTTTGCACCCCACATATTGTATAGAATATATATTTTAGTATATACTTCCATCAATGCATATCAATTTTATTATGTTCGAAAGAGTGTAACATCATTAAAATTCACTTGAAACTCATTTTTCCCATTAGCCGTAATGTAACGGAATACTTTTGATTGTCTCTGTGGTTGAACTATATACCTGATTTTCATACAAAGTTTTCAAATAACTCGACAAAATTATGCAACAATTATTTATTTTAAATTTCAAACTATCCTGTTGGGTAATTTTTGCGTTGTTATATGAGGACGGACTGACTGAATGACGAATATAGGTTCTATATGTTTGCATAATTACGAACGCACCTGAAATAGGAATAACTGATTTTGTACAGATCTATCCCAACTATCCAATGCAAAAATGAATGAATAAATAAATAAATAAATAAATAAGTAATAAAAAAATAAATAATAAAAAAATTAAATAAAATCTCCTGACTGATTCGCTCTCTCACGTCATCAACGAGCAGCCAAAACTAATCTTGATACACATATGAGGTGTTCATAACCATAGTATATCAATTCCATTTCGGGAAAATAAAGAAAAAAAAAGAACTAGATTGTGTAGTTAGAAGGTGCATACAATATCTATTTTATCTAAGGTACCCTGGGGTAATAACGCCACATTAAGGTTCTACCAATTTTCACGGCTCAGTTTTAGATTGTATTTTTCAAACAAATATATGATTTGATACAGCAACTCATTGACTATCGATATAAAAAAAATAATTTAATAGATATGTCTTCATAAAATGTAATGACGTGATTTCTTGACCAATGCTATTTGGCGACCACCTTGCTACCCACCTATATCGATAATAACGCCATGCAAACAAAACTATGAAATAAGATGGAATAATTGCATGTAGATTGCCCAATTCTAAAAATACAAACTCTACAAACTTAGAAATTGACAAATTGCATTCTAAGCTATTGAAAATGTTCAGTTTTTATTTAAAGTGTAAGAAAAATAAATGTGTGGTGTGTGTGTGTGGGGGGTGGGGGGGGGGGGGAGGATGAGGCAAAAGAATATCAGACCGTGAGCTTCCTTTTGCTTAAAAAGGACCGCTTAAGTAGAATTATTAGAAATATTGCACAGTTTTAACTGTGTTTATTTGAATCAGTATTTAGGATGTAGATCGGCCACTGTAGGGAATCAACCGAGGTGTTAATGCCAAGGATTGGCGTTATTACCCCGTTATAGTTATTGCGCTGTACATTTTAAATTACAAACTATCTCGAGAAGATATCCAAAATCTTCAACAACAT
The DNA here is from genome assembly GCA_964019185.1 of Maratus speculifer. Taxonomy (NCBI): domain Eukaryota; kingdom Metazoa; phylum Arthropoda; class Arachnida; order Araneae; family Salticidae; genus Maratus; species Maratus speculifer. The sequence continues at coordinate 149,020,194 of OZ025303.1, forward strand.
TTTGAAAGTCCATGAAATGTACTACAAATTTATGTAATTAACAAAGCATTTCCGGATAAAAAAAATAGTCTTCACATCACAAAACGTATCTCGCAAATTTTATACCAAGCGTTAATTTTAGTTGTAAAAACAATAAGACCTAAAAATGAAACAAATTCACTTGAAGCTGTTTTTTGCGATTTATATAACTCAAAACCCTTCTGCGCAGAGCACATGGGTGTCATTTACCAGATTATTTCATAATTATGCATAATATTAGCACTTGGCGTTATTACCTCGCCTGGCATTATCACACCAGACCACCTTACTTCAACAGTGAACCCAACCTGTTTTCATATACTTTCTCATATATGGCACTGTTTACATGCTTGGTCTAGAGTTAATCATGCTCACACACAGAGAAAAAAAAATTAAATTTAAATTTAATTTTTCAAAAATGAGTTAAGTTCAAACTTAACATCAAAAAGGGATTTCAAAGGAACTCGCTGAGCTGAAACTCAATTATGAAAGTAAACAAAATTCACATTAAATTTATATATATATATATATATATATATATATATATATATATATATATATATACACTGGTGTGCAAAATTTAAGGACGAAGGGATTTTCAAGCGATAATTTTCACCCGAATATTTAACAGGAAGTAATATAATTCAAATAAACACTATCCCTGCACAACAGCTAGTCCATATAACATCTGATTCAGATCACGCATGGTCACAAGAGTCACAGTCACTACGGCGAAACAAAAAAGGAAATTCCATGCGTCTCTTTTATGATTCTCAAATGACTACTATATTTGACTCCACTGTCAGGTCACTGCGACTGCTGCTTTGTGACGAGTCACCAGGTGACTTTACAGTGTTTTATTGAGACTTGTGTGACTGTCATTTGGAAGCTCAATTTCAAAGTCATTGTGAATGTTGCATTATTATGAATAACCAAATAATAACACATTAAAGTCACATGGTGACTTTCTGTCACAAGACTTTGTCAAATGGTAACAGAGACCCTACTGTGAAGTAACTACTGTGAAAAGTGGTGAAAACTCACTATGTGACTTTAATGGGACATTGTTTGGTGATTTATCATAATGGAACATAGTGTTAATTGCTCTGTGCGGATACTTCTATTTTTAAATCGAGATATTTAAAGTTTTGTTTTATACGAAGAGTTCCGAGAAGAAAAAACAAGTAAGAAAAATCATGCGTTAAGCATAGATTATCAAATACTTTCCAACACTTCCTGAATTTTTTTAACAAAACTTAACTAGTGCTACTGTCTATAGGCAAATATCTATTCTAACATTTTTGAACAGTCCTGTGTTTGATCTGTCAATTGATAAACATATTATATAAAGGGAAAATTTAGTTTAACAAGAAAACGCGGAACAATTTGAAATTTCTCTTTCAGCAATTTATTCTAATAGATGAACGCAAACTTATACACTTTTATTAAGCCCTTTAGTTAACCTAGTACCATTATTATACGCCAGTATTTAACTACAATTTAGTTCAAAGTAAAACACCCTTAAGACTACTAAAATCATATTTTCATGTATCCAATTCTTCGAGTGGCCCTGTGTATCATTTTAACTATATTCTACAAACATTTCTTAGTAAACACAATGCAGTTCAGCATAAAAATACATAACGTATTTAAAAAACAACCTTTACGAAAATTACGCTCATATTCAGTAACTTAGAGTTATATTTTGTAGCCCTGTATATCAACTATATCATTTATACATACCATACAATATGCATAAATTTAGTGAAACTTAAAAGCGCATATCATATAATTAAAAGGACATTTTATCCTTTTATTAGCCATTATCTACAATAAAGAGTACTTCTGATAGAATATAATGTTTGAAATCTTTTGTGTATTCCTGTAAATCCGTGCACTTCGTAATACGCGTGAAATATCTTATATTAAGTCTCAGCGACATATATCAGTTTTATTATTCTTGAAACAGTTCAATATAATTAAAATATGTCACGAACAATTCTCCTTCACCATTATGCAATGTAATTATTTTGTGTGGCACTGTAATGTATACTTTTATCTGTAATGCACTGTAATGTATACTTTGTAAATGTATACTTTTAATCTCATATTTTACAAAATGCACATTTTAGTGCAATTTGTAGATGCACATAAGTTTTAATATGTTTGACAGGGTGTAACATCGTTAAAATTCATTTGAAACGATTTTTTCCCATAGAACGTAATATGACGAACAAATTTTGATTGTCCATGTAAATAAACTAATCATGCTAAGAATTTCATTTGGAATAGGGTTCGTGCTAGGGTAACCATCAATAACATCCAAAAATTTCAGGACAATCCGACTAAATTTACGAGAGTTAGAGCGCGGTCAAACAGCCAGACAGACCGAAATTATAAATACTTCTGAACTTTGTTGGAAAGTTAAAAAATATTAGTTTCTCTCTCTTTTCTTTATTTACATTATTTATTTTAACTGAATGTGCAATTAATTGCATAGTACTCCGCTCAAAATATACTATGTCTACTATATTTCTTTCTATATATTCTTTTATAAACTATATTGAATGTTTAATGGTTTGCCATTAAATTTTCTTTATTTGTATATCTGAATTATTACTAAAGCCATTAGTCCATTTATACGGCTTGGAGACTTAAAAATTTGAAAAATTTTGTATCGTAAAACCTATTAAAACGGAATCACACAGGCAGGGCTCCCAAATGGTCCGCGAACTGAACATCAGTATTTTTTAACAGAAAATTTCATAATACGTTTGAGCTAGAATCAACTTCCAAACGTGGTTTCTTGACAATTTGTAAGAAAATCTAAAAAGAAAATTTCTCAAAAAAAATTCTGATGTTCAGTTCGCGGACCATTTGGGAGCCCTGCATAGGAGTAAAAAAAATCGTTAGAGTTAAGTTCCTTTCTTACGAGGTCTGCATCTCATACAATTGTATTATTTAGTTTCAAATGAATTATTATATACATTTTGCCCCATTCAAGAAATTTTTCGGCTTAAAACAAGATTTTATCATACTCTAATTCTTATACTATTCTTTAAGGACAATTTTAACTGCAGAATAATGACAATTTACAAACACTATATGTTTTTGGCAAAGATTGTTGATCTTTAAACTGATTTTTGCACGAGTCAGACAGCGGCGGGTAAACTGTTTCATACAGAATTGTGACCGAGCGAGAAATTTTCGGTCGATGCCGACTTTGTAATATTTCAACAAATCTTTTAGTATTTTTTAAAAATACAGAGATTGAAAAGACTTGCCTTGAATAATCAAGGAGACAAATACTTTAAAAAAATATTTTCTCTAAATTTCAAATTGAGCACTCCGACGAGGGGGAGGAGGGGGTAATCCAATTTTTTACATTTTTCATTACATTTCAATTAAGGAAAAATATTCATAAAATTCATGTTTTAAAATATAGCCAGAAGATTACCTAAATTTCATATCCTAGAATTTTCAATATTCTTAATCCAAGAGAAGGAACAGGGAACAAGATTTTAACATGCATTTATATATTTTCTTTTTTTTTCAAATAGAGATTTAAAAAACTATTGCATTAAATTACTATAAACATAGATAGCTAAAAAACAAATTCAGGATTTTTCAAAATTTTTGCATTTTCTCTAAAGGGGGAGCAAAAATGAGATTTTCATATTTTGTTTTTTATTTGAAAGAAAATATAATTGTTCATAAGATTCTTGCTTTATTTGGAGACAATTGTTCATAAAAGTTAAAATTGTGGTAGAGAGCCTCTATTACTTACAGGCTTGCCGGCATGTACAGTGAAACCTCCAAATAAGGGACACTCCGAATAAGGGACACCTCTATTTAATGAACAAAAATTCCGGCACCAGTCCCTGGGTATAGGGCGTGTAATGTATTTGCCTCTGAATAAGCGGCACTCGATTTAAGGGATACTTGAAAATGAGATTGAAAGAATTTGTTTTTGATTTCAGATAATAAATTAGTTTGTGATGAAAATAAAAATACAGATTTTTGTGAACTTATCAAACAGACACACAGTCATGTAGATATCGAGGCATACGACAAAATTAATGAGCATTATTTACCCTCAATTCTGATTCGACATCAATGCAATTATCCCCATTGAATGTAATGAAGAAAATTGTGATAAGGATTCTGAATGTGAAGAATAAAAGAAAATTGTGTAATAAAGAACTTTACAGATGCTTTTAGGCTGTTCTCAAATCAAAAAAGGCAATTTATAAGACATTCAGAAATACTTGAAACTAGCAGGGGTTGTTGTTCGAAAAAATGCGTAATCTAGTAGTTTGTTCTATTTTTTTCTTTTTTCTTTTTTCTTTTTCTTTTCTTTTCTTTTTTCTTTTCTTTTCTTTTCTTTTCTTTTCTTTTTTTTTTTTTTTTTTTTTTTTTTGCAAATGCAGTAGATTTTTCAGAAAATATTATCGAAGTGGGAATTTTAAACCAAATTTTTTTGCAAAAGAAGAAAAATTACTGAAGAAAGGGTAAAAACATCTTTGTCACATGATCAAAGTCGCTTATAACTCAATAGTTAATTTATTTAACAAAAATTGAAAACACAATTCAATTCAAAATCTCTTCAATAGTCAAGCGTTCCAATTTTATACCTTTCCGTTAAAAAATGAATTTGTAATTGTGACAAAATATTTTCTGCTTACTGAGCAGAGCAATTGAGAGATTTGTGCCTTAAAATACACAAAGCAGTTCAATACTTTTTTTTTTCGTAAATTTTGCTGGTAAGGAAGAACTAAAATTTATAAGTATGGTAAATGACCACATGAAAGGTTTGTAGTGAAAAAATTGAAATTTGCAAAACAATCCCTTCTGATTGATTTAAACTTCTTTTAAATAATTTTATACTTTTTGAATGTACACAGTTTGCGTAAAAAATACAAATCATTTAATGATTTTGAAATCAATTCAAAATTTTAATCAATTAATTCTTTTTTCTTCCTTTTGTGTCTGATTAACGTAATTTATACACTTCGGATACCTTTAAAAATCACCTTTAATACTTTGTTATATGTATATTCTTCTGAATGATTAATTAAAAATAATATAAAAAACTCCGAATAAGGGACACCTCTATTTAAGGAACAAAAGTTCCGGTCTCATAGGTGTCCCTTATTTGGAGGTTTCACTGTATTACGTACTGATTCTCCGGTGGGTATTTCGTCCTCACTTGCTGCTGTGTTTTACGTCTTCATTTAACGGTGTGTATACGTCCTAACTATCCGGTGTGTATACGTCCTGATTCTCCGGTGTGTATACGTCTTAATTCACCGGTGTGTATACGTCCTGATTCGCCGGTGTGTATACGTCTTAATTCTCCGGTGTGTATACGTCTTAATTCTCCGGTGTGTATACGTCCTGATTCTCCGGTGTGTATATGTCCTGATTCTCCGCTGTGTATATGTCCTGATTCTCCGGTGTGTATACGTCCTGATTCTCCGGTGTGTATATTTAGTCCTCTTTTACTGGTGTGTTTTAGGTCCTAGCTTAACGGTGTGTATACTTCGTGGGTTGTTGATGTGTGTTACGTCTTCAATTGTCAGTATGTATTGCGTCTCTGTTTATCGGTGCGCATTCGCTTTTCTTTTTCGGTGCGTAATATGTTCTCGCTTCTCAGTTGTACTACGCCTTGGCTTGCTAATATACATTATAACATGGATTGGTGATTTTTAGGGTTTCGTTCATTTGATGAAACCCTATTCGTCTCTGTCCTCTGTCTGTCTGTCACAAAAATTATGTATGCCAGGGAGTTCAAATGTTGTGTACTTACAACTGAATACCTCTTGCACACTACAAAGCATAAAATTTTGAAAAAAAAAATATTATTTTTATTCAAATATTAGATTTTAAATCCATCAGTTCATTTTGTTGTTGTTTTTTCTCTTCTAATTGTTGCAACGCAAATTTAAAAAGATATAAAAAATGTTTAATTTTTAACCTTTACTTCTAAAACAGATGGAGTACTTCTGTCGCCAAAATTATAAAATTGGTGTTACAAACTACGATAAAAATAATATCTCAAAAATAAATTGAGATACAGCTTTTAAACAAAATACATTTACAAATACATTTTTTCCTTATGTTATGGTGTAAAAATTGAAAATGTGCGATATTTAGAAACTTAAAAATTTGCAGTAGCGTAAATTTCGAAATTGAAATTTCATTTTTTTAAATTGTTGCACGCAATATAAATAAAATTATTATGTATATAACTAAAATTAATGGCTTAAATAGATCACGTAAAAAACGTACTTATTTGTTTTTATTTCATCATATTAAATCATATTTATCATCTATTTTGACAGGCAAAATGAAATACATTTTTTTTATTTATTAAATTATTCATTTGAATTAAGAGCCGCCTCTATTGACCATTTTGATCTCCATAAATTTATGCTAAGCTTTGCTATATTTTACTTTTATTCATAATTTTATTTACTTGCGTACCTTCACTAAATCTGCAAATTCAGATACAAGAATACAAAAAAAAAAAAAAAAAAAAAAAAAAGAAAGAAAGAAAGAAAGGAAGAAAAAGAAAGAAAAGAGAAGAAAAGAAATCAAAGTTATTTGAGATTTACAGAAAATAAACTCTTTTTTTATTGAAAATTTTTGCGATTCCAATACTTTCTTCTTGTGTACATAAAAGGTAAAAAAAACACCAAAATGAATTTTAAGATTAAAAAAAGAAGAATATTATTTATACTTATAAACGAACAACATGTAAATTATACAGTAGCAGAATTTTTTTTCACAATGTCCGGAGTTGATTGTGTGTATCAAAACAGTAAATGTCCTCAATTGATTGTAAAATAATGAAGTCCCCAATTGATTGTGTGTATCAAGTTTACTGTGTATATAGTTGTGTATCAATGTCCCCATTTATATAGCGAAAATACATATTGTGAAATTTTGTGAAATTTTGTGAATTTGACAAAAATCAAAGTTGATTCATATATAATAGAGTATAAGTAATAATTATTCACCGGAAATAAACTTTTAAGTCGGTTATTTTCGAAGTCCCCAATTGGCGGTGTATACACCAAGTCCTGAGTTTGCACGTCTTGCCAACCTGTGTGTGTGTGTGTGTGTGTGTGTTTTAATATGGCTGTCCTCTAGTGTCAAATAATTTTATGCAATTAGTAAAAAAAGTAAATTTACTTTGTCAAAAAATGTTCTTGGCTAATAAAAATTCATGAATAACCAAGTTAATAATTCGTGAATGTTGAATGGCCTTTTTTTTATTTCGCGAATGTTAAATCGGTGAATCTTAAGAGATTAATGTACATTATAAACAGAAAAAATATGTACCGTAATTTTTGGCGTGTAATCGGCGGATCATACAATCATTTTTTGATCCAGACATTTTGTGAAAAAGTGATCGCAGTAAATAATTATCTTCAATCACTAAATAAGATTTCTGGGTCCTGAAAAAATTATTTGAGCCGCGTATTATCAGCACCCCCTACAATCACTATAGGGGGTGTTGATATTATACGCCGGAAATTACGTTACACATAGCTGCCAGCTTTCAACTAATCTTCCGTAATACCTGGATTAGTTTTATCCAGGTTAACCAAATTTCGAACAAACAAATTTATTTCATGAATTATTATTCAATTTCAGGTTTCTAAGAGAAACTTATTTAAAAATTTTTGAAAAAATTCTGGTTCGAAATTCATTAAGCCAGGGTCAAATTGATGCACCTATTACGGAAGATTAACCCCTTGGGGACGAGCGACACGTATACGTGCCGCGAAAAGGCTTAAGAATCCCACCAGTAAAATTGCACTGTAAAATTTGTCTTATTTAATCGGAACATTTCCTCGATTTAATAAGGCACAAATTTCTGTTCTTGAAATCCGGAGGCAAAACATTTGAAATTTTGTAAATGGTTCCCGTCGCGAAGGGGTTAATGTCAGGTTGGCACCTGTTCGGTACCATAAATCTGATGCCATGGTCAAATTTGGTAATTAAAATTAAGTTTTTTCGTAAACATACCACTTCCCCCGAAAGCGTTAATAAGCTAAAATATTTTTTCTTATTTATATTTGTCTTATATTTACGCATAACACAATTTTCGCTATTTCCTAAATGAAAATATATCGTTTTTTTTTATTTATTTATTTTAAAACCGAAAAAATGATAATTGGTAGAATATCGCTGCTAATCTAATCGTACGGGAACAAAAATTTACCATAGTAACTATCAAAACAACAAACGAATTTTCAGTGTTTTAAAACAACGCACGAAATCGCATTCTGCTATCATTCCAAATGAAAAAATTAAAGTATTTTATCATTTTAATTAGTAAAACATTCAAATGCAGAAACGTAAAAATTCAAATAACATTTATACGTGATAACAATTTTTAGTTTTCAATTTATTTGTGACTTTCCAATAAATTACCATCAGACTAGCATAATTTTAACTAATTATTTCTTCTACGTGCCTACCTTATTTGTGCTGTGCTCTATAAGTGGCTTAATTAAGTATCATTAACTATCCACCATTTAATTCTGTTAATGCTGAATGCAAGTACATAAATGTTTAAACAGAATAAAAATTAATTTTTATGAGTGAACCAAGATAAGTATAGTTTTATGATAATTTTTTAACCCATTAGTGCCTAGCGTCCCTTTTTAGGGACGCTTCAAAAGGTGCATTCAGAGGTGCATTTCGCCAGCCCCCCCACCTACTCAAATTTTTCGACAATAATATCAGTCGTTTATACCTCGTTTGTACCCGTTTGTACCAGCAATCTTTTCGTTTGTACCTCATTTGTACTAGAGTAATAAAGAGTTTTTAGTGGGGGGGCTGGAGAAACGGCCAGCCACCTCACCTAAACATTTAAAAAAAATGAATAGTGCCAATCGTTTATACCTCGTTTGACCCGTTTGTACCAGCAATTTTTTTGTTTGTACCTCATTTGTACTAGAGTAATAAAGAGTTTTTAGTGGGGGGGCTGGAGAAATGCCAGCCCCCCCACCTCAACATTTAAAAAAATGAATAGTGCCAATCGTTTATACCTCGTTTATACCCGTTTGTACCAGCAATTTTTTCGTTTGTACCTCATATGTACTAGAGTAATAAAGAGTTTTTAGTGGGGGGGTGGGGGGTTGGAGAAACGGCCAGCCCCCCACCTCAACATTTAAAAAAAATGAATAGTACCAATCGTTTATACCTCGTTTGTACCCGTTTGTACCAACAATATTTTCGTTTGTACCTCATTTGTACTAGAGTAATAAAGAGTTCTTAATGGGGGGCAGGAAAAACAGCCAGCCTCCCACCTTAATATTTTCAAAAATGAACAGTGCCAAACGTTTATACGTCGTTTGTAATAGTTTTACCCAAAAATCTTTTCATTTATACATCATTTGTACTAGAATAATAAAAGGTTTTTAGTGGGGCAGCTGGAGAAACGGTCAATCCTCCACCTCAATATTTTAAAAAATGAACAGTGGCAATCGTCTATACTTCATTTGTATCTGTTTGTACCAACAATCTTTTCGTTTGTATCTCATTTGTATTAGAATATTAAAGAGTTTTTATTGGGCGGAGGGGCTGAGAAACACTCATTTTAAAATTTAAAAAGATGAACAGTGTCAATCGTTTATATCTCATTTGTATCCGTTTGTACCAACCATCTTTTCGTTTGTACCTCATTTGTCCTAGAGTAATAAACAGTTTGTATTTGGGGGGCTGTAGAAACGGCCAACCTCCTGCCTTAATATTTAAAAAACTGAATAGCGCAAATGGTTTTTACCTCATTAGTGCCCGTTTGTGCATTCAATATTTTCATGTATACCTCATTTGTACTAGAATAATAATTTTTTTAGAGGAAAGGGGGGGGGGGGGGTTCTGGTCAATCGACTAGCACTCACCTCAATATTAAAAAAATAGTACAGCCTATCGTTTATACTTCATTCTTTTAGTTAGTACATCAACATTACTAGAATAATAAACAACTAATGAGGTGGGGGTAGGGGAGGCTGGAGAAACGGGAAGCTCCAATTTTAGAATTTAACAAAATGAATTGCTGCAATCGTTTATATCTTAATTGTACTCGTTTGTAAAAACAGTGATTTCATTTCTATCTCATCTGTACTAGAATAATAAAAGTTTTTAGTAAGTTGAGGACACTGGAAGCGCACATTTCAATATTAAAATAGGAAAAAAAAAACTATAGATAGCCCCAGTCTTTTATAACCCTTTTATACCTTATTTTTACTTGTGTAATAAGCGGTTTTTTGTGTGATGATGGAGAAACTCCAGACCCCTGTCTCAATATTTGAAATAATAAATAACGAAATCGCTTATACCTCCTTTGTATTCATTTGTACCAACAGTCTTTTTGTTTGTACGTCAGCTTTAGTAGAATATTGAAAAAATTAATGGTAAAAAAAAAAAAAAAAAAAAAAAAAAAAAAAAAAAAAAATAGGAATTTAGAAAAAAAATTGGGGAAAAGGGCTGGAGAAATGGGAAGTATCCTTTTCAAAACTGGTCGCTAATAGCAATCCTAAAACTTTCTTCCATCTCATACATGTTAAATTTTCGAAATTTTCCATTACAGTGCCAAAATTAAATTGTAACATATGCCCATCAAGAGAATTTTAAAGATATGAAGTTCCATGCATTAGTTCTTGAGTTATGAACATCGCTAAAATCGTGTAAATCCGACAAAATGCAGCATAGCAGCGTTACTTGTTAGGCGATTCACACCAAAATGTATACAAAACCAATTCATGTCAACGATTAACTGAATCTGAATTTGGATAGAAATTCGTGCATTAGTTCTTGAGAGTTGTTACAGATATCGTAACAAATGCTGTATAGCAGCGCCAACTGAAGAGCTATTTACAACAAAATATAAACAGCATAAATTCCTGTCAAGGACTTATCGAATCTGAAGTTTGATGGAAATCTGTGAATTATTTCTTGAAATAGAACTATTGAGGAATTCTTAAAAAAATACAGCATAGAAACGCCACCTATTAACCAATTTACACCAAAATATAGAAAATGTCAACTCATGTCACGGACTAACCAAATTCATGAAAATTTGTGCATTATACCTGAAGATTGAGCGATTGCAGAAATTTTTAAATAAGGCTGCATAGCAGCGATACCTATCGAGCGGTTTACACAAAAACGTAAAAAACATCAATTCATGTCAAGGACTAACTTAATCTGAAGTCTGATGACATTCTGGATATAGTTATTACGGTAATCTCACAAAAGGCAGCATAGCAGCGTTACCTGTTGTGTGATTTACACCAAAATCTAATCAGCACCAATTTATATCAGACTAACTAAATATATATTTTTTATAAATTCCATGCATTAGTTCTTAAAATAGAGTGCTCACAAAATTTATGTCACATGCAGACAAATAGACTCACTGTTGGTTTTTGGAATTTCTGACTCCTAGAGCTTTTAAATCCGTCGAAAACCGGAATTCGAAAATTTTCCCGAAAACGATATTTTTTCTTATAAAGATAGAAAAAATAATTTTAAAAAAGGTAGTGTTAATTATTTATATCTTGTTTGTACCTCATTTGCTCAAGAGTAATAAATGGCTTTTTGTGGGAGATGGAGAGACGGTGAAAATCCCTCTCTCAATATTAAAAAAAAAATAAATGGTTCCAATCGTTTCACCTCCTTTGTATCCATTTATATTAACAATCTTTTCGTTTGGTTTTAAGCTGTACTAGAATGATTAAAAAGAAATCAGTATTTAAAAAGCATGAATTCGATATTAACTGTTGTTATAATTGGCACGGATAGTGCCAATTATTTATACTTCATTTTTACCTAGAGTAATAAAAGTTTTTCACTTTGCGTGGGGAAAAGGACCAGCTTCTACCTCAATGTTTTAAAAACTGTATATCGTACAAACGAGGTATAAACGATAAGAGTTTATGTATATTTTTAAATATTTAGGGGCAAGGACTGTTTCTACAGCACCTCCACTAAAAACTTTTTATTAATCTAGTACAAATGAGGTACAAACGAAAAAATTCTTGGTACAAACGGGCACAAACAAAATATAGACGATTGGCACTGTTCATTTTTTTTAATATTGAGGCGAGGAGGGGGGGATCGTTTCTCCAGCCCCTCCTATAAAACTCTTTATTACTCTAGTACAAATGAGGTACAAACGAAAAGATTGCTGGTATAAACTGGTACAAACGAGGTATAAACGATTGGCACTATTCATTTTTTTAAATGTTGAGCTGGTGGGGCTTTCATTTCTCCGGTCCCCCACTAAAAACTTTTTATTACTCTAGTACGCATGAGGTACAAACGAAAAAATTGGGTACATGGGGTACATGAGGTACATGGGGTATAAACGAGGTATAAACGATTGGCACTATTCATTTTTTTAAATGTTGAGGAGGGAAAACATTTCGTTCATGAACGTTTCATTCATGTTTTTTGAACGTTTCATGAACGTTTCGTTTCATTCATGAACGTAGGCATTTCTCCACCCCGCCCCGCTAAAAACTCTTTATTACTTTAGTACAAATGAGGTACAAACGAAAAAATTGCTGGTACAAACGGCTACAAACGAGGTCTAAACGATTGGCACTATTCATTTTTTTAAATGTTGAGGTGGGGGGCTGGCATTTCTCCAGCCCCCCCACTAAAAACTCTTTATTACTCTAGTACAAATGAGGTACAAACGAAAAGATTGCTGGTACAAACGGGTACAAACGAGGTATAAACGACTAGTATTATTGTCGAAAAAATTTGAGTTGGTGGGGGGGCTGGCGAAATGCACCTTGCATTCAGCACTGTTTTTGACACCGGTAAAAAAGAAAAGCAATAATTATTTTATTTAAATGATGCATTTTCGTGATTAATGAACTAAACTTAAATCTTCTAAAAATAGTGGTGCCAACCAAATACAATTTACGCAAAAGATGCTGGGCACAAATGGGTTAACTCTTACTTTCGTATATAATTACAGAAAAAAGCAACGAAACCTGGAACTATAATTGGATATTAGAGAATTTAGATATGGAATATTACATAAAATTTTTCTGATAAAAAATATCGGTGCTAGATTTTTTAACCACCTGATAAACTAGCAAAAGGGTAAAATTATAGTATTGTTTTCACTTTTTGTTTTGTTCATTGTTTCAATTTTTTTTAAAGTTTGAAAAAAGATGATTTTTCCGTCATGATTAAAAAAAAATTAATTACGTAAAGGAATATAACCTTTCAGGGTATTAATAATAACAGAATGTTTTAAAACTGCATTATATTTGTAGAATTATATAAATTTTAATAATGCTTCTATTGCCATAAAAACCTAGAACTTTGTGAACGGATAAATCAGTTCAAGGCAGTGAAAAGGTTAATAATTCTTATTTGAGTGTACGTACCTTTGTGAACTCGGGGGGAATTTTTGACTTCTTTGACCTAAAACTTACGAGATTTTTATGAGTTTTTAGCCACTTCCATTATTATCCGGAATTATCACGGGATTAAATATATTGCAATTAATTATCTCAACAAATTTCGCACGCATATGGCTGTCCACTATTTTTATATTATATTCGCATCACGATGTTTAAAAAGCAAATTTTGTCGAATTTTCCAAGTGCAAACGTTTTATTTATTTTAGTCATACTTAATTTATTTTCAAACTTAATACCATTTTTTTCTAAAGGTATTTTTATTTTATATAAATATTTTAAACTTTCTTTTACATATATCGTGTTGCATTGTTTTTATACTACAGTTATTTATACATGCTATTTGTGTTTACTACGATAGGTTAGGTATCAAAAATGACGGGCATCACGTTAACGATTCATTTACAGAACAGTGTTGCCAGTGGGCTACTTTTTTAAAATTCTGATTTCTTGATTGACACCACTTTTTTGGAATGGTAAAATTCCCTTTGTTTTTAACTTAAGTCGTTAAACAGGGGAATTTTTTTTCATTTCAAAATAGTGGTGCCAATCAAGAAATCGGAATTTAACCCGGGAGAACGCGCTCTTACTCAGGGTATGAATAGTTTAACTTTGACACCAATAAAATCAAATTATAACAGTCACTTTATAGAGGCGCAGACAATTCTTAAAAATTTTGCGATAAAATTAGTTGAAGATTACTTTTTAAAAATTAGTGGTTACAATTGCAAAAACCATACGCACTCCGGATCCTTTAGGCCCTGCGAGCATCCTCCCGGGTTAAAAAAAAAAGTAGTCCACTGGCAACTCTGCTTCCCGATCGCGAAATCCCAAGTAAGTCCATGGGAAAACTCTGAAGCGCTATGACTCATTATCGAATATAATTATTAAAATACCGTTTTCACCATGAGAAAGGAGATGTCAAATGCTGCTGATGATGTTTTTAAAAATTGTCTCCGTAAATTTTAAATATATAAAAAAATCCCAATAAACTTTCAAATTTTCATTTGATTAAATTTTATCAATCTCCTAAAGATCCTGAAAATTTGCGTAGGCAATTTTTAAAAACGCACATCCTTGCATCTGATGTCTATTTTCTAATGGTGAAGCGCATTTAAGTAATTACATTAGGTAATGAGTCATTCCGATTCAAAGTTTATCTGTAGGTTAAGATAGGATTTCGTGATCGGGGAGTTTCACTGCCGCGGTCCCTTAACCCTTTAAGGGGCTCAGGAGTTGAAAACTTTTCAAAAAATTGATTTTTTTTTATGATCTAGTTTGATTATTCAATTAATTTTTAACTGAATGCAAAAAACCGCATAAAAGTATTTGTGTTTTTAACGGAGTTATAAGTATTTATGTATCAACACTTCCATAGCCGCATAATTTCAACTTTAAGTCGCGTTTTCTCAAAACTTGATTTTTGACGACTAACGCCAAGATTAAAAAAACTATTTGATGGAATGGCTTAATTTTTTTTTTGCATGCATATAACACTATTATCTATAGAATAAATTAATATAGTTTAAATAGTTTAATATTTTGAGTATTTTTAATGAATAAAAAGGTGTATTTTTTTTTTTTGGGGGGGGGGGTTAATTTTTAAGTTTGAGAGTTTTTTTAATAATGTTTTTTTCGACTGATTGTTATATCCTTAATTCATTCTATAGAGTAAAGTTTTCTGATCATTTTAAAGCAAAAATTAGGTTCTTAAGTCAATTCGACGTTAAGATATATTGGTGTTGGTGATATAACAAATAATTTTTTTTCGAAAATTGCGTTACATAAATTTTGCTATATTTCTTATTATATTACATTGAAGTACTTCATTTTATAATTTTATAAGACTACAAACATACCTTTAAAATATCAAAAAGTTTAAGTTAATTACACTGAATACTTCTGTTTTTATATGGACTTGAAGGAAGAGCTCTGTTTACATGTTTTTCCGAGATTTTTATGAGTTTTTAGCCACTTCCATTATTATTCGGAATTATCACGGGTTTAAATGTATTGCAATTAATTATCTCAACAAACTTCGCACACATAAGGCTGTCCACTATTTTTATATTATATTCGCATCACTATGTTTAAAAAGTAAATTTTGTCGAATTTTCCTAGTGCAAACGTTCTATTTATTTTATTCATACTTAATTTATTTTCAAACTTAATACCACTATTTTCTAAAGGTATTTTTATTTTATATAAATATTTTAAACTTTCTTTTATATATATCGTGTTGCATTATTTTTATACTACAGTTAAACTTTTCCTCCAAATGACTCTTTTACCATTTCCGGCACACTGTGCCCAGTCTGGGCACACCTAATTTTAAATCCAAACTTGGAATCGGCACCAGTAATATTTTAATAAAACTTTTCTGATACAATCAAAGCTTAAGTTGACCCGCGTAAATATACTCGGGTTGTCATGAAATTTATACATGCTATTTGTGTTTACTACGATAGGTTAGGTATCAAAAATGACGGGCATCACGTTAACGATTCATTTACAGAAGAGTGTTGCCAGTGGGCTACTTTTTTAAAATTCTGATTTCTTGATTGACACCACTTTCCTTTGTTTTTAACTTAATTAAGTCGTTAAACAGGGGAATTTTTTTTCATTTCAAAATAGTGGTGCCAATCAAATTACGATCAACCCCTGAGACCCCTTAATGCTTATTGGTTTCTCTGTGAAACCACAAAATTTTAATTCCTATATGCAACAGCGACACTGAAATTTTGATTTTAAAAATTCCATTTTATCATGTGTGTGAACAATCACTTTTTTTTTATATTTACAGATATGTTTGTTAACAATTACCGGTGTCACTCATTTATTTCAACATCTTAATAATGAAAAGAGCTTTGTCCTGTAAAGGATTAACAGCGTTTCCGTAAATTGTACATTCAAGTACTTGCTCCGATACACAAAAATTTTGGATTCCACTATTTTTTAACACTTTGTGGTCGAAGTCCGAGTCTGATTCAAGATAATTTTTCTTTGAAAATTTGCTTTTCGAATCAATAATAAAGGAATAGGAAATTCCTTTTATTCAAATAATGCATTTTCAAAATTGTGCAATTGAAGGTAATTTCTTTTTAAAACAAGTTGAAAATTGCACGTGAAGCGTAGCAAATGAGGTGCGTTTGTACGATAACGAAATTTTAAAAATATCACTGTCATATATCAATCTCATAAAATTGTAAATAGTTAATTACAATTAAAATGCGTATCAAACAATGTTCTCCCTATACCATTATGTAATGGAATACTTTTGTGTGGTCTTGTAAATCAATAACAAATGTTCATTGCACCACCGATTATGCAAAATGTTTATCATAATATGTACTTTATAGATGCATATCAATTTTATTATGTTCGAAAGAGTGTAACACCATTAAAATGCATTTGAAACATTGTTCTTCATTGACCGTAATGTAACGGAATATTTTGATTGTTCCTGTAATTGAACTATGCATCCGATTTTGATAAAATTTGAAATAACTCAACAATATTTTGTAATAATAATATATTTTAAATTTCAAACGATTAAAATGCATTTGAAACTTTTTCCCCATTGACCGTAATGTAACGGAATACTTTTGATTGTCCCTGTAATTGATCTATGCATCCGATTTTCATAGAATTTGAAATGACTCGACAAAATTATGTAATAAATATACGTTTTAAATTTCAAACGATTAAAATGCATCTGAAACTTTTTTCCCCATTGACCATAATGTAATGGAATACTTTTGATTGTCCCTGTAATTCTATGCATCCGATTTTCATAAAATTTGAAATGACTCGACAAAATTATGTAATAATTATCTATTTTAAATTTCAAACTATTCGGTTCGATAGTTTTTACGTTGTTATATGCGGACGGACTGAACGACAACTATAGGTGCTACGTATTTACATAATTACGAACGCACCTAAAAATGATGCCAACCAAATAAAATTTGTGTATAAGTCGACAAGTCGCAAAGGGTTAATTGTACTCTTCGATCTATTCAATTCGATTGCATCTGAAGCGTGCATTTTTGTAATTTCTGTTTTATTCAGAAATTTCGATTTCATACCCGGAATTCTGAGCAGTATTTTTTTGTTTATTTAATAAAAAATGTCTCCTAATTACATAAAATCATAATTATTTTTTCGGAATTTCTTTTATTTATTTAATTTTTGAAATTTGGTATTTTTTTTAATTATTATCATTCATATTGCTTGATTGCCACTATCTTCTTTAAATGTGTAATTTACCTTATTTTCGCATTGTCTAATTTTTTGCTGCATAATATGAATATTCCTATTCAATAAAAGCAATGGACATTAATCAATCTGAATTTAATAAAAGAAGTGAATGAAGAATTCTGTATGGATTCAGAATTTTTTAATAATAATTAAAAAAAAAATCTTTAAATGAAGTATACAGAATGTGCCCAAAACATTGACCTCGTTTTTTATTCTTTAAATATTTATCATAAGCAAATGCTTTAAATTGCAAAGTTACGGGAAAAAAGTTATAAAATTTTATAAAAACGATTAAAAATTTTAGTACATAAAATTTTTTTAAATGATAAATTAAATCTTAATACGGTCATCTTACAAAAAACTTCCCAGTAAAATGTGCCTCATGCACTAATAAGGCCATGTACAAGATTTTAGTATTTTATCATAAAAAGTCGAAGAGATATTCCAATCATGATTTATTATTATCGCCATTAAATATTTAGGTACTACTTGGTTATCCCGTCGACCAATTTCGCCAAATTATACGAATCGCCAAACTAATATCCAAATTATACACATTGACCTAATTTTCATTATAAATAACGACAAAACAAATAATTATTAGAATATTTAAAAAAAAATGCAAATAAAAAGTTGAAATAAGAATCACTTAATGACGTTTTAAACTCGTGTATCGTATTTAAAGTCATTGAATGTGGCACTCACGATAATCCATTATTGGCATTTATTCTTATAGTTTGGCGATGGTTTTTTGGTCGACGGGTTATCGAAGTAGTACCAATTTTTATTGTATATTTTGCCTTATTTAATCCGATATTTTTTCTGATTTAATTAGGCAAAAATTCCTGTTTTGAAAAATCGGTGATAAATGATTAAAAATTCTGTACAAGACATGAAAAGAAATCAGCATTACTTCAAAGTTTTCCCCAAAATATTGCTCGGTTAACCCTTTAACGTTCATTGGTTTCGCCACGAAACCACAAAATTTTAATTCCGATATGCAACACTGACACCGGTATTTTTATCTAAAAATATCCCTTTTATTTTGTATGTGATATATCACGTTTTCTTATTTAGAAATATATTTGTTCTTAATTACCGGTGTCATTCATTTATTTCGACATCTTAGCAATGAAAATGTTATGATCGTTAAAGGGTTAAGTGGTTAATGACACAGAAATAAAAAAGGCTATATTCCACATGCATAATAAACTAAATTCTATACAAAAATTCTGGTGGCACTGTGGCGATTGAGAACTGATATTAAGTAGTTTCATAAACATACCCTCCCCCCCCCCCCTCTTGAAAGGGATAAATCAGCATTTGTGTATTTTCATATCTCTGCGACTTTTTATGATAAAAGGCTGAATTTTTGTACGTAATCATATTAGAGCATGACGCCATTTTATTCATTCTGAATATTTTTCTGTTTGGAGCCATGTAAAAATTTAAATTTTGTATTTTTACAAATTTAATTCCCTGAAAATTTTAATTAATTCATAAAACAATATATCTTTTTTATTTAACGTTACAATTTATAATATAATATCTATGATCAATGTTTTCGGGACACCTTGTATATGTGTTCCGACAGCCAATGTTTAACGGAAAAAAAATGAGAATTTTAGTTTAGAGAAAGGGGTATTTTTGCATATTTTTATTTCATTATATATGTAGAGTCGAAAATTTTATTTAATCATTTTTAAATATTTCATTTAGATGATGATATTTGTTTCACCAATATATAAAATTAAATGAAAGAAAAAAAATAAAATGTTAACTCTTTGAAGAGAAAAGTACTTATGTTGCTAAAACTTTTAAATGATTGAGTGGCATTATAGTTTAAGTACAACTTCATTTTAAAATAATTAAAGCTTTTCATTAAATATGTTATAAAAGTAAAATTTTATGCAACATTTCTGGAGTGGATTTGCGTATTAAAATGAAGCAATATGAACAATATCATAACTGCCAACTTTTACAATTTTTTCTATTTAATAATAATTAGGCATTTATAGTAAATCCAATATTACTTAGTCTGTGAAATCTGTCGATTAAAAAATATAAAATTTTCTGTTAAATTTTAGTGGTAAGAAAAAAAGAAAAGAAAAGTGTAAAAGTTGACAACTATGCAATATATCAGAACTCTTCTTTGGGTTCAGAGATTAACGAGAGAATATGCAATAATGTAGATTAGAATCCGAATCATGAAACTGGAATTCAATTAAATATTTACGATAACCTCCGTATGGCATATTGCAGCAGGCTTATGTAAAAAAAGAGAGAAAGCAACTTCTGACTTTTTAAGTTAAATCAAAAGTATTTTTTTTTATATATAAAAATATAAATGTAAATCACACTGTAATCACCCAGAATGAAGCAAAGAATCGAAAGAAAATATATGCATTTCAGCAACATATTTTTCATTTAAATACGTGAACATATTACTTATAAACTGTGGTAAGAGGCTTAATTCTTTACCTACATATGACTCCACATTCACATTTTGAATGACTACACGCAGGTTATGCAATAGGTCATGGATTAACCCGGATGCTAGCAAATACCTTCGGGTCAGATGTGAAGACGGTTATGGTTGTTTTGTTATGGAGAGAACCAAATGACCATAATAAAGACAAGATTGGACGATCTCCAGATTTGGACAAAAAAATACGAGGAAAAACGATGTAGAAATAACATTTTATGATGGAAGTATGTAAATAAAGAATTTGAGTCGAAACGGGAAATATTTTAGTTACTTAATCGTTTGAAAAGGCAAGCAATAAGGTCTCTGTAACATTTAATTCTCACCGAAATAATTAATAAACTTAATTTTAAAATAATGTAAATCAATTAATTATTCGGCATCCCCCTCCCACAGTTAAAGATATAAAATTTAGTTTAAAGTTTCTGGTGCTAATCTTGTTTAAATTAGTTATTTATAATTTAACCACCGCTCGTCAATAGGGTTAACCCTTTCCGGCAAGGGTAAATTCTTTAAGTAAAATGAGAAATTTTTAACTGACACCGGAATTTACAAATGACTTTTTTAGAAACTAAGAATCCCTTAATTTAAGCTTTCTTTGTAAAAGCAAAATTTTATTAAAATATTATTGCTGCCGTTTGCAAGTTTGGAATTAAAACTAGGTATCCCGACTGGGCACAGTCTGCCGGAAAGGATTTAGGGGACTCTGTGTCCTTTGAATATTTTTTAATTTAAGCGGCATACTAATAAAAAACTCAATGAAGGAAAATAATTCTATCAAGAATCAGTTCAATTTCCCCTGCAAAATTCGAAAAAAAAATATTTATTTTCTGTAAAAATTAAATAAATTCTAAAATAAATCTTCTCATACAATTTTGAACATTTTGGACTAATTTATTTTTAAACTACTTGCAGAAGTGTGCAGTATAATTTTAAATATTGGATTTATCATAAGATAATTAGTTTAGGAGATAAAAAAATAAAATGTGCAAGTACGTATAAAATTGCCGTAAAAACTTTATTTAATTTACATTTTTATGTGTAAAAACCTTTTTACTCATAAAAATCCGACATTTAGTTTTATCAAACAAACTATAAAAGACACCCCTCACCCCCCGACCCCCCCACCCCCCAAAAAATTAGACTCAATTTGTAAAAAACCTTTTTACATTAAAAAGTCCGATAAATTGGTAAATCCGATATTTAGTTTTATCAAAGAGACTATAAAGTCCCCCACCCCTAAAAAAAAAAAAGAAGACTCAATTGAACAGCATTCATAAATTTTCTATCACTTTGAACATGCTTATTCATTGAAAAATCACTTTTAAAGGTGGATTAGTTAAAATATTGTTTCACTCTCAACATCTCGAAATTTTAAGATGCATTTTCAAACTCATTTTTAAAAGTAAAAACATGAAACTAGCTGAGGTGATTTTTGAAGAGATATATAACATGCTGTGTGATTTTATCTTTTGCACAATTCATTAGAATTTGATTTATAAACAATTATTTCCTCAGTATGAGAATTTTTTCGGTCCCAGATCACACGCTTCGAGAAATTTAGTTCAAAATGTTTACTTTGACAGTATTTTGTTTTTCAATATTTTCTGCATTTATCAAAAAATCGATGAGCATGGCACATTGTGTATTTTCTAAATAAGAAAATTTGCCAGTTTGATCCATTTGAGAGCAAAAAGGAATTTAAAAATAAATAAAAAAAGTAAGCATTCTCTATTGGAACATACCCTTTAGTGGAGTGAATTGCGGCATTTAAAAGGGCAGCAATGTAATAAAGTCGCTTTATACTACATTTATAATGCTTGCTTCTTATCGAAAATTCTTCAGAATGTACTAGGGAAAAATAAAGTACAATTTAAAAAAAATTAGAAAATTGATATTTTCATCATTTTTCGACGAATGAAGTGTTCCGAGTCCTCTTAAGTTTTGTATTAAATCACCGAGAATATTATGTATAGATAGATCCAATTTGTATATTAAAAATATGCATTGAAACTCGGGAATGTTTTTGCAGAAAATTTCACACTTCTTTTATTTAGTAATTTGAAATTTTGAATTTATTCAACTTGCTTAAAAAATGTACAGCGAACAGAGTCAAAAAAAGTTCAAGCCTGGGATCGAACCAGGGTCATTAACATTATAATCGAATGCTCTACCAATAAACTACCTGGACAATACCAAACTTAACGCTTATCACTCTTATCTATTAACAAGGCTGCACACGGAGAAAATTTTTTATGAGTCATTAACCCTGGGAAATGCACGAAACGAAAGAGTATCTGACATAAATAAAATTGCATAAACATCTATATATAATTTTTGGCAATTTTTTATGGAAAGTTTCACCAGTAATGTAATCGTAGAAAAAAAAAACAGACGGTATACGTTATAAGTAGAGGGCATACGCTCAAGGCAGATCGTATGACCTAGATTGTACATACTGTAGTCTTCTTGAGAAACAGAGAGTATACGGTGCTCCTTAAAAAAAAATCCAGACGGTATACGACATATACCCTCCACTACAACTCTGAGTTTCAAACGCCCTCATTTTAGTAATTTGCGGTTATGAATTTATTCAACATGCGTGTCAAAAGGCATATCGCCAACAAAGAGTCCAAACATGGGATAGATCCTTGGTTAATCTTTTAACTGGTTTGCCCGAACGGCGGCGTTCGGGCAAGACAAATTTGCTTATTGCATCATTTTTTGACACCACTATTATTTTTAAGAAAATTTTTATACTTTTGGAAGGCGGAAATGTCTAGACAAAATTTTACGAATATTTTATTTAAATAATAGTGAGTCCGCTATTTTCAATTTATTGAACGGAAAAGTAAGGTTAAGGGGTTAAATATAAATTTTAATAATAAGTATTAATTTTTTCGAAAAGATACACTGACACAACAAATGTAACCAGAAAAAACAAAAAAAGCAAAGAATCTAAATTTTTGCGATTTTTAAAGACTTCTTGCACGTCATATCGTCGCATCGTCATATGTTGACTATCAAATATAAAATTAGTGTTGCCAGTGGATAACTTTTTAAAATTCAAATTTAATTTTTGCCACCACATTTTTGAAACAGTGAAATTCGCCTGATTTAATCCGACATGTTACTTAAGGCAAAAACAAGAGAGAAATTTACTATTTGTAATGTCAATCAAGAAATCTGAATTTTATAAAAGATCTGTACCGCGACTTCCGCCGCACCTCAGATATTTCGATATCTTCCCAGAATTTATTTTAAATAAAATGTGACTTGCTTTTGCTTAGCATTTATTTGACTTCTTTTTTTACAATAAAATTTCCGGTCTTAAAAACAATTAACCCTTTCCGGCACACTGTGCCCGGTGTGGGATATCTAATTTTAATTCCAAACATGCAATCCGCACCAGTAATATTTTAGTAAACTTTTGCTTTTACAATAAAAGCTTTAATTAAGGAATTCAAAATATCTAAAAAAATCGTTTGTGAATTCCGATGTCAGTCGATAATTTCTCATTTTAGTACAAATTTTGCCCGTGCCGGAAAGGGTTAACTGAGCCGCGACGTTTACGCGCGAAATTACGGTGTAATAAAGCCAGTGTTGCCAGATGGGCTACTTATTTTAAATTCAGATTCTTGACTGGAACCACTTTTTTGAAACAGTAAAATGCGTCTTATTTAATGACATATTAATAAAGGCAAAAACAAACGGAATTTTGCCGTTTTAAAAAAGTAGTGCGAATCAAGAAATCTGAATTTTAAAAAAGTAGCCCACTGGCAACACTGAATAAAGCGTGTATTTCTCTTTGGAAATAATAGTGTTCAAAGAACAGAACGGTAAATATTGTCTGTTGGTATTGATAGGATTTTTAGTTTTATATTTCTATTTATTGTTGCATTAGCTTGTAATAGCAGTTTTTACAAATTATTTTTTCTACATATGGTAAAATATAAGTTAAAATTATATTCAGTAATAAATTCGAGACTATAAATTATTTCATTTTTATAAGATCTATACTGTGAAAAATAAGTTGTTTATTTGCACGTCCTGCATTTATATTCGCACGATAGAAGAAAACAAATAGTTCTTTACTTCTCAAAATGACCGTAACATCACCATAAACAATTTCACAAAACCGCGACACATAACTCACATGCATCAAAGATATGTCATGACTAAGTTACTAATCCTTCTTTTCCTTTTAAGATAAGTGTATTGCGTAATTTGACGCCGGGGGAATAAGCATCTGATGATACAGAACATATTATAAATGCTTTCATGGGTTCTGTTTGTCTCTAATACTCTACTTACAGCGACATTCGCTTGTGATCTACATGGTTGTAGAACTGAAATTACGAAATACTTGAAGAAAATCCAGCTGTAAGTGCAAGATGTTTTATCGTTCACACTAAAGGTGAAACCACAACAGCTGACTTGTTTTATAGTCGTGCTAAAGACCTTACTTGGGAAAGCTGTTCGTCACTTATGTGTCAAGATGTTCACACTGACTACTTTATCAATGATGTAGAAAATCCTTTTTTGTATAATTTTTTTTTTCTGAAATTTATTTGCCAATCCGCAAAAGTATTTTTGTTGCCTTTCCGGCACGAGCAAATTCTGTTAGTAAAATGAGAAATTATCGACTGTCACCGGTTTTTTAGAAATTTGTAAAGCAGAATTTTATTAAAATTTTATCGTGTAATGTTTGGAAGTTTGGAATTAAAATCAGGTTAAAGCCATATAAGTTAAAGTTTCTTCAAAATTGTACCCCACATACTTTTCCTATTGTGTAAAAAGTTTTTTGCTTATCTCTTAATTACACATTTGCCACAGGATGCCAGAATCATGAATTCATTTGTAACAGAGACATCGGTAAAATATATTATTTATACATTAAGCTTAAGAATTTTAATGCTTATAAAAAAGTAATAATACAGGATGTTCAAAGTTTGTCTTTAAAACTTTATTCTCCACAACACCTAAACCATAACGTCCCCAGTCCTGATGTCGCTTGGAGGCGGCACTAAAAAACATCCTGTAAATTAATATAAATGCTTCTATGATTGTTAAAATTACATCTAGACATTTAATAAATGTGTGCATATTAGAAGCATCGATAAAAGACCGATGCACCTTTGGAGATATTTTATAATTATTTTACACTGGTTTTTGTAGTCTCACGTAATATTTATCTCAATATTGAGGAGAGTAAGATAGCAAAATTCAGTTTTGTATGTATAACAGCAACTCATAATGTTTTATTTTTTATTAAAAAGAATATTTTTTTGCTTTCAGGTAAAAACCAGTAAGATCCATAACTAGTGTCGACAACACTACCGAAAAGGCACAGTGTGTGGCCTGATTCATAGCAATGAAGTCAGATCCCCAAATTCAAAGGAATTTTGGATACAAAATACGGACTTGGACTTATCCCAGACCTCAATATGTGTGGCACAAGACGTTTATGGAAAGGACAAGAATATGGGAGAAAGTTGAACCCTCTCTCGACGTCGTTCGTGCAACCAAAGGGGCTCATTAGATGCTCTTCTAACATCACATAAAACTTTGGAACTTGCTGTTCATTATGCAATAAATATATTTTTGTTATCTAATTTAGTTTCAATTTTATGGTGGATCAAAATTGAAAAGATAAATTTGGGACGCCCTATATGTACTATAATAGGAGAAAACATCAATCATTCTTCGTGAGATGCGAAAAAGACATTTGCCATCTTTAATCACAGATAATTTTGCCATTAGATAAGGCAAAAAAATTAAACAATATTGGACCAATATTGGCTACATCTTGGAGCAATATTGGCTTATTGGCGCAATATTAGCACAAAATATTGCTCCAATATTGGGGTGTTTACATTTTGCTCTTATTTAGCCAATATTTGCAGCCAATATTATTCCAATATTGGGATTTCATTGGAAATATTGCCAATAAAACGCCAATATTGGTTAAATATTGGAATTTCATTGGAAATATTTCCAATGTAACGCCGACATTTGTACAATATTGGTGTTTTATTGGCAATATTTTGTTGCATATTTTTATTGCAAATGACGTAAAAGCATATCAAAAGAATTTTAGTTTTGGAAAAGTGGACAATAGAATTAAATGTCCGCGTGATCTAAAAGACACCCCTTATAGAAGGGATCGCCGCGTTCATAGGGTTGAAGTTGGTTTGCAAGATTTGGGCCAAACGGAAACATAAGGTAAAGTTAAATAAAAGCTTGTAAAATAAAATTCTCGGCCTTACAAAGTCATTATGATGATTGATAATAAATAACACACAGAAAAAACGTGGAGAGAAGACATTTACTCTTATCAAAAAAAAAAAAAAAAAAACACTCATTTTTATGTTTAGAAATGAAATATCAAGTTATTTAGATGATAAGTTTTTGAATTATAAACATCAAACTTTAAAGCTTCAAATGTTAAATTACCTTTTCATATATTATTAACATCTCCTGAAATTATAATCCTAATGTGATGTTTTTTTTATGTAATTATAATACTAAACAACGCAAGCATAAGAACACTGAATTTCTAGTTTCAAAATTTTTTTATTATGAATTAAGAAATTAATATTCGAAAATAATATGAATCGCAGACTATATCATTTTTCTCACAGATATATATTTATTATATCCTCCTTTATATAAACTCTCACTTTTAGATTTTACTTCCAAGTCGCTTTCGAATCATACTTAACCCTCCAAGCGTCTTGAAAATGGGTAAGATTGTAATGTTGTTTTCTCTGCATTTTGTTTTAAATGCTAATAAAATGTTATTCTTTCAATATTACATAAAAAATCTTATTTAGGAATATAAATTTAATCCTTGAGAGTCCTAATCATTCTTCAATGCTTTGAAAATTCCTTAAATTTATAGAATTATAATATCTTAAACATTACTTATATTGCAGTGAAACCTGGAGCTTAGTGTACGGAATATTACGGGAGGGAATTGCAAAAACACTGAAATGAATGAAGGCCACTGGAATTTTCGTACAAATTCATTTAAAAAAGACTAGTCGTTAGGGGCCACCGTAATATTTACCCATCATGGATATGAATAATGTAATATATTGAAATAAAACACGTGTAAACTGTTTATAAAATGCATTGAAATTACAAAACAAAATTTAAACATATATTTAAACATTTTTAATATACATACTAATGCTCTATAAATGAATTGCTGATGAACCACTTTTGACAAATTATATAAAAACGCCAAACTACTCAATTACTACCCAATTGCGTAAAAGAAAATCTTTATAGCTCCAAAAATAATAATCATATTCACTAGCAGTTTACTGCGTCGGATTAAACATCTCATTTCCAATTAAAATATATCTTTGAATTGAAATTTGAATGAAATACAGGGTCATGAAAAATCGAAGAATGGGGAAAACAGGATTACAAATATCTCGGCAACTAATAATCCGATCGACTTCGTTCTTTGTGGAAAATTTGGATTATTTTATTGAATTTTACATCCACTCTTTAAAATTAAAAAATTCGAAAATATTTATAAACCTTTCATAAGAACAAATATTTTGAGAGTCCGAAAAAAATAGTTCCGGATAATCGAGGTTACTGATATTAAATAGGCTTCTTTCCATTCTGACATACTAAGAACCTACAAAATTTCAAGTCACTATCTCAATTTGTTCGGGAGATAGAGCGTTTACAGACACAAAGACAGACAGACGGACGGCAATTTTTTTTTCTAAAAATATGTTTTTCGAAATCTCCAGTGTATGTAACGTGTAAATCTGCCAATTTTTTTTTTTTTTTCGATTTTCAAAAAGGTAGAAGACTTACCCTATATTATGTATGATGGGTAAGTAAAAAAGCTACATCTCCCGTATATGATAAACTGAAAATATTTATAGCAGAATTTTGGTGTCATTACGACTTTTGGGAATCAAACTTGCTTCATTGTAGTGCAACACTGAGACACAAAGGGATAATAAAAGTGACATAGTCATTCTGTAGCATTTGCCACTTTTCTGATTTGTCCGTACGTCATACGGGCTACATATTTTTGCCAACCATGATTTTCCCGTACCACGTACGGACACCATATTCTAATCATAAATCATTATTCTCACCAGTAAAATTTTATTGTGAATTTTAAAATATTCAATCCGAACTTTTCTTTATTATTCACTGGCGTCTTATTCCTAGATGCGAAGAACGTAAAATAGGATTGTCTAGTTTTAATTGCAGTGATATGCAGAGGTGAAGTCAAAGAGATTTGTTTCAATTTTTTTTCCCAAGCAGATGCATACTGAGTAGAGATAGCGTTGTGGACATCGTATATCTCGAAATATGTAGATCGTTAGTTCGAATCCATGCCGTAGAAAAATAAGTGATTTTTAACACTAGAACCGCGGTGACGGGTCATTTTGACCCGTTTCACATGGAGAGATGTCGATCTGAACCAGAAAAATCTTAATAAAATAAGCTTAATATATGCTAAGCAAAAGTATTTTCAATAAATGCTTTAACCCTTTAACGATCATAGCAATTTCATTGCTAAGATGTCGAAATAAATGAATGACACCGGAAATTAAGAACAAATATATTTCTAAATAAGAAAACGTGATTTCTCACATACATAATAAAAGGGATATTTTTAGATAAAAATACCGGTGTCCGTGTTGCGTATCGGAATTAAAATTTTGTGGTTTCGTGGCGAAACCAATGAACGTTAAAGGGTTAAACAGTTTTAAATAAAAATTCCGGTGAGAAATATTTTTATAAAATTTGAATGAGTTTTCCCGCGGTTCTAGTGTTAAACTTTTCAACATTTATTTAAACTGAAAAAAATTGACTGAAAAAAAATATGATTTCTTAATTAAAAAAAATAATTAGGTTGAAAAATCATTTTTATTATAAAGAAAATTGAGAATATTTATATTAATGATCATAAATCATTTATTTAAATTGTAAAAAAATGTTTGAATGAAAAAATACATAGTTTCTGTTTTTATAAATTTAATTATGTTGAAAAAATAATTTTTATTTAAAAAGAGCTTTTTTCAATCATCGAGCACAGAAATATTGTATAACTTCTTGCGATATTACTTGAATTTTGGAAGAGTACAGCCTTTCTTTGACGGAAATAAAAACAAAATGCTTTTGCTTCGACATAGATGATATGACTTATTATCAATTCCTTCTTTTAAAAAATGGAATAATTTAATGCATAATTTCATTTCCTAAAATTTAATTAAAAAAAAAAAAGAGCGAGAGAGAAAGATATATGTTTTGTAATGTTTACGTTAGAACCAAAATATTATACCGTGATTTAAAAATATAAATGATAAGCTGAAACTTATTATATTATAATAATTCCGGTATTAAAAACATCAGTACTAATATGTTTTGTTGTGCTAAACTATAAAAAATGAATGTAAAATACATTTTTTTTAAATATAGGTATTTTGATTTTAATAATTGTATGGCATTAAAAATTGAATTTAATAAAGTATTTTAACAAGTTTTTATATAATAACTTCTAAAATTTTTCACCAAATGCAAACATGATTGATCATTTTTCTCAATTTTTTGTTTCGATTCCAGGAAATCACTTTCCGTATAAAACGTTTCATTTACGAAAAGTAAGCACAAATTGTGCTCATTATCAATGTGTTTATGCTCATAATCAGCACTATACATAGCACATTTTTGATTTTTAAAATTTTATCGTATGGATGAAATTTCCTGCAATGTTTTTTTTTTTCTGCAAATGATCTGTTATATTTGATACGCATAATTAACTCTGAAAAAGGCTTTTTTTTTTTTTTTTTTTTTTTTTTTTTTTTTTTTTTTTTATTGAACTAAAATTTTGAATCATTCATTGTCCGATACGGGGGAAAAAGAATGCTAACATTATAAATTTTGTCAACAGATGGCTACACTTCTGCACGCCACCCCTTAACCCTTTGCAGTGCAGGGCAAATTCATTGCTTAAGTGATAAAAATAATGACTGACACCGGAATTTGAAAACATCTTTATTTGAAATAAATAAGAAAAAAAAGCTTATTTCACGCATTCAATAAACCGTACATTTTTTTACCGAAATTCCGGTGCCAATGTAATATTTGAGAATTAAAATTAAGTAGTTTCATAGATATACTAGCCTACCGCAATGAGTTAATTAAAAAATAGACTTTCTTAATTTTCGATTTTCTTTAGTTAACCATGTAGAAATAAGAAGGGAGTTTTTGGTTCAATTAGGCAAAAATTTCTGTTTTGAAAAACCGGTGATAAAAGATTAAAAGTTCTGTAAAAGACATGAAAAAATAGACGTTATTTGAAAGTTATTTCAAAAATATTAATCAGTTATGTGGTTAAACAATCTTCGATTTGGATCAATTTCAATTTAGGATTGTGGTAATTTAGAACATGGTTTGGACATTTAAATGGGCCCATTTTAAAATAATTTATTTCTCGTAAGCAATCAAACGACTTTCATGAAAATTTAGATTTAATCAAATTGAAGATGCAAAATTTATTTTTACTGTCAAATCTGGGTATTGCTATCGAAAAAAAAATTGAAATTTGGTTCGTTTTGACATGCAGATGGACTCGTAAAAAATTAGTGTACATCATTTAAATATAGACTTTATTTCTTATTGTTACGTATTAGTAATTTTCTTCTACGATAAGTTGTTTCAGAGTTAGTAGTGGTGTTTACTTTTTATTTATTTTTTCACGACTGTAGAATGGAAAAAGAAACAGTAGTGTTAGTAAGTATCTTGTGAATTTAACACATATACTTCTGAAATTTATGAATGCACGACCTTTGTCCATCTCCAACGAGATAAAGCTCCTACATCTTTCCAGAGCTCAATTTAATCCTAATTACCAACTCTTATCTACTAAAACATTTCATCAGCAACTAATAACGAGCCCCATTTATTTGATGCTGATTAAATATTTAATGTCGTTTCATTTTCTTACTTAATGCTACCTCATCTTGTAGAACAAAAAAGACAATGCAAAATAAATTCTCTGCCTTGCAAAATCATTTATAAAGAGGTAACAAAATACTTTCGCTGAACTCACAAAGCCGAAAGGTATGCCTAAAATGATTAAATGAAAGTTATGGCTTTGCAAAATACAATTTAGTTTTTTTAATTATTTTTTTACTACATTAATCTTTATTTTCAACATAGATTGAAGTGAACAGGACAAACAATTATGCTAAGTAGCGTTTTGATCCTGCAAAAAATATTCTAATTTCAAAGATCAATATGGCAGCTGCTATCGAAATACTCAAGGTCAGACAATACAAGTGTGACGTCACCACGAATCGACCTACTTCTCACTAGAGTTGGAATTCACACCGAAAATTTTGAATAGTTATTTTTTTACTTTATTCGTGAAGTATCTACCATATTATAAAACAATAATAACTTTTTTAACTTACTGGTGAGAATTCGGAATTCTTGAATAAAAATTCAGCTAAACGCTGAATTCCGCAGTGCTGCATAGCTGTCAACTTTCAACTAATTTTCCGTAATACTTGAATTAGTTTGATCCTGGTTAATTTAATTTCGACCCAGAAAAGTTATTTCAAGAACCTTTATTTATTTAATTTAAGTAAAACATATTTAATTTAATTTCTTTGAAAAATATTCTGGTTCGAAATTCATTAAATAATCTCAAGTCAACGCCCTTATTACGGAAGATTAATGTCAGGTTAGCACCTATGGTGTTGCCATATTGGTCTGGTTTTTATTGGCTGGTTTCAAATTCTCTCCAATAAGTTTAAATTGTTATTATTGTTTAATAAGATGATAGATATTCCAAAAAAAAAAGTAAAAAAAAATTGCTATTCAAACTTTTCCGGCGTGAATTCCAACGCTGATGAGAAGTCGGTCGATTAGTGATGACGTTACACTGATGTCCTTTGGCCTTGAGTATTTCGATGGCAGCGGTTTGGCAGTATGCAACTTACAATAAAAAAATGGCCTGCGACATATGTTTATGAATTCTATTTTAAAAGTACAATAAGATATAATATAATTGGAGGATTTAAATTGTTTGATTATGATTGGGTCTCCTCTGCTTTCTTCATAACTCCATTACATATACCATAATTTCCGGCGTAAAATCCGCTGATTAAACAATGATGATTCGACCCAGATATATTTTTAAATAAAATATAACTTCTTAAATCGCGATAAAAGTTATAATCTACCACACATCTACCACACAAATCTTTGTAATTAAACTTCTGGGTCCAAAATAGAATTGTTTGAACCGCGTATTGTATGTTGAAAATTACGATAAGTCGAAATTTTGGATATTTCGAAATTTTCTTTGGACCCTTCAACATCTGGGTTGCCAGATTTGGCCTATTTTTTATTTCTAAATTTTTACATTCTCCCCAGAAATTCTATGAAGTATTGTTTCTTTACTTAATGAAAGACGTATTTTGATTAGGATAATAAAAATTCCTGTTTCCTAATAAAAATTCAAAATTTTTTGTGTGAATTCGAAGTTATCAAATTGAAAGTAAAGGTCAAACTGGTAACCCAACTTTATCTTCGCATTATAAGAGAATAACTGTAACCTCTAATTTTAACTTTATCTTCGGATTATAAAAGAATACATGTTTTCTTAATTTAAATAAAATAAAATTAATATTCAAAACTTTCTGGTGCTAATTAAATATTTAAATTCATGGGCAACATTACAAATCAGGTATACATTTGTAACTTATAATAATTGTGTCATTATCTAAAATTTAGATTCTCAATATTTGATTACTTTCACTTCGAAAGCTTGTAAATTAAAAATCTGTAGATATATATATATATATATATTTTAAGGTAATTATATGATTGAACATGATCAATTATCTTCTACCATACGTTAAATTACTATTTGAAAAAAAACCTAATACTAATAAAAATCTAAGAAATTTTAATTGATAAAAAAACATATGACAATAAAAATTTCAAATTTTAGCTAACAAAAGTGATTTAAAAACTGTTTTCTCAAAACGGTGATTGTGTAATGACCATGTTTATTAAGTGAGCTCTTCACTCATTCTAATTGGTAAATAGACTATACGAATTGTAATTTTAAAAATCAGTGAAAATGTTTTCCGTTCGGGGTTTAAATATTTGAAAAAAAATTTAATTCTAATGGAAATTTAAGAAATTTTAATTGATAAAAGAAACATCTGACAATAAATTTTTAAATTTCAGGTAACAAAAGTGATTCAAAACGTATTTACTCAAAATGGTGATTGTGTGATGACCATGTTTATTATTTGAGCACTTCACTTATTCTAATTGGTAAATAGATCATACAAATTCTAATTTTTGAACTCAGTGAAAAAAATTTCCGATCGGAGTTTGAATATTTGAAAAAAAAAAAAAATCTAATTCCAATGAAAATTTAAGAAATTTTAATTGATAAAGAAATAATTGACAATAATTTTTTTAAATTTCAATTAAGAAAAGTGATTCAAAATCTGTTTATTCAAAATGGCAATTGTGTAATGATCATATTTACTACCTGAGAAATTCACATATTCTAATTGGTAAATAGACCTTACGAATTGTAATTTTTAAATAACTCAGTAATAATGTTTTCGGTCGGAGTTTGAATATTTGAAAAACCTAATTCTAATGAAAATCTAAAAAAATTTAATTGATAAAAGAAACATTTGATAATAAATTTTTAAATTTCAGTTAACAAAAATGATTCAAGATCTGTTATGAATCAAATTACAAACAGCCAAAAAAAAAAAAAAACTCTAAAAAGTAAATTTTTTTGTGTATGAACAAAAACGTAATAAAAATTTTCAAAAGGATAAGATGATTTTTTTTTCTTTTTTTAGATTCTGAGGTAGTTTAGATACAATAAAGAGAAAAACACTCTAAAAAGTAAATTTTCTTATTTATGAATAAAAGCATAATGAGAACTTTCAAACTGATAGAAGTTTTTTTTTAAGTTCGGATTCAGCTTAGAAACAATGAGAGAAAAACATTCTAGAAAGTAAATTTCCTTATAGAAACATAATAAAAACTTTCAAAGCAATAAATTTTTGGCTTTTGAAACAGTTTACAAACAAATAGAGAAAAATATTCAAAAAAGCAAATCTTGTGCATGAAGAAAAACATAATAAAAACTTTTAAAAAGATAGGATAGTATTTATTATAGATTGTGAAGCAGAATACAAAATAACAGAGCAAAAGGCACTAAAAATAAATTTTCTTTATATGTAAGAGCAAAAACCTTATACAAATTTTCAAAATGAAAAATACTTACTTTAAGGTTATGAAACAGATTAGAAATAACCACAGAAAAACATTCTAAAAAGTAAATTTTCTTATGCATGAACAAAAACATAATAAAAATTTTCAAAATGATAAAATGATTTTTTTTAATTCTGAGACAGTTTAGAAACAATCAGGGAAAAACACTCAAAAAAAGTAAATTTTCTTATCTATGAACAAAAACATAATAAAAACTTTCAAACTTAAAAAAAAATTTTTTTTGTTCGGAATCAGCTTAGAAACAATCAGATAAAAACATTCTAAAGTAAATTTCTTCATAAAAACATAGCATAAATTTTCAAACTAATAAAAGGATTTTCTTTTAGATTTTGAAACAATTTACAAACAAACAGAAAAAAACTCTCTATAAGGGAAATTTTCTTATGTATCAGTAAAAGCATAATAAAAACTTTCAAAATGATAAAAGGATTTTTTTAGGATTTAAGACAGCTTAGAAACAATCAGAAGAAAACTTTCTTGAAAGAAAATTTCCTTATGTATGAGCAAAACATAATGGAAATTTTTAAAATGATAAAACTTTTTTTAGGTTCTGGAACAACTTCGAAACAACCAGAGAAAAACACTCTAAGAAATGAATTTTCTCTAGTATGAGCAAAAACATAATGAAAACTTTCAAAATGATAAAATATTTATTTTAGGTTATGAAACATATTAGAAAAATTAGCATAAGTAAAAGCACAATAAAAACTTTCAAAATGATAAAAGGATTTTTTTAGGATTTAAGGCAGCTTAGAAACAATCAGAAGAAAACTTTCTAGAAAGAAAATTTCCTTATGTATGAGCAAAAACATAATGGAGATTTTTAAAATGATAAAACTTTTTTTAGGTTCTGGAACAACTTTGAAACAACCAGAGAAAAACACTCTAAAAAATGAATTTTATCTAAGCACCTTGTAAGCACCTTTTACCAGAATTTTTATAATGTAAAATCTGTTTTACTTAACGAAAAAGAAATCCGTTTTCATATGTAACAACCAGTACTTTAAAGAAATTCTGGTACTAAAATAATTAAAATCCTCTGAGTTTCTTGATGACTACGCACCCATAATGAAAACTTTCAAAATGATAAAATATATTATTTTAGGTTATGAAACATTAGAAAAAAAAGCGAAAAACACTCTAAAAAAATAAATTTTCCTATGCATGAGCAAAAACATAATGAAAACTTTCAAAGAGATAAAATGTTTTTTCTAGGTTCTGAGACAGCTTAGAAACAACTAGAGAAGAACACTCTAAAAGCGAATATTTCTTCATCTGCATGAGCAAAAACATAATAAAATAAAAAAGGGATTTAATAGCCTTTCCCTCGGTATTGGTAGCCAAATGCATTTCAGATTAAGGTAAGTGGGACAGACAGACATACTAACAGCGTTTGTTCCACAGGATGGAATATAACGATGAAAAGGAGATGTGAATGGAATGTGACTTCTTTTGAGAGATTCGAATTAGACGAAAAGCTTCCACATTGTTCCATAAAGGATTGTTCTGAAAGTGTTAAAGATTATATCTCTCGATTATTGGATCACTTTGAAAAAAATAAATAAAGAATAATGGCATTATATAAAGAATCAAAAGCTATTCTCCCACTGAAATATGCACGTGTATATTCACATATGCTAAAGTATATATGCTTCATAGCATATGAATATACATACTTTATGCAAGTGCATATTATATGAATATTAATTGTTTTCTGAATAAAAAGGGAAAAGAAATATAGAAAAAATACTCTATTTCATGGTTCGTACGGGTGCCGCAGTATTTTTTTATAAAAAAAATAATAATAGTTCAAAAGTGCAAAATTTCTTTTTATTTAGTCAGAAATATTCTATAAAAAATTAATGGTGCCGAAGAAATTCCAAGCCATAAAATTACAGGACCCCGTATGAACCTTGTATTTGCAAACTTTTTTTATGTTCTAAGGAAGCTGAGTTTAACCACTTTGCTAATCAATATTTTCGAAAAAAAAAAAAAACTTTCCAATACTGCTTTTTTTTCATGCCTTTTACATCATTTTTAATCTTTTATCACCGGTTTTTCAAAACAGAAATTATTACCTATTTGAATTTTTAAAAAAAGCTCGCATTAACCTTCCTGCCCTGAATGGGTCTAATTGACCCATAACTGTAATTTGTTTTATGCGAAACGAACCAGAACTTTCATAACGAAAGTTAAATAACAGTTTCAGAACAATGAACAACGTAAGCCTGTTATGGACCTCCTAGTTGAAAGAACAACTTTATATTCCGTATATCATAATGAGCCGTGTTGCATGGGCATAGGGAGCCATAAAAAAAAAAAAAAAAAAATTAATGTTTAGAAGTGGCAAGCCACAGTTAAGAAAAATAAAATTAGCTAGCTAAATTAATAAAAAATTAAAAATTAGAAAAGAGAAATTTAAGAAAAAGAAAAACTTATAATGTTCGTAGTGTTCGAAAAGCAAAGGACGAAAAAGCTACTGAAGGGATGCCCCAATAAAAAAAAAAAGACTCTTTACAGAGACCATACATTTTTTTTTCTTTTATAAGAAAAACAATAAGTTTTAAAGTTAGTTAACACTAACAGACTAACAGAATATTTATATATATATATATATATATATATATATATATATATATATAAATAAGATATAGACAGAGACAAACATAAAGAGAAAAGTTTAAAAGAGGGTTGAGGGAAACTCAATCATCCCCTTCCAAAATCATAGTATATCTGGGACGCTTCCTATTAATGGGATCCAGAAACCTCATAATCTGGAAGCTCCGCAACAATTTCATTGGGTAGATTGTATAAAGTTTTATAAAAATTTTTAGATAAATGGTTGATTCGTTTTTTGAGAGAAGTAGTGTTTAGGTCTCTACGAATTGTAGAGTTTCTTAAATACCTACATCCATTTCGTATATATCGAAGATTTTTGTTATGGATACCATAAAGACTTTTCATGCTAGTTTTACAGGCAAACCCCCAGATAGGGCAGGCGTAAGTTATTACAGATCTAATGCATACATTATACAGGATTAGTTTATTGTGAATGGATAGAGTTTTACTGTTAAGCAGAGGAGAGAGAGCTTTAGAAATGCCGGCGACTTTGCCCCGGATTTCAATGAAATGTTTCTTCCAAGTTAACCGACGGTCGAGGATGACACCTAAATATTTAGTGAAGTCAGCCCAGGGGATAGTAGTGTTATTAACAGTTAGTCGATTAGGATAGTTTCTTTTTCTAGAAAAGTAAATAGCAGCAGTTTTATCTTCATTAAGTTTTACACGCCACTTAGTACACCAGGCAATGAATTAATCGATGTGTTTCTGAAGGATTTTGTATAGTGTGTATGGCTGGTGTGCAGAGGCATACATTGCCGTATCACAGTTTCAAAAATATAAGTCAATTAAGCATATTGAAATGTTCTACATAACAATTCTGGTGTGAAATGATTTTATCAATATTGAGTAAAATTTGAATAGGGTAGAAAGTTTAAATAATACAAAATTTACAGTAAAATTTTACTAGTGAGAATAATAAATTATGATTGGAGCAGAGATGCTCATACATGGTACGGACAAATCGAAATTGGCAAAACAGGGAAGCGGTTGAACAATTAAAGCCTAGCAGTATCATATAGTACCAAGTAAATTGCAACCATTTTTTGTTTTTACATCAAAATTATTTTTGGAAACATTATCTTTATTTAAACACGTTAAGTTTAGGGTTAAATAAAAAAAATAGCTATTAAAAAAAAAAAAAAAACCTGGTGTGAAATTTAATATTGTGTTTTAAAATGGAAAATAATTCTAGCTTTAATTGTGTAAGGGAAGACAAGACTGTGTGCTGTCCTTTGCAAATAATGCCAGTCTTAAGACCCGTTCCCTCATAAACTGTCGGACCTATTTTGGTGAAATTTTTAATCCATATTCAATGGATTATCTGAAAAATTTGTGGCAAACAGTTTTTTCTGTGACAAAAACTTTCAACTTTAGAGAAATATCAATTTTTCTGAAATATTTTTTCACAAGGGAAGACAAGATTGTGTACTGTCCTTTGCAAATAATGCCAGTCTTAAGACCCGTTCCCTCATAAACTCTCGGACCTATTTTGGTGAAATTTTTAATCCATATTCAATGGATTATCTGAAAAAAATT
The DNA here is from genome assembly GCA_964019185.1 of Maratus speculifer. Lineage (NCBI taxonomy): Eukaryota > Metazoa > Arthropoda > Arachnida > Araneae > Salticidae > Maratus > Maratus speculifer. The sequence continues at coordinate 149,058,903 of OZ025303.1, forward strand.
ATGGCAAACAGTTTTTTCTGTGACAAAAACTTTCAACTCTAGAGAAATATCAATTTTTCAGAAATATTTTTTCACAAACCAACTAAAGATTTTTAAAACTTTCCGTCATATATTATCTCATATTTATTTTTGCCAAAAAAAAAAAAAAAAAAAAAATGCTTGTGCACTAAATGAGATAATGGGAATTTTACCTAAAAAGTATATATATATATATATATATTTTTTTTTTTTTTTTTTTTTTTTTAACGAGAGACATTTCTAAGTTGTATCCAGTGCTTGCACAATTTTATCAAGCATATTAATTAAAGTACAGGTAAACACTTGGATAAAATTTAGTTTCATGTAATAAATGATGATTTTGATTTTTATTGGTTTCATATCACTTTCCATGTGATTTCCGTTCTAATACATGAACTTTGTTCGGTTAGCACAACTTTTTGTATAAGAAAGAACTTTGAAACTACTTTAACATGTTCTTACTACAGAATTTTATTTTAAAAATATTGTGGTATGAGTATAATTTAAAAATAGAAATAAAGAATTAGGTCAACCGAAAAGTTCTGTCATATAATGTTATTTTACGTCTCCTTTTTGAACATCCAGATTTCTTCATTGGCACCGCTTCTTTGGAATATTAAGATTCGAATTGTTTTCATCTTAATGTGAAATATAAAAACGGTACTACTCTGTTATCCCGTCGACCAAAATACTATCGCCAAATCGCCAAATTATAAGATTAAATGCCAATAATGGATGATCGTGTATGTCAATTCACATTAAATACGATACACGTGTTTAAAACATCATTAAGTGATTTTTATTTCGACTTTTTATCTGTATTTTTATTAATATTCTACTAGTTATTTGTTTTTTTTCTATTATTTAAAATAAAAATTGCGTCAATAAATATGTATAATTTGGCTATTAGTTTGGCGATTTGTATAATTTGGCGAAATCGGTCGACGGGATAACAGAGTAGTACCGTAAAAACTATGGGGATTTTATCATTTCCACAAAACTGGTATCAATGAAAAAACATTAATTTTTAAAAAAAAGTAGACCTGAAATAACCATTAACGACAGAATTTGCCAGTTGGCCTAATATAAAATGTTAGTATAAAATTAACATGAATGGGTGTGGCATCTGAGTCGGTGTACTACCTTGAATTTTTAGGATTATTTTTAATGGTCCGAAAAAAAAAACGGGCATACCGATTATTTCAGGAAAGCTCAATAAACTTTTTAACCTAATACAAAAAAAAGTGAATCTTTTCAAAAATTTAACTCGTGCCTCCCTTTGATAATTTTTCATGAAATATGTTCTTTAAAAAGATATATCCTAATTCCCTTTGGTATCGTCTTTAATAATTGTACAAATGAGGCAGATTTTTTCACTTTTAATCCTTTGAGCTCTGGTGGTTAAATTTCTGCATAACTCCAACTGTCACATTGGCACCAGTATTTTGCAAAGAAGAAACCGGTTAAGGATATACGTGAAAATATGCATTAAACCTTTTTCAAATAAATTTAGTCGAATTTTCTGGTGTCGTTGTGACATTTCGGAATTAAAATTATGTTGTAGAAAATTCTACCAGCAGAACCCAAAGGGTTAAATTAATGGAGTAAATTTATTTTTCACAATTTACAATTAAAAAGCATCTTTTTATTTCGCCGTCTTATATCACTGATTATTAGGCCATTAGGTTAGGCGAAGGAAATTAGTTTAAAATACTGGTGTCCAGAGCATCTGGAGCAGATATTTACGCGGGACACTTGCGGTCAGTGAGAATCACCATTTATGAAAAAAGTGTTAAACCTGTCTGCCCCATATCGCTCACTCGCAAGAAAAGAGACGCATCTCGACAAAAGAAAATTTCACAGGAGGGGCAAAAGAAAATTTGCATGATTTTGCTATAATATGAAATTACTAGCCGCCCTTGGCTACCAGTTTGGTCTCCGTTGAATGTTTACTAAGCATTAAATCACATTGCCATGGCTGCCAACTACTACGCTTATTTTAAGATGAATAAACATATCAGAAACAGAAGTTTTAGTAGATAATTAATAATATCAAGTGTAATGCGTAACATTGAATATATTTGTCTTGCATTTTACTAAAACTTTTTTGTGGTTCCAAACATGTTTATGTGATTTAAATAGGCGTAAAAGTTGGCAGCTTTGCATTGCTTTTTTTTCATATTTTACTTTAATTGCTCAAATTTTTGCAAAATAAGAAGATTCTGCCAGAGAAATAGACACAGATGTCATATACGCAGCACATTCGCGCAATTGCGACAAAATGTCAATTATATGTGCTTCAAATGCTAACCCTGCTACTTTTTTTATTTATTAATAAACTGTTTGTTTACTTTTATTGCTGTAATTGCTGTTATTTTCTTTTTTAAAATGATATAAATTGTTTTATTCTATAATGTATAACTAAACTTTTTTTAAAATTATTATTCCTTTTTAAAATAATAGAAATTATATTAAAAATATGTATGTAATTGGTATTTGAAAACGAAGTTTTCGCCAACTTGGCGTCACAAAAATGTGGTGCATATATGACATCTGTGCTGATAAATCAAGAATTCAGAACTTTTATGCTAGCCCGGCGCAGATAATAAATCGCCAGATATTGTACCCATGGCATCTTTTCATATTTCATTAATTATTTAAAATATAACATAATCCTTTCACTCATTTCATTTATAAGACATAACTTTAATTTGAAACTGAAAAGTTTAAAATTCATGACTTTTATTTATTTTTGTAAGTAAAAAGAACAGGAAAAAATATAAATAATGATATTTTGAAGCTCCATAATTGCAGCGAAGGAACAAAACATAAATAAATCCAATTTACCACAGCCTGAATCTTACCAAAGAACTTTTGCATAGTAATCCATAAGATGTGTTTCATTTGGATGTTGCCATTAAACAATTAACAAATAATCGTGGTTTTTGTGCCACATATGTTAGTGTAATATATATAGAGATAGCACTTAGTTCTTCTGGCAGGGCTAAAAATATGCATAAAAGTATAAAACCCTTTGGAAGAAAGAAGTTGGATGAGGCTTGGAGGCTTGTGTAATTTTACCTTCCCTTCCGTCTTCTGTGGTCACAAATGGACATATAGTGTAATAAAATAGTTTTCTAAAAAAAAAACTACACTTATGAAACTAATTAAGTAGCAAGACACACCTATGACAGACCTATTTATAGAATAAAACGCGAAATGAATTTGTGCAAGATGTGTCACTTTTCTTGCGGGTGAAAGATATGATCTTACATTCAGGAGTGCACAACCTTTGACGCACGGGCCACAATAATACCACAATTCTTATGCAGAATAATTTTGCTTATAGTAATGACAGAAACTTTGCTATTAAAGAAAAGAAACAACACTTTTCAAATATTCCGGTGGCAAACGATTTTCTGATAAAAAGGTTGTGCATCACTGTCTTACATTTATACTCCACCGTCAAAAAAGTTTTTATCAGAATTGCTTGAGTACCTTAGGAGTTAATGTTGTTGTTCGCTGAAAAGTACATTTACTTGTGTGAAGTTTGTGCGTATTTCTATCAAACATTGAAGTAAAGTACATATAAACATTTGGATTAAATTTAGTTACAGATAACAAATAAATATAGAAAATTTTAGAATAGCAACAAAAGGACTTGTAAGTGACAATATGGCTTGATAATATTGATCTATGATTTAATATAACGAGTAGCAATTTATTTTACTCTAAACTTTCTCTCGAGAGAATTACTAGTTTCTTCTGAAAAAAAAAAAAAAATAATAATAATAATAATAAAAATACTTTTATTCTGTTTATTTTCAATAGCCTTAAAATCTGATTATTATTTTGATAAAATAGAAAAACATTTTCTAAAGTTTCTAGTAACAGGACTATGCATGTCAAAAGAAACGGTAAGAAAGAAAAGAAAAAAAAATATTTACCGGCATTGTATTTTCTGTTCTGCCTTACTCCACTGATAGTAAAGTAGATTACTAATTTGACTGAAATAATCGCCCACTGGCATCTTTTAGTGTTAGTTAGCATTCATTTATTTTTCTTTCTTTTATTTATATGTTTATTTTTTTATATTTATTTTTTATTATTTATCTTTTTTATCATTTTATTTATTTTTATGTGCCATGCCTATTTGCTTATTTTGGGAGTAGCCGCTCTTAAAAAAAAAAAAAGTTAAAATAAAGAAAATAATCAATCATGATGAATGGGGTTTCACAGGATAACGAAATAGAAAGTGAGCACAAGAAAAAATGGAGAGAGATTAAGGTAGGAGAAGCAAATGAACTAAAATGTTTTAACCCTTTAAGGCGCAAAGCGCTTCCGTTGCTAAAATGTTAAAATGACTGAATGATACCGGAATTTACATACAAATTTATTTGAAAAGATGGAGAAAAGGATTTTTCCCATACATAGTAAACGGAAAATATTTATACTAAATTCTAGTGTCATTGTAGCATTTCGAAATCAAGTTGGGTGTTGCCTGTACTGGAACATTAAAACACAAAAGGTTAAGCGAAAAAAAAAAAAAAAAAAAAGCATGAATACGAAAAATGAGTCTCGGTAAAACTACCACTGACAGTGACTTGGATTCCATACAATTTTATATCAAATGCGACTAAAGGAATTGTAAGTTATAACAGGGCGTATTACTAACGGAGCACTCTCTCACCAGTAAAGATTTATAGAAATTTTCACCTTGTTTAAATGCCCTTTTCATTCAAAATCACAGTAATGAATAAGGAAAAAAGTTTTATTTTTTTTTTCTTGTGGGAGAATGCTCCAATGATAATCAGACCCTGAGTGACAGTGTATCTTTGTCGTAGTGATCTATCAATTAATTTTTTGGACTCCGGCGTCTTTTACAAAAATTTTATTCGGCCTCATCCTTTTTTTATTTGCGTTCGTAATTATGTAAATACGCAGCACCTATTGTTGTCGCTCAGTCCGTCCGTCTGTCCGTCTGTCCGTCCGTTCGTCCGCATATAACAACGCAAAAACTACCCAACCGAATCGTTTGAAATTTAAAATACATAATTATTACTTAATTTTGTCGAGTCATTTCAAATGTTATGAAAATCGGATGCATTGATCAATTACAGGGACAATCAAAAGTATTCCGTTACATTACGGTCAATGGGGGAAAAAGTTTCAAATGCATTTTAATGGTATTACGCTCATTTGAACATAACAGAATTGACATTAATCTATGAAATATGTACTAAAAATACATTTTGTACAATCTGTGATGCAAAGAATATTTATTATTAAATTACAGGGCCACACAAATGTATTCCACTAAATAATGTTATACGGGGAAACATTGTTTGTGGGATATTTTAATTATATTAAACTACTTCACATTTTACGAATAAGATATACGTTAATGAAGTATAATAAAAATTACTCCCTGCATATTTACAGGAACACAAAGATTTCGACCACTATACTGTATCCAAAGTACGTTTTACTATATCAGCAAGATCTGAATATTTTAAAACTTCGTTATCAACGAACGCACTTCATTTGCAACGCTTTACGAGCAATTTCCAACTTGTTTTAACCCCTTCGCGATTGGGGCCTTTTACGAAATTTTTAATGTTTTATGTTTTTGTGTAATGATTAACGCGAATTCTTTAGCCTTTTTGTAGGACGCACACGTGTCGCTCATCCCCAAGGGGTTAATAGACGTTTCCATCAAGTAAATAATTTCAAAAATGCTCTGAATAAATAAGGCAAATTTTATTTTCCTTTCTTATTAATGCTAAAAACAAATTTTGCAAGAAAAGATGATGCCGCAGTGGCGCAAAAAAAGGGTGCAAAAGGTTAATCTTATCTGACTTTATTTTACTTTAAACATTCTCTCACGGGTAATATCAATTTCTTCTTCTAAAAAAAAAAAAAAAAAAAAAAAAAAAAAAAATTGTATTTACTCCATTTATTTTCATTTGTCTTAAAATCTGATTACTCTTTTGATAAAACAGAAAAACATTAACAGGATATCCATTAATCAATATAAATGTGTGCACATGCTAGTAAAAAAAAAAAAAAAAAAAAAAAAAAAAAAGAGTTACCGCATTGTATTTTCCGTTATGCCTGATTCCACTGATAGTAAAGTAGATTATTAATCTGACAGAAACAATCTCTCACTGGCATCTTTTAGCCTTAGTTGGCCTTTATATATTTTTCTTTCTATTTTGTCTCTTTTTCTCTTTATTTCTTTATGTATTTATTATTTAATTTTTCTTCGATGTATACATTATTTTGTTTGTATATTTCATTTTTGGTTGGACATTCCGAAAAAATAGCAACAAAAAATTACATAAAAATATTAAATGAAAATTAAAATAAAGAAAAAAAAATAACGACGATGAATGGAGTTTAGCGGGAATTCAAAACAGAAAGTGTGTACAAAAAAAAATGAAGAGAGATTAATCGAAAAATATCAAATGAAATACAATGCAATTTATATAATTTATATACCAAAACAAAAAACAACGAAAAATTACATTAAATTAAATTAAAATTAAAATATAAACAAAAAAATAACGATGATGAATGGAGTTTAGCGGAAATTCAAAATAGAAAGTGTGCACAAGAAAAAATGAAGAGAGATTAACCTAAAAATATCAAATGAATTACAATGCAATTTATATAATTTATATACCAAAGGAAAAAAAAAGGACTTGTAAGTGACAGTATATCTTAGTCACAGTGATCCATGAATTAATCTTAGCAGTAACAATTTATTTTATTCTAAACTTTCTCTCACGGGAAATATCAGATTCTTCTATATATATATAAAAAAAAAAAAAAAATGAAATTCTTTTACTCTGCTTATTTTCATGTGTCTTCAAATCTGATTATTCTTCTGATAAAACGGATAAACATTTACTAAATATTCTACTAACAGGATTTTCATTAATCAAAATAACTGTATATATGAATGCTAGTGGATTTAAAAAAGAATACGATAAATTAGTTACGGCATTGTATTTTCCGTTATGCTTGATCCCACTGATAGTAAAATAGATTATTAACCTGACAAAAATCGTGTATGTTGCTTTTTATCGATCAAATATGCAACATTTTACATTCTACAGTGAAATTCAGGGGAGAAGAAAGGGACTTGATGGCAATCGGAAAGAAACCGAAAGTTTTGTAGAGTTTGATAAGATCTTTTTTTAAATAAGGACGTCGGACGACATATTTTCCCTGCTAAGGTCGACTGTGTCAACAACGTACGCAAGGTCACTTTCTATTTCAAACAAGACGACTTTCTTGCCATGTTGTCATCATTAAAAGATGCCTTAAGTAAATATATATATGTGTGCGTGTAATATTTGCATAAAAACGAGAAGTTCACGTTGAAGGACATTCTAACGAAACAATTATAAAATACCAGAGCGAAGTTTTTTTTTTTTTATTATTCATGAAATGCCATTTTGCCAAATTTAATAAATTTTTTATTCAAGAAGTTTGAATTTACACCAGAAAAGTTTTAAAGGTTATTTAAATTAAAATTGAAACCTAATAATTCATTAATCATATTATAAAGCAACATTATCTGTTTGTCCTCAGTTTTTAAACAAAAATCCGAATTCGTACCAGAAATAAAAAATGGCATTTTTTTCCTATGTAATGGCAGAAGTTTTGTGATCACTTAAAGTAAAGATTGTTCTTTCCAACTTTCTGGTGTAAATTTAAAAATATAATAGAAAATGAGGCCAAACTGGCAACACTGTTATAAAAGATAAACATAACTGTGAACAACGCTGACGTCATTTGGGCGCTAGCAAAACAGAAGATTGTAAATGGACTTCCATTAACCTCTTGAGCGGCTAAGAGATACATTACACCCCACCTAATTTTAAATTTGATTGTCAACTAAAATATTTAAAAGAATGTTTCACTTTTATATCTTCGTCCGAAAAGGACTGAAAAATTGCTTTTTCTTGATTTAAATAAATATTTTCAAAATTTCAAGGGGATTCAACATTACAGAAAAATAATTGTTTGAACCCCCCCCCCCCCAAAGGTTAACTTTTATTTTAAAAAATTTAAAACTTCTAAATATCACACGTTTTCAATTTTTTCGTCTTCGAATGCGGAAAAAATATACTTGCTACTGCAATTTGTTTGAAAACTGTATCACAATTTACGCAATTTTCAATTAAAAAAAAAAAAAAAAATTTCAATCACAATTTTTTCTCGATTTTATCTCAATCGCATACAGATAATTACGAAAGTTAAATCCATTTGAACATAAATTAATAAGAATATCTCCTAATTAGATTTCAACTTATATTCCATAACAAAATTAAAACATTCATCCATCAATAAATAAAACATATACAATGGAAATTTAAGACATCAAATTCCGTGATTAATTCGCTGAAGTAAACACAATGAAAATGGATGATTTTAAATAATGATATTTGGAAATTTCTTCGAGTGTTAACTTCTGACATAAGGTTAGTATGAAACCATTGCTTTTAACACTTTAACTGGTTAATTCTTTTCCGTTCAATAAATTGAAAAAAGCGGATTCACACCACTATTATTTAAACAAGGTAGAACCCGTAGAATTTCAACAACAAAAAAAAAAAAAAAAAAAAAAAAAAAAAAAAAAAAAAGGTTAAAAAGAAACTGTTTCATCAATTTATAATAAAAATACAAAATTAGTTGCAGTAAAAAATGTATCTTATATTGATAACTCTAAAAAAATGTACAGTGGCGGTCAAAAGTTTCCGGCCAGCAAAATTTTTTCAGTTAATTTGTAAATATACCCATATGAAGAAGAATCTCAAAGCGATACTTATACATTTTATTGACATATCAGTTAGGAACTTACTTATAGAAGAACGTGTAAATATCAATAAATTTAATTGACAAAATTAAGTATAAAAGAAAACGCATGTTCTCAAAAGTTTCCGGCCACTTATCATTCTTTAGATTTTTTCTATCCGTAAAGTGTTTTTTGGTTGTGTTTATGAATGAATCAATGTGTATAGCATAGTTTGAATTCAAATTTGAAAAGTTCAACAATTATTATTCATAAATGAGTGATTAGTTTGTCGTTAAAAGGCCAATCTTCTCGAGATATTGCGGCTAAGTTATCGATCGGTAAAATCGACTGAAAACGATATTTAAAAATTATATAAAGATGGCCATGGCTTTCAGGATTTTCAGAGGTCCGGGAGACCCCGGAAAATGACTATTCCTGTGGACAGAATTATCAGGAGAAAAACCATTGATAATCCGCATGAAAATTCTGTTGCAATATACTGCGATTTATGGAATGAAAATATTGCTGAAATTAGTTATTCTACCGTGTTATGATGCTGACGTGATACAGAACTTTATGGAAGAATCGGTGTTAAAAAATTTTCAGAGGTAAAAAAAAATACCGACGTACCCTACTGGCATTTTCCAAGGAACACAAAGTCTGGTCAAGTGAAAACTGGACAAAAGTTCTATTTTTTCCATTAATCGAATTTGAAATTTTTTGGTAGTGATGGCAGACACTACATACGATAACCTAACAACAAAAGGTATGATTCGATCTATGTTATTCCTACAATGAAGCAGGGCGGAGGACACGTTATGGCGTGGAGAGTTTTTTCTTAAAAAAGCGTCGGTCCGTTATTTGAAATCCACAGCCAGATAAATGATACAATGTATAAGGATATCTTGCAGGACCATTTTTTGCCTTATTTGAGAAAAAAAAATTGGTCGCAACAATTTTTCGTAACATGATAACGACATAAATAATGTATGCAATAGTTTTCGCACAAAAAAATTCGTTTTTGAAATGGTCAGCCCAAATGCCCAACATGAATCCAATAGAAAATCTTTTGAAAGAAGTTGGCAAAAGTCTGCGGAACTATAAATATTCCAACTCAGTCGAAATTTTTCCAAAATTGCAAGAAATGTGGAAAAAATGTATCATAGACGATCTTTAACCGTTGATTGTATGAATGTCACGTTGCTTCGTCGCAGTACTTGTTACTAAAGCTAATAAAATAGTAATACGATAAAATAGTACTTGTAAATGTTGTTGATCACTGTAATTTTCTATTACAATACCACTTTTTTACGAACTTGTGAAAGTGGCCGGGAACTTTTGAGAACATGCGTTTTCTTTTATACTTAATTTTGTCAATTTATTAATATTTACACGCTCTTCTGTAAGTAAGTTCGTAACTAATATGTCAATAAAATGTATAAGTATCGCTTTGAAATTCCTCTTCATATGGGTATATTTACAAATTAACTGGAAAATTTTTGCTGGCCGGAAACTTTTGACCGCCACTGTATTTAAGCTAATGTTAACAAAATACTATTTCTATAAAACTCAGTTGTAGAAACTGTTAAAATTAAACTTTAATCGTACATTTAACCCTCTCAGGGGCGGTGTTTGCAGTCTGCAAACACTTAATATTACTGTTCCAATTTAGAACTGGCACCAGTAAAATTTTAGTACAATTTCGATTTTATAATATGCGCGAAAAACAGCTCCTGATTATTTTCAAATAAATCTGTTCTTATATTGTGGTGTGAATCAATTATTTGAACATTTTCTGAGCAGATATACCATGCCCCTAAAAGGGTTAAGTAGTAAAAATCGATAATAAAAGTCTGTTATTATGATAAAATTATCAGTTAAAGCTCTTATGCTAGTATTAATATATACACACACACACACACACACATATATATATATATATATATATATATATATAAACAGAATTTATTCCACTTTGACTCAATCATAGAATTTTTTCCCGTGAAATCTAAACCCGGCACAATTTTCAACACATCAAAATTTAAATATGCACCTTTTATATCTGTATTCATCTTTTTTTTTTATATAAAAAAAATGGTATTTTTATTTGATAATTTTAATTCAAAACTTGGAGTCTCGACGCTATTAGTTGAAATAGATACTAAACTATTTATATTCTTTTAAGTATAAATGAAATTTTGTAAATGAAACCGGAATTCACCGGGTTTTATAACAGACTCTTGACACAGCACGTACTTTAATTTCTTTTTTCACATTTAATGAAAAGATCGCAATATAAAGATACAGTAATCTGTTTTCGTTTTTTTCCCTTTACTTTTAATAGACATGGAGTACTTCTATTGCCACGCTGAGAAAAACGGTATTAAAACTATAAAAAATTTAATATTTCAAAAATGAATTCAGATACTGTTTTTAAACAAATTGCATTTAAAAGTGCATTTTTTTTCTCTATACGAAGGTGCAAAAACTGAAAATGTGCGAGGTTCAGAAGTTTAAAAAATTGTAGTAGCAAAAAATGCAAAACCGAAATTCCATTTCAAATTTTAAAATGTTGCCATTCGCAAAATGACGTATGCGTTACGCACAGATACGTTTGGCCTTTATAATATAGATAAAATATTTGTAAAATTTAGTTTTAACATGTCCGCCTTTCAATAGTATGAATATTTTCCTAAAAATAATAGTGTCAAAAGGCTTTAAATGATGCAATAAGCAAATTCGTGTTTCCCGAACGACGTTCGGGCAAACCAGTTAACCCTTTGATCTCTGATGGTAGAATTTTCTACCATATAATTTGAATTCCGAAATGTCACAGTTACACCAGAAAATTCGACCAAATTTATTTGAAAAAGGTTTAATGCATTTTTTCGTGCTTATCGTTAACCGGTATTTTTCTTTGCAAAATACTGGTGCCAATGTGACATTTGCAATTTGGAAGAAATTTACACCCCAGAGCTCAAAGGGTAAAGGGGTTAATATGTTTCAAAATTTTATTTGAATGCATTATTGCTATTTTTCCTATAAATGTAATTTTTTGTAATGTTAGCGGGCATTCTAAAAAAATAATAATTTTCAGAAAAATATTAGAATTATCACCTTAAAAAAATAACTTTTTGAAAAAAAATTGAAAAAACCTGAAAATGCTTTTTTTTTTTTTATCGCAGTATCTGAGATAACTTGCTGATAACTTCTTTCATAATTATCCGCAATTCATATTATGAAACAGCGGGATCAAACGATATATAAGTATATTACATGAAAATCCGCTTGCAGAAAGTTTCGAAAAATGCCTTATTCATCGCTGCGCGTTACACATGTCAAGAGAAAAAAAAGATGTTAACATCAGAAATAATATATGTGACGGTTTTCACCTATATTCTGTAGCCCAGGATGTATACAGGGTGACACTAAATTCAAGGTACAAACTTTAAGGGTTGGTACAGGACATTGTAATAATCATTTATTATTTGGGAATGTATGGCTGCAAGTGACGGGTTGAGGTACAAACACCATGGAGCGATGGAGCCAATTTGGCAATTCTTAATTCAAAATTTCTCACACCAGAAAGTTTCTGTACTATTCTTTTCTTTATCGCAAACAAACATTTGGGACCGTTCAAGTATTACGTAAGCATATTTTTAGTCATTTTGTACCCCCTCCCCCCTTGTAAGAAAATATAAGCAAATGCTAGAGCCCCCCTTTGCTTACGTAAGATTCTATAACAGTTTATACATCAATACTTCTTGACTTATAAAATGTTACCAATCAATTACATTATTAATCCTACAAATTTATATAGGCATATAGGGATTGTGATATCAAAATATATAAAATGGTTTTAATGTATTGTTGCTTATTGCATTAAACAAACCGCAGAATACAAAAATATATTGTTATTTAACACTTCGAACTATAAAACAAGATATACAAAAAGTCTTAACTTACTTAGGCGTCATAGCTAAAATTTTTGACATGAATCATATAAATGTTGGAGTTCAATTTGGTGTTCATATTTTAATCTGATGTCCAGGATCCTTGAACCCATGTTTCAACATTGTCTATTATAAAGTTTTCACTGGAACAGTGGCCTGGGATATTGCAGGTTTCCGGTCCTTGTTTGCTTGTTTAATTTGAACTGCAGTTGCTTCGTTGCTTAATGCTTACGTAAGAATTGTTGTGACCCCCTCCTCCCCCTTGTCAGAAAAAATAAGCAGACTCTGGACCCCTCCCTCTTTTTTTAGTGTTTACGTAATACTTAAACGATCTCTTTCATGATTACATAAAGAAAAAAAAACTTCTTTGAAAGTTTCCGGTGTGAAATAAAAATTTTTGAATTAAAAATCCGAAAAATTAGCAAATCTGCAAAACAGGAAGTACAGGAAAAGAAATAAAAATGGATTTTTCTTTAAATCAAACTTTTCGATTTCTTACTGAAAATTTTCAAAGAAGATTTTTTTTTTCGTAATCATGAAATTTCTGTCATAAATTAAGGAAAGAATAGTATAGCAGATTTTTTGTATGAATGGGAAATTTTGAAATAAAGAAAAAGAGCCAAATTGTATCCCTTGTGTTTGCACCTCAACACACTGTTCCCATAGTTTTTCTCTACAAGAAATGATTGTTACAATGTTCTGTATCAAACTTTAAAGTTTGTACCATGAATTAAAAATCATCCTATATAAAGTTAAAATTACTATTACAGCTTTTATGTGAGAATGCGATAATTCAGAATAAAAAAGTCTTTTGGTAACACTGCTGTAACTTTGGTTGAGTGTTATCATGGTGACTCCGAAAGTTTATGTATTATGTGTGTTTGTCTGTCTATCCCGCGATAAAGGTTGAAAAAAACCCATCCACCTGGATAGTAACGCGAAGATACTCGCAAGCTAATATTAAACCATTTGCAGAATTCTTTTATTTCCTTTATTTATTTATTTTTTAATATTTTCAAAGGATTTTTTTTTTTTTTTTTTTTTTTTTTTTTTTTTTTTTGCGTATGATATTTGATTTTTACGGGTATCTCGAAGTAAGGTGGGAGGCAAAATTTTTTGCGCAACAAGCAATTTTTAACTCTAGAACCGCCGAAAATTTTATTCAAGTTTTATGAAAAGATGCCATATCACAATCTTTATTTAAAACTATTTAAATATTACTTAACTATTTTTTTTCTTTTTTTCACGGCATGCATTTAGTTGTCTATCTTTCTAACCGATGATGAGGCCCCTACTTGCTGAGTTGCCTCAGCTTAACGGGTTAGATACCTGGTATCGGGGCGATTAATCGCCTAATTGCCGCGTAGCGGCAATAGACCTGATTCTTTCGGTTCGCACGTCGTCATATTTGCAGTACTTGCTTCTCCTTTGAGTATACTTTGTTTTGTTAGTTGCTTAACGTTACATACTGTCTTTCGTACTGCAAATGGCTACTCAAGTTGGTCTCATAATTTAGAACCTTGATCAGAAGACGATGCCTTCACCTGGCAAGGCAACCTCCAGAGCATACATTTAGCTTATCTTTCTTATGGAGAAATTTCTGATTCGAAGCAGCTGCTATGAATTTGAAGGGGTAAAAATGACCTATCTTAGCGGTTCTAATGTTAAATACTTTTTTTTTTTTTTTTTTTTTTTTTTTTTTTTTTTTTTTACAATTTTGTTAAACAATTTGAAAAAATGGTTTCTGAGTGTGACATGTTGCTAACAGGGATTGTGTAAGTATTCACTCTCCCCATAATTTTTATGCCCTTCCAATAACACTATTTCTATTTAAAAAAAGAAAAGAAAAAAAAAAGATTAGTGAGTGTAATCTGATCGTATGATAATTACTTATCTGAGCTGATTCACTAATGCGAAAAATAAAATTTTACCGATAATATTAATTTGTAGATAGATATCTCGTAAAATGTTGAAAATATCTTCAAACAACTTAACTTTATTATCTTAATATCACGAGAAAGAACATGAAAATTCGATGGTAGCGATATGCAATAATTTCTTGCAATCTACTATTGCAAGAAAAAACAGACCTGATGAGCTTGGTGTCAAGGCGAACCTTCAAATTTGAATACTGCACGATTTCGGGGTGAAACAAATTACATCGTAGTTCCACAATTACATTGAAAATGAAAGATTGTGAGAACCAGTTCAAATCTTTACAGCATTCCATAGATGGTTTTTTCTCAGTTTTAATTCAGATTCAAAACGGAGTTAACACCCGCGGATAGTGTATTAGTCAGTTTCAATCAGATAACAGATGTTTCAAGTTTCAATCCCTTAACCGCTTGAGGGGCAAAGCACTTCTGCTACTAAAATGTTAAAATGATTGACTGACACCGGTATTTATAAAAATTTTTATATGAAACAAAGTAAAAGCTTTTCTTCGAGTTTATCATATGAAAAAAAGTTGATTCTTAAATTTTGGTGTCAATGCGGCATTTGGGAATTAAATTTAAGTGGTATATAACATATACCGGTGCCCTTCAAGGGTTTAACCCTTTAACGTTCATTGGTTTCGCCACGCAACCACAAAATTTTAATTCCGATACGCAACACTGACACCGGTATTTTTATCTAAAAATATCCCTTTTATTTTGTATGTGAAAAAAGCACGTTTTCTTACTTAGAAATATATTTGTTCTTAATTACCGGTGTCATTCATTTATTTCGACATCTTAGCAATGAAAATGCTATGATCGTTAAAGGGTTAAAGGGCAGTGGGATATATTCTATCCCACCTAATTTAAGCAAAATTCTCACCAGAAACGTTTGACAAAATTTTATATTTTTAGCTTTGACAGCGAAATGCTAAGAGATTGCTTTTTCATGCTTTGAAACAAAATTTTCGATTTTTCTGGTGGGAATTCAATTTTAAAGAGACACTTGCCCCTCAAGGGATTAATAGAACAGCACATGGAGATCGTATAAGCAGCTTCAGTCTGTAGTCCCTACTGAGGGCTCAGAGATTTTTTTTGTATTTTAAAATTTTATAGCTATTTTTTTTTTTAAATCTCAGGTTTTAAATTCCTTTTTATTACACAAACATTTAGAAACACATTTTTATTAACCCCTTGTGACGCAGTGGTTTCATAGATATACCACTTAATATTAATTCCCAAACGCCACATTGGCAACGGAATTTTGTTTAAAAAAATTACTGTTTATTGAATACGTGAAATATACCGTTTTCATATTTACAAATAAATTTGTTTTCAAATTCCGGTGTCAGTCATTAATATCAACACTTAAGCAATGAATTTGCTCTGCGCCGCAAAGGGTTAACATAATTTCCGGAGTATAATTTACGGATCAAAGAATTCTGTTTAGATCTGGAAATTTTATTTAGTAATTGAGGTAAATAGGTAGTGCGACCAGACAATCTGCATTTTGATACGCAAATTACATACCGGAATTTACGATATTTCAAATGTTTAACATTAAAATGGGCATGAGCGTACATTTTGACAACAACCATACGAATACATTTCGATTCAAACCTAAAATATTTCATTATAAAATAAATTTAAGTGATACAAAGAAGAAAAAACGTTAAAAAAAAGCCTGAACTATTTTCAATTAAAATTTTAGTAATTGTGGTATTTGAAATATATATATATTTTTAAATACTTGATTAAAATTTTCTTCGTTTGTGCAGGTTTGCCAGTATTGGACTTTTTTTCCAATTCTGAAATTTTACGTTTCCACTAGAAACTCTATATTGTATTTTTTTTTCTTTATTTAATGGCAGGTTAACTAGTCCTTAACCCTTTCCGGCATACTATGCCCGGTCTGGAATACCTAATTTTAATTTTCCAACTTGCAAACGGCACCAATAATATCTTAGTAAATTTTTTTCGGCGGAATCCCGATAGAACGTTTATAAAAAAAATAATGAACACTTCGTTTGTTTGGCAATTTATCATCAATTGGCAACAAAATAAAATTAAAAAAAAAATACTTTTTATATGTCAAATACTTTTTAAGGTAAAAGTGATTCATTTTGAATTTGTTTAAAGAAATTTTATTTAAATGACATTAGTTTCATCGATTTTAGTTTGCTTTAACACTAGAACCGCAGGAAAATTCATTCAAGTTTTATAAAAATATTTCTCACCGGAATTTTCATTCAAAACTGTTTAAGTTATGTATTGAAATTATTTTTGCCCAGCTTATATTTAGCTAATTTCATAAAGAGTTTCTGGTTCGAATCAACATCTTTGCATATGATACGGGTCAAAATGTTCCGTCGCCGCGGTTCTAGTGTTAACAATAGTTTTGTCATAATATATTAATGAAAACTAATTATGATACTTTAGGTATTAAAACAAAAATTAAATTAATTAAAATTGTTTCGGACTTAAAATTAAGTTCAATCCATTAATTAAGCACTGTTGATTTAATTTTGTTGCTATGGAAACAAAAACTTCTCCGATATTGGAATGCATTATTTCAGCATTCTTCATCAGAATCATTTTCATTTCCATATGAAAATATTTTTTATATATGAAATTATTTGTAAAGCATTAAAATTATATAGCTGCAGCAAAAATAGCATAAATATGTAATACAACATGTATGTATACATTTGTATCAAACTCTCTCATTGTTCAAATTTAAATTTATTAAATAATATTTACACGCATTCTAAAAACTAATTGATTAGAAATTTTCAGATGCATTAACATGGTACGCTTTTCGCGACGGAAGGTGCTCCTCGCCAAATCATGTGATACTTTCTTCTTTTCACGTCAAATACTCGAAAGTATTTTATTTTTTTACAGACTTTCTACTGTAATTCCGCCGCTAAATTTTACTGATCCTTTATTAAACACATGAGTAGTTTAATAAGTATTTTTTTTTTTTCAAAATTTTCTGAGTATGCCCAGTAAGAATACTTTCCATGTAAGATAAAAAAGAATTGAGGATTTTCGTAAAGGAGTTTCTATCTTCTTGATACAATATTTCTTTTAAACATTGATGTGCTCATGAATTATATAGAACAGTGGTAGGGGATATGATTTAAGAAAACTCTAAGATCCCTCCTGCTAAAAAAAGAAAGAAAACATAAAACTGGTTCAGTAGTCCAATAAAAAAACCAGTAAAAGATTACTTTGATTTCGCATTGACTTCATTTGTGCATTGTTTTTACATTTTTTCGTTTAAAAATTGTATTTCGCAGGAAAAAAGTTGATAAAAATTATAGTTTGGGGGTATTTTCAATATATATTGATAAAAAAAAATGTTGATTAAGAGCATAGTTTGAGATATTATCTGAGTATATATATATATATATTAAAAACCTTGTTGAGGTTGCTGACCTCAGACATTTCTGTTCAAATATCCTGTTATTCTTTGGATTTCGTTCTACTTATATTCGAAATTTTCCGTAATTGCACAGCCCAGGGTTGCCAGTTTGACTTCCGTTTTTATTCCGAAATTTAGTCTTCACACCAGAATTAAAAAATAGTATTTTCTACTTCATTCAACAAGAATAATTTAATTATCATATAAAAAAAGAATTCTTTCGAAATTTCTGGTATGAATTTGAAATAAAAATTGGAGAGTAAACTAGCAACCCTGGCACATTCAATCGATGTTATGTTAGTATGATATTATAAAATTTAAAAAAATTTAGTCACATCTTTGGATATAGTATAATTTTTTTTATTTCGTCAAAAATATAGCCATATGACTGTCATTCTAATACGATCGAGTTTTCAGTAATGTATTACTAGTCATTTTGACGTCACATTGAAATAACTACCACTTATCTCCTATGTCATATGACGACAGTACTAATTTCTAATCAGGGTGCTGTGTGTGTATGGGCTAATAAAGTGTATTCTTCTACACTTTGAATAATGTAATATCATCAAATAGATTCCAATAAATGACTGCCTATAGACGATATTGTAACTCACTTCTTTTGTATAAATAAAACAGTTTGATGTCAAGGTAAACCTTCAAATTTGAATGCCGCACGTTTTCGGGATGAAACCAATTACACCGTATTTCCACGATTATTTTGAAAAATGGTGAGAACGAGTTCAAATCCTCTATGCATTACTTAAAGGGTTTTTCACAGTTTTAATGTTGATTGAATACGGAGTAAATATCCCTAGAATGTAAATAACTTGTTTTCAATCGTAAAACAGCACGTAAGTACTACGCCTAAAGAATTCAAATACGTTAAACATTATTTCTGAGGGTGTAATTGTTGGGAGGCTTTTTGTAATGCTACATTCTGTTAAATGTTATAAAATGATACACAGTCGGACCCGCTGAAGACGCTCACGGTTAATATTATAGGTGTAGATTTTTAAATTTTTTAAGGACCCAGTGGCTCCTAAACTGAAATAATCCAGTCGCCACATTCCAAATAAAATACATAAAGGGAATAGTTTTATTTACATGGGAGAAAAATTTGGAAACTCGAAGTAAAAAATAACCTATTGGGTTGTTTAAAAATCTATTCGTATAGGAAAATTCTACCCGTGAATTACTAAACATTAGATATCAGAAACATTATCTAATAATTAAATGATAGAATATTTAGGTACGAATTAATTTTCCCAAACGGACAAAATTTTTCCGAACGACCCAATAAACATGCAAAAAAAAAAAAAAAAAAAAATTACATAAAATGTGTGTATTTTATTTAATCACACAATTCTTTTAATGTGAATATAATTTAAGTATAATATAAATCTTAAGCTATGTACGGTCAGAAGATAAAATTTGGTAAGATAGACATATATAAAAAAAAAAATCCATAAGAATAAACTAAGCAATCATAATACTGGAGAATAATTGGAAAACAACATTTCTTATTTTCATTTTGTTATATGGTACACATAAAAAAATTGTGAATGTGTGAAATTATTTTGCACTATACAAATCAGAAAGAAATTTAAACATTGGTTTTTCAAGAATACAAAAGAAAAATTGCTTTAAAAAATAAAATTTTATCACACACCAGTAAAAGGGTGCTTCTATTTCAATTTTTCTGAAAATGCGGACATGGGAAAGAAGAACAAGAATCGAGAAATAGTCGCCCAAAAAACAATTTTTGTCAATTGTCAATAGGAAAAAGAGTGAATTTCGTCGAAGAATGCAAAGAAAGGCAAAATCTGTCAAAGATTTCCAAAACACAGCAAATTTCGTCAAAGCAATGCGAAAAATGAGCAAATTTTGCGAAGGCAACAAGAAAAAATCGCCAATTTTGTAAAAAGACAGCGGTAAAAAAAGCGATTTTCTCCAGGAAAAAAAAAAAAAAAAAAAAAAAAAAAACTCAGTTTTTGTCAAAAAAGTACAGAAAAAAGCACTAAATTTGACAAAGAACAGCGATTTAAACACCGAAAATTAGTCACCAAAGCAAAAAGTTTAGTCGCTGGGTAGCGGCTGGCGACCGTGAATATTAGTTTTATATTTTATAAGATATCATTTCACTCATAAATTATTATTAATGCTCAGCGGCTACAAATGTGGACCTTATTATTATTCTTTTTCTTGTGAATTTTTCTTGTTTTTCCATTTTATTTATTTATTTTTGCTTTTTGAATTTCCATAATAAACAATAAATAAAATCATAAAAAAATTAAGTCATTATTTTCAGATCATAAAAGAAATCGTTATTTGATTTCTATGCAAAATTTGTGTATTTTATTGTGTTTCATATTTACCCCTTAAAATGAACAATTGCAGAAATTTTTATATACCTTTCATCAGAACGAATATTTCGAGAGTCAGAAAAATATAGTTACGGATAATTGGGATTACTGAAATCAACAGGCTTCTTTCTATTATTACATATTAAATAAATACCAAATTCCAAGTGTCTATCTCGATTTGTTCGGAAAATAGAGACTTTACAAACGTAAACACAGAGAAACAGACGACATTTACTTATATATATATATATATATGTATATATATGTATATATTGTATATATGTGTGTGTTTTCAGAATCTTCAGAGTCTGAAACGTGTGAATCCGATTTGTTTTTTCTCTTTTCAGTATTTAAAACGATTAGAAAATTTACCCTATACAATTGAGTCGTTCGAAAGTCGTGTCCGCTTGGGATAATTCGTACCGAAAATTTTTATTCTATAATTATTCTATATTATTTCCAATATCTAACGTTTAGTAATTAATAAGCAGGATCAACGGACAAAACGGACTTGATTTTCCGAACGACCAAAAACATATGATGAGTAAGTAAAAGCTGTCCAAAATTTCACAACTTCTTTTGACAACCGTGCTTCCACACCGCATTATTGGGAAACTTGATGTTGATTGTAAGCATGACCGTAAACACAGTCATTAACGGCAAATTAATTTCCAGAAAACCTTTCAACCCAACCTCTGCAACTACGTAATTTAAAGTGTCTAGCCCTCTCTCATCGGCCATAACACTAGAAGTTAACTAAAAGACAGTTTCATGGAAAAAAGAAGAGTGTGGAAAACATAATTACAAATATCTCGGCAATTAATTATCTGATCGATTTCATTCCTTATGCAATATTTATGCTTTTTATTGTCTTTTATATTCACTCTTTAAACTAAACAATTTCGAAAATTTTTATATACCTTTTATCACAACGAATATTTCGAGAATTCGAAAAATATACGTACGGATTATGGAGATTACTGAAATTCAATTTCTTCTTTTCAATATTGCATAGTAAGTAAATACCAAATTTAAAGTGCCTATCTCAATTTGTTCGGGAGATAGAGGTTTTACCCACAGTGATGGACATACGGCATTATCTTTAAATAAAAATACTTTTTTTTTTTTTTGTTATTTAGTTTTTAGTGTTTGTAACTTGTAAATCCGTCATTTTTCTTTTCAGTTTTTAAAACGAACTTACTAAAGACTTACCTTATACTACGCATGGTAAGTAAGTAAAAACTGTCCAAAATTTCACAAAAGCAGAACCTTGTAAGGAAAGTCTGGACAGATCCGTGATAGGGAAATTTCACATTTGACTAATGAGAAACCTTAACCTAACACTTTCTCTTAGTTTACATCTGATTATTCATTAATGAAACAAAAGGCAAAAACCATAAAAAAAAAAAAAAAAAAAAAAAATGAAATAAAAATATTTAACAACCGTGCTTCCACACTGCATTATTGGGAAACTTAATGCTGATTGTAAGCATGACCGTAAACACGCAGTCATTAACGGCAAATTAATTTTCCAGAAAACCTTTCAACCCAACCTCTGCAACTATGTAATTTAAAGTGGCTAGCCCTTGCTCATCAGCCATAACACTAGAAGTTGATTAAAAAACAGAGGTTGCGGTAATTTCTTTTTTAATTTTTTTATCCATATCTTAAGCTAATGCACGATTGTAGAATGACCCAAATATCCCTTGATACACGCGTGGAACATTTGCAGAAGGGATCACGGCTTTGTGGCTGAACTTTAACTCTTATGTCAATCAAATTGAAAGAGCGACTTGACAAAGTAAAAGGCAATGTTTTCAGAGAAAATTTGCCGCGCTAGGCTTCAGTGAAAGCAGCTCAGAATGCTCATGTTTAAGTTAATAATGAAATGACTTCCGGAATAATAATAATAATAAAAAGTATGGAATAGCACAGTGACCCTAAAGGGGCGTGGTTTAAGTCATAATAGGCATCAATAAGGAATTATTTTTAAATTAATAGTAATATTTATTAGAATTTGAGTGAAGTAGATATTTTTTAACAGCATTATTCTTTCTGCCATTTCATCTTTTTATTTAAATTAACAAAACAAATTTTAAGAATTTAATTGTACCAATTCAAATTTAATTTGAATTAATAAAAAAATCAAATAAAATTATATAAAATAAGATAAAAACAAAAGGTAATTATTAATAAATATCGAAATAATTGCTATTTTTTTCTTTTTATTTCAAGTTAATGTAAAATGTTTACGTGCATTTTAATGTTTGTATAATTAATTCTTTCGGGATCAATGTGTTTCACACAAATTTCATTCAATTGGGTTCACGTTACATTTAATTAAAATTAAGTATTCAAATATTTTTCAAAAAGTAATTTATATAATTTGACGCTGAAATGCACAGTAATCTCGTACATATGTTATGTGAATAAAAGTGAAAGAGAAACTTATAAAAGTTAACCACTTAACTCATCAATATTAAAAAAAAAAAAAAAAAAAAAAAAAACTTTATATGATGTCTATATTTTTTTCATGTCTTTTAAAATATTTTTAATTTTTATCACCGGTTTTTCCAAAATGCCTCAGATTAAATAATGCAAAATTTACAATAAAAATTTACTGGTGAGATTGATGATTGGACTATGGATGCCCGTAAGTGGTAAGGGCAAATCAGGATTGGCAATAACACGTTGCCCGTATGAGATGCGGGCGGGCAAATGTGGGGAGCGCTTAAAATAATTGTTTTGAATTGGACGTTTTATCTTAATATGATTACTCCAATTAACCCCTTGCGGGCGGTGGTTTCATTGATATACCACTTAATATTAATTCCCAAACGCCACATTGGCACCGGAATTTTGTTAGAAAAAATTAGTACGATTTATTGAATGCGTGAAATATGGCCTTTTCTTATTTACAAATAAAGTTGTTTTTAAATTCAGGTGTTAATCATTAATTTCAATACTTAAGCAATGAATTTGCTCTGCCCCGCAAAGGGTTAAATGTTAATTCAAATTCATAAAACAAATAAAGAAGAAGAAGAAATAGCAAACATGAAATTATAAATACCTAAACAATAACTAAATGTTTCTTCTGTTTTTTTTTTTTAAGTTAATTGAAAATATTTATATTTAACGACTTAACTAATTCTTTTATTTCGAAATGATAAATAAAAAATCTGGGATAAATACCACTTTTTTAAAACTGAAATATTAGTAATATATAGCCTGATAATTACTGTCCTAAGTAATATGAAATTGTAATTAAAAAATTAATGGTGTCAGAAAGTTTTAAGTGATGTACCAAGCAAACTCTTCTTACACGTATAACATACGGGTAAATCAGTTAAGTGGTTAAAATTATAAGAGCGCAGAATTTTGGTTCTTTTAATTTTTTAACAGTTCATTTAAATTAAAAATTAATATCAATAACCTCTTTCCGAAATTTATCTATGTATTTTGAAACAGAAATTAAACTTTTCGAACAATCAAATGGGGATTTTATAAAGCGACACACAATTTTTTTCAAAAAAAAAAAAAAAAAAAAAAAAAGTCGTTGTGGTTTTTAACGACAGCAGCTGTTAATGTTAATATTAAAATAGATAACAAAATGGCAAAAATAATAAAATGCAGGATAAGAAATGCAATAAGAAATATTTTATTAATCTTTATATGTTTGATTTCATCTACCGAAATGGAATTTATTTAATATGATTTCGTAAAATAGAAATTTGGTGCAAAAAGTATTAAACATCGGATTAAATAATCTATGTATTATGGAAGATTAGTTCGATTTTAGAACTCCTATACTAAACCAAAAATTACATTTTAGTTTAAACGTAAAATTGTAAAATTTGTAAAAAAAATAAATAAAAATAAATAAAAATAAAAAAAATAAAAAAATAAATAAAATCAGATTTTTTTTTTTTTTTTTTTTTTTTTTGGGGGGGGGGGGGGGGATTATAGAAGAGCGGAGGGATTAATGCTTGCCTATTAATGCCCTGTCTATTAACACTAAAAATACCGAAAATTTTAGTCAAGTTTTATAAAAATATTTCACACAAAATTTTTTTTTTAATTATTATTTAATACTTTTCTCCTTTATTCCTTTTAACTCCTCAACTGGTTAATTCTTTTCCGTTCAATAAATTGAAAATAGCGGACTCACATCACTATTATTTAAATAAAATATTCCTAAAATTTAATCTAAACACTTCCGTTTTTCAATAGTATGAAAATTTCCTTTAAAATATAGCGGTGTCAAAAACCTTTAAATGATGAAATAAGCAAATCCGTCTTGCCCGAGCGGCGTTCGGGCAAACCAGTTAAGGGGTTAAACATTCCCCGTGAACTACTTGTCTCCAAACAATGGAGTTATGAATAAACGAGACATATAGTGTAATATTGTCTATCAGTTGCGAGTGAAGTAATTGAGGAGGTTGTCACAAGATGGCGGCTGTTTATAAAAATCAGACTATCAGTTTCTGATTGCCACTAATAGAAACTTCCACCAGCACATTTGAATAGAAAATTTCATCTTATTTTCACATATTATTGATGAGAAATTTCTCTCACAAATATGGTATAGGATTTCAATTCCTTTTTACTGGTGTCAATTTGTTTAGGTATTATAATCTTTCACTGACATTCACAGGGGGCTGTCTTGTCACAGTGTGGCGGAACTATTACCGTCAAAGTAATCTATTACCAGTAAAAATGAATATCAGTTTTTGCCATTATTTTTGATCGAAAAATTTCATTAATGATCCATTTAAATAAAGAGAAATCTTCTACATAATTTTACTGGTGGAATATCGTCGTGCTGGTAATGAGCATCCGTGAAAGCGGTTATAGTTGAAGCTTCGCTATTATAAGAATACATCAGTTCCTCTCATGAGTTCCATGCTCCAAACAAATCCCCTTTACATTAATAATTCCTCAAAATGTGGACAAAATCTCCAATCTGGTAACGCAGATTTCCGGTATCAACATGGAATTTCGTTAATTTGATTTCTTAAAATAAAAATCTGGTGCGAGAATATTAAACCTGGGTTAAATTAATCTATATATTATGGTAGATTATTTCGATTTTGGTATTTTTATACTAAACCAAAAATTACTCCTTAGTAAAAGAGAAAAGTTGTGAAATTAGTAAAACAAAACGAGAAATTGTAAAAAATCTTTTTTTTTTTTTTTTTTTTTTTTTTTTTAAATCCTATAGATGAGCGGGGCAGGGATTAATGCTTATCTATCCTTATCTATAACATTATAAAGGCCGGAAATTTTAGTCAAGTTTTATAAAGATATTTCACACCAGAATTTTGATTTTAAAAAGTTTAACTTTTTTATTTAACGCTTTTCTTCTTTGTGCCTTTTATATTATATGAGGACCCCAGAAGCCAAGGGGTATAAGTGACAAAATTGAAAAAAATGAGTTAAGTGCACAGGGTATCTGGAAATATGCTTTTTTCATTTCAGGTAAAGAAATATAGGTCATTTTCTGATTATTTGGGGAGTTATAGAAATAAACCACTTTTTTCGAAAAACAAACAATATTGATTAATTATACATTTAAAGAAAATTGTACTCTATTTTTTTAACAGTTATTGAACTTAGAGTTCAAAGATTAGAATGCAACAAGCAGATGTTTCCTATTTCAATTTAGTCAATTGGTATTGATGTTCCAATTTAACATCAATTATCTTTAAACTCAATTTACTCCAAATCGACATTTTGTCACTTGTACCCCTTGGCTTCTGGGCTCCTCATATCTAATAATGAAATTCCTGGTTTCAGCCGAAATATTTTCATAGTAGCAGTCAAAATAACCGCTAAAAGCCGTTCTAGTGTTATTTTTTAAATTTTCCAAATTCTTTTTCATAACAATCTATCCATTTCATATTTCACAAGCTAGGAATTCCGATAACATTTATGTCTTTTTGTTTAATCTCTAGTAATAAAATCATTTGGGCCATCTTCACTGTTTCGCTTCTTGTGCATTCAACCTTTTGTGCGACCGCCGATCGCGAAACAATAAATGAACAACTAAACCGAACTCCTCCACAGAGAGAGAGAATGATCGCCTTTTTTGTTTTTACTCACATAATGCAGACGACTTCCGCCATTTTTGTAATTCTATTTGCTTTTCAAACAAATACAAAAGATACACTGGTATTATCATAGATAAAAATATTAGTCTCACTATGTTAGATGTCACTTTTTTGTTGATGGTTATTTACCGCTTCCTGTATACAAATTAATAACTTGATTTTAAGAAAAGATAATAAAAAGTGCATGCTTAACGAAAAACAATAATAATACTTATTTCTTTCGTGATTTTTCGTGTACTCATGTGATTTTTTTACTTCTATCTTTACAAGAAAAAAGTATTGGATTCGTGAAAATTTTTGAATTCCGGTTTCGCACGGATATACACGTTTTAATGGTCAGAGATTCCATAATATATGTTTTTACAAAATGTCTGTCTGTTAGCCTGTCTGTCCGTATGTGACATAAATTTTCTGAATGCTCTATCTCACGAACTAATGCACGGAATTTCACAAATTTTTTGATTCAGTTAAACTGGATCTAATTAGTTTTTGATGCAAATCGTCCAACAGATGGAGCTGCTATGCTGCATTTTTCATGATTTCCACAATAGCTATGTCTCAAGAACTAATAGACGGATTTTAATAAAACTTCATATTTTGTTAGTCTTTGATATAATATGGTTCTAATTACGTTTTGTTGTAAATAACTCAACAGGTGGCGCTGCTATGCTGCGTAATTTTTGATTATTGCAAAAGCTCTATATCAGGAAACAATGCTCGAATTTTCACCAAACTTTAAATTCTGTTAATCCCTGATATAAATTAGAATTGTTTAGTTTTTGGATTAAATTTTTCAACAAATGGCTCTTCTATCCAGTTTTTTTTTTTTCTTTTCTTTTTTGCGATGAATCTGTCCCAAATACTAATACACGGATTTCCATCAAATTTCAGATTCAGTTAGAACTTAAAATAAGTTGTTTCACATTATATTTTGATGTAATTTAGATAATCGGTGACGTTGCTATGTTTCATTTTTTTCTGGAAGTATTAACATCTATGAGATATGTGAAAATTTTGGGATTGCCACATCCGACTAGTTTTCAGTATGACTAAATTTGTAAGCGAAAATTTATTTAAATTGTAGAATTTTTAAATAATTTATTACAACGATTATTTTTTTTATTTAATTTTAATGATATCTGCAGTGTTAATTTGTTACGAATGTACACCGGATGATTTTTTGCGTACTGATGTGATTTTTTTTTATTCAGTGTGATTCAGTTTATAAGGGAAGATGTATTTAGATGGAGAATTTTTTAAATAATTTGTTAAAGGCAGGATTTATTTATTTATTTAATCATTTATTTATTAGTTTTAGAAGGGAAAAAAAGCAATGTAGTAAAGTGTCGATTATCCGGACTCTGATTAACAGGATTGTCCAATTAACCGGATCTATAAAATGCTATACGTTTTTTTTCTTAAAAATTTAGAATGAAATTTCTTTAAATGAGGAAGGGTAAATCTGACTGGACGCCACGAAAGTTAATCGTTAAATAATCATTTTTAAATCCTGAAATAATAAAATCGTCAAATAATGATATGGCAGCAATGCATAAAATCAACTATTAATAGAACCTAAGAAGTTTCACTTGTAACGCATGAGATTCCCACGCAGAAATAAAATGTCCTCAAAGAAGAAGAAACCCATCAAGATTTTTTTTTTTTTTTCTATAGCAAATAATTTTTTTTAAATTTAATTTTTTATGTACTATACAATTTATGTATATATACATTTAATAATTTCTATGTGTATTGTTATGCAAAACTTTGTACCAGATTTGTAGAAAATAGAATCTAAAAAAAAGTTTTAAAAATTTTAATAACTATTAATCACTAATCTAATTGTAATATGCTAAAATGAGCACTACCACAATTGTCAGTTCTAGATCTAAAAAAAAAGGGGGAAGAAGTTACTTAACCTTTAACCCTTTCCAGCACACTGTGTCCGGTCTGGGATACCTAAATTTAATTCCAAACTTGCGAATGGCACCAATAAAATTTTAGTAAAAATTTGCTTTTACAATATCAGCTTAAATTAAGGCATTCAAAATATCTAAAAAATTCGCTTGTGAATCCCGGTGTCAATCGATAATTTCTTATTTTTTACCAGATTTTGCCCGTGCCGGAAAGGGTTAAAGAGAAAGATATAATATCTCTGTAATATTTTAGATACACCGGAAAAATCAAAAAATTTTGTTATAAAATAAGGAAAAGCTATTATTCAACTTCACACCAAAACTGCGTATATATTAAGCGTTCCAAGATATTGCTGGAATCTGTCGTAAATTAACATACTGCGCCAGCTGGTGGCAAGGGTGCAAATGAATGCGCGGCTTTGACGTCATATATGCGCAGATGTTTATTATCTCCGCATCTCTTGGGCATATTTTCTGAATTTTCTCTCATTCATGACAGATTAATCAAGTATACGAGATTTAATAATTGCCTGGGTCAATATGATAAAGTTAAAATTATTTTCAACGTTAGAACACCAGAATATTCGAATTCCAAGCATACCGGTTTCGGTAGCATATAGCATACCTTCCTCAGTGCTAAAGATAGTGGAGATTTGCTCATATATATATAGGGAGGATGGGGATTCAAGCGATAAGTTTCATGACCAATAGGAAAACAGAGGATCCTAGGCAACAGCCAATAGGAAAACAAGGAACAGCTAATAGGAAAAATGGGTGGAAAATGGAAAGATATTGCGAGAATTGCATTAAAAGATTAAGAAAAATTAGTTTTAATGTAATATTTCCAACAGTCAGATAATGGTGGAATAGCAAAATCACAATTAACAAGATTAGCAAGATTTTTATGGATATGGAAAGCTTCAAGGAAGTTAAGTTCTTGTATAGAAGTAGGTTTAGTTAGTATCTTAACCGAATTGAAGTCAAAAGCATGACTCGTCTCCCAGCAATGTTTTGCGATTGAGGATTTCTTGATTTCTTGTTTTTCAATATATTGCTTATGTTCTTTAATACGAAATTTTAGACTGCGTTTGGTTTGACCAATGTAAGAAAGACCACACTGACAATTAATATTGTAAATGCCCCATGAATTTGATAATTCAACAGGATCTTTAAGGTTGGAAAGGGTGAGTTTATTAGTAGGAGTAAAAATTATTTTGAAGTCGAACCGACTAAGAATTTTAGCAATGGAAAAACTTGATTTTGGAAAGAAAGGTAAAACAATGCTAATATTGGAACGAGTAGAAGACTGAGATGAGTTTGAGGAGTGAGAGTTTTGCAATTTAGAAAGGGCAGTATCAATAATAGAAGGGTTGTAACCTCTATCAAATGCAATTGCTTTAATATATTGAATTTCATTATTGAGAGACTGAGAATCAGAGCAAACATGAAGAGCACGATTTATGAATGTGTAAAAGGCAGCCATTTTTTGACTTGGAGGATGACATGAACGAGCATGGGGGGGTAGAGAAACAGCGAAGCTTTTTCGATAGACAGATGTAGAGAAGCCAGTTCTACTGCGAGTGACAAGGGTGTCCAGGAAAGGGAGTGAACCATTATTTTCTGTTTCATACGTAAATTGGATATTGTTATCAATAGAGTTCATGATTCTAAGAATGTCCTCAATATTGTGAAGAGAAGTGTCAAGTAAGGTGAATGTGTCATCAACGTACCGAATCCAGAAAGGGAAAGAAAATTTATCAAAAAGAGAGCATTCAAAATAGTGCATGTAGAAATCTGCAAGGATGGGAGACAGGGGCGAGCCCATAGCTAAACCATCAGTTTGTCTGTAAAAATTGCCTTGAAATGAAAAGGTGGTTTGAGAAAGACAAGTACGTGTGAGGGAAATGAGTTCTTGAATTTCGAAGCTTGAAAAATGAAATTCACGGAGTCTTTGTTCAAGACAAGAGAGGGCGCCATTTATCGGAACATTTGTGAAAAGGGATTTAACGTCAAAAGAAACCATAGTGAAATTAGTCGGAGACAAATTTTGTATCATTTTGGCAAAGGTGATGGAATTCTTCACAGTGTATAAATTTGCTGATAGAAGGGGAGAAAATATCGTAGTTAAATATTTTGCTAAATTGTAAGAGGTTGTGCCAATATTTGAAACAATCGGACGAAAAGGGATATTGGGTTTGTGGACTTTAGGAAGAGCATAAAATCTTGCACAGTGTGCAGCAGAGGGAGAAATGTAGGGATGAGAAGACTTAGGCAAGAGAGGACAGGATTTAACTATGGACTTAATTACTGATAATTCATGATCAGAAGGGTCCCGAGATAGAAGTTTATATGGGCCATCTTTAATAAGGTTAGTTACTTCATCAATATAATGCTTTTTATCTAGAAGGACAATCTGGCCCCCCTTATCAGCTTTCGTAATTACAATATTGTTATTTGATTTAAGGTCTTTCAAAGCAGTTTTTTCGACAGGAGTGAGATTAGATTTTATACTGGAATTAAAATCAACATTAGCCATAATGAGATGACGTAAACTATCTTTCTGAACTTCAGTAAGACGACTGTTTTTGAATGCTTTTTCAATAGGAGCAATTAATTGGGGGAAAGAAGCTTTTTTAGATATTGCAAAATTGGAATTAAGTTTGAGAACTGAATATTGCGTTTCGGAAATATCCGAGCCAGAAAGGTTGATAACAGCATTCTGATTGACACTGGGGAGATCAGTAGGTACCAAGGGAACGGACGACTCAAGCAGACGGGTAAATTTGGAATTGAGTTTCTGGGCGTGTTTTCTGGAAATATTTTCAGCATGGTGCCAGGAATTTATATCTATGGACTTAAAATCAGAAAGATTAGCTGCCAAATTTAAGTGTAAATCAAGTAATTCCTTTTCAATTTTGGAAAGGGAGAGACGAGTATCTTTAATGACGGCCCGGAGAATAGCAAAGTGAGATCTAAAGACAGCCTTTTTGACAAAGTGTGAACTAGAAACACTGCATTTTAAAGTAATGAATTTTGGGATGATGCGTTGGCGTTTGCAACGGAGAAGGAAACTCAGTCGATTGAGTGATTTGAACTTTTTCGCCCGAAGGCAGAAGAAAAGATTAATAAGCTTTCTATAGCAAATCCTATAGAAACAAAGTTCTGTTCTAGCTTTAACGGGCATTGTTTCTATAGGATTTGCTCATTTAATTGCTGAGCAACCCAATCAGAGAAGCCTCATCAGAGGGGGAGATTGGGTCAGCAACTTCATTCCTCATATGGACAGAAAGCTTATTAATCTTTTCTTCTGCCTTCGGGCGAAAAAGTTCAAATCACTCAATCGACTGAGTTAAAAACATAATTAAAATCGAACATATTTCAATCAGCGATATTTGTAACGCATAGTTAAATGATATTTCAACTTAGTATATTTTATGTTAATATTTAGTCGTACTACACTTATTTATTCTATATATACACTTATTTATTCTATATATCTATTTGTGTAATTTAGCTCATCAAGAATTTAATAAAATGTGACACTATTTCAAAATTCTGCATTTATATAGCTACTACTTACTAAGTTTAATGAGTCATCTTTCATTACATTAAAAACATAATTAAAATCGAACATATTTCAATCAGCGATATTTGTAACGCATAGTTAAATGATATTTCAACTTAGTATATTTTATGTTAATATTTAGTCGTACTACACTTATTTATTCTATATTTATTTACAACATTTCAAACCTAAAACTTATTCTACACAATATTTTAAAGTAACATTTTATAGAAAAAAAAGTTTTGTTGCCATTTACACAAAAGAAACTGCAATATACTTAATAATCCTCTAGTTATGCACCCCTGCCGCTAGATGGCATATGCCTTGACCCCGCCTTTAATCTTGCGGACACCTCTTCCATAGGAGTTGGAACGCTTGAAATATATGCAGTTTTGACGTCACACCGTCAAAGTAAAAATATTAAATTTCATTGAAAGTTTTTGGTGACTATCTCGTTTAATTTATGTGGAATAAAATATATCCCACTGACCCTCAAGGGGTTAAAATACGTTGCTATAATCATTATTTAAAGTTGTTCAATTATCGGGATTTTTTATTAACCAGATCGGATTCAGCCCCGACCATCCGGATAATCGGCGCTCTACTGTAGTAGTATTTCAGCGCTATGCAAATAAACAAAATAATATTTCAGCCCTTTGAAAAGAAACATATACACTCGAGTCTCTCTATAACGAAACTCTATCCAGCGAATTTCTCTATTTAACAAATTTTTTGTAGGAATGGTCAGGTTTTTTTTCCTGATTACATTAAAAATAATCTCCATATAGTGAAATATCCATTTAACGAATTTTTACAAAAATGTTCTTTCATATGTTCAGAAAACACTTAAAATTATTTGTAGGATAATTTTTTTTTCGTTGATTTCTAATTTATATTTCAACGCTACATTCTTCTACCTTATTCCTTATCTCCAAAAAAAGCCATTCACAACCTCCCTACTCAAAAAACAAACATCCTTTTTGGTTACATTTGACTTTGTTTTAGAGTTCTTGGAAAAGATTGAAACATTTACTTCCTTCTGGACCGATTTGCGGTAATCACAAAGCACCCTAACAGATAAAATTATTCCATTTTTGTCTTGAAAATGTTTGTTGGTTTGGATAATAAGGCAGAAATAAGGAAGAGATGAGGGGACAAATTATGAAAACAGGGATGAGATTTCCGCTTTTTTGGACACCGGTAAAATCTTAGAGAAAATGATGTTATTATAAATCACAAAAATGTTCCGCTTTAATAATATAGCATTTTCTCTAAGATTTTACTGGTGTGCAAAAAAGCGGAAATCTCATCCCTATGAAAGGGTCTTTTTTTTTCAGCAGATTTTCACTTACCTAAACTAACTCTCATTACTTTTTTAATTTAGAGAGGATGTTTGTTGTTTGGGGTGACTCGAAGCATTTTTTGTTGTGAGAGATCATTTGAACGAAGAATTGTTACTAAATGTCATCTATGCTGATGTCATCTTCTGCTCCATCTGCATAAAATTGCTTTTAGGATAAGCACAACTCTTTCTGATAAAGTAAATAATTTTGAAAATAAACAATAAGAGAGTGAAGAAAAAGGAAGTGGCGAAAATGTTTGAGATTCTATAAAAATTCAATTAAATATTTCAAAAATTTAATTAAACATCTCAAAAACAATTCTATTTAAAAATTGAAACATTAAATCACGAATTTTTTGCCGTTCTCTATTCAATGAATTTTTCTATATTACGAATTTTTTCACTGAACAATGGATTTCATTATATAGAGACTCGACTGTTGTAGGAAAATGTTTTACAGAATGATATATAGTGGATTCACAGCACATAATTACACGTTTGAATTTTTATTAATAAATCAAATAAAATGCGTAAATTAAGTTATTGTTTTTAAATTCGATTTTATCCAAAAGCACATTTCTTGTTTTATTTTCTTGAAGGGCGGTGGGATAAAATATATCCCACTTAATTTTAATTGCGAAATTTTACATTGACACCCAGTGGCGCCAACTTATATGGGCCCATGGGGCGCGAGCCCACCCAATAATTTCATACCTCTAACCACCCATTATTAATTGAGCCCACCCAATATTTTGGTATTGGCTCAAAATTTCTTAAGCCCACCCAATATTCTTCAAAAGTTGGCGCCATTGTTGACAACAGAATTTTGAAATGAAAATTTCAATTTTATCAATTACGAGAAGAATAGCATTTACCTATTTCGAAATGAATTTGTTTTTAAATTCTGGTTTCATTCTATTAATTCAGAATTTTCAGAATACAAGTAGTTTGCCACTGAAAAATATTCGGGTTTTTTTTTTTTTTTTTCCAAATTTTGCGCAATATGTTGCAGTAAAGGAAAATGTAGAATAATTTATTGCTAATGATTTTGCAATTATTATTTTTCCGAACTCATATGCACTGTAAAAAAACGGACGATTTTACGAAGTGTTATTGGTTATCTGGATGCCAGTACAATTTATTAATTTTTAACGGAAAAATTTTTGGTAAATTCCAAAAAAATTTCCGTTTTTTTCGAGTTTATCCCGGAATTTACGGAAATTCTTCCGTTAAAAACTGTAAATTGTACTGGCATCCAGATAACCAACAACGCTTCCGTAAAATCGTCCGTTTATTTATTTATTTATTTATTTTACAGTAACTATTCGTCTGTATTATATCTCTATTACAGATTATCTTCACTTTCTTTTATCGCACAAAACTACTGTTCAGAAATAGCGATAATAAAGCGACATAGTTGGCATCTACGTCACATTTAGACACTTAAACTTTGCAATAAAAATTAATTAACAGTTCATTAAACAATTATAATAATAATCGACAAAGGAAAAATTGCTGTAAAGAACTTTTTTCTTGCATTAGGCTGCATCAATATATTCAAAACTGTCTTAACTTATCGAACATCTAATTATTTCTTAATTTCATGACCACCGAATAAAGACAACAAAATACATTAGAAAGTGAAAAATTTATGTTTGATAGCAACAATTTTATTTGCGCTTTGTGTTTACTTGTTTCGTTACTATTGTTATTGGGCTATAATAATCGATTTCGCTCATCAGGGGGTCCTGGTTGCCTAGTAATTGCCTCGCTGTAGGTCGGACAGTCAAGGGGTCATTTTGCTGTACAACCTATTTAAATTTTACTACCTCACAGCAATAATATTCTTTGATGCATGTAAAAACCGGGTAATAAAACTAGTAGATGAGTCAACTGGAAATAATGGCAGCTTGTTTTTAAACATGTATTTTCATGAGAAAAGCAAATAAATGTGCAATTTTAAAAGCGTGAGTAATTGAAATGCTTTTAAATTATATACTTTGTAAAAGTAGGTAGTATGTTTAACCATTTAACTTCTTCTTCTTCTTTTTTTTTTTTTTTTTTTACATGCAAAATATGGAATTAGCATCACTTACTTTAAGTTAAAATATTCGTAATATTGTCCAAACATTCCTGCCATTAAATAGTATAAAATTGTTTATATATATATATATATATATATATATATATATATATATATATAGGGGAGAGTGGGGATACTTGAGCATAGGGGATACTTGAGCCACCCCTATTATCTCTACAGTTTGTCAATTTTTCTTTCTAAAACTGGCAACATGGTAACATATTTATAGTTCTGAACATGTAAAAAAGAAATCACATACCTTGGTACCATTTTGAAAGTATAGTGATTAACCCTTTGAGCTCTGCTGGTAGAATTTTCTACCACATAATTTTAATTCTGAAATGTCACAACGACACCAGAAAATTCGACCAAATTTATTTGAAAAAAGTTTAATGCATTTTTTCGCGTATATGGTTAATCGGTTTTTTTTCTTTGCAAAATACTGGTGCGAATGTGACATCTGGCTCAAGTATCCCCTCCATGGGGATACTTGAGCCACGATGTAAAAGAAAAAGCAAAAATTTATTAGACATAGAAAAATAGTTTAAAATTAATTGAAAATGGTTTTCAATTGAAGAAAAAATATCAAATTTTCATTTTCAATATTTTATTTTGTTCTAAGAAATTATAAAAAATTTAAAAAAATTTAAATTTAAAAAATGGCTCAAGTATCCCCATCTTCCCCTATATATATATATATATATATATATTGGAGCTACAAATTCTATTTGCATTCATTTTATTTATTTTTTTTCAGATTTACTCGTTACACTATTTTTTTATTTTATTATAATTCAATTCAATTCTAATTCTTCGTTTTGGTTTATTGTTTTATTGATAAAATCCATTGGTGAATCTTGTCTACTTTTAATGGTATTATATATATATATATATATATATATATACAGGGGTCCCTAAACTCATGGCATATACGCTAGGGGGTGATAGAACACATCAAGACGAGTAATAGTAAATAGGAAACCAAGGGTCCCAAAAGTTTTCCAAAGGAGATAGCCGCCATTAAAGTTTGGGGTCCAAAATTTCAAATACACATAAAAAACGGAAAAATGTACTGGCGATTGATTTGCGGTTTTCACTAAAACTATTCTTTATGTTGGTATTTTCTTGAAAATAAATTATAAAGATGAATTTCGAAAAATGCCGATAAAAGGCGTTTTAGACAATGAAGTAATGAAAAACTATTTTTTGCCGTGATTTTTTGCATCGCATTAACCCCTAGAGGGGCGGTGGTATATATTATATACCACCTACGACTGATGAAGACTCACACCAGAAAAATGTTATTGAATTTCACTTTTCTAACTTTGGTGGAAAACAGGCGCGAAATTGCTTTTCCTCTTTTTGATATATCTTTATAACGAATTTCCGGTGGGAGTTCAGAATTACTCGAACGCAATTGCTTGCCCTTCAAAGGGTTAAATGGTTTCGTAAGCTTAGACTTAAACTTAAATTTTGAGCTCAAAATCTGAATACTTGGGGGTGGTTAAGTAGCACAAACTTAACTGTGTTCAGAGGGTTTAAATTTCAAATGATTATAAAAAACGGAAAAATTGGTCGATTGATTTGCGGTTTTCACTAAAACTATTCTTTATGTCGGTATTTTATTAAAAATGAATTATAATGATAAATTTCAAAAAATGTCGATAGAGGGCGCTTTAGACTTTAGAGTAACGAACAACTATTTTTTACATTATTTTTTGTAATCTGATTAAATGTTTTCGTAAACTTAGACTTAAATTTTGAGCTCAAAATCTGAATAGTTGGGAGTCGTTAAGTAGCACAAACTGAACTGTGTTCAGAGGGCTCAAATTTCAAATGATTATAAAAATCGGAAAAATTGGTCGATTCGTTTGCGGTTTAAAATAAAATTATTCTTTAAGCCAGTATCTTCTTGAAAATAAATTTTAAAGATAAATTTTTAAAAAATTCCGTTAGAGGGCGCCTAAAACTTCAGATTAACCAACAACTAGTTTTAACCGTTATTTTTTGTATCTAATTAAATGCTTT
The DNA here is from genome assembly GCA_964019185.1 of Maratus speculifer. Taxonomy (NCBI): domain Eukaryota; kingdom Metazoa; phylum Arthropoda; class Arachnida; order Araneae; family Salticidae; genus Maratus; species Maratus speculifer. The sequence goes on from OZ025303.1 coordinate 149,096,454, forward strand.
CAAAAACTTATTAAATGTTTTCGAAATCTTAGATTTAAACTTAAATTTTGAACTCAAATTCTGAATCGTTGGGAGGGGTTAAGAAGCGCAAACTGAAGTGTCTTCAGGAGTTGAAATTTAACTCCCGCCCCTCGATTACAGTTCACTTTTGCGCTACTTAAACACTCGCAACGAGTCAGAGTTTGATCTCAAAATTTAACTCTAAGCATTTGAAAGCATTTAATGAGATTTAAAAAAATAACGGTTAAAAATAGTTGTACGATACTGCAATGTCTAAGGCACCCTGTATCGGCATTTTGTGAAATTTATCTTTAAAATTTATTTTCAAGAAAACACTGATTTAAAGAGTAGTTTTAGCAAAAACCGCAAACGAACCGACTAATTTTTCCGTTTTTTATAATCGCTTGAAATTTAAACTCTCTAAACACAGTTCAGTTTGTGCTACTTAACCCCTCCCAACTATTCAGATTTTGAGCTCAAAATTTAAGTTTAAGTCTAAATTTATGAAAACATATAATAAGATGCAAAAAATAACGTAAAAAAATAGTTGTTCGTTACTCCAAAGTTTAAAGCTCCCTCTATCGGCATTTTTTGAAATTTATCTTTATAATTCATTTTCAATAAAATACCGACATAAAGAATAGTTTTAGTGAAAACTGGAAATCAATCGACCAGTTTTTCCGTTTTTTATGTGTATTTGAAATTTTGGACCCTAAACTTTAATGGCGGCTATCTGCTTTGGAAAACGTTTGGGACCCTTGGTTTCCTATTTACTATTACTCCTCTTGATGTGCTCTATCACCCCCTAGCGTATATACCATGAGTTTAGGGACACCCTGTATATAATGGTATCAAACTGCTTTAAATGATGGTTCAACATATCGCCAACAATGCGATGTCGATGTTATAAATTCTACCCGAAAATATAAACATCGTTGTTTTAATTTAAACGTGTGAAAATAATTTAAATCGCTTACAAAAACAAAGCTCCAAACATTTCAGATAAAAACTTAACATATATTTTATTCCAGAAAATTCTACTACTTTTTTTATCATTGCTCGTGATCACCTGCACGAAAAAATAAAAACTATGACCATGGAGTCACTATGAGAGTATGAAAACTGAAAGTAATTACAAAATATTAATCAAATTCGCGACACAACAAAACTCTTCTTAGCCGTACGACGACGTACGGTGAAATCAGGGAAGCCGTTAATTATATAGCAGTATTTGGCGACACAAATTTTTATGATAGTCTTGCTGGAAAAAATTGGGTAACCCAGACTTTATTTGGCCGAAATTTGACTAAATAGAGCATTTGTACTGCTCTATTCGCAAATTCGACCGAAACTAGCCTATATTGGGTACAATCATAAAGCTGCCATTAGCGAATATTTTTATATTCTGTGTCCACCACTATTTTTTAAAAAACCTATTTTGTAGAATATTTTTCTTGCAAATGTTGTCATAGCGCATGTAAGAGATTTTTATTTATAACAAGTGGTAAAAAATAGAATTACAAAACAGTCGCCTGAGGCAGCGTTGAATTATTCTTGTTATATCAGACACTAGTCCTTTGCAAATAAGCGAAGATCTTTAAAAATAGCCGGATTAAGTTAAGGCTGGAATGATCGTTCTATTAGTTTGACGACTGTATAATTTTTCTAATTAGAGAAAAAAATACCCTATATAGAGTTTAATTAGACCAAAACTAGTCTATATAGGGTACAATTATTCTAATTAGTTTTAAGCTAGCTTATATGGGATGCAATTAGGCTAATTCTACTAAAACTTGCCTCAAAGGGTAGAATTATGCCAATTCGGTCAAAACTACCCTCTATAGGATATAATTAGGCTGTTTTGACCGAAACAAGCCCATATAAGTCAATTATACTAAAAATAGCTTATATGAAATACAATTATTGTCATTCGAGCGAAACTAATCTTTATCCCTTTCATGCGCACCCTTTTCAGTTTGCAAACAATTAATTTTAATGCCCACAAATTTCCAAATAGCACCAGTAATTTTTTAGTTAAATATTTATCTGATAATAAACGTAAAAAAAGAGCATTTGATTATTTTTAAATAAATTAGTCTGCAAATTGCGGTACTATCATTTAACATTTTAACCTTCTCGGGCATACGGACCTCATATGAGGTCGTATAATTATTGCATTACTAAGCAAAAAAGTTTTGAGGATTCATTTATGGAGATTTGATTTTTGGAGAGATAATATCTAACATGCCGTACAATAACAAAATTATTTTATTATGGTTTCTAATTTATCAAAAAAAGAAGATTTTTTATGAATAATGAAAAATAATGAAAAATAATTTATGCCCGAGAGGATTAAATTATTAAATATTAAAAATGCAAATATCATTTTAATAGTTAATTAAATTGATATTACAGTCATTAATATATAAATATTAAAATACAAAAAATGTAAATTATTTAACATTTTTGGGACATCTTGTCCTTGAAAGAGTTAAATCCTACGAGATGAACGTCTTTTACAGAACTTTAAATCTTTTATCACCGATTTTTCAAAACAGAATTTTTTGTTAAATCGAATTGGGGAAATGTTCGGATTAAATAAGTCAAAATTTACAGAAAAACATTACTGGTGGGAATAAAAATGAACACCAAAATGTGTTAAAGGAAAAATTTACGCCAATTCGGTTGAAACTAGCCGATGTTAGGCTAAACAGGCAGAATTAGTTAAACTTGATCAAAATAAGCTTAACACTAAAACCGCCATTAGGGGTCAAAATGACCCTTGCCAGATTGATAAAAGTCGATTCGAACCATATTTTTCTTCGTAAGATATGTTAAATGTATGCAGCACAAAAATTGACAAGCTAAATAAGTTAAATAGTGCAGAATTAAAATTCTGGTGAGAAACCAATTTTGTAAAAGTTGAGTAAAATACCCGGCGGTTCTAGTGTTAAATATAATACTGAATAGAATATAATTAGAATAGACTGTGTTCGTGAATTCTGCGAGATGGGGAAAGAAATGACAGGGAAATGGCTACCAGTTTTTGTGGAAAAAATACTGAGTTCGACGCGTTATATTTTTGAAAGCAATTCATTGCACGTACGTTGTCACTATCCATTATCACGAAGATAACGAAAAATACAGACTCCCGCGGTATAATCCAATTATCTTTTTTTACAGACCGCTGAGGTCACGTGGTATTCGAATGCACCAATGAGGATTTATGAAAAGAGTGTTACGTCACTCTAGCGGTCTATAAAAAAAGACATGTGAGATATACTGCGGTAGCCTGTCTTTTTCGTTAGCCATGCCATTATCATAATGTCGTCATATTTCAAGAAAAACAAAGTGATCCTATTGAAAGATTTACTTAAAATATATTCCTTATAGTGAAAATTAGAAATCAAAATCCAGTTTCAGCTTGGAATGAAATATTCTGTTTTTAATTTCGTAAATGGAGTGCAACCATAATTACCATGAACAAACAATGTTTGTCTTGTCGCGTATTATCACTCATCAAAGTTTCCATACTGGTTTTAATGTACCCTGTATATTCAAACTCATGACTGTGTTATTAGCGCATTGTACTGAATAAAAGAAGCAAGAGCTCACTAAATAATATCTATAATTAGTGACAAAGAAAAAACAATAATAATAGAATACCTTTGTATCTATTAGATCTCATCAGTGTCTTTCCTGGTCCCTTAAATTACTTAGTAACTAATTATTTCTGAAATTCATGACTGCATAATAAAGAGAACAAAATACATTTAAAGGTAAAAAACTGAAGCTTGGTGATATTACATTTATTTATGGTTTGTTTATTTTGTTTTGTTTATGTATGGTTTGTTTATGGTTTTATTGTTTATTTGTTTCTTTATTGTTGTTGGGATGTAATCTCTGATATCATCCCTCAGGGTTTGGTTTGAAATGACTATGAAAAAGTAATGCTATCTTTTACAAAATACATTTAAAGATTTTTTTTAAACTGAAGTTTAAAGGTAAATATATATATATATATATATATATATATATATATATATATATATGCTCTGTGTTTATTGGTCTCTTTATTGATATTGGGATATTCTTTGATGAATGGGGTTTTGTTTTTCTAAGATTAGTATGGCTATGGTAAAAAAGTAAAAAATGTCATTTCGTCCCCAAGCCTATCTAAACTCTACTATCTTGCAGCAATAATTTATTTTTATCTATACCTATATTATAAAGAGGTAATGTTTGTTTATTTTTGGGGCTAATCTCTAGAACTACCTAATTGATTTCAAAAGTACTGGTACCAAAATGATGATGTTCGCTCCGAATCAAACATAGGTTATCTCTTATATCAATGACACTAATCCATAGTGTGTGCAGGAGAAAGAACTTTCGAAAAATGCGATTTTTGTGTTGAAGAAGAAACTAGAAACGTGAAATTCGGCATGTTAATTACTTTTAAGACATAAATGATCTCTAAGAACATTTTCCAAAAATACAAAATGTAATAAGGGTAAAAATGCGCGAAAAACTTTCTAAAAAATTCTACATAGCGTTTTTTAAACACTCTTTGGAAGTAATGAAACGATCAAAAAATAATGATGTCAAAATTATGATAACAATGTTTGCTTCAACATACGTAATGTCGATGTCATTGCCTTAAACGGGATGCAAGAGCAAAAAAGGCTCTAAAAATGTGTAACTGAAGGGCCTAGAAATAATAAATTTAGCATGGTAGTTACTTATAAGATGTAAATGATCTCTAACAACATTTCTTTAAAAATTGAAATTTAAAAGGGGTGAAAAAGCGCAAAAGAGTATCCTACACTCTTAAAAATCTGCAGGATTTGCTGCATTATCACGTTACCCCTTTTCTAAAAAGCGGTTACCTGACTATATAATGAAGCATTCTCTTTGGTCAGAATAAAGATGGTCCATAAAGAAGGTAGAGAGTGGCAATGTTGCAAATGCTGCATATTTTTAACAACGTAAAAACGTTCTAAATGGCGATTTGTAATCTATTTGAGCACGTATCAAGCCGATTTCAAAAGTAAATTGATGGTGATAGATAGAAGTTGTTAAAACATATCAAGCTACATTTTATGTCAGTGACACTATCAACAGAGGCTTACAGGAGCCAAAAATATTCAAAACGGTGATTTCTATTGTACTAAGGAGTCTATAAACTTTAAATATGGCATGGTGGTTACTTATAAAATATAAATGCTTTTTAAGAACTGTCGGAGATAAATTCGAAATTTAAAAGTTGTGAAGCGTAGGGATGGAACGAAAAGCATTCTAAAAAAATTACTAAATTAGGCTTCCTATGCAAGTTCAGGAAGTAATAAATCGTTTATAAAAGTAGTGGTTTCGAAACAATGGTGACTATTTCTGATCCTACATAGTTTATGTTCTATGTCGATGCCACTAACACCTGGGGTAAGCAAGATTAAAAATAGTCTAAAAAAGCCTTTAAAAACTTTCTTAATTACTATTCTATTGAATATTAGGAAATATCAAACCGATTTAAAAATTAACGTTTGCAAAATAATGGTGACAGACAATTTTTCGCAGTGCCACTACCTCTCAAGAGATGGTAGACCCTTAAAAATAAACTTAGATTTTGACATGATGATTAATTTTAAGGTGTGAAGATTGTTTCTAAAAAATAAATACTTCAGGTGAGTACTAAAAAGAACGTATGAATTAAGCAAAAAAGTTTCAAATATTTTTCTAAATTATCGTTTAATTAGAATTATGTTTTTCTTATTATTTTAAGTGTCATTTCGGAATATGCATGCAATATTGAAATTTAGTCAAACTTCGACTAAAATGAAAGCTTTTGAATTTTTTTTTAAATATATTATTACTTATAATTAAAAAAAAACACATACAATTATCACTTGGCATATTTCTGTTATTATGCGAGCAAAGCCGCGGCTTTTGCTAATATCGGATAAATGGATAAAAAGTCAGCCGAGATACAAAAATGATAGCATGTTTTTTAATATTATATTTTCATAAAGAAATCATCATGTATTTCTCCTACATACTTCATTCAAGCATTTTTAAAAGCGTACAAGATGAAATTTATTTTTAAAATATATATACTTTACAAAAGTACTCTTCATTACTTTATAAAAGTAATGAATTTAATGTTGTATTTCATTTTTCAAAAGAATTTTTTGCTGATAAAAGCTTTCTTCCTTTCTTGAAAAAAATCTCTGCTAGATAGGAGATGGGGTGTCATTTGTATGAAAACCACATTGATGTAGACGCATTTTACTTCGGAATATAATTCACAGTAAATAAAATATCAGTGTCCAATTGTTGTGCACTTCTAGCATTTTTCGTGATGTCATTGCATTTTATGCATAACATGATAAGTATCTTGAAAATTTCGTACTAGTGTCTTTCTTACTATTATTAAATGTTTGTGTCCCAGGCAGTGTTCTCGCTGACATTTGACCTATGTTAGTAATTTGGCTAATTAAAACCAAAAAAACCAAATGAAAAAAGTATTAACCAAATAAATTTGCCGTGTAGTACAAAAAAAAAAAAAAAAAAAAAAAAAAAAATCTTTAATCTTTTAACGTGCTCCCTTTTTTCTATATGTTCTAAAATAACTTAAGTTTTTACAACTGCGACAGCGATTGTTATTAATCTAATGTCAACTATCCGCTACAAACATATTAAAAATATGCATTTATGCATATGTATGAATAACAAAGAACAAGTAAAAATTGAGCAATAGCAATTTGGCGAATCTAATCTCTTGTTTACTCGCTAAATGAAAAATTTAGTCGCAATTCGGCGCAATGGCGAGCGACAGCGAGAACTCTGGTCCCAGGAGGTTTTGAAAAAACACTGTCCGAAAATCCCAAGCAGTGCGATAGCACTTCTTTTGTTTTATGTCGAAAAGAGCCAAGTGGCACGATAACGCTTCTTTTATATTATGCCGAAAAGATCTAAGCAGCGCGATAATGCTTCTTTTATTTTATGCTGTAAAGACTTAAGCAGTCGATAACGCTTCTTCTGTTTTATGTCCATAAGTCTCAATTGGCGCACCATCAGTCATCCCACACGCTTAAAATGTTTTGGGTTTTCTCAACATAAAAACTGAACAGCGCGATCTGCTGCTTGGGATTTAAATGGTTAACCGCTTCTGGCATGGCCAAATTCTGTTAGTAAAATGATAAATTATCGACTGCCGCCGGAATTTACAAACGATTTTTTTAGAAATTAAAAATCCCCTAATTTAAGCTTTCATTGTAAAAGTGAAATTTTATTAAAATATTATTGGTGCCGTTTGCAAGTTTGGAATTAAAATTAGGTATCCCAGATTGGGCACAGTGTGCCGGAAAGGGCCTAGGTAAAGAACTCTTTTCTTAGGTTCTCTCTTCTAGATCAGACCTTTTGCATCGAAAAGACCCCAAATGAGTGTGCTTTTCACACGTGACTTGCTCATACGATCTTTTTTAGGTTTTAGAAATGAAGGCTTGTTTAGTTTGGTTTATTATGTGACGGCCGATCATCTACTCGAGAGATATAGCCCCTGGGGGTAGTGCCCTTCGTGTTGGTCTTTCTAAGGGAACCTAACCCATATTTACGCCAGGTTCGAAGAAAACCAAGAAAACTCCGGACGGTTAAGCCGACGGCGGCGATTGAGTTCGAACCCAGTACCTGCCATCTACCAGTTACGGGGGCAGAACCTCTCGGCACTGATGGGGCTTTAGAGATGAAGGAGTGAGCTTCTATTTGATATTTCGTTTCAAAATCACACAGGTAGACATAGGTCTCATCATCACTTGATATAGTTGCTATCTCTGAAAGAATCTTCACTTGATTTATAACAAAAAAAAAAATCGTCATTTTTTTCAAAAATTTAGCATCAGTAATGCAATGCAGGTTGATGCCCTTTTTAGGTGCGTTCGTAATTATGTAAATACGTAGCACCTATAGTCATCGTTCAATCCGCTCGTCTGTCCGTCCGTCCATCTGTCTGACCGCATATAAAAACGCAAAACTACCCAACCGAATCTTTTGAAATTTAAAATACATAATTATGACATAATTTTGTCGTGTCATTTCAAATTTTATGAAAATATGATGCATAGTTCAATTACAGGGCCAATCAAAATTATTCCGTTATATTACGGTCAATGGGAAAAAAATAGTTTCAAGTGCATTTTAATGATAGTACTCTCTTTAGAACATAATACAATTCATATGCATCTATGAAATACATATACTGAAATATACATTCTACATAATCTGCTTTAAAGAGAATTTTTTTTTTTTGTTAATTTACAGGGCCACACAAAATTATTCTTTTACACAGTGATATAAAGGGGAACATTGTTTGGGATGTGTTTTAATTATATTAGACTATTTGACATTTTATGAAATTGATATACATTGCTGAGGTTTACAACAAGTTATTCCTGTATAAAATAAATTGATTTAGTATTTACAGGGGAACACAATATATTTCGGATACTGTATTGTTACCGAAATATTGTATATTTACAAAACTTCGTTATAGATGAACACACCTCATTTGCTACATGTAATTTCCAACTCCAAAGAAGATGGCGATGATTATGAATTTGATACTGACTATATTCATCTTGATATACCAATGAGAGAAAAAACTTTTAAGGAATTGCTTGAAAATTATGACAATAATCTAGATTGTAAAAGATGATTGGTGAGTTTTTCATTATAAAAGAATGGAATATTGAAGTATTTTTGGAAATTCTTAGGTATATTTTGATTTTATATTTGTTATCCTTTTTATTTTAAAATATCAAATTTGGAAATTTTCTTAATGTCCCTAAACTTTCGAGCCAAAAAAAGTCAAAAGATCCTTGGCTTCTACACGAAAATATACTGTTATTACTATTTTTTATATAAATAATGCGCATGCCCGCAATTCATTCGAATAGTAAAATCATCCATTCTTCCCATCACTACTTTTGCATACATTAGAGTACATCAGTATCTTTCCAACAGCCTTAAATCATTAAAGTATCTAATTATTTCTCGAATTCATGAGCATGCAATAAAGCGAGCAGAATACATTAGGAAGTGAAAAATGGATGCTTGATGGCAAAACTTTTACTTACACGTTGCAGTTACTAGTTTCTTAACTATTGTTATTGGTGTATAATTTTGATTTATCCCTTAGGGGGTCTGTTTGCCTAGGAATAACCTGGCTATAGCTCAAATAGTCAAGAGGTCAATTTTTTTATAACCTATTTTAATTTTACTATCTCCCAACAGTAAAATTCTTCGCTGCAGGTGATTCGAAGAAATAGCAGATGAATCTACATGGAACAATGATTGTTTGTTTTACAGCATGTATTTTCATGAGAAAATTCACAAACGTGCTCCTTTTGTAGGTTTCAATTTATCATATGTAATTTAAGTTTTTTAAGCGCAGTTAAAAGTCGAATTGTGAAGAAGTCGGGTTTATACACTATATTGCCATTGATTATATGGGACACTTGCGATTTTAGACATTTTACTAAATATCTAGAAAAGTACATGAGGAATCATCTCGAAACTCTTAGTGTATAAATATAATAGTATAAGTCATACATCTCCGTGAAGATTTTTTCCCGAAACTCCAAAGGGGACCGTCAACAAATTAAAAAAGAATGAATATCTTTTAAATAACCCTGTCAAAACTAATGTAGCAAAAGCGCTCAAACTCTAGATTGTGTTTGAATGCCTTATTGTAATACGCCTTGTTCATTTTTATGCAAATAACATGCATACTCGCAGAGTAATTAAAGTTTTTATAAAAATGATCCCAAATTTTTTCAAGTTTTTTCCTTATAATTTTCAGAGTTCTTAATATAAAATATTATTTTTTTCAGAAAATATGACAAACAACATTACACACAGTACCCTGTAATCAGAATTAAAAAATAATGAAAAATGTATAAAAAATGAGTTGGTTTACTAAATAATTTTTTACTGCGCATGCGTCAACGATATCAAAATTTCATTTGCATATTATGTTAGCTAAATGCATAGAGCAACTTTTGTGAAAGTCACAAAATCATAACTTGAAAATTCTGACAATAATCGTCAATTGAATAAGTTGAAAATCCGTTATTCTCAAAATGAAGCAAAAACAAGAGGGGTTGTATCCATATATTCATTGATTAGTGTCAATATAGAATACACAATATGGGATGTACTACTGCATTTGGATAAAATCCCTCATTTTTTTGCTTCATTTTGGAAACAATGGATTTTGTCCTTTTTCTATGGACGATTACTTTCAGAATTTTCAAGCTATGATTTTGAGACTTTTACAAAAGTTGCTCTATACACTTAGCTAACATAATATGCAAATGAAATGTTGATAACTTTGACGCATGCGCAGTAAAAAATTAAATAGTAAACCTACTCATTTTTCATACAATTTTTATTATTTTTTAATTCTGATTACAGGGTACTGTGTGCAATGTTGTTTGCCATATTTTCTGAAAAAAATATTATTTTATATTAAGAACTCTGAAAATTATAATGGAAAAACTTGGAAAAATTTGGCACCATTTTTATAAAAACCTTAATTACTCTGCGAGTGTGCATGCTATTTGGATAAAAATGAACACAGTGTATTACAATAAGACATTCAATCATAATCTAGAGTTTGAGGGCTTTTGCTACATTAGTTTTGACAGGGTTATTCAAAAGATATTCATTCTTTTTTAATTTGTTGACGGTCCCCTATGGCGTTTCGATAAAAAATCTTCACGGAGATGTATGACGTATACTGTTATATTTATACACTAAGAGTTTCGAGATGATTCCTCATGTATTTTTCTAGATATTTAGTAAAATGTCTAAAATCGCAAGTGTCCCATAATCAATGGCAATATAGTGTAAATATATTAATTTTTTTTATTTCCCTCCTTTTCATTGGCATGTTACTTGTATAGCTACAACAAGAAGTTAAAAAAATTAAATAATTCAATTTGTTAACATCATACAAAAACACAGTTTCCAACCTCTATGCATACATTTAATCATTTTGCACCAGAAATATTGTAAAGAGAAAAAAACTTGAGAATAGTTGCCAGTTTGCACAGCAATGTCTTTAAATATCAAAATACTGTTATCGTCAGAAATATCGAAGATAAAAAGACTTTCTATTGAATTATAAAGTTTTGAGGCTGCTAACTTTATTTAAAATAAAAAAAACTACTTCTTTACAAAATTTCTGGTAGAATTTGAGCTAAAAACAAAAACAAAAATTGGCAGCTGTGCTTTTGGGCATGTCCAAATGATTCATTCGAATAGCCGAATCGTTCATTCTTTCCACCACTACCCTTTTGCATACATTAAAGTGCATCAATATCTTTCAGATTGCCTTAAATCACTAAAGTATCTAATTATTTCTTGAATTCATGACCATGCAATAAAGCGAGCAGAATACATTAGAAAGTGAAAAATGGATGCTTGATGGCAAAACTTTTACTTACACGTTGCAGTTACTTGTTCCTTAACTATTGTTATTGGGGTATAATCTTTGATTTATCCCTCAGGGGGTCTGTTTGCCTAGGAATAGCCTGGCTATAGGTCAAATAGTCAAGAGGTCATTTTGTTCTATAACCCATTTAAATTTTACTATCTCCCAACAGTAAAATTCTTCGCTGCGGGTGTTTTGAAGAAACAGGTGATGAGTCTACATGGAACAATGATGGTTTGTTTTGCAGCATGTTTTTTCATGAGAAAAGCCATAAACGTGCCTTTTTGTAGGTTTCAATTTATCAAATTAGCCCTTAAACTCTTTTAAGTGCAATTAATAGTCAAATTTGCAAAAAAAAAAACCTTTTTTTTTTTTTTTTTTTTTTTTTTTTTTTTTTTTTTTTTTTTTTTGAATGGCATATTACTTTTATTTCTACGACAAGTTAAAAAAAATTAATTTTTTTTTTTTCATATCATTCAAAAACATTACATAAATATTAGAAAATATAATTTTTTTCCGCCAAGAATAATCTTATACCTTGTTAATTTCTTTTTAATAATATCCCATGCTTACTCCTACTTATTAAATTAAAACCCTATTTTTAGAACTCATCTACTGATATTTATATGAATGATGTAAATTCTTAATCACCTTAAGAATATTTATTCATATAAGCTGAAACCTAAAAAATGGCTCTAATTAAATATATTCTCAAATAAAGCTTTTTGTTAATTAATTTAAATCCTTAGTAAAATTCTCTATAATTTTCCTGTGTTTATGGACCCTTTCAAATATTTATTTTTTTCCATGTATTAATCTGTAAGTTTCTCAATTCTAAAACCCTACTTGTTCAAAAATTATTTTTTTATTGAAATGTCTATCATAATATTAAACGTCTATAAGGTATATTATGTGTCAATAAAGTTTTTATTTTTTTTTCTAGATAAAATTATTATTTGCGAAATAGCTTCGCCTTCAATTGCCGTCTCGACGTCAGATATTATTTTTTTTAATATTTAAGGCATCTGGTGTGAGACATCGGAATGTTCCAGATAGAATAATCGCACCAGGAATTGCAAGAAGATTAGTGCACAAGAAATGGTGGAATATTTTCTCTTTTTCCCTTCGTGATTGGGCAAGTGTATCATAATATTCAACGTCTTAGATATATTATGTGTCAATAAAGTTTTTTTTTCTTGATAAAAATATCATTTGCGAAATGGCTTCGACTTCAATCGCCGTCTCGATGCCAGATATTATTTTTTAATATTTAAGGCATCGGGTGTGAGACATCGGAATGTTCCAGATAGAATTTTCGCGCCAGGAATCGCAAGAAGATTAGTGCAAAAGAAATGGTGGAATATTTTCTCTTTTTGCCTTCGTGATTGGGCAAGTCTATCATAATACTCAACGTCTTAGATTTATTATGTGTCAATAAAGTTTTTTTTTCTTGATAAAATTATCATTTGCGAAATGGCTTCGACTTCAATTGCCGTCTCGACGCCAGATATTATTTTTTTTAATATTTAAGGCATCTGGTGTGAGACATCGGAATGTTCCAGATAGAATATTCGCACCAGGAATCGCAAGAAGATTGGTGCACAAGAAATGGTGGAATATTTTCTCTTTTTACCTTCGTGATTGGGCAAGCCTATCATAATATTCAACGTCTTAGATATATTATGTGTCAATAAAGTTTTTTTTTTCTTGATAAAAATATCATTTGCGAAATGGCTTCGACTTCAATTGCCGTCTGGACGCCAGATATTATTTTTTTAATATTTAACGCATCTGGTGTGAGACATCGGAATGTTCCAGATAGAATATTCGCACCAGGAATCGCAAGAAGATTGGTGCACAAGAAATGGTGGAATATTTTCTCTTTTTGCCTTCGTGGTTGGGCAAGTCTATCATAATATTCAACGTCTTAGATATATTATGTGTCAATAAAGTTTTTTTTTCTTGATAAAAATATCATTTGCGAAATGGCTTCGACTTCAATCGCCGTCTCGATGCCAGATATTATTTTTTTAATATTTAAGGCATCGGGTGTGAGACATCGGAATGTTCCAGATAGAATTTTCGCGCCAGGAATCGCAAGAAGATTAGTGCAAAAGAAATGGTGGAATATTTTCTCTTTTTGCCTTTCTGATTGGGCAAGTCTATCATAATACTCAACGTCTTAGATTTATTATGTGTCAATAAATTTTTTTTTCTTGATAAAATTATCATTTGCGAAATGGCTTCGACTTCAATTGCCGTCTCGACGCCAGATATTATTTTTTTAATATTTAAGGCATCTGGTGTGAGACATCGGAATGTTCCAGATAGAATATTCGCACCAGGAATCGCAAGAAGATTAATGCACAAGAAATGATGGCATATTTTCTCTTTTTTACTTCGTGATTGGGCAAGTATGTTCAGCTGATTTTTTAATGCTACTCTTACGCTAAAGATGGTTAAATACAGATGTACCAGTCGGAATAGTGAGACATTGTTGGATAGTTGATTGGTTGTTGGGTGATTTGGAGAGGAGACAATGATGTGTTTACGTTCGTTCGTGTCCTCAGAGTTGAGTGTTATGAGGTGCTTTAACCTTTCGCCGGGTGCGCAAATTTTCATCACATGAGCGGACGCGTGTTGTAAATTGTACAACAGGCGAAAAAGAATCAATTATTGCTGCTTTTTTTAAAATTTTACAAATACTTTAACATGCAAATTTTATAAGTTATCTCGGATCACAATTTATGAAAGTATTCCACAATACACTTATTTTATTATAACGTACTAAAGCAGAATTTTAGATATACAAAAAGCTACTTACTACTACAATCACAAAAAGAATAAAAACTAATAATTTATTACGAAACAAGAATTAAGTCATTTAGGATTTACAGAATTAGTCCTATATTTCATCTATATTAGTCGTTTCATATGTCAAGTATAAGATTTGCTTTTTTGAAGGCTGTTTGCAGATAAACCATGCGCATTTCATGCATTGTTAACAGATTAAAACGACAAGTGCAGCTAATAGCGCAATCTGAAATACAAATAACTTTCAGAAACTGGGTAAAAAAAATACAAAAAACGAATTCAAATGATTATTAACACCTTCTGCTGCTTGAATTTTGTTTTAAAGAAAAACGAAAGTGAGTGTTGTACTTTTTACAACGGCGCGCCCGACGCGACGGAAGGTTAATCAAATCAACGACTTTCGAAACTGAAATTCGTTTAGTAAGAGATGGAGCATTCTTCTTCAGACATACCATAGAATCGCAATAAAATTTTGGGCCTTTTCATCCCTTATTTTTTTTTTATTATTATTTTTTTTTTTTTTGAAGTCATCTGCATTTTTTAAAACTTATCTGCCCGATTCTGTGCTCCACAGTGGGAAACCTTTATAGAATGATGCGTGTCGCAGCTTTTCCTTAAGCTCTTAATGTCACTTTACCTCGTATATAAATTTGACCACCACATAAAAAACACATGAAAAAAAACACATGAAAAAAAAAACCGCATGATAAAACATCTCAGAATATATATCTTTTTTAATTTAAAATTTAAAATTTACGCAAAAAGTGTGTAATTTAAAATCGTTATAACTCGAAATAGTATTTGTAGAATTTCAAAAATTTTCATGTAAGTTAACAAAAATATATAAGTTTTAATTGATTCAGCACAAAAAAAAAAAAAATAATAATAATAATTTGAATAAAAATTAAAAATATTTAAAGTCAAAATTTAAAAAAAATTATGCAACTTAACAACAACAACAATAAGAAATAAATAAATAAATAAAATAAAAATCATATTTTGAAAAGTAAATATATTTTTTTAATTTGTTGAATGATAATTAAAATAAAACAATTGAAAAAGACAAGTTTCAAGTTTCAACTTTTTTATCTTTTACGGTTCTTGACTTATAACATTTTTAAATGCAAAAAATGGGGAGAAAATTCATCATGAACAAAAACACATTTTCATAAGAAGTCATTCCCGTGACAACCATTGTTTAAAAGCTAAGATTTAAAAACAAAACAAAAAAAATGATATTTCCTGTTCAACTTAAGATAGATAAATGATTTAATCGCTATTTTAAGTAGAGAAAAAAAAAAAAAAAAAAAAAAAACAGAGGAAATTTTAGTGTAATAAAAAACGTTTAGAAAATTTGAAGATTCTTGTGCCCCCGAACTCCCTGGAGCAACATGCACAATATTTGATTGGTGCAAGGTGACTTGATTGTACTGAATAACTCTTAACAAATGTTATGAATACTAATTATTATTTTAAGAATTTTAAATGATATGCCATCATTCGCTAACTAAAAAAGGTGACATAATTTTCTATCAACAATATTTCGCTTTCAATTAAAAAGAAATCTTATAAAAAACTTGTTTCAATGTTTACGATGACTAATCAACCCACTAAATACTTTTGATGATTTTGCATTGGTTAATGTGCCGTGAACTTTAACTCATCAATCAAAAACTTCGCGGTTGCTTAAAACGCTTTTAAAGTGGGCGTGATAGTTATTCGTCCTAAATCTCTTTTGTGGTTTTTATGCATATGTTCATTTTACAAATGTTTAATTGTCGTTGATTTCAAAACTTAAATTCACCGATTATTTTAATTTGAACATTTATGCTTTGACGTTTATTTAGAAAAATGTAAAGCAACTGATTTGTTTTATTATGTATCGAGATTGAATGAGGAAAATATTATTAGGCACGGTCGTAAAAGCAGTTCAATTAGGGAGCATTATAACGCTTATAAAGCAGCAAAGCACTTATATTGCTAAAGTAGTGATATAAATGAATACTGGAATTTAAGAGTAAATTTATTTGTAAATAAAAAAATAAATTCGGACGGTCGTTGCAACAGTCGAGAGTTACAATGTTGCCACATGCCTATTTGAATTCTGGTTTGTCGCATACTCAACTAAGATAAAAAGACATTACCGAGTTTTTGAAAGAAGGAAATAGAAAGATTAATCAATTTCACTAATTCAAAAACTTCTGACCAGAAGACCTCCTTTCCCTCTTTTTGCCATAGATCTTACAGATACATTCTGCTATTTCAACTGAGTCGAATGACTTAACAAGTAATCAGTGATCCCTTTCTTCTCTGACCATCCTCGTAATGGTTTTGCCATTAATCGAAGCTTTTGTACTTTCAGAACAGAGAAAGTTTCTCATGTCTTAAATAAGGACTCAATATTATGACTTACTAGGGAACCTTCCCAGCTGTAAGCTGTGGATTTGGACGAGTATGAGATCAAAAGAAAGATCTCGCCATGTACGTTCATGGAACTTTCTTGAATAAGTGGGGTTTTAAAATTGACAAACTTACAGATTAATACAGGGAAAAAAATAAAGATTTAAAAGGGTTCATAAACACAGGAAAATTATAGAGAATTTTACTAAGGATTTAAATTAATTAATAAAAAGCTTTATTTGAGAATATATTTAATTAGAGCCATTTTTTAGGTTTAGCTTATATGAATAAATATTCTTAACCCTTTCCCGCACGGGCAAAATCTGTACTAAAATAACAAATTATCGACTGACACCGGAATTCACAAACGTAATTTTTTAAATATTTTGAATTCCTTAATTTAAGCTTTTATTGTAAAAGCAAAATTTTACTAAAATATTACTGGTGCCGTTTGCAAGTTTGGAATTAAAATTAGGTATCCCAGACCGGGCACAGTGTCCCGGAAGGGTTAAGGTGATTAAGAATTTACATCATTCATATAAAGATCAGTAGATGAGTTCTAAATATAGGGTTTTAATTTAATAAGTCGGAATAAGTAAGGGATATTATTAAAAAAGAAATTAGCATATTATAAGATTATTCTTGGCGGAAAAAATTATATTTTCTAATATTTGTGTAATGTTTTTGAATGATATGAAAAATTTTTTTTTTTTTTAATTTTTTTTAACTTGTCGTAGAAATAAAAATAATATGTCATTCGAAAAAAAGGAAAAAAAAATTGTGATCTAAAGTGTAATGGAACTACCCCTCCGAATCCAACCATTTTCGAGATATCAGTACTTTAAATGTGAATGAATAAATAAATAAATTGACAGGCAGGTATATAAATTTTTCGCAAGTTAAAAATTTCTTTGCACTGTTTTTAATCTTCCTGCCAATATTTTTTTCCCGAGCTAAGAGCAAAACCCTTTACATCCGCTCATTGCCAATTATTTTCCGTCTTTTAGACCGGCACTTCGCATTCAACGGATTTTTCACGTGCGGCTGCATTCGAAGAGTTTTTCCATCTGTTTTTGTTATTTCCAGCACCTTGTTTTATGCAATTTTTTTGGCAAATGTATAGCATGATGTAATGGATAAACTGTATGTGTATACAGTCGACGCTCGTTTTTGCGAACTCGTAGGGAACACTCAAATGGTTCGTAAAATAGAAAGTTCGTAAAATAGAAAATCATAAAAAATGACATGAATATGTACATTATTTATGTCTATTTTTATCAATCCCCCCCCCCCCCTCTTCATAGATGATGCTATATTTTAAGATTATTTATTCTGAAAGAAAGTTATGCATATATTTTTATATATATATAAGAAAATGCAAAATACAAATTTATGCACAGAAAAAAAATTTAGCACTGAGAAGAATATGCTATTTAAGCTTTGAAAACATTACATGTGAAAACATAGACTGTATTAGTACTTAATGGATGAAAATACATAGAAAACTAGTTGGATGCGCCAATCCCAAAACTTTCTTCTATCTCATAAATACATTTTAATATTAAAAAAAAATAGTTATTCATTTTAATGCTTTAATAATTTTAATTCAATACCTTACCAACTTTGATTTTCATCTTAAATTTCTGCTTCAATCAATTAATCGGAGTAAAAACGAATTTCCGTCTCTGCAAGAGCCGATGGACAATAGAATGATAAGCAGATTTTATTTTCAAATTCAGGGAGGTCCTATTTGCCTTACCAAAAAATAATCACATACAAAATGTTTATTTCAGTTCTAGAACTAACTTCATGCACTTTTATGTGGCGCAATATTGAAAATGGCATAAAATTCGGTATTGCAGTGCCCCCTTCCGTCGGATTTTTTTCAGATTCAGGGCGATCCAACTAGCCATAGCCATACACTTACACAAAAAATTTCTTTCAATTCGATGCATAACTTCATGTACTTTTGGTCGGTACAATACTGAAAATGGCACAAAAATCGCGATTGCAGCGCCCCCTTCTGACGGATTTTTTTCAAATTCAGGGAGGACCAACTAGCCATAGTCATGCAGATACAAAAAAAAATTGGTTCAATTTGATACATAACTTGATATACTTTTGGTCGGTACAATATTGAAAATGGCACATACATCGCGATTGCAGCGCCGCCTTCCGGCGGATTTTTTTCAAATTCAGAAAGGACTAACTAGCCATAGTCATACACATACACAAAAAATTTAGTTCAATTCGATGCATAACTTTATATACTTTTGGTCGGTACAATATTGAAAATGACACAATAATCGCGATTGCGGCGCCCCCTTCCGGCAGATTTTTTTCAAATTCAGGGAGGACCAACTAGCCATAGTCATACACATACACAAAAAATTTGGTTCAATTCGATGCATAACTTCATATACTTTTGGTCGGTACAATATTGAAAATGGCACAAAAATGGCGATTGCAGCGCCCCCTTCCGGCGGATTTTTTCAAATTCAGGGAGGACCAATTAGCCATAGTCATACACATACACAAAAAATTTGGTTCAATTCGATGCATAACTTCATATACTTTTGGTCGGTACAATATTGAAAAAGGCACAAAAATCGCGATTGCAGCGCTTCCTTCCGGCAGAATATTTCAAAACTGAAGGAGAACCTGCTTGCCACAGCCAAAAACATTCACAAAAAATTTGGTTCAATTCTATGCATAACTTCATACACTTTTTGATGGTAGAATGGCGACATACAGACACACAGACACACGGACACACAGACACACGGACAGACAGACATTTTGTAAAAACATGTTTTTTGGAATCTCTGACCCCTAAAACGTGTAAATCCGACGAAAACCGGAAGTCGAAAAAAATTTCGATTACAATACTTTCTTCTATTGAAGATAGAAGAAAGTAAAAAATTAGGAATGGAACTAATCACTTATCGTTTTTTGTTTTAAAATCACATTTTGGAAAATACATGTTTCCATTTTAACTATGCTTGAAATCATTTCACAATTATTGTTCTCTTCAAAAAAGTGCCTTAGCGAGCCCTGACAACCATTGAGCTGCTTGTTTGACAGTCGGACGTTGGATTATTTCATTTTCTTCTTGTTCAAATCTGAAAGATCTTCTTCCTTTTCATTTATTGTGTCTGCAATAATTTGTTTATCTGATATTTCTTCCATACAAATCACGTCTTAATCCACACTCAAAAAATCATGGAATGAAATTTCAGGCAACAGTGGATTTCTTTTGCGGAGTTCATTTATGAGTAACTCATCTCCACTGATATCGTCGGTTACATTTTCTTGGTTTTCTTCAATTAAGGTACAAGCCTGCGTGTTGAAATTATTTAGATATTGTAGTCGATTGAACATCATTCCAAGCACGTATTGACAAATGCATCGCACCTAGAACATCAATTTCATATGGGTGATCCAGGTTCAAGCACATGGCTACTCTTTGAAAAGCACTCTTCGAGATATGTGCTTGAAACTGTTAATCGCACCCTGATCCATCGGCTGTAAAATTGAAGTTACATTTGGTGGAAGAAACTCCACACGAATAGATTTAAGATCTGAGACTTCAACGTGAGCTGAACAGTTATCCATAATCAGCAGAATTTACGTTTTGTCAAAACAAATTGATGATCCAAGTCTCTTAACCATTTTTCATAAATGTGTCCAGTCATCTATACATTTTTCTTAGCATGGTGTGCAGCTGGTAATTTGTTAACATTTCTAAAGCATCTAGGCTTCACTTTTTTGCAAGGGCAGTTTTTGTGTTCCATTCATATTGGCTGCCAACAAGATTGAGATTCTCTGCTTAGCCTTTTTATCTCCGCTAATTTTTTCCCCTTTGAAGCTAAGTGTTTTATCCGGCAGCATCTTAAAAAACAGGTCTGTTTCGTCCGCTTTAAAGACATCTTCTGAAGCAAATTAAGTTAGCAATGTTTTTAAATCGCGTTCTTTCAATTCATTTGCCAAAGTCGCATTTGCTGTTCCACTTTCACTGCACAATTTTCTGAAGCTCAAACTGTGCCTGGACTTAAATTTTTGAAACCAATCGTCTGGAGCCTTGATGTCTTTGATGTTCAGTTTCAAAGCAAAAAAGTTCGATTGTTCTTTAAGAAGATTACTATTTATGGGAATGTACAGTCCTCTCATTTTCTTCATCCAAGAAATCAAAGCTTTCTCCAATTGTCGAAACACTGAAATTCTGTAATGTTCTGGCCCAATCTCCCTCTCGACTAACGGAACTTCACAGATTGAATAGTCAAGAAGGTACGAGAAAATAGACGATTACAGAATGCAATCTTTTAAAAGATTTCGTTTCATCTTTGTTCGTTTCACCTGTTGAGAGTATAATTGACGTTGGCACTTCTTTTCGGTATTAAAAAAAAATTGCAGAATTATAAAAGTTAAATTCGCAAAAAAGAGATTTTGATAATTTGTAGTTCGTAAATGGGAGAAAAAATTTACATAGCGTCTATCGGAATGCATTCGGGACCACGCTCTAGTTCGTAAAATCGCAAGTGTTCGCAAAAAAGAGGTTCGTAAAATCGAGCGTCTACTGTATATAGTTTGTAAAGTAAAATATTTTTCTTGGGCTGGCTTAGCTTACGAACAATTTACATACCTACCTCTCAATTCATTTATTTATACATTCACATTTCAAATGCTGATACCTCGAAAACGGTTGCATTCGGACGGGTACATTTCATTCCATTTCATTTCCATTGCACTTTTTAACGTACATGACGAGATCTTTCTTTTGATACTACACTTGTCCATATCCACAACTTACACCTGGGAACGTTCCTTAGTTAGTCTTAAATCGGACATAATGACCATAGCAACCTAAAATCATTATCTACCATAGGATTTCATTGGCTTAATTATGTATGAGAGGATTTATTAGAATAATTATCACGGCAACCTAGAATACCTATTATGGCATACCATTGAATTAATTGCTTCAGGATTTAATACCATGAAGAAAACTTTTATTAATGTGTTTCTAAGTTTGAATTCGATTTTAGTACAGTTTGAAAAGAATTTTCCAAACTCTACCAGGTCTATATATATTTAATCTGAAACTATTCGATTGACTAAATTGAGTTCTGTTGTATGCGGACAGACTAACAGACTAGCGGGCGAGCAAAACATTACATATTTCGTAAAAGGCTCTAGTTGCGAAACGACTTTCCCAACGACCCAATAATTACTTCAGAATTTAATAAAATGAAGAAAACTTTTATTAATGTATTTGTAAGTTTTGATTCAATTTTATAAAATTTGAAATACCTCGAACAAGTTCTGCAACGACTGTATATATTAAATTTGAAACTATTCGTTTGGGTAATTTGTGCGCTGTCGTATGCAGACAGACGGACGAACCAGACGACTGTAGATTCTATGCATTTATAAAATTACTGACTCATCTAAAATGGTAACTTTCTGAATTAACCAATTAACTGGTTTTCAGAAAGTCTTTCAGTAACCCGAATGGCGTTCACGCAAGGCAAGACGAATTCGCTTATTGCATCATTGAAAGCTTTTTTACACCACTATTATTTAATAAAAAATTTTCATACTATTGAATGGCGGAAAAGTTTAGGCTAAATTTTATGAATATTTTATTTAAATAATAGTGGTGTGAATCCATTATTTTTAATTTATTGAACGGAAAAGAATTAACCATTAATTATAAATAGAAGTTTTCATATGCGTCCATTAAAAACATTTCAAAAATATGCATTAAAGTATTTAATTGCTATAAAGGACGTTAAATACTAATAAAAAAACATTAAAAGATCTTAATAATTTTTTTAAAGATTTTTTTTAAGATTAAAATTATTAAGATCTTTTAATGTTTTTTTTATTAGTATTTAACGTCCTTTATAGCAATTAAATACTTTAATGCATATTTTTGAAAAGAAGAATTAACCAGTTAAGGGGTTAACACCTTGGAGACGAGCGACAGGTATGCGTGCCATAAAAAAAGGCTTTAACAATCCTTAATATCCCACCAGTAAAATTTTACAGAAAAATTTGCCTTTTTTAACCCTGTTCGGCACGGGCAAATTCTGTTATTAAAATTAGAAATTATGGACTGTTGCAGGAATTTACAAGCGACTTTTTTAGAACTTATAAATCTTTTAACACTAGAACGCCCGAAAATTTTACTCGAGTTTCATAATAATATTTCTCACCAGAATTTTTATTCAAAAATTTTTAATTGATTTATTTAGACTAAATCTATGTAGATTAAATTTAAATCATTTCAAGAAAAATTTTCTGGTTCGAATTGAAATTTAATCACATAGTTGGAGCCGATTCGACTCCATTCGGGCGTTCTAGTGTTAATTTAAGATTTCATTAGAAAATCAAAATTTTATTAAAATGTTACTGGTGCATTTGCAAGTTCGGAAGTAAAATGATATTATCCCAAACTGGGTACAGCGTGCCGGAAAGGGTTAATCAGAGCATTTTCTAGATTTAACAAACACACAAATTTCTGTTTTTAAAAACCGATGACAAAACATGAAAAATTTCGTAAAAAGCTCTCGTCGCAAAGGGGTTTAGGAAAAAATGACCATAAATATCTTCGAATCAAGAATAAAGATTGTTATCAAAGATAAAAAGATATTCATTACCGAGTTTTTGAAAGAAGGAAAGTGAAAGATTAATTAATTTCAAAAACTTCTGACCAGCAGATTTCCTTTCCCTCTTCTTGCCCTAGACCTTACACATACTTCCTGCTATCCCAACAGAGTCGAAAAGATTAACAAGTGATCAGTGTTCCCTTTCTTCTCTGACCATCCCCTTAATGGTTTTGCCATTAACCGAAGCTTTTGTACGTGGAGAACAGAGAAACTTTCTCATGATTCAATTGTGGTCTCAATTACTCAGTAGAATGCAGCTGGTATTAAGAGGTCATGATAGTAGAACGATTAATATCGCGTAGAATTTATTTCCTGTTTTCTTTTTGAAGTAGCCTTTATCGGGAAATTTTACAATGCGTGCTTTAAGGGGACAGTTTATCTTAAAATTTGTTAAAAAATTCATTTTTAAAAAAAATAAATTAAATAAAAGCCTGTTTAATTAAATAAAAAATAAAATTGTGAATATTTTGACACTTTCTCTCACTGTTTCGCGTACTACCTCCAACCGCGAAAAAAAAAAACTAATGATTGAAATTTTATAACAATGTAAGGAATCCGACTACGTTCGGAGACATACTTATGAACGATACTTACGATACTTTACACAAAGCTATCGTATTCATTAGAGCTTATGGACGGTTACTATCTAAAGCGCATTTCATAAATGTATTTTTTTATCTACTTATCAAATCGGTAATTTCCAGCGCTTAAAAATATCTCAAAATTTGTAGGTTTCTTTGCTTTTCATGCAAATTTCTTCGATCATGATCTAGAAATCTCTTGAAAATTTTGACTGTTTTTAATTACATTATTTTTTTATTTTTATTTTATTCTTAACGGTGAGTAGAATTAAAAGTCCGTTAATACTGAAACTTCTAAAGGCGTTTTCTCAGATTAGTAAATTTGGAGTTTGTGTATACTGTTACTTTCAAACTACATAAGCTTGAAAGACACCGTATAGCATTAAAAAATTAACCAAATGTGCGTTTCTTAATATGTTTCATGTTAAAACCAGAAATTTTTGCATATTTTGGTGTTATATATATGGAGATTCTTCTTATAAAAGTTCTTTCGAACACATAAGTAAATAAACTCGGAGGTAAATTAAATTCTGACACCGTTTTTAAACTTTTAAATGACTTATATTAAACGTTAATATTTACAAAAAAGATATTTACATATTAATATTTACAATTCGAACATTCAAAAGGAAACTTTAATTAAAACATCTTAATCGCGTCATCTTAATCAACATTCTTCTAAAGTCAACACCAACTCTCCAAACATTCCATCCAACGATCTCTTCCGTTCATTTCTTTTTTCTTCGGCTTTTCGTCTGAATGGAGTTTTTCAGAAAATCGTCTGCTTTCTAAAGACCTTTTCTATCAGAGTTGCGATATGAAGAACCTTATAAGACATGATACTTGGCTGTTGGAGAAAGAATCGCTCCCACAACGGCCGTCCTGACTAGGCTTTCGTCCTCGAATGCTCGTCCCTTTGGAGGCAGCAGCAGTTGGATCATCTGGAAAGATAAAGAAAAAAAACACAGCAGCATCCAAAGTCTTAATTGAAAAAAAGAAGTCATTATTCAAATTGTTTATCAAAGCTTAGATTATTTCTTGAAAAAATTCATATATTTTTTTTCTCGTCTTTTCGTCTTCTCTTTCTTACGTCCTTTCATCTTCTTTTATCTTACGTCTTTTCGTCTTCTTCTATCTTACGACTTTTCGTCTTCTTCTTTCATACGTCTTTTCATCTTCTATTACCTTACGTCTTTTCGTCTTTTCTTTCTTACGTCTTCCGTCTTCTTTTATCTTACGTCTTTTCGTCTTCTTTCATACGTCTTTTCATCTTCTTTTACCTTACGTCTTTTCGTCTTTTCGAGAATAAAGTTAAAATTCTATTAGTTGTCAGTCCAGAGGTTTGTCATAGTTGGTATAGTGTCACAATCGGTGAAATTCTTTTTTTTTTTTTTTTTCAAGCTTCGTCCGTCCACGGCTTCATGTACTCTGCACATGTACTGGTGACCATGGGTCCTTCGTTGAATCCAAGTTTCTTTACATCGTAGGTGTCATTATTTTTTACTTTTATGACTTTGTACGGACCTAAATATTTTGGTTTTAACTTCAAACCTGGACCTTGTTGTGTGCGTTTTATAGCAACCACATCATTAATCTTAAATTTGTTAGCTTTCTTTCGTCTGAGGTTGTAAGTTTTACGGTTCTCTTCTTGGACTTTAAAAATCCAAGCATTTTTTAGCATTTTTTCTCATATCTTCGCGATTATTTGTAAAATCAGATTGTATTTCAGCATTCAGAAGACTAGTAATTTCAATGTTATTTTTTAGTTTCATTTTAGTACAAAACATCAATTCAAAAGGAGTTGTGCTTATACTTCTCTGAAAAGTCGAATTTATCACCTGTTGGACGTTGCTTACATGTGTATACCATTTTTTAGGATTATCGACAGACAATTTAGACAGAACAGATATTATGACAGAATTTAGACGCTCAACTTGGCCGTTAGACCTGGGTAATCCAGTGGTAATCGGGATATGTTTAATATTTTCATTGATGCAATAATCTTCAAAAGCTTTAGAGGTAAATGCAGGACCTTTATCTGATATAATTCGAACTGGATTTCCAAAGATAGATTTTTGGATTTCTAATTTAGAAATTACTTCGGCAGCATCGGTAGATTTTGCGGGATACAACCAAACAAATTTTGTGAATGCGTCAATGACCGAAAGGACATGTTTGTAATTTTTATTAGTGCTTTCTAATGGACCTAAGTGATCAACATGGTACGTATGTAATGGAGTTTCTTCTTTTTCTATTGGGTAAAGTAAGCCTTCTTGTTTACCACATTTTCTATTAACTAAAATACAGGGAACACAATTTGCTATATATTTCTCAATTTTTGTTTTACTTTAGGGATGTAAAAATCATTTTCTAAACTTTTCTCTGTTCTTGCAACTGCGTAATGACCTTTTTCGTGAGCGGCCTTGATTATATTCATTTGCATGTCTTCCGGTACAACTAATAAATCATTACCATTAACACATTTATAAAGAACATCATTTTTAACTAGATAATCATCATAAGATTTCACCTTTAGGATTTCTTTTATTGTTTTAATATGGTCATCGGTTTCTTGAGCTTGGATAATTTTTAAAGTTAAGCTATCTTGGATTACCATGCAAATAGGATACCTACTTAATGCATCGACATGTCTCATACTGCTACCCTGTCTATGTTCAATAACATAATCAAAATCGGATAACATTATTGCCCATCTAGCTATTTTTGTTCTCATTTCTTTTTTATCCATAGTCATTTTAAATGCATTACAATCGGTTACAATTTTAAATGGGATACCTAGCACATATACTCTAAATTTTTTCAGGGCTTCAATTACAGCTAAAACTTCTAATTCGTAACTAGTGTACTTCCGTTCAGTTTCGGTGGTTTTTTTTACTTGCGAAATAAACTGGATGAAATTGATTATCTACTGGAGATTGTTGCATTAAAACAGCTCCATAGCCATCAATACTGGCATCACAATGGATTTCGGCCGCACTTTTGGGATTGTAAATTAAAAGTACTGGTTCTGACGACAAAATACGTTTGAGTTCATTAAAAGCTCTTTGTTCTTCTATATCGAATTTAAATTTTGAATCTTTTCTTAGCAGGTCACTTAACGGTTTAGCTATAACCGAATAATTTCTTATAAATTTTCGAAAGTATCCTGTCAATCCTAAATAACTTTGAACATCTTTGGTACACTTTGGTTCAGGAAAATTTATTACTGCTTTAGTCTTCAGTGGAGAGGGATACAATTTACCATTTATGATTCTATACCCCAAGAAATCAATTTCACGCTTCAAAAAATTGCATTTTTTAAGATTTAATTCTAATCCATATTCCGATGCAGTTTCGAGTACAAGTTTTAATTTTTCTAGACCTTCAGCTTCGTTTTTAGCAGGTATTATTAAATCATCCATATAAATGACAACAATGTGATCTTTTAATAGGTTTCGAAATACATTATAAATATACTTTTGAAAAACACTAGGGCTATTGGTCAACCCGAATGGACATTTCAAAAATTCGTATTGTCCTTCATGAGTAACAAACGAGGTGTATTTCCCGAGTCTTCTTCAACATCTACATGAAAGAAACCGTTTTTCAAATCTATGGTGGTAAATACTTCGGCAGAATGTAATTGGTCTATTACATCATCAATAACTGGCAAGGGGAAATGCTCACGTACTGTCTTTTTGTTAAGACATCTGTAATCAACACAAAGTCTCATTGTGTTATCTTTTTTCTTGACTAACACAACCGGCGAAGAAAAATTAGAAGAACTTTCTCGAATTATTCCCTGAGCTAGCCACTCCTCAATTTGGTTTTCGACTATTTTTTTCTCGCATGGCGGTAATCTTCGAGGAGAAGAACAAACTGGGATTTCGTCAGTTAAATTAATTTTCATTTTAACATCTACTGTTTTAGTTTTAATTGGTACATAATTTTCAATTAAAGAGTATAACTCTGAACGTAATTTTTTGTCAGCAATGTGAGTTAAATCAATTTTAGGCTCATCCAAAACATTTACAATATTAACTAAAAAGTCATTAGACTAAACTTCAGCTTTAAACAGTTTCACTTTATTCTCAGAAATAGTTAATGTACCTTGGTGAATAACATCAGTGCCAATAATTAAATCGAAATTAATGCAACTGTCCTTAACGACAAAAATAGTAACTTTAAATTTTGAACCATCTACTTCGATTTCTGAATTGAAACAACCTTCTGGTTTAATTGAGGCTTTTCCTAGACCGGTCAAAGAGATACTCGTAGGTTTTAATTCTACAAAGTTCTTCAAATTATCATAAATACTTTTCTTTAACAAAGTCTTTTGGCTACCAGTATCTATTAAAGAGATTAAACGCAAAGAATAAAGCTTTATCTCTTTCAGAATTAAATCTTGGGATGTAACAATGTTTACTTGTGACTGAGCATTTTTAACACTTGTATCTTTAGATTTATTACATTGAAATGATTTATGACCATAAGCGTTACAAGCAAAACAAAGCGGCCCTTTATCTTTATTTACACAGTTAATACTCTTATGATTATTTCCGCCACAATTAAAACAACGCATATTTGGCTTTACAGGCTTAAATTTGTTCTTAACTTCAACTTCGGATTTAATTTTAGGCTTAGCTCCTTCATATTTATGAAATTTTGCATTTTCATACTCCGATCTTATTTTTTCATAAATCTTTAATTTTTGTTTAAATTCAGCAATATTGGGACAACCATACAAAAAAGATTTTTTAGAAATGGGGTCATTAATTCCATTTATTACATACTGAATAAGGGCAGAATCTTCAATATTGCCTTTTGAGCACAATTGTTTCATATTTAAAAAATATTCATCTAACGATTCATGTGGTCTAATTTTTCTTTTGGACAGCAATTCGTGTAATTCAGCTGAATTGCACGTTTGACCAAATTCAGATATGAGTAGGGCTTTTAATTTAGACCACGAATTAATATTTGTTTCACTTTCAAGAAATAATTTTGCTTTGCCTGTCATACGGCGTTTAGCCAAAATCAATTTGTGCAAATCACTAACGTTAAATAATGAAACAATATCTTCAAAATCGGCAATCCATTTATTAATATTTTGTACTTGAGTACCTTCAAACATTGTAATCATACTTTCAATATCATTAATAGAAATGCTTGGCTTAATAACATAATCAGGAATTAGAATTTTCTGATTTTCATTACTTTCACAATTAGAACTACCAGAATCATTTCTCATATTATTCTCAAAAACAGTTGAAATATTTTGTTTTATCTTGTAAATCATCATTAAATTCATCAACACTTTCGTCATCACTAAGAGTACCTACATCGGCTATCATATTAATTTTTAAAATATTAAAATCACATAAACTAGAAATTATTCTGGCAGCAATTTCATCAAAAGTTCCCGAATTATTTATACACAAAACATTGCAAATGGTAATTAAGTCGTTAACAGAAAAATTATCTTTAATTTCTTTGAATTTAGTTTGATATTCATCGGAATCTACTTCAAACGTAAACCCAGTAAAATTCCGAATTCTACGTCGATTATTTCTGTCACCGATTTCTCCAAAAATTAATTTGTGCAATATCTTAATACTAGCTGATTTTTCAGTTTTTAAAGAAAACTCTAATTCCTTTAAATCAACTAATTTTTCCATTATTGAAAAGAAAAATGAAATAATAAACTCACTTCATAATCAGATGCTCAGCTTCACACATTTAAACAGCATTGTTGTCGCAGTATCCAACAGCTTCATATCATTAAACATATATTCAAAAAAGATTTCCTCATAATAATTTCCAGCAAGGATTCCGTCACAATTCTAAATAATAACGGCTTCCAGATTATTTAAAGTATATATATATTTCTTCTCTGTGGGCGTTCGTTTGTCTCGTTTCTGACACCAAAATTTATGGATATTCTTCTTATAAAAGTTCTTTCGAACACATAAGTAAATAAACTCGGAGGTAAATTAAATTCTGACACCGTTTTTAAACTTTTAAATGACTTATATTAAACGTTAATATTTACAAAAAAGATATTTACATATTAATATTTACAATTCGAACATTCAAAAGGAAACTTTAATTAAAACATCTTAATCGCGTCATCTTAATCAACATTCTTCTAAAGTCAACACCAACTCTCCAAACATTCCATATAACGATCTCTTCCGTTCATTTCTTTTTTCTTCGGCTTTTCGTCTGAATGGAGTTTTTTCAGAAAATCGTCTGCTTTCTAAAGACCTTTTCTATCAGAGTTGCGATATGAAGAACCTTATAAGACATGATACTTGGCTGTTGGAGAAAGAATCGCTCCCACATATATATATTTGCACTTAAAAGTCTTGCCTTTTTTTTATATATAATTAATAATGTAATTAAATAAATTTATGCAAAATATAAAAAATTATATATTTATTTTTTATTTTGTACTAAAAATAAACAAAATGTTTTCAATAAATTTTGGTTTTAATTTAGATGCAGGTGTGCTATGATTCTATTTTGTTTAAAAATTGTTTTCAATATTACATAATTTAGAATTTAATCATGCGTGCAGCATTTAATGATTGTAAGTCCAGAATTAATGAGATGCATTTTTAAGTTTAAAATTTAAATTATAATTTTGTATATGTGATATTTATTTTTCTGGATAATATAGCTAAAAAAATATTCTTTAAGCAGAAAGCGAAAGTACCTTGACAAAAGTTATCCTTTTGATTGTTTTGACAAAATTAAGGGTCCTGTGTACCTTAATAATCTATTGTTTTCAAAAGTGATTCTTTATTTACGTTTTCCTTGTAACGTGGCAAATTAAAGCCTTTAATTATGTCGAATTGAAGGCATTTTCTTCTAGACATCTTATAACACAAGTAGGAAAGCAGAGTAAAAAATTTCAAACAAATACTCCTCTAAATCAACCTATATCTATCTATCTATCTATCTATATGTATACATCAGAAATAATGGGACAAACTTTAAGGGAAGGTAGAGGTCATCACGAGGTTCAGATTTACAT
This sequence comes from Maratus speculifer, assembly GCA_964019185.1. Lineage (NCBI taxonomy): Eukaryota > Metazoa > Arthropoda > Arachnida > Araneae > Salticidae > Maratus > Maratus speculifer. The sequence continues at coordinate 149,127,444 of OZ025303.1, forward strand.
AGCAACCCAAGGTCGGAAACGTTTTCTTGGCGTGGTAGTGATGACACAAAACGTAAGAAGGACAAGGCACGAATAAGAAGAAAAAATATCTTTATTATCATTTGTACGGCAAAATAGTAAGAAAAAAGAACATAAAAAAACACCGATCGTTATCAAAGTAGATGTTTGAAATTACAACCCCCAGCCCTGATGCATCCAGGCGCATCTCAGGTGCTGGAAGATCTAATGTTCTACAGAAAACACCAGGAATGTCTTGAACTTCCCCAGCAGCTGCAACGATGTGTACAGTTAGTTCCTCAGAACTTTCCAGTGTTATCCCGGTATTTTTGCAGCACTAAGAATATCAAACATGTTTTCTCTCCCTGTTCGTGTCCTTTCTTTCATGTGTTTTGCGTCGTCACTACTGCGCCATGAAAGAGTTTCCGGCCATATGTTGCTATGTAAATCTGAATCCTTTGGATGACTTCTACCTCCCCTTGAAGTTTGCACCATTATTTCTGGGACACCCTGTATTTATATTTTACTATTATTTTTTTTCCTAAAATCTTGATCATCTTTTTGATATACCCCTTGTACAACTGTGAATTGTTCCTAGTACGAAACTTATGCCTACATGTAATGTGTACGGAGTTTAGTATTTGCCCTTTTCACATTACTTATAAACAATTTCTGTAACTAGTTAGAGGGAGAAGAGGCATGGAATGATGCTCGCCCTAGAGGCCTAAATAGCCTAAGTTGGGTGCTATTGTATGCTTAACAGTTGTTAATAATTAATGTTTCAAAGGGTGCATAGAAATTTGGTTGATATTTTTAAGGATATGCGAGGTAAAATTGTTTCCAATTATGTATTTAATGTGTTTTGAATAAAATTTCGGTCTTTTTAATTTACTTGAAGAAAATAATTTATTTATTTCTGCTCGTAAGTTTAAAAATATTTTTGTTTTGTGCAATCAGTATTGCATTTGGAACAAGATAAAGTAAAATATTTACAGCTTATTCGAAACTGTATTGCTACTAACCAGAAACGCCATCTTTTGTAAAATATACGATGGGCTTAAAATGTTTTTAGTAGAATAACATCTTTCTTTCTACGTGTGTGTTGAGAAGGATGAGGAAGGAGCGAATGAACAAAAAGGATAATTTGAAGTCAAATTACGGTTTTTCGAAATAAAATACAAAATGTTTATAATACAATTAATTTAAATAAACACAATTTCTTTTTTATACATACATTAGTCTGCATTATAAGTAGCATAAGAAATGGCAATTTTTCTTGTTTAACACTTTCCGGCGCACTGTGCCCGGTCTGGGATGTCAATTCCAAACTTGCAATGGGCACCTAAAATAATGTTTTAGTAAAATTTGGCTTTTATAATTAAAAGCATTAAATTAAGAATCTCAAAATATCTAAGAAATTCGTTTGTGAATTCTGGTGTCAGTCAATAATTTCTCTTATTACTAACAGATTATGCCTGTGCCGGAAAGGAATAATGATAATGTGTGCAAGAGAAATATATATATAACTTTATTTTTAAACATAGTGGTGCGAATAAAATATAAAAATAGTCATATGTAGCAGATATGCGCATATTCACTGATTATAATTACCACCTTAAGGCGAAACACTATAAAATGTTAGCGAACTTACAAACTTAAGTTTACTACAACTTTTTAACAGGATCGTTTATAATACAAATCTCACAACAAGTGCATAAAGTGACTGGTCATGAACTGAATTCTCTCACATCGTATTCAAATTCTTCATATTTCCCCCCTTAAGAATTTAATCACGGATACACATCTTCCAACAGCATTATTATAATATTCTTTCTTATCTGACCCATCTTCGCAGAGGCCATTATAAAAGCGCTTCACTTTTACTTCACGAGTATCTGGGTACACATAAATATTGTAAGTAACATTTTTCTTAACGGTTCGGATATAGCGAACAAAAACCTTTGGTCCCTTGAAATTCGTTATAATGGAGTTCCACTATACATCCTTATTGATAACACATAAGAATTAATCTGTTATACATATTATGAACTCTAAAATTTTTCTTAATGGTTTGGAAAGCAAACAAAATCCTTGGAGTTCGTTATAAAGGGGTTTGACTGTGTATATAAAATTTTATTTTTAAAACAGAATGGTTCGAACAGAATAGAAAAATAGCTGTCTGTGGCAGCTATGCTCATATTCACTGAATACAATAACCACCTAATGACGAAAATTAGATAAAATGTTAGCGACTTTGCATACTTAAATTTACTATAACTTTTTATCAGAATCGTTTATAATATACATCTTACAACGAGTGCATAAAGTGACTGGTCATGAACTGAATTCTCTCGCATCATATTCAAATTCTTCATATTTCTCCTTAAGAATTTAATCACGGATATACATCTTCCAACAGCATTCTTATAATATTCTTTCTTATCTGACCCATCTTCACAGAGGCCATTGTAAAAAGCGCTTCACTTTTACTTCACGAGTATCTCGGTGCCTATCAGATGACTCCCTTGTATTTTTTTCACTTCTAGTACTAGCTGTGGAATGGTAGTGTAGGTCAGTGTGAAACACAATGAGAAAATTTGCATTAATTATGAGGGTGAATCGGACGTAAGTGGGGAGGGATTATCTCAGTGAGTTATTATACGTTCATTGACGGCCTTTGTATGCAATTGCGATGTGGAATCTGGTGATTCCACAGATGCTGAGTTTTGGATTACAAATGGGAAACAAAGGGAAAACGTGTGGCTGGTAAAATTGTTAATTTCTGAACGATTGCAAAACAGCAAATACCAGCTGTTTTGCATGATATCTTTGTTAAGTAATATTAGCTAAATTTCTTGAAATATTGGAAATTGTTGGCAAAATTGTTTGGCCAAAATTGGCATTTTAAACAAAAATGGATATTTAGATTTATTTTCAAATAGTGATTAATTGATTTCAGTATTTTATTAGAAAAAAATGCCTTGCCCCAGAAAGATTTTAAAATGTCATTATTTTGATAATGCATGTAAAAGACGGTAAATATTTTCATATATTATAACTATGTTTAAAATATTTTGTATAAGATGAAAAAGAGTGAGTGATGTACAGGTCACTGTGAAAGATTGCATTAATTATGAGGGTGAATCGGACGTAAGTGGGGAGGATTATCTCAGTGAATTATTATACGTTCATTGACGGCTTTTGTATGCAATGGCAATGTGGAATCTGAGGATTCCACAGATGTTGAGTTTTGGATTACAAATGGAAAACAAAGGGAAAACCAGTGGCTGGTAAAATTGTTAATTTCTGGACGATTTCAAAACAGCAAATACCAGCATGATATGTTAGTAAAGTAATATTAGCTAAATTTCTTGAAATATTGGATAATCTTGCAAAATTGTTTACAAGATAAACGCTTTTGCTACATTAGTTTCGACACGGTTTTCCAAAAGATCTTCGTTCTTTTTCAATTTGTTGAAGTTCCCCTATGGGATTTTCCCGAAAATATATGACATATACTATTTTGTTTACACACCTGGAGTTTCATAATAATTCCTTATCTATATTTCTAGATATTCAACAAAAATCTATAATCACAAGTGTGAAGATTTTTTTGCTGAGACTGTATATCACTTGACCTTTTTACAAGCAACTCAGTTATATACATATGTGTGTGTGTGGTGTGTGTATAAGAGAGAGAAAAGAGGGAAGAATATTTTTGACATCAAACAAAGCATTTATAAGACAGAGTTTTATTTATTGAGATGGGTCTTTTGAAATGTTCCCAAAGATTTAAGATATTGTTTAAAAAAAAAAAAAAATATTTGAATGTAGTTTTGAATTTTAATTGATTGCCATATAATAAAATCTGGCAACAAAACATAAATTTTCATTATCTTTTTTGTGAAGACATAATAACAGAAACTAAATACAGCAAAAGCAAATTCAGAGCAATTTACTCAAAGCTGCAAATATATGACACTTGTACCCTTTTACCTACAACCCAGTTAATTAAAATAAAAAATTAATAAAAATGAAAAAAGAGAGGGAGCAAAGTTAAATGAAAAGAAACGTAGTAATTTTTCACATATTTGAATAGAAAAACTCCAAATGAAAAAAACTACATTTACAAATGCAAATAATAAACGTTAATTTTTGAAGACTCTTTTCCCGTTCTTGAATTGCATACAAGAGAAGCTAATTGCAAAACTCTATTAAATTATTTTATGACTTTATTTACAAGAGAAGCACGTCATCGCCAGCATACAGAAGGGTTTAAATGACGCACCTTTTACTGTTTGCATTTGTCTTGGGGCACGTGAACTCTGACCACGGTTAGTCGCGTGTTTCACGTGTTTGTTTTCAATGGAATTTTCAGAAGAATTTACGTTCGGCGAATGTGAATTATGTCTCTGTAAAAGCATATTTAAATGATAATTTTTCTTTAGACCTGTTTTTATTCAAAATGGATAATCCTCTTCCTTCTTTTTACTTATAATCTATACTATAGTGTAAATCATGTAATCGTTTTTGAAAATCGAAAAAAAAAAAAATGACTGATTTCTACGTTATAGACATTGGAGATTCCAAAGAACGTGACTTTAGGAACAAATTTTCGCCGTCCGTCTGTCTGCCTGTCAGTTTGTCTGTAAACGCTCTATCTGACGAACAAATTGAGATACAGACTTAAAATATGGTTTGTTATAATGGTTATAATAAAACTTAGTTTGTAATAATAGAGAGAAACCTATTGAATATCACTAAACTCGATTACCCTGAACTATTTTTTAGAACTCTCGAAATATTCGTTCTAATAAAAAGTATATAAAAATTTTATTATTATTTTTTTAATTTTAAGTGGCGGCTGTAAAAGACAATAGAAAAACATAAATTTTCCATAAAAAATGAAACTGATCGGCTAATTACTTGTTGAGATATTTATAATCCTATTTTTCACACTCTTCAATTTTTCATGACCAGTATTTCATTGATATTTCAATTCAAATATATATTTTAATTGGGAATGAAACACTTCATCCGAGTCAGTAAACTTTTAGTCAATAGGTTCATCATTTTTGGAGTTATATGGATGTTTCTTTTAAAACTTGATTAATAAGCCGACCTAAAAACTATCGACAAATTATGAAATCAAATGCCAGTAATCGCTTATCATAAATGCCACATGCACTTGACATTAAATACGTTACATGTGTTTGTATATCATACCTGATTTTTAATTTGACGTTTAATTGAATTTTTATTAATCTTTTACTAATTTAGTATTTATTCTTTCTTTAAAGTAAAAATCATGCCCGTTTGTATAATTTACGAGTAGTTTGGCGATTTACATAATTTGCCAAAATGGATTAATGGGATAATCAAGCAGTACCTGCAATTCTGTAATAGAGTATTACAATGTATTAAAAATATTTATATATAAGTTTAAATTTTATTTTAAATTTGTAATGCACTTTCAAATAGCTAACACATGTTTTATTTTCATCTCATATAGTATGCATAACCATGATGGGTAAGTATTGCGATGGCCCCCGACGATTAGTTTTTATTGCAACGTTAGCATAGAAATAAATAACAGATTTTTAATACAAATTTTGTCTTGTTTTGTTTTACATATTTTCTGCAAATATATCGAAGTAGAAGTTGTGACAGAATCGTCAATAGATTGCCTGTAAAAGTAATCGAGGTATAAATAAAGAGAAGACAGATTATAGCTATCTATGAGTTGCGAGAGAAGTGACTATGTATGTGGTATGGAACTAATAACCACTTTCCTGATATGGCCAGGTTCAGCCAGGTGGGGAGGTCTACCTTAAGGCTCCGCTTCACTGAAACTCCCCGATCGCGAAATCCCATGTTAGCCTATGGAAAACTTTTAAGCGCGATTACTCATTACATAATATAATTATTAAAATACTGTTTTCATTATCAGAAAGTGGACGTCAGATGCTGATGACGTGCGTTTTTAAAAATTGTCTACGCAAATTTTAAGTATCTTTAACCTTCCTACCCTGAATGGGTCTAATCGACCCATAACCATAATTTGTTTTATACGATTCGAAACATAACTTTATTCATAAAGAAAATTAAATAACAGTTTCAGGGCAGTAAGTCAAATAAATATATTAAAATGTTTTAAATAACAATTCTGGTGTGAAATGTTTTTATCAAGATTGAGTAAAATTTTAACAGGGTAGGAAGGTTAAAAGGATGATGAAATTTAATCAAATGGAAATTTCAAAGCTTATAAGGATTTTTTATGTACTTAAAATTTATGGAGACAATTTTTAAAAACGCATATCATCGGCATCTGACGTTCACTTTCTGATAATGAAAACAGTATTTTAATAATTATATTAGGTGATGAGTAATCGCGCTTAGAAGTTTTCCCATAGGTTAACATGGGATTTCGCGATCGGGGAGTTTCAGTGAAGCGGAGCCTTAAGGCTTTAGCCTACACTAGCCCCACCCATCGTGCGGGCAACGTATTTTCGCCAATTATGATTTGCCCGTACCACGTACGGACATATGCCAATTATAATTTATTATTTTCGCCAAAAAGATTTTATTGTAAATTTTGGACTATTTAATCCGAGCATTTTTCTGGCTTAATTAGGCAAAAAATTCTGTTTATAAAAATCAGTGATAAAAGATTAAAAATTCTGTACAAGACATGAAAAAATAGGCATTTATTGAATTTTTTTCAAAAATATTGATCAGTTAAGTGGTTAATCAAAATAAATTGATATATCCTTCAAACAGTTAAGCTTCAACTGTAACCGATTTCGCAAGGGTTGATTACCGCCGAATCAAACATCCGCCATTAATTTGAAAAACAACTTTCAACTCATAAGAATGTATTTATTAAAATACAACACATTGCTCAGTGGTGCACAAAACAAGAATTTTAATATACACTTGTACAATTAAAATAAAATAAAAATATCAACGTTTCGCGCCGTCTTCTGCGGGCGTCTTCAGGAAAATATGATAATGGAAGGACTAAGTTTGCATCTTGATCCTTTTTGTTTTGTGCACCACTGAGCAATGTGTTGTATTTTAATAAATACATTCTTATTAGTAGTTAAATTTTATGGTGCAACTGTCCTGTATATATTTATGAACTTTCAACTCATTTTAATGGCTCTTTACTGCAAAATTTTAGTTATAAATAATGGCGAAAACCGATATTAATTTTTACTGGTAAAATATTTACTTCGGCAGTAGTCAGTCTCTGCCTTTCTACCATATTGGGACAAATTAGACAGCCTCTTCTCAGTGTAGCAGGGTGTAAAATGATAGGAACAATACGAAAACAAAGAAATCAATTTGGTTTGATCTGCAAATGCGCAAACCTCTGTGTTAACCTCTTAACCCTTTAACGATCAAAGCATTTTCATTGTTAAGATGTCGAAATAAATGAATGACACCGGTAATTAAGAACAAATATATTTCTAAATAAGAAAACGTGATTTTTCACAAACATAATAAAAGGGATATTTTTAGATAAAAATACCGGTGTCAGCGTTGCATATCGGAATTAAAATTTTGTGGTTTCGTGGCGAAACCAATGAACGTTAAAGGGTTAACTGGTCAGTTTTTTTTTTGTTCCCAAAAAAGTGATATTTTCTGATTGCATATAATCAAACATCATACTTGATAGAATACGCAAATGCAAGATTTATTTTTATTATTACCGTAATTATTAATGATATAAAACGACTTTTATTTCAAAATTTAGAAACACAAATATCCTAAATGTTTGCTTTTAGCAACCACCTCTGTATGCAATGAAAACCGTTTTGCAGATTTTACAAAAATTTAATTCAAACAAACTTACCATAAATTAAAACTTCCCATTTTCGATCGATGTTTTTTATTCAAAAATCTTTTTTTGTGTGGTGAAATTTGAAGCAAGGTGTAAGGCAAAGTCCCAAGTCGTAATTAGGACAGAAATACCGAGTTTCTTTTCTGATTCTCTTCTCATCATCGTTCTTCTATAACAGCAAACTGCACATTGTTTTGTATGTCTCAATTTTTTATCTGTGACTCTGTAAGAGGAATAATTTTAAGAAAATGTCTCTCTGTCAATCTAAGAGGATTAGGCTTAGACCCCAGTCGTCCACATCTGAAATTATTCCAGAATGATTTTGTTCGACAATTTGATCAATGAGATCAAGTCTATATACTCTAATTGTGTACGCTTTCCTCCTTTTTTACTAGACAACATGTGAATTCCACATAGCTATATCAAATATATATAAAAAAAATTCTGTAATATTTCCCCCTCTTTTTCTTATAATTTAAAAGTTTTTCAAATTTTGATCCATGCGCTCTATTTTTCCCATAATGTTGTTATGATCCATTACAATTTTTGGTTTTTCTTTTGTTTCAGAGCGGACTTGAATTTGTTTCATACCTGTATTGTGAAATACCACTGAGGGAAAAGAAAAAATATCGATTCCCGAACGGCGTACGGGCAAATCAGTTTGAGCCAATTTCCAGTTGCCCGAATAGCGTTCGGGCAAATCAGTTAAGGGGTTAAAATTAAATACAAGATATACCGATTAATATTAAAAGAATCGTTTACAAAAACTGTATATTTAATTTTTATCATTTAAAAAAAATGTATTTTGCTAAATTTACACAGGAGCAAAATGATAGTCCAAGAGCCGACCGCACAAAACCCTATGTCATCAAGCACATTAAAAAATCTTTTATTTTATGGAAGAGTTGTAATAAAGGAATCTAATGATCAATGTCTGCCGGAAGTGAAGTCAAAAATTGACACCACTAGTGGTTAACTCGTAGGTTTAGCATTGTGTTTGTCTTTACAGTCAAAAGTATGAAAACAAATAAAAAATGGGTGCGAGAAAACGTAATACCAAGCCTACGAGTCAACCATTAGTGGTATTCATTTTTGTCTTAGTAACCATGATTGCACCATGATTGGATTCCCCTATTACTACTCTTCCATAAAATGAAGGATTTTTTTCTTGTGCTCGACGACATACAATTTTGTGCGATGGGCTGTTGGACTATGATAAGAACGCAGTCGATATTTCTAAAACAGCCGAACGTGATTGGATTTATGTTTGCATATCTTTTTAAAACGCATTATAAAGAGTTTCTGAGCACATTCGTTTAAAACATTTGGATTACAGTGTGAATCAAATGCATTTTGACTTCGAAAGAGGGCAAATTCTAGTTTATAACAACATTGGAATACAATTTTAAAGAATTGCTAATAAAATAAAACTTTCAAAGAGTGTCACTTTTAATTTCTTACCGAATTCAACTATTTATGTTACTACAAAATTAACAGAGAGTCCAACAAGTTGGAAATTGCAGGTGAAGCGTAGCAAATGAGGTGCGTTCCTGCTATAACGAAAATTGAAAAATATTCAGATCCTGCTGTTATAGTACACAGTATTTCGGACACTATAGTAGTCCTTTGATGTGTTTCTGTATATATACAGGAAGAAACTTGTATTAAGCTTCAGCAACGTATATCAATTTCATAAAAAGGGAAATAGTTTAATATAATTAAAGCATGCCCCAAACAATGCTTCCCGTATACCATTATGTATAGTGAAATACTTTTGTGTGGCCTTGTAAATTAATTATAAATTGTACAGAATGTATATTTCAATACATACTTCGTAGATTCATGTCAATTCTATTATATTCAAAAGAGTGTAACAGCATTAAAATGCACATGAAACTTTTTTTTCCCATTGGGCGTAATGTATCGGAATACTTTTGATTGTCCCCGTAATTGAACTATGCATCCAATTCTCATAAAACTTGAAATGGCTCGACAAAAATATGTAAAATTTATATATTTTAAATTCGAAACGATTTGGTTCAGTAGTTTTTGCTCTATTACATGCAGACAGACAGACAGAGGGACAGACAGACGGACAGACTGTATTTACATAATTATGAACGCATCTAATATAAAAACTTTCCAAAAAATCCGAAAGTTTAAATATTCATACGGTTCCAACTAAAGTAATGACAGCATCGGAATTGGGTAACTAGTTACAGATGCAGGCATCAGTATGGAACGTACGAAGAATAAATAAAAATGTTGAGAGTCCTTTATAATGTAAAACCACATCGATGTGCGCGTTTAACATCTGGCAGTAAAAAAGCCTACTTTTTGTTTGCAAAAAAACTCCTGAAGCAGCAAATGAATTGGTTTAAAATTATCTTCAATGCTGAAAAAAGTTTAATTTCGATATTCTGGAAGGTATTCTTTCATATTTGGTATGGCCTTCAAAATAAACAAGATACATTTCCCAAGCGTCAATTAGGTTGAGGTTCCCTAATAGTTTGGGATATTTCTTTCTCGGTAGGCATGCTTTTTTTTAGGTGGACAAACAAAATAGGCTTATCTTTGTTCGCATGTTAGAATGCCATTTCTTGAAACTGAGTTAAAAAATTACGACTTTTATGAAATTTTCAACAAGACAATGCCTAAATTCGCTCAGAAAAAGACACAAAAAAATGGTCTGAAGATAACGAAGGCCCTCAAACTTGACTGGTAAGCCACTGATCCAAATCTAAATTCCATGGACAACGTTTAGGGTATTATAGGGCATAATATATAATGAAAGATAGTCAAATCGTGCAATATAAATCAAAAGGAGAATTAAAATCTGAAATTTTGATGTGTTTTGTCCCCTCAACAAATTCAAAATTATGTAAAGTCTATACTACAATGTTGCACTGAAATTACTAAACACAAAAAAAACCCAACTGACATATAATATTTCTATAATTTAGAAAAATCTGTATCGTTCTTATCTTTTTGCTTTTAGTGCATATTGAGTAAATATGCAACGTAATATCTAACAATTGCTTAAGACTATTTTCTTTATGTTTATATTGAGTATTTTCTATGACACAATAATTTATATGGTTTATATTAGGATTAATATAATTATATTTTTTATTTAGGCAGTTACATGATCAGTCCTATCAATTTGCACTCCATTATATAAGTGGAAAAGTTTGGTTGGTTGGTTGTATAAATTTGTATGACACAAGGTCCCTCCAGGGACATGCTGCGACAAAAAAGGTAAAGAAGAAAACAGTTAATTTATAAAAGACATTAGTTAAATAAATTAAAATGATAAAAACAATGAAATGATACTAGTAATTAGCAAAAAATTTGAACTACCCAAATGAGATTATAAGTGGAAATGATTATAACAGGTGGGCAAGTGCCACAATTGAAACATATAAAAATTTGGTACTTCTAGATTATCCCATCGACCAAAAAATTATCGCCAAACTATAAGATTAAATGCCAATAATGGATGATCGTGAATGTCACATTCAATGACATTAAATGCGATTCACGTGTTTAAAATGTCATTAAGTTATTTTTATTTCGACTTTTTATTAATATTTTTATTAATATTCTACTAATTATTTGTTTTTTCGTTATTTAAAATAAAAATTATGTCAACATGTATAATTTGGCTATTAGTTCGGCGATTTGTATAATTTGGCGAAATTGGTTGACGGGATAACTTAGAAGAACCAAAAATTTTAACCATATTTATGAGAGAAATTTTAACATTAAAACGCGTAAATAAGAAAAAAATTCTTGCTCAAGTTTACTGGTGCAAGTTTTCACCGGCGGTTATCAGAAACATTTTATCCAATTAAAAAAAACAGCAGTTCTCTTCGCACAGTGTCCTCCATCACTTCATCGCAATTGGTAGATACTATATTATATGTTTCCTCCTCTTTATTCACAACTCCATTAAAAAATCCGTGCGAATAAATGAAACTGTGTTGATAAATACTTCCTTAAATCTGAAAAATACATTGGTCTCTGAAACTTATAAAAAAAAAGCACTTTTCGAAAACGTGGATTAACTTGAAAGAGGTTATTGTATATTTTCGTCAATTACACACATTTATCTTTTTTATAACGTAGAAAAAATGCTAATTTTACGGTATGATATTTGTACAGAAAAATTATTCAAATTTGTGGGTGTTTTACGCCTTTATTTTGGCGAGTTAAGAGTTTTATAATCTGTAGAAATTCCTGAATTTTCTGCCGTTAAAATAGAGTGGTACGCATTATACACGATTGCGCATTATATGTGTAAAATACGGTTTTAACCCAGGTAGTTTGATTGATTGATTGATTTTTGTCGTCCGATTATCTACGCTAATGGGATATAGGACCAGGGGGAGTGCCCTCCGTGGAGGTCTTTCTAAGGGAACCTAACCCGTATTTACGCAAGGTTCGAAGAAAACCACGGAAAACTCCGAACGGTTAGGCCGACAGCCGCGATTGGGTTCGAACCCAGCACCTGCCGTCTACCAGTTGAGAGGTCCGAACCTCTCGGCCACTTTTAACCCAGGTAGAGATTTAAGTTAGAATGATTGGCAAAATTATAGAAGCTAACTGTCATTTTAAATTAAAGTTGTTGAAAAAAAATGCTACAAGAGATTTTTTAAAAAAAGAAACTTAAAATTAAAAAAAAAAAAAAAAATTACAAAATGAAATAGAACTTTTTTTTAAAGCTCAGAAGAATTTCGATAGAAAATAAGGCATTTAACAGAAATGCAGTAGTCAATCTCCGCATTTGCGTCATATTGGGGCAAGTTAGATAGCCTCTTCTCAGTACAAGTAAAAATGATTATAGTATGTGGGCAAACTGCCACCAGTAAAAACATATAGAAATTTTAACCATATTTCTGAGGAATACGTAAATAAGATAAATTTCAAATTCAAGTTTACCGGTGGAAGATTTCACCGGCGATAAGGAGAAACAGTTGATCCAATCAAAAAAACAGTAGTCATCTTGCGACACCCTCCTCAATCACTTCATTCGCAATTGGTAGATTCTATACTATGTTTCCACATCTTTATTCATAACTCCATTGAAAAATCTGTGCGAGTAAAAGAAACTGTGTTTATAAATGGTTCTTTAAATGTGGAAAATGTACTGGTCTCTGAGACTTATAAAGACAAAAAAAAAAAAAAAAAAAATACTTTTCGGAAACGTGGGTTATTTCGAACGAGGTTATTATATATTTTCGTATTTTAATCACTTAATTGAATAATATTTTTGAAAAAAAACTTTCAACTAATGTCTATTTTTTATGGCTTTTACATAGTTTTTAATCTTTTGTCACAGATATTTTTGTCTATTTGAATCAATAAGATCTTGGATTAAATTTTGCAAAATTTACGATAGAATTTTACTGGTGAGAATAATAAATTTTAATTTGAAACAATTTGCTCGTATGTGGCACGGGCAAATCATGATTGGGAAAAACACATTGCCTGTATGACGTACGGGCAAATCATGATTGGGAAAAACACATTGCCTGTATGACGTACGGGCAAATCAGGTAGCGGTTAAATATAACTAATTTGATTTAAATTACTTGATGTGTAAAATTTCAATAGGTCATGTACAGAATTGCACAAAAGAATTCAAAACCGTTTATTGGCAGAAATTGCTGAAGAGAAACTTTCAACTATTGTATGTTTTTCCTAATCGAACTCATAGAATCGCCGAGTCAAGAGTTTTACAGTCTGTGGAAATTCCTGAATTTTCAGCCGTAAAAATAGAATGCTACGCGTTATGCACCAGGGTACGTAGTCACCAACAAACTCAGAGGACTTTAATTCCTTTAGCATCAGAAATTCTTTAAAGCACTGGTTGTTAGATCAGAAAAAGGATTTCTTTTTCGTTAAATAAAATAAATTTTATATTATAAAAATTCTAGTAAAAGGTGCTTACAAGGTCTTTCTACACTACGCACCCTGTGCACGATTGCGCATTATATGTGAAAAAATATGGTTTTAACCAAGGTGAGATTTAAGTTAGAACGATTGGCAGAATTACAGCCACTAGCTGTCATTTTAAATTGAAGTTGTTTAAAAAAATTCTACAAAAGATTTCTAAAAAATTGTTTAAAATTAAAAATTTTATTTAAATAATGTTATTATTTACAAAATGAAATAGAACTTTTTGAAAAGCTCCGAAGAATTTCGACAAAAAATAAGCCATTTAACAAAGTAGATGGTATGATAAAATGTAGTAGAACTTATTGACGAAAATTTTCAAAATTTAGATACAAATACTAAAGACAGAAACTAAATTTGCAGCATTTTTTTTTTTTTTTTTTTTTTTTTTTTTTTTTGCAGGGGGGGGGGGGGGGGTTGTAAAAAGCTTTTTTCTTCTCATAAATATTTTTTTGTAAATAATAATTTTAAGCCTCTAAGTGTTTGGCTCTTAATATTCCATTCATTAAGCTCCATGTTTCTCCACAGTACGATCAATTTTTAAGATATTAGAACTCTATAGGTTTAACCCTTTGCGGGGCACTGGTTTTATAGATATACCACTTAATTTTAATTCCCAAACGAAACATTGGCCCCGGAATTTCGTTTAAAAAAATTACGGATTATTGAATGCGTGAAACATAACGTTTTCTTATTTACAAATAAAGTTGTTTTCAAATTCCGGTGTCAGTCATTTATTTCAATACTTAAGCAATGAATTTGCCCTGCTCCTCAAAGGGTTAATGAATATTCCTTGCATTGAATAATAATTAATACTCTCAAGGATTACATTCATATTTGAATCAAGTTTATTATTACTATAATTATGTTGACATAATCATATTTTCTTAGCATTTAAAACAAAATGCGAGAAAAACAACATTACAATTTTACACTTTTATAAGGCAGTCAAAGGATTAAATAATTCTGTGATATTTCAGAAATTTTAATTCCCTGTAACTAATACTCATAAGATTAAAATATTCGTAATGAAACACCCATTAAAGATATTATAAGGTTTCATCGTAATGCAACTTTTCTGTATACAGGGGTGCACAACCTCTGGCCCGCGGGCCACAGTGATACCACTATTTTTATGCAGAATAATTTCCCTTATAGTAATGACAGAAACTTTGCTATTAAAGAAAAGGAACTACACTTTTCAAATATTCTGGTGGCAAACGATTTGCTGGTAAAAAGGTTGTGCATGACTGGTATAGACAATCGCGCGATCGGTAATGAATAATAAACAAAGGATTTTATGAATGCAAGTCGATTGAGCATGTGCTGTACATTCATTTAAATGAATCACAATTACAAAAGTAATAAAAAATGCTTAAATTTTCATATTTATGTATCGAGATCGTCAAACTAAAAGGTGACACGTGACAAGACAAAGCATTTTGTCTTTTAGCTTTCATAAGTATTCATTTCCTATCTGATATGTAAGTAGTGTAAAAAATATCAAATGTTGTTTACAAACCATGACTAAACAAACAAGTCTGAAATTGCATATCAAATGTCCAAAATGAGGTGCGTTTGTATTTTACTTTAACGAAGTTTAAAAAATATATTCAGACCTTGGTGTAATTGTATACAGTACTTCGGATACTGTATAAGTATAAGAAATCTTTTATAGGTCCCAATAAATATTATCTGCTTTCTATTATAAAGGTTTACTTACAGTAAACAGGATATTATAACACAGGATATACTTTCTATTATACCTTTTGTAAACCTCAGCAACGTATATCAATTTCATAAAATGTGAAATAATTCAATATCATTAAAACGCGCCCCAAACAATGTTTCCTCCTATATCATTATGTAATAGAATACATTTGTGTGGCACTGTAAAATAATAAAAAATATTTTTTGCATCACAGATTGTACAGAATTTTATAGAAGCATATCAATTTTAACATTTTCAAATTTATGTATGTAAAATCATTGAAATACACTTGAAGCTATTTTTTCCCATTGGCCGTAATGTGACGGATTAGTTTTGATTGTTTCTGTAAATGATCCATGCATCCGATTTTCATAAAATTTGAAATGACTCGACAAAATTATGCAACAATTATATACTTTTAATTTAAAACGATTCGGTTAGTTAGTTTTGGCGTTGTTATATGCAGACAGATAGAAAAACTGACAGGCGGACAGACAGTCGGGCGGACGGACGGACTGAACGATGATTATAAGTGCTACATATTTATATAATTATGTACGCACATAAAAACGTATATTAACCTTTTCAAGGACAAGATATTTCTAATTGCAAAATTCTGAAACGTGTGACTGACACAAAAATTTACAAACAAATTTATTTCAAAATAAGAAAACGTTTTTGTGTCCGTAATTTAAAAAAGGAATTTTTTCATTGCAATTATCTGGTGCCAATGCGACAATTATGGATTAAAATTAGGTGGTCCAAAAATGAACCACCATACTTGAAGGAGTTAAAGACTATTTCCTTGAGTATTTGTAGTGGAAGTCACAGGCTACGATTTTTGGCTACCAATATTTTAGAGGAGAAAAATGTGGCTTATTTAATCGGAGGTATCTCATTAATTGTATAAGGCTAAGCAAATGTTTCGAAAATAACAGTGGCCAAGTAGTTTAGCAGTTATTAGTTATGTGATTTACACTATAAAAACACATGGAATTAACTTAAAACAAATAATCTAGAATTGAGGAATAGATACTGGTAGGATATTTGCAAAGATAAATTATTCTATTAAGGGGTAAGAAAAGAGGTGCAGGGATAATCTGGTTGAAAGCCTTCAAAAATTTATTTTCTTTTTCTTGCCTATAGAAATTACATTTTATATGCATTTCTAAATTCTGAACTAAAAAAAATGGAAAGAATGATAAAGTTCTAATACTTGATTTTTGCTTTTTTTTTATGATTTTGCTTGCGATTACTACAAGGCAACAATACGTCTTCCAAAACTTTTTTATTTACAAATGTATCTTTTAAAAATTTACTTAAATTTCTTTGAAAAACTTCATTCTTAAGTTAAATATGCGGTATTCATAAAAAAGGTCCTAGTTATAAATTTTAACCCTTTGCACTCCAGAGGTGATTCTCAGTGACCACTCGTGTACGCGTAAATGGATGTTCCAAATGCTCTGGACACCAGTATTTTAAAGTAGATTTTTTCTCCTTATCTAATGACCAAATAATCTGTGATAAAAGATGGCAAAATAAACTGTAAGACATTAGCTGTGTCCAAAGCATTTTTGCACCCCGATTTAAGAGGGACACCTGACAATATTAGTGGCGAGTTAGAGTCACCTCTCGAGTGCAAAGGGTTAACCGCTACCCTGTACTTCGTACGGGCAACGGGATTTTGCCAATCATGATTTGCCCATATTACGTACGAGCATTCACACTTCAATCATAATTTATTATTTACACCAATAAAATTTTATTGTAAATTTTGTATTATATAATCCGAGCACTTTAGATTTAGTAAGGCAAAAATTTCTGTTTTGAAAAACCGGTGATAAAAAATTAAAAATTCTGTAAAAATACCTAAAAGAAATATACATTATTTGGAAGTTCTTTTTCAAAAATATTGATCAGTTAAGTGATTAATAGTATCAACTGTAATCATTGAAGAAAGTTAATTTAAGATCACAAAAAAAGAGTAATTCGAACAATTTTAGACACGTGCTTTCGCAAATGCTTCTTTGTGGCGGATTCATTTGCAGTGAAACATACGACTCCTGAGCGTAAAGCGAAATTGCTGGGCAAAGATTTAAAAGCTGTTAGAATCCTGCGAATTTTTTTATTTTAGGCCTTTATAAAAAATGCATCTACATTTCGTCGCTACATAATGATGTGCCAAAGTTAAGACACATTATTGAAGAGGCTGTTGCTTCCATTAATCCGGACTTGTTTATAAAAGTTTGGGAAGAGTTGCACTTTTAGTTACATGTGTACGGTATAACAAAAGGTGCCACATCAAAGATTTGTAAAAAAAAAACTAGATTAGTTTACTATCAATTTGATGTATGATTTATTGTAAATAATCCAAATTAAATTATTTTAATATAAGATTGAAACTGGGAAACTTGGTAGATTCTTTTATGGGTACCCTGTACTAATAACTGTTAAATAAAATACTAATAATCAAATGTAGAAATTTAGATAATCATTCCTTTTTACACGTGGGTGAATCAATTTCTGCTTGGAGTCCAGAACGGCAAGGGCACTCAAACCTCTGTGCATGATAGGTGTAGATGTTCGTGTCACTACCTTTAACTGGCATGTGCTGCACTCTCCGTTCCTCAGTCGGCATTTCCATGATTGACCGAGAGGTTTACCCCAACTTTGCGCTACGCATTACAATTAAATTTCTCACAAATGAAGCCTTAAAAGCGGCTGAAACTTATAAGGACTTCAAAGGAGACATACTTGAAGGCAGAGCCTGATTACTAACGGGGCACTCTCTCACCAGAAAAATTTATAGAAATTTTCGTCTTCTTTAAACGCCCTTTTCATGCAAGATTACTGTCATAAATAAGGAAAAATTCTTTTTTTCTTTTTCCTGGTGGGAGAGTGCCCCGTCAGTAATCAGGCCCTGCTTGAAGGAAACCTAAGTGTATGACTGTCACAGAAGTTTTATGAAAGAACGTACAGAACTTGAAAACGTGCACCACGCCCGCCACTCTCAACCGTTTGACTGAGGGAAGAATTGCTACCATTTGGGATATTCTCGAAGGGGCTGTTAATATTGCCTGCATTTGGATGAAAAGAAACGTGCATATCGTCGGTAAAGGCATGAATTTCCGATCAGAGATTTGATGATTTTGTTTCATGACAATGCCCGTACATATACAGTCTTCTTGAGCCGCGCAAAGGTGGAGAAAATACATTGAAGAACACTGGAAGAATCTCCTTATAGTCTTAAGTTATTTCCCTGTGATTATCACACGCTTCGGACTTCGAAAGAAGCATTGGGAGGCAAACGAATCGGCGATAACACTGTTGTTGAAGCCTTCGTGGCAATCGGCTGTAGATGTCCTTCTTTTTTCTATGATGAAAACATCAAAAACTTCTAATCTGTTGAAGAAAATGTCTTTTGAAATCAGGAGATTATATAGAAAAATAATATGTAATTTTCTTCTTGCACCAATAGATTAGAAAACAAAAATTCCGGTTTACATTTGATTCACACTAACAAAGGCTTCGTACGCCTCGGTTTTAAGGCTAGGAAGTTCTTCGTACCAGAATTTTTTTACAGAAAATGCTCAATTAAATTGGGCTAAATTTCGCTCGTTTAACTTAGATTTATTTTTCTCTAAAAGAATACTGATATCTGTCCTGGAAAATTTTCTGAAGCGTAATAACCTTGTCATAAAAATATATTTTTGTAAACATGAATGTTTTTCCAATTTTTTACATTAAATTTAAAGTTTTTAAACTTTTCTTTGTTTTTTTTTTTTTTTTTTTTTTTTCAGTTAATAATCAGCAGCGCCCATCACTCGCTTGCATATGTCTAGTTGTTATAACGCTGACTACAACAGATATTTATGTCTACTTAGAATCCTGAGTCAGACATGAATGTGTTGAGATGGTAAGACATTGGTTTGACATTGCTTTGAGATCTATAACAGCTATGGCTTTCGCCTCGAATGATCCAGTACACACAGAGACAACAACAATTCAGAACTATTTTTTCTTCGCATATTCCTTGCATATTTATTACACTCGGCGTGGCAGTAGCTGCCGTTACTGATCATGTCACTGGGGCCACTACTGGATAGGATTCCACTTAAAAGTATAGGTGCAGATTACCAAAATTTTTAAGGAGACAGTAGCTTTTAAACCTAAGTATTCCAGTCCCCATCAGGGTTTAATTTCTGAGAAAACTTAAGAAACAACGCTACTAAAAACAACGCTACAAAAAATGTGGAATTCTCGTCAGACGATTGCGGAAAAACGCAATTTTTGTCAAATAATCGCAAGAAAAAGTTCAAAACTCGCTAAAGAATGCCGATTTAGACGTTGAAGATTAGTCACCAAGTCATAAAAATTAGTTGTCCCGTGGCGACTGGCGACCGTGTATTTGCAAATATACAGCTTCAAGGACGTAATTTCTTGAGGTATTTTACATGTTAAGCAAATGTAGATTTTCTCTTAAACCGATCTCTACAAAATGTTTTGTATAACTTTATTGAATACATATTTATCAGTTGAATTAAGGATTTTTTAAAAGAATAAATAGTTATATATTATTGAGATTAAAAAATATGTATATATTTGTATTTTATGAAAATAATCTTTAGCACATTAAAGCTGTCATTCTGTCAAAATCTTCAAAATCATATTCAGACATAATTTCCTTATAATGGTATTTTAAATATAGCATAAGGAAATGAAATAAGTTACGCATGTGATGCATACTTAATTAGTATTAAGAATAAAAGAACATGTAATGGACTTCAAGTTACTATTTTCAATGGTAAGCATAAAATTCTCCAGTTTGTATAAAGGATCCGCTTGAGCAATTTTTTTCTCAGTCTCTAAATAAGAGCCATGTGTAACACTATACATATGAAAATCACTTAAAATCAAACTAAGTTAATACTTGATAAAAGTGATCAAAATACATTTAAAGACAAATAAATATCTTTATTCAGATCGACATGTTCAATTGTTCATAGGGCGAGATTTTCAAAATTTATAATAATAAAAATATTTTCAAAAAAAAAAAAAAATGTTTAAACAGTGGCGCAGCTAGGATGGGGGTTTTGAGACTTTGGATACCACTTTTTTTACAGTTTTATTTTCTTTCATTAAATCAAAAGAATTCTACAAATAAACTTTACAAAGTTAATCGTATAAAAATAGTAGAACATTGAGCTTGAAAACCCCATTTTGTACCTGCTGCCCCCACCTGCGGCACTGGTTTAAATTAAAAGCTTGTAAGCAAAAATCACGCGATCTCATGTAATAACGAAAAGAAGTATAATAATAAAAATGGATATTTGTGAACGGGAATTATTTTATATTATTGTTCTTATTATACGGAATATCGCTTTCCCAATTTCACATAGCTCCATGGAAGCTGAATCATTGCATGTATTCTCACTGAGGAAAAAGATCTCTTTTGGTTCCCTGGTAATGGATTGCAAATAAAATCTTGATGAAGAATTATTCAACTAATTGAGGACCCCAGAAGTCAAAGGGTGTAAATGACAAAATTGAAAAATATGAAAGTACACAGACGATCTGGAAATAGGCTTTTTCTTTTTAGGTAAGGAAATATAAGTGATTTTCTAGTTATGTGCAGTATATAAGAGATAATCATTTTTGTCGAATCGAATCATCGAATTTGAAACGAATAATAATCAATACTGATTAATTTTAAATTTAAAGAAAATTTTACTCTAGATTTTTTACAGTTATTGAAATAAGAGTTCAAAGACCACAATGAAACAAACGGAACTTTACTATTTTAATTGTGCCAAATGTTATTCATGTTTAAATTTAACGTCAATTATAGACCGGGAAGCGGAAACACAAGCAATCACCTCATCGAATTCAGGATGAAAATCTAAGATTGGTTAAATCTCGATTCGCATATTAAAACGCAATCGGTCTTTCAAATCCTATCTTGGTGGAAAACATACAAAAAATCCGATTTTAGTGGTGACTCATGGGTTTACCATTAAGATTTCCTGCTCCGAATCTTCCTTGTTTTCATACTTTTGAATTCAGGAAAGCACAATGGTAAACGTACGTGTCAATCGCTATAATCAGGTTTACATGTGATTTCCACCAAGATATGATTTGGCAGACCGAATGCGTTTTAATATGAAAATCGATAATTATCTAATTATGAAATTTCATCTGTGAACACGATGAGGTGACTGCCTGTGCTGCCGCCTCCTGGTCTGTTATCTTTAAACTCAATTTACTCCAAAAGTAATTTTTTTTCACTTGTACCCCTTTGTTTCTGATGTTAGCATTTTTAATAACCAATCTGTAAAATTTCTTTGGGCGATGGAACGTGTACATTTTTATGTCGTTTGTGGTATTTTTGAAAGAAACATTATCTTTGAGAGAGAATTAGACTTAAATTATTTAATACGGTATATTTGGCTGAACTTGCTGCCTTAGAGTGGTGTAGAGGCTCCACATACGTACAGTGTATTCCACATTTATACAGACAGTTTGCCTAAGAGCTTAAAAATCTTTTTCCAACGGACGAAATTCTTTTTGATATTTATACAAATTTTATGACGATTGAGTTTAAATTGAGTTGGTGCAGTTCACGGTCGCCTGCCGCCACGTGGGAACTATTTTTTTTCTTTACTTGGCGATTAATTCTAGGAGTGTAAATCGCCCCCCTTTGGCGAATTTTGCGTTTTTTCTTGTAACCATTTGACGAAAATCGCGTTTTTCCGCTGTCCTCGGACGAGAATCTCACGTTTTATTGCGCTCCTCTCACCAAATACATGTTTTTAGTGATCCTCTAACCAAAATAGCGTTTTCCGATAACATTTGACGAAAATTGTGTTTTTCAGGGATTCTTTGATGAAAGTCGCCGCGTTTTTTTGCGATCCTTTATAAAATTAGCTTTTTTCTGCAATCTTTTTGCAAAATTTGCGTTATTTCTCCGCTGTTTTGCGTTATTTTTCAATTTTTCTTTAAAATTAAGCTCGGGTGTTGACTGAAATATTTGTGTTTAGGAGCCACTTGCTACTTAAAAATTTCAGCAATCTGCATTTATTCCATTGAGTAATAAAACTATCAATATTGGCTGCATTAAATCCCAAGTTGGTTTCGTCGGAAGATAGAGCGCAGACTACTTTGTCAAATTAGTCATTGAGACTGGTTTATTTGATGTTAGACATTGCTATTTATACTTTATTTGTGAATCAGTTCTATAAAAGCAACATTTTTAAGAATTGGAAGAGCGAATGACCCTATATTGATAAAGGAAGAGACACGCATAGTATCATTAAATACTCATTCAAAAAAGAAAAAAATGAATATATGTGATCGTCAAAGGAGCCTCATATCTATAATCTAGAGTGAAGATAGGCTATTTTCCTTGTATATTGTAGGTATGAGACCTAAAAATGATAATATAAGCTCATCATAACATAGTTATATAAAAAAATCAAAATAATTTTAACACATTAAGACACAAACGAAAGTACAAGTAAAAAAGAAAAGAAACTTTAAAAAATAATAAAAACATACATCAGTCAGAAAAAATAGTCATAAATTTAAACGTAGAACTATTAAGAACGAGGAAATGACATACCCTTCAAATAATGAAGCTTCAACTATATCCGCTTTCACCGGGTTTCATCATCACTGAAACAAACTTACACCGGTAAAATTATGCAGAAATTTTCTCTTTATTTAAATGTTTCATTGATGAAATTATTCAATCAAAAATAATGAGGAAAAGGGTTTTTCATTATTATTTATATGAGTTTACTTCGGCGGTAATAGTTCCGCCACATAGTGACAGCAAAGACAACTTCTTGTCAGTGTCAATGAAAAAATTAGAATAACTGTACAAACTGACACCAGTAAAAAGAAATAAAATTTTTTCACTATATTTGTGAAAGATATTAGTACTGATTAATAAGGCGCTAAAATCAGACTAAATTTTCTATTGAAGTTTACTGGTGTCAGTTTTCACCGGCAGTAATCGGAAAGTGTACATCAGGTTTTAAAAAAAGCATCCTCCATCTTGTGACAACCTCTTCAGTTATTTCATTCGTAACTGACAGACAACGCACAATATGTCTCCTCGTTTTTATTCATAATTCCATTTATTCAAATGGCAGCATGAACAAGCGTAGTAACCCAAGTCCCGTTGAAGGGAAGTGAAAAACAATAACGATAAAAGATCATGTGCTACCATCTACAATAGAAATAACATGGTATGAGAATTTTATACATATAAATGTGGGTGTTTTCAAACGTATTGTGTAATCTTCAATTTTGTAAGTCATTTGAAAAGCAGGTTAGTACAAAAAATAAGAATTCATTTTAAATATTTTTCTTCCAAAAACAATAATAATATTATTAATAAAATCCTCTTAAATTGAAATTTTTTTTCAATATTTTATATATATTGAAAACCATACAAAAACCGTGACCATTCAATTATAATGTTTAATGAGAGAAATAAACACAAAGGCAGTTATAAAATACATAAAATTAACAATCTCAAAAGAAACAAAGAAAACAAGCAAAACAAAGAAAACAAAATTTTGTTTATTTTAAATCCCTTTATCAATCAAGTTTTTCATTCTCGATATTTTAGCAAATAACGTACTTTTTTCTTCGAAACAAACTCAGAAATTATCTTAATAAAAAAAATTATAATTTATTTAGTTTATGAGACAACATACTATTTTCGGTAGAAACTTCGAAAGCAAAAATACCCTGGGGCATTGGAATCAATCGATCTGTCAAAACTTTAGAATCATATTGAGAGCAAATTGACAAACTTCCTTGTTTTTCTAAATAAATAAATCAATTAAAACGAATAAATTATAATTTATAATTCGTATCTAAATAGCATTAGGAATAATAACATTACAGACTTTAACTTTTGATTTTAAAAAACAAATGTACAATCGTGGAGTAAAAATGTAAACACCCCCTACTAGCTCTGCAAAAAATTAACGTAGAAGAAAGTTACTAGTACCGAACAATTAGAAATAAAGTCTACTTTTAACTCATGTATGTAAAATTTGCTTAGGAGTCTACAGATTAAAACGAGGCCTAATTTTGTTTTTCCAATATAGAGTACGCAAATCTGACAATATAAATGAACTTTACGCCTTTCATTAGTCTAAAAACAAATTTTCATGCCATGCGTATGATAACTTTTCGATAAATAAATTATTTTAAAACGAGCATTTTTAGGGGCTGTATCCAAATTGAAGTTCGGTACTCGATTTTTGACTGAGAGAGCTTCCTTCTTGGTCACTCAAGCAATCATTGAAGACTGCTAGATTAAAGGATAGCATAAGAAGCTTTCCTGTTATACGAACATCATTTTTGCCAAGCGTGATAGTTGGAGTAAAATAAAAATCACGTGAATTGAAACATTTGAAAAAAAAAAAAAAAAAAAAAAAAAAAAACTATTGTCGATAGTAAAGCAAGTATTTTAAAAATGTAAAATTTGAAATTTACAGACTTTTACGAAATATTTTATTAAATCACAAATATATATTTAAAATAAGTGAACAAATAACCGTTATAATATAAAGTAATAATATAAAACACATATTAAACTGTTGACATAAAATTACAAATATCTTTTAGCATTGCAGTAAACATTTCATATTTTGAATGAAGACTTTGCTACATAAACTCTATGCGGTACTAGTCTGAATGATGACGAACAGTTCCCCGATGCCTTTTGTCGCGCCAGTTTGTGATGCCCCATAATCTCTCAACATCTTGAGTATAACATCCAATATTAGGATCGACAAAATTGCATTTGTGATTTACTATGAAATGTTCATAACTAGTATCTAAGAGTTCATCTGTTTTATATCTTCTCCAGCAATCTATATAAATAATACTTGCAACAGTTACATCAGGGCTGCCACAGGCGTCTATTTTTTAATCCATTCGTGCCCAGCATCTTTTGCATAAATTTTATTTGGTAGGCACCAGTATTTTTAGAAGATTTAAGTTTAGTTCATTAATCACGAAAATGCATCATTTAAATAAAGTAATTATTGCTTTTCTTTTTTACCGGTGTCAAAAACAGTGCTGAATGCATCTTTTGAAGCGTCTCTATAAAGGGACACTGGGCACTAATGGGTTAATTCAGATTGGTACCAGTTTCTCTAAACAGAAATCTTTATAGGGTCTCAGGATTGTTAAAGCTTCCCATTTTTCTAAATTTCAATTTTTTTATATGTTAAATTGCTATTTTTTTCTGAAAATCTTAATGAAATTGCTCTCTTGAAATTCTCATAAGAACAAAAGTTATAGTTTTTAGAATTTTACCCGCTCAATAGCTGAAATAGCGTTTCCGAAGCTTGGAAGTCATTTTTCTCCAAATGATATATATTTTTTTTTCATAGCGCGCACGATATCTCAAAATCTTATAAGTATTTTCACGTGAATTTTTCAAAATATATGTTTCACGTTTTTTATTGTTCAAAAAAGTTTATTTCTTGGGTGATTATGTTATTGAAATTTACAAAAAATTGTAACTAGTTAAATGTAACTTTCTATTTTAAGTAGAAAAATGCTTTAAATATAAAATTATTTATGTTCAAGGTATTTATTACAATCTGATGTATAAGTCTGCACCAAAATATCCATTCTAGTTGCCATTTATTTTGTAATCTTGCGCGTAAGCTATTGTACCAATTTTCTGCTCGTCAAATATCTGACAGTTTGGAGCGCCGTCTAAATGCTAATACTGCCTTTTGTAATTTTTTAAAGGCATAAAATGATATCTTTCATCTCAAAGAAACTGTGTTTTAATATCGTAAAAAATTTTAAAATATTAAATGTTGAAGATAGTCTCCTTTTTAAAAAATTTCCGATTTTAACATGGTTCGTACGGGTACCGTTATTTTCCAGGTGGTATACCAGAATTTCTTTATAGAAAAATAAATATAGTTCAAATACATGAAATTTCATTTTATTTAATGAGAGATTTTCTATAAGAAAATATTGGTAACGAAGAATTTCATGGTCATGAAATTCCAGGACGAGTACGAACCCCGTTTTAAGATTCCTGAGACTCCACAACAATAGTTGCCAACTCATCCGACTTTTTGACCCGGAAAAATTTTATAGACATTTTTGCCTTATTTAGTCGGCAAATTACGGCGGTTTGAAAAAGTAAAGTTTATTGTAAAATTTTTCCGTGCCAAAAAAGCGGAAGATGTTGGCAGCTACACCTGAACACACACAATCTGGCAACATTAACAAGAAAGGTTCATATAAAGGTTTTTATTAGAAAAATATTGGCGCGAACAGAATATAAAAATAGTTTCTTGCGGCAACCTTGCTACATTGTTTTCTATTGCCGCCATTAAAGTTTCAGCTGTACGATCGGGAATAGTAATAAGGAAACATTACCGTATTTCATGATATAAATCACCTAATACCCATTGAGTAGGAAGAACACGTCTTACGTTGCTTTTTCTTCTGGTAAAAAGACTTTCATCTACTTCTATAGTTATAAGGTCCACCGATTTTTCTGTTTGGTCGTGAACATAACACATATGCACAAACTTCTTTCAAATAACTATTCCAGTTCATTATTATATTGGGGTTCATATCACGTTGCAGCTCACAAAACTCATTCGATGTCAACCATAAATATGTAAACCTTACAGTATTAAGAAAAGGCAACCTCGATCCTTCAAACCATGTTTTCTGTCGTTTCATTACACGTCCTTCGTATGATCGTAAACTATATTTCCATTTCGGATTTCCAGAACTCATCCATAATTTTATTTCATGGTTTTTTGAATATAAGCTTTTATTATGCAGAATTCCGAATTCATGAAACAGCTTTATCGCAACTTTCTCATCATCTGGTAATTGTCAAATGCTAAAATGTATCTTTGCGTCTGCAGCAAAAGTAAATTATAACTTTATATAAAAAATGTATCTTTAATTCGAATATTGGCAAATTTAAAAGCTTTTTAAGGCAAACGTTAAATAATATTCATTCACGTGATTCACGTTTCATAAATAGCAAATGATAATGTTTCGCATGGTTTACAAAAAAAAAATTCTTTTCGGAATCAGGGTTGAAGTGCTTGACCCATTAGCATACATTTTGGCATGATGTCCGGATAACGGAAAGAATCAAATACTCTATACTTCTTCAATGGATAAAACTGGAATTAAGGAACAAGGACCTACCTAAAATAAATCAGTATTATAATTATGTGGTACATGAAAAATACTTCGGTGCACTCTAGCGGTGAAATTAGGAAGTTATCGAACTTATCTGAGAAAGTGTGAGTGATATTGATAAATTAAGTTTCTAAACTGTTGAACGTCTTCTATTTAACATGAAATGGCGTTTTTTTAGTAAAAGTAATCTTGTTAGAAATTCTGAAAGTTCAAGTTTTGGATAACCATTCATTTGCTTAAATACGTCTCTGATATCCTGTAGAATTAAATCTTTACAACGAGATGTACATTTACAGATTAAACTAACGTGTAAAAAATTAAAGGATACTTTGGATTTTAGACATTTTATTGAATTTATTGAAAATGTTACGAAAAATATGAGGTGTATTTATCGAACTTCAGGAATGAAAAGAACATGTTAAATTTCATGTTTATCAGTGAAGGTTTATCTACGTGGGTGAAATGGAGATCAACAAACAGTTTAATACAAAAATAATATTTGCGATCACATTTTAATATAAAAGGCTAAAAAAAAATCTAAAAAAGTAGAGGTGCATCTTGTACAACATTTTGTATTAATTTGTGTAACAACATGATTCGTACGGGTACCGTTATTTTCCAGGTGAAATACTAGTATTTCTTTATAGAAATATGTATAGAGAGAGAGCTCAAATTTCTTGTTCAATGAGAAATTTTCTATAAGAAAATACTGTACGAAAGAATTTTTTTGGTCATAAAATTTCAGCGCCCTTAAGAACCCTGAAGAATAGCACTTAAATTCAAGAAGAAAAGAAAGTTTCTGTAAAAACATTTTTGAAAAATCCACATTTTTATTTTTTATGTTTGTATATGCTATAATTTTAGCATAATTTAACACCACTTTTACGAAATTTGAGAAGTGCAGTTGAAATAATGTACTGCAATCATAATATAAATACTATAAACAGCCAAATTTTAACCGACAGTTCCCAGCCTGTTTTGATAATGGAATTATGAATAAAGAGAGGGAGACATATTATCTTCCAGTTGCGAGTGAAGTAACTAAAGAAATTGTAAAAAAACGTCCACAGTTTTTTTTTTTTTTTTTTTTTTTTTTTTTTTTTTTTTTTTTAAATCGGAACAACAGTTGCTGATTATCGCCGAGGCAAACTTACTCCAGTATATTTGAATAGAAAATTCATATTTAAGAGCCTTAGTCGTGGAAATCCCTCTCACAAATAGAGTAAAAATTTCTGTATGTTTTTACTGGTGGGAGTTTACCCAAGTATTATAGTCCTTTTCAATGAAACTGAGAGAAGATCTTCAAGGTTGTCACAATATGGCGGAAACGCAGGATTGGCTTCTACCGAATTAAACTTCCACTAGTAAAAATCAGCTTCTTATTTTTGTGATTTTGGCCGGGATCAAGATAGATTTTTCGCTGCTAATGAAATGAGATTGGCCAAACAAAAGAATGAATTTTTGCGAACTTTTCAATATTAATTTAAACAGTGAAAAATTCGTTATCACGCATGTTATTTTAAACATCAGGCCATTTCGCCATGCTTATCCGATAAGATTTTTTTGTAGGATGATAAAACAAGATGGTGGTCAAAGGATTTTGTACTAGAATTAAACATAAGTTTCCAATAACTCCCTTATGCCTTTGGAAGTATTACAAGCTTTGCAAGCTTACATATCATTTAGACCTTAAGTTAAATCTTAACCAGCAAGTTCATTAAGATGTACCCTTTGTTTCATTTCGGAAAGGTCAGCTAATACTCCAAGAGCCGACAGCGCAAAAACCTATGTTATTGAGCACACACACACACACAAAAAAAAAAACCCTCTTTATTTTATGGAAGAGTAGTAATAGGGGAATCTAATGATCCCTGTCTGCCAAAAGTGAAGGGATGCATAAGCCAAAAAATAATACCTCTAGTGGTTGATTCATAGGTTTATCATTGCGTTTGTCCAAGAATCAAAAGTATGAAAACATGGAAAACTGGGTGCAGGAAAACACAATGCTAAGTTTACGAGTCAACCATCGGTGGTGTTCATTTTTGGCTTATGCACCACTTCGCTTCCGGCAGACAGCGGTCATTAGATTCCCCTATTACCACTCTTCCATAAAATAAAGGGTTTTTTCTTGTGCTCGATAACATAGGGTTTTGTGATGTCGGTTTTTGGCTATAAGAAGGAATTAAAATAGCAAATAAAGCCTTTGTGTACAAATGTTTAAAGATAGAAAACCAACGAATATAAATGCACAAAACAAGTATGAGATTTCGTTTAATGGAACATAAAAGGTATGTCAAAAATCAGGAGCTTAAACGTTCCTCTATTGCTCAACATTGTTGGTCTTCTCAACATAAGTTTAACTTTTCTTCAGCCACCATCATCCATAAATGTCCTTCTATTCTTGATCTTGATTTTTGGGAAGCTTACCACATCATAAAAAATTCTCACTCCTTAGTCAATGACTTATCTAGTACTCCTTATTTTCCAAGTATTTGGAAATCTTTAATACTCTTTTTTTTTTTTTTTTTTTTTTTTTTAACTAGCTTTTTAGTTTTTGTTTTGCTTGTTCTCCGATAGATGTCGCTACTTGTCCACTCAGTTGGTTTTGGCTGCTTTCTTCTCATTGGTTGCTTTTCTTTAGGCGGGATTGTTCCCATAGCGGGTATATAAGCCTGCGTCTCTCTGTCTCTTTGCTCAGTTTTGCTACTTTTAGCTCGCTGAGTTTTGCACTGATGAAGAATCTCGTTAGTAGATTCGAAATAGCTATTTGCTACCTTCTCATACTTTATTTGTGCATTTATATTCGTTGGTTTTCTATCTTTAAATATAAGAAGGAATAGTTAAAGTCCAACAAAAAAATGTCGACTATCACAAATGTCGAAGTATCACAAAGTTTCAATTACTGGTGAATATGTTTTAATGGTACCTCGCACCACTAATCGAAACAAAAATCTTTTACATAAGGCTTGGAGAACATTTTCAAGAGAAATGAATAATGAATAGAATTTTTAAAAAAATAATGGGGGCGAAACGAATGTAAAGAAAATCGCCTATAACTTGTGAAACTTTGTGATACTCGCAAGCACAAATTCTGTCTTAGCTTGTATAATATGATTTTCATCTGGACCGAGTAAATTTTCCGTTTAATAATGTCAGTAAAAAAGAGTTCTTGACAGGTTTTGTTGTGTAACACTAGAACCGCGGTTACGGGTCATTTTGACCCATAGCAAATGAATAGATGTCGATTTGAACCAGAAAAAGCTTTATAAAATATGTTAAATATATGCTGTGCAAAGCATAGTTTAAATACATAATTTAAATTGTTTTAAACAAAAATTGTGGTGTGAAATATTAATATGAAACTAATGTGAAATTTCCCACGGTTCTCGTGTTAATTTGTTATGTTTTAAGAATTACACAAATGAGTTTATGCATTCTTACATTACTTCTCTAGTTTTGTTTTGGATATAACTCTTTTAGCAGCAAAGGTGTTCAAGAAAAGTGTTTTATAGAATTCGATAAAATTAACTTCATTTCTTTATCAATATACATTCTTCCTTTTAAAAATACATAAATAAACGGAAATTGTACGAAGGAGATTAGAGAAATTTTCTATTACAGGAAATACGTCATCAGAATCGACATCATTATAGAGAAAAACTATATAAATAGTAATGCTAGTAAAAATGAGAGATTAGTTTAATATCAAGCAGTTTTCCGCCGGGTTATCTTTTTAAATTTCTATTTCTTAATTTACACCGCTTTTCTGAAAGAGCAAAATTCGCCGTATTTGTTGACATATTAATTAAAAGCCCATTTCAGTCACGACGAGAAGAAAGGAAAATTCTAATGTTGAGTCTATGGGAGCTTTATTTTCAAATTTCTTACTTTGATTTCCGTATTTTTGTATAATTTTTTTTTCTGGTATAGGTTGGCTGAAGACAATCTGCAACCGGGCTAGTTTTTACTTTTCTAATTTGGGTTACAGTTTTTTTTTAATTTAATTTTTTTTTATTAGGATAGTTTTAATTTCAGAATCGGTTTCTTATGGATATTTAAAGGGTTTTAGTTTTTTTTAGGTGCGTTTGTAATTATGTAAACACATAGCACCTATAGATGTCGTTCAGTCCGTTCGTCTGTCTGTCCGTATGTCTAACGTCTGTCCGTCTGTCCGCATATAAAAATGCAAAAACTACACAACCGAATCGTTTGAAATTTAAAATATATAAATATTACATAATTTTGTCGAGTCATTTTTAATTTTTGTGAAAATCGGACACATAGTTCAATTACAAGCACAGTCAAAACATTCCATTACATTATGGTTAATGGGGAAAAAAAAAGTTTCAAGTGCATTTTAATGGTGTTATATTCTTTCGAACATAATAAAATTGATATGCGTCTTTGAAGTATGTACTGTAATATACACTCTGTACAATCTGTGGTGCAACGAACACTTGTTATTGAATTAGAGGGCCATTCTATTACATAAGGGTATAGGCAGAACATGTTGGTGCGCGTTTTAATTGTATTAAACTATTTAACATTTTATAAAATTGACATTCGTTGCTAAAGAATACTACAAGTAATTTCCTGTATAATAGAAAGCAGGTAGTATTTACAGGGACACAGAAAAAATTTTCGCTGCTATACTGTATGCAAAATGCTGTATACTATTGCATCAAGATCTGAATAATTTTAGGTGCGTTCGTAATTATATAAATACGTAGCACCTAGAATCGTCGGTCAGTCTGTCCGTCCGCCTGTCTGTCTGTCTTTCTCACCGTCTGTCCGTCCGACTGTCTACACTGTAAAAAAAAGGGTCGATCTACTAAAAAAACTTTAGTGATCCTTGTAATTACTAAAAACTTTTTAGTAATCTTAGTCGGTTACTAGAAAATCTGTAAGAATTACTAGAAAAAAGTTAGCAATGAATAAGTTAATAGTTTTATATTTTTAATAGCTATTACTAAAACTCACTTGGTGTGGCCTTGATAGCATAGTGGTTATCGTAACGGACTCCAGGCTGAAAGGTCTCGAGTTCGATGCTGGACACAGCCAATTACGCCCCGAATGTATGTAGTGTAAGTACTCGTTAATAAAGGGATTATGAAAATCCTGTCGGAAGTGGTAGCAATGTTTGATGCTGCCATCTATTGCGGTTTTGCCGAAAATCTATCGCTTTAGAAGTCTGGATGCAGCTCGAAGGAAGCTCTTGCCCTTCGAGCGCACGTAAAGGTTATTAAAAGTTATTTTGGAGCTATTACTAAATTTTGCTTGGTGGTTCATACTAAAAATTTTTAAGTTAGTTATATAAAAAATTCTTTTGTTCAGTTTACAAAAGAAATGCTTGTTTCACTTACAAAAAAAAGTTTGTAATGGTTACTAAAAAATTCTGTGGAATACAAATTTACTAAAAAATTTTTAGTAACCTCTTGAATTTTTTTTTACAGTGTACCCATATATAAAACTGTAAAACTAACTAACCAAATCCTTTAATATTTAAAATATATAACGTTTGCATAATTTTATCAAGTCATTTCAAATTTTATGAAAATCGGATGTACAATTTCAATATAAGGACAATCCGAAATGTTCCATTACATCACGGTCAATAGGAAAAAATAATTTCAAGTGCATTTAAAAGATGTTACAGTCTTTCGAATACAGTAGATTTGATATGAGTCCATGATGTATCTACTAAAATATATATTCTCAATAATCTATAATCCAAAGAATATCTATTATTAATTCACAGGGTCACATAAAATTATTCCTTTACACAATGGTATAGGGAAAACATTTTTTGGTGCGCGTTTTACTTGTATTATACCATTTAACATTTTTGAAATTGGTATACGTTGCTGAGGAATACTACAAGTTATTTCCTGTATAATAATAAACGGATAGCATTTACAGGGACACACAAAAAATTTCTGTTACTATACTGTATCCGAAATACTGTATACTATTACATCAAGATTTGAGTATTTTTAGGTACGTTCGTAATTTTATAAATGCGTAGTATCTATAATCGTCGTTCAGTATTTCCTTCCACCTGTCCGTCTGTCTGCCCATTTAATAACAGAGCAAAAACTAACTAACTAAATCGTTCGAGATTTCAAAAATATAATTTTTACAAAATTTTGTCACGTCATTTCAAACTTTATGAAAATAGGATGTATAATTTTATTACAGGGATAATTAAAAGTATTCCATTACATTACGGATAACAGGAAAAAATCTTTCAAGTACGTTTTAATGAGGTTACACTCGTTCGAATATAAGGAATTGACATGAATCTATGAAGCATATACTAAAATACATATTCTGAACATCAATCTGTTATTCAAAGAATATTTATTATTAATTTACAGGGCCACACAAAAGTATTCCACTACATAATGGTATACGGGGAAACATTGTTTGGGGCGTTTTTTCTTTATATTAAACTATTTCACATTTTAGGAAAATTATATACGAGGCTGAAGTTTAATACAAGTTCCTTTCTGTATAATATAAAGTAGATAGTATTTACAGGAACACAAAAAAGATTTCGACCACTATACTGTATCCGAAGTACTGTGTTCTATAACTGCAAAATCTGGATATTTTTAAAACTTCTATATTGTACAAAAACACTTCATTTACTACGCTTCACGTGCAATCTTCAACTTTTTTTTTATTGTTATTATTAGAAAAGTTTTAATTTTAAAACCGGTTCCTTAAGAAATTTAAATTAAGAAAAAAAAAAAAAAAGAAAAAGAAAAGAAAAGAAAACCAAAATCGAATAGTAAAACCTAGCACAGTTGTAAGCCGTCCTCAGCTATTCTATAAAAAAATTAAATGAAATTAAAAAAAAAATAAAATTTAAGCGAGTCGTTTTAAAATAACACTCTCATAGACTGAACATTATCATTTTCCTTTTCTTCCGTGACTAGATGTTTAATCTTAAAACGAAAACGGAGGTAATTTTACCAATTCAAAAAAAAAAAAAAATAAATAAATAAATAAATAAAAATATCTCAATAAAAAAAAAAAAAAAAAAAAAAAAAAAAAAAAAAAAAAAAAAATTGATTTTTGTAAAAGTAGCTTATTGTCAACATTGATATCAAGCTTTTACGAGCAATATTTGTACTTTGCTGGTTTTTATCCTTATGGTATTTTTTATATTTTTACAAAACATATTGAAATGCGTATGACGTATTTCTAGAACAATCGTTAAAATATTGTACTCATGATCTAAAGTTCTTCCTTTTTAATTCTGGGTCCACTTTCGCCAGAAGGTCGAAGATTTTGTAACAACATATCGGAAGCTTCACATCTGTCAGACATTTCAAAGTCATATTCTAACATCATTGTCTTGCTGTCTTATTCAAGTTGATAATTAATACTTAAAAAAGCATAAACCACATTTATACTGCTTTTCTAATTATTCTAATAAATATATGACTAACGGATTGCAAATGAATATTTGCAGCAAAATTTCAAGGTTCAATGTCAAGTTAAATTTTGAACCCGGTTTTTCCCTGTCATATTTCAGTACAAGGTTGTTCATTTCATATTGCGTCATTACAAATTAATTCTAATTTTCGACAAATTTCATTTCAGATATGTTGCGTCAGATTAGTTTTGTTCGGTTAAGGAGGCATAGGAGAGTTGGCTTCAAAAATAATAAAGTTTTATGAAGTTTTTTTTAGTTTTGAAAAAGATATAGATATATATGAAAAATTTTCCGTAAAATACGAACAGGTTGAACTTTCAAAAAACAAATTTGTATCATTTTTCATTGAAAAAAACATCTTTTGGATTCTGTTTTTCCTCTCCATATTGTACAGAGTTTAGTTTTTCATATTATCAGAGATCTGAATAAGTGATTTAAGAAAATAGCGTAATCATCAGAGATACGTTTTTTTTTTCTTCTTTAGAAAGACAGACAGTTTGAAACTTCAGATCTGTCAGACACATTAAAGTCATATTCTAACACCATTGTCTAACTGTCTTATTAAAGTTGTTAATTAATATATAAAAAAGCATAAACCACATTTATACTGCTTTTCTAATTATTCTAATAAATATATGCCTAACGGATTGCAAATGAATATTTGTGGCAAAATTTCAAGGTTCAATGACAAGTTAAATTTTGTATCCGGTTTTTCCCTGTCATATTTCAGTACAAGGTCATTCGTTTCGTACTGCGTCATTACAAATTAATTCTAATTTTCAACAAAGTTCATTTCAAATATGATGCGTCATATTAGTTTTGTTTAGTTAAGGTATGTGCCTGTCTTTGGGGCACATTCTTTTTAAAACATGAAATTATTTCAATGCATGTATTTTTGGTAAAAAAAGAAATATAACTATGAATTTATATGAATTTTTAAGAGACTTTTAATTAACTTTTTAAATTAAGGCAATATTTAGTAAAATTTTTGCAAAGAATTGCTTTTATGCTAAATTTTCTTTAACAAAGCTTCTATTCAATATGTTAACATTTTTCTTTTCAACAATACATTAGAGAACCATGTACTAGTTATCGCAAACAATGCGAAATCGAAGCTATAAAATCTACCCGATAATATAGACATCGTCGTTTTACGTGTGAAAAATAATTTAAAATATCTTACAAAAGAAATGAAGCTTCAAAAACATTTTACTTAAAACTTAACACAAACTTTATTCCAGAAAAAATTCTACTACTCTTTTTTATCATTGCTCGTGAGCATCTGCGAAAAATAAAACCACGACCATGGAGTCACCATGAGAGTGCGGACACTAAAGCAATTATAAATATTAATCTAATTCGCGACATTTTTCTCCCACCTTGAGTTTTCGACAGTTAAACTCAACAATGGGTACAATAAAATATAAAATAAAATATGACTAATACTTACATTACAGTGATAAGATACAATTCTTACAATATTACATTTCTCAAAACAGGTAAATAAACATTTTCTTCTGCAAAATTCAAATAAAATTCAACATATTATTACAAATTCAAATTAACACTATGAAATATACTAAAAAATAAGAATAAAGTTTTTTGTTGAAACAGTATTTAAAGTTAATAACGTTTTGGGACAGTCACTATTCTGCCACTTCTCGTTCTTAATACTGGATCACTAGAAAGTTCTTTTGGAATCTCTAAATCTTCTGCATCCTACACATTTCTGTACTACTGCTCGAATAGTTTTCCTAGCTTTTACGATCCAGTAGTCTTCTCGTAACGATGTCATCATAAGAGCCACTCCTGCATGCAAAAGCTCTTGGTGTTTCCAGGAGATCAGGCGGTGGACTACAGGATGGTCAGAAGGCAAAAGAACAGGATATTTAAAATTGAAAGCATCTTCTCTATAAATAACTTGCGTTTTCACTCTTATAATACCATTTTCATCTAGGATTGGTCTTAAGCTACGTATCTTCTGATTATTCTTCTCGTTGAATCTGTCTTTCTGAATCAAAATTAT
This sequence comes from Maratus speculifer, assembly GCA_964019185.1. Classification (NCBI taxonomy): domain Eukaryota; kingdom Metazoa; phylum Arthropoda; class Arachnida; order Araneae; family Salticidae; genus Maratus; species Maratus speculifer. The sequence goes on from OZ025303.1 coordinate 149,164,645, forward strand.
CAATTTTCTTTCGGCTTGTTCTAATTCCAAACACGTAAGTTCAGAAACTTCTTTTGAATTAGGATTTCTTAAATTGTTTAAGAATCTTAAAATCCAGGCGATCAATCTTATAATTTTCTTAAAAGATGAAAACCGTCGATAATACCAATCACTAGATTCTGTGTTCTTGTTCATTGCTGAAATGACACTTTTCCGTTTTTCAGAGTTAATAATTTCTTCATCGGGAATTTCGGCACTTTGAGGCCAAGTATATTCAGGTTGAGCCAACCAATCCGGTCCCTCCCACCATCTTAGTTGTAAAAATTGTTCAATCGAACAACCTCTGGAAGGGATATCTGCCGGATTAAATTTTCCTGCAATGTGTCGCCATTGGTTCTTTTGAGTTAAGGATCTGATTTCTTCTACGCGATTCCAAACGAATGTTCCCCATCTTTCGTCTCGCTTTATCCAGCTTAAAGCTGTAGTTGAGTCACACCAATAAAATATCTTTAAATTTGGAATTCGTAGATCAGATATAACTCGACTTCCCAACCTGGCTCCAATGCAGCATGCTAAAAGCTCCAACCGGGGTATCGTTATGTTCTTAAGGGGAGCTACTCTTGCACGTGACTGTACGAAAGTTACCAGGATTTTATCTTTTCTCTTTACTCTTAGAAAAATGCAAGTAGCATACGCATGTTTGCTTCCATCACAAAATATGTGAAGGCCTACATCATTACTTTCATAATTATCAAGATACATCCATCGCTGCAATTTGATGTCAGAAATCATCTTCAATCATTGCACCCATTTTAAAAATTGTTTAGCCAAATTAGTTGGGAGTAATTCATCCCACTTAATTTTTAACTTCCAGCATTCTTGTAGAATAAGTTTAGGGAGCAAAGTCACTGGAGAGGTAAATCCAAGAGGATCAAACACTTTCTGAGCGAATGAAAGTACAGCTCGTTTTGTGGGAATAATTTGTTTTTCCTCAATAGAACCGATTTTGCAAGATAGGGTATCGTTTTCCAGATCCCAGTTTAAACCTAATACTGGTGTTACATTAGCTGCTGAATTTTCAGAAATAATTTGAATGGGATAATTTGACAACCATTTCCTGAGATTAAATTTTGCAGAGAATAGTAACGTTTGGGATTCAAATATAAACTTATTTAATTCTTCAACTGTGTTGAAACTGCAAACACAATTATCTACATATAACGATTCATTCAAAATTTCTACTGTAGAAGCAAGATTTTCAGTCGCACTTTCTAAATGATGTCTCAAAGTAGCCGCTAATAAAAAGGGGCTACAATTGATTCCAAAAACAACACGTTTATGTCTATAAATTATGCCATTTTCCCATATAAATCTCAGATAGTCTCTATCCTCTGCTCTAATACCAATTTGTAGAAATGCCTTCTCTATATCGGATACTGCACCAACAGGATATTTCCGAAACCGATGCAATATAGAAGGAATCATTTCAATCAAATTTAATCCCTTATCTAGCCAAACATTTAGAGAAGGGGAACCTTTAACATGAGCCGAAGCGTCAAAAACTGGTCTAACTTTAGTAGTTTCACTCGATTCTTTAAATACAGGTCTGTGTGGCAAATAATGTACTTTAGTTTCTTTATTATCAACCACCCTTTCAATTATTCCTGCATTTATCCACGAATCAAATACTTCGCTATATACCTCAATTTTATTTAAATTAATTAACTTTTTCCTCGTTGTAGCAAGCCGCTTTTCGGCCAATTCTCTATTGTTAGGTAAGCAAGCTTTATCTAGCACCCATGGCAATGCTACTTCGTATCTCCCTTCTGAATCTATTCTTATATTACTCTTAAAATGCTTCATAGTTTCTTCATGAATTTCAGATTTAGTTTTGGATTCAACTGGATCCGTTATACCCATAATATCCAGCTTCCACAAATCAGCAACGGAACAATTGTTCCAAAGTGATGAAATAATTATAGCAGCCTTATTTGTTTCTGATTTAATACTTGGAATTTTTCCCATTAGAGTCCATCCCAAAGGTGTTTTTACCGCAACCGGACCACTTTCTAAAACTTTAATATTTCCGGTGAGTAATTTTCCGGCCACATCAGAACCAATCAATAATTTAATTTCATTTTCGGTTTCACATGAACTATTTTCAACATCAGAAATTTTAATGCCATATTTATTTAATTCTGATAACCAAGGCCCAGTTGGCACTTTTCGTATTTTAGAACAAATAACAGGAACATCTAAAACATGCATATCACATTTATAACTATTGTCTATGCTACTTAAGTGAATTCGATACTTATTATGCTTTGTTTCACTTGTTTCAATATTACCAAATAATGTGTGAATTAATTTAATTTACCAATACTTTTATAATTCAAATATTTAATTACATCTCGTGATAAATAGGAACGTTCGGATCCTGTGTCAATAACTCCACGCACGATTTTCTCTTTTCCATTGTGCTTTACACGGACACTCAAAGTTTGGAGTAACACAGTAGGATCCGAAGCTTGAGTAGTTAAAACAGTGTCACTACTCCCTGATTCATGTTTATGACTTTCTAACGACACATTACCACCTTCATTTAAAACATTTTGACATAATATAAAAAAATGTCTTTTACCACAATTCGAACATTTAATTTTAGAGTTACAATTGCGTGAAATGTGGTTTTTCTTCAGGCAAACAAAGCAAGCTTTTTTCTTCAAAATTAAGTTACGTTTCTCATCAAAAGAAAGCGAACTAGCTTTAAAACATTTTTCTGATAAGTGACACTTGTCACAAAATATACATAAATCTTCACGTTTTTTAACTAAATTCTTATTAGACTTATCATTTATAAATAAATCTGTGGCAGTTGGCATTGAATTATATTCATTATTACATTTATGATATTTCTTTGGGTTTTCAAAACCAAGATTGGAATGAGCCAAAAGAACCCGCTCTTCAGCAATAACTTCATTTTTCAAAAAATCAAGGATAGAATTTAATTGATTCTTACCTTGAGCAGTCTTCTCACGCTGTCTTTCCCAGATTTTAAGGACATCATGAGGTAGACAAGATTCTACAAGTGGGAAAAGTATGCTGGCATACTTTTCTTCTGTGACACCTAATGATTCTAGAGACCTAAGTTTTGTCTCTAGATTATCATACAACGACGATAAATTGAAATTCTTGCTTGATGATCGATTATTATTTAAAACTAATTGAAGAAGATCTCTAACATATATCTCAATAAGTGTATCTTCTCTGCCAAACCTTTCTTTCAGATGTAGAATTACTTTTGGATAATTATCAGCTGAAACCGGATAACTATTTACTATCTGTGCTGCTTTGGATTTCGGCGTTATCGCCTGTAAAAGATAAACAAATTTCAAATGGTCATCTAAAGTGGCGTCTTCATGAATTTTACTGAATGAATTCCAAAAGGTTAACCATAATCTTGCATCGCCATCAAACGGCTGTAAACTTATCTCTGGTAAGCGAAGTGGTCGCGACAGTGTTCTTTCAACATCCGTATAATTCTGCGATCGGAGTTGTTCTTCGATAGGCTTCACCAAAAATGTCTTTACTTTTTGCTTTATAGCAATAAATTTTTCTGTATACTCTTCGCAAGCTTCAAATTCTTTAGAATAATCTTTTTCTATAACTTTCTCTGTCAACATAAAATTCAAAATTTCTTCATCTACAGCTCGCAATCTTGTGCTTTTATCTTCCAGTTGACACATTAAATTCTCTATTAAATTAGTATCTGGAGTTGCGTCGTTTAAAGCTTCATTTAAAGCATTATAAGTTTTCGTAAATCCAGATCTAAGAGGAGTTCTTTTGATTTTCAAAGCATCCATTTTTTCTCAATGACAACTTCTGATAACAAATAAAAAACAGTTACTTTTCACACGTCCCTGTTAGTTCGGACGCCACATATCGCAAACAATGCGAAATCGAAGCTATAAAATCTACCCGATAATATAGACATCGTCGTTTTACGTGTGAAAAATAATTTAAAATATCTTACAAAAGAAATGAAGCTTCAAAAACATTTTACTTAAAACTTAACACAAACTTTATTCCAGAAAAAATTCTACTACTCTTTTTTATCATTGCTCGTGAGCATCTGCGAAAAATAAAACCACGACCATGGAGTCACCATGAGAGTGCGGACACTAAAGCAATTATAAATATTAATCTAATTCGCGACACTAGTGTTATGAAGCAAAATATTTGCAGTCCTCTTAAATTTACTAATATATACCAAATTTTGCATACAAAATATAATTTTTTTAATGCGTATTTTTCAATAAAAATATAGCTCTTAAATATATACAAGCTTACGAGCTGTATTTTGTTTCATAACATACTCATAGCTGCCAACTCTTCTGATTTTTTGAGCCGGAAATTTTTGGCTTGTTTTAACGGCAGATTACGGCGATTTGAAATGGTAAATTTTACTGTAAAATTTTTTCGGACAAAAAAAGCGGAAGATGTTAGCAGCTATGTATACTAATATATGAACAGAACCTTGTGACGAAATTTTATTTCAATATCTTAAAAACTTTTTAAGAAATGATGTTTCTCGTAAACTACAGAATGCAAAATTGAGAATTGAGAATTGCAGTTTGATATAGCAAAAAGAATTGCCTATAAAGTTTACAGTTTTAAAATTCACCATATTTGTGAGTGTTTCTATATATTATATATTATATAATACATATTTGTGTGTTAAAAAGTATTGTTTACATTTCTGCGACTCTTTAAATGGTCATTTCTGTTTTAGAAAGCTCACTTCCGGTTTTAAAAAGCTCTATTTCGTGTTACATTTTGGGCTATAACTTTTTTTTTAAATTATTGCTGAACCAAAAGTAAAGCGTTCTTGGAATCGGAAATGTTTGAACGTTAATTTTAAATAATAATATAAAAACAGAAATACTTTGAAAAAACAATGTTTTGAGGGAAGGCACATACCTTTAAGAGGTATAGAAGTGTTGTCTTCAAAGTGTTGTCTTCAATTGTTTTATGAAGAATCTCTGTAATATATTTTAACTGAAAAAAATCTTGCAAAATGTTTCCAAAAATGCACATTTTAATCTGAAAACTCGCCGCAGTTAATTTCTTAACACCTGTTTCAATTATCTTCATGAAACAAAAGCTATTGCGTGAGCATTTCAGTATTTTTCATTAAATATGAACACTGAACGGTGGGCCAAGCTTCCCCTGTGTCAACTCTCTTCAGTCCCCCATACTTCAAAATCTCACTCAAACAACACTTATGGACTTTCTTATTGAGTTTAGTAAAGAAGCCATAAAAGAAAGAGCTGGAATTTAAAATGTCTTTTTTTCTAATTACTCTCTTAAAATCGCAGTCATAAAATAACTCAAGTTGAGCTGAAATCCACTCATATAACGCTTTAAAAGTCAGCTTCTCAAAAAGAGTTGAAATAACTCAAGTGAACGAGTTGTTTTTTAGCAATTTAAATCAAGATGAGTAATTTAAGTAAGCAATTTAAATCAAGATGAGTGAATCGTTTGAAAAAGAACTCTTTCGCAATCGAATAAATTACAGCTCTTTCATGTGAAGCCAAATCCACTCTTTCGCTTTAAGAGTGGATTTTAAATTCCAGCTCTTTCTTTTATGGCTTCTTTACTAAACTCAATAAGAAAGTCCATAAGTGTTGTTTGAGTGAGATTTTGAAGTATGGGAGACTGAAGAGAGTTGACACAGGGGAAGCTTGGCCCACCGTTCAGTGTTCATATTTAATGAAAAATACTGAAATGCTCACGCAATAGCTTTTGTTTCATGAAGATAATTGAAACAGGTGTTAAGAAATTAACTGTGGCGAGTTTTCAGATTAAAATGTGCATTTTTGGAAACATTTTGCAAGATTTTTTCAGTTAAAATGTATTACAGAGATTCTTCATAAAACAATTGAAGACAACACTTTGAAGACAACACTTCTATACCTCTTAAAGGTATGTGCCTTCCCTCAAAACATTGTTTTTTCAAAGTATTTCTGTTTTTATATTATTTAAAATTAACGTTCAAACATTTGAGATTCCAAGAACGCTTTACTTTTGGTTACTAATAAATGTATGCATAGCGATTTAGAAGTGATGATTCACGGTAAATTTATGGCTTGAGCACTTCAGTAGCTTTCGTTGCTACATACTGGCAAAACGTTGAAATTCTTTTAAATATGAACATTGAACGGTGAACCAAGCATCCCCTATGGGCAACCCTAGCCTACCCCCCCTCCCCCAACTTCGAAATCTCCCTCAAACAACATTTATAAATTTTCTTTTTCAGTTTAGTAAATAAACCATAAAAGAAAAGGTTAGCTGGAATTTGCAATGTATTTTTGTAATTATTCTAATAAGTATATGTTTAACGGTTTAGAAACGATGATTTACGATAAATTCATGGCAAAGTTAAATTTTGAATCTGGTTTCTTCCAGTCATATTTTAAAACAAGGTCGCTCGTTTTACATTGCATGCATCATTACAAATAAATTCTATTATACACAAATTCATAAGTGCCAACCTGACATCGATTATCCGTAATACAAGCGTTAATTTGACTCTGGTTTAATGAGTTTTGAACCAGAATTTTTTCATAGAAAGGAAATTAAGTATGTTCCAGTAACAATCCTGAAATTAAATAAATAAGGATTCATGAAATATATTTTCTGGTTTGAAATGACGTTAACCTGGATTAAACTAATCTAGGTATTACGGAAGATTAGTTGAAAGTTGGCAGCTATGCAAATTTAATTTTAAATATGATGCGTTTATTCATTTTGGTTTGTTTAACCCTTTTAGGGGCAATCTGCAAACAGTTAATTTTACTGTTCACATTGCAAAATGGCACCAGTAAAATTTTAATACAATTTCGATCTGATACTATTACGTGAAAAAGAGCTCTTGGTTATTTTCAAATAAATTTGTTTTAAATAGCGGTGTGAATCAATCATTTGAACATTTTTGAAGCAGTAATACTTTGCCCCCGAAAAGGTTAAGCATGTGTTAATTTATTTATGTTGTCATCAGTTTTATTCAAAATTTTTCACTCATCATCCCCAAATACATTCTCTCTAAAACGAGTAAATTGGTGCTTCGAAAGTTATGAAATTACGCTGAATGTAAATGATGGATAAGACAAAATAAATATCATGATTGCAATGATTCATAATAATATAAGTAGATATAAAAGTAAGAAATTATTTACTTTAAGTGATAAAATATAAGTACATATAAAGGCTTATAAATACCTTGTAATAAGTAAAGGAACAAGTTTCCTTAAAGAAATTACAGCTTTAACCAGACTGCATAGTATAAAGCCTTTAAACAAGAGCAATATAAATCTATTTGTGATGATAGAGAACAATGGTGCCAACTTATATGGGACCATGGAGTGCGAGCTCACCCAATAACTTTATCTTAATGCCTATCTAATTTCAATTTGTTTAATACGTAATTCATTTTTTTTATTTAATCGGTGAAATGAAATGTGGTTTTATTAATGTTCTCAAAACTAATATTGAATGGAAAATAGTAAGGATACCAGTTAGAATTACAAGAGTACTAAAAACCCCTTCAGCGGAAGTAAAGCGAAATTTCTTGCATATTTTGATGCCTCAAATTGATAAAACACTTAGATGGCTAAAATGTATGTTTTTCTTGAAATTTGGTTTTTTGCACTATCAATAGTTGTCAATTTTTATGTTATTTACAAAAAATATTAATTCACTTATAAAAAAGAGCTTGTGACTGTATAATTTAATAAACTTATTCATAAAATTATAATAATTTAAAAACTTGCCAAGAAAAAAACATAATTTAATTTTGAATTATCATCTTTAGTCATTCGCTCCCCCATTCCTCTTTCTCTTTACACACACATAGACAATACATGGAAAAAATATGCTATTTTGAAAAAAAGAAGAAAAAAAGTGAGCCCACTTAATATTTTTGAAAAGTTAGCGCTATTGATAGAGAATACATGCAATGATCAACCTCCTTTGAATAATCTAAAATTGATCTTTTTTTTAATCCTTTGTTTAGTAGGGCAAAAAAATCTTCAAATCTGGCAAAAAATCGAAAAAATTAAATTCTATTTTGAACTACCGTCATACGTCACTTTTATAGAGCAGATGTCAGTAAACATCTGCTTAATATTAAAAATTGTGCAAAATTATCTTGGTCGTCATTAAAAAAGAAGTTAAACTGCATATTTCACTTTGACAATAAATGAAAAAAAAAATCAATAATTTTGTTTCAACATTCGTTTGTTAATTTCACTGTAATAATTAAAAATGTTATTTTTTGACTATTGAATCTTTAACTATAGGTATGTAACAAAACTTTTGAACTATGAAACATGTAACTTTGTAACTTTTGAAATAAATTAAATATATATATAATAATATTTATATTAATTTAAATTAAATATATATATATATATATATATATATATATATCTGTAACTCTACAAAAACTAGTTTTGTAGATTTATATCTTTCTATTACAGTATACAGATAACGATTTAGTTTGTAAACACAGTGGTGCAGCTAGAGTGGGGGTTTGAGGCACGGGATATCACTTTTTTTTATAGTTTTGTTTCGTTTTATTAAATCAAAAGAATTCTACAAGTAAATTTTTCAAAATTAACAGTATATAGTGGTTGATTGAGTTTGAAAACCCTCACAATGGCTGTGCCCTGATACTCAGATTTCTTTAACTTCATCTGTAAAATTACATTTTTTTTTTTTTTTTTTTTTTTTTTTTTTTTTTAATACAGTGTATTAGAAATAAATGAATATTTTGGACGTTGATTGCTTGTATATTTCTAAAAAAGTTCATTATGTATTTTTCATACTAGATTACATTGTAAAAATTTTTGATACAACATCAATCATAATAATAATTATAATATTTTACATGCTTCCTCAATAATTAGCGAATATTATTATTTTTAAAAATATATAAATTACCTTGAAGTACTTTGCCTTGGAGGTATTAAAATAAATGAAAAGGCGTAGACAGAAAAGGTAAGATGCCGCAACTTTTAATAATCGTTCCATTATTTTTTGTAGCACTGATCTCGTATTTCCTTGTGTTTATTTTTTGGAGGAAATTGCGGTAACAATCAAAATTTTTGATCTATAAAAGAAAGAATACTTAATTTTAACGTATGGACTTAAAGTGTTTCATTTGCATTTTTTGCCGTTTTTCGGCTTATTATTAAGTTTTGTAAGCATTTTTGAACAATAGAACAAATCCATGTATAATGACCAATTGTGTTTTGTCGGCCATTGTACAACGCTGATCACATCAAAATGGCCGTTTGTAAGCTAAGTTGCGTAAACAGAGAAGCAATGTTAATATTAACACCTTTTCTGCATAATATATATATGAAATTAAGTCAGTATAAAAGACGAGGTTATTATATAGCAGCAAGCTGCCATGCTTGAATAACTGTTAAATATTTACAATACATGCATTGTTTTTTCGTCACTTACTTTGCAGCGTTTTAACTATTCGGAAGGACAGTCCTTTATTTTACTGATGTGTTTTTTAGTTTATTTTCTAACTAAAACAATGAATTTTTATATTTTTTATTTTTGATTTTAGGAAGCGCTTTTTCTAAAATTATCTATTCACTGTAACCGCTCTCTTGATTTGCGCGCACGTCATACGGACAACGTATTTTTGCCAATTATTATTTGCCCCCAACTATATATGGGCATCCGTATTTTAATCATGATTTACAATTCTCACCAGTAAATTTTTATTGTAAATTTTGCATTATTTATAGCGAGCATTTTTAATTATTCAAATTGGTAAAAAAATTCTGTTTTGAAAATAACGGTGATAAAAAGTTAAAATTTCTGTAAAAGACATGAAAAAATAGACATTATTTAAAAGTTTTTTTTCAAAAATATTGATATGTTAACTTGTTAAAAATGCATCTAATGAACACTTAAGAATATATGTCCGACGGTACAATAAAGTACTACTAAAGTAACTTGTTATAAAAATTATTTAATACATCGATTAGTAGTAGTATAGTTTAGAAGGAGTTGTAGATGTCTTAATTTATTTTGTTCCAAAAGCATTTACCGGTTGCACAAAACAAATATATTTTTAAGAGGATGATTTCTTTCGCATCTGCGTCTTTTCCAGCTTCTTTTGACGTTTAAAATTTCTACTATAAAGTTTCTGTTCTAAAACACTATTTCTATATTTCTATTGTAAGAACTTTATGTTTGTCCATTTCCTAAATCTGTAAAATACTAAAAAAATATTTTAAATAAAAGATTTGAGTGGACTTATAGACATTGCACAAAATTCCAGGAAATTCAATTTTAATTAATTGATTTTAATTGGAAATATCCTTCTAAATTTTATTATATGCTTGTATAAATCTTCTAATGTAGTTTCAAAAATTCATGTCAAAATCTTTAGAAGATAAAAGATTTATAAAATCATAATTTGTAACAGAAAGGGTAAGCAGTTTCACCCAAACACCATTCGAACAAGAACAGTTTGCTTGTTTTGTTACTTACCAATAATTTTTAACTGTAATCTTTGATTTATAGATTATCACATCATTTTCAGGTGTATATCTATACTTGAAGAACGAAGAACTCGATAGTATAGTATATACTGTAGATGTAATACTTCTGCGACCAAAAAAAAAAAAAAAAAAAAAAAAAATGGTTTATATGGGTCCTGGAATTTTCAGCATAAGAAATTCTTTGGTATATTAATATTTTCTTAGAGGAAATTTCTCTTAATACAAAGAAGAAATTTTGTGCGTTTAACCTAGATTTTTTTTTCTTTAAAAAGAATAAAATAAAATAAAATACTGATATTTCAACTGGAAAATAACGGTACCCGTACGAACCCTTTTAGAAGATAAAAGATTCGTAAAATCATAATTTGGAACATAAAGGGTTAACGGTTTCAAACCATTTATATGTTATTTTACGTCATTATTATTTTTTACTTTTATTCTAAAAAGATGTCTAATCAAAATATTAATAAACCTAACATCTCAGTAAATATTTTTCTAATCAGAATTTTTGAGTCACAAAAGGCTACAATGAAATGAAAAATAGACTTTGAACTGAACTATGAAAAATACAGAAATGGGAGATATAACAATCAATTAAGCTAAAATTAAGAAGATTTCTATTTAAACACAAGACAATAAATACATAAATAAACAAACAAATAAATAAATAAATAAAAATATCATCAAATACTATGATATTAACTTCCGTATTATCAATTCTTTCAACTATAACATTTATTTTCTCCTTTTTATTTAAATCAAAAACATTTTCGTAACCTTCGCAAGAAAAAAAAATCTGAATAGTCTGTTTAAATGAGCTTTTAAGGAATTATTTACCAATCATCCATCAAGTTTTTGTGTTTGCCATAACATCCAAAACTGATGTAATGCATCACATTTAAAACGAAATTTGTTGTAAAATAGAATTAATTTGTAAAGATGCTACATAGAAGAAAAGAGCCTTGTACTGTTAAGGAAAAACCAGGCTCATAATTCAACTTGACATTCACCCTTTGAATTTGTTATTAGAATCCATCATCTGCCATGGGTTAGATATTTATTGTAATAATTAGAAAAATCATTTAATGTTTTCTTTTCTTTCTGATTCCGTGTTTATGAAATTGAATAAGGAAGACACAGTATGTTTGAATATAGTTTTGAAAGATTTGACAGATTGACATATTTCAAGTATTGCGGTATTTTACGTTTTTATTGCCAAGGGTAATATCAAGAGGAAGTAAATTTGTTTTTATGGAAATTTAATAATGTTTTAAAAAATATTAACAATTGCAAATATATCTGCTAATAGAAACAGGAGGTAAAACAAAAAAAGAATATGAAGGTCGTGAAAGTAGACGAATTCCCTATAGACCAGATTCAACTGGCGTCACAACCTAGCATTCACCTTAGGAATGTGTCTTTTGTTTGCCCCCCTCCCCCCCCAATTTGGCCGATTGCGATTGGTTGGTTCAAAATACAGGCTATAAACCATCGATTATGATTGGTTGAATAGAACTTGGGAAGCAGATGATCACGTGGTTGAAACTGATGTATATAATATTTAATATTGTAACAGTTAGTCATTCAGGATAGCTTTGATCCATACTTTTTCTATTTTCATATTCCACCCTCTTAGTTTAAGAACATTGTTACAACTAGGTACTCAAAAGAGAAGAAAAGATCCTACATTAATGTATGATTATGAAAAATTAAGGTATAGTAATGATAAAAGAAATACAGAATGAATTTCTATCCTGGTTCAAAGTTACCCAGCCGTTTATTGCAACTTTGCACTATATGATAAATATCATCTAAAATAATTCATAGTAAAAAAAAAAAAAAAAAAAAAAAAAAATTATTATAGTTAGGACAATTTTGAACCCAAAAAATGTTTTCAGACATATAAAGACTCCTAATTTACATTTCCCAACATCACAAAATTTGTATAATTTATGATATTGCAACAAATATTATGCATAAAGAAAGTGGAAGAGAACCATGAGAATCTAGAAATAAAAAAGAATTGTTTATTGTTCATATAAAACATAAAAATGTAGTGACGAACAATTTTCAGTGTTTTAATTCAATAACATATGGATAGTTACAGTAATACGCACTAGTACTAGTGTTATTCAAACAAGAGTAAAAAATGCCGAATGTATGAAATGCCAAAATTTTAGTAGTCCATCCCCGAATGACGGCTTTAAGTAAATTTTATGTATTTTACACATATTTGTGAAAATATTGACATTTTATATCTAATGCACACTTTGGGTATTTATATAAAATATACGTGCAAATACAGAGAATTTTTAAAGCTATATAGAAGATTGGTTGCTATATAGAAGAAAAGAGCCTTGCACTGTTTAGGAAAAACCAGATTCATAATTCAACTTGACATTCACCCTTTGAATTTATTATTGTTATCCATCATTTGTCATGCGTTACATATTTATTATAATAATTAGAAAAATCCTTTGATGTTTTCGTTTCTTTCTGATTCCGTATTTATAAAATTGAATGAGGAAGATGCACTATGTTTGAATATAGTTTTGAAAACTTTGACAGATTGACATATTACAAGTATTGCGGCTTTTTATATTTTCATTGCGACCAGTGTTTTCAAGAGGAAGTAAATTTGTTTTTATGGAAATTTAATTATGTTTTAAGAAATATTAACAATTACAAGTATAATTATTTTAACACAATCAAACTGATTGGTAAATTTATCATACGAATTGAATATTTCCAATCCAGTGAAAAATTGCCTAGTCCGGGAATCGAACACAGGTCCTTGGCTGACAAGGACGATGCTTTACCATTTAAGCTAACTGGTCGACAACCGGCGGGCTTTTTTCGATCCGATAATCTATTTGGTCATAACATCTGGTGTGTCATTTAGACAGCTCGACATCTGTTGAGTTATCTAGACCAATAAGGTTATCTGAGGGAAAAATGCTCGCCGGTTGTCGCAGGCAAATACTTTACCATGACTGAAATTTCCAACTGGGCAAAAAATTGCCCAGTTGGAAATATTCCATTCGTAATTGCAAATATATCTGCTAACAGAAACAGGAGGTAAAATAACGAAAGCATACAGAATTTAGTTGTTTTTGCCCCAATTTTATAGTAAAACTCCAATGTTTTAAAAATTGTTTACAACGACTCTTAAACGAATGTAATGCATCATATAATTCAACTGAAATTTATTGTAAAATATAATTAATTTCTGTGGATGTAGCATGAAAAAATTAAACCTTGTACCGATGTTTGTCATGGGAAAACGAGATTCATTATTGAACTTAACATCCATTCTTTAAGTAGTTTGTTAAAATTCTTAATTTGCACATTTATAATAATAATTACAAAAATCTATTGTCTGCCTGCATTGAAATCAGCACTATTGCGAAAATATCGTTTTTGCTTTTATTATTACATTTGAAATTACAAATTTTTACGATTCTAGCCTTAATTGTGTCTTTATTTTTGTTAACACCGTATTTAGAACATAAATCAATCCCTTATTTATGATGAAAAAATAATCGACGCGTAAATACATTATTTCCCAAATTGATTTTTACACTAAAAACTGACTTCAAATCTGATAATTAAAATTCTATTATCATTTTTCTATAAAACTTTATGAAATATCTCTATATATTGTTGTTGTCTAATGTATCTACAGAAAAAATTTAAATTGCATGAATATTTTCAAAATTATGGCCTGTTATTTAAGCAAAAACCTGGTAATACTGTTGAAAATTTTATAAATGACTTTTCGATTATTTATAAAAATTTTATTAATTAAAATATCATTTAATTAGCAGTATTTGCAAAAAATGAAAGTTTATAGACTATTTTGGTAGTAAATAATTTCTAATAAATTTATTATTATTATCGTTACTTTCATATAGCAGTTTTTGAGTTTTGAAAAATTTCTTCAAATTTCCATACATATTTAAAAATTTTGTAAATTCATAGGAATGTCATGCAATTCCAAAGGTATGCTTTTAATTTTCTTAATAAAAAAAAATATGCATACATTGTTTCTTATGAACCTTGTACTGATAACTGTCAAAGAAAAACAAGATTCATAATTCAACTTTGTATCCATCTCTCAAATATGTTGTAGAGATATTTCACTTGCAAAGTACAACTATTTACGATTTTAAAGCTGCTTTTTTTTTTTTTTTTTTTTTTTTTTTTTTTTTTTTTTCTTTTTTAATATTCACTGTTTATAGTAAATAAATAAATAAACTCGACGTTTATATGAACTTTTCTCTAGGTTGATTTTTGCACAAAAAACTTAATTTAAAAATGATAACTAAAAATATTGTTATAATTCTGATTTACAATACTGTGAGTTTTGTCTATATATTATTCTTTTCCCCATCTACTAAAAGAATTTAAATAACATCATGAATATTTTCAAAATTATTGACTCTTAAAAAAAAAAATTAAAATTGTTGAAAATCTTATAATGTACTCTTCGATTATCTCTAATTTTTTATTAATTAAAGTATCAATATTAACTTGTAGTATAATATTACAAATTTTAAATTTTTTCGCCAAAACTAACCTTTATACTATCTTAATTTTCTTGTAATAATATTCCGCACTTACTTTAAATTATTAAATTAAAATCTTGTTTCTAGATCTAATCTGTTAATCTTTATGCAGACGATATAAATTCTTAATTTGCCTTAAAAAACATTATTCCAGTATGCGTAAATTTAAAAAGATGGCTCTAAATTAAAAATATTCTTAATTAAACTTTATTTCTTAATATTCCAAATAAAACTCATTTCTTCTATGTTTTTATCAACCATTTTTAAGAAAGTCTTATTAAATTTATTCCAAAACCATACCTTTCAAAAAATATCATTATTTTATTTTATCTATTTATTTATTTTCCCTCCGTCAATCTTTCATAGTGTGCATACCAATAAATTTATTTCTTTTCTTTTTCTCTTAAAATTAATCATCTATAAAAATCGTCTGCATAAGAAAATCTGAGTCGATTATAAATTGGTTAAATAATATTTTTTAAAAATAAAATTATCGTCTGTGGAAAATAGTCTCGTAGCTGGACAAGAATTCTGTTTACATAAAAGAATGATGGTTTGAGGTTAGAGAATGTTCTAGAATTTTCTTTTTTAGATTTAAAAGAGGAAGCTCGAGAGGTGGTAAGGAAGAGATGAGAAGAAGGGTTCTTGGGTGCGCTCTTGAATGAGTACGACTTGATGTAGTAAAGCATGGAATATTTTTTGGATGTTTCGGTAAAATATCGTCTGCAACAGGAGCTTTTCCCTCTATTATAGCTACAGTTTAATAAAATGAACTTGCAGCAGCCAAGGAGTGATTATTTTGACCTTCTACATTTATTTATTTTGTTTTTTTCTCGCTGGCCATGACTTCTGTGCGGAGCAAGGGAAAGCTGGCGATGATGTTTCTGCCCCCCTAACTTCAAAATGTCATATATATAATTTTAAAGGTATGCTAGTAATTTCTTTAAGCTAAAATCCGAAAATGTGAATACATTGTTTCTTTGCAAAGTTCAAAAAAATGCTTCGAATGTAGGCAGATCCCTTATTTATATATTTTCTGATTCCGTATTTATTAAATTGAAATAGTAAGATAAACGATGTTTGAATATGATTTTCAAGGATTTGACAGGTTGACATATTTCAAATATAAGGGCTGTTTATATTTTTTATTTAAACTGGCATTGTTAAAAGAACACAAACTTATTTGTACGAAAATGTGATATTTTTACAAAAAATATTCCTATACAAAAAAGCTATGTGACTGAATAGAAAACATAAAAAAATCAGAAGACTACAGAAATCAAATTTTATTCTCTTTTGTAATAATATTAAAAAATTTTGAAATTTTTTTTTATTCATAACACCAAAAATCAATGCTATAATCCTCTTCAGACCTGAGGTACACAAATGTGTACCTTCATTCTTTTCCTCATAAAAACAAAACTGTTCGAATTTTTTTGCATTTTTACTTTACTTCTATATAAATGAATGGTTTTTGCTTCAAAACAAAACTAACAAATGCCAGCACTGATGAATATTACCACATAAAATAAATATTATTTTTCATCCGAGTTTCGAAAATACCTTCAAGACATTGTTTCCAAGAAAGTAAGAAATATTCAGGATTAAGTAAATTAAATGCTTTACAATAAAAAATTTTGAGGATTTACTGATCATTTACTTGTTTAAAGACCTTAATTTATTATTGCGTAAATTTACATTACTGATAGTTAAACCGATGTTTTAACCCTTTAACGTTCAGAGCATTTTAATTGCTAAGATATTGAAATAAATGATTGACACCGGTAACTGCGTACAAATATTTTTGTAAATAAGAAAAATTGATTTTTCACATGTATAATAAAATGAATTTTTCTTTATTAAAATTCCGGTGTCGTTGTTGCATATCGGAATTAAAATTGTGCGGTTTCGTAGAGAAACCAATGAACATTAAAGGGTTAAGGGGATTAGAATTTTTATATCTATATTTGTAAACCTAAATTAAAAGTCCCCTAAAGTACTGATTTAAAAAAAATGACTCTTTCAGTCATCTATAGTGTTATTTCGATTATGCAAAAGCAATAAATATATATTTGTAGAATTGTTTTATGCTCAGGTCTGAAGAGATTATTATGCTTAGATTTACTAAGAGGCTTTACTAATATTACTATTAAGCCAAAATTATGCTTAGATTTACTAGTGGAAATTTAAATCGGAGGTAATGAGAAACTGTTTACCTAATTAAAAGAAACAGCCGTCATCTTATGACAACTTCCTCAGTTACTTCACTCGTGACTGGTAGATAATACACTATATGACTACTCCTTTTTATTCGTAATTCCGTTGACACTACCAAAGTTGTCGATTTGCCCTCAGTTTTTACTTCGATATTTTAAATTCGTACACGATATTTTGAAAGAAAAATCTTTACTTTATGAAATTGCAAAATTTCTTCGACAAAATATACATTTTTTAAATTTCCGGAGCCACTTAGGATTTTCTGTGTAAATATGGAGGAAAAACTGGCAAGCTTGTTCAGTCCGGAAGACTAGTATTTTGGGAATGGTATCTAATTTAAGTCCTTGAGTCATAAGTAACTCGTCCGAAAGTTGGACAAATAGACTATATAGGAATTAAAAGTAAATTCAGAGCATTAAATTAATAGATTTTAATTTCAATTAATAGATTTTAATAGATCTAAAATAATCTCTCATACAACTAGTTAGCTATCATAAGAGAATCCATCGAAATAATATCCAATAAAGAAATAGTATGTAATGATGCACTTTCCTACGATATTCACGCAATCTGGAAAAAGTCCTTCCGGCAGTGCCGGGAGGAAGAGGTAGCTTTCATATACTTATTAATTCATTTATTTATTTTAAATTAAGTTATATTATTTAAACATACGAAGCTCAAATTAGTATAACCCTATTTTATAAGATTGAATACTAGTTTTTGTCAATACTGAATATTAATAGAAATTTTTAGAAATTAGTCATCCTTTATTCAACCTGGTTTTATTTTCAGCGATTTAGAGAGTCGCCGAATTCCATGATATCATGAAGTGTATGTCTTTTTAAAGCAACATGATGGATAAAAGAAACCAATGAGCTCGGACGAAATCTTAATTTATGCGCACATTTACACTCATGTTGAAATCGATTAATATATACGAGTGCTGTTACGGGCAAAGTGATTTTTTTTAAATGTCACCCACATTAGAAATTCAAACTGCTATATATCTCAGGCGTTTTTTAAGGTAAAAACAAATAAAAAAAAATACTCCGGAATTCATTATTAAGATAAATACTTTAGAAAGAACCTTTCTTCAATTTCTGATTTTGTGTATGTACATCATTATACATTTAAAAGATTTTTGATAAACTTAAATGGCCGCCATTTTGAAACAAGAGGGCGAATGAAGTTGGCAGGTGAACTCGGTCAAGACATTGTTATGTACTATGAACACACGGAGTTATATACAAATCAGTTTATAAGTATGCGTATTATCGCGTGACAAATTTCAGACCGTTTCAAAAGGTCAACCACACTGGAAATTGAAAGTCCAATTACTCAGCCATTTTTCAAGATATAAATGAAACAAAAAATGCTCTGGAATCTTTCTATCAAGGTCAAACACACAAAAGAAAAATATTTTTCAATTTCTTACTTTTTTGCACCTAATTTTAAAACTTAAATATTTAAAAAAAAAATAACATTCCTCCATTTTTAAACAAAATGGCGGATAGAACTGACTAAAGAACTCGGTCCAGAAATCGGTATGTGCTATGTACGCACTAAGTTTCATCCAAATCGGTTTATAAATACGCGTGTTACCACGTGACGAAAATCAGGTCATCTCAAAATATGAGCAACACTAGAAATTAAAAGTACTATAACTCAGCCATTTTTTAAGATACAGACAAAACAAAAAAAATGCTCTGGAATCTTTGTATCAAGGTCAAATGCATAAAAAAATCTTTTTCAATCTCTCACTTTCTTGTGCCTAATTTTAAATTTAAATTTAAAAAAAATTAAATGGCCGCCATTTTGAAATAAGATGGCGGATGGAACTGGCTAACGAACTCGGTCCAGGCTTTATTATGTACTATGTACAGACCAAGTTACATACAAATCGATTCATAAATACCAGTGTAATCACGTGACAAAAAGCAGATCGTTTTAAATGTCAGCCATAAGAAAAATTCAAAATGCTACAACTCAATCATTTTTTAAGATATAGACAAAGTAAAAAGTGTTCTGGAATTGTTGTTTTAAGTTCTAACGCACAAAAGAAAAATATTTTTTAACTTTTACTTTTTTCGCATTTAATTTTAAATTTTATATTTTTTGAAAAAATTTTAATGGCCGCCATTTTGAAACAAAATGGCAGATGATACTGGTTAACAAACTCGGTCGAGACATTTGTATGTACTATGTATGTACCAAGTTTCATTCAAATCGGTTCATAAATACGTTAGTTACAACGTGACAAAAATCAGATATATATATATATGTCAACATTTGAATGAAGGGTGGTTTTGGGGTCTGGGGATCATGATCTGTAAAAATATACCAAAATTTTCTGAAACTGCTTTACTCCCGACAGCTGCAATAGGTAGCTTTTTACTTTTTGTAATGAAAGCTACCTAATATTGTATACATGATTGTTAAACCTATATTTTAAAAAATATTTTCAATAGTTTTTTTCCTGTTTTCTCATTTTATACTCCGCACCCCCTAGGAATAAAGTGGACCGTTCCGGATGGAACCGAGAACGCAAAGCAACAGCAACTGTTTTTAGAGTTTTTCTCACTGATGAGGACCGCGTAAGGGATGGTCGAAAACGTTCTGAATTTTTGAAAAATACTTTAAATGTATATTTAAGTGTTTTTACATGTTTTTATGCACCTTTGAAACAGTATACATACATTTGCATGTATTTTTATGATTTTAATTAGACTATATAGGGACATCGATATTATTCATTTTCCACATTTGTTGACGACGATGGCGACACTAAGAGATTCATTTGCGTCGAAGTGCTTTTATGTTTTAGTCACAGAACAACAGTGTAATTGATTTTGAAACCTACTGCTTTTTATCGTTCTCAGATTCAAAATGTTCCACGTTTCGATTCTTTCAATTGCTGTCCTTAAAAAGCACTGTCATTAAAATTCATAATGCCACAGAAGTAATTTGTCATTCTCGAAGGCTAAATATAAATTCTTCTTTGTAAAATGCGTCAGTTATTCAATTCATACAAGCAATTTTATTCTCAGTTCTATTGCTTTCACAGTAAGTAATTCCCATGTATATGGATGAATATGCATGTAATTAAGATAACATTAAATAACAATTATTCATTCAAAATTTCCCATTTGTCTTCAAAACATACTTTTTCCCTTTTTCATAAAATTCATAATAATAATAATAAACCAATAAATATAACAAATGGAAAACTTTCATTTAGATTTTCATTAATAAAAATAACCCATATTGAAACTTAATATTTCTTTTGTATGTATATGTTTGATAATGTAATGCATTTAAAAAAAAAAATAAAACGTAAGTACATATTAATATATATATTTCAAATTTTCAAGTATATGATGATTATACTTCATCATATACTTGAAAATTTGAAATATATATATTTTTCAATGTGTATCGCATGAATCAAAATTTAAGATTTGAAGTATGTAGCTTTCTTATAAGCCTCTTCCTCATTCAAGACCAGTAAATCTTCGGTATGAGTTTTTCTTATAGAAAATGTGTCTTTAGTATAAGGCGAAATTTCGCGATTATATTTATTTTTTTATAAAAAATACTGGTATTTAACCTGGAAAACTAACAGTAACCGTACGAACTCTGATGTCTTACAATCTGTGTACTTTGTATTTTCTCAGTGGGGCCCAGGGATTGATAGATACCAAAAACTTATAAATATAGCTGTAGCTTCGAGTCCATATAAATACAGAAGTGTTCAATGTAACTTGTCTAAATTATCTGATATTTTTTTTAATTATATAAAATTACAAAATGAAGTACTTCAATGTCATAAAATAAAAAAATAGCAAAATTTATGTAACACAATTTTCGAAAAAAGAATTAGATGTCATATAACCATCCGTAAAATATCTTAACGTTGAACTGACATAAGAACATAATTTTCCCTTTCAAGTAATCAGGAAACTGTACTCTATAATAGAAAGAATTAAGGATATAACTATCACTCAAAGGAAATCTTAAAAATACTCTCAAATTTGAAAATTTAAAACTCACTAAAAAGTACTATTGTTTTTTTCATGAAAAATACTCAATGTTAAATTATCTAAAATACATTATTCATTCTATAGAAAATAATGTTATACACAGGCCGAAAAAAAAAAAAAAAAATACATCAAATAGTTTTTTTTTTTTAATCTTACGGACAGTCCTCCAAAATCAAGTTTTGAAAAAGCGCTATTTTGATTAAAGTTGAAACTTTATGGGCACAGATTTGAAAGTGATTGTTACATAAACGCATATAATTCCTTTAAAAAATGCAAATATTTTATGCGGTTTTTGCACTGCGTTCAGAATTAATTAAATAATCAAAAAATATCCTTAAAAAAATTATTTTTTGAAAAGTTTTCAAACCCTGAGCCCCTTTAAGTTATTCTACATTCTACTACTATATATTTGTGTTTAATTCTCCTGTTTATTTAATGCATATTATTTTATTACCATGTGATTTTTTAAAATACATTAAGTGACATTTAATGAAACGAGATATAGTTATATATATCTAAGACCAGAACGCAAATATTTCGAATCCTGTCAACAAAATATAAAATTCTGCTTTAAACCATACCACTTAGCAAGAACACTCCATCATAGATTTAGCAGTCGTACAGACCAAGTTGGTAAAGCAACAAATAAATTTCCTTTGGAATATTTCGCACTTAAATTAGACAGAAGCATCGTACAGCTTTTTAAGCACCGTTATTCGTGTTTCACATAACAGTAAAACAGTTCCACTAATGCTGGTTTAAATTTCGAATCGAAGTAAGATGCAGCAGTCATAAATAAAAAGATATTGTTCCCAGATAAAAATTTCCTACACCAGAAGACAGAGGTTTTGTTGTCACTAGTCAAATGTAGAAAAAAAAAAAAAAAAAAAAAAAAAAAAAATCGGCTCTGAAGCCAGTGTAACGAGGTTATATTCCAACATGCGCTAGAATACAGGATTTTACGGCTACTTTCTAAGTTACCAATGAATTTACCAGAAAAAGTGATTTTATCCAATAGGAAAATTTCTCCCCCCCCCCCCGAAAAAAAAGAAAGAGTTCTGTCAGTCGTTCGGAAAATTAAGTGATGAACCCGGCTTCTAGCGTCGCTCGCAGGGGGCTCTGGGTAACAAAGTGATTTTTTAAACATAAACAAATTAAAGAATAAAAATAATAGATGGGATTTTAGAGAAAGAGTTCTTTTAACAGATTAATGCTTTTTAGAATAAAATAAAATAAATAAAGTTTAGCTTAAAAGGTATGTAATATAAATAATACGTTAAATATTTTTTAAAGCGAAAAACTTAAATGTAAAAACAATTTGGAATTAGTTAATTTAGAATTAAGGCTAAAAAATGCTATTATTACACATATATATCCGGGTTCGAATGGCTCTTGGAATTTTAAAACCAAGAAATTCTTCGGTACTAATATTTTATTATAGAAAATTTGTTCTAAAGTAAAGCGAAATTTCACGCGTCTGAGACAGATAAATTTTTTTTATATAAAAAAAGTACTGGTATATGTTCTGTGAAACCTGGGAAACTAACGGCATCCGTACGAATCCTGTATTACATAGTTGCTTTTTAGATTATGGAAAAAAATATTGACTGCTCAAATTCCATAATTTCATATGATTGCTCATATTTCAAAAAACATTTAATACATTTATATTCCTATTGCACTATATTCTTTCTGTTACTTTTTGCCAATTTTTCTAAAACTAGCGTTAAATTTGATTTAAAATTCTGCATGATATAAATGTAAAATAAGGACGGATATATATATATATATATATATATATTTACTTTTTGAAAAAAATCGCTATACTTTCATAAATATACATGCTATTCTTAAAAAAAAAAAAAAAAAAAAAAAAAAAAAAAAAAAAAAAAAAAAAACAGTAAACACATTGTACAGTATCTACATATATGTATTCTGCAGCAATAAATCATTTAGTGCATTCATTTAGTTTTTATGTACAGAATGAACCGAAGTATTATTATTTTTCTTTGAGTTTTTGTCACCCCACTAATTGTATTCCTATTCAAATCGTCGTTGATAAATATGAAATCAAGCATATTTTTCATAATCCTAAAGTTCCAGAAGAATCTGACAAGTATATTTTTAAATATTTAACAAAATGTCTAAAATTGAAAGTGTCCGGTAAATAATGACAACAATATATTGTAACGTTAATAAATTGAACTGCAAACGAATTTTCCGCAAGACGTAAATGTTACAGAATTCTCCTTGTAAGCAAACTATACATGCAACGCAATATATTTTTAAATGCCAATAGTGCTATTGGAAATTTCAGTGACATGTAAAAATTACATATCAATCCGAATTTATTTATGAGAATTATAACATAGACATACATGCTTAACACAGGCATAGAGACAGACAGATAGCTGACAGGCAGACAGGTGACAGACACAGGCAAATCTAATTCATAAATATCTTTCAACTGTATTTGAATATGCTGAAAAATATATTTTAGTGTTAAAACAAAGCAAAGAAAAAGAAAAGTCAGATTCTCTGTGACTATATTAGTAATTTCATATTGAATTAAAATAAAAAAGCCTGCTCAGAGTTGTTCTCTTTAGAATATTGTAATTTCTGTTAGTGGATTCATGGTCATAGTATTTCACGATTCAATTCTTCCAGCTGTTTGCATCCTGAAAACACTTATTGTTATTTATTCTTACTATTCCGCAATAAGGATATTTCATTTGAAGGCTAAACATGAGTGCTTCTTTGAAGAAAAGAATTAGTCATTCTATGCATAGAAGTCATTCCCAAATAGAAGTCATATGCAAAAAGAATTGATAACAGAAGTTTCAGCAAAAGTTAAGTATATTTTAAAAAAAAGGAGGATAAAAAGTTGGAGAAAACATGGAAAAAGCACTGAAAGCAAAATTGTCTTATATATTCCGGTTTTTTCCCCCAAAAAATTCCCTTTTTTTGTATGCCATAATAAAGTTTGTACTCATTCATTTTCGCAAAAGAATGCAATAACTATTGCACAAAGCTCTGAAGAGTATACAATACTTTACAGTACAAACATCCCTCATTTGCCGCGTTGGACTGACAATTTCCGGCTTTTTTCTGTCTTAGAAAGGAATTTTCATTTTAAACATTTAACGAGTGAGGGGGGAAAGAAAGAAATTTTCCATTTTATGTACATTTTTTTCATTTATTCCGAAAAAATGTATTTCCAACCAAAATGGAATTTGTTTCTTAAACAACAAACATTTCAGAAAAAATACGTGTAGATATACTGCTTTTTATTTTTTTTTTCTATCTTTACAAGAAAAAAATATTAGATTAGCGAAATTTTTTAAAATCCAGTTTTCGACAGAATTATACGTTTTAGGGGCCAGAGAATCCGAAAAACATGTTTTTACAAAATGTTTGTCAGTGAGTCAGTCAGTCTGTCTGCCTCTATTAGACTAAAATCTTGTGTGCACTCTATGTCAAGAACTAACTCACAGAATTTCTCAAAACTTTAGATTCGATGAGACCTTGATATAAACTAGATCTGATTAGTTTTTGATGTATATCGCTCAACAGGTTGCGCTGCTATGCTGCAGTATTAACAATTTCCACAATACCCATATCTCAAGAAAAATGCGTGGATTTTCTTAAAACTTTATGTTAAATTAGTACTTGGTATAACACTGCTGATTACGTTTTGATGCAAACTGCTCAACAGGTGGCGCTTCCATGGTGCAATATTCGCAATTATCGCAATAGCTCTATCTCAGGTATTAAGCACGGAATTTTCTAAATCATCAGATTCAGTCAGTCCCTGATACAAAATTAATGTTATTTAGTTTTTAGTATAAATCGCCCTACAGATGGCGCTACAATGCTGCATTTTTCACGATTTCGCAATAAATGTATCTCAAGAACTGATGCATGAATTTTCATCAAACTTCAGATTTAATTAGTCCCTGATATAAATGAGTATTCTTTAGTTTTTGGAGTAGATCGTACAACAGGATTCTCTGCTATGCGGTATTATTCATGATTATCGCGACAACTCTATCTCAGAAACTAATGCACGTATTTTCATCAATCTCCAAATTCAGTTACTCCCTGTTATAATGAGTATTCTTTAGTTTTGAGAGTAAACGGTTCAATAAGTATCGCTTCTAACCGTTTTTTTTTTTTTTCTTTAACAATATCTGTGACAATTCCATCTCAAATACTAATACACGGAAAAGCAGACGGTCGGATCAGATGACGACCTTAGGTTGTATGTATTTATGTAATCACGAATGCACCTGAAAAACAGTTAAATTGAAAAGCGCAAGCAAAATTGAAATGCATTTGCAGAAATTACTACTCACAGACAGTATTGTTTCTGATTTTTTTTTGTGTGTGTGCCTGTAAATAGATTCAAAATGCTTTGAATGTCCTGTTCTATCATAATCGCAGTACAATTCAGTGATTTATATCATATTTAATACATTTGCAATAGGTTAATAATGTTATTAAAATACTCTGCGAACGATATTTTCCCATAGACCATGATATAATGGAATTCTCTTGGGTGGCCCTGTAAATAAACTATTAATCCCAGATACTTTATATACAATACCAAACATGCCTAGGGGACCCAAAATAAAGTTTATCGATTAAACGGCAATCCGAGTATATTTACGAGAGTTAGATCATGGACGTATAAAGTTTGAAAATTTTTATTTAAATTTAAAGCCATTCATCCAAAGTAGACCAATTGACTTGGATGAATAAAATAAGTAATAATCTTTCTTTTTTTATAACATACAGTCGAGCCTCTCTATAACGAAACTCCATACATCGAATTTCTCTATATAACGAATTTTTAGTAGGAACGGTTCCCTTTTCGCACGATTATATTAAAAACAGTCTCTATATAGCGAAATATCTATCTCCATATAACGAATTTTTTGATAAATTGGTCTTAATTTACTCAATTTTAAAAAGCTTCGAAATCATATGGAATCAATTTTCCATCACTTATTTTTGATTTATCGTCAATGCTGAGGTTTTTTTTTTATATAACTTCTCTCCTTGTTCTTTAAACCCGACGAATTCATCCCACCTCCCACACACCTTTCCACATCCTTCTCAAAACAGAGTCAATTGGATTGTTGCACATGTAAGAGAGGAATCAATGAGAGACATATAAGAGAGGCCTTCAAATGGAGGAAAATGTTAACTACAATTTTTCATTCCTTGCTAAAATTTGAATGTTTTTTGGAGAGCGTAACAATTAAAAAAAAAAATACAGATTTCTTCGTCTGAAATAATGCGAATCTTCCTCATTTGATTTTCATTAAGCTTTCAAATAAATGTCTGTTCTGTTTTTTGAAACAACTTAAATAATTGAGAAATAAAATGTTACGTTAATATTTACTTTTAAATATTTCAAATACTTAATTCAAAAGATTAAAAATAATATTTGTTCAAATATCACATATTAAATACGATTTTTAACATTATTCTCTATACATCGAATTTCTCTATATAACGAATTTTTTACTGGAACGGTGGATTTCGTTATATAGAGACTCGACTGTATTTCTTTTGTTGTATTAATGTTCACTACTTTGTCGAAAATAGTTAATGTCATCTTTTTATTATCGCACCATTTTTAACCTATAGCACAAAATAAAACTTTGTGTAATTAAATAATTGCTTTTAAGAACTTAACCGTCGCGCCCGAGACATTCACGGGCTGCAAGCTTCACGCCTTTTATTCAGAATTGTTTGATTCCGACCAGTTTTATAAAATAGTGTAATTGGTTTTATTCTTGTATTACTTTACCTGTCATTAAATAAGATGAATATTTTTTTTTTCAAAAAAGTGCTTGCAATAATGAATTTGAATTTTTAAATCGTAATTTAATGCGACTATTAAGGGGTTAACCCTTTCCGGCGCACTACTCTTTAAAGTTGGAATTTAAAGAAAAAAATTTAGGCAATCTTTTTAGGCCTAGAGGAGTACACAGGTATTGTTTTGTAAAGATTGCACTAACCATTTTAATTATACAGCTGTTGCCGAAGTGGTAACCCCCCATAAGTAAAGCATTGATAAGCGCAGTGAGAAGAGCATTGCTGTGAAGCGCGTATTACAATAATAATTTGACATATTATTTAAAAACAGAAGAGTTTGATCTCTGTGGTGCTGCCATCTAGAACTCATAAGAAAGAATTAAAGTAGCCATTAGAGTAGTTTTTGAAATATTCACGGAGTTTTTGTGTCTCTAAACAGGGGGAACTTTAGGTGTTGCCGACCCGGCAACACTGCGCGTTAAGGGGTTAAACAAAACTTCAGTTTAGATCTAGATGCAATAATTTCTTTTCCACAATTTCAGTTTTCTGAAATCCGCCGCTTTGATTTACAAACACTAGTACATTCAAGTCATACTATTTCCACTTATATTTAATGTCAATCATCCAACTTCTGTCCAATTTTTACTTCTGTGAATGATAAATACCAGTCTTTCTCTCGTATAATTTTTTCCATTGAAGTATAAATTCTCACCATTTCGTCACTAATAGTTAATGTTCGTCTTTTAATTATGAGTAAAAACGCTCATTTTTTACTCACTAATTGTTAATGTCATACTTTTACTATAGCATCATTTTTAACCGATAGCACATAAAAAATGTGCTTCGTGTA
Source organism: Maratus speculifer (assembly GCA_964019185.1). Taxonomy (NCBI): domain Eukaryota; kingdom Metazoa; phylum Arthropoda; class Arachnida; order Araneae; family Salticidae; genus Maratus; species Maratus speculifer. The sequence continues at coordinate 149,192,714 of OZ025303.1, forward strand.
ATTAATAGAACTTCTATTTAAAATTGGCCCCACCTGGGGCTAGGAGTTTCTGCTCTTGAAACTGGTTGACGGGAGGTGCTGGGCTCGAACCCAATAGCGCCCGTTGACATAGGCGCATGTCGTCCAGTTTTTACTTCTGTGAATAATAAATACCAATCTTTCTTTCGTATAAGTTTTTCCTTTGAAGTATAAATTCTCACCATTTCGTCATTAATAGTTAATGTTCATCTTTTAACTATCGCTCCATATTTAATCTACAGCACATTAAAAAAAGCTGTCTATTTAAAGAACTGTTGTTAAACAGAACTTCTACAACGATATTTTTCCAAAACTTCAATTTTCTGAATTACGCCGCTTTGATTTAGAAACATTCACGCATAAGTCATAATATTTCCTTTTAAATTTAATGCCATTCATCAATCATAAGTTTAATTTACTTCCGTAAATAGAATATATACCAATATATCTTTCTTATAACTTTCTCCCTTGCTGTACAAATGCTCAGTACTTAGTCACTAATTGTTAATGTCACATTTTTATTATAGCACCATTTTAAACCGATAGCTATCGATTAAAAACAGTTCTGTTAATAACCCAACTTCTATTTAAAATTGGTACCACCCAGTGGCCGATAAATTCTTCTCTCGAAACTGGTAGACGGGAGGTGCTGGGATCGAACCCAATCGTCGCCGACGACTTAATCGTTCGGAGTTTTCCGTGGTTTTCTTCGAACCTTAAATTTCCTTGCATAAATACGGGCTTAGAAAGACCCTCACGGAGAGCACTGCCCCTGGAGCACGGCCCATTTCACAACTGGCTGTGAAGCTGTCATAAACATAACGAAACAACCATCTATTTAAAATTAGAAATAATGTATTTTTCTTTCTTCAATTTCTGACTTTCATTGATTTAATAACTTTCGATGCTTAAATTCACAATTTTTCCCCTGTCATTCATCCATCATCGGCCCATTTGTTTCCCCACCCCAGCACCTACATACCAATAACAGATCACGAAACCGCTGCCGCCACACAAACAAAATACAGACCAAACGCCTTAATCTTTATTGTAATCGAGGGATAGGTGAACACAGTGTGACAAAAACTCAATCTCACCCCGGTTGAGAAGACAAAGACAATAATTCTCAAATTGGGTCGATGAAAGCGAAGGCAGAGACAATAAACTTGCGTGACAATGGACTGCTTGAGTTCCATTAACATTGGAATCATGTGTGGGATCCTCAGTAGCGCTAAACAAGGATAGTTTTCTTTTTTGTTTTGTTTTGTTGATATGGAGGAGAGATGCTCCCGAGATTTGTCCAAAGAATTGGGAAGAAATCTATTAAACAAGTGCGACTGGCGGGAAGCATGATACTGATACGGTGATTTACTGGATGATCTCGTTCGAGAAAGATGGTTATCGCCAGATATATGAAGAAATCTGTGAAGAAGTGCAGAATGAAATTGTGTCTAAAGGAATTTGTGAATTGTGAATTATATGATAGATAAAATATATATGAAGTATGGGAAAATATTAATAGCATTTACCATAAGATCAGAAACTTTCATTTCGGTTTATAGAATATAGGTGATTTCTTTTTAACCTATAGCACATTTTTAAAAAAAGGAAAAAACTTTGCCTAGTTGAAGGATTATTGTTAAAGAGATTTTCTACAATCATTTGCTTTCGAAAACTGCAATTTTCGTGATTTACAAAGCTTTGAATTACAAGCATTAATCCGTGAACTCATAATACATCCATTTCAATTTAATATTTAATTTAAGCTGACTGCTTTTTTTGTTTTTTTGTTTTGTTGACATAAAGGAGAGATGCTCCCAAGATTTGTTCAAAGAATTGGGAAGAAATCTATTAAACAAGTGCGACTGACAGGAATTATGATACTGATACGCTGATTTACTGGATGATCTTGTTTGAGAAAGATAGTTATCGCCAGTGATATGAAGAAATCTGTGAAGAAGTATAGAATGAAATTGTGTCTAGAGGAATTTGTGAATTGTGAATTATGTGATTTAGATAAAAAATATAAGAAATATTGGGAAACTGTAGTATTAATAACGTAAAATATTAGGATATCGAGATCGGTTTTTCCGGCTTATAGGATGTAGAGGACTTTTTCAACCTACAGCACATAAAAAACATTGACTAATTAAAAAAATCTTTTTGAACAGAACTTTTACAATCATTTTTTTTCCCCTAAAACTATAGTTTTCTGAATTACGCCGCTTTGATTTACAAGCATTATCGCGTAAAAGCATAACGTTTCACTTAAATTTAATATTATATTTAAGCTGGCGCTTCTTTATTGTTTGCTGACATGTAGAAAGGTGCTCCCAAGATTTGTTCAAAGAATTGGGAAGAAATCTATCTAAACAAGTGCGACTGGCGGGAAGTATGATATTGATATGGCGATTACTAGATGTTCTCGTTTGGGTTTGAGAAAGATGAATATCGCACGTGATATGAAGAAATCTGTGAAGAAGTGTAGAATGAAATTGTATCTAGAGGAATTTGCGAATTGTAAATTATATGACAGATAAAAAAAAATAACTGGAAGAAATATGGGAAAAGTCGTAGTATTAATAGCAAAGTTTCCAAGATTCCGGCTTTTTGGACACCAATATTTTAACACAGAAAATGTTTTTTATGTAATTCGAATATTTGGGCGATTTAAAAAGGAGAACATTTTCTCTAAGATAACAATGGTGTGATAAAAGCCGGAGACTTGGCAGCTCTGTAATAGCATTTACTATTGGATAAAAATCGGTCATTCCGGTTTAAAGAATTCTTGTTAAACAGATTTTCTACAATCATTTGCTTTCTGTAATTTTCTGATTTACAAAGCAATGATTTACAAACATTCATGCGTAAACTCATAATATTTCCATTTCAATTTAATATTTAATTTAAGCCGACTGCTTTTTTTTTTGTTTTGTTTTGTTGACACGGAGAGAGAAGCTCCCGAGATTTGTTCAAAGAATTGGGAAGAAATCTATTAAACAAGTGCGACTGGCGGGAAGTATGATACTGATACGGTGATTTACTGGATGATCCCGTTTGAGAAAGATGGTTATCGCCAGGTATATGAAGAAATCTGTAAAGAAGTGTAAAATGAAATTGTGTATAAAGAAATTTATTGAATTGTGAGTTATGTGATGGATAAGAAATATAAGAAATATAGGGAAAGTATTAATAGCATTTACTATTAGATCAGAATCGATCATTCCGATTTACAGAATATAAGTGATTTCTTTTAGACCTATAGCACATAAAAAAAAAACTTTTTCTAAATAAAGAATTTTTATTAAACAGGGCTTCTACAATAATTTGCTTTCTAAAAAAAACAATTTTCTGAATTACGCCTTTTTGATTTACAATGTTAATGCAAATGCGTTAACTGATATTTTTTAATAAATTTAATTAAATGCGTAAATTCATATTTTCGCTAACTAATGCGTAAACTCATATTTTCATTCAAATTTAATGTTAAAATTAGTTCGACTGCTTCTTTTTTTTTGCTTGTTGATATGTAGAAAGATTCTCCCAAGATTTGTACAAAGAATTGTGAAGAAATCTATTAAACAGGTACGACTGGCAGGAAGTAAGATACTGATATGGTGATTTCTAGATGATCTCGTTTGAGAAAGATGGATATCGCTTGTGATATGAAGAAATCTGTGAAGAAGTGTAGAATGAAATTATGTATAAAGGAATTTGTGAAATGGGAATTATATGGTAGATAAAAAGTATAAGAAATATGGGAAAAGCCGTAGTATTAATAGCATTTACTATTGGATCAGAATCGGACATTCTTGTTTAAAGAATATAGGTGATTTCTTTTTAACCTATAGCACATAGGAAAAAAGAACTTTGCCTAATGAAAGAACTGTTGCTAAACAGATTTTCTACAATCATTTGCTTCCTAAAACTGCAATTTTCTGAATTACGCCGCTGCTTTGATTTACAAACATTAATGCGTAAACTGATAATATTTCCATATAAATTTAATGTTTAAATTAATTCGACTGCTGCTTTTTTTTTTTTTTTTTTTTTTTTTTTTTTTTTTGACATGCAGAAAGATGCTCCCGAGATTTGTTTAAAGAATTTGGAAGAAATCTATTAAACAAGTGCAACTGGTAGGAATTATGATACTGATACGGTTATTACTGGATAATATTGTTTGAGAGACATGGATATCGCTTCTGATATGAAGAAATCTGCGAAGAATTCTAGAATGAAGTTATGTCTAACGGAATTTGTGAATTGTGAATTCTGTGACAGATAAAAAATATAAGAAACATGGGGAAAGCCGTAGTATTAACCCTTTCGGGACGACCGTCTTTTGCGGAATTTTTAACCTTTTGTCACAAGTTAAAAAAAAAAAAAAAAAAAAAAAAAAAAAAAAAAAAAAAATCTAACAGAATTGGGAAAATTCGCAGATTAAATAAGGCTAAATTTGCAATTAAATATTACTGGTGAGAATATTAAAGACTTCAGAACACCTTATGTGGCACGAGGATTCGCACGGTTTAAAAAAACTGTTTTTTTTCTCAAAAAACAAACTTTTTTTTTTTTTTTTTTTTTTTTTTTTCAAAATAATAAAGTGACATTTTCTCATTTTTCTTTATAATTTAAGACCTACAAATTATTAAATATAAATATTTTCTATTTTTAACATTTTATTTCAGCAATAACTATTAGATATAGTGGGTCTAGGTCATTTTTTTTATACATAGGAAAAAAAAATTGTATGCATTGGTGATCATACGCAATTGCTCTAAAGAAAAACTTAGAGCATGTGGATTGATCAAAGATAAAATAGATTAAAAACATACAATATTTTGTATAAAGTATTTTTATTAAAATATGTGCATATATTTAAAGCAATCTAGCATAACATGCACAATGATTTTGAATATGAAGCTACATAACTCGATGATCTTTAAGATTTTGGTCAAGAATATTTTTTTATTGGGAAAATTATCTTTAAAGAAATAAAATTAAAATATGAAGTTGAATAAGAGAGTATTCAAAAATCTGGTGTTAGTTAAAGCACTTTAACAATACCAATCTAATTTTCCCCCCTGTTATCTGCTGAATCTAATGACCAAAAATGTTGATTTCAAATTGCTACTCAAAAAAAAAAAAAAAAAAAAAAAAAAAAAAAAAATCAAGAAGCATTTCTATTTTTTTTTTTTTTATTGTAGAAAAGAATATTATAGTCATCAAACTGCATCAAATGTTTATTATTAGTAATGAAAAGATTGTGTATAATTTTTTTCAAAGTATCAAATTTCGATTGTGTAGAGTAATTTATTCTTTGAACACAAGACCGTTTACTATAATAACTGTTTAAAATATGAATTTTTTTCATTTTTTACATAATTCAATATAATTACTTAATTTAAATTATTCTCAAATGAAGTTATACTACTTATAATTGAACAATGTCTATTTTTATCAATAAATATGCATATATATCTAATAAAAAAGTATATTCTAAAAAAAAAAAAAAAAAAAGCTTCAACCAAAAAAACCGGTTTTCTGGGGGGGGGGGGGGTCGAAAAAACCTGTTTTTTTCCAACCCTGTGCGACACATATACTCTACAAACAACTGGGAAGAAATCAATTAAACAGGGCTGCCACAGGTGACTATTTTTTAATTCTATCTTTCACGACTTTTATTTATACAGAAATCCTTATCACACACTTAGACAACATTTGCCCCCCCCCCCCCCAAAAAAAAAACGGAATATAAAATAATCGCCTGTGGCAACCCTGATTAAATAAGTGAGACTACTGAGGAGGTGATCACTAGCTGATCTTGTTTCAGAAAGATGGATATCGCTTGTGATATGAAGAAATCTGTGAAGAAGTATAAAATGAAATTGTGCCTGGATGAATTTAAGAAAATCTAGAGAAAAATGTATTATGTGATAGATAAAAAGCATAAGAAGTATGCTGAATTAATTTTTTTTTATTAAACAGAACTTCTACAATCAGTTTTTCTGAAACTGCAATTTTATGAATTATGTCTCTTTGATACAAGTTAAAACTGGTGAGGATGGGGTGGGTAGGGAGTGAATGACGGAAGGTAGGAATGACTGACGACAGTGAGAATTGCTAATTAGCATTTATATATTGTTAATGTATAAAAAAGTGCAAGGACTGAAATAAATATGCAGTAATGCTTCAATTAAATAAGACTTTCCGGATAATTAGGTCTCTTTTGAATACATTTCTTGATTCATATGTGTATCGTGTGATTACATCCGGTTACCAATAAAATATAGTCAATAATAATATGTTTAGTATTATTAAATGGGGAAAATTTGCGTAAAATGGTTGTTTTTCATGTTTCATCGACGTACGGTGCTGTAATTCACGTTTTTCAGAATTTTTTGCTTTTCACACCCATTTTTGCGGCTCTCTCACGGCTAAACCATTGATCAGAGAAAAAACTTTTAGTACATAAAATGTAGAAAATTTTGTGCTCTTTAATTTATGTTTTGATGACTTTTATGTAAAATGCATAATTTTGAAGTCATTTAGAAAAAACGAAAAACAGCCACGTCTTTTGCCAAAAAAAGTGTTTCTGGGGGAGAAATTTTGTTGGATAATGCCAAATTCGTGTTCAGCGACCCAAAAAACATAAAGGGAACCAAAAATCAAAACTACACCAAAACTTGCATTTATTTGTCCTTGCATTTATTTTTTGAGCACTTAATGCCTGGCTTAATAATTTTATTAGTTAAAAACTTTACGGTCTTCCAAAATTTGTGTTCTAATTTCGGACTTCGTGGAAATGACGTCATTTGAGTGAACTTATTCAAAAATGACCTTGTATTGACTAATTTATTCAAAAGCATTTTATATTTATCAAATAAAATAAATGCTCAGAGAAATATTAAATTATTTTGCTAAAGAATTTTAACTTCTTTGTGAAAAGTTTTAATTACCAAAAGAAATCTTTAAAAAATAATTGAAAATCTATTTTTTTTCTTTAATTGAAATAAAAAAAAATTACGATGGGTATATTTTACTTGTTACATCAATTAGACCGAGAAGCGGGAGCGCAGAAAATTACCTCATCGATCTGCCAAGCCTTATCTCGGTGAAAAATTCCTGAAAACCCACTTTTAGAGATTGACTTGTAGGGTTTACCAGAGTGTTTACTTACACTGTAAAAAAAGACGGACGATTTAACGGAAGTATTACTGGTAATTTAGACGCCAGTACTATTTACCGTTTTTTAACGAAAAAATTTCCGTAAGTTCCGGGAAAAACTCTCAAAAAACGGAATATTTCTCGGAAATTTTCCGTTAAAAAACAGTAAGAAGTACTGGCGTTTACATTACCAGTAATACTTCCGTTAAATCGTCCGTTATTTTTTACAGTGTATTTCCATTCCTCTCTGTTTCCATACTTTTTGGTGTCGGAAAACACAACAGTAAACCCTACGAGTCAACCTCTAAAAGTGGGTTTTCACGTGTTTACTACCAAGATATGGTTAGGCAGATCGATTGCATTTTAATATGCGAAACGAGTTTTATTTAATTCTAGAATTTCAGATGTGAACTCGATGAGATGATTGTAAGTGCTGCCGCCTCAAGGTCTAAATGGAATTTACTACAATGTACCAGTCAACAGACGATTTTACGCTTTTTGATTTCTAAAGCTTGAATACTTAAGAACAACTTTTCATTTATTGAAAAATACAATTAATTAACCAAATTATTTTTTTATCTATTCAAATAAAAGTTAATTATTTAAATTAATTGTTCTTCTTTTTTAAATTAAATAAAACAAATTAATTATGAATATATTTTACTTGCAACTTCAATTAGACCGGTAGGCGACAATCACCTCATCGAGTTCACGGCTGAAATTACATAATTAGTTAAAACTCGATTCATATATTAACGTGCAATCGATCTGCCATGTCATATCTTGGTGGAAAACACCAAAAAACCTGATATCAGAGGTTGACTCGTGAGTTTACCATTGTGTTTTCCTGCACCCATTTTCCTCCCCCTGTTTCCATACCTTTGGATGCCAAAAAACACCATGTTAAACCTACAAGCCAATCTCTAAAATCGGTTTGGTAGACTGGCAGACCGATTGCTTGTTGATATGTGAATCAAGTTTTATTTAATGTAGGAAATTCAACTGTGAACTCGTTGAGGTGTTTGTCTGTGATGCCGTCTCCTGGTCTGCAATTTAAATCTAATATAATTATAAAGGCCAAACGTATCTGTGCGTAACGCATACGTCATTTTGCGAATGGCAACACTTTCCCATTCAATTTCGGGTTAGCAATTTTTGTTATTGCAAATTTTATACTTTTAAACATCGCAAATTTTTAATTTTTACACCGTCGTGTAGAGAAAAAAATGTACTTTTGAATTCAATTTGTTTCAAAGCTGTATCTCAATTTATTTTTGAGATATTAATTTTTTTTTTAGAGTTTTTAGTACCAATTTTGTCCATTGTGGTAACAGAATCAGTCCATTTTCTCTTAAAATTGAAAGGAAAAAAAGAAAAAAATATATAAATTAAAATGCGCAAAATTTTCCCATGCAATTTATGTTATGCAATTTTCGGTACTGCAAATTTTACACTTATACACATGATACATTTTAAATTTTTACACCGTCGTATAGAGAAAAAAATGTACTTTTAAATTCAATTTGTTTCAAAGCTGTATCACAATTTATTTTTGAGATATTAATTTTTTTATAGTTTTTTGTACCAATTTTGTCCATTGTTGCAACAGAATCACTCCATTTTCTCTAAAATTGAAAGAAAAAAAATAGAAATTAAAATGCGTATACTATTTTTAAAATAGCGTCTGTTATAAATCTAGGGAATTTCAGTTTTATTTCTTTTAATAAATTGGATTATTGAATTTTATAGTATTTTGTTAATTTTAGCTTAAAATAATATTTGTTTAAGAGTTAGACTGACCAATATAGGATGTATTTTTTACTGTAACTAATTTTGTAGATTTATTATAAATCAATGAAACAGTTCTTTCTCAAAGATTTTCTTTCGTCGAATTTCGACGGGTTCCATCTCGTTATTATAATTTCTACTAAAATTTTCAGAAAATTCATTTTGTCTTACAATGTTTAAACCTTTGTTATTGCTTTTACAATTTTATTTCTATAAAACATAAAAAATAAATTCTTACAGACTTCTCAGTCTAGGATTAGACTTCAGTCATTCGCCATTTAAAACTATTCTTTTTTTTTTTTTTTTTTTTTTTGTCCTCTGAATAATCATATGGAAAAGCAAGGTTTACTTACGTAAATTTTTATTCTCCTGTGAATATATTATCGCTTACGGAAGAAGTAACTTCGCTGAATAGAATGACTAACTCTTTCTTTCTAAACAAAATCTAAGTTTATCGTTCAAATACAGTGAAAGATGCTTTTAGTGGCAGTACCAGAATTAATAGATGTTACAGCTTTCGGTATAAATCAAACGAAAAAATTATTCTTGAAATACTGTGGCCATGAATGCAGAAAGGAAAATTATTGCCTTTCAAAGAGATACTAAGCAATACATTTTTGATTTTTATTGAATGTGAAATCATTGATGTAATTTTAAAGCGTCTATACATTATTCTCTTTTCAGTTTTTAACACCTTAACCCATTAGTGCCTAGCGTCCCTTTTTAGGGACGCTTCAAACGGTGCATTCAGCACTGTTTTTGACACCGGTAAAAAAGAAAAGCAATAATTATTTTATTTAATTGATGCATTTTCGTGATTAATGAACTAAATTTAAATCTTCTAAAAATAGTGGTGCCAACCAAATCAAATTTACGCAAAAGATACTGGGCACGAATGGGTTAAGTGGTTGTGGGATATACAAGGTGGTCATAATAAAACTTTGCCGATATACGGAGCTCTAGCGGCCAGTCCGCTCAACCGATCGAAATGAAATTTCAGATATAGCTATTTAGAGGTATGAGCTCGAGATTCTGTGAACGACAACAAAATGGCGCTCACGGTTACAGTTATAGTTACAGAAACTCGAAAATTTCCAATGGCAACACCCATTTTTTTTCATCGCAAAATGCTCAGCGCATGCGAAAACCCTAAAGAGCATTGGAACCGTACGTGTATTGCAACAACCGAACATGTTATACACGCACAAAAAACCGTTCTGCGAATCCTTCCCCCCATAAAAAAAACTCGATTGGGGCGCAAGGAGGAAATTTGCATATGACACAGAGTCAGTACACTAATCTCTGATTACAATACAGATCGGAAAAACTAAAACTTTTATTTTGATTACACATTTTCCACATGGGTGTCATCACAGGCAATTAATGGTGATGGCACCCATGTGGAAAATGTGTAATCAAAATAAAAGTTTTAATTTCTCCGATCTGTATTGTAATAAGAGATTAGTGTACTGACTCTGTGTCATATGCAAATTTCCTCCTTGCGCCCCAATCGAGTTTTTTCTATGGAGGGGAGGATTCGCAGAACAGTTTTTTGTGCGTGCATAACATGTCCGTTTCTTGCGAAACACGTACGGTTCCAACGCTCTTTAGGGTTTTCGCATACGCTGAGCATTTTGCGATAAAAAAAATAGGTGTTGCCATTGGAAATTTTCGAGTTTCTGTAACTATAACCGTAACCGCGAGCGCCATTTTGTTGCCGTTCACAGAATCTCGAGCTCATACCTCTGAATAGCTATATCTGAAATTTCACCTCGATCGGTTGAGCGGACTGGCCGCTAGAGCTCTATATATCGGCAAAGTTTTTTTATGACCACCCTGTATTTTATCCCATGTAATTTAAACGACATTCTCATCAGAATCTTTTATATTTTTAACATTGGCGGCATAATGTTGAAAAATTGCCTTTTCATATTTTAAAATCATTTTCTTTGAATTTTCCGGTGAGAAATCAATATTACAGAGACGTTGTTTGCTCCTCAAGGGGTTGACCCTCCCAGCGTCTTGTAGACTTTCCCGCATTTTCATAAAAATGCTTATAAAATTAATCTTAATTGAAATTTTCTTTCCCTGTTTGCCTTAAAATACACTTCATACATATTTAGATTTGTTTTGTTAATTTTTGTATAAAATGAATCAAAATCGTTGATTTATCTTAAATAGGAAAATTTTTATTTTAAAAAAATACACGTAAAATTTTACAAATTTTCATTTCTTTTTTAAATTATATTATTAATTACAAATATTATAAATGACGATAATTAAAAGATTTTAGTTCACTATGCTAAGCAAAGTGTTATCTTTAAATTGTGATCTATTTAAATATAATAAATTATTACGAACACGAGATATTATTATTTATTCAGTAACATATAGTAATTACGAAAGAAAAAAAAAAAATAAAAGGACAGTCAGTTACTTAAATGAGTTTTTCTAATTAATTTAAATATTTTTCACGATTCTGTTTTGTTTACTGTAATAAGTAAAACAATCTTAAAAATTCTTTGCCATCATTAGGGAGCTGCAAAGGCAATAGCTGCCTAAAATTCAGTTAAAAACCCACATTTTACGGAGGTTTCTCGAAAGATTCCTTGCCTTTATTGAAAAATGGAAAATGCTTATCAATCACATTTGTTCTAAATAAATGCACCTGCTAATATCTGTACCTGAGATCAAAAATAACCTCATAAATGTGTCAAAAATTACCTTCATTGGATTTGGGTATTCTCTTAAAACCTCAACCACAAAACTGTGATGAAACCCACTCATCTTACGATTTGAAAGCCAGCTTCTCGTAAAGAGTTAAATCAACTATGAATGAGCTAATTGTTGTCAAGCAATTTAAATCAAGATGAGTAATTTAAAAAAGCAATTTAAATCAAGATGAGTAAAACATATTAAAAACAACTCATTCACGATCCAATAAATTACAGTTGATTCCAGAGAAGCAAAATCCACTGTTTCGGTCTAAGAGTGTTGAACTTTAAATAATCGGTACTTCTAGGTTATCCCGTCGATCAAAAAATTATCGCCAAATTATAGGATTAAATGCCAATAATGGATGATCGTGAATGTCACATTCAATGACATTAAATGCGATTCACGTGTTTAAAATGTCATTACATGATTTTTATTTCGACTTTTTATTAATATTTTTATTACTATTCTACTAATTATATGTTTTTTTTCGTTATTTAAAATAAAAAATTATGTCAACATGCATAATTTGGCTATTAGTTTGGCGATTTGTATAATTTGGCGAAATTGGTCGACGGGATAACAGAGTAGTACCAAATAATCAGAAAGATTCTCATTGTTGAGTATGGGACAAATTTGAAAAAGTTTAATATGCATTTCATTTTTTTAAATGCCTTTTAGAAAATTCTTTGTTCGGGGAATGGGAAAACATGACCACCGTGAAATCCCCTATAGATTCATTATTTCTCCTAATAAGTATACATTTGTTAGAAACAAAGAAATAAATATGCAAATCTTAAGCTGAGCAAGAAAGAAGGTTTCAGAAATGTATTTACATTGTCATGATAGACATATCATTTGCATAAATATTTTTTCCTTAAAAATAATTTCGATAGTTTCACCACGGCAGAAAAACTATTGACATTGAAACATTACAGCATCTTTCATATTTTATCTCTCATCAGAACATAAATATGAACAATTTCAGAAATAAAACTGTCAGCATCATGAAATAGATTTTTACGCTTTGCCGACACTCGTGTCTGTCTATGTGTACACCAAGAACAAACACCGCACGCTAGCGTTACGCATGACTGCTTCGGAATGAATCTGTAAACATTGAAAACTAAACATTAAATGCGTTACTTCGTACAGCTGATGGTTTTACTCTCGCATGCATAGATTATTTTTAAATGTATAAAGAAATATTTTGGACATAAAATGGAGGTTCTGAGACATTACACAGCTTCCAATGTCCCGATTTTTTTTAATGAAAATATTTTTATGCAGAAATACTTACTTTAAACAATTGCACACTTTCTGAAATTAAATAAAATAAACCTTTATAAAGAATTTGCTGATATTAAAAAAATCGAGAGGTTGGCAACTATGCACGTTAAATCTGCCGAATACACACACACACATATATTTATATACTAATTAACCTACCTGGCGTTGTCTGGGCTGGTGATGCTTGACTTTTAAATGAACCTCGAATTTGTAAGATTTTATGTTCTTTAACCCTTTCCGGTACGGGTAAATTCTATTAGAAAAATGAGAAATTATCAGCTGTGACCGAAATTTACAAACGACTATTTTACAAGGTTCACACACTCCTTGGAATTTCCAAGGACTCTGGCACCACTATTAAAAATAAGAAAATTTACATTTAATTTTTAAACCACAACATTCGTAATCCCCACCTTCATTCACAGATTTTACGATATTTGAAACACTTTGAAAATATTCTTAAAATTTAGTGGTAAAACTGTGCGAATCCTGTTTTAATAACTAAGATTCCCTTAATTTAAGCTTTCATTAAAAAAGCAAAATTATATTAAAATATTATCGGTGCCGTTTGCAAGTTTGGAATTAAAATTAGGTATCCCGGACTGGGTACAGTGTGCCCAGTTATACCTACATTATTTATACAAAAAACATAAGAATTAAGTAATTACATATGCACTTTAGTAAGATAATAAGTATAAAATTTAAATGGGTATTTTAGAGAAAGAAAATGAACAAGATAAATCTATGAATAAACGAAAGCGTAAGTGTTTAAATGTCTTATTCTTCTTTTTATTTGCATCAATGAAAATTAGATAATTCCAATAAATCTGTAGTGAATGTAACATGTTTTATATCGAACAGAACTATTTTTTTTTTATTTGTTTTACAATTTTTTAATAATGTCCCTTTGTCTTGTGTACCGCTCTTTAACTTTGACGTAAAATATCGAGAATTAGATATCTTACTTAAGAAATTTGGTTTAATACCTGCTGACGTCCTTTTTAAATGTAATTGTAATAATATTTTACAAAATTTCCTTTACTGCAAGCAAAAATCAATGGAGAAATTAAATTCCCGTAGTAAAAGAAACTCCAAACATTTGTTTATAGATGTTAAGGTATGTGGATCCTATATGTGCCAGTTACCCCATTCTTGAAAATTTTAAAGGGTAACTGCAACATTGGCCTTACATCTGAAATATAAAATAAATATGTATCGATAACTAATGGTATTAATGTTATGCTTAAGCAATAAAAATAGCGACTGTTTAACTCCTTGCGGCGCGATGGTATATCTATGCAACCACTTAATTTTAATTCCCAAACGTCACATTAATACCAAAATTTCGGTTAAAAAAAAAAAAAAAAAAATTACAAATAAAGTTGTTTTCAAATAAAAGAAAATTTTTTACAAATAAAGTTGTTTTCAAATTCCGGTGTCAGACATCAATTTCAACACGTAAGCAAAGAATTTGCTCTGCGCTGCAAAGGGTTACGCCAAGTGCTTTTATAAGCACTTGGCGTATTTTAACCCATTAGTGCCTAGCGTCCCTTTTTAGGGACACTTCAAAAGGTGCATTCAGCGCTGTTTTTGATACCGGCCAAAAAGAAAAGCAATAATTATTTTATCTAGATGATGCATTTTCGTGATTAATGAACTAAACTTAAATCTTCTAAAAATAGTGGTGCCAACCAAATAAAATTTACGCAAAAGATGCTGGGCACGAATGGGTTAAAATAAAGCCCAAGAAAATCAACCAACTTGACACTTTTATTAAAAACAGAAGTCTGAATTTTCGGTAATTTGTCACAGAAAAGACGGAGCTACGATTGAGTTAGCACATGTTGTTTTAAGAAGTAGAAATAGGAGTTAAATGTTCACAATAGCTAAAACTTAAAAGTCGTCACGCTTTTTTAGAAAATACCCTATGGTCCAGATACCTCGTGGATTCAGTCATCCCAACTTACCTTATACAGAAGATTTACATACGCACGCTAAAAATCACATTTACATGTAACCGAATTTGGCAATAATAAAAGAAGGTCAACTTTTACTAGATATAACTGTGGTAGAGTTATACATTTAACCGCATCCGTGTTTTGCCAATCATGATTTGCCCGTACAACATACGGTCATCCATACTCCAGTCATAATTTACTATTCTCACCAATAAAATGTTATTGAAATTTTTTTTATTATTTAATCCGAGCATTGTTCCAACTCGGTTAGGCATAAATTTCTGTTTTGAAAACAGGCGACAAAAAGATTAAAAATTCTGTAAAACGCATAAAAGAAATAGACATTTTTTGAAAGTTTTTTTTTTTTTCAAAAATATTGATTAGTTAAGTGATTAGTAAAACATATTTAAAATAAAATTTGTGTGATTTATTGTCCAAGCTTGTTCTAAATCAAGCGGAGAAGCACTGCAGTACGCTTTTTAACACGTTCGCTGCCGCTCAAGCGATAGCGCGTGATATGGCGCCAAGTTATGGGGCCACTCACGCGCCAGTGCGTGATGTGGGGTGATGTCCAATAGCCAGTCACGCGCTGGCGCGGGAAAATCTTTCACTGATTCTTTGTTATAAAAAGTAAATCAGCTTTTGGGAAAAACCCATTTCTACAGTGCGAGATTAACTATCATCACATCTTCATATAAACGGCAGCGAACGTGTTAATTTAAAGTGTTCGGAGACACAAAAATCTTTAAATTTTCTAAAAAAAGTTATTACATTAAATTTTTTTGTTTTTGTTTTTTTATGCTTAAAATGAAATTTAAGTCATGTTTCTATCTTAATTAGAAGAGGAAATATTAATTTTTTCGTTTTGGTTTGTTTTCAAAATCTAACGTACAAGCAATGGTTGTCATGAAGATGACTTCTTCTGAAAATGCATTTTTCTTCATGGTGGGTTTTTTCGCAATTTCTCGAATTTAAATTGTTGTAACTCAAGAACCATTGAAGATAAATGCTTCAAACTCAGAACAAATCTTTTTTTTATTATTTTATTTTTATTTTGATGCAGCAAATTTGAAAAAAATATATTTATTTTTGAAAATATGATTTTTTAAATAAAATTACATCTTTTTTTTCAAGTTTTTACTTTAAATATGTTCGATTTAAAAAAAAATTAATATTTAAAAAAAATTAATCAAAATCAAAATTAAAATTCAGATATTTATGTTTATTTAAATGTAAAAAAAAAAAAAAAATTACAATCAAAATTTTGAGATATAATGATTTTAAACTACCCCATACTTTTAATAAATTTTAAAATTTAAATTTTTTAAGAAAAAATGAAATTCTACTAATAACATTTTGAGTTATTTTAAATTACCCTACTTTTTTAATAAATTTAAAATTTTTTAATTTAAAAATAATACGAGAAGTTTTATGATGTGATTTTGTGATTATCAAATATATGGTTAATTATCACAAAAAAATCAAAATTTTAACTTAATTAATAAAAAAAAAATTAAAATGTGTTCCAGATCCCTTAATTAAAAGACTTGTTCAAATTAAAAGATCTATTTGCATTGCAAATTCTAGCGAATTACTGCTGAATTTTATTGTGTAATAATGTCAGAAATGAAAAATTTAAGTGCAAAGAAAAAAAAACCCAGGAAAATCCAAATCATTACGTCTTCATTTAGAACTATTGCTTTAGAATTATTGCTTTTAAGAATTGCTGTCAAGGAGATGACTTCTTGTGAAAATGCTTTTTTCTTCATGATGGGTTTTTTCACAATTTTTCGAATTTTAATTGTTGTAACTGAAGAACATTTAAGATAAATACTTTAAACTTAGAACATGTCCTTTTTGATTATTTCACTTTAATTATCATTCCATTCAGCAAATGTGGGAAAAATATTTACTTTTGAAAATATGATTTTTTTAATGAAAGTTACATCCCATTTTTTTAAAAAATTTTTACATTAAATATTTTTAGTTAAAAGAAATATTTAAAAAAAATGCTGAATCAACATTAAAATTTAGGTATTTCTGGTTACTTAAATGTAAAAAAAAAATAAAATTCTACTAATAACATTTTGAGTTATTTTAAATTACCCTACTTTTTTAATAAATTTAAAATTTTTTAATTTAAAAATAATATGAGAAGTTTTATCATCTCATTTTGTGATTATCAAATATATGGTTAATTATCACAAAAAAAAATTTCAAAATTTTAACTTAATAAACAAAAACACTCTTAAAATGTGTCCCAGATACTCCTTAATTAAAAGACTTGTTCAAATTAAAAGATCTATTTGTATTGCAAATTCTAGCGAAATACTGCTGAATTTTATTGTGTAATAATGTCAGAAACAAAAAGTTTAAGTGCAAAGAAAAAAAAAAAAAAACCAGGAAAATCCAAATCGTTACGTCTTCATTTAGAACTAATTGGAAGAAAAATCATTCTAAAGACTGTCATTTTGCAGGGCTGCAACAGGCGACTATTTTTTAATTCTAACTTGCACCAATTTCTTTAAACAAAAATCCTTAACAGACATTTTGATAGCATTTGAGAAAAAAAAAATTACTTTTTAAAAATACATAATAATTTGTATTAGAAAAATGCTGGTGCAAAAGATTTATAAAAATAATCGCCTGTGGCCGCCCTGATTTTGCCATTGTGTCATTCTTTTAATTGAATAAAAGAAGAATTTGTATCACTTTTGGAGAATTTGTATCACTTTATTTTGGAAAAATATTTCTTAAACTTTTGACAGACAATTAGAATAATTTCTGTTAAGGCGCAACACTAGGCACAGGTGAAGACCCGGATGATAGTGTAAAGTCTATGGGGGCGTTCTTTTCAAATATCTCGTTCAAATTTTAATATTTTTACATGTTTTCTTTTGCATAGGATAGCTGAGGACAATCTACGGCTAGTTTTTAATTTTTAGATTTTGCTTATATATTTTCTAGATTATGACAGTTTCAATTTCCGAAGCGGTTTAAGCCGGTTTAGAAATTCAAAGTGAATTTTTAATAAAAATCTGAAACCAAAATTGAAAAAGTAAAAACTAGGCCGGCTGCGGATCATCCTCAACTATCCTATGCAAAAAAAAAAAAAAAAAAAAAAAAAAATCATGTGAAAATATTAAAATTTGAGCGCGATATTTGAAAAGAACGTCCCCATAAACTTACAAGGAAGGTCTCCATACGGGCATACTCAGAAAATTCTGAAAAAATTACAGAATGTTATTCTCATGTGGATATATATGTTTGCAAAAAAATTTTTGACGGAACCCTGTTAGAATGCTCGTAAAAAAATAATGAACATTTCTTTTATTTGGCGATTTATCATCAGTGGGCGACAAAATAAAATTTCAATAAATACTTTTTTATGTCAAATTCTTTTTAAGGTAAATCATGGTGAAAGAAATTTTATTTATGTAACGTTAATTTTGTCAGCTTTAGTCTATTTTCACTATATTTTTGTCATAATGTTAGAATGAAAATGAAATGTGAAATTTTA
The DNA here is from genome assembly GCA_964019185.1 of Maratus speculifer. NCBI lineage: Eukaryota > Metazoa > Arthropoda > Arachnida > Araneae > Salticidae > Maratus > Maratus speculifer. The sequence goes on from OZ025303.1 coordinate 149,211,170, forward strand.
GGAATTAAAACAAAATTAAAATTAATCAAAATTGTTTCATTCTCAAAATTAACTTTAATCTAGTTGAGCTCTGTCGATTCAATTTTTTTGCTATGGAAACAAAAGCTTCTCCGATATTGAAATACATTACAGCAGCATTATTCATCTGGCCTTTATTTGGTCATGCGCTTAAATATGTGAAAAATACTTTTCAACATGAAAGCATTTTTTATATAATAAATTCTTTTTAAAGTGATAAAATTAAATAACTACAGCAAAAACAAGCGAAATATGTAATTTAAAATACATCTATATGTCAAACTGTCTCACTGTTCAAATTTAAATTCATTAAATACAATTTACACGTATTCTAAAATTTAATTGACAAGAAACTTTCAGGCGCATTAATATCGTTTGCTTTTGGCGAGGGAAAATGCTGCTCGCCAAATCGCGTGACGCTTTCGTCTTTTCGCGCCAAATACTCGAAAGTATTTTATTTTTTTACTGAGTTTCTTCTGTAATTCCGCCGCTAAATTTGACTGATCCTTTATTACATACATGAGTAGTTTAATTAGTATTTTTTTTTCAAAAAATTCTGAGTATGCCCAGTATGGAGACCTTCCTTGTTAGCATTATCATCCAAGTCTTTTTTTGTGCCTAGTGTGGGCCTTTAAGAAAATTTGTACTAATGTGCAAAAGCTAATTTATCCACCACTCTCCCTTCTATTTTTCAGAGAGTTAAATAAAATTTAAAAGAGCTAAAAAATAAAATTTATCTTATAAATAAATGAAAAAAAAATCATGCATCAATCCTAGATTACGTAACATCTTAGAACTCATTCAGAAAACTCTGATATCATTTGAAAACAATACAAAATAAAAACGGACTTTGATGGATAACGCGTAAAATTACTCATAATCATTTAAATGTTTTTCATTTCCTTTATTTTTTTCTTAAATTTCTAAACATAGTATTAGACATTAGATACATATTGCGAAATTTTAATAAAATGTATTGACAATTGTAATATCATTTGAGAACAATACTAACGACATTGAAAACAGTAACTTTGATGGGTAATACGTAAAAACAAATCTGGTAATTTTAATGACATTCATATGCTTTTTCCGTTTTCTTATTTTTTGAATACTAAACTATAATTTGGATGTAAATTACAAAATTTTAATAAGATTAATTGATAATTTTAATGCCATCATTATAGGATTTAAGAACAATACTGACACTAAATAAAAGAATATTTTTGATTGATAATACGTAAAAACACTACCATAATACGTGCCACTGGGGACAATTAAATTCTATTTTCATGATATTTTCGTTCGGTTTTTCCTTCGTTCTCCTTCTTTTCTCGGCGTTCAAACGTCGTACAGTCATCCATACTCCAATCCCGTAAGGCATGGTGACGTCACTACAACGTGGTTGTGAAGTCACATTGTGACTTTGTGACCATCGATTGTCGATGTGAAGTCACGGTGACTAAAATGTGAAGTCGTTATGGCCGTTTTAGAGCTTTTTTGTGACGTCACACTGTGACCACTTTGTGACGTCACAATGTGACCAATTTGTGAAAAGTGTGTCATTTGTGACTACTTTGACATTAACATTGTGACGAAACTGTGACAAAAGCGACGATATTTAAATTGCCAGAAGCTTGTTTTTTAAAGTAAATAACATGTTTTGAAGAATATTTGTAATTTTCTAAATTTTTTTAAGAAAGTCACATCTCAGTCACAATGTGACGTCACTGAGGGGTGGCATTTTCGTCACAGATGTGATGTGACCAAAGTGACTCACAGTGACGTCACTGTGACCATGCATGCTATGAGGGATCATAATTTATTATTCTCATCAGATTTTTTTTTTTTTTTTTTTTTTTTGTAAATTTTGTTTTATTTAATCCGAGCATTTTCGGATTCAATTAGGCAAACAATTAGGCTGTTTTGAAAAAAAAAATCCGTTGATAAAAGATTAAAAATTTTGGGAAAAACATGAGAAAAAAAAATACACATTATTTAAATTATTTTCAAAAATATTCATCAGCTAAGTAGTTAAAACATTCATGTTATTGAAAAATAGAAAGTAATTTGAAACGAAAATCCTCAGAAAATGGTACATGAAGCAAAATTTTGTCGTGAAAGCTTTCTTTTCTTTTTTGTATTTTTAATTTTGCACTCTAATATATATATAACCATTATACAGGGTGTTTCAAAATAACGTGGACAAAATAATATGACAAATCAAGCATACAACAAGGATAAAAAATCACATAGGAACATAGGGCCGCAAACCACTTATTGAGCCACAAATACAGGGTGTTTCATCATAACTCAATTTGGGTTGACGGTAATAAATTTCAGAAAACTGAAGTATATTATGATAAAATATTTAACAGACATTCTCACCTTTGTTTTAAGTGTGATAACACCAAACAAAAGTGGTAGATGTTTGCATTATGCGCACCAGCAATATGCACTTGACACCTCACATTTTGTACTGTCATAATCAGTTTATGCGGTATCATCAATTGCTTGAGCAATACGTTTTTCTAGATCTTTTCGTAATGTTATCACATTTCACACAAAATAAGGTACATATCGTTGCATTTTCAATACAATATTTTTATTTTCTTTGAAATTATTACTTTCAAACTGGGTGTAGCTGGAATGAAACACCCTGTATTTGTGACTCAAGAAATAGTTTGCGACCTTATGTTCCTATGTGATTTTTGATCCTTGTTGTAGGCTTGATTTGTCATATCATTTTGTCCACGTTATTTTGAAACACCCTGTATAATACTCTATTTAACATCTACAATGAATAAATAGAAACCAAATAAATAACAAACTTGAAGAAGACAAGAGGAGTTATCAATATTGGAACAATTCGAAGTATTGAAACTGTGGTACTTGTATATATATAATTTCATTTGTATTCATTTTAATTATTTATTTATTTAAATTTTCCTCGTTGCAATGTTTTTTTTCTATTAAATTCAAATGGTTTATATTGTAATACAATTAATGGTCTTATATATATATATATATATATATATATATATATATAGCATTATTCCATAAAATTAGTGCCAACATGATACCTCCAATTTTATGAAGCAATTTGACTTTTAGTATGTTGCAATTTACACTGATATAATTAGTAAAATAATTTAACACTAATTTTAAAGGTTAAATTATTCCAGAAAATGGAAACAGCAAGAATACCAGCAATTTTATAGAGTAACGTTACATAATATTTTTTACAGTGTGTATGTTATTTTATTTTTATGAAAATATAGATAAAATAGTAATATTTTTCTTTGTATTAAATATTTGTCTTGTTTCCTTTCCAATAAATGCATGAAAAATACATAACACATCAAAAAAATGGAAATTCAGTATTTATCATTGTCGTAAAAGTATTCAAATTATTTTAAGTCCAATATATGTTCTATAGTTTTGTATAAGCACAGTGGTATGCAAAATTTAGTTCGATTAGGAAAAACAATCAAATTATTCCAATCAATCAAACAAGTATTCAAATTATTTTAAGTCCAATATATGTTCTATAGTTTTGTATAAGCACAGTGGTATGCAAAATTTAGTTCGATTAGGAAAAACATAAAATATTTGAAAACTTTCCGTCTGCAATTTCTGTCAATTTCTGTCTTCTTTTGTGCAATTCTGTATACGATCTATTAAAATTTTACACATTATGTATTTTAAATAACATTAGTTATATTTAAAAGCACTTACCGCAATTGAAAAAGCACGTGCAGCAATTAATGTTTATAAAGAATATGGTAGCAAAATTTTCTTTTGAGTCCCTATAAATGAACGATAAATTCTACCACACCTATTTTGCTGTAAGCATCTTGTAGTGCTACTCATAGACTGGGAGGAAGTCGCACAGACAATCAGTTCATCGAGTTCACGGATGAAAAAGTAGGATTAATTAAATGTCGATTCGCATATTAAAATGCAATCGGTCTATCAACTGACATCTTGGTGGCAAATGCCTAAAATTCTGATTTTAACGGTTGACTCACAGGTTTGTCATTGTGTTTTCCTGATCCCAATCCTCCATGTTTTCGCACTTTTTGTTTCGCACCGCTAAAATCGGGATTTTAGGTGCTTTCCACCAAGATATGACTTAGCAAACCTATTGCTTTATAGCACATCAAAAACTAATCAGGAACAATTTTTTATCCGGTAATAACTGGATCTGATGTTTGACGAAAATCCATACATTAGTTTTTGAGATACATTTATTGCGAATTCACGGACTAACTGAATTTGAAGTTTTTGAAAATTTCGTGCATTAGTTCTTGATATAGAGCTATTGGGATAATCACGAATAATGCACCATGGCAGCGTTACCTGTTGAACGATTTATACCACAACGTAATCCACACAATGTTATATCAAGTACTAACTAAACCTAAAGTTTTGTGATAATCCATGCGCTAGCTCTTGAGATATAGCCATTGTGTAAATTGTGAATAATGCAGCATAGCAGCGCCACCTGTTGAGTGATATACACCAAAAACTAATCAGATTTAGTTCATATTAAGGTCTAACATAATCTAAAGTTTTGTGAAATTTCGTGCATTAATTCTTGAGATAGAGTGCCCACAAAAATTTTGCCACATACACACAGGCAAAGTAACAGAACTGCAGACAGAGAGACATTTTGTAAAAATACATTTTTTGTGTTCTCTGATCCCTAAAACGTACAAATCTGTCGAAAGCCGGATTTAAAAAATTGTGACGGATTCAATACTTTTTTCGTCTAAGATAGAAGAAAGTGATAATAATAATAATAATAATAATAATAATAATAATAATAATATGTTAATATCTCCTAAAGTGATTATAAAAATGATGATAATAATAATAATAATAATATAATGTCAATATTTCCTAAAATGATTATAAAACAAGTTGAAAATTGCACGTGAAGCGTAGCAAATGAGGTGCGTTCGTACTATAAGTTTTAAAATATTCAGATCTTGCTGATATAGTAGAGCGTACTTTGGATACAGTATAGTGGTCGAAATCTTTGTGTTCCTGTAAATATGCAGGGAGTAATTTTTATTATACTTCATTAACGTATATCTTATTCATAAAATGTGAAGTAGGTTAATATAATTAAAACATGTCCCAAACAATGTTTCCCCGTATAATATTATTTAGTGGAATACATTTGCGTGGCCCTGTAATTTAATTATAAGTATTCTCTACATCCCAGATTGTACAGAATGTAGATTTTAGTACATACATCATAGATTCATAACAATTATATTATGTTCAAATGAGTGTAACACCATTAAAATGCATTTGAAACTTTTTTTCCCATTGATTGTAATGTAACGGAATACTTTTGATTGTCCCTGTAACTGATCTATGCATCCGATTTTCATAACATTTGAAATGACTCGACAAAATTACGCAATAAATATACGTTTTAAATTTCAAACGATTAAAATGCATTTGAAACTTTTTTCCCCCATTGACGTAATGTAACGGAATCCTTTTGATTGTTCCTGTAATTGATCTATACATCCGATTTTCATAACATTTTAAATGACTCGACAAAATTATGTAATAAATATACGTTTCAAATTTCAAACGATTAAAATGCATTTGAAACTTTTTTCCCCATTGACGTAATGTAACGGAATCCTTTTGATTGTTCCTGTAATTGATCTATACATCCGATTTTCATAACATTTTAAATGACTCGACAAAATTATGTAATAAATATACGTTTCAAATTTCAAACGATTAAAATGCATTTGAAACTTTTTTCCCCATTGACCGTAATGTAACGGAATCCTTTTGATTGTTCCTGTAATTGATCTATACATCCGATTTTCATAACATTTTAAATGACTCCACAAAATTATGTAATAAATATACGTTTCAAATTTCAAACGATTAAAATGCATTTGAAACTTTTTTCCCCATTGACGTAATGTAACGGAATCCTTTTGATTGTTCCTGTAATTGATCTATGCATCCGATTTTCATAACATTTGAAATGACTCGACAAAATTATGTAATAATTATATATTTTAAATTTCAAACGATTCGGTTGGATAGTTTTTGCGTTGTTATATGCGGACAGACAGACAGACGGACAGACGGACGGACTGAGCGACAACAATAGGTGCTACGTATTTATATAATTACGAACGCACCTAAAAAGTGAATCACGTTCATTTATTTTTATCTTCTTGCCTTGCATTTTTTAGCTTTGGGGACGAGCGACACGTATACTACATGACGCAAAAAAGGCTTACGTATCCATGTTTCTTCCCACCAGTAAAATTTTACTGGAAAATTTGCCTTATTTAATCAGAAGCATTTTATAGGTTTAATGAGACATGAATTTCTGTTTTTTTAAAAACCGGTGACAAAACATTAAAAATTTCGTAAAAAACGAAAGGCCTAATTAGAATAAATAAAAGATGAGCTGGAGCAGCTGGATAAACGAGATAACTGGGCCATAAGCAATTTTATAAAAAACAGTAGATGAATTTTAAGTTTTAGCTATTGTAAACATTTAACTCCTATCTCTACGTCTTAAAAAACGCTTGATAATTCAATCATAGCTCTGTTTTTTCTGTGATAGGTTGCCGAAAATTGAAGCTCCTTTTTTAAAAAAACAACGCCAATTTCGCGAAACTACTTCGGCTTTATTTTAAAATACGGTAAGTGCTTTTATTGAACAATCACTTTTTTTAATGACTAATCATATAAATTAATTATTACTATTAGGTATCTATACATATATATGCATATACTTCATGTTTCTAATGTAAGGCCGGTGTTCCAGTTAACCCCTTTCGCGCGGTGGTATATCAATGAAACCACTTAATTTTAAATCCCGAACGCCACTTTGGCACCAGAATTTTGGTAAAAATATTTACGGTTTATTGAATGCATGAAATATAGCTGTTTCATATTTTTAAATAAATTTGTTTTCAAATTCCGGTGTCAGTCATTAATTTCAACTCTTAAGCAATGAATTTGCCCTGAGCCGCAAAGGGTTAACCCTATAGTTATAAATACATTTCTGGAGTTTCTCTTACTAAGCGAAATTAATTTCTCTTAACAAAATAATTTTATGCTGGCAGTAAAGGAAATTATATAATATGTTATTAAAATTACGTAGTATTTTTTAAAATAAAAAGCATGCCAGTGGGTACTAAGCCAACTTTCTTAACCTACTATTAACACCCGAATTATTTTCTTCGCTAAAAATTAAATTTTGTATTTCCCACCACTTTCAAAAGCAAATTAACTTTTATCTAAATTTATCGAGGATTCTGCCTCGTGAAATAACGTATATATTTATCTTCCTCTTTACTGGTGGAAAACCGCTTTCTTGTTGTTTTTGTAACCGTCCTCAAAAAAGGACGCTGGGCGTTAATGGGTTAAGTGAGATATCTAAACCTCGAAATTTTATGATACCGATAAATAGGAATATATATTTGCGCATAGATTTATCTTGTTTAATTTTTTTCTTAAAATACCCATGTAAATTTTTATAGTTCTTACTTATACTAAAGTATGTATGCACTTACTTAATTCTTATAGTTTTTGTATAAATTTTTGTATACATATACCTAATAACTTCACGTTGATGCGTTTAAGACACCTTGATAGCAAAGATTTCCGTTACAACGTTCTTTAGATGATATATAATTTGCATTATCTGGGCTCCCAAATGGTCTGCCAACTGAACATCACAATTTTCTTAGAGAAATTTTCCTTTTAGATTTTTCTTGCAAATTGCCAAGAAACCACCTTTGGAAGTTAATTCTAGCGCAAATTCTGTAGAAACATACATGAAATTTTCTGTTAAAAAATATTAATGTTCAGTTCGCGGACCAGTTGGGAATCCTGCATTATCTGTCTGATTTATTTTTTTTTTAAAGTTATTTATACTTTTTTAAACAGGACCTGTTACCTCATATTTAAACAAGTTGGAAGTTGCACGAGAAGCGTAGCAAATGAGGTGCCTTCGTACTATAACGAAACTGTAAAATATTCCTACTGTTAGAGTATACCAGTGGCGTAGCTAAGGGGGGGGGGCAAGGTGGGGCGTCCGCCCCGGGCGCCGAGGCCTAGGGGCGCCAAATTGAGATAAATTGTTATATATCTATATTGGGGTGGGGGCGCAAAATTTTTTGCTGGCCCCGGGCGCCAAAAAACATAGCTACGCTACTGGAGTATACAGTACTTCGGGTACAGTGTAGTGGTCGAAATCTTTTGTGTGTTCCTATAAATACTATCTGCTTTCCATCGTACAGAAGTAACTTGTATTAAACCTCAGCAACGTATATTAATTTCATAAAATGTGAAATAGATTAATATAATTAAAACACGCCCCCTAGCAATATTTCATCGTATAACATTATGCAGTGGAATATTTTTAAGTGTCCTTGTAAATTAAGAATAAATATTCTTTGTATCATAGGTTGTACAGAATGTATTAGTATATACAGTCGACTCTCTATATAACGAAATCCATCGTTCCAGTAAAATATTCGTTATATAGAGAAATTCGATGCATAGAAAATGATGTTAAAAATTGTATTTAATGTGTAAATTTTGAACAAATATTTGTTTTGATGTTTTTAATTAAGAATTTGTAATATTTAAAAGTAAATATTAACATAACATTCTATTTCTTAATTATTTAAGCAGTTTTAATAAAAGAGAACAGACATTTATTTGAAAGCTTAATGAAAATGAAACAAGGAAGACTTGCATTAATTTCAGACGAAGAAATCTGTAATTTTTTATTGTTTTGATTTTAAAATTGTTACGCCCTCAAAAAAAAAAGCTCAAATTTTAGCAAGGAATGAAAAATTGTAGTTAACATTTCCCTCCATTTGAAGGCCTCTCTTATGTGCCTCTCATTGATTCCTTTCTTATATGTGTAACAATTCAATTGACTCTGTTTTGAAAAGAATGTTGAAAGGTGTGTGGGAGGTGGAAAGAACTCGTTCGATTTAAAGAACAAGATGATAAGTAATATATATAATAATAATAAAAAAAACAGCACTGAATAAACCGATAAACAGCACCGATAAATCAAAAATAAGCGATGAAAAATTGATTCCATATGATTTCGAATCTTTTTTAAAACTGAATAAATTAAAACCAATTTATGAAAAAATTCGTTATATGGAGATAGATATTTCGCTATATAGAGACTTTTTAATGTAATCATGCGAAAAGGGGACCGTTCCTACAAAAAATTCGTTATATAGAGAAATTCGATGTATGGAGTTTCGTCATAGAGAGACTCGACTGTACTTCATAGATTAATATCAATTCTGTTTCATTCGAAAGAGTGTAACACCTTTAAAATGTAGTTGAAGCTATTTTTTCCCATTTACCCTCATGTAATGGAATAATTTTTATTCTTTTTGTAATTAAACTATGCGTCCAATTTTCATAAAATTTGAAATGACTCGGAAAAAATACGCAAATTTATGCATTTTAAATTTCAAACGATTGTGTTGGGTAGTTTTTATTCTGTTATATATGCGGACAGACTGAACGATGATTATACACTGAGAAAAAAATATGGTTCTGGCATATAGAATCTAAGTAATGGCTCTAGAAAAAATAGTTCCATGTCATCCTTATAAATTTTAGTTCCATTTCTTACAGAGTTCCAGAATATCTTACTAGAATTCAAAAACGTTTTCCTATATTTTTGTTATCAAATTTATCTAAAAATCTCTTCAAATAGATGCGAACACAAGAGATCTGATTTAGTAACTATAATTATAGCTTAAGAAACCATTCCTAAAACCAAACGATAATTTCTCGCTATTGAAACGGTTCAATGTCGTTTCGTATCCTAGAAAACAAGAGACTAGAAATGTCAAATCATTTCGCCTATTCAGCTTAGTTGTTTACCTTACTCGCATAGTTTGGACATCTATATTTCTAGTTTAGGTATTTAGAAAATGACTAACTATTCATTCTAGGTGAAGGCGGCATATTTTTTTTTCTCAGTGTGTAGTTGAAGCTATTTTTTCCCATTTACCGTCATGTAATGGAATAATTTTGATTATTTTTGTAATTAAACTATACGTCCAATTTTCATAAAATTTGAAATGACTCGGAAAAAATACGCAAATTTATGCATTTTAAATTTCAAACGATTGTATTGGGTAGTTTTTACTCTGTTATACATGCGGACAGACTGAACGATGATTATATGTGCTACGTATTTACATAATTAAGAACGCACCTAAATGCATTCAGATCTTGTTGTAACAGTATACCATACAGAATAGCAGCCGAAATCTTTTGTGTGTTCCTGTATACACTATCTGCTTTCTATTACACAGGAAATAACTTGTAATAATCCTCAGCAATATATACCATTTTCTTAAAATGTTAAACGGTTTAATACTTTAAATGCTCACCAAATAATGTTCTCTTTATATAATTATGTAATAGAATACTTTTATGTCTTTCTGTAAATCAGTAACAAATATTCTTTGCACCACAGATTGTATAGAATGTATATTATAGAATATACTTCATAGCATCTGGACCCATGGAAAAAGAGAAGTAAAAAATACACATTATTTTATTTTTAGATATTAAAATGTAATTTAGAAAATATTTGTCTGTAAGAGTGGTCGTAACTGAACACAGTTACAAAAGTTCGGACATTAATTCCAGTGAACATTAGCTTTTAGAAGCTGAATTGAAATAATCTTCGGAGTGACATTGTAAAATCATGGCCTAGTTGTCCCATCTAACTTTAACCCCCTGACCGCCAAGAAAAAAGGCGAAATTGTAATGTTGTTTCCTCCTTAATTAATTAAAAATGTTAAAATAATATGTTTTTTCCAACCAGATACAAAATATTTTATTAAGTATAAATTTATAGGTTTTGGGAGTAATATTCATAAATTAATTTTTCAAAACTGGCTTTTATTTGTAAAATTGTATTTATTTGATTATTGCGTTGAACGGAAAAATCAGTTCGCGGCAATCAGGTATATGAGATATTTTTTTTCTTGAACTTTGCTGCCAAAATGTAATTTAAAAGGGGATTACTCCGTCAGTTTTTCTTAAACAGCCAGGTATACTAAAATGGGTGCGCGCTATACAATGAAGCACTGCGACACCCACTCACCGCAGACAGCGGACTTGGAATTTTTTTTTATCTTGAAAATGGCATGATATTAAAATCCTGAAATGCAATGCTTTATATTCAATCAGCTTAATTGCGTTATTAATACCATGCAGAAAAATGTTATTAAACAAGTTGGAAATTGCACGTGAACGTAGCAAATGAGGTGCGTTCGTACGATAACGAAGTTTTAAAAATATTCAGATCTTGCTGATATAGTAGAGCGTACTTTGGATACAGTATAGTAGTCGAAATCTTTGTATTTCTGTAAATATGCAGAAATTAATTTTTATTACACCTCAGAAACGCATATCTTATTCATAAAATGTGAAATAGTTGAATATGATTAAAACAATGTTTCTGCGTATAGCATTATGTAGTGGAATACTTTTGTGTGGCCCTGTAATATAATAATAAAAATTCTTTGCCTCACAGATTGTATAGAATGCTTATTTTAGTATATATTTCATACATTCATGCCAATTCTATTATGTTCGAATGAGTGTAACATCATTAAAATGCATTTGATCTTTTTTCCCATTTATACCGTAATGTAATGGAATACTTTTGATTATCCCTGTAAATGATCTATGCATCCGATTTTCATAACATTTGAAATGACTCGACAAAATTACGCAATAATTATATGTTTTAAATTTCAAACGATTAAAATGCATTTAAAACTTTTTTCCCTATTACCGTAATGTAACGGAATCCTTTTGGATGTCCCTGTAATTGATCTATCCATCCGATTTTCATAAAATTTGAAATGACTCGACAAAATTATGTTATAATTATGTATTTTAAATTTCAAACGATTCGGTTGGGTAGTTTTTGCGTTGTTATATGCTGACGGACAGATGGACGGACTGAACGACAACAATAGGTGCTACGTATGTACATAATTACGAACGCACCTAAAAAAAAATGCATATTTACTAATAAAACTAATAAGGAAGGTCTCCATACTGGGCATACTCAGATTTTTTTGAAAAAAAAATACTAATTAAACTACTCATGTATGTAATAAAGGATCAGTGAAAATTAGCGGCGGAAGAATTGCATTAGGAAACATGCAAAAAAATAAAATAGTTCCGAATATTTGGCGTGAAAAGACGAAAGTGTCACACGATTTGATGAGCAATACTTTTCCCCCCCAAAAGCAAACGATTTTAATGCAACTGAAAACTTTTGGATTTTTAGAATCCGTGTAAATGAACTGAAACATAAATGAATTTAAACATAAACAATGAGCAAGTTTAATATATTGTATACATATAAATACATTAAATTTCATATATTTATTATTTGTTGCTGTAGTTTTTTTAATTTACCTCTGGAAAAAATATTTTTATATATAACAAATTCTTATTCAGTAAAATTATTTTCATACATTTAAGCATATTTAAAAATAAAAGACAGGTGTTTCCATAGCAACAAAATGAGTTGACAATGCTCAACTGGACTTTGAACTAGAATTAATTTTAATGAATTTAAATTTGAAATATGTTTTAAATCTCAAATTTTGATGGTTAAATTTAAATATAAATACATATAAATATTAATATAAAGAAATTATACTTAAAACAAATTAAAGCTGACAAAACAAAAGTTATTTAATTTATCTAAACAACATTTTGAACATGAAACTTTTTTCCTTTAAAATGCATTTGACATTTAAAAAAATCATTCTTGAATTTGCTTTTCATCACCAACCGATGATAAATCGACAAATAACTAAATTTTCATTATTTTTTTACGGACAGGATAAGGAGGTTCCGCCGAAATTTTTTTTATAAACGTATATATCCTCATGAGAAGAACATTCTGTATTATTTTTTTTCAGATTTTTTGGAGTATGCCCGTATGGAGACCTTCCTTGTAAGACATTTTTATTTTAATTATAAAATTTAGTTAAGCATGCTCAATGTGAGCCGCAGGAATGCAAACTACATTCTGCATACTTCTATGGTGGATGAGAATGCTTAACTTGATTTTCTTTTATTAAAATAAAATGTACTTTAGCACATGTACATGCGTTAATTTTATTAATTAATGTACTATATCCAGTTTCTAATGCACTATTCTACGTATATTTTATGGCATTGTAATTGGGTATAAAAATATTACATTTCAGAAATATTTGTAAGAATAAATAAACTAGCAAAAGCCGTGCTTTGTTTGGATTCGCGAAGCATTATTTCATAAGATAAATATTTGAAAGGAACATTACTTTTTTTATATTATTTTTGCATCTTTATTAAGCAAAAACGTTATCTCATGTTTTGGCGCATTTAAATTTTAGAAATGTAAATCCAGCCAAATAACTAAGAATTTCCTCAGCGTTTTTTTTATTTATGATATAAGGCTGGTATAAATAAAAATATTTTCGAAGCAGAATTTTACACAATATATTTTTTAAATTTTTAACTAAAAATTTTAAAGATGTTTTTGCATTTTCCAATGGCCAGTAACGGCGTTCGTTCTGGCCAATAAGTGTTCTTTTTCTCGACATTTTTAAATTACTAATACATTCCAGAAATTATTTATAAACGTAGTTAATATATTTAATTTGGTTGAATTAAATTATTCTTCAATAAATTAAAATATTCTTAAATTATTCTTTAATCTTTCATTTCGAATACCAGACTTAAGAAACTTACCAAATTTAACAAAATATTCACTTTAAATACCAAATATAAGAATTAATTTTACTTGTTTACGATTCTTTTTGTTGCCACTTTACCAAATTAAATACCCAAATAAATAAATCATAATGTAATTCTTTTAAAATCCGTACGTATAAACTGCGTAAATAATTTTGGCAGAATAATGAAAATATATTTTATTTAATATATCAATCATGATTCTATCTGTAATTACTAACCCCATAGTTTATTTTCCTTCTTAAAATAAAAAGATACGGGTTCAATTTGTTTATTTGCAAGCGATTTTGGCGGAATAATGAAAATATATTTTATTTAATTAATTAATCATGATTTTATCTATAATTACTAACCCCATGGTTTATTTTCATTCTGAAAATAAAAAGATAAGCGTTCAATTTTTTATTTGCAAAAAGGCGTCCATAATAGAAAAACATGCAGAATAAATTATTTATTAAAATAATATTTTTCAAATGTTATTCTGTAAAAAAAATAACATTCTGCAAATCTACATATCATAATTTATTCTTATGTTTATTTTCAAGTCAAAATACTGAATAGATTTTTTAAAAAGCATACGACAAAATGTAACTTGAGTGGCCTAGTAGAGGATTCGTTTCGCTCATCCTAATAAATAAAAATCCGGTAGATCCTCATATTCATGTTAAAGCAAAATCACATCACGAGAACTCAGAAAAAAGCCTACACCCCATTTACTAATATAGGTATCTAGAATCCGCAAAGCACCCGAGGGATCCAAAGTAAAACACACCCGAGCAAAGCGGCCTAAACTTTCAGAGTGTGGATTTTGCGATCGTAACAACAAATCATTTAAGACAATCCAGAATTTCAGGAGGAGTGATTCGCGATGGCGATGCTCTTCCTCGACCGGAAGCACGCACCTTGGCAATGTCCCTTTGTCAATTAGATTCGCCCTGCGCATATACACAAGGTGTCCGAGCGACTGTGACCGGAAGGTGGTTGGCCCATTTTCCCCATATCTCAACCGCTTTCGAGATAGAAACAATAACTTCATAGTTTCTGTCAGCGGACCCCATCTTGTAATACACATCCAGTATACTGTAGCTAACCACCATGTTCAAAATTGTAATTATTTATTTGAGAAGAAAAGAATTAAAGAATTACCCACAGGGTTCACACAGTTCTACCACTAAATTTTAAGAATATTTTTGAAGTGTTTCACTGCAGAAAAATATCGTAAAATCTCTGAATGAAGGTGTGGATTGCGAATGTTGTGGTTTAAAAATTAAATGTAAATTTTCTTATTTTTAATAGAGGTGCCAGAGTCCTTGGAAATTCCAAGGAGTGTGCGACCCTTGTACCCAATATATTGCATTTTGATCGATTTAAGGGATTTTTTTAAGGGAAAATTTGCGGACGTAGCTATATATCTCCTCTTGAAGTATATATATTTTTTTATGTACTTACACATCATGGTCATGGTTGTAGCTAACTTGGTCAACCATTTGCTTGGAGTGAAACGAAATTAAAGAGTCACCTTGCATTTAACTAAGAATTAAAAAAAAAATTATAAACTAGTTTGAAGAACATTTGGCAGCAAAAAAATTGCCCTTAAGCATACAGTGCATGACAATTCTGATGAAAAGGTTGAATTCGAATTTTATTTCAATCATCTATCAATTGGTGTTATCTTCTTTAATATATCTTCAAATCAACCTGATCATCAATCATCACTGATTGAATAGCCATTGACATCGCGATTTGTACCAGCTGACCTTTTGTTCTTTTTAAAAAAGACGGCCGGCTAAAGTTTCACGAATGCGATGTTTTAATGCAACATTTCTTGTTTTTCGTTGCTTAATAACACTGCTAATAATAACATTCATAAAGTTACTATTGCTGTTATTATTATTATTGTTATCATTATTAAGGTTTTAAAATAAAGCAAAATGACAAAGATTGTCAATTTTGTATTTATATTCCGATTTGACTTTTACTTTGAATGGGCATTGAGAAATTGCTGAAAATGGATTTCGTTTTAAGAAATTGTAAGTTACTATTCATTTTTCAAAAATTAATTTTAAAAAGCATATTTTTTCCACATACATTTTCAAAATAACGATTAGCAAATTAAACATATAAACAAATAGATAAATAAACAATTCATATACATATTTTTTATAATGGATTTTAAATATTCTCAAATGTAACAAAATTCTGTTTTTAATCTCTTGTGCGAAATCCAATACATTTAAGTTATTTTGTTCATGTTGATAGAGAAATAAATCAGAAAAAATGGTAAATTAATATGCGTAAATTGAATTGTTAATTTTCTTTCAAATATTCTTTAACTTTTAATTTGTTAACCTAAAAAATGTTTTGTTCTCGCCATGTTAGGATATGTTGTCAAACCTTCCGACGATTTTATTCGTCGGAAGGTTATACTTTTTTATAAGTATAAAAATCATTAGAAATGTATCAACCTTTCGCCTAAAAAAATATGAAGAAAACCGACCGCCAAATTACGTATCTGATAATTAAAAAAAAAAAAAAAAAAAAAAAAAAAAAAGTGGGGTCAGGTGGGGTAACTGTGAACAGGGGGTGAAGCATATTACTTGGCTCAGAAAGCAGGTTTTTGTCTTTCGAATAAAATTCAAATCGTCGAATACAGTTCATATTGAAATATCAGTTCCTAAATATTTTAATTCCAATAAACGCAGTAAATCTACAACATCTTCAATTAAAAGAATATAGATAAAAAAAAAGATATTTACATTTTATTTACATAAAGAAATATTAATTATTATTACTCTCATTTTGAGAGTTATTACCGACATATTTCGATTCCGAAACATTCCACATCTAAACTGCAACAACAACAACAACAACAAAAAAGCCTTGTTGCCAACAGCAATCAAACACTTAAAAATTGGCTGGCAAAACGAAGGAGGCATTCTTTACAGGGGGTAATTGTGACCACCGCCATAATGAAGAAACTATGTAGAATAAAAATCTGTTTCATGCTTATATATTAACCTCATAATGTATTTTTCATTATAGATATTCTTTATCACTTGCCTGAAACATTTTTGAGATCCAAATAGCAATTTGAACAAAGTCTACCAAAATTTTTGATAAACGATTCATCAGGTTGGTGTTCTATTGGTCTTAATTATCCCCCAAAAATGTGTGTAGGCAAATATAAAGAAGAAATATAGCTGTCATAATTTTCCCACTAGTGGTTTTAATTTCCCCCAGTTTTTGTGATTGTGAGTATTTGATGGGGTAATTATAATCATCCTTTTAATTTAATAAATAGGGGAGGGGCTATGAGAATTAAAACTTTTAAGAGGTGTTCTTAAAGGTTCAAAGTTACTTCCTATGTATTAAAAACAACGCTTTTCTAAATAGAAAAAAAGTAAAAAACAAAAGTTGAAAATATTTAAAATGGCCATAATTACTCCTCCTGACCCTACATTCGATTTTCTTTTCCCATTACTTTTTTTTTTTTTAATGAATTATTTTTTGTCTAAGTATTGACAATTATTCTCGATAACAGAATGAAAAACTACTTTGGCACATTGATGAAACATTAAAAAAATAATAACAACAATAAAAAAAACCCCTAAAATTTGTTTGCATTACCAGTCATAGAAGCAACTATGATATTAAGTGGGCTCGTAAAAAATAATTATATTTAAAAATGTTAAAAAAAGCAAAGTGACGTCCACAGAAATACTCCAGAAATCATCTACAATTGTGGAAATAAAGTCAAATGTTTGCCGTCAAGCAACCAAACCAAAACAAGGTGATCAAACAAATTATAATGAATAAAAACATAACCTAACTAAGGTTTTGTTACTCTTCTTATATGAAATCATATAAGACGTCGTTGGAAGCAACTCATGAAAGTTTATATTAGTCAATTTTTAGTTGTACAGAATATATACATCTTCATGTTGAGATACTCATATGTCATCGTGATTGCAATCATGTTGAGCCGTCTAATATAATGGGGAATAAAAATGAAAAATTTTCTAATACTATATAATCTTTATGAACTCACGGTACATTTAAGTACACAGTTAAAAATTTCTGTAAAAACATAGGAAAAAAGCGAGACTTACTGTAAATTCACGCTAGTTCTCGGATAAATATATTCAATGGAGTTTCTTGCTCATCATTTTATCGACATTTCTATTATATTACACCTAATTTCCTGTAGGGATTTCGTCTTTATATAAAAATACTTTTATCCTTATTAAAATTTATAGATATTTTACACTCTTATAAAATTATTTAGAAATTTTATTAGCTGGATTATACTTTATCAGATATAGAATTTTATTTTATTTAAGATGAAAAATATCTTCTGGTTTTTTTCTTTATGTTCGTAATTCATAATTTCATTTCATTACTTCAATGTATTCATATTACTAATTTTAGTTAATACCTGTTCTGTTATCAAAATTCTTTAGATTTTCACATCAATTACAACAGCCAATGTAATAACAAATCTAAACTAGTATAATCTATACTATTAACCGCAGTAAACGTCTGTCTGTCTGTCTGTACCGCTAAAAACTTTTCTCAACGGCCGAGTGGGGTGGCGCTCTGGATGTCTATCGACTCGGGACGATTCGGCCTTTTGTGATAATGAATTTCGAGAAAATCGCCCGGTAATTACCCGAGATATTAATTAAAAACTACCCGGGAAACGTGACAAAAAAGTTCCGAGACGGTTCTCTGACGGAGCTCTCCAGTCGAAACTAGCTTTCCGCGGATGAAGAACCACGGAGGTGGCGAAAATACGAAAATTAAGGAGTTTTATATAACGTCGCATCCGCGCTGCAGTTTCATGGATTTTAAAACAAATTACATATTCTTGAAGGAAATTTAAAGACCTTTCTGACGGTCTATTCGGTTTTAAGAAATACGAACATTAACCTTTTGAAAAAAATGTTTTCCCGAAAGCTTTCATTTTCCATTTTTCTCCGCAGAATTTTCGACCGAAAACTATCGAATTTTAAAACGATTCCATCCTTTTTAATTTTGGAGGCACGACAAAGAAAAAAAATACCCCCTCAAAAACGCTTCTGTCTAATTTCCAACGGTGTGTTTATTTTTAAAATATTCTAATATTAACCCTTTGAAAAAAATCGAGAAAAAGAGTCTCCGATCGTACAATTTTGTTTGCTTTTTCGACACTTTTTCCGCTCATATTTATATGAATAAAATCCCTAATTTTCAATATTTCTTTTCCATCTTTATACACCTCTTAGTGAATACATCGTTTTGAATTGTGTCAAAATTTCAAAAAGATACAACGGTTAGAAGTATTTTTAAATCTGTAAAAACCGCGAAATTACGGCGTAAAACGGGCGATTTTTTTTTCTGCCATATTTTTATGTAAAAGTAGCCCTTAAATCCTGTATTCTTCAATGATCTTTATATGTGTGTTTGGGGTACTGGTTTTACACCTTGCATAAAATTTTTGAAAAAATCGGGAGGCCGTAACTGTATTTTAAATAATATAATAGGCGAATTTTTTAATTTAAATTATTAAATGTGAAAAAGGAAAAAACTAAAAATTAAAATTTTTGTACAAAATATGCATATTTTTACACGAAAATTATACTCGAGGTTTTTTCAAAGTGTGTAATAGTAATACATTGCGACCTCACTAATCCGACATTCGGTAATCCGTATATTTTTAAAATATCGTTAGAGAACATTATTGCAAATAAATACATTTTAAAATTTGACATTTCTTTAAAATCTTCATAAAAGCAGTTAGAGAATACCGTGTACAAGTTGTATCACTATTTTGAAACGATACAACATTTAGAAGTATTTTTAAATAAATAAAAACCGCGAAATTACGGGGAAAAAACGAACTTTTTTTTTTTTTTTTCATATTTTTAGGAACAACTTTTACATAATTTCAATATTTCCTTAAAATCGGCTAATACCATTCTTGGTAATCCACTTTTAATAAGGTATGAAATTTTTGGAAAAATATGGCTATCAGAACTATCTTTTAAATAAAATAATAGGTGTAACCATTTGCAGAACAACAAACATATTTTTATAAATATTAAATCTTCATCTTTTGTATAAACAGAAACAATTTTTTTTCGCATTGCGCATGCGTGCACTTAGCCAAGCTACGCCGATATGAAAAAATCAATGGGTTTTTTTATATCCACATAAAAGAACAATTTTAAGTAATGAAAAAACAATTATGAAAATTAATAAGAAAGTATTTTTCTTAATGCACTTTGACCTACGGGAGGAATATTTACGAGCACGAACAAAACTAAGATTTGTATTCGACATTTTCCCGCACGAAATTGATTATCATGTAGGGAGCATCGAGACAACTCAACTCTTTCCAGTGTTTCAACTCGAAACTTTATACGAAGCGCCTGCTTTAAAAATTGTCCCTGTTGAAATATCACAGAAAACTTAATTAAATTTCTACTAATTATATTGTGAATATTTTTTAACATTCAAGCATATTAGTGAAGTATATGGACTAAAACGGATTAATAATACAGGTTGTGTAAGTAGATTTATTTGCATTTAGTGTTTCTACCATTTGTTCTGTATGCATTGATTTTTATGACCAATATTATCTGACAAATTTCTTCTTAATGTATTCAAGTTTTTCTTCTTTTTTATGACTGATTTAATTAAACAAATCTTTCACATTGCGGTTTTTTTTTTTTTTTTTTTTTTTTTTTTTTTTTAGCATAGTGCATATTTTAAAATTTTGGTAACGCATTAAATAAATGTTTTTAAATGCAGAGATTTTGGTTTCATTTCTTTTGCCAATCTTAAATTAACAATCGTAGAATTGTACTAAAAAGAATTAGGATGATCATATAATGTATCTATTTTATATACTGCCAAATTATGAATTTTATCATTAAAAAATTTGTTATTTGAAAAAAAGCCCTACTGTTAGTCTGATATTCATGCTGTAATAACATTGCAAGTAATACGCTACAATATTGCAAAATCTGCAAAAATTAGAAACACTTTTATTTTTTAATGCTAGATGTTACAACTAATGCAATAAATCAGAGATGCAAAATATAAGTAATAGTAACTATACTAATAAAATCCGTGCGCCTCTGTGTGTGTGTCTGTCTGTCTGAAGCCGATTGCAGTTCGCAACGCGGGCGAGTTGGAAGTCGCGAGAGGTGTCTTTCGATTCGAAAAATTCCGGGAAAGTTATTTCGGGCATTTCAGAGACCGTGGGACCAAAATTAAAAAAGTTATGAATTAAAAACCGGTCGGGAATCGGAACGGAAAACGTCTAATTTCCCAAACGGAGCTCTCAGGCAGAACACTGCGCCACCTTGCGGTGAACGACAAGAACTTTTCTCCTTTGGCTAAAAGAAGAAGCAGTCGAAAATCGCTTTTTCTCCCGTCATTTTGTCAAAGAATGTAAAGAGAAAAAGAACTAATTGGTAAAAAATGTTAAACACGGTTTAATTAATATAATAAGTACAACTATTTAAGCACAGCAAGATATGTTCACTAAGAGGTAATCGTGTTGCTAATTAATATTTTGAGGATCTCAGATATAACTGGCTATTCATATATTTATTCTGTATGTGAGTACTAATCGTTGCACCTCATTTTCATACTTTTTCTTTTTGGTAGCATACACGAATATTGTGTAACCTAAGATTTACGTGATTAATACTAATTTCTGTTAGTACAAACGGAAAACGAGCTGCCAAAATTATTTGTTAGTTATGTTGTTTGTGATATTAATGAAATTACTTATTTTTTTTTAATAGCAGTCTTTTGCAGTTTTTAATACCGAAACTTTTTTGCGCGTTTTTTCTTAAACCATCATGCAGACAGTTTTTAAAGTAGAAAAAAACTGATTACATATTCAGAATCTGCGTAAAAGTCTGCTTCTGATGAACCAAAACATACGAGAAAATGTCTTATGGGCGCACAGCGCCAACCGTGCAAAACCAAATATTTTTAACGGGACGATGGTGACCATGGCGCGTAGCGCCACAGTGCGTAGCGTACAGTGGGCGCGTAGCGCCCACTGTAGCTCTTTAATTTACTTTTTTTTATATATTTCACTATAGCAACCATAGCTCTTTAATTTACTTTTTTTTTGTGCTTGAGGATTCGAACACCAAGACTTGCTTATTAAATGAATTTTTTTGTTTATTATATATTGCTTAATATCGAGGTTCGTTTGGAAAAAGTGGCCCAGCTAGCGGGCTTAGCTCGCTAGTAATGCATATTAATTTACATAATTCTGATATATCATCCGTAACATATCGAAATAAAGCAGCGAATTTTTTTAATGATAATGTTGAATATTTACAGCAGATGATTCAACATAATTATTCATAATAAATTGTTTGTAATATCAATGAATTTATAAAAATACTATTGAATCTTAGTATTAAAAGTGGAAAAATTCTTTTTTTATTTATACATTTTTTATTTTGTTGTTTCGTAATTCAAAATTTATTTTAAAATTCAAAATTTTAATTAATATCCTATTGACAATATGTTTTTAATTTTTCATAACAATTTCAATGTCTAATAATCCAGTTCAGCGCATAGCCAGTTTAAAAAGCACAACAAAAGAAAATGGGAAAAACTGTTAATTAAATGCTGGTAAATATAAAATATTCCTTAACCTTTAGTTTATCAACCTGAAAAAAAAAAAGTAATTCTTGCTTCTGAAGAAAACATATCGACCATCATTTTTCGCGACAATAAATAAATAAATAAATAAAAATATTAAATAAATAAATAAATAAAAATAAGTAAGTAAGTAAATAAATAAATAAATAAAAATAAGGGAATAAATAAATAAATAAAAATAAGTAAATTACTAAAAAATATAAAAATATATAAAAATTATAAAAATTACTGTAAAACTAACAAATTCTTGTTCCTAAAATGAAAAGGTGTTGATCGCCAAATTACGCATAGAGGAAAAGGAACATTTGATTGTCTTTTTCCATTATTTTTTTAATGAATGGTGATTATCCAAACTTAAAGAATTATTCTCAATACCAGGCCATAAGACAACATCACCAATGACGGAACAATCAGACATAAAATTTTAGTTAATACCCGTTAAATTGGTAATAATTTTTCACCCATTCATAGCAATTATAAAATCTAACAATCCATTAGCCAGTTAAAGAAAGAACAACAAAAGAAAAGAGGAAAAGTGTTAATAAATGCTGATAAATTTAAAATATTTCTTAACCTCTAATTTATTAATCTAAAAAGACATTAATTTTTGCCATCTGAGGAAAAATCACACTGCATAACAACAACAATAATAATAATAATAATAATAATAATAATAATAATAAAAGGTAGGAAAACTGACGATTCCTTTCTCCTGAAACAAAATGTGTCGCGTCGCCCGCCAAATTACCTGCCGGATAACATAAAGAGCATGCGATTTTCTTTTTCCACTATTACTTTAATGAATGATGATCACCCAAATTTAGACAATTATTAGCAATACCAGACCATGAAGCAACTACGGCATTGACGGACCATCTTAAAAAGAGTTAACTTAACAACAGTAAAAACAGCTCAAAATAAATCCAATGCTCCCCTAATTTTAGACATACTGGAAATCATCTAAAAATGCCATAGTTCTTAATTTTATTTCATTGTTTCAACATATTCAGATTCAGAATTTTAGTTAATACTTGTCATTAGTAATAATTTTTCATCCTTTCATAGCAACTGCAATGTCTAACAATCCAGTTCAGAATATTAGCTAATTTAAAAAGAAGAACAAAAGAAAAGGGTGATAAGTGTTAATGAAATGCTGATAAATTTAAAATATTCCTTAACCTTTAATTTATTAACCTCAAAAAATAATTAATTCTTGCCATCTGAGGAAAACATGTCGACCTGCATAATGAAAAAAAAAAAAAAAAAAAAAAAAAAAAAAAAAAAAAAAAAAACTATTGGAAAACTGACGATTCTATTCACTGAAACAAAATGTGTCGCCCGCCAAATTACCTGTCGGATAACATAAAGAACATACGATTTTCTTTTTCCACTATTACTTTAATGAATAAGCAGCACAAAATATATCCAATGCTCCCTAATCTTAAGCATACTGGAAAATATCTAAAAATGCCGTAGTTCATAATTTTATTTCAATGCTTCAATAGATATAGATTCAGAACTTTAGTTAATATTTGTTATTGGTAATAATTTTTCATCCTTTCATAGCAATTGCAATGTCTAACAATCCAGTTCAGTATATTAGCTAATTTAAAAAGAACAACAAAAGAAAAAGGGATAAGTGTTAATAAAATGCTGATAAATTTAAAATATTCCTTAACCTTTAATTTATTAACCTTAAAAAATCATTGATTCTGAAAACATGTCGACCATCACATTGCGTGATGAAAACAAATTAAAAACTATTGGAAAACTAACGAATCTATTCTCCTGAAACAAAACGTGTTGAACGCCAAATTACCTGCCAGATAAAATATTGAACATTCGATTTTCTTTTTCCACCATTTCTTTAATGAATGATGATTATCCAAATTTAGACAATTATTCGCAATACCATACCATAAAGCAACTTCGGCAGTGACGGAGCGTCTTCAAAAAAATTAACCTAACAACGGTAAAAACAACTCAAAATAAATCCAACGCTTCCCAAATCCAAAACATCTAAAACTGCCGTAGTTCTTAATTTTATTTCATCATTTCAATACATTCAGATTCAGAGTTTTAGTTATTACTTGTTATTGGTAATAATTTTACATCCTTTCATATAGCAAATGCAATGTCTAACAATCCAGTTCAGAATATTAGCTAGTTTAAAAAGAACAACAAAAGAAAAGAGGATAAGTGTTAATGAAATGCTGATAAATTTAAAATATTCCTTAACCTTTAATTTATCAACCTTAAAAAATCATTAATTCTTGAGAACATGTCGACCATCACACTGCGTGATAAAAAAAAAAATTAAAAACTATTGGAAAACTAACGAATCCATTCCCCTGAAACAAAACGTGTCGACCGCCAAATTACCTGCCAGATAAAATAATGAATATTCGATTTTCTTTTTCCACCATTTCTTTAATGAATGATGATTACCCAAATTTAGACAATTATTCGCAATACCAGACCATAAAGCAACTTCGGCATTGACGGAGCATCTTCAAAAAAATTAATCTAACAACAGTAAAAACAACTCAAAATAAATCCAATGCTTCCCTCCCCTCCCCCCAAACATACTAGCAAACCATCTGAGAATGCCGAAATAAACAAAAATTTGTAAAATAAACCCACAATGAAAAGGGAAATCCAGATAACGTAAGAGTTCTTTTCCACCAGACATGAAGAGGGGTCATCCGAGTCAAGTCACGGGGCATTATGAGCCCAAAGAGAAACTAGGTCCGCAAGAACCAGTCGGGCCACTTTCAGACGATTCTCACAATCACCAACCCCCCTCCCCCACAAACGAATAAAAATTAACTAAACAACAAAACTTGATTTTCCTCATGACACACTTGTTGCATGGTAAGGAGGATCCTCTGGAAGTCTTCAGCTTCTTCTTCTTCTTCTTGTTCTTTTTGCTTTGTACCCTTCCTGACCCCGCATCCACTGCGCATGCTCTGTGGAGGATGGATTCATGGGTATATATGATGCGGAGAAAGTGCTCTTGTCATCGTTCTCGGTTTCTCTTCCAACCTATCTGGTTGCTACATTTGAGTGCAGCTCAAGAAGTTTTAAGGTAGGTTGAGAACCATTGGATATACAACCAGAGGATACTTTCGTTCCTCACGTGGGATACTCGCACGGTAACTTTCGGTTACCATTTCCTGGTACTCATCGGTAATTTTCTGAAGATTAAAAACTTCGTTAAAGAAAGAGGATCCACCTCAAGTAATATTCATTTTAATCATAGCATTTCTCTAAGAAAATTTATGGATTAATTTTCTTGATTAATTTTTTAAGTTGGTGTCTTGGTCAAGTGAAATGAAAAAATTTCTCTTGGATACTTAACGACCTAATTTCAGTTTCTGTACTTTTGGAGATAATTTTTCCCATTCTGCTTAAAATACCATCCCATTTTCCAAAAATCAATTTTCATACATCTTTTATTTTTCACTAATATATTTCTTTTTCCTGCACTATTCTACTCAAAGATAGTAATGCTAAATTAAACATTAAAACTTCTTTTACAATACCATTGTTACATTTCCCATAAGAAGCTTTTGGGTAAATTTTCTTGAATCTAAGTTGGTGCTTTCGTCAGGCGAAATGGAAAAATTCCTCTTAGATACTTAACTAGCTAATTTAAGTTTCTTTACTTTTGGAGATAATTTTTGATTGTGTTTATAATATTATCCAATTTTCAAAAAATCAATTTTTGCATACATATATTTTTTTAATTTTTATTAATATATTTCTTTTTTCTGTATTATTTTACTCAAACATAATACTTCTAAATTAAACATTAAAACTTCTTATTTTACATTTTTTGTATTTTTTGTGTTAACATTGTTAAATTTCCTGTAAAAAACTTTTGGATTAATTTTTTGTATTTAAGTTGGTAACTTGGTCAATTAAAATGGAAAATTTTCTCTTGGATACTTATCAAACTAAACTAAGTTTCTGTTCTTTTGAAGATAATTTTGTCAGTCTCCCAGAATAATATCCAATTCTCCAAAAAACAAATTTTATGATTTTTTGTTTTAATCTTATTAATATACTTACTTTTACTGTGTTATTTTACTCAAATATACTATTGCTAAATTAAACTTCTTTTATTACATTTCCTTAAGTTTTACGTTAACATTGTTGAATTTCCTACAAGAAATTTTAGGAATAATTTTCTTGAATCTAAGTTGGTGTCTTGGTCAAGTGAAAAGGATATTTTTCTCTTGGATACTTAACAAACTAAACTAAGTTTCTGTACTTTTGAAGATATTTTTTCACTCTCCCAGAATATTATCCAGTTCTCCAAAAACCACTTTTTGTAAATTTCTTTTTTATTTTTCATTATTATATTTCTTTTTACTGTATTATTTTACTCAAAGATAGTACTTCTAAATTAAACATAAAACATCTTTTACATTTTTTTAAACTTTCACCTTAACATTGTTAAATTCCCTGAAAGACACTTTTGGCCTAATTCTCTTAAATCTAAGTTGGTTAAATGAATTAGGAATTTTCTCTTTGATATTTGAAAGTACACGCAAAATGTAAAAATAATTGGAGATAATATTTCTTCTCTGTAGTACATCACTTTGTTCTTCTAAAATCATTTTTTTTTAGATTATTACTAATTTTTAGTTATTTTAATTTTAAATTAGTATTACATTTCCACTGCATTCATTTTTCTTATATAGAACTATCTTTAAATATACATTCACATTAATATAATTCTAATTCACATAAATGTAGTTATATTTTCACCTCATAATTTGTCTTATCGTAATATTTTCTTTTGCTGCAGAATTCCTCATTTAAATATTATTTAAGTCCTTTTTCTTTAAGATTTGTAAATTGTTACCTTGTCATTCCTTCATTCCTTTATTTTATCCTTACATATAAATCCTACTTTTAACAATATTTCTTCACTTTCCTATTAATATCGTTAAATTATTTTCTAATCATTTAAGAATTGTATTATTTCATTCCGGTACAAAATTCTACCTGTTTGCATTATTCTCGCATTTTCTCATTAACACTGTTAAATTCTTATGTCGTTATTTTTTCGTTACACTATTTTATCCTGCTATGTAATACCTCTTTTGAACATTGTTTCTGTAATTTTCCATGAACAAATTAACATGTTAATTTCTTTAAGACTTAATTTTATTGTCTTTAAAATACACTTATAGAATTTATATATATATTGAATAAATAAAAAGATAAAATTTCTTCCTAACTTTTGAAAACATTCTTAAATAACATAATTTTTAAATTTTATTACCAAAGAAATGATTTTTAGCAACTTCCAGTGCCTATTTCACTATTTCTTATAGTTATTAAATCTACATTCAAACTTTATAAATATTTAATAATATTGTTTTTAATTATCAATGAAGTACTCTAATTTTTTATTAAAACATTTATTCTGATCAAGTAAAACGAGAAATTTTTTATATACTTATAGGATTTTAAATATAATATTACTGTCTAAACGAGAAACATTTAATAGAATTTTAATATAAATGTCGTGCTAAAAATAAACTTTAAATTGATTTTGGAAATTTAAAGTTAAAGTATTGTCTAAATACAAAATTTTAATGTAATTTAAAATTTTAAATATAGCAGTAGTACTCAAAGGAAAAATTCACAATAAAATTAAAACTTTTAAACAAAAAAGTAATTCATAAAATTTTATATTTTGAAAAAACATAAAAATGAATGAATATATATATATATATAATATACTTTAGTTATAGTTTTAAAAATATGTATTATATGTTTGGGAACTTGCGATTGTCGAAATTTTTATTTCTTTAATATTTAATTTTATATGAAATTTATATGTTTTATTAATATTTATTTCTAATTTATATTTTAATTAAAATTTTTAATTTTAATAATTCGCACTATTCTTTTAAAAATATATTAATAAGTAAAGGAATAACCCTTCTTTTATATGTAACGAAGTATTTGGTTTAATACGATAAGTGTGCATGTCCAAGAAGTTGCTCTAATTCAGATTCAAAATGTTTCTTTCCTTATAATGTAAGTTTTCACAATTGTTAAAGCACAAACGGATAAAGTATTCTATAGAAAAACTTTCATTATATCCAGTAATAATAATAATAACAATAATAATAATTACAAAAAATTTCTTAACTATAATTCTTATTTCTTTTCTTCCATTAAAAACCTTCAATATACATTAAAATATACTTTTTGTTAAAGAAAAAGCTGCACATTTTATTATTATTATTATTATTATTATTATTATTATTATTATTATTATTATTATTATTATTATTATTATTATTATTATTATTATTATTGTTAAAAATTCATTTTATTTAGAATATTATTCTTATAAAAAAAAGCTGAAATGTATAAATATTTTTTCATTCATTTTAGACAAAAAAAGTTCCTACAACATCTAACATAAAAATGAAATCTATCGCCGTTTTAGGTAAGTTATACTTCCAAAATATATTATGAAAAATTCGTATTACGTTTCTCAGTTACTTTTGATATGCAAAATTAGCAAACATTCTAATGTTAATTTATTTTTATAATATAAAAGATGATTTAATTACAAAAATCATTTTTTATAGATGAATTAAAAAAATAATTATTCATAAATCTAAAATTGTTTTGCACCAATTTTTAATTTTAAAATTAATTAAAATCTTAAAAAAAGAAAAAAAAACTGTTTGCATCGGTATTTCTAATATTTGTGTAATTAAATTTTTTGTGTAAAAAAAGAAAAAAAAGATTTAAAAAAACTTCCATTAATGCTCTTTTTATGCCGCCATTAATACTCTCTTACGCGTTTGTCATTTTATTTCTTTCCTTTTAAGTTTTACTTTGATAATTGCGTCTATTAGTGTAATATTTTGGGAAGAAGTTTGCAATGATTATATTTTATTTAGTCAATACGGTTTTATTTTTTTCAGCTCTTGCAATCGCAGCCGTTGCCGTCGCTTTACCAAGGGTAAGATACATGTCTATATCCATATATATATATAATCATATTGTAATTTCAATTTTAATTAAAAATATATAAAGTTTTATAACATTTTTTACACTAATGTATGTACCTGTAAATTAAAATCTTATGTATCTAGATATAAAAAATAGAACATATAATTTATTATACAAAAGAAAAAAATTAATTAACCCTTTAACGATCATGGCATTTTCATTGTTAAGATGTCGAAATAAATGAATGACACCAGTAATTAAGAAGAAATATATTTCTAAATAAGAAAACGTGATTTTTCACATACAAAATAAAAGGGATATTTTTAGATAAAAATACCGGTGTCAGTGTTGCGTATCGGAATTAAAATTTTGTGGTTTCGTGGCGAAACCAATGAACGTTAAAGGGTTAAACGAAAAACAGATAGTATTTTCTTCCTGTTGTTAAGCTAACTTTTTCTTTAAAAACAATAAAATTATACGTGGTTAATATATTGTCATTATTATTTTGAGTTGTACGTATGCCAAATTGCTTTACATGAAAAAATTTAATTTTATGTCACGAAATAAAGCAGAAAGAAAAAAGATAAAGAAAAAAGGCATAGTATTCGAAATAAATTTTTTAAAGTTCTTTTAAAGTTAAAAAAGTTCTTTTAAAGTTTTAACTTTTTTTTTTTTAATTTTTAAAGTTCTTTCTCTTTTTCTTTCTTTAGTTTCGAAGTGGTCCAACTCAGAACCACTTCGAAATATCATTTTTATTCTCTTTAATTGCAATAGAAAATTATTAAGCAATAAAGGGTTAAAAGATGGTAAGTAATGAAAATATGAAAATTTATTATATTAAAATATGAATATATGTGATTCACATTTACTTTTTAAGAATTAGGATAGATTAACAATCGAAAAGAACTCCAATTATTCGTAAAAATTTAAAGCTTTCACAATAATTCTCTAAATTTCGAAATTTCAAGCAGTTTCCGAGATATTAATTTTTCATTGTAAATTTTATTAAATTTCTAAAGTCGTGGTAATTAAATCATTGTATAATTATGAAAATATTAAAAGGTAGAATGTAAAATTATCATATGTTTTTATTTCACTATTTTAATAATAATAACAATAATAAAAACAATTTGAGCAAATGATGTTTATTTTATAAACAAATTCTACAATAATTTCATTAAAATCACGACATTTGGAAAATATCATTTTTTAAAATTACATTTTAAAAAAAGATCGCTTACTTATAATAAAAAATTTAATAATATTAATATTTTAAAAATAAATTTAAAGTTTAAAAAAAATCTTTTTCAAAAATTATCAAACATTGCAAATTCATCATTTTTTAAAATTACATTAAAAAAAAAAAGATCGCTTACTTAAATTTAATAATATTAATATTTTTAAAATAAATTTAAAGTTTAAAAAAATATTTTCCAAAAATTATCAAACACCACAAATTCAACATATCTGGAGACTGTGCTGCTAGTTGTCCATTAAAACTACGAAACTCATTTATTTACACTGACTATAAATATAAAACTAAATTTTTACTTCAAATAATATATCATTATGCCTTTACCCCTTACAAACCACTTTTCCCGCCAAACTCGTAGCGTAACAGGTTGTAACTCGGAACGTGCTTGGAGTGGCGAGTGGATCCATGAATGAAAGCGAAATTTCTGCCAAAGCAAAGAAACAAAAAAAGTAGTTTACTACGGAATCTGCTCTACTCAGAGGTCAACATATGATCCAGACATGGCGGGTTCTTGACATTGCTTCAGATGCGATAAAGAACGTGAAGGTCAAACAAAAAGAAAAAAAAAAAAGGTGTTGATCATGGAGTATTTAAGTAGTCTGTAGAATATAAATTATGTTGACGGAAGAATTTGTGTCATTTGAAAGTAAGTCGTGATTTTCCACCACTTTTATGATTATTCTATTGAGTTATGCAAAAAAGAAATATACCACGAGACGCACGACTGATGGGAAATTCCCCAGTAGTGTTTTTGAAATTTTCAGCGAGTGTGGAAGAGCATGGTTATTTTATGGAAAATTGCTATTCGGAGAGAAAGAATAAAAATTTAAGCATGAAGTGTGATATTAAGCACAATGCTGCATAAAAAGTTTGATAGTTCTTGATGCTAAGTATTCTATAGTGCATAAATTTGATTGAAGGAATTTGTGTCATTTAAAAGTCGTGAATTTTCGCAAATTTTACGATTAATCCGTTCAATTTTATCATAGGTTTTAAATGTATTTATTGTAGTCTGGAATATTCTTTCTTTCGCATTTCTAACATACTGTCCTTTTTATTAATATATGGAATAAAATAATCACATTCATAAATATACAGCATTGAAACTAATTTAATTGCGTTGTATTTGGATTGGGATTTCAAATTTTATTGAGCTGCGATACAGAATACAGTAGCTTACTATCAATTCCAAATCAACAAGAACTGAAATTTTATTGTACTAAGATATGGAATACAGTAGTTTACCGTTGATTCCAAATTAACAAGAACTGAAATTTTGCAGGATTAAGGTACAGAATACAATAGTTTACCGTCAATTCCAAATCGCTAAGAACTGAAAATTTAATGAAATTGAACGAATATCGAATTAAACTAAAGGCGTTATTTTAGATTTTAAGGTTTAAAACAGATAATAATGTGATAAATAATAATTCATGTATGTCAGGTCAACAATCAAGTAAGTTTTGTAATTCTCCCTCTTATCACACCAATTTTTAACACCTTCGCGACGGGAGCTTTTTACAAAATTTTTAATGTTTTGTCACCGGTTTTTACAAACAGAAATTTGTAGCTTATTGAATCGAGAAAATCCGCCTATTAAATAAGGCAAATTTTACAGTAAAATTTTACTGGTGGCGATAAACAGCAATTTTTAAGCCTTTTTGCGGCACGTATACGTGTCGCTCTTCCCCAAGGGGTTAATAATACTTTTATTCATTTAAAGAGCTACTTCGAAATCTATGCATGTTTCCAATCTATTCGCTGCCAGTTTTCAAGGGTTTCATACTACACAAAAATGTAATGATAGTTTTGTTATTTCAATTAACCTTTCCATTTTGATGAAATTTGATAAAATACTGGGTTTTTATCCGTACGTAACTTACCCACTATATGACACCCTATTCAATATGCGCCGCCCCGTAGGTCATGAAAAATGCCCTTTGGGAATGATAGTTCTCACCTTTTCCAAAAAATTTACATTTAGTATTAAAAACGATGAGTGCCGTGTCAGTCTCCGGTGACTGACATTAAACTTTCCCTTTTGGGCGCGCGTTAGTCACCGACAGCTGACACTAAACTTTCCATTTTTGCTCGCACCAGTAACCGGTGACTGACGCTAAACTTACTGTTTTGGTCGCATCAGTCACTGGTTACAGACAATCTGAAATATGATACAAAACTAAAATATTTATATTGTTTTAAGTAATTATTGTAAACGTATTTAAAATTTATATAAAATCATATTTTACAGTGTCAGTTACCGATGACTGACGCGGTGTTTTCCACTAAGTGGAAAGCTGAATGTCATTCACCGTAGCACTCAACGTGTTAAAATTTCTCGATTTATATTTTTCTCGGAATGTTATACAATATGTTTGCTGCTTAATAACTCCTAAAAATTGGATGTTTCCAAAGCTACTAATATTTCATTTGTTAGTAAACGACTTTGTTTATCCCTTGACCCGAAAAAAAAGGTTGTAATAATTGAGGAGTTCCCAACCATAGCAGTCCAAGTCTATTTGATAAGGAAAAAAAAATCTTAATTTGATAGCTTTATTCTAATAATAGTTCTGTATGAATTTTCCAATTACAAGCAAGCTTATTATTATTATTATTATTATTATTATTATTATTATTTAACTATTGTTCAAAATTCAGCATTTCATTTCAATTAGCCCATCTGACTCTTGCGATCTCTTTCGAACATATGTCATCTTATACATGTTAAGGAAGTATAAACATTAATCATCAATAATGACCTTTACCAATCTGCCTCCAAAACATTGTAAGAAAAATATTTTTAAAAATATTACTCGCTTGTTATAATTTAAAATTTTGATTTTACTGATCATCCTATACGCAACGCCTGACGCAACATCATCTTTTTTGCAAAATTTGTTTTTAATAACAGTAACGAAAGAAAATAAAATTAACCGAAAAAAAATTGTGTAAGAGTTATAAGCATGTCAATATCAGTATGTAAAGAATCCTAAAAAAAAAAAAAAAAACTAACAATGTGTGTAAAGAAGCTGACTTGTTTTTGTTCGTGAGATTAATATGTTTGTTATATAAACAACAAAAGTTTCGAGAAGAACACACCAAATTGATTTTCAACTAATGTGAAATTGGGTCTGTTGATTTTTTCAAAGGTTTCCTTTGCTAATATATACAGTTCCCTTAAAAATTCCCCCTTAAAATTATACTGTTCGTGGTAACTTCGACCAAAATTCCGATTTCTGCATAGATTCATTCCCTAGATCCAAATGTTAAAAGGTTAGGATTAATGCTAAAAGTTACAGGATTGGAAAAATTATTTAGTAATCATTGAGAAATCAATAACAGAATTTTTCTTGTTTATATTCATTTTATAAAATAAATGAAAAATAAATTTTCCTGTAGTGGAAAAATTATCAACTTAATCTCTTTAATGGGTGAGTATTTTATTATTGTATGATAGATAGCAACTTGAACAGATATTTTCTTACCACTAAAATTTAAAGGAAAATTTCACCTAAAGCAATCGCTGATATAAATTAGATGAAACAATGATGAAACGAGACAAACATTTTCATTTAATTTTAGTGGTGGGAAAAATCCGAACAAATTTTCAGCTATATTATATAGCAAGATATTGAGTGGTCAGCGAAAATAAAAACATTAAAAAAAGTTATTATATACCAGCATTTTGTTCAAGAGATATTCTTTTATATTAGTTAAAGATTTTTTTTTTCGTAACAATAATGGTACTATCCTATTTTTTGACAATGTTTTTCCCAGACGACTCCCAACCCTGTATAATCCAATTAGCATTCAGTTCATTAATACTTCACAGTCTTTAACAAAACAGAATGTCTTTTAAATATACTATTTATACTGAAAGGTTGACGTTAATTTTTTCTTATTTGTCAAATTCCAAGCCTCCAAGCAACACATTACGCAAATAGAACGTGTTTACAACCAACGCAGTATGCAATTCTAATTGCTTCCTTAAAATTAATGCGAAGCATCGGGTCAGAGTTCAATTTCCTGACTTCTGCCCGAAAACAATTATTGGCACAGCCCCTTCTGTAACAGAAAATGAAAACAAATTCATATTTGAAGAGGAAAACGCATAAAACCCCTTTGCATGCATAATCAAGCACTTCTTACAAAGCTTCTATTCTCGACAACTGCGATGTGGGAAAACGGCGTAGCACGCAAACTCGACTTGTGTCCTTTAGGCGATTTATTATATGGTTGCGATTTACACGAATTTATCATAATGTCTTCCTGATCCTCTGTTTAGATTATATCACCAGTCATCTTCGTTTTATTTTGGTTTTGTAGAGGTCACAGTAATTTACCAGAGAAAAGAGAAAGTTTTTTCTGCCAAGTCAACCTTTCATCAAGGTTGAAGGAGAAGAAAGAAATCAAAGGCAGAACCTGTTAAAGGAAAGGAGAAAGTTGTCGATGGTTACACTCTTTAATTAACTTTTGTTTTTTGGAAGTAAAAATTCTACTATCAGACTAAAAGGAAAATGGCGAAAAGTGAAAAAGTCATGTTTGTATTGCGTGTATCGGACGCGTTGTGAATTTTAAAGCATCCTAATGATAAAAAAGTGTCTGTCTGCTATCTTTCTGTTATTGTCTTTCCATGATGCTATTTCCCATTGTTTAAACAAAATTGTTCTTCTGTGGGAAAAAAATCCGTTACAAATTACAATGAATGCTTATCTATTTAATGATATAGGAAACTTTTACAATATAATTCTTCGGTATTTTAAGATAAGTTCATAATGTCTTTCCGGTACATTTAGTCTTAATTTGACTATAAATGTTCAATATGTCACAGAGTTCATATGGTCCTTATTTTTGAATATCGCAGTTTTCGAATAGCAATGTACACTTTATTTCGTTGAAAACTATTTTAAATTGCAAGGCAAAAATTACAATTTAGAATAAGCGATAATCAATAGAGCAACGTAACAAACTTCTGTAAACATTACTATAGGTATTTTTGTAATAAATTCAAATAATTTTGTCAGTATTTTAAGATAATACGATCTTAATTATCGGTATTTTAAGATAAGTTCATTATCGTCTTTTTGGTACATTTAATCTTAATTTGATTATAAATGTTCAGTACGTCACAAAGTTCATACGGTCCTTATTTTTAAAAGTCGTTGTTTTCGAATAGTAATGTACAATTTATTTTAATCGTTGAAAAATATTTTAAGTTGCTAGGCAAACATTACAATTTAGAATAAACGAAAATCAATAGAGCAATAATCTTCTGTTATCATTATTTTACATGCAGAAAATATTGTTCTATTTAATTGAAACATTTCGGGAATTTAAAAGAACAACATTTTCTCTAAAACAATACTAATGTTCAAAAAGCCAGAGACTTGGCAACTCTTGATAATGTAAATACAGAAATTTCCATTTTAAAATTAATTACGGACGACTATGATCACCCTTACAGTTTCATCTTCTGATCTATAGATTTCCAAATTGATACGTAAATTCATCAATTAATAGATTAAGCAATGAATAAACAATAAATAATTTTAATTTTTACGAAAGATTACATTTTCAAAAACTCT
Organism: Maratus speculifer; assembly: GCA_964019185.1. Lineage (NCBI taxonomy): Eukaryota > Metazoa > Arthropoda > Arachnida > Araneae > Salticidae > Maratus > Maratus speculifer. The sequence goes on from OZ025303.1 coordinate 149,247,521, forward strand.
TTTGCAGATGAAACGTCAGGCTTTCTTCCTTCCCGACGGAGTTGAGCTGATTGTCGGACCCGTCAACACAAACTTCAACTGCGAGGGTCTCAGACACGGATACTACGCTGATGTAGATAACAATTGCCAGATCTTCCACGTCTGCAATCCAGTGACCCACGCAGACGGTAACCAGGAGACTCTGCACTACAGCTTCTTCTGCGGAAACCAGACAGTTTTCAACCAGTTGACCCTCACTTGCGCCTTCCCCGAAGATGCAGTCCCCTGCCAGAATGCCCGAGATTTCTACTACGTCAACGACAACATCGGAATTGAAGACGCCCTCTTCCTAAGAGACGAAGACGTTGCCAGAGCTCAACAACTTATCCAAGGCAAGAAATAAACACGTTGATCCCTTCCGACGAAACAGTAGCAGGTTTGACGGTTCCTGGGCCAATCCCACCCTTTTGACCGATTCTTAAGGAATCACGCATCACTTGTGAATGTAAAGTTATAAGCGTATTATACCAACCTCTAAGACGTGAAGAACTCTCAATTTTAACAATCTTGATGATTGTTTATTTTTTTTTCCACCATTCTTTTCTTATGTTCTTTGTTTGCCTACTATTCACTCATATGATGTTGATATAAAACGTAAATACTTTACTCGAAGTTTTCCTTCAAAACTTTTTTTTACTAGGGCATTTCCTTTTTTTCCCCAATCTCTTGCAAAACATATCCGTCCAAAATATGGCCCCTTTTCCACGAATCTGCATCTGAAGAACGGCCATGTCTTTGGTGAAGGTCTGATCCAACACGGCTATTAAGATCTCATTATCGCCTCCGTTTATCTGGAGAACTTCTTCTGCTCTTCAAGCTATTTTTACTGGAGCTTTGGAATGATATAGGTTCTCGCAACAGACCTTAAAAAACTCTTCTTATGCTGTCATTTTGGTGCTTAAGTTGTATCCAGAATTGTGTCTATGCATACTGGGTATGGAATAACGACACAACTTTTCCTTGGGCTTTCTGGGCATTGAAGTCTTTTTATGTTTGTGATTATGTGTTTATTTAAGCTTTGTGAACGCACATGGTGTTATTCTTTTGATGTCGTCTGCATATTCGTCCTGGAAACTCTTCTTTAATTCGTGAGATCTCTTTGGGTAAAATAAACTTGAATCCTTACCTTTCTTGAACATAACACTTTGCCAGCATTTTCCTAGTCTTTGCCAAATATTTGATACAGCTTTTGAGTCACTAACCATTTATCTCTTCAATCAATAACTCGAGGTCTTTTTGTCTTCAGGTTTTTCAACAGGGTTGAGCAACCTGGTGGCAATTTCCTGAACTAACACCCTACTTCTCTACAAATGTGTATTGCCAATTTGAATGATGTTTATTTGTCTCAAATGAACTCAAATTCTTTGTGTATCCTTGCTTCCGGGGTGCGGTATGTCAGCGTGTTCTGTGTACAAGGTCGCGATAGTCTATAATTTCCTGGAAGCCCCTGTGTATATATATAAGTAAATTTTGTAGTATAACGTTGTACATGTTAATATTTGTGATAAATAAAGCAAGCATTTTGAAAGAAAATATGAGTAAGATTATTTTTTATGTTATTTTGTGGTACTTTAATGAAATCGATGTTTTAATTATTTTTGTTTATTCATTTATTTTACTTTTTTTCACATAAAAAAAAATAAAATAAAAAAGCTAAGGCATATAGCACAAGAAAAAAAGTAATGAAGAATACCAGGGTTGTCATAAGATATAAAAGTTTTTTTTTCTAGATATTATACCTCATAATTGATATGTTAATAAAAATACAAAATGGCAGTAACAACATTAATGTTATTTTTAAAAATTCGTAGTGTACCTTTTAAGTGATGAAATTTTATTACGATTTTTATGAAGTTTTTAATTTTCTACAAGATTAAAAAAAATAATAGTTTAATAAAATGCACTTTTCCAAAGGAAACATAATGCTCTTCTGTGTGATTGTATGACAAATTGTCGTCCTTTATTATTATCACTATTATTATTTAAGTCTAGCTCTCATTTTTTCTGAATTAGTCTGTTTTTTAATGCTTTTTAAAGTTTGTTTTTCTCTTTCTTTTCTTTTTTTGGCATTTTTTCCATAAGCTTTTATTTTTAAAATTTAATTGTATATCATTCAAAAAAAAAAAAAAAAAAAAAAAAAATTCTACAATCTTGCAATATTTTATCAAAGAACTGAAAAAATGCAGTGAAAACACAGCATATTTTAAGAGGAAAGGGTAATTAGAAATTTTGGAAAAAGTTTTAACAATTTACAGATATTTTGAATTGCATAAAAATTTCTGTTTTGGTCAACCTAAAAAACTTTACTTAATTTTATTTTTTTAAATAGGTAATTTCAATCGTAGATAATTTGATTTTTTGTGCGACAAAAAATTTGCTTGAAATATTATTACAGAGCAACACTTGTAAATAATTATTTTATTTTACATTTATATTTTTTTATAATATTTTAAATTAATTTAGTAAAATTAAGTAACCACGAAAAAAATCAACACTAAATTAAAAAATATGTAATCTAACATTTTCCTTTTATCTTTTATTTAAATGGAAAAAAATGGCTACTACAATATCAAAGTTGAAACTTTGTTCAAAAAAAAGTTTTTTCCTTTTATACAGATGAGTTGAACGTTTAATAAAATTACAAGTATTTAAAAACAAAGTATTGATAAAGATAAGATAAAATTGCCAAAAAACCCACTGTAAAAAAGAAGAGATCTTTTTTTAATCTGGTAAAATAGAACATACACACGAACAAAAAATTATATAAACCTTTTGAAACCTAAAAAGATATTTTGGAGAATTAAAGAAGAATTTATAGCAAAAAAAGTTTCTTTTGCTGCCACTGATTTTCGGAAACGCTTCCGAATAGTGTTTAAAATAGATAAAACAGTTTTATCAATTGAATTATAGGTTTCTTGGATGCTAATGAGCCTCAAGTAAACATTTTAACAAGTTAGCTGATCAATATTTTTTTAAAAAAAAGCTTTCAAATAATGCTCCCTTCTTTTTGCGCCTTTTAGAGTATTTTTAATCTTTCATCACCGGGTTTTCAAAAGAGAAATTTTTGCCTGTTTGAGTCAGAAAATGCTCAAATTAAGTGGTGCAAAATTTACAATAAAAATTTACTGTGAGAATAATAAATCCTGATTTGCAAAAGTATGTTGCCCGTATGATAAATCAGGGAAGCGGTAAATGCTCAATAACACTGCACTGTTAAAAGTGACAGATCCCTGATAGCATGCATGGTCACAGTGACGTCACTGTGAGTCACTTTGGTCACATCACATCTGTGACCAAGTGCCGCCACTCAGTGACGTCACATTGTGACTTAGATGTGTCTTTCTTAAAAATCTTTAGAAATTTATAAATATCCTTCAAAACATATTATTTACTTTAAAAAACATGTTTCGCGCAATTTAAATATCGTTGCTTTTGTCACAGTTTCGTCACAATGTTAATGTCAAATTAGTCACAAATGACACATTTTTCACAAATTTGTCACATTGTGACCACTTTGTGAAACGTCACAAAAGAGCTCTAAAACGGCCATAACGACCTCACATTTTAGTCACTGTGACTTCACATCGACAATCGATGGTCACAAAGTCACAATGTGACTTCACAACGACGTTGCAGTGACGTCACCATGCTTTACGGGATATTTCCTAATCTACGAAAGTATATATAATAACCTGTTCCGGGTCACCCAAGATTCCAGAAAATGCTTCTTTATCTTTTGAAGCTCTAAAAAACAATTTATAAAAAAAAAAATAAAAATAAAAAAGCAGTTGTTGGTAATTTTCGGAAACGTTTTTTAGTAGCTTTTAAAATGCATTAATCAGTATCCTGTCCCCAGAAAATCGAGTTTTCAGGTTTTAACAACTCTCAAGTAAACATTTTCAGCTGAAAATGTACATGCATCATGCACTCGTAATAAAACAATATTCATTTTCATATTCATGTTAATGCTGTTGATTTTCTATGTTTGTCAGTTAAACATGTTTTCTGAATAGCAAAATATTTAGCTGAAAATTGATAGTATCTGAAAAAGTGGTATTTCGATTTGAGAAAATGGATTATTGCAATATAAAAGTTACTTGGAAACGTTTTCGGAAATGACGAGCAAGAAATAACTTTTTTTAATTATTATAAGTTCTTTTTAGGTGCGTTCGTAATTATGTAAATACGTAGTACCTATAGTTGTCGTTCAGTCCGTCCGTCCGTCCGAGTATAACAATGCAAAAACTACCCAACCGAATCGTTTGAAATTTAAAATGCATAATTATTATAGAATTTTGTCATGTCATTTCAAATTTTATGAAAATCGGATGCATAGGTCAATTACAGAGACAATCAAAAGTATTCCATTACATTACGGTCAGTGGGGAAAAAAGTTTCAAATGCATTTTAATCACGTATAAAAACATTTCATATTTATTTACTTAGAAGGTGTCAGAAATAAAAATTATATTAAAAAGTTGATATGTTTCGGTTCATTCATAAGAACCGTATTCATAACATATAAAATCAGTCGAAAATTAAATGACACTGGATATAAATACAATTTAAAAATCAAAACAAAACATTGCGCCCCCTATGATCGTGAATGTAGCCATTGCCACCGCGGCATATAAATATAATAAATTTTGACCATATATTAAATTTAATATGTAAAAAATTAAAATTAATAAAAGTAGAAAAACTAAATGACTCTGGATATAAAGGTAATTTAAAAACCCAAAACACAAAATATTGCGTCCTCTATGATCGTGAATAGCCAATGCCACCGCGGCTCCTCCTATTAGACTCACCCTTTAAATATTTATTAAGTAATTCTAACCACAAACTCGGAATGTCATAAGAATAAGAATCATTACAAACCCTATTCCTTTTAGAATATATCTCTATGGATTCACGGATGATTAATTTTCGGAATAAACTTGAAATGAACACTAATCTACTATCTTTAAAACAAATTTTAACCCCCCTCTTTAAAAATAATCTTGATAACGCAGTCTTATCCCTACCAAATTTTATGTCACATTCATGCTCTTTCTTTCTAACCCCAAACTTTCTACCTGTCATACCGATATAAAAATTAATCATTCGTTCGCATTTTAATCGTTTGAAATTTAAAATACATAATTATTACATAATTTTGCCGATTCATTTCAAATTTTATAAAAATCGGATGCATAGTTCAATTACAGGGACAATCAAAAGAATTCCGTTACATTACGGTCAATGGGGAAAAAATGTTTCATATGCATTTTAATGGTGTTACACTCATTCGAACATAATAATATTGATATGCATCTATAAAGTACATATTATAATATACATTTTGCATAATCTGTGGTGCAAAGAACATTTGTTATAGATTTATAAGGCCACACAAAAGTATTCCATTACATAATGGTATAGGGAGAACATAGTTTGGTGCGCATTTTAATTGTAATTAACTCTTTACAATTTTATGAGATTGATATATAAGAGTGATATTTTTAAAACTTCGTTATCGTACGAACGCGCCTCATTTGCTACGTTTCACGTGATATTTCCAACTTGTTAAAAATAAAGGAACGCCTCCGGAATCTTCGGGGTCTTGAAATTATTGTATATATTCGTTCTTGATTATATAGTACGTTTTTGTACATTAAAGAACGTCTGTCACTTTTTACAGCATATAAACGCGATAAAGAATTCATATTAACATTTAAATAAATATTATTTTATAATTTTTTCATGCATAACTTCAATTACGCAGCTGAAAGTATTTAACTCAGAATTTATACCATCTTGAAATCGATATCCCCGTTTGAGAAAACGGAATAATACGCTATGAAAAATACTCGTAAACATTTTGGAAGATCAATGGCAACAAAAAACCCTTTTTTTATGTTTCTTTAAATCTAGAATTTTTTTTTCCTTGAGATTTCTAAAAGTAAATAGTAATCGCTGTAGCGGGTAACTTGTAAGACGTTATTGTACACTTTCGTTATCGGTTATGTTATATTTTCGTAGATTAGAAAACATTTATATTTTTTACAGTGCAAATTATGTTGCAATTAACCGCTTGCCTGGTTTGCACGTATCACGTACGGGCATTCATATTCCAACCACATTTATTATTCTTGCCATAAATTTTTATAGTAAATTTTTTCATTGTTTAATCCAAGCATTTTTCTCATTGAATCAGACAAAAAATTTCTCTTTTGAAAAACCGATGATAAAAGATAAAAAATTCGGTTCAAGACATGAAAATTATAGATATTATTTGAAGACTTTCAAAAATATTGACCTGTCCAGTGGTTAAAATATATTCAACCATATTTGTCAAACACGCTTAATTAATTTACAAAAAATAATGTTATAGATCTTATTAAACAAACCTATCATATCTGAATAGATCTCAGTTTAATTATCTCAGTATTAATATTTAAATGGGAAAATATCCATGTTTTCCAAATTATGTAAAGGTAATTCATACATCCCTTTAAGGGTGTTCTTAACTGATCCCCTCAACAAGCAAAAAACGTTTTGACACATTTACAAATTCATTTTTTAACAGAAAGTTATAAAATTTTAATGCCTGACTATGAAAGCGATTTCGAATTGATCTTATTTTTCCATTTTATGATAATTAAATTACTTATCGAGTTATAGGCTATTTCGATGACGCAATCACCCGTTTTTCCCCTCCTTTTCGGCCGGTTTTTCTGCTTTCATCTGGAAATATGCTCAAAAGTGTCAACTTTGAAGGCTTGTTATGAAAAATCTATTGTGTTTTTTAAAAAACAAAAGAATGAGTGCAATTAGTTTCGGAATAACAACACCTGCTATTTTCATGCATTTTCGAACAAAAATAAATTAATGAATGAGTCACAAAGTTGCCTTTTTTGATTTAAGAACACCCTTAATAATGTAGAATTTGTTTTAAAATTATATAATTAATTTTTTATAATAAAATTTACTGATTTGCTTTTTAAGATAAATTATTTTACGGTTTTTATTTACACAGAGCGTGACTAAAATCATGTAATAAAATATTTAAAAAAATGGAACATCGGTATCGACCGAAATATAAATCGGTTTAGACAGGTTTCTGTTTAATTAAAATATTTACTAGATAATTCAATCGTTATAATAAAAGTTTACTAATTTGCTTTTTGGGAAAATTACTGTAGTAGCTTTATATAGAAGACAAATGAATAAAATTATGTGAAAATAAAATCGGTACGCAACGAGAGAAAAAATTTTATAGACAGGTTTCCGAATTAATATAAATAATTTATATTTTTGAAAAGGGCTCAATATTTGCTTTATAACTAGATAAGGCTTAAAATTTGCTTTATAATAAAACTTGTTTATTTCATTTTAGAGTAAATTATTCTATTATCTTTATTTGCAAAATCGAATGAATAAAATCTCTACGTAATGAAAGAAAAAATATTTTAGACAGATTTCCATCCTAATTAAAGTAATTAATATTTTTTAAATAAAGCAATATTTACGTTAGAATTTGATAAGACATTCTTTATAATTAAATTAATTTGTTTGTTTTTAGAGTAAATTATTCTAATGTCTTTATTTTGCAAAAACAAGCTAATAAAATTTCTACGGAACGAAAGAAAAATTGTTTTAGACAGATTTCCGTCGTAATAAATACAATTTTTATTTTTACAAATAATGTAATATTTACTTTTAAATTTCATAAGATATTCTTTATAATTAAATTTATTTATTTGCTTTTAGTGTAAATTATTCTATTGTCTGTATTTGTAAAGACGCATGAATAAAATTGTTAGTAAAACCTATAAAAAAAAAAAAAAAAAAAAAAAAAAAAAAAAAAAAAGACATTTTTTCGTTTTATTAGGTATAACAACACCTATCCTACACATGATGTTTGTAAAATATTAACATGATTCATATGCATCAGGGAATTCAGGAAAAGTTAGTTGTTTTTGTACCAGAGATATTGTAAAATAGTGGTTGGTATATCTATAGATAAAGTTTCTTTCTTTATTTTCAAACAAAACTTTTTTTTCAACAAAAAATTCCAAAACTTAACTCGATAATTAAAATATATATATATTTTTAAATATGTCCCAGACCTCCCTTACGAGGTTAAGCTCAGATTGCATAATATTAGCGATGAACTTGAGATAACATTAATGTAAACTTACAACGAAATAATTTCAAAATTCTCTGCTATTTCGAAGACTAATCCAAAGAGCAAATTGGATTACTACTTCAAAAAAGAATCATTAGGCAAATCTAGCCCGTTAAAGCGCTTTTGGAAGAATACGTTAAAGATGACATATTACAATGGTTGTTATTTCGCCAGTCCGGAAAAATGTTGCAAAAAGAAAACAATGAAATTACTTAAGCGTATTCATAAACCCAAGACAACAATGCAAGTGTGTTTAAATTTCCCAATGTTTCATGAAATCGGACACGTAACGTACACAATTGCGTCTGTGATTTCTCATAAATTACTTCTCGGGGTGAAAGATAATGCGGTTTTTTAATGCTAAATTAGAAATGATGCTAACTTTGACCACTAACACATTACTGAAGATTTAATTATAATAGATGATGTAAAAAAAAAAAAAAAAAAAAAAAAAAAAAATTAAAATTAAAATATTAAAAAAAAAAAAAAAGATTTGCGCACTTGATTATTCTTTTTAGACAGCAGGTTTTATTTATGTAAATTTTTTAGCACTTTCCATCAAAGTTGAATAGTGCTTATGCATTCGATTTGTCTGTCCGTCTGTCCACGCTCTAACTCCCGTAAATGTCCTCGGATTTTTATGAAATCGATAACACTCCTTTAGGACCACCAAAGCATGTCTGACATAACATAAGAAGTATATCCGATTTATGATTCGTTTACAGAGACACTAAAAAGAATTCGATTACATTATGGTACGTGGTGAAAAGTAGTTTGGAGAATATTTTAATGACATTACGCTGTTTCAAATATAAATCATTAATTGATATAAATCATTAATGATATAAATCATTAATTTTCTTCGCGATCATGTTAAAATAGATCATTTATAATATTTTTTATTAATTTACAAGGACACACAAAAGTAATCGGTTACAGTACTATGCCTTTGCGTAATAACTGCAGGAGAGTACGTTTTAAAATTTGGTATACACTTTTAAATTTAATTAGTTTTTTGCATATTACTCTTTAAATCTAAATTCTACACCTCATATACAGGGCTTCACAATGGTATTTGCATACCATTCTCCTTATTAGAATGAATTTTTTAAAGGGAATTTTCAACTAAAACATATGTATTTCTTAAATGAACTAAATTTTGGAATGCATGTTGTTATAGGTACAAATTTCTATATCAAATACAGGGCTGCCAAAAAATTCGAATAATTTTCCGATTGTAGATGGGAATAGGTAAATTTCGGTTTTAAAAGAAGTTATACATTTCCATATAGTGAAATGAAACGTAATATTTTAGTTTTTTTAAACGGTGCACTTTTGTTACATTATTCTGAATGTGTTGAAAAGTGCTTCATAATATATGCTTGACGTATGATTTTCTTCTTTCTTGTTAGCACTTTCCAAAAAAGTTGAAAATTCATAGCATTTTTTATTCATTTACAGGAGCACATAAAACAAATCGTTACACTATTATCAATTACATGATTTTCTCTTTCTTGTTATATCTGTTATGGATTTATATTAAAAAACTGATAACTAAGAAAGATTGAGCAGCGAAAAAAAATTAAATTTTATTTTTTGTACATAAAATTTGAAGAACATGGGGACTCGAAAAGCACATTTATTTGGGTAATTCCAAGAGCACATGTCTTGTAAGTCACATACTACTATTTTAGATACCAGTATTTTAGAACGGAAAAATGTGACTTATTTTATCAGGGATATTTCAATAAGGCCATGCAAGCCTTTCGAAAATAACAGTGGCCAAGAATTTAGCAATTACTAGAAATGCGACTTACACGTCAAGTGCTTATAAAAATACCCATTTATAATTTTTTGGATTTTATTTTATTTTTTTGCATTGCAAGTCATTACAAACACATAAAATAAAAATACATTTAATAATTTTTCATTACTATTGGACTCTAGAAATAATGTCTTAATGCACAGTAGCTCGTTAAAAATCTCTATAAGAAACAAATCGATTTTTTGTTTAGTTCTGCTATCTGTGACGCTCCATTCACTCCAATTGCCCTTTTCTTTTTAAATATTATTTATACGAGGTAGAACCCGTCGAAATTCGACGAAAGAACTGTTTCATTGATTTATTATAAATCTACAAAATTAGTTACAGCAAAAAATACATCTTATATTGGTCAGCCTAACTCTCAAACAAATATTATTTTAAGCTAAAATGAACAAAAAACCTATAACAAGTTGAATGTAGATTTTGCCATTGCAGAATTCAGTTTCGCCTCCGATTTAAACCAAAAAAAAAAAATCGATAGAGATCTTAGAAGGGCTACCCCGTTTAAAATGCAATGAACTAACTTCATTTTTCTTGTGTTTATCAATATAATAGCAAACAGAACGGCGTGAAATACCCAGTTGATTAGCAATTTCTCTCTGAGACTTTGGAATTGCTGAATAAGAAAGAGATACAATTTGACGTGCTACTTCTTCATTGACCAGATTCATCCACAAGTAAGAAAAATCATGCGTTAAGCATAGATTATGAAGCACTTTCCAACACTTCATGAAATCTTTAAGAAAACTTCGTTAATTAGGGAAAAAAGGGTATATAGCCAAGTATGTATTCCAATACTTTTGAACAGCCCTGTATTTGATCTGTCTGTTGATTACATATTATAAAATGGGAAAATTTAGTTTAGCAAGAAAAAAGCTTAAAATTTCTTTTTGAGCAATTTGTGCTAATAAATGGGAAACATACTTGAAAACTGTTGTTCAGCCCTGTAGTTTACCTTGTACCTTTATTACACGCCAGTAAGAAGCTAAAATTCATTTTAAACTAAAACTGTTAAAACAACTGAAATCACATTGTTATAAATTATCATTCATAGGTGTCCATGTACACAATCCTGTATATAATTTTATCTATCTTCTGCAAACATTTCTTTGTAAATTGAATGGAGTTCAGCATAAAAATGTATATCTTATTAAAGAACCACCTTTGAGTAATTTACGCTCATACTCAGTAACGTTGGCGAGCTCTTTTGGATAGCCCTGTATATCAGCTATAACATTTATACACACCCTTATAATGTACAAAGATTTAATGAAACTTAAATCCTTATATCATAATTAAAATGTATTACATCCATCCATCAGCCATCATCGGATACATATACAGTCCGTCGGAAGGAATATACTATTTGAAATCTTTTGTGTGTCCCTGTACATGCAATGTACTTCATATTATGCAAGACAGTATCGTATAATTTATATTAAATTTCAGTGACATATATCAATTTCGTTATACATATTTTAAAAATGTCGCACACTATTCTCCCCTTTACCATTATCCAATGGAATTCTTTTGTGTGGCCTTGTAAAGAAATAATACTATATTTTCACCGCATATTTTATAGAATGCATAGTTTAGTGCACCTCTTAAATGTATGTAAATTTTAAGACAGAGTAATTTGACAGAGTGTAACAACTTTAAAACGCCTTTGAAACGATTTTTTCCCATAGGCCATAATGTAATGGAAAATTTATGACTCTCCCTGTAAATAAACTAATCATGGTAGAAACTTCATATTCAGCAGGGTTCGTGCCAGGGTAAATGTCAATAACATACAGAAATTTTAGGGCAATTCGAGTATTTTACAGGTATTAGAGCGCGGATAGACTGAGAGACGGGTAGACGGAGAGACAAACCGAATGCATAATCGCTTTTCAAACTTTTGGAAAGTGTTATAAACGTTAAAATTCATTTGAAACGATTTTTCCCTATAGGCCGTAATGTAATGGAAAACTTTTGACTGTACCTGTAAACAAAATAATCACGGTAGAAACTTCATTCTCAATAGGGTTCGTGCTAGGGTAAACTTAAATAACGTCCAAACATTTCATGGCAATCCGAATATATTTACGAGAGTTAGAGCGCGAAAGACGGTCATCCGGCCATACGGACAGACGGACAGACAAACCGAATGCATAAGCGCTTTTCAACTTTGTTGGAAAGTGCTTAAAACGGATTTTTTCTTTTCTTTAGTTTAAACGCTTTTTTATAGATTCAGAGAAAAAGGAAATGCATTTTAACAATAAAATTGTATGAATGCCTCGTTTTAACTTCCAGATTATGAAAAAGTGGGCCACAATTTTTGACACGACACTTTTTAGCTTGTCTGAAAGAAATAGCATCGAAGGCTAAAACTCAATCATTCAAATTATTAAACGAAATAAAACAGAAATTCACCGGATTTTATAACTAATGATATTTTTGTAATAATATACGCATTTTTTTTTTCAATTTTTAGAGAAAATGGAGTCATTTTGTTGCCACAGCTAAAAAAAAGGTTCTATAATTTATTAAAAAGAATTAATATCTCAAAAATAAATTGAGATACAGCTTTGAAACAAATTGCATTGAAAAGTAATTTTTTTTCTCTATGCGTCAATGTAAAATTAAAAAATGTACGATGTTTAGAAGTATAAAATTTGCAGTAGCGAAAATTGCAAAACCGAAATTGCATGGGAAAGTGTTTCACATTTTAATTTCTATTCTTTTTAATTTAAGGGAAAATGGAGTGATTCTGTTGCCACAATAACAAAATTGGTACTAAAAACTGTAAAAAAAATAATATATCAAAAATAAATTGAGACACAGCTTTCAAACAAATTGTATTTAAAGGTACATTTTGTTTCTCTATAGGAAGGTGTAAAAATTTAAAATGTGCGATGTTTAGAAGTGTAAAATTTGCAGTAGCGAAATTTGCAAAACCGAAATTGCAGGAGAAAGTGTTGCCATTTGCAAAATGACGTATGCGTTACGCACAGATACGTTTGGCTTTTATAATATAGATACATGAAAAAATGTAAAGATGTATATTCAATAGGATGTGTCTGGTCTGAAAATGGTTAATGGCATTATCATTCAAGAAAACATTATTTTTTGTATAGTCATTCAAAGGAACTTTGATCCGTGTTTTCTCTATTTTCAAATGTCACAATCTTATTTTAAGAATATTGTGGCAACTAGGGGCATAAAAGAGTATAAATGATTCTAAATTATTGTATGTCTATTAAAAATTAAGTAATAATAATAATAAAAGCCATATAAAAAGAATTTTTATTCTGTTTGAAAGTTACTTAGCCATGTAGGGTAATTTTACACCATATGATAAATATCTAAAATAATTCATTACATAAAAAAATCCCGATAAATAGCAGCCACCTCATTGAGCAGATTTCCCCTTGGTCGCGTTGTCCTGAATTTTCTTTTTTCAAGTCGGAATGACACTAACTTTCTTTCTGTTGGTCGGATTCACCTTAGAATATTTCTTCATGATGATATTTAATTTTTTTGTTGTTGTTTGTCGGGTTGTTGAAATTTTCGAAAAAGCCGTTTGAGCAGAACTATATTTCAAATAGAAAATTTTTTTATTTTAACATATTTCAACGTCTGTTTGGAAAATAATATTTTCAAAGACTATAATTTTAGACTTATAAATAATTTCTATATTAAAAAATAAACCAATATTAACATAATTTTTATGATGATCAAAACATAGCTTACGTAATTGAATAGTCATATTAATATAAATGGACTTGTAGAGGCACGTCAATATTCCTGGACCAATCATAAACAAATATTAAATGAAATTTCACTTTAACAATATTCGGTACTTCAAATTTTAAAACTTCTAAACATTGCACATTTTCAATTTTTACACCGTCATATAAAGAATAAAAATTACTTTTAAATGCAACTTGCTCTAAACCTATATCTAAATTTGTTTTTGAGTTATTAATTTTTATAGTTTTTAATATTTTTTTTTTTTTTTTTTTTTTTTTTTTTTTGGTCATTGGGGCAACAGAAGTATTCCATTTTTCGACATTAAACGTGTACCAATCAGAAAACGAATACAATAAAAAACAGAAGTATTTCATTTATAGACATTAAGCATGGACCAATCAAAAAACGAATAAAATAAAATAAGTTGCGAAATTCAACCAGATTCAGATATACTACAGATTTCCCAATTCTCTACCGAGAACAACAACTATTTTCCCAAATAGTTAACAATATATATACATATATATATATATATATATATATATATATATATATAATTAGGTCAATTTTTTACACCAAATATTTTTTCAGATGTTTAAAGAACCCCAATTTACATTTTACAACATCACAAGATGTGTATAATTTATGATATTACAATAAATATTATCAATAAAAAGAATGGAAGAAAACAAAACAAAAAAAAACTGTTTATTGTTCATTTAAAACATAAAAAGGCAGTAAAAAACAATTTCGAATGCTTCAATTCAATAATATAACAATAGTTACAGTAATACATACTAATACTAATATTATTCAAAAAAGAACAAAAAAATTTTGAATGTATGAAATATCAAATTTGAGTAGCTCGGCTGGTAAGTCTTACTCTTAAACAGATGATATTTAACCAAAGTTAAAAAAAAAAATATTACATCTACAAAACTGTTAAGCTACTAAAACTGTAACTGAAATTGTTAAAATCAAACCTTAATTCAACCTTCTTCATGTAAACAGTAAAAAATAATCAAGATCTGTGTTACGGCTTCACCATAATCTTGTATATCGCGTCCCCATGGCGCATTCTTTTGTAACGGCTTCACCATAACCTTGGATGTCGCGCGTCTGCTTGTGGCGCATACTATTGTACTTTAGGTTTGCCGTTTTGGCAACATTGGAATATCGTTTGTTATTGTTTTGGTTTTTTCGGCGATCTTAGCGGACCTATCGTGTGTTTAGCAGAATCTGTATTCTTTATTCGAAATGTAAATAATGTGTAAATAATTTGTATATAAAGAAATTTTAAGTATTATTAGTAGTATTAATTGAACCAGCGACCTAATGAGTATTAAATATACTCGCAACATTCGACAGTTCGTTACATTGGTCCGCTCGCCGGTAAGACTTTCGTTTCTAATTCGAACTTTGTATTAAATGTCCTTGTTCTATTTGAATTAAAATGGCTTCATTAATTAGCTTGATTAGGACTAGAGGCTCTTTAAAAGCCCAGTTAACTAGATTAGAAAATTCTGTAAATGAAAAAACCGAAGAATTGTCTAGAATTCATATTGAAACGAAAATCAAGAATCTTCAAAAACTGTCTACAAACATCGATATACTGCGTCACGATTATTATACAACAGCACCTGAAGATCAGGATTTAACGGAAATTGAAGCTTCATTCGTCGAAATGGAAGAGCGAGTAGAACAGCTAGAGTTAAGTTTCAATGAATTATTATATTCTAATAAATTAGAAACTAAAAATTCAGAATTAAAGATAAATAACTGTAAAATAAAACTTCCTGATATACCTCTTCCGCTATTTAGTGGAAAATATGAAGACTGGAACATGTTTAAAATAGAGTTTAATAATATTGTTACGAATAATGAAGAATTGACTGATGTTCAAAAATTACATTATTTGCATTCCGCACTAAGAAATGAGGCTAAATTATTAGAAACTCCAGATGATACATTTGATTCGTTATTTAAAGCGTTAGAAAATAGATTTGAGAACAAAAGAATTGTGGTTAAAATACATTTAAAGGCTGTGTTAGATTTTGAAAAAATTACACATGAATCACCTAAAGAATTAAGGCGTTTATTAGATGTTATAAACAAAAATATCAGGACTCTAAATAATTTAGGATTTGAGAGAAATAACCTCTCTGACATTTTGTTTACAACTATAATTTTAGAAAAACTAGATAAGGAAACAAGAAAACAATTTGAATTGTCAATAAACACATCTGAAGTTCCTAGTTTTGACAGTTTAATGGACTTTTTAGAAAAAAGAAGCCAATCTCTCGAAAGCATAAATAGAAGCAATTTAGCTAGACCAAAAATTTCTAGTGAAATAAAATCAAAATCCCTTTTAGTAAATACAAGTTCTGAAAAACAGTGTATTATTTGTGATTCATTTCATCCCCTATATAAATGTAACAAATTCTTAAATATAAAATTTGGTGAAAGATTTGCTATCGTTAAAAAAAATAAACTTTGTCTCATATGCTTTAACAAATCACATTTAGCAGCTAACTGTGTTTCGAAACATTTATGTAAACATTGCAAATCCCCTCACAACACTTCATTACATAGAGATAAAGAAATCGGTTCCAGTAATGAAACTCATTTCCAAAAACCAGGTGTTGATCAGACAATACGTCGCCTAGAATCAAGTCCGACGCCTTCAGTCTCACAAAATCTTTCTAATTGCTTATTCGCTTCAAATAAAACTGTTATCTTGTCAACTGCAGTTATTGACATAAAAACAAATAAAGGAAATTTTATCCAGGGAAGAACTAGATTTTTGTAGCCAAATAAATTGTGTGTCGCTTGAATTTGCAAAGAAATTGGGCATAAAGAAATCAAAGATTTTTGCTCCAATATCGGGTTTGAATAACACAACCACAACATTAAATTATAAAATTAAAACTGTGATTTCAAATAAAAATAGAGATTTCACAAGGGAACTGGAATTCCTTGTAGTGTCAAAAATTACAGAAATAACCCCACTTACACCTATTCGTATTGAAATTGCTGATATTCCTACAAATATCCCGTTAGCACATAGGTTCCCAACGGGGGCGGTACCGCCCCCCAGTGGGCGCTGGAGCCTTCCAGGGGGGCGTTAGCGAGTCTAGAGGAAAATGGAGGGCGCTAGGATAGTCGAGGGGGGCGGTGATGGCATACCTACTTATTGAGGAACTAATATAATGAAAATAGTTGATCTCCTTTACATTGCCCAGTCCGGGAAAAAACCTTAACTGCACCTTTAAAGGGAAATCTATACTGACGAACATAAATCTGAGGAAGGGGGGGGGGGATTCAGTTTAATTTACTAATGTCAAAAAATACCCGTGGAACTCGAACACGGGCTGTGACTCGAATTAAAAATCATTATGAATTCAAAAATTGTGGAGTAAAAAATTCGCGATAATTGGCTGGCTAAAAGTTTTAAACATAATTATTTTTTTATTAACCTGTATTTTGAAAAGCTCTGATGTATGATGACACATGCCTGAACAAAGATTTTTAAACAAACCCGTAATTTGAATCAGTTCAAGAAATTTGTTTAACCTTAGTAAAAGTGATAAAAATCGACATATCTATAAATTTGTTCAAAAGTAAATTTATTTAAACTTATATAGGAGTTTTATTTTATTTCAAAATATCTTGAAGAAGAAATGCCAGCTGTACAGTATTGAGTGTTTGAAATATGGATCTAAGCACTCTCCCACAAACCATGGACGTAATTTGCCAAGAAGTTTTTTCAAATGAAATTATGAAGCTTTCCTTCTAGGCTACAAGGACATTTGAATAAATGCGTGTTGATAGAAAAGACAAAGATATGTCCTATTTTTACTGTCTTCTATTTTTACAAGAAGAAAATATTAGATTCGTGAAAATTTTCGAGTTCTGGATTTTGACGGATTTACAAGATTTAGGGGTTAGAGATTCCAGAAACATTTTTTTACAAAATGTCTGTTTGTGAATCTGATTGTCAGCCTGTCTGTATGTGACATAAATTTTACAGGCACTGTATCTCAATAACTAATGAACGGAATTTATAAAAAGATCTATATTAATGTATTTTCTGTTATAAATTAATGCTGATTAGTTCTTGGTGTAAATCACTCAACAGGTACCGCTGATATGCTGCTATTTTCACGATTTCGGCACCGGCTTTATTTCAAGAACTGATATACAGATTTTCACCAAACTTCTGATTTAATTATTCCTTGACATGAATAGATGCTGTTTACATTTTGTTGAAAATCGTTCAACAAGTGGCGCTGTTATGCTGTCTTTTTCACAATTTCTGCAACAGCTGTACCTCAAGAATTAATGCAAGGATTTTCATCAAAATTCAGATTCACTTTTACCTTGATAAATATGATTGCTGATTATGTTTTGGTGCAAATCGCATAATTAGTGGCACTTTTATTCTGCATTTTACTTGATAGTCGCAGTAGTCCTATTTCAAAAACTAATGCACGGAATTTCACACTATTAGAATCCTCAGGATGGACATAGATTGCCATATAATTCTGGCGCTATGATAGTGAATTTTTAAGTATTAACTTGTATGAGATAAAAGAAACTTTTGGGATTGCCACATCAGACCAGTTCAAAGACTGGAAAAGAAAAAATTAAAACAGTTATTAAGATAGTAAAAATTAACTACATCAAACCTTTTTAAGTCATTTTCTAAACAAGAACATGACGGATTACGAGCCTCATATATCATTATAATTTTAATGATAAAAATATTAAAATTGTACGCAGTCGATGAGAAATTAATCTTGCCTGTAATCAGGGAGATAATATAAACTGCTCTTCATCATCAAAAAAAAAAAAAAAAAAAAAAAAAAAAAAAAAAAAACAGTCTGATATCAACTGAAAAAATCCTGACTAATATTTCAGTACAAAGAGGAATAGATGTCTAAAAGCATTGAAACATCATTATGCTGTTACGAAGACCTGCAAATTTCTATTAATTTTCCATGGATCGGCGTTACCAAATAACAAAATCTCATAAAAGAAAAAAAATGAAGACTTATTATTTGCTAAAAATTTGGAAAATTGATACAAAGAAAGATCGATTTTTAATGCCGCGAAGTTAGTCCAAGAGAAATAAATTCTTTATCATAATATTTTGTCACTTGCTACTGATGTTGCTCAGCCAACGACGGGACATTAGGAGGATGGTTTCATTAACGCATTTTAAGCAAGCAGTACTAAATGTACTCTCTGTACAATCCGTTATACATCATCAGCAATTGGTTTAAAAAAATTGGAATGAACACCTGTATATGTCACTTCATTACACAGGGTTCACACACTCCTTATATTTTGTAAGGACTCCGGCACCACTATTAATGATAAGAAAATTTATATTTAATGTTTAAGAAACAGAATCCGCAACCACCTCCTCGATTTGCAATTTACGCACTATTTTTCTGCAGTGAAATACATTGAAAATACTGTAAAATTTTAGTGGTAGATCTGTGTGAACCCTGTTACATTATTAGAGCAGTCAATATAAATAGAAGCAATCCATTGCAATATGGATGACAGGATATTTTGCCAACTTTATAGCGAAAATCATTTCACAACAAAGTGAAACAATTGTTTTATTTTGTAGTGCAGTTGCCTCTATCACTTTGCATTAGACTTGCAAATGAATTCAACCAGTTGCTGCTGCACACAGAAGCTCGTTTTGTCTCTGAGAAAGTATTTGTCTGAATCGCTTTTCAGTATATTTGATATAGTATTACTCTTAACTAAAAACAGAGGTGTAAAAATACGTTAAAACCTGATTGCATTAAAAATGACATCAGTTATGTTACAGACATGTTTGGAATCTTTAAGTAAATAAATTTAAATATTTTAAATATTTATAATAAGGCATAAGATGATTGCATGTTGATGACTTGAATTTAACAATTCAAAAACCCTCATAGCTGCTTCTGTATGTAAACTTCTTTTGCTCAAAGGAAATCTAAGGAGAAGAGAATGCAGCTATTTACCACATTATTCGCAGTCTGTGAAAGCAAGAATATTTACTTATTTACTGTCAACACTTGGACGTTCTTCATGAAGTTTTCTCATAGCAATTCCAAGATATTTATGCATGATTAAACCGAGTTGGTATTTTGATCATTTCGCAAATGCAGCTACAGCAGTATCATCATATTTGGAGGAGGAAATCGTGGAACTCGCCGCAAAATGAGAACTATAAGTAAAATTCAGAAATGGATGCCAAGAGTTCTAACTTCAAAACCTACAGTTCTCTAATCTGGATTGTGAGGAAGAGTAGATAAAATTGTAATTGCTTTCCTTTCATCAAATTTGGCTGAAAATGGGTTCCGTGCAGTAGCTAATTTACTGTCTAAGAAAAGGAACATGAAAATATTTGAACCTGATAATTTGTGACTGATATCGAAGAAATTGGAATTTGATATGAAAAAAATGTTAAAACTCCAACAGTCTCAACTACTTCACTATTTTTTAAAAATTCTTATCGATTTTGTGATTATTTTTCAATTTTTATAATTTTTTTTCTACATTTGATGTCGTTTTAATTAACTTCTACTTTGTTTAATCGATTGACAGACAGATAAAATATAGATAATATGCAATAATATTTTAACATTTTGTATAATTAACTATTATGGAATGGGGGGAGGGGCGTTGGCATTTTTTTCTCTTGTAAAGGGGGCGGTGGACCAGAAAAGGTTGGGAACCTATGCGTTAGCAGATGCTGAATTTTATATCCCTGGGAGGATAGACCTATTGGTCGGCGCACAATGTTTCTTCGATTTATTAAAATCTGGTAAAATTCGCAGTTCATCTCAAAATTTGCTATTTCAAGAAACAGTGTTCTGATATGTTGCTAGCGGTGTCGTGAATAATTCCTCAGATGATTCCCAATATTGCGGTTTATTAACCAATGAAAAAATAGATGAATCCTTAAGAAAATTTTGGGAAATCGAAAATATTAATGATTCTAGTTCTCTACTTAGTAATGAAGAGAAATTTTGCGAAAATCATTTTGAAATGACTCATTATCGAACTTCCAATGGTCAGTATGTTGTTAGCATGCCTATGGAGGATGCTACACTTTTAGGAGAATCAAAAAAACTAGCCGAAAAAAGGCTCGATCAAGTTTGGCACCGATTAGATAGGGATTCGAATTTACAACCTCTCTATTCGGAATTTATGGAAGAATACAAAAACTTAAATCATATGGAATTAGTAGAAGAATCAAAACCCGTAAAGGACCTTTATTATATACCACATCATGGGGTCTACAGGCCAGAAAAAAGTACAACACGCTTGCGAATCGTTTTTAACGCGTCAACGCCAACGACATCTGGTTTGTCATTGAATGACATTCTTTTAAAAGGAAAAATTCCTCAACAAGAATTATTCGTAATTATGATACGTTTCCGAAAACATCGATATGCATTCACAGCAGATGTAGAAAAAATGTATAGAATGGTATTAATTGATCCATCCCAACGAGACTTCCTTAGAATCTTGTGGAAGGACAGTATTAACACGCCAGTGAATACTTATAAGCTTAATAAGTTACTTATGGGACATCTAATGCTCCTTATTTAGCAACTCGTGCTCTTAAACAATTAGCTCTTGATGAGCAACCAAACTTACCTCTAGCATCGTCAGTCGTTTTAAAAGATTTTTATGTAGACGACCGGTTTTCCGGGGAATCGACTCTCGAAAAGGCGAAAATTTTAAAGTCCCAATTGATTGAACTTTTGAAGCGTGGAAATATGAAATTGCACAAATGGTGTGCAAACCACCGAGAATTACTTGAACCTAATACTATGGCTGCCACCGAATATAATTTTGATGATCAAACAGATTGTAGTTCAGTAAAAACTTTGGGTGTTCTCTGGGAACCTTTAAGTGACTGTTTTCTGTACAAATTAAAGATTCATAACAAGGAATTTTACAGTAAACGAGATGTTCTCTCTTTGATTTCAAAAATCTTCGATCCACTTGGATTAATTGGCCCTGTAGTAACAAGGGCTAAGATCTTCATGCAGAAAACCTGGCTAGCTAAGATAGATTGGAATGAGCCATTACCAGATTCCATAGCAAAAGAATGGAGTGATTTTGTTTCCACTCTTTCAGAGTTAGAAAATTTAAAAATCCCTAGATTTGTTTTTCGTGAAGAGCGCATAGTCGTACATGGCTTCGCAGATGCCTCTTCTTTGGCATATGGAGCCGACATATACATCCAGTATATACCAACTGAAGGTTCTCCTGATGCACATTTACTCTGTAGCAAGTCTAGAGTATCCCCCATAAAAACAGTGACAATCCCTCGTCTTGAACTTTGTTCTTGTCTCCTCTTGGTAAAATTAATGCATAAAGTTGTACCGTCACTTGACATTCCAGTAGAAACTGTTCTTCTCTGGAGCGACTCTACAATATCACTGGCATGGATTAGAAAATCTCCCCACCAATTGAAAACATTTGTGAGTAATAGAGTGGCTGCTATACAAGACCTCACGGACTCTTATTAGTGGCAACACGTATCATCGGAAAATAATCCTGCTGACGTCCTATCTCGAGGTCTAGATGCTAAAGAACTGACTAACTGCAAATTTTGGTTTAGTGGACCAAATTTTCTTCGGGACAAAATTCAATATGCAGAAGATTATCCAGTAAAACTGGAAAACAACACTGACTATGAGTCCGAATTTAGAACTGAAATTAACAGTAACTTTTCACTTAGAACTGAAAACTGTTTTTATAATTGTTTATTCTCCTTAACTAATAATTTTTTGAAATTGATTCGTATTACTAGTTATATTTTTAGATTTCTAAATAATTGTCGAAAGGGTAAGGAAAAAAACTGTGGTGCCTTATCTGCAAGTGAATTGAAATTTGGAGAAATTTTCCTGATTAAACAGGTACAGTATTTAGCCTTCTCTGAAGAGCTTAAGCATTTGAAAAACCAGAGGAGCCTTTCAGGTAATAGTAAACTAAAATTTCTAAATCCTTATATAGATTCCGATAATTTAATTAGCGTTGGAGGTCGTTTAGACAATTCTAGTCTGACCTATGAGAGAAAACACCCTATAGTATTACCACATGATCATAAAATAAGTGAAATGATTTTTGAATATTTTCATTATAAATTTTTCCATTTAGGGCCACAATCATTGTTACATCATGTCCGGCAAAAATATTGGGTAATAAATGGGCGATCTTTGGCTCGTAAAATAGTTCACAAATGTGTAACGTGTTTTAAAAACAAACCAATAGGGGCAAATCAAATTATGGGAAATTTGCCAGCCGAACGAGTAAATCCTAGCCCGCCATTTCAAAAATGTTCTGTTGACTTTTGTGGACTCTTTATGATTAAGTATAAAAAATAAATAAATAAAAAAGTTAGAGTATTAGAAATTAAAACAGCAGCAGGTATAGTTAGGAGATGTGTCTCTAAAGTTTGCCCACTTTCTTCAGAGAATTGATGAATTCTGTTATTTTGAAATTTTTAAATAATTATATTATAGTTACCATTATTATATTTGTATTTGAACTGTTTATTATGTATAGAAATTTCATTTGAGATTTAAAAATATTTTAATTTTTAGCTTCAAAATTTGTGTAGCTTAGCTTCATAACATAAAGTGTAAACTTACGTGTCTTCGTCTCTATATATTCTTGATTAACTATTATTAACTTGTTAAATTTATTAGATTGTTACATTTATTGAGTGTTAATTTGATAACTATCTTGCATACTATTTAAGTGTAATTATTGTTTGTATTATAACTTATCTATTTGCATTTGGTAAACTTATATTAAGTAATACATTAAGTAATAATATTGAAGAAGTACATTGTATTTTATCGAAAATACTGTATTATTGATTGTAGAATTGAAATTTCTATTATTTACAATTGTTTATTGTTACATTTAGTATTATTGTTGAATGTTGGCACATATCAACGGGGGGCGGTATGTTACGGCTTCACCATAATCTTGTATATCGCGTCCCCATGGCGCATTCTTTTGTAACGGCTTCACCATAACCTTGGATGTCGCGCGTCTGCTTATGGCGCATTCTATTGTACTTTAGGTTTACCGTTTTGGCAACATTGGAATATCGTTTGTTATTGTTTTGGTTTTTTCGGCGATCTTAGCGGACCTATCGTGTGTTTCGCAGGATCTGTATTCTTTATTCGAAATGTAAATAATGTGTAAATAATTTGTATATAAAGAAATTTTAAGTATTATTAGTAGTATTAATTGAACCAGCGACCTAATGAGTATTAAATATACTCGCAACATTCGACAGTTCGTTACAATCTGTTATTTCTATAAAGTTATATATTAAGGCTCTTATGCTAGTAATTCAAAATTAAAAAGAGCAATAATTTATTCCACTTTGATTCAATCATTGAATTTTTCCTTCGATGAAATCTAAACCTGACATCATTTTCACCATATCAAAATTTGCATCTTTTATATCTATATTAAAATTTTTTTTAAAAATCATACTTAAATTTGATGATTTTGAAATCATTTTAATTCAAAACTTGAAGTCTCGATGCTATTAGCTGAAATAGGTACTAAACTATTTATGTCTTTTAAGTGTAAATGAAACCAAAATTCACCGGGTTTTATAAGAAACGATACTTTTGACACTGCACGCATTTTAATTTTTTTTTCACTTTTAATGAGAAAATGGCAACATAAAGATACTGTAATCTCTCTTTTCGGCTATTTTCCCTTTGCTTTTATTAAGAATGCAGTATTTCTGTTGCCACAGTTCGAAAAACGGTATTAAAACTAAAAAAAAATAATAATAATATCAAAAATAAATTAAGATACAGTTTTCAAACAAATTGAATTTAAAAGCAATTTTTTTCCTATAAAATGATGTAAAAATTGAAAATGTGGAATGTTTTGAAGTTTAAAAACTTGTAGAAGCAAATATTGCAATACCGAAATTTCATTTAAAATTTGAAAATGTTGCCATTCGCAAAATGGCGTATGCTTTCCGCACAGATAGGTTTGGTTTTTATATACACTGGTGTCCAAAAGTTAAGCATAATTGGTGATTAAGTAATTATTTTTAAGTACTGAAAGAAATATGAATCGGAATGTGCTGAAACTCCAGGTTTGTAAACAAAATAGTGCGCGTCACATATTTTCACGAAGAGTTTTCCCCGAAATCGAACAAGGGACCGACAACAAATTGAAAAAGAACGAACATCTTTTGGATAATCCTGTCAAAACTAATGTAGCAAAAGCGTTCAAACTGCACATTATGATTAATTGGCTTATTGTAATGTACTGTGTTAATTTTTACAAGGATAGCATGTATACTCGTAGAGAAATTAAGGTTTTTATAAAAACAGTCCTAAGTTTTTTGCTTATAATTTGCAGAGTTCTTAATATAAAATAGTGTTCTTTTATGAAAAAATGACAAACATCATTATACACAATACCCTGTCATCAGAATTAAAAATAATAAAAATTGTATGACAAATGAGCAGGTTTAGTAAATACTTTTTTACTGCGCATGCGTGAACGCTATTAAAATTTCATTTGCATATTATGTTAGTTAAATGTATAGAGCAACTTTTGTGAAAGTCTCAAAAACATAGCTTAAAAATTCTGAAAATTATCGTTGATAGAATGAGATCAAAATCCTTTATTCCCTAAATGAAGCAAAAAGATGAGGGGCTGTATCCATATTCCGTTGTTTAGTGCCTACACAATATTGCACGTACAACTATATTTAGGTAAAACCCCTCATTTTTTTGCTTCCTTTAGGAATAAAGGATTTTGAGTTGTTTCTATAGGCTCCCATTTTCAGAATTTTCAAGCTATGTTTTTGAAACTTTTACATAAGTTGCTCTATACATTTAGCTAACACAATATGCAAATGACATTTTGATATCGTTGACGCATGCACAATGAAAAATTATTTACTAAACCTACTCATTTTTCATACAATTTTTATTATTTTTAAATTCTGATGACAGAGTATTGTGTACAATGATGTTTGTCATATTTTCAGAAAAGAACATTATTTTATAATAAGAACTCTGCAAATTATAAGCAAACTAGTCGTTGGGGGGGCCACCGTAATACTTACCCATCATATATATATGCATATATAATATATGAAAATAATACATTTGAAAACTATTTAAAAAATGGATTGCAATTCCAAAACAAAATTTAAACGTGTATTTATATTTTTATTGTGCATAATAATGCTGTATTAATGAGTTGCTGATGAATATCTCTCGATAAATTATACAACACGCCTAACTACTCAAGTAGTACTGAATTGCGAAAAAGAAACATCCTTATAACTCCAAAAATAATAATCTTATTAGCTAAAAATTTATTGCGTCGGATTAAGCGTCCCATTTCCAATTAAAATATATCTTTGAATTGAAATTTGAATGAAATACAGGGTCATGAAAAATCGAAGAATGTGGAAAACAGGATTACAGATATCTCGGCAACTAATAATTCGATCAACTTCGTTCTTTATGCAAAATTTGTGTTATTTTATTGCCTTTTACGATCACTCCTTAAAATAAAAAAATTCGAAAATTTTTATGTACCTTTCATCAGAACGAATTTTTCGAGAGTCCGAAAAAAATAGTTCCGTATAATCGAGGTTACTGATATTAAATAGACTTTGTCCCATTTTTACATACTAAGTACATACAAAATTTCAAGTCTCTACCTCAATTCGTTCGGGAGATAGAGCGTTTACAGACAGACAGACAGACGGACGGACGGCAAATTTTTTTTTCTAAAAATATGTTTTTCGAAATCTTCAGTGTCGAAAACGCGTAAATCCGTCAAAAAAAAATTTCGATTTTCAAAACGATTGCAAGACTTACCCTATACTACGTATGATGGGTAAGTAAAACTAGTCGTTGGGGGCCACCGTAATACTTACCCATCATGGATATGTATATGAAAATAAAACATGTGAAAACTATTTATACAATGCATTGCAATTAATAAACAAAATTTAAATATTGTTAATATACATAGTAATCATTTATTAAAGAACTGCTGATGTACCAATTTAGACAAATTATATAAAACGCCAAACTACTCAAGTAGTACCGAACTGCGTAAAAGAAACATCCTTATAACTCCAAAAATAATAATTCTATTAACTAACAATTAACTGTGTCGGATTAAGCGTCTCATTTCCAATTAAAATATACCTCTGAATTGAAATTTGAATGAAATATAGGGTCATGAAAAATCGAAGAATGTGGAAAACAGGATTACAAATATCTCGGCAACTAATAATCCGATCGACTTCGTTCTGTATGCAAAATGTGTGTTATTTTATAGCCTTTTACGTCCATTCCTTAAAACAAAAAAATTCGAAAATTTTTATATACCTTTCATCAGAACGAATTTTTCGAGGGTCCGAAAAAAATAGTTCCGGATAATCGAGGTTGCTGATATTAAATAGGCTTCGTCCCATTCTTACATACTAACTACGTACAAAATTTCAAGTCTCTATCTCAATTTGTTCGGGAGATAGAGCGTTTACAGACAAACAGACAAACAGACAGATGGACGGACGGCAAATTTTTTTCCCTAAAAATATGTTTTTCGGAATCTCCACTATCTAAAACGTGTAAATCCGTCAAAAAAATTTTTTCGATTTTCAAAACGATTGCAAGACTTACCCTATACTACGTATGATGGGTAAGTAAAAACTTTGAAAAATTTAGGACTGTTTTTATAAAAATCTTAATTTCTCTACGAGTATACATGCTATCCTTGTAAAAATTAACACAGTACATTACAATAAGCCAATTAATCATAATGTGCAGTTTGAACGCTTTTGCTACATTAGTTTTGACAGGGTTATCCAAAAGATCTTCGTTCTTTTTCAATTTGTTGACGGTCCCCTGTTCGATTTCGGGGAAAACTCTTCGCGAAAATATGTGACGCGTACTATTTTGTTTACACACCTGGAGTTTCAGCACATTCCGATTCATATTTCTTTCATTACTTAAAAATAATTACTTAATTACCAATTACGCTTAAATTTTGGACACCTGTGTATATAGATACCGGGTGTCCCAAAAATGACTGATGGATTTTAAAATTCAATAACTTGCAAACGGTGACAGCTATTTAAAAAAATTTTGCAGGAGGGTTATGTATAATGTCAGGAGTTTTTTTTACCGTAATTCTTTATTTTAGTTCGCATCTCAAACAATAGGTGGCTCTGACGGTGATCGAAGGCCAGGTCGACGCTTCACTCAGCACTGATCAACTGGCCTTCAATCGCCGTCAGCGCCACCTATTGTTTGAGATGCGAACTAAAATAAAAAATTACGGTAAAAAAAACTCCTGCTCCATAACCCTCCTGCAAAAATTTTTTAAATAGCTGTCACCGTTTGCAAGTTATTGAATTTTAAAATCCAACAGTCATTTTTAGGACACCCGGTATATTTGTAAATATGGGGAAATTTTGACAATAGTGCGTATAATCGTAAATTATAAACCTATGCCTAACTTTGAGCCGGCTGAAAGTTATACTGAAAATGGGATAAAACGGTAGCGCCTTGTTATTTTATATTCTCTTAATTACCAATAAATAAATAATCACAAAAGATTAAACATTTACAACATTTAGATAATGATATGTCTGATAAATGAGAATATTTTTACTTACTATAAAAATACAGGGTGTCCCAGAACTTTGTGTACAAACTTTGAGGGGTGGTAGATAACATCGTTTGGAACCACAATTACATAGGAAAGCATGGGCGGAAACGTTACCCTCACTTGTTAACCCTTTCACAGACAGTAATTTCTTTATGAAACTACAAAAATTTTAATATGATTTTTCCATTTATTTTGTATGTGAATTGTTTCTCTTTTCTTCTTTGCAATTACATTTTTCCGCAATTTCTGATGTGATTCCTATTTTTCCACATTTCAACAATGGAAGTGCTTTGTCCGGGAAAATCATGCCCGTGAAAGAGAAACACAAAGACACAGTTATGGCACTAAGCAGAAAGCAGTGTTGAACGCTTTATTACAGAGAAAAATGTAAAAGAAATTATTTAATTTTAAATTAAATTTAAAATTATGTTTCTTTAAAATCAAGTATCATAGTAGCTATTAGAAATAGCGAAAATGTGGAAAAATATGATCGATATCAGAAATTGTAGGAAAATGTATTTGTAAAGAAGAAAAAATAGAGGGATTTTACATATATATATATATATATATGTATAATAAATGGAAAAACCATATTAAAATACTGGTGTCAATGTTAATTTTGTATTAAAAATTTTGTAGTTTCTTAGCCAATGTATGTGAAAGGGTTAACAAGTGAGGGTGACGTTTCCGCCCATGCTTTCCTATGTAATTATGGTTCCAAACAATGTTCTCTACCACCCCTCAAAGTTTGTACACGAAGTTCTGGGACACCCTGTATAGTTGGAATACAACAACTTCAATACAGCATTCGAAATTAACTTGAAAACAGTATATCACAATAGTAGTTGGATGAGGCAATTAATTGCGTATAATGTTGAAAATTTATTTTTCAAAAATAAAGAGTAGAAATCCCAGTTTACAATGCCCACAGAGCATAGTTATGGAGTTTATCCAGCCTTTTAAAGTCAAAAATATTGAAAATAAGGACATGATGCAAAGCTACGCCCAATGATAATATTACGTCAGTTACTCTTGTAAAAGCCATTTTATCTTTTAGATGTAAAATCTTAATTTAGAAGTTATTATTATAATTTTTCATTACTTGGTGTTGTTCGGAATAAAAAATCACCTTTTTTAATTAAGGAGGACCCAAACCCTATTTTCGGCCAAAAATCATCAAAAGTTCAAAAAAAAAAAAAAAAAAAAAAAAAAAAATTATCTCAGAAAATGATAAAATACATATTTGCGAATATGCATGCAAAATTTCTGAACTCGGGTACATTTGGAACAGGTAGCAAATGAGCTTTTTTAATTGTAGTCACTATAGAGTTTAAAAAACTAGCGGCCATTTAAAATGTGTTTTCCTGAAAATGACTTTTTTCATATTTTGCCTAAGTTCAAAGTACTAAGGCTCAGTGGTAAAATCATTTAGAAACAAAGTGTTTATGTTTTTAGAATCTTAAGAAAAATTGCAACAAAAGTAAGGAGAGATATTTCTTTAAACTACACTGGTGGGCAAAATTAAGAGATGGAAGGCATTTTCCCAAATATCTCGAGAAATACTGGATAAAAATAAATGAAAATTGGTATGGATATAACTTATAGTATGACAATAATATGTGCAAAAGAAAAATTAAAGTGCCATTCATTGGCAAGACTTATTGGCAACAGTCCAATGTGGACTGAAATTCATGATGAAAGATGGCAATGAAAATGAGGCTTGTTTGGTGTGTGGTCGCCTCTAGTAGGGTGTGTGGTCACCTCTGACAGATAGACAGTATGCACAACGAGTATGCATGCTGTTAATAAGAGAGTTAAGGATTGCTTGTGGAAGACTCTCCCGCTCTTCCACCAGAGCAGTTTTTAACTCCGGAACGGTTCTCGGTGGGGGTTGCCATCTCGCAGTAGCCCTTCCAAGAGCATCCCAAGCATGTTCAATGGGGTTAAGGTCAGGAGATTTGGCTGGCCAATCCATTCGATAAATATCCTCGCTTCACAATTACTCCTCAACGGACGTCTACAGCGACAAAACTGTCTAGGGACCTTGCTGTTGCCACAGGAACATTAGTTTCAAGGATGAATGTTGCCAGGAGGCTCGGTGAAAGAGGGTTGTATGCCAGGCAGCCTGCCATTTGCATCCCACTCACTCCCTTCCACAAAAGAGAGCGTGCACCAATGGTGCAGACAGCATCAGCACTGGACACAACTCCAATGGGCAAATGTTCTGTTCACAGATGAGTCCAGATTCAGTCTTCAATCTGATTCTCGTCGAATATTCATATGGAGGGAACCTGGGACCAGATACAATCCCAGTAACATCATGGAAAGGGACCATTATGCTGGTAGAGGACTGATGTTTTGGGCAGGGTCATGCAAGATACCCGCACCCCGCTCCATGTGTTTGACACTGGTTCCGTGAATGCCCAGAGGTGCAGGCAGGAGATCCTACAATCCTACGTGCGTCTTTACAGGGGTGCTGTTGGCCCTGAATTCGTTTTTATGGACGATAATGCCCGACCACATAGGACTCGCCTGGTTGAAGAGTATCTGGAAAGCGAGGATATTCATCGAATGGATTGGCCAGCCAAATCTCCTGACCTTAACCCCATTGAACATGCTTGGGATGCTCTTGGAAGGGCTATTGCGAGACGCCAACCCCCACCCAGAACCATTCCGGAGTTAAAAACTGCTCTGGTGGAAGAGTGGGAGAGTCTTCCACAAGCAATCCTTAACTCTCTTATTAACAGCATGCATACTCGTTATGCATACTGTCTATCTGTCAGAGGTGACCACACACCCTACTGGAGACGACCACACACCATACAAGCCTCATTTTCATTGCCATCTTTCATCATGAATTTCAGTCCATATTGGACTGTTGCCAATAACTCTTGCCAATGAATGGCACTTTAATTTTTGCTTTGCACATATTATTGTCACACTATAAGTTATATCCATACCAATTTTCATATATTTTTATCCAATATTTCTCGAGATATTTGGGAAAATGCCTTCCATCTCTTAATTTTGTCCACCAGTGTATTTTTGAAAATTTTACATAAGTTGGTAAACATGAAAATTATAACAAATTTAAGGAAATTTACTATGCGTATTTTTATTTTTTGTTTTTTCAGCTGATTAAAATAGAAAATTAAAAATATCTCTCCCTAGGTCTTTTCCATATACTATAACACTATTTAAGAAATTTTAGTAATACCAAAATACTAAAAACTGAATGAGGAGTAGTAATTTTAAAAAGTGTATTTTTTGACAAAAAAAAAAAAAAAAAAAAAAAAAAAAATCATCAAAATCCCCATAAAAAATACACTTTTTAATAAGAAGGGAATTTTTTGCTAATTATTCCTTACAAAAAGATTCTTAAATAGTGCACCAAAATTCATTACTTTAAAATCAATAATAAAAATTTTGGGTTTTTTCTTACGGGTCTCCCTTAAATAGTTTTGATAAACTTCAACGAAGGTTGTCTATTTTATGGTAGCATAAATTTGAAACTCAATTTGTAAGACTAAAATAGAAATAATATGCAAAATTTTAGGCATTAAGTCCTTAATAAAATGCATTTTAAATTATAAAACATTGTTCTATCTTTATTAGTTAATTTTCTTCTCAGTTTAGAAAAAAAATATCCAGTCATCAAATGTTACGTCGGTTACGATAGACCTATTGTGACGGGGAAAATAATTGAGAAAATATTGAATACTGTCAAAAAATTAAGCATACATTTAAAGATGAGCACTGAATGCATATAAAAGAATGCATTTTAAAAAAGCTATTTTTTACATGTATACTTATTTATTACTAACCGCTCTTGGCGACCAGTTTTGTCTCCCTTATGTAATGTTAAGCATTTTATCATGACATTTTATGCAAAATTTAATTTACATTTCCATTCCTTCGCTAAATCGGTAGATTCTGGTAGAGAAATAAAAAAACTTCATACATTTATGCTAGTTGGACAAAGGGGATAAATCGCCAAAAATTGTTAACAATGCATTTTTCGAATTTCACTGCTTTCATTTAAAATATAATTTTTTCGCTGATTTTATTTGTACTACACAACTTTAATTTAAAACAAACATTTAAAATACATGCCTTTTTCTTATTTCTTAAAAGAAAAATAATAAATACTACATTAAGCAATGTCATTTAATTTCAGCATTAAAGTTTGTCTTAATTTACCGATTTACAATCCGAAAAATAAAAAATGCTAACTGACGACTTAAAAAATGCTATTGGTGAGATTTTCATCCGGCTGACATAAATGTACCAAAAATTATTGTTATTATGAGTACTTTTATGTAGTTTTATTCGAAAAAAAAATGTAGATCGAAAATGGCCGCCTTGCATATGAAAAATGTAATTGTTTATGACAGTCACCTGTCTTGAAAAATTATAATATAGATGGAATGATGGCTATGAAACAATATTTGACGATTTGTCACCTGCGCCAAGTACCAAAATGGCTTCCTGGCTTATAAAATGCAAGGTGGTCAACCCGGAACTTTTGGTAAAAAGTCACATGACTTACGATTTTATTATAGGTATTTTAATATTTATTTTGAGTCTTATGTACTATCAAATATAATCTCTGACAGTAATCCCGCAATAAAAAGAATCTTCATTTTAAAGTCAATTCTCGATAACCAGTTTTTACGACTTCCAGGAAAATTCGATTTAATCTGTAAATTAAGGATATTTAGCTGCATAAAAACTCTTTTTTTTTCCACATGAAGTTATGAAAGCTTCAAAACTTGAAGCAGGAGATCCTTATCAAACGCAGAGTGAGACCACTTTCAGATCGAATCTTTGTTTTTTAGACATGCAAAAATGTCATTCTCAGTATTTTTTAGAATTTTTTAAATCCGTCGTAATAAATAAGTATTACAGAATTTGTTAATTCTAATTTAAAGGAAATCAACAGCTGTTATTGAAAAATGACCTTGAGATATATCTAAAAAAGTCACGGGCACTTCATCTGCAATTCGTTAATAACATTGGTAATTTTGATTGTAACCTGATAGTCATCAAGTGTGACAACTTAACTGCTTTAAGATGAAGTTTCAAAAGAATACGATAGCAAATATTCCTAAAGGATTATAGGTTTTATGAAACTGAAAATTATATTCTTGTAGTGTTTTTCTAGTCTAAGCTTTTGGTAAAATTTCTGGTCAAATATGAATAAATTTCTAATGCAAATTTCTGAAAGGTATGCTGGAAAACAACAATTACAATTTCAGGGTGCGTAGTCTGGAAGCACCTTGTAAGGACCTTTTACCAGAATTTTTATAATGTAATATTTGTTTTATTTAACGAAAAAGAAATCCTTTTTCAGATGTAACAACCAGTACTTAAAAGAATTTCTGATACAAAAAGAATTAAAATCCTCTGAATTTCTTGATGACTACGCACCCTGAATTTATATTTTGAATGTACAAGGAGTTCCAAATTGACAGAGCGGCCATGTCTTCTGGCTTTTTAGGTAGTGATATTTTAATACAGATAATATTTTTATAATTAAGTTGGGAGATTTGGGCTATTTAATCACTTAAGGGAGACCCGTAAGAAAAACCCCAAAATTTTTATTATTGATTTTAAAGTAATGAATTTTAGTGTACTACTTAAGAATCTTTCTGTAAGGAATAATTAGCAAAAAAATTCACTTTTTATTAAAATATATATTTTTTATGGGGATTTTTATGATATTTTTTTTGTCGAAAAATACACTTTTTAAAATTACTACTCCTCATTCAATTTTCAATATTTTGGTATTACTAAAATTTCTTAAATAGTGTTATAATATATAGAAAAGAACTAAGGAGAGATTTTTTTAATTTTCTATTTTAATCGGCTAAAAAAAAAAAAAAAAAAAAAAAAAAAAAATACGCATGGTAAATTTCCTTAAATCCTTACTAATATTATAAATCGGAAAGTGAGTTTGTTTGTTTGTTTGTTTGTTCCGCTTTCACGCCGTAACTACTGAACCGATTGCTTTGAAATTTTGCAGACGTAAAGTTAGAAGTCCGGATTAAATAATAGGGTAATTTTTATTTATTTTATTCAAATATTTTCCTTAATAATTCAGAATTTAATTATTTTTCATACAAAATCAATAGGCATTTTTCAGATAAAATTTAACCATTTTCCTTTCCTGTTGCCAAGAAAATAAAAAATTGGTATAATAATTTTTCAGCGGCAATGAATTTTTAATAGAAAACTTCCACGCGAAAAACTATAATAAAATAATTTAAAAGAAAATAAATATGACGTCATGTTTGAATCCTTACTAATATTATAAATCGGAAAGTGAGTTTTTTTTTTTTTTTTTGTTTGTTTGTTTGTTTGTTCCGCTTTCACGCCGTAACTACTGAACCGATTGCTTTGAAATTTTGCAGACGTAAAGTTAGAAGTCCGGATTAAATAATAGGGTAATTTTTATTTATTTTATTCAAATATTTTCCTTAATAATTCAGAATTTAATTATTTTTCATACAAAATCAATAGGCATTTTTCAGATAAAATTTAACCATTTTCCTTTCCTGTTGCCAAGAAAATAAAAAATTGGTATAATAATTTTTCAGCGGCAATGAATTTTTAATAGAAAACTTCCACGCGAAAAACTATAATAAAATAATTTAAAAGAAAATGAATATGACGTCATGTTTGAAATAAAAATAAAAGGTGTATTTTTTTTAATACATTTAACAAGGATATTTGTTTAGTTAATGGGAATTTTTGTGTAAAATATGGTGACATAAATTAAAAGTAAAAAGAATGAAAAAGAATTATATTTTTAATAAAATGGTTCACTCATGAAAATGTGACGTCATAGTTGAAATAAAACAGGTACTTTATAGCAGTCGTTAAAATACAAGGGGTATGAATATCAGTAGCTAATGCAGCGAGATAAATAATGACGTCATATTTAAAATGAATCAGAAATATTTTTTACTTATACTAATTAATAAGTTATAAGTTACATACAAATGAATATTTTTATTCAAAACTCATAATTATCAATGGAAGAAATTTTTTGTGGGGAAAAGGTGGAAAATAAAATCACTGATTAATATATTTTTGGCTCGATTTTTTAACACTTTCGAACAAAGTTGAAAAGATATTATGCTTTCGGTTTGTCTGTCTGTCTGGTCGATTTCCAACTTTCGTAAATATACTCCGATTTCCATGAAATTTTTGGACATTATTAACGTTTACCTAGCACGAATACCTATTGAAAATGAAGTTTCTACCATGATTAGTTTATTTACAGGGATAGTCAAAACATTTCCTTATATTACGGCATTATGGGGAAAAATCGTTTTAATTAAATTTAACGATGTTACAGCCTGTAGAACATATTCAAATTTGTATGCATTTACAAAGTGCACTAAAATATGCATTTTGTAAAGTATGTAGTGAAAAGGCCACTTACTATTCATTTACAGGGTCAGACAGAAGAATTCCATTGCATAGGAATAAAGGGAGGAACAGTTTCCGACATATTTTAATTATGGTAAACGATTTCATGTATAATCAAAGTGATATATGTTGCTGAGGCTTAATGTAAGTTATTTCATGCATAATAGGAAGTGCATAGCATTTACAGGGACACACAAAAGATTTCAAATATTATATATTCTATCCGAAGTACTGTATATCATGGATGATGACTGTTGCATGGATGAAATGCATTTTGAATTATGATATGTGCTTTTAAGTTTCGCTAAATGTATGCATATTAAATGGAGAGTATAAATAGTTAAATTTAGATATACAGGGTTACACAAAAGATCTCGGAAAGGTTACTGAATATGAGCGTAATTTACTTAAAGGTGGTTTTTAAATAAAGTATGCATTTTTATTTTGAACTGCATTTAGTAAACTAAGAAATGTTTGTAGTATATATATAAAATGATAAACAGGGTCCCGCAAAGAACTGGATACAAGATTGTCTTCGGATATGATAATTTCTGAAAATGTAATTTAGGTAGTAATAAGAAATATTTTTGTTTGAAATAAATTTTAGAAAGATACTTTCGTGTATTAAAGGCACTTGGAAAACTACAGGGCTGAACAAAAGAATTCAAGAATGTTTCTATCTATTAGTATTAATCGCTGAAAGGAAAATTTTGACCAGCAAACAAATTAGCAACTAGGGATTATCAGAAGTTTTTTTTTACCATAAATTCGCGATAAAATGTTAATTACACATGCTTTTCATCTTCGAAATTTTTTGCTTGATTGATCAATTATTTCTTCTTTAAATGTTATGTGAACGAAGTCGTGGGTAACTGCTAGTTCGTTATAATTTTCATGTTTACCAATTTATGTAAAATTTTCAGAAATTGTTAAAAAAAATATCTCTCCTTACTTTTCTTCCAAATTGTTTTAAGATTCTAAAAACATAAACACTTTGTTTCTAAATCATTTTACCACTGAGCCTTAGTACTTTGAACTTAGGCAAAATATGAAAAAAGTCATTTTCAGGAAAACACGTTTTAAATGGCCGCTAGTCCTTTAAACTCTATAGTGAGTACAATTAAAAAAGCTCATTTTCTACCTGTTCAAAGTGTCCCCGAGCTCTGAAATTTTGCATGGATATTCACAAACATGTATTTTATCGTTTTCTGAGATAAAAATTTTTTTGAACTTTTGATGATTTTTGGCCGAAAATGGGGTTCGGGCCTCCCTTAACTGATCAAAATTTTTGAAAAAAAAAAACATTCATATAATGCCTATTTTTTTCGTGTCTTTAACACAATTTTTAATCTTTTATCACCGATTTTTCAAAACAGAAATTTAAAATCAGAATTGCCTATTAAAATCAGAAAAATGCTCGGATTCAATAATACAAAATTTACAATAAAATTTACTAGTGAGAATAATAAATCACGTCTGAAATATGGATGCCCGTACCCCGTACGGGCCAAATCATGTTTGGAAGAAAACACGTTGCTCTTTTGACGTACAGGCAAATCAGGGAAGCGGTTAGACGGCTGTAAATCGGGTTGTATTTTAGATAACAGACAGAATTTAAGCAGATTTCGATCAGTAAAAGATTCAGTTTTAATGTTATTGCAAAACTGAAAAATCGATATTTTGATCAGAAATTACGTTTTAAAGGTGTTTGGATACTTTAAATTGAAAACTCTAATGGACTTTTCACATTTAACATGTATGTTTTAGATTTTTCACTAACAATACCAACAATCATAATAGCTTTTTTTTTTTTTTTTTTTTTTTTTTTTTTTTTTTTTTAACATTTGAATTTACTAAATAATACGACGAAGATAAATTATAGTTTTGCTAAAACATAGTCACTTAAAAATAAAATAAACACACTTTTGTAATCTGTTAGTAGCAATTTTCCTTCAATATGCTTTTCCTTATCTGAAGAATGTGCATTATTATTTTTTGTCACAACAAATCAATAACTTATGATAATTACTTTCAATCCAAATGTCGCTCAGAAATGCACTCGATGGACATTTACATATAAACTTACATCAATAAACATTCCATCGTATGAAACAAAGTACTTAGGTCTTAGAGGTGTTCAAACTATTTTTGCTTCAAAATTCGGAGCTTTTGTGGATGATTTATTATTACTTAACCCATCTTCGATATAAATAACAGACCGACTTTGCAGTCTATTAATGGCTCCATCTTGAAGAAAAGAAGGTTTACCCAAAATGCTAATAATACTTCCATTACAAATAAATGTAAATAAACAAGTGATATACTTTTATATAGTTATATCAAAGTGATATTTGTAGATAAAAAATCTGGACTATTAACATTTTTAACGTTTTCCGAGTATTGTTTCAAAAATACTCAAAATTAAGGCCAAAGCATATCCACTTAAAAGAAAAAGGAAAACGGTGTTAACTTCTTGAAGAGACAAACTCCTTTCAGTGTGCTGACTTTTCAAAAGAAAGTAGGCTTCTTTTCTTTACTGCAGAGATAAGCACAGAATCTCTCATTAATTTATCGTAAATTCCCGAAGACCAAAGGTAATGTATGAAGTTATCTAACTGTTCTCTACAGCATTCTACAGCATAAATTCTTCATACTAATTCCTCTTACATCAGTAAACATTCCATCTCTGAAACGAAATACTTCGGTTTTAGCGGAGTCAAAATTGATTTTGTTTCCACATTCGCAGTTTTTGTAGATGATTTATTACTACTTAACACATCTTCGATATAAGTAACAGACCGTCTTTGCAGTCTATTAATGGATTCATCTTGAAGAAAAGAAAGCTTTATCCAAAATGGTAAAAAAACTTCCGCAATAAAATAAATATAAATATACATGTGGTATACTTTTGGGTACTGATATCAAAGTGATAGTTGAAGATAACTGGGCTATTAACATTTTTAATGCTTGCCGAGTATTAGTTCAAAAATAATCACAATTAATGCCAAAGCATATCCACATAATAGGAAAAGGAAAACGCCACTAAAATCTTGAATAGACAAACTTCTTTCAGTGTGCTGACTGTCAAAAGAAAATAAAGTTCTTTTCTTTAAAGCGGAGATAAACACAGAATCTCTCATTAATTTATCATAAATTCCTGAAGACCAAAGATAATGCATGAAATTATCTAACTGTTTTCTACAACAAAAATTCTTCTTCATACCGATTCCTCTTAAATCAATAAACATTCCATCGTTTGAAACGAAATACTTCGGTTTTAGAGGAGTCAAAATTGTTTTTGCTTCAACATACGCAGTTTTTGTAGATGATTTATTGCTACTTAACACATCTTCGATATCGTTAGAACCGGGATTTTTATTTAAATTTTGACCAATAATTTTAGAATACGTATCATTTGAACTTATAAGGGCACCAGGAATAAATGCACCAGGAACTGTCACACACTGGTATTTTCCTTCTAAAACTGCTACTGCCAGTTCTTTAATAGTTCGAACACCAGTAAAAGATGGCACCATTAAGAAAGACAATAATACCCCCGTATAAAACAAACGCAAGAACATTGCTGGTATGATGCATGTTACTCTGAATATGGATTTAGACAATGATTGGGCCCGTTTTAACATAAAACTATCAACTATATATTTTTTATAGCATATATTTCTTTGCTGGAATAATTTGAAATATATGATCGGTATTATAATAAAACACGCCAGCAAGGAAATCCATACATAAAAGGAAAACGGTCTGAGAAAAGATGTGGGGCTGGGAGAATAGGTTGGATTTACTGTTGCAAAAGTCAGGCAATCAATCACATATGGATAACTGTAATCTACTACTTCAAGTCTATTCTTTGTAACAGATAAATGATGAATTATTAAATCAACTTCACCACGCTTAACCATACCCACCATTCCACTCCAATTTCCGTCCGGTAGTAGACTTCCATAAGCTTTGTCGATAGGTGACAATAATTGATATGAAAATCCAAATTTTTCAGCAAGAATTTCCGTCAGCGTATTATCAACATGCTCAAAAACATCTTCACAAATTTCTGTTACTCCATTTACATGCAGATGTTTCGTACTTGAAATTGAAGCAATTTTTAGAAATTCTGGAAAAGACATATTCATAACTTTCCTCAGTAAATTTAATGTGACAGTAATTGATAGTAATTAAGCTGAGTAATTGTCAGTAATTAAACTCAATGACAGTAATTTATAAAAAAATACAATTTTTTTTTTTTTTTTTTTTTTTTTTTTTTTTTTTTTTTTTTTGAAGAATTTCCGTTAGAATAGTATCAACATGCTCAAAACATTTTCACAAATTGCTGTTACTCTGAGCTGAGATGTTTTGTACTTGAACCAATTTTTAGAAATTCTGGAAAAAACACATTTATAACTTTTCTCAGTAAGCTTTATCGATAGGGGACAGTAATTGATTAAAAAAATCCAATTTTTTCCGCAAGAGTTTCCATTAGTGTATTATCAACATGGTCAAAAATATCTTCACAAATTTCTGTTAGTTTAATTATTTGTACATAATTCGTACTTGAAATTTAAACAATTTTTAGAATTTCTGGAAAAGTCATATTCATGACTTTCCTCAGTAAAATTGATCGATTTGTGAGAATAACTGGTTGGTGGAAATCCATATTACACCGAAAAATCGATTTCAGCTGTTTTAAACATTAGTTTAAAAAATCTTTTGTATGAACTTCTTCTATTTCATTTGTTTGGTAAAACTAGAACACTTTTCTTACATTTTGGAAAATTTATATTCGTAAATTTTCTGCATTACGTCAGTTTATAACCAACATATTCAAAAGCTTTTTCATAAATTGCAGATTTTGGGTTTACAAATGCACAAGTTTCGTACCTGATTTTAAAAAGTATGGAAAAGCCATTTTTAAAGCTTTCCTCTATAAACTTTATCCGTAGGTGAGAATAACGAAAATCCAAACCCAAAGTCTTTACAAGAATGGACGTGAGCTAATTGCCAATATACTTAAATAATTTTGCATGAACTCCAGTTATTTTGTTAACTCCAAAAAATTTCTTCCCTTAAATTCAGGCATTTTTTTTTTAATCCTAAAAACTACAAAAATTTCCATCAGGAAACTGAAATACAAGCTACAATTTCTGAGGAAATATGACATTTACAGTTACTGCAGTAAAATTACGATGAATGTGAGTAAATATTTTAAATAAAGAACTTTTTTATTTACACAGGTAAAAAACGTTCGCATTTGAAGCGTTTTTCAAGTTTTTTTAAACACAATTCTGGTAAGTTTTCATTAAGTAAAATTACATGTAAATGTTGATTCTCATCACATTTCAAAATTTATGCAAAATTTCAAACTTAAAAGCGATCTTA
This sequence comes from Maratus speculifer, assembly GCA_964019185.1. Classification (NCBI taxonomy): domain Eukaryota; kingdom Metazoa; phylum Arthropoda; class Arachnida; order Araneae; family Salticidae; genus Maratus; species Maratus speculifer. Next base: position 149,288,839 of record OZ025303.1, read on the forward strand.
CTGTTATTTCATCATTAACATGGTCAACATGTTTCTGATTTATTTAAATATTAATTGTTATTGTAATCGAAGCAATTTTTACATTTCATTTTGAGAAATTCAAATCTCGATTCTCATTCTATAAAATGCTTTTTTTATTAGCATTCAATTGGGTTTCATACAAAATCTGTATTTTAAATAGAATAATTGTTTGGCTTTATGAATATTTAATTATCAAGAGGAAACTTTTCAAACTAATGCAATCTTTCAAGTTTTGTGTGAACAGTACCGAGAGCAACATCTAGTATCAAATCATCACAAATAGCGAAATCTTCAGAAGCAAAATTATATGTTCAGACATAAATTCGACACATACTTGCTTGATGGAAAGATAATACCTAACAGTATCTAAGCAGATAATCTAAAATGTTTCTCTCCCATTCAATATATATAATTACTCAAATGAGAATCCCTCATGCGTTTTATTATATCAACAGAGTATTGCACTTTCTTTAATACAGTTTAGAGCAATTTCATTTGAAAAATTCAAATCTCTAAGCTCTCATTCTATAAAAAAATTTCGCCAAATTTTATAATCATTCAACTGGGTTGCATACAAAATCTGTATATTGAATAGATTAGTTGGCTATATAGATATTTAATTATCAAGAGCGAAACTTTACTAATACAATCTTTCAAGTTTTAGCAGTATCGAGAGCAACAACTAATATCAAATCATCACAAGTAATACAATCTTCAAAAGCAAAACTATATATTCAGACATAAATGCGTCACATACTTGCTTGATGGAAAGATAATATCTAACACTATCTAAGCAGATAATCTAAAATGTTTCTCTCCCAGTCATTATATGCAATTACTCAAACAGGAATCCTTCATACGTTTTATTACTTCAACAGTCTACTGCATTTTATTTGAAAAATTCAAATCTTTTAGCTCTCATTCTATGAAATACTTCGCCATATTTTATCATCATTCAACTGGGTTTCAAATGAAATCTGTATTTTGAATAGATTGTTGGTTGGCTTTATATATATTTAAGTATCAAGAGTGAAATTTTTCTAACTAATACAATCTTTCAAGTTTTAAGTGAACAATATCGAGAGAAACTACTAATATCAAATCCTCACAAATAACAAAATCTTCAAAAGGAAAACTATGTATTCAGACATAAATTTGACACATACTTGCTTGATGGAAAGAAAATATCTAACACTATCTAAACAGATAATCTAAAATGTTTTTCTCCTACTCAGTATATACAATTACTCAAACAGGAATCCCTCATGCGTTTTGTTATATTCAACAGTGCACTGCACTTTCTTTAATACAGTTTGAAGCAATTTCATTATTTATTTTGCACATATTGCTTAATACAGCTGAAATTTTTAACAGCTTTTCATTACTTTTTACATGAAAAAGTAGTGGAAATCTATTTACGATCAATATATTTTGCTATTTTAACTGCAACACGTTTGTGGCAGAGAAAGAAAAGAAAAAGAAAAAAAGATGTGAGAAATAAATATCGATCATCTATAAATGACCACTTATAATGCCATGTAATCATATGAATTTACTGATAATTTTGCGAATCTAAAGAATTTGATAACATCTTCTTTAAATGTCATCAAATGCTTTTGTTATTTCTTTCATGTTGGTAAAAGGTATATTGATTATCGATAATTGACCACATATATTATTATTCAATCATCCGAGTTTATTAATATTTTTTGTTGAAGTTAAAGATTTCTTAATATCTCTAATAAAGGCTTTTAAGTAAGTTTTATTCAAAGTTACTCAGGAAATTAGGTTTTATTTCTTTTTTTATAGCTTTTTTTTTTCACTCTTTTTTTTTCTCGAAATATAGATTTATTTATATCTGTCTTTTTAAATGTATATTGCAATAAAAATAATATATATTCAACAACGAAAAGGTGTGAACTTACATTATAAATAATTCTTTTGCTTATACGTTACTTCATTAATAAAACATTTTAAATATATTAAAAATTGACATTTTTCAACTCATTTTGATTGAGTCATCTTCAGAATGTAAATAAAAAAAATTAAATGTATTTTTTTACAAAACAAATTAAATTAATTCTTAAAACATTGCAAATTACTAAGTTTAGCCATATTAAAAAAATTATATATCTTCTGAAAGAATAAACATTTTTGTATCTTTTTTTTTTAATTTTTATTAACATATTTATTTTATTTAGGGTAAATCCGGAATAGTTGCCCCATCTAAGCCCCCTTATTTTTTATTTTAAATTGTACAGAGTTTTGCACATGTAACCTTTCTACTCTAAATTTTATATAGAATATATATATATATATATATATATATATATGTATATTACTGTAATCTAAATACCAGAAATTTTTTTTTGAAAAAATTCAAAAACAGAAACAATGATTTTGGTCGTTTAACCCGGACCTCAGGGTTCAATGACCCACTTGATCGGAATAGATCACGCGGCCAACTTCATTAAGGCTGCATGCACATTGAAATATTCTCCCCGTCAACGGAATTCTTGAAAGAGCCTTTTGTATAGGACCCATTTGCGGTTTCTTCATAATAGAACGAGAGGGAGTGAACAAAAGAATCGGGAGATAAGCAGATCTACCCTACTTAACGGAAAGATTTTCTCTTGCCGGACAACCGACCCTTTCCTGAAAAAATCATTAAAGATAAAAAATGCCGGCGTCGTCACAACAAACACGCCGACGAGTAACAGCAAGAAGTGGTCAGTTCTGTTTTGGCCTTAACGATCTAAGAAGCTCTTGATTGTTAGGACGGAAATCATGACATCATATCATGCCGACCCAATCGGCAAGACAGTTCTTGTTTGTAACGCCCCTTGCTAAGACAGCTTTCTCGCGGGATTGGATTGGCAGAGAGTAAATGATCTGACGTCATGAACGCCGTCTTAAGTTCCACATTAAAGGGTCAAATACCTTGAAAGTATCCAAAAATAACTTTTCTATTATCTAGCTTATTATAAAGTTAAATTCTTAAAGAATATTTTAAAAGAAACCCCATAAAAAAATTCGCCCTAGAACGGAAGTTATGAGGCAACCTGTTTGAGCTCCCTTCACATAATCAATGGGCAACCGGATCATAAAAGTCTGTTTTCTCAAAACGCTGATTTTGGTCACTGCGTGCATGATTTCTAAGAAACGGCGGGATAGAGTTTCGTGAAATTTTAAATGCAGGTATAAACCTTATAGATGCACAAAATGACTTACTTTTATGTTCATCAAGTAAGATATTTAGAAATTATGACTATTTTTATACAAAAGTATTTCAAAATTTCATATTTTTTATTTTACATTTTTTTTCTCAAAAACTTATTATTATATTTTCTCCAGTATAGGTCATTTTAAACAAATATCATATCTCTACTCAATGAAAAAATTTGATGTTACTGTGACAAATTATTTATGAGAAATAGTGCGCGCAAGATATGTAAAGAGAATTCTTTCAATAAAAAACATTGAATTTTAAACGAAATTTAAAAAACGTTATGTGCATCTAGACTGTTTTTAGAACATTAATTACTAGCACATAACTTTCTTAATGTGTGTTTAAGATTTCATATTGAAAAGTTAATCAGAAACGAAATTATAGCAATTTATGTTAAGGTCCGATTTTCTTGCAATGCCTTATCTTCAAAGATACCTGACCCCTTAACAAACAAAAGCTTCTGTGGCCTCTAATGAAGTTTAAAGATAGAAAACCAACGATTATAAAAGCACAAATAAAGTATAAGAAAGTAGCAAATAGCTATTTCGAATCTACTATCGAGATTCTTCATCAGTGCAAAACTCAGCGAGCTAAAAAATAGCAAAACCGAGCTTTTTTAGCTCGCTGAGTTTTGCACTGATGAAGAATCTCGATAGTAGATTCGAAATAGCTATTTGCTACTTTCTCATACTTTATTTGTGCTTTTATAATCATTGGTTTTCTATCTTTAAACATTTGTGCACAAAGGCTTTATTTGCTATTTTAATCTAATGAAGTTGGCCGTGAATAGATGCCCCATTCGTAATAGAATAGAAAGCATGAGTAATTAACACCCATAAATCAAAAACTACATTTGCATTTGACTTAAAATCTTATTTACATAAAATTTATGCATGTTTTATATTTTTCAAAAAAAAAAGTAAATAAATAAATAAATAAAAAATAAACCAATCGAACAATTCCAAAGATGGCAAAATTTATTTAATCTAAAGAAAAAGAAATTAATCGCACCTTCCTTCTTGTATTCGATGTACAATCTCTAAAAACTAACTAAGAATGCGGGTTTCCCCACCAAGTCGGTATACAAAATTTGAAACTAAACGGATGATTCAGACAAACATATTTAACCCTTAATTCCTGTGACAGAATTTGTGGAATAATACTTTGAATTATCTCTGAAATATTCATAGGAAAGCCGTAATCAAACCAACTTTTTTTTTCTTTTTTGTTCAAAATCCTGAATATTTAAAAATATATTCTCACGCATCAAAATCATTTAACAATAACAAATGGGACAGCTTATTCCAAAATACATGAAGCATATACCCCGGATTCCAAGTGGGATAAGTAATTTTTTAATTCGGGATGATGCGTCCGCCAATAACTCCAAAATTAGCTAAAAATGTGACTGCAACCAACACTAACACATAACTTGCTACCCGTTTCAACAATATTCCGTAATATTCACTACATATTTTAAGAAAAATCGGTACTACTTGGTTATCCCGTTGACCAAAAAAAACTGTTGCCTAATTATAAGAATAAATATGCCAATAATGGCTGATCGTAAATGTCACATTCAATGACTTTAAATACGGCACGTGTTTAAAACGCCATTAAGTGATTTTTATTTATAATTTTATTAATATTTTACTAATTATTTCTTTTTCCGTTATTAACAATAAAAATTATGGGTACTTACGTATTAACGCCACCGCAGCAGAAGTTGCGCTAATGCGCCAATAAAGAGCAGTCCTTGTTTCCTTGTTTTTTACTGATTTACGCCATTTTTAATGCTTTTTTAGTGCTTTACTGGGGTTTTTAGTGCCCCCTTTTTTTTTTTTTTTTTTTTTGTTTATTTTTTGACGCCATCTTTTTTGTTCGCGTACGAGCAACAAGATTGCTCTTTATTGGCGCATTAGCACAACTTCTGCTGCGGTGGCGTTAATACGTAAGTACCAAATTATGTCAATATCTATATTTTGGAAATTAATTTGGCGATTTGTATAATTTGGCGAAATGGGTCGACGGGATAACCAAGTAGTACCGAAAAATCTTTAGTAAGTATATTTTAATTTCTAGATCTCTCTATTTCATAACAGCGTATCACAAAAGGAAAACTTACCTTCCTTTGATAAATATATTTTTTATTTAAAAATCTAAATTGCTGTAACTTTTTGTACTACGTTATTTTATGAAAACTGAGAGTAGAAAAACTTCACTGGCGCTTTCATACGTCAGATAGCTGAAATACAGTGACTTGAGCAACTAACCCAAAGGGGCATCTAAACTGCATTTACCCTATTTCAAAAAAATATATACATTAAAAATGTCTTTGGAATTTAGAAAGATTTTTAGTCAAAATATTACTATCATGTTAACAAATCTTAAAACATAGAAAATATTTTTTTTTTCTTTCCAAGTAAAAAAAAAAGTAGTTAGATGTGAATATTCAAAAAAGAAAGGAAGCTTCGACGAAAATTAAATGATATTTAAAAAAGTACATTTAAAACGTCTTATTTGAAATAGTTTTCTCATAACATCGTTATAAAACTCCTGGAGGAAGCGAATATTGTTTACTTAGCATTTTATACAATCTGATTTATAAATGTTTAATTGATAATTATCCATATTCCACCACGAAAATAGCCATCAGCTGTGGCAACTAGAAATGATAAAGCCTTAAGAACTAAAACATCTCTGAGTCAAAAGAAAATTAATTTCAAACCGATTACAGAAATTAGTCATTTATCGTTTTATTATAATTCAGTCTTTCGTAATCTTATGAAAGCAGAGAAATTAGTGTATCTTTAAAACCTGCGGTGGTGAAATAAACTTGTAAAAGGGTGGGATTAAAGAAAAAATGGTAATTTTTATGAATATTTTAATTTAGAAAGTCACATTTTTCAATCATGTTTTCGCAAAACAATGGCCTGCAATTCTTATCGCGTAACAATAGGATTTATAACTTTCTACGGCTGTTTTACTCCACTCGATCGTAAATTCGGTTCAAAATGCCAACTTTGACAATACTTAATGAAACCTCTTCTGCTTTTACCCAAAATGTTTAAAACGTTTTTCTGTTACACAGTTTCTGAATATTAACGCTTGCCCATTTAATTTGTTTCCGAACAAAAAATGAATTTTAAAATGTACAGAAAGCCTTTGCTTTTGAGAACAATCTTAACAAGTCTTTTTAACAAGTGCTCCATACAAAGTTAATAATTTTTTAGTCACATTATTTCTGAATAAGAACTTTTGTTTTATTTAATAGGAGAAATTTTGTGATTAATAAACTATAAAACTATTACTCGAAAATTACGGTCATTAAAATTAAAGATTATACACAGCCTACAGGGAGCTAATACAAGACTCTCGCCGCAAAGAAGTTAATCTAAAAATTGGTGGAAAGTGCGAATGCAGGAATTTGTATCTTTTTATGAATAAACTAGAAGATGAAATTTGTACTCACTGATAGTAAACAAATTGAGGAAATATGTTTTAAATACCATTCTAAAAACCATATAAACAGTACACATCACAAGACAATTTCTTAATCAAGGGGCTCTGCCCCCTACGAGCTGCATTCGCTATTTCCCGTTCAGACATCCCGTTTCACTGCAGACTCTAAAAACACGCTAACCTGATCGGCCTTAACCCTTTCCGGCACACTGTGCCCGGTCTGGGATACCTAATTTTAATTCCAAACTTGTAAACGGCACCAATAATATTTTAGTAAAATTTTGTTTTTACAATAAAGGCTTAAATTAAGGAATTCAAAGTATCTAAAAAATTTGTTGGTGAATTCCGGTGTCAGCCGATAATTTCTCATTTTACTACAGATTTTGCCCATGCCGGAAAGGGTTAAAAAATTCGGAAGATTGAATTATAATTTAAAAGAAAAATAGTTATCATTATGGTAATTGAATTTCCCACCATTTCTCTTTAATTGGTAAATTTTAATGCCAAATTAGCTCACATTTGGTCACAAAAAAATCATTTACAGCAGAGGCGACAGCGTGAGGTATGCGTTAGTTTTTTAAAGCATAAAAACAGAGAAAGAGATTAGTTTATATAAGTCAATTTCTTAAAACAGTAAATTATTATTATTTTAATTTTTCTAATTATTTACCAATTACCCTCGCTTTGCTTCGGGTAGAGCATGTCCCCCAGTCCTGTGCCACTACTGACAACGCAAATTCTTACTACCACTTCGTCCCATTAAATTCAACTACTAAAAACATTACCGTCCTTTTAGGTAGTCGGATAAAAAGAAGCCTAAATGTTAATCTAAGCTCTAAGGTGTCAGATACGTCTATACAGAATTTCATAAAAATCGATTCATCCGTTCTTGAGTTATAAATGGTGTAACTAACACGACTTTGTTTTATGTATATAGATTATAATCAATAGTATTTGCAGCGCACGCGATGTAAGGATTTTTTAAGGTCACTTTTCAACACCTTGGGTTACATTATTAGCATTTTAGTAATGATCACTATTTTTAAAAAATATATAATATAGCCTATGTTCACCGGAAATAGTGTAACTTTCCAACGGTGGAAGAATTTTTCAAATCCGTCAAGTAGTTTCGGAACCTATTCAATTCAAACAAACAAACATTCAAATCTTTTCTCTTTATAATATTAGTATAGATTAAATATACGAAAGATTTTTCAGTGGTTGCGGACTTTATTTATTTATAGATAGAAATAAAATTCAGTGGATTTGATGTTTAATTTGTACAGTCATAGTGAATATATCTATATTATAAAGGTCAAACGTATCTGTGCGTAACGCATACGTCATTATTCGCATGGCAACACTTTCAAATTTTAAATGAATTTCGGTATTGTAATTTTTGTTACTAAAAGGTTTTAAACTCTTAATGTCGCACATTTTCAATTTTTACGTACCGTCTAGGAAAAAAATTTACTTTTAAATGAAATTTGTTTGAAAGCTGTATCTTAATTTGTTTTTGAAATATTAAATTTTTTTGTAGCTTTTAATACCTTTTTTCTAATCGTGGCAACAGGAGTTAGAGGTCTGCACGGGCCCGGGCTTGGCCCGTGGCCCGTACCCTGCCCTGCCCGCGGCCGGCGGAATCGTTTCAAATTTTCTAACGGGCCGGGCCGGCAGATTTAGAATAGTTTTTTCAATTGGCCTTGCCGGGCCGACAAACAACATAAACAACGATAAACAACGGGGGCTTGCCGCCCCGTTCTGAAGATTTAAGCAGAAATGATAAAATGTGAGCTATTTTCAACGAAAATCGTTTTAACGAGAATAAGTATAAATGTGGCCATACTAGTTTGACAGCATCAATAAAAAAATGCACAGTGTATCGGCATCGGAGAATTACAATATGTGTAACCCGTTTTAATATTTTTGTAGCTGATTCATGCCGGTCCGAGATCACGTTGCATTATTTTTCTACATATAGACTGGCCGGACCAGTACTAGATTTAATTATTGGCAGAAAACATGATTTGTAAAATTATTAACAGCGATAAAGAACTTATGTTAGCTTAGTCTTCGGATATATATTTGATGATTTTTAAATTAATTTCTCAATAATGCGAAAGTTTGACACATTTTCTGATTAATTTTAAATTGTAAAAGTATAAAAGTGATAAGCCTAACTATTGAAGGGATTTGGAATCGAATAGCGTTTTTCATTTTTGGTAAATAAAATACTTGTATAACCTTGTTGAGATATAATAGTACTACAAATGACTACAGGTTTTTCTCCCTTCCCTTGCTATTGCTTCCGGAAATTCTATTCAAAACGCTAATTATGACAGTATTTTATTTGTTTGCAGTATTCTTAAATTGCTTGTATCAAAAAATGGATAACGCCATTCGATTATATAGTTTCTGAATAAAAATATCTGCTAATCTTATGCGTTTCTGAGAAAAAAAATGAATTTAGAAATGTATCAGAAAGGAACTTCTTTGAATTTAAGAATGAATTTGGATTTGAAATCTATAATAAAATGATATAGAAATACATTTATAAAACTTCTTTTATTAAACAGCTTCAAAATTAACGATGTTTTAGCTCTCTTTCTTTTTTCTTTTATTCTAAGCCATATTAATTTTTTAATGAATCTTTATTCGAATGTTGAAAGCCTAAGAATCTAAGTAATCATTAATGCTGTTAATGTGTATTTGCTGTAAAATATACTGTAAAATCATTCCATAGATATGTATGCAGTATTCTTTAAAGGAATCTTAGTTATATGATAAAATTGTAACGGGCCAAAACGGGCCGGGCCGGGCCTAAAATATAAAAATTTAAACGGGCCGGGCAGGGCCCGGGCCGAACTTTCGAGTTTTACAACGGGCCGGGCCGGGCCGAAATAACTTTCCTACGAGCCGGGCCGGGCCCGGGCCTTTAAATTCCGGCCCGTGCAGACCTCTAACAGGAGTACTTCATTTCTATTTAAAGCAAAGGAAAAAAGGGAAACAATGAGTGCTGTATCTTTATGTTGCCATTTTCATATTAAAAGGGAAAAAATAGAAATATAAATATCTTCTGTTATAAAACCCGGTGAATTTTTACTTCATTCACAACGACCTGACTTGATTTACACGTAAAAGAATATCAACAGTTTAATATCTATTTCAGCTATTAGCATTGAGACTTCAAGTTTTGAATCAAAATTATTAAATTAAAATGCCAATTTTTTTTAAACGTGAATACAGATGTGAAATATACATTTGTAAATTTTGATATGATGAAAATGATGCCGGGTTTAGATTTCACTGGAAAAAATACAGTCGAGTCTCTCTATAACGAAACTCCATATATCGAATTTCTGTATATAACGAATTTTTAGTAGGAACGGTCCCCTTTTCGCATGATTACATTAAAAACAGTCTTTATATAGCGAAATATCTATCTCCATATAACGAAATTTTTCATAAATTGGTCTTAATTTATTCAGTTTTAAAAAGCTTCGAAATCATATGGAATCAATTTTCCATCACTTATTTTTGATTTATCATCAGTGCTGAGTTTTTTTTTATATTACTTCTCTCCTTGTTTCCAACGAATTCATTCCACCTCCCACATACCTTTCCACATCCTTCTCAAAACAGAGTCAATTGGATTGATACACACGTAAGAGAGAAATCAATGAGAAGCACATAAGAGAGGCCTTCAAATGGAGGAAAATGTTAATGACAATTTTTCATTCCTTTCTAAAAGTTCAGCCTTTTTTTTGAGAGCATAACAATTTTAAAATCAAAATAACAAAAAATTACAGATTTCTTCGTCTGAAATTAATGTAAGTCTTCCTCATTTGATTTTCATTAAGCTTTCAAATAAATGTCTATTCTCTTTTTTGAAACAACTTAAATAATTAAGAAATAAAATGTTAGGTTAATATATACTTTTAAATATTTCAAATACTTAATTCAAAAGATTAAAAATAATATTTGTTCAAATATCACATATTAAATACGATTTTTAACATCATTCTCTATACATCGAATTTCTCTATATAACGAATTTTTTACTGAAACGGTGGATTTCGTTATATAGAGACTCGACTGTATATATATTGTGTCAAAGTTGAATAAATTTTGCTTTTTATCATTTTGGAATACTAGCATAAGAACCTTAATTGATAACTTTATCATAATATCATATCTTTGGTACTACTAGGTTATCCCATGACCAATTTTGCCAAATTATACAAATCGCCAAATTATACATATTGGCATAATTTTTAATTTAAATAGCCAAAAAGCAAATACAGTGAAACCTCCAAATAAGGGACACCTATGGGGCCGGAACTTTTGTCCCTTAAATAGAGGTGTCCCTTATTCGGAGTTTTTATTTTTTTTTTTTATTAATCGCCCAGAAGGATATAAAAATAACAAAACATTAAAGGTGAAGTTTAAATGCATTTGAAGTGTATAAATTACGTTAATAAGGCACAAAAGGAATAGAGAATTAATTAATTAAAATTTCCAGTTGATTACTAAGTCATGAAATAATGTATATAAGTATTGATTTATATTTTTAATGCAAACTGTGTACATGCAAAAAGTATAAAAACATTTAAAAGAATTTTACTTTAGTTAATCGATCAAATGTGATTGTTTTCCAAATTTCAATATTTCGTTATAAACTTTTCAAATGTTCATTTACCACACTTATAAATTTTAGTTCTTCATAATCAACAGTATTTACAAGAAAAAAAAGTATTCAAATGCTTTACGTATTTCAAGGCAACAAATTTCTCAACTGCTCAGATCAGCAAGCGAAAAACGTTTTGACACATTTACAAGATCATTTTTGAACGGAAATGTATAAAATTGGAATGCCTGACTATGAAAGCGAATTGGAATCGAACTGCGTTTTCAATTTTTGAATTAATTATCTATTGAGTTATAAGAGATTTTGATCACATGAAAAAAAAAACGTTTTTCACCCTTTTTGGGTAGTTATTCTTCTTTCGAGTAGAAATTCGGTTTAAAACGCGCACGTTGACAATATTTTCTAAAAAATCTATTGCATTTGAAAAAAAAAACAGTTTGATTACATTGTTTCTGAACAACAATGCCTGCTAGTTTCAGGCATTTCAGAATAAAAATAAATTAAAACATCTATATATTTAAAACACCTGGCTGTTTTTTTGGTCATCAGCCCTGAGCTTTCTACTGGCCCGATTTTGATAATTATTTTTTTAAATGAAAGCTGTTAACGTGTAGATGTGCCCATTCTGGCTAATTTTTAATTTATTTCAATTTTTATATTTTATTTTTAATTTTAAAAGCTTTTTCATGACATTTCTTCAAAACAGTGGCAACAGGTTAAGCTTTTCTCAAAATTTATTTTGTTTCATTATTTTCCACCAATCAGGAGCTTGATCTCATCGGTGAATGTATAATCGCATTTCAAACAAACAAAAAAAATAATAATAAAGATTTTCGTTAAATTTAATCATAATAAAATGATTGCACATACCTGAAATACACAGATTATTTACTGAGTAAAATTATTAAGTATTATGTAAGTAAAATAACAGAAGATAAACTTTAATAAAATATAATATCTAAAGTGAAATTTTGTCGATGGAGAAAATGTCGTCATAAAGAAACCAGATAAATTTATTCCATGAATATATTATACATTGTTATTGCTGTGTCAGTAATGATGTCATATTCACTGACTTTAATTCCTGCATCTAAATAAAGTGAACTTCTATTAATTTAAAGGTCCGTGGTGTGCACAAATGAAAATATTTCTATAAGCTGCGCCATTTCTATTTAATTATAATGAATATTTTATGAAACTAAAGAATTCTTGAATAAATGCATAAATCACGCTTTTATTTAAGAAAAGATGAGTATTTCTGAAGGTGTAAATGATGTCATGTTAGAAAAAAAAAGAATAAAACCTGTGATATGCCGGTATTACTATATTTCTATTTTACATGATATCAAAAAATAATTAAAATCATTTCATTGTATTAAGTTATCGTTAAAAAAAAAAAAAAAAAAAAAAAAAAAAAAAATCTGCATTTCAGCAACAAATACAAAAATTTTATTCTTTTTAATAACAGAGAATCTTTTTTTTTTTTTTTTTTTTTTTTCGTTGCCATAGCAATAAAATTAATTTTTACAAGTTCATGGAGATACAAACCAATAAATAAATTAAATTTATTGCAAGTGCTATAAATGTGTAGTGGGTTGGTTAGGAATTTTAGTAAGTCCCTGTTTCTATTATAATTAAAATGTTTCATCGATATTATAATTATTGTATAGTTATCAAGCGATATTTAAACGGAGAAAAAATAAACTATGCAGATATTTTTGAATTCGTCTTCCGGGGTATAATATTAACTTCCTAAGTAATTTGGCATTTAAATAATATTTAAGGCTTAGAAACCGCATTAAAAAAAGATTTGTAGCTGATGTTAAGTCCAACATAATAATTTATGAGTTGTTTCCCTTATTTTTGTTATTTTCTGAAGTTTGTGTATCTTCATCATGAAAAGTATGTTATCCCTATTTTAAGAGGTGGCAATTGTTTATTTCACTCAGTATTTTACTGTCTATGTAACATTGATACATATCACACCTAATATATATTTTTTTCCGTCGTGTTTCGACGGGTGCAGCTAGTATGTTATAAAATTTGGCCTTTTGGATTTGAGAATAAGCCTTAAAGTATCTGTAAAATTCCTTATTTCACAATTTTCTTTTATTCTCCATTTTCAGAATCATCCTCACAATTTTCAGCATTACTTTCAATGGCGATAAAATTAAACACATTGAAGTCGAATCAGAATTGCGGGTAAATAAATGCTTGTGGATTGCGTCGTATGCCTATGTATCAACATGACTGCCTGTCTGTTTGATAAGTTCACAAAAACTGTATTTTCATTTTCATCACAGATTACTTCATTATATGAAATGCAAAAGCCAGCCCCTTTGATCTCATTTTCAAGTGTCTCTTAAATAGAGTGTCCCTTATTCAGAGGTAAATACATTACACATCCTATACCAAGGGACTGGGACCGTAACTTTTGTCCCTTAAATAGAGGTGTCCCTTATTCGGAGTGTCTTTTATTTGGAGGTTTCACTGTAATTAGTAGAATATTAATAAAAATACAAATAAAAAGTCGAAATAAAAATCCCTTAATGACGTTTTAAACACGGTTATCCTATTTAATATCATTGAATGTATCATTGATGGCCATCCATTATTGGCATTTAATCTTATAATTTGGCGATAGATTTTTGGTCGACGGGATAACAAAGTAGTACCATATCTTTAGTATTTTTTACTGCTTACATATACGATTAAAGTTTAATTTTAACAATTTCTACAACTGCGTTTTATAGAAATAGTATTTTGTTAATTTGACGATAAATATCGTTTGTTTAAGTGTTAGACGTACCAATATAAAACGCATTTTTTACTACAATTAATTTTGTTGGTTTATTATAAGTTAATGAAACAATTCCTTCTTAAACATTTTCTTTCGTCAAAATTTGACGGGTTCTACCTTGTTATTTTTACGGCTGAAAATACCTCTTTCTTTTTGAAAATTCATTCTTTAAATTATTTCACGGTTACAGAATCAGAACATTAGGTATCGCGGTCATTTACATGATGCTTTAGTTATATTAAATACTTCTAGTGTTAACCTGGATAAATGACGTAATTTTCAGAAATGTTTTATTCCATGCATCCCAGAAATCTCAAAATGTGGCTAAGACTGTGAGTATACAGAATTAAAAGTTGGAGACTATGACTCCATTTTACACAACAATAGTAAAACTTTTTATTCTCATGAATGGAAAATAATCTAAAATGACGTATTTTAGTCCATCGGAATCATTTAGCATTGCGAGATTTGCTTATCATTTAACGCACTTGTTTTGAAAGCTAGAGTTTTAATAAATTAAATTCAATATTTAAAAATATGATATCATTTTCACTGGAATAGACATAACTGAATTTTATGTTAACGACAGAATAATGCGTTTATGATTAGATTTCCCGTCCACCAATGAAAGCATTCCGCTCGTTTAAATTCCTTCTTGCTTTAAATAACTTTTATTCATAAAAAGTTACTCAAGGGTCGAAAATCAGACCGTGAGGAAAAAGCGCGTAAAGTCTAAAATTTTTTTACACCTTCACAATATACGCAATGTGTTTCAAATTTAAAAATAGAATTCCTACTTTCCATCACTCCTATATCCAACTTACTGAATAACATACATTTATTTTCGCTGCAAAATAACGTATTTACTTCAAACAGTTCCTTGCTTTTTCTTGGATAAATAACACAATGGCGAGTCCATACGTCGAAGCTCTCTACAGAAGACGCGAACAAAGAAAAAGAAAAAAAATCCAGTACGTCAAAAATACTTCTTTCAAGAATTATATACCTAAATGTCTCCAGTCCATGATTCGACCTACAGATGAATTTTCGCCTAGCATATCCGAAAACGCTGCGGAAGCTATTGATGACATACTCGTGGATATTTTTAATCAGATCATGAATGAAGCCAAAAGAAATATGATGAGAGCATACAAGCGAACCCTTATGGAGGATGATGTACAATTCGCTATACTTACATGTTTTGAAGGTGAAGTCGCAAGGCATGCAGTTGTCGAAGGTAGAAAAGCTGTAGATTTGTATATGCAGTTTGAAAGATCTAGATAGATGGAGATTATTTCCAAATGATTTACTAAATTTTTAATTGAAACAGTTTGCTTTATCTAGAAGATTATGATTTGGTATTTCATCCTATGAATAGAAACTAGCATTGTGTTTTAAATTGTTACTGATCGTAAATAAATGTTTAGATAAAAATTGCTGCGTCACAATATTTCTTTAAATTTTAAAAGTTATATCCTTTATGGCACAAATGTCATATATGCACCACGTTGGAGCGATTGCAACAAAACGGCGATTTTATGCCTCGCATAGTAAACCAGGTATTGTTTATTTTTTATAATCTGTTTATTTTCTTTTACTTTATTTTTTAAAATAATATAAATTGTTTTGTTCTATAGTTATTAATTATTTTTTTATTATTATTTATTTTTAAAAAAATAAATGGAAAATAATTAAATATATTGTCCTACTTGGTTACCCCGTCGATCAATTTTGTCAAATTATACAATTCGCCAAACCGTTCGCCAAATTATACAAATAAACATAATTTTCATGTTAAAAAAGAAAGAAAAAATTAATTAGCAAAACATTAATGAAAATACAAACAAAACGTCGCATTAAAAATCTTTTGATGACGTAAAAAACGCGTGTAACGTTATAGTATCAGGTTAATGTGGCTCTTACGATCATCCATTATTGGCATTTAATCTTATAATTTGGCGATAGCGTTTTGGTCGACGGAATAATCAAGTAGTAACGATGTATCTGACATGGCGAAAAAAAACATAAAGTATTGAATCCTTTCTAAAATAGACTTAGGAAAAGAAACTTAGGAAAATAACAACTCTAGTTCATAAAAAAAAGAGAAGTCCTACTTTTTTTTCATTTTTGTACTTTTACGTCAGCTGGGTGCAAATCTCACCAATAGCCTTTTTTGGTACTTACGTATTAACGCCACCGCAGCAGGAGTAATTATATCGGCCCATTTTTCACAGAAATCCAATTCGCTACTTTGTTTTTAATTAAAATGTTTTGATTTTAAATATAAGTGTTTTATTTTATATTTTGTCGCAAAAATTTTAGGTGTAGATTGGCGATACTTAAAAACTGCCAAATTTGTAGCTGCGGTGGCGTTAATACGTAAGTACCATCTTTTTTCTGTTCTTTTTACTAAAAAAAAAAAAAAAAAAAAAAAAAAAATGTCACGAATTTTAAATGTTTCAGTTTCAAATTAATACTGAGTTCTTGATTTCTCGGCGCAGATGTCATATACGCACCACATTTGTGCATTTTTTTTCTGGCGTCAATTTGGCGAAAACTTCGTTTTCAAATATCAGTTGCATATATATATATATATATATATATATATATATATATATAACTATTCTATTATATATAACTATTCTATTATTTTAAAAAGGAAATAATAATAAATAAAACAAATTTTAGTTAATAATTATAAAAAAAAACAATTTAAATCATTTTAATAAAAGTAAATAAATAGTTTATTAATAAATAAACAACAATAGCCGGGTTACTATGTGAGGCATATAATTGCCATTTTGTTGCAATCACACCAATGTGGAGCGTTTATGACATCTATGTTTATTTCTCTACCAGAATCTTCTAATTTGGCAAAAAAATGAGTAATTAAAATAAATTATGAATAAAAGCAATATGATTTATTGCGTAGTATATATTTGAGGGAGATAAAATTGGTCACCAAAGGCGGCTAGTTTAAATTATGGTACTTACGTATTAACGCCACCGCAGGAGAAGTTGTGCTAATGTGCCAATAAAGAGCTATCTTGTTGTACACATACGCACGCAGTTATCTTTCGAATTCCTTGTTGTTTGCTGATTTTTGCCGCCATTTTTTAGTTCTTTTTCGTGCTTTAGTGCTTTTTGAGTTATTTTTTTTCTAATTTTTGACGCCATTTTTTGTGCGCTACACACGCGCGCGGTGAACAACAAGATTGCTCTTTATTGGCTGATTAGCGCAACATCTGCTGCGGTGGCGTTAATACGTAAGTACCTAAATTATTCACTTAAGTACTTTATTTTATTTTTAAAATGTTTTACAGAGAGCTGAATATCCCCTGTCATATCCAAAGTCATAAAATTTTGAAAAAAAAAATTAATTCGATAAATTAATAACATTCCGCCAAACAGATTCTTTCAAAACAAAACTTTAATTTCAATCATCTTTTTTGTAAACTAGGTAGTCTTGTGTGTTATTTCGATCGGTCCTTTCTAGGGGTTCGCTCTACCAGTGGCCGAGAGATTCTGCTTTCGAAGCTGGCAAAAGGTAGTGCTGGGTTCGAACCCAATCGTGCCGTCGACCGAAACGTTCGAAGTTTTTCGTGGTTTTCTTCGAACCTTGGATTTCCTTGCGTAAATACGGGTTAGGTTCTCTTAGCAAGAACCTCATGGAGGGCACCTTCCTCCCTTTAAGGCCTATATCCCTCGTGTTGATAATTTGCCTTCGTAAATACAACTAACCTTATACAGCTCCCAGGTTCATAAACGGAACTATTAAAAAAGAAAAACTGACACATCTTGAAAATAACGGCTTTCGCAGCCGTTCATTGGCGCTGGAGCAAACTTCCACAAGTAAATTTAAGTAAAAATGTTCTCATTCTTCAAACGCTTTATTAATAGAAAATATCAGCAGAAATTAATGGCAGAAAATCATATTCATATTTATTGGTGGAAGTTTATTTTAGGGATTGTAATTCCGCCATATTGTGGCAACGAAGGCAACTTCCTGTCAATGTCAATGAAAGGATTATAATACCTGGGCAAATTCACACTAGTAAAAAGAAATAGAACATTTTCATCCTGTTTGGGAGAGAAATTTGAAGCTAAAATAAATAAAATTTTCTATTCAAAATTTGCTGGTGGAAATTTCCTCTAGTGGTAATCAGAAATTGACAATCCAATGTACAAATCAGCCGCCATCTTATAACAACCTCCTCAGTGACTTTATTCGCAAATACTATACAATACACCAGGGCTGTCCAACGCGTCGCCTGCGGGCGCCATGGCGCCCTTTTGTTGCAAGTTACCAGCATTTTTTAAGAATAAAATTCTTATTTAAAGCAAGTTTTATTAAAATTTCTAGACATTTGCTTGAGATTTTTTTAAAAACCTCTTCTAATGAATTTCACGCATCAAAAATTAATGTTGTTTCACTGGCCGATTATCTGTTTTAAAGAAGGGAAAGGGCTTGTCATTTCCTCACTCAAAACTTTGAAATTTTAGGTTATTATTTTTTTTTAATCTATAAAATTATGCGAAATTATTTTCATTCTCTTCCAGGTTCTCTTCAGAACCACCCATGGATTGGTCACTATATCAAGCCTGTCTTTGTTTCTGTACTTTTTATAACGGCAAATTTCCTCCTTCAAAATAAATCAAGGAATATTTTTGCGTCCTCAAAAAATCTAACAATATCGCTGGTTACCATTATTTTTAATAAAATGGGCGAGATCTCATTTTCTGGGTCTTTCCAATGTATTTTTTTTTTTCATATATCCCATCACTGAAAAACGAATAATTCTAAATTTATAACGATTTACAGATATTTTGAAGAATTTTTTTTTTAACATGGTAGTACTTCAGATCCATAGGGACTCTTATGCGTCTATAGCGAAGTTAATTTGCATTTGTGTATCGGTAATAATACTCTTGGATAATTTTGTTGCATGCTTTGAGCCGTGTTAATAATGGCGCCCTTCACTGTTTGCCAAAAACTGAGATGCGCCCTTGGTTACTGAAAGGTTGGACAGGCCTGCAATACACTATGAGTCTCCTCTTCTTTATTTTTAACTCCATGGGTTCGAAACACGTTGATGAAAGCGGCAACTTTCAATTTTTTACATTTAATTGTCCGATGGATTTAATTAAAAGAAATTTCGTATTTTTAAGCCATTTTATGGGGTTTTTTTAATTTCTATAAATGATAATAAACTGGTTTGGTGCCATCTAGTGAGTATTTACAAAAATAAAGAACTAATGTGGATTTTTTGGAATTACTTCAGCATTTAAATACATTTTAAACACTTTTTTTTTTAATTTATATTTTATTTATTTTTCCACATTTTTTAAATTAGTTATTTTAAAAATATTCGGATATTTAATTTTATTTAACTCTTTAATGTGCAATGGTATGTTTGTGAAACCACTGAATCTTAACTTTCAAATGCCAGAATGTCACAAGAATTTTCGTATCAGTTTTTTCCGTTTATCATTCATGTGAAAAATAGCCCCCCCCTCCTCTATAAAAAGGGAAGATTGTCAGTTCTCCCTTTTGTTGGCAAATTTCTGTTTCTGCTGTCAAGCTTCGGATGCACTCAAATGGCATACAGTGGGAGCGTCAATTCCAGTGACAATTTTGGAGAGAAAAACCGGTTTGGCGCGTTTCGCGTTACACTGTGTTTTACTATATAGACCGGAAGACCATATAAAAATTTTAATTTCGCAATGTTTTAAGAATTGTTTTTATTGACCCAAATCGTTTTAAAAATAGTTCTGTAGCTCATTTAAAATATTTTAATAACTGGAACTATATGTATACGACTAACGGTTTGGGAATTAGCTATTGAACACCGTTGAAAGTCTAGTCAAGTAGCCCTGTATAATCAAGTAATAGTTTTACATAAAAGCTGTAGGGTGAACATGCTACAAAAGCTACATTTTTCAACGGTTATATCAACCGGAAACAAAAGCTGAATATTTTATATTGCTTTAAACGTAAGCGTGTTGGTGTTCCATAATCGAGCTATTTAAATTTATTTTAAAATAGTAAATTTAAATACAATTTTCAAGCAAATTACAGTTGAAAATACAATTTCCCCACCATTTAACAACATATTTGCGATTTGAGAAGTGATTGAATTTGCATAAAAGGGAAATCGAAATTAAGCTTAACGTGGCTATAGCTTTTCACCGATTGATAAGATGAATGGGTTCAAACCGGAATCGTCACACAGCGTTTTATTCTATTTAGATCGATTATACTAAAAAAAAAATGGCATTATAATAATTTTGATAGGTATCAATTTAATACATTTAAAGCTTTTAGCGCTAATATTTTACATTTACATAATGGATTTATCTGATAAGAAATCTGTCCCATGAAGAAAAATTAATTTCCTGGAAAAAATACGTTCTGCAGTATATTATACAAAGTTAACTGCGCGAAACCTATGAAAATAACATACCTTCCTAAAAATCATTTTCGTAAAATAAAACCCGTCACTTTCGTAATATTCATAAATTAAAATTATTAAGTGTCTATTAACCTAACCAAATACTTTAGTGTAATATATTATTTACAAAGTTAATACCATATTCTGCTTTATTTTGTAAATGTAGGAAGATTTTAGTGCATCAATAATGTTCTCATGAAATTTAAAAGCGTTTTGCAACTAATGAGTTGATATCCAGGTCTATTATACGTTGTTATCAGGCCAAAAAAAAATCTTGTATAATTACAGGAAATTATATGTTAGGTTTATGATAATGTAATGTTCTGAGCAATCTTTTATAAATGATTGTTTTGCAAATAAATGTATTTTTTTAGTAGTCTTACTGAGGCATTATCTAATAATTATTTCTAAAGTTTATAATACATGCCCGGAAAGCCAATATTATCAATGATGAGACAAGTAAAATAGTGGTAACTGTTTTCAGAGAAACAGCATATAAAAAATTATATAGATAAATTAAATCAGCCATACTGAATCTTTTTTGCTGGCGGGCCACAAACATATGTTTGCGATGTTCGGACTGCCAAAAAACATTTATAAAATAGAATTTAAAAAAGAGTAATTAAATTCGTAAGATAACATAAACAATGTAACAATGCAGCATAAAGTGTTAATATTAACAATAGGGCTAACGTTTGTTGTGGAAGAAATGTTAATATAATAATAATAATTCTAACACCACTAATTCTAAACAAATTTTTCGCAGATTTTATTGCAAATTATGTAAAAATATATCGCAAAGTTTCTGGTATGAAAATAATGTTTAAAAATTTTTTTGGTGCCATTTTAACCCTTTAACGCGCAGTGTTGCCGGGTTGGCAACACCTAAAGTTCCCCCTGTTTAGAGACACAAAAACTCCGTGAATATTTCAAAAACTATTCTAATGGCTACTTTAAATCTTTCTTATGAGTTCTAGATGACAGCACCACAGATACCAAACTCTACTGTTTTTAAATAATAGGTAAAATGTTTTAGTGTAATACGCGCTTCACAGCAATGCTCTTCTCACTGCGCTCATCAATGCTTTACTTATGGGAGGTTACCACTTCGGCAACAGCTGTATAATTAAAATGGTTAGTGCAATCTTTACAAAACAATACCTGTGTACACTTCTAGGCCTAAATAGATTGTCTAATTTTTTTTTCCTTTAAATTCCAACTTTAAAGAGTAATGCGCCGGAAAGGGTTAAACCGCAATAACGTAGCAATGTTGAATTTCCAAGTTCTAGAAAAAAGTGAATCTGTTTTGTTTTTCTAATAAATTAATTTTTTGCTCAATGTAAAACTGTTTATTTCGTTTTAATTGCAGAAATATAGTACAGGTTTAATTAATTTGGTAAAATTATTTTTAAAAGCGTTGGAGATTAAGAAATTATTACTCGACTGTAATACAAATATCAGTACGTGTAAAAGAATTTTGACTAAAAATATGCATTCAAGATGTTTAACATGATTTTAAATTATTAATTACAAATAATAGAGTAGATTTTATCTTTTCATAAAAATATGTAAAGCAAACAGTGAAAGGGCTACAATATATGCTCATCTCAATTAATTTTATAAATATGCATTAATATTTAGTTGTCTCGGGCCGTACGTAAAAGATCGCCGGGCCGCATGCGACCCGCGGACCGCAGGTTGAGGACTGAATTAAACTAATCAACATAAAATATACTTAAAGTGTAGTGCTGTAATTTTTCTCAGTGTGCATTTGGATAATTATGATATACTTAACCCTGACCGCCGAGCAAAAGGGCAAAATTGTAATGTTATTTTCACTGTAAATATTTTTAAACAATTAAAAAAGATGTTTTTTTTACAACATGATACATAATTTTTTATTACGTATAGGCATCTAAGCCTTCAGAGTATTAACCATAAATTAATTTCTTAAAAATGCCTTACCTTTCTAGAATTATATTAATTTAAATAATGCCAGTATTGTAGTAAAACCTGCAATTTAGTGAACGGATATATCAGTTTGCAGTGGAGTGGAGTGCTGCAATTCTCTGTGTACTTATCTCGATAATTATAGTTACTTAAAACTATAATTCATAGGTAATTTTTTTATTACATTAACACCTTGAGCACTAGCGCTGTTAATGGATGTATATCATTAGCCACCAGCGATGCTGCATTTAGCAGATTTTTTTTCATTTTGAATTACACCGAAAAAAATTTAATTAGTATTTTCTTATAGTTTTTTTTATTATTATTTATCTTGATAAGCAGAACTAGCAGTTAATTCTTTCCGGTTGGAATTCGGGATGCCTAATTAAAAAATCAGTGAGATATCATGACGTGTGCTACTTATGTCATTTTATATGTCATTGTCGGTAATGAGTAAAATAGCATAGCTTATGTTTACGGCATACTCCATTGAGCTCAAATAGTTAACAGTGAAACAGTGACGGATATAAATCAATTCAGCTAAATATATTCGATATTTCTTTCATCAATTTTTAAGCAATTTGCTTAGTACATTGGACAAAAAAAAATCGTGCCAATTGTAATACTGGTCATATGTGCCATTCCCAAAATTTTCTTATATCTCATACTCGTTAATACTTAAAAATCCGCTATTACAGTGCCAAAATTGTATGACATTCTGCGCCTATCACAAGTATTCAAAAGATATAACATTCCGTGAGTTGTTGAATTATGGCAATTACTAAAATCTTGTAAATCCTGCAAAATGTAGTAAAGCAGCGCCAACTGTTGTACGATTTACACCAGAAACTAATCAGCAATAATTCATGTGAATGACTTACAACATCTGAAATTTGAGAAAAATTTGTGCATTAGTTTTTGAGATAGAGCTATTGCAGAAATCGTAAAAAAGACATCATACCAATATCAATTGTTGTACGATTTACACCGAAAACTAATCAGCAAGAATTCATGTGAATGACTAACAAAATCTGAAATTTGGGGAAAATTCGTGAATTAGTTCTTGAAATAGAGCTATTGCGTCAACAGTAAAAAAGACATCATAGCAATGTCAATTGTTGGATGATTTACACCAAAAGCTAATCAGCAACAGTTTATAACAAGGACTAATTGAACAGATGAATTTTTATTGAATTCCGTGCATTACTTCTTGAGATAGAGCCGTTACAAAATTTGTGTAGCATGGGGACAGACATTTTCTGAAAATAGTCAAATCATGTTCAGGACTTTTAAAAACGTGCAAATCTGTCAAAATCCAGAAGTTGATTTTTTCACGAATCCAATACTTTCTTCTTCTAAAGATAGAAGAAAGTAAAAAGCAGATATGTGTCATATGACAAAATCCATTCTTGTAGCGATTCCAAGAAATGATCCATATGATTTAAAACACAAGGTTACATTCGGCTATATGTTTAGTTTGATTCAAAATTTGTTTGAGAAACCAACGACCATAGCGGAAAATCCTACATGTTACTTTATACAAATTAGACGAGAATCTAAGTGCATTTATGTAAGTTAGAGTACAGATAGACTGAAAATCTCAAATCATATACGCTCTTCAACTACGTCTGGCTGCGTTAAGTAACTATGTTAAAAAATGTTAATTAATGCACAACTCTATCTTTTTTTCGAACATCTTGTATATATTTTTAAGCAACTGAAAAAGATTTAATGCTCTCTCTAATACAAGCTATTTCACTTAATTTCCAATTTTTGACTAGTTTTCCATAACTCACATTTCGGGAATCCTGAGAAAAATCTTTATAAGCAGATTAATATTATCTATTTATTGTTTCCTGGTACGCTACTTCTTGACATTAAGATCTCTGAGAGAAAACTAATCCATTTTTCTAGAGTGAAAGGTCAGTGATAAGTTGCAAACTGTCTAAAGAATAGATACATGGAAGCAGTCAACCACGAAAAATAGATAGAATCGATATCTTGTCTTCAACTATTTTAAAATTCAATTTAATTGTCAACAGTACAGTAATGATTCTATATTTTATCCAATGTTGCAGGAAAGCTTTAAATAGCATAAAAAAAAACACTTTCAAGGAAGACATTCAGCATTCACATTTGAAATATTGCACATTTCTGGGATACCAAAAAATACTAAAATGTTATTTTCGCTATTGTTAAGTAGATTAACAATATATCTATTTTTTATACACTGTGAAAGAAAGTTTACATGCAGTCAGAGTTCGTACATTTCAAGCACTTTTAAGGACCTTTTACCAGTATTTTCGTAAAGTAATACTTGCCTTATTTAATGAAAATAAAATCTATCCTCGATATAGCGGCTAATGTATAACAAAATATCTGGTGCTGAAATATCTAAAATCCCTTTTAATCCCCTGATACGTACGAACCCTGACAATATACACTTTTTAACCTTTTATCTACCGACGGTATTTATAAGTACCATTAAAATAACTTATTATAAAATTCTTTTAATACGTCAGTTAGTTGTAATACTGTTTAGAATGAGTTACAGACACATTACTTTATCTTGTTCCAAAAGCATTATTGGTTACACAAACCAAAAAATATTTTTAAAAGGATGATTTTTATTGCTTTTGCATCTTTTCAGCTTTCTTGGAGCTGAGGGAGAGGGATGGGGATCTTTCAATGCGGAAATATTTCTATATTTATATTGTAAGAACATCATATTTGTACATTTCATAATTCTACAAAATACTAAGAAAATAATTATACATATAAAACCCCTCCGTGTATAACAATTCCGGGATCAACCTATCCACGAGAAAAAGAAACTCATTCACCAATGAAAACGTTTCATAGTCGTAATGGAGCGTTCTCATTGGTCGGATTTACAGTGGGAGCTGGGAGTGACGTCACTACATTTTACTTCGCTTTGAAATCTTTCCACAGTTTCAAAAAGTACACTGTTAAAAATTTGACCCATTTGCTGCAGCGGCACTCCACAGCTTTTATAGAATATCTCTTTTATGACCAATGAGAATGCTCCATAACACAGTAAAGTAACTGTTTTCTATAAAAGCGGTGGAGTGAAGCTGTAGCAAATACTGATGAACCACGTTTCATAGAGACCTGGTCATAAATGCGCATGGGCGAAAAGAGCGAGTCCATTTCGAAAATGGGAAAGTTCGTACTATCTCGAGATGAGTTTGTTCATTAAACATTCTAGATATGTCATTTTTTTTTTTTTGGCGAATATCTTTTTGTTTCTATAATTGAATTATCTAGTTTTAAATATTACATTGTAATTCTGTTACACTAAAATAAGTTATAAACAGACAAATATAATAAAAAAGATGATTTAAAGGTATGATTATTAAACTTAGCTTAATAACTTTTTCCCTCGCAATATAGCGTAACTTAATCGTTTTAGAATTAACGGCTGCATGGCATGATTTTAAAACTTTTCAGATTAGCAATTTAAAAAAAAATTTTCTTTACATTATTTTGTACATTATTTATTTATATTATTTGCATGCATTGGATATGAATATGCCGCAGATATCATATGCAGAAGTTTTGGTACAATTTTCTTCCACCGTCAATTTGGCGATAACCTTATTTTCGAAAACTGGTTAAATATACATTTTTAAATTATTTTCTATTATTTTAAAAAATAACAATAAATAAAACAATTTTTAAATATATTAAATTTTGAAAACTAATAACTATGGAATAAATTTTTTTATATGATTTGAAATGAGAAAAATTAAGGTAAATAAACAGTTTATTAATAAACAACAATATCAGGGTTACCATATTAGGCAATATAACGCCATTTTGGCGACAAATAAATCTTAGGGAGTATATGACATGCATATGGTCTGAATATTTAGGTTGTTAGAATTGGCAAATTTCTCGCATAGCCGCCAAGTCAGACGCCAAGCAATCGTTAAAACTGTGTTCTAGCCATAAATATAAATGTTAAAAAAAAGAAGAAAAAAACAGATATACATTTATTAAAATTCACAAAAATGTAGGCCAAAATATATACTTTGGAAAGTTTATTCCGAGAACTGTTAGAAGGTGCGCAATCTATTTAATTTAAAATAAAATTTTACTCAGAACAAAAAATAGAGAACAATATTATATCATTTCCATGAATACGTAGAAGTAATCTCGGCCTTATAGGTTATTTCCCCTAATGTCTGAATGGAATCGGCTTGACATTCTGCCAAGTAAGGACCTTACAAAGGTGGCATATCAGTAAGTCAAATTTTTTACAGTGTATATTTAATTAAAACTTTTTATTAAAGGAAAGCGAAGGTGCGTTTTAAATGCAATATTGTTAAAATTTTTATATTCGGGTTGCTTTAATGTTTTTTTCTTTACAGCCGTGACTGACTCTTGAGAATTTCAAATCTATAAGAAACATTGTGAAAAGTTACCTCCAATTTTAAAGGCAATCTATTTTCTGACCAATGAAACCGTTCCATAGTCGTAATGGAGCGTTCTCATTGGTCAGATTTACAGTGGGAGTTGTAAATGACGTCACTACATTTTACTTCGCTTTGAAATCTTTCCACGATTTATAAAGTATATTTAATTAAAACTTTTTATTAAAGGAAAGCGAAGGTGCGTTTTAAATGCAATATTGTTAAAATTTTTATATTCGGGTTGCTTTAATTTTTTTTCTTTACAGCCATGAATGACTCTTGAGAATTTCACATCTATAAAAAACATTGTGAAAAGTTACCTCCGATTTTAAAGGCAATCTATTTTCTGACCAATGAAACCGTTCCATAGTCGTAATGGAGCGTTCTCATTGGTCAGATTCACAGTGGGAGCTCTAAATGGCGTCACTACATTTTACTTCGCTTTGAAATCTTTTCACGATTTCAAAAACAATATTTAATTAAAACTTTTTATTTAAGCACGGGGGTGCGTTTTAAATTTCATCATAATCTCCACCCCCATCAACCAGATAGTTTTGCTATAGTTTTAAATGCAGATTTCTGTTGAAATTTTCTTTCTTTATTTCTTTCTCTCTCTCTCTCTCTCTCTCTCTTTTTTTTTTTTTTTTTTTTTTTTTTTTTTTTTTTTTTTTTGTTAGATTTTTCCTTTCCAAGTTTAATTGCTGTATTTATCCAAATTGTTTCAGCCTAAAAGGGCTATGATTGACCATAGTTGTAATTTTTTATCATCCTTTAAAAATGAAAACACGTCATTTTGTCGAGCTATCTTCTAGTTAAAAAATAAAAGATTTGAGTGGGGTTATAAAAATTGCACAAAATCCCTGTAAATTCAAATTTAATTAATCCTTCTAAATCCTTCAATCCTTCTAAAGTTCTTTAAATATTTATTAATTAATTACCTAAATCTTTTAATTTAGTTTAAACAATTTGTGTAAAATGCTTTAGAATGTAAAATTTTCATGAATTAATTAGATAAATGGTTAACCTAATTGATTAATATTTTCAAACGTAGATAAACATTGTTAAAAAAAAATCTGTGAAATCATTGAGACTCTACTGGTATCTATTACCTTATGTAAAATTACACAGATTAGAAAAACAGAGATTCTGTTAAATAGAAGCGAAATTATCCGGTAATTTTAAAGTAGACTCTAAATTTGCATCAATAAAAATACACAAGTCTCTGTAAATTTATTTAATTTATTTATTTTTAATAATTATTATTATTTTTTGTTTTCTTTTAACAATAATAATACGCTATTTTTCGAAATTAGTGAATTTTTGAACTTCAAAGAATTAGATTCAAATGAATTTGTAATGTTGAACCATTTAAATTTTAAATTTTAACTTTTTCTTTTTAAAACTTTTAATTAAGGTATCTGAGAGAAAACTTATCCTTTTACCAGAGTGAAAGATCAGTGATAAATTGCGAACTGTTTTCTATCTAAAGAATAGATACATCGAAGCAGTCAACCACGAGAAAATGATGGAATTGATATATTGTCTTCAACTATTTTAAAATTCAATTTAATTGTCAACAGTAGAGGAATGATTCTATGTTTTATCCGATGTCGCAGGGAAACTTTAAGAAGTATAATAAAAAAAGACCTTTCAAGGAAGACATTCAGTATTAACATTTGGAGTATTTCATACGTATGAGTCGAAAGAAAAAAAGCTTATAGTTTTATTTATAATATTGCAAAGTAGATTAATAGTTTTAATTTGTTGTTTTATGTGAGAAAAAGTCTGCACGGAGTCTCAACTTTTTAACATAGTTGATTAACACTTTCAGACAATGTTGAACATTATTAAAAAATTGTGAAATTACAGAGTATCCACTGCTAATCCCTTAACTAAAATCTTATTTAAAAATAAAAAGATTTGAAAAAAAAAAACAGAGATTCTGTTAACGGGAGGGAGTTTCTCCTAAGAAAATGTTAAAATAATTTATTCGGTGCAATTTAGCAACAAATATATTTGAAACAATCAAATTATTTTATTAACTTATTAATTTATTAATTTATTAATTTATTAACAATCAGATTAATTTATCAAAAGCTTTTTTTATCATGAAATCGTATGAAATAGTATGAAATCGAAATTCTACTAAAAAATCACTGGTGCCATTTGAAATTTGTGCATGAACGTTAACCGTTTTCAGACTGCAAACGGCGCCCCTGAAAGGGTTAAATGACAGAGAAATTATTCTCTAAGTTTAACCCTTTGAGGGGCAAACAATTGCATTCGTGTAATTCTGAACTCCCACCGGAAATTTGTAATAAAGTTATATCAAAAAGAGAACAAGCAATTTCACGGCTGTTTTCCACCAAAATTAGAAAAGTGAAATTTAATGACATTTTTCTGGCTTGAATCTTCATCAATCGTAGGTGGTATATAATATATACCACCGCCCCTCAAGGGGTTAAAGTAGATTCTGTAAATTTACATCGATAAAAATACACAAAACTCTGTAAATTTATTTAATTTATTAATTTTAATAATAACAATAATTTTACTTATATATTTTAATGATAATAAGAATTGCATTTATTTAATTTTTAATAATAATAATAATTTAATTTATTTTTCGGAATTAGTGAATTTTTGAACTTTAAAGAATTGGAATTCCTGAATGAATTTTAACTGTTGTACAATTCAAATTTTAAAATTTAAACTTTATTATTTAATAATTATAATTAAGGTCTCTGAAAGAAAACTAATTTATTTTTCTAGGCCAAACGGTCAGTGATAAGTTGCAAACTGTCTCCTGTCTAAAGAATTGTTACTTCGAATAGATACATTTTTTTGTAACGTCTAAAATGCTTTAGATTTATTTATTTTATTTTTATTTTGTAGCTGGCTATATAACACTAGAGTATGGAAATTAAATAAGACAAATTTTTCTTTAAATTATATTGATAACATGAAAAGCACAAAAGTTGGTAGCATGCTTGTATTAGATTTATTTATTTATCTTTATTTTGTGGCTGGTTTTTTAATAATAGAGTTTGGAGATTAAATAAGACAAATTTTACTTTAAATTTCAGCAATACGAAGAAAAGCACAAAAGCTGGTAGCAGGCTTGTATCGAAGTAGAAAAACTAAAAAACGACTGAGAGAGCTGAAAATTCATTCTTAAGAGTTCTTAAAGCCGCCTATGATAACACTGTTTTCAATAATAGCAAAACTCGCAACAGAAAATTGAAAAATAACCAATCATAATAAAAGAAAAAGAAAAATAAATAAATAAATGTGTAACTCTAAATAATTTTCTATGAAAATCTGGAACACCTAATTCCTATTCCAAGAAAATGTAATTAATTTAAATATAATTAAATCTAATTTTCTTTTTAAAGTATTTAGCCATCTTTTTCTTTTGTGCTTTAACTGTACTGATCCCTGTGTATTTATGGTACACTGAGACGGCATGCACATATCTTTACCAATATTGATTTATTGTATCCTCCTAAAAATTTTAATTAACAAATATATCTTTAAAAAACATTGATGTTTTTTAAAGATATAGTTCAAAGTTAATTTTACAGTTATTTTTAAAGACATTTCACAGTTTTTAGCGTTCTATAGCGCCATTTGCTTACATAACTTTTGTTATTTTAAACAAGTTTATACTAAAAATAATTATCAATATAGCCAGCTTTATTTCCATTACTTCTACAGCAAATCTGCTAAGATGATGGCCACTATCAAATAAAAGCAAATCTTCATGATAAAAACAAATTATTAGCAGCGATTTTACCAATACTCCTTTGGTAGCCCTTTCTATAGGCGAATACAGCAATAATGATTGCGATTACAACGATAACAACACACACAAGTGTCATTACGCCGGCCAGATATGGTAAGCCTAGGAAATTTTTCTCTGGTTGTGAGGAGGGTGGTGAAGGTGAGGAAGATGGAGGTGAGGTAGATGAAAATGATGAAGTTGGAGGTGATGAAGTAGGAAGTGAGGAAGTTGGAGATGAGTTAGATGAAAGTGATGAAGTTGGAAGTGAGGTAGGTGGAGATAATGAAGTTGGACGTGATTGTGGTGGAGGTAATGAAGTTTAAGTTTTCGAAGATTGAGTCGATAAAGTTGTAGGTTCTGGGGGTGGAGTAGTACTACAAGGACAATCCACACATGAACATGGAGTACCGAATTCGTTAACAAATTCGTCTTCTCAAAGTGAAAATTTATTTGGTAAGGAGATGGATCATGACCTCCCATGTACTCCAACAAGAGATGAGGTGTGCAATCGGCGGAATGAACTCCGCATGTTATTTCGATAGCTCGAGAATTTGAATTAGGCAGCCTTACATTTTTGCAGGAATCAAAAAGTCCAGTAGTATAAGATTCTGTAATATAGTAGTCGATTCCATCAACGGAATTGTTTGCCGATGCTGTCACCTGAAAAAATATATATACATATCGTATAAGAATCTAGATTCATTATTTTTTTTTTTTTTTTAAGCATGCATTAGTGAAAATTGTGAAAAGCAAGTTATCAATTAAATAAATATGTAATAAATAAATAAATAAATATATTTTCATTTAAATTCACAATAATGTTGAAAAAATATCTTTTAAAATGCACTAAAAAGTACAATAATCTTTAAAAAAAATCTTAAATAAGCGGAGTTTAAATTAAACTGTCCGAGTATGGAATATTAACGGATTTAAATGGGAGTTTCACAAGATTAGTCAGGCTACATCTAAATTGACAGCATATATAACAACTTATTTTCGTCACAAATTTGACGATACCCGACCAAAATTTGGCACTATTTTGACAATCTTGCCTTAGTACTTTTTGAAAAATACGTAAAATTGAAGCTGATAATGATTTTTCCATAGGAAATCAAACTATATTCCAATAACCATTGAGTAAAGTTCCGCTTTCCATTATAAGGTTGCATTAAAAAAAAAATCAAAGTCCAGGTGATGTCCTGCCCTTAGGTATTCATATACAGTCGGCTCTCGTTATTTCGAAATCGGATAAATCGAAGCTTCACTTAATTCGAACTAAACAAAGTCCCGAAATTTTCAATGACAGAATAACATTAAACATTTTCAGTAATTCAAACCCATTTTATCTTGAATTCGTTTAATTCGAATTAACATAATTCAATTAGTTGACTTATCTGCTGACAATAGTTTAGAAATATCTCAACCCTTAACTACGGAAGAAATTGTTGTAACAACTCACAAAAAATGCAATGAAAAGATGGAATCAGATTCTGGCGATTTTGCTACACTGTAAAAAAAAAAAGGGTCGATCTACTAAAAAAACTTTAGTGATCCTTGTAATTACTAAAAAATTTTTAGTAATCTTAGTCAGTTACAAGAAAATCTGTAAGAATTACTAGAAAAAAGTTAGCAACGAAGAGACAGGGGTCGGAGCATATAGGACAAAATTAATTGTTCCTACAAGTATATTTTATCAATATTTTTCATGTTATATACCTATTGGATATATTATAAAATTGTCTTTTGCAAATTTATTCATTAAACATACTGGTACGAACAAAAAAAATTGTCCTATATGCTCCAACCCCTGAAGAGTTAATAGTTTTATATTTTTAATAACTATTACTAAAACTCATTTGGTGTGGCCTTGATAGCATAGTGGTTATAGTAACGGACTCCTGACTAAAAGGTCCCGAGTTCGATACTGGCCACTGCCAATTACGCCCCGAATGTATGTAGTGTAAGTACTCGTTAGTAAAGGGATTATGAAAATCCTGTCGGAGCAGTTAGCAATGTTTGGTGCTGCCATCTATTGCAGTTTTGCTGAAAACCTTCCGCTTCAGAAGTCTGGATGCAGCTCGAAAGAATCTCCTGCCCTTCGGGCGCACGTAATGGTTATTAAAAATAATTTTGGAGCTATTACTGAAATTTGCTTGGTGGCTCATACTAAAAAATTTTAAGTTAGTTATACAAAAAAATCTTTTGTTCAGTTTACAAAAGAAATGCTTGTTTCACTTGCAAAAAAAAAGTTTGTAATGGTTACTAAAAAATTCTGTGGAATACAAATTTACTAAAAATTTTTTATTAACCCCTTGAATTTTTTTTTACAGTGTACTATGCCCCAAGTGTTTTCCCGATCCAGAGAAAAGTCAATTGCAGAATAGTGTTTGCGTACATTTATCCTGTTGCAGCCGTCATCTGACAAAGAACTTAACTGTTACAACTGGTAATAAAGTAAAAAATTATCAGGACAAACCAAACAATTGATTTTTTTTCATAGTGATGATAAATAGTTTGAATATTTTCTTAAATAATCATTTAATTTGAGGTAAAAAAAAATTATAGTAGAATTAATAAAAATTTTAAAATGCAGTTGTTTTATAATATATTATTCATATTTTTTGCTTTATTTATATTATTTTAATATTATTTATTAGTTTATGTAGTTATATCTTTTAATTTGATATTCAGTCATATTCTAACAATAACAGCCGAAATAAATTTAAAATGTACCATAACATCAATTGCTTTGTAAGTGCACCCGTTTAAACATGTTTTCTTTTTCCATTTTCCATAATTCAAACTCCGGGTTATTCGAACGTTTTTTTATGGTCCAGAGGAGTTCGAATTAAAGATGGTTGAATGTATATTCCATATTTGAAATCTTTATGCCAACAGGAAGTGAGGGGAAACTTAGTAACAAGAATTGACTGGCTTATACAAACAGAATTGTATGTTAAAAGAAGGCATATAATAAAAAGAAATATGTTTCTATAAGTCCCAAATAACGTTTTTGACTACACTAAAGTTTGTTACAGCTGGTAAAAATAAACTAACATTGATTAAATGCGGAAAAAAACAGTTTAATTTCTACCACAAGACAGTAATAGCATACGCCAAAATATGTGAAACATTGAAAGTCACATTCATTGACAAACATAAAGAACAAAATGGCACAATTTAGCTAAATTTTTCACTCTTATTAAGCTAAAAATAAACAAATAAAAGGGATCAAGGGTAATTATTATATTCTCATCATCCTTTTTCTGTCGCCTATATACACCATATGGCCAAAAATGACCGATCACTTGCGAATTTAGATTTTTTTTTTAATAATTGGAAAAATGCATGAGGAATTATCCTGAACCTCCAGGTGTGTAAACAGAATAGTACATGTCATATTTCCGCGAAAAGTTTTTTTCCCCAAAATCCCATAGGAGACCGAACAAATTGTAAAATGACGAAGAACTTTTGGATAATTCTGTCAAAACGAATTTAGCAAAAGTAAAGCTAATGTATTTATATGCCTAATCTTATAAAAAAAGATTGTTTAATAAAAGTACTTACAATATTTTAATAAAAAGCCAAGGGAGTTCGAGTAAATTACATTGTTTTTTAAAAAAGAAACCTAATTTTCGACACCTATCACAACAAGCACAGAGTTATGACTAAGTTGAGACACGTTGTTTTAAAAAGTAGCGTTCAAGGCGCATTATTCATAAAAACTAAAACTCAAAAAACATCAACGATTTTTTTTATAAAATAGCCTATGGCCCAGTTACCCCTTCTAAACTTGCAAGGAAAGAACCAATCGTGTAAATCACTGATTTTCATTATTTTTATTATGTTGTAGGGTAGAGGCTCCTTAGTCTAAGGTTCAAACGATTTTATAAAATGCCCCTTAATTCTCGAGAGAAAGGATTCGGATGTCTAATACTATAGTACAACTTACTTTGTAACACAAATTACAAGTTGACGTAGCTCATTCAGTACAGCTATAACTCATATATCGTGGACCTTGGGTTCGATCCCGGAACCAACTCTTCCAAATTTTTGGCCTGGAAAATTTTAATAGAAATTTTTGACTTATTTAATCGGCAGATTACGGCAATTTGTAATGGTAAAGTTTTCTATAAAATTTTTCAGGGCCAAAAATGCGGAAGATGTTGGCAGATATGCGGAACGCACTACGTTTCTTCTGTTATTTTTTGTGTTATAAATATACTTCTAATTAAAACTCACTAAACTCCTTGTCATTTAAAAATTGAGTATCAATTATAATTTTAACGCATTTATGCTTTTTTTTTTATTTGTGAGAAAATCGTTATACAAAACGGTTAATTTTTTTAAATGACCTAAAATGTATTTCGTTCATTATTTTTCGATGTAATGATATTAAACAATCGTGTCAGTTCGTGATTTAAAAGAAACATCCTTTAAGCAGTCCATTAATCTAAAAAAAAATGAATAAGATGAAAATACTGGATGTTCGAAATGTACTACATTCGTTTTCTATTTAACTGTTTTGTAAACCTTCATGTAATTATAAGTTAATAATCTCAAAATAAAAATTTTAAATAGTTCATTAATTACATTTTAAATATTTAAATTTTTATTTAGCCTTTTTGATTTTTTAATCATTATTAAACTAATTAATAATACACCCCCCCCTGTTTCTCGGGAATTAAGAAACGTTGTATAAATTCCATTGCAATTGAGACTAAGGGGCCTCTACCATACAACATATGTAAGAATAATCAAAACCTATTATTATCAAAGTCGGCTCTCTCCTTGTTAGATGCAGATTTAGTAAAGGGTATATATTTTCTCTCCCACAACTGTGCAAACATCGTAATTTATATTACCTCCATGAAAAGACTTTGGTTTGGAGAACAAAGTTGTTGACAAAGCAAATTCGCCAAGTTATGGAAACAAGAAGGACAGCGTTTAAACAATGATCCCAGAGTTTGTAGTGCATCACTAAATGCATTAAGTTGGTCAGCATCGCAACAGACTTCTGTACCAGATTCTATAAAATTAAAACATTCAAATAAATTCTGAAACAATAATAATTTAACAAATTATAACAAACATCTGTGAAATTATTTTTTCAAAAACTAAAATTTAAGACTTAAATCTCGACAAAAGTAAATTTTACAGGAGAGGAAAAAGAAAATTTGTATGATTTTACTGTAACATGTAATTATAAGACTTAGCTTTTGCATGCAGTAGTAAAAAGTAAAAGTGTAAAACCCTTAAGAATGAAGACATATCATGTGGTTTAGATAGTTGGATAAATTTACCTTCCCATAGAATCCACCTATCTTATGTGGCCACGAAAGGACAAATCGCATTATAAAGTGATTTTCCGTATAATTACACTTATGAAACTATTTTAGAAACTTTGTGTACTAATACACACTTTGACAGATCTATCATCCCTTTCGGGCGCGGGCAAATTCTTTTAGCAAAATGGGAAATTATCGACTGTCACTGGAATATACAAATGACTTTTTTCGAAATTAAGAATCCCTTATTTTAAGCTTTCATCGTAAAAGCGAAATTTTGCTAAAATATTATTGGTGCCGCTTGTAAGTTTGGAATTAAAATTAGGTATCCCAGACTGGGCACAATGTGCCAGAAAGGGTTAACTCCTTGGAGATGAGCGACACGTATAAGTGCCGCAAAAAGTCTTAAGAATCCTTGTTTGTCCCCACCATTAAAATTTTACTGCAAAATTGCCTTTTTTTAATAGGAACAATTTCCAGATTTAATAAAACATAAATTTCTCTTTTAAAAATCCGGTGACACCATTAAAAATTTCGTAAAAGGTTCTCATTGCGAAGGGGTTAATGGAATAAAATGCAAAATGAAATTTTGCGAGATGTTTACCTTGCTGTTGGGCGATATGATAGTGGGAAGTGACTAGAGGTCTGCACGGGCCCAGGCTTGACCCGTGGCCCGTACCCGGTCCGGCCCGCCGGCCGGCGTATTCGTTTCGAATTTTCTAACGGGCCAGGCCGGCAGATTTAGAATAGTTTTTTCAACGAGCCGGGCCGACAAACAACATAAACGGGACGTGCCGGGCCGATAAAAAAAAAATTTCGGGCCTGCCGGCCCGTTCTCAAGATTTAAGCAGAAACGATAAAATATGAGCTATTTTCAACGAAAATGGTTTTAACGAGAATAAGTATAAATGTGGCCATACTAGTTTGACAGCATCAATATAAAAATGCACAGTGTATCGGCATCGGAGAATTACATTATGTGTAACCCGTTTTAATATTTTTTTAGCTGATTCATGCCGGTCCGAGATCATGCTTGCATTATTTTTCTACATATAGACTGGCCGGATCGGTACAAGACTTAATTATTGGCAGAAAAAATGATTTGTAAAATTATTAACAGCGATAAAGAACTTATGTTAGCTTAGTCTTCGGATATATACTTCTTGATGATTTTTAAATTAATTTCTCAATAATGCGAAAGTTTGACACATTTCCTTATTAATTTTAAATTGTAAAAGCATAAAAGTAATAAGCCTAACTATTGAAGGGATTTGGAATCGAATAGCGTTTTTCATTTTTGGTAAATAAAATACTTGTATAACCTTGTTGAGATATAATAGTTTCTCAAATGATTGCAGGTTTTTCTCCCTTCCCTTGCTGTTGCTTCCGGAAATTCTATTCAAAACGCTAATTATGACAATATTTTATTTGTTTGCAGTATTCTTAAATTGCTTGTATCAAAAAATGGATAACGTCATTCGATTATATAGTTTCTGAATAAAGATATCTGCTAATCTTATGCGTTTCTGAGAAAAAAAATGAATTTAGAAATGTATCAGAAAGGAGCTTCTTGGAATTTAAAAATGAATTTGGATTTGAAATCTATAATAAAATGATATAGAAATATATTTATAAATCTTCTTTTATTAAACAGCTTCAATGATGTTTTTAGCAATGTTTTTAGCTTTCTTTATTTTTTCTTTTATTCTAAACCATATTAATTTTTTAATGAATCTTTATTCGAATGTTGAAAGCCTAAGAATCTAAATAATCATTGATGTTGTTAATGTGTATTTGCTGTAAAATATACTGTAAAATCATTCCATTGATATGTATGTAGTATTCTTTAAAGAAATCTTAGTTATATGATAAAAATCGGAATTTTTTAGAAATCGTAGAAATTCTAACGGGCCAAAACGGGCCGGGCCAGTTTTCGCTGATTTTTGTACAGGCCGGGCCTAAAATATAAAAAATTAAACGGGCCGGGCCGGGCCGGGCCGGGCCCGGGCCGAACTTTTGAGTTTTACAACGGGCCGGGCCGGGCCGGGCCGGGCCTGGAAATTCCGGCTCATGCAGACCTCTAGAAGTGACAGACTGGATATCGTTCCAAGTGGGTTCACTGATGACCATGTAGTCCAAAAGCCGGCAGCACAAAAACCTATGATATCGAGCACAAGAATAAAAAAATCTTTATTTTATGAAAGAGTAGTAATAGGGGAATCTAATGATCCATGTCTGTAGGAAGCGAAGTATTGAAGAAGCCAGAAATTGATACCACGAGTGACTCGCTCGTAGGTTTAACATTGTGTTTGGCGTACAATCAAAGGTCTGAAAATATGGAAAACTGGGAGCAGGAAAACATAATGATAAACCTACGAGTGAGCCATTAGTGGTATTAATTTTTGGCTTATGCAACACTTCAATTTCTGCAGACATGAATCATTAGATTTCCCTATTACTACTCTTCCAGAAAAAAGGGATTTTTTGTGCTCGATAACACAGGTTTTTGTGCTTTCGGCTCTTAGATTAGTTTTTTCATTCCCGACTTGGGCGCTTTTTCAATCTTTTGGCTGTAATTCCTTTTAAGCAATTTAAAAAATTGAAACATTATTCAATGCTAGGAGGATGAATTTGTCTACAAAAAAAACTTTTACGAGTTATGTAGATTTAATCAAACAACATATAACACTTAATTTGAAACAGCTAGTTATACAATTTTACAATAATGTAATTCTAATATTTCTTTATTTACCTTTTCCTAAATCAGGACATAAATCATTTAATATGTTCATTGCACTAGGATCGGTTAACTGAACAGGTTCGCTAATGTAAACACATGGTCTGTTTAAGGGGACAGTACACCTTTAAAATGGTCAAAAAATCGATTTTTCAATTTTTATTTCTTTATAAAGATAATTTTATTCTGAATAATTTGATACCAATATTTTAATTGTGCGATTCTTATTTACCGAGATATTGCTGAAAATGTTAACATCACTCCATAAGTTCCAAGCATCACACCCCCGTTTCCGATTTTGTATTTTTTTGCACTTTTGCGCATATCTCCAAAATCATTTGAAGTACAGCTCCGAAATTTTTACCTTACCTAAATGTTCATACAAAGATGACAAGGAACTAAAGTTATGCAGCTGTGTATAGTTTGAAAGAAATTATAGGGCTGAATGTGTGCAAAAATGAACGGCTTTTTCTCAAAATGAAGTTTTGCATGCTTGTGCATATCATATCTCCAAAACTATGCGAAGTATAGCTTCAAAATTTTTATCCTACCTAAATATATATATAAACATGAAAATAAATTAGAATTATGCAGCTGTGTTTAGTTGGAAAAAAATTATAAGATTGAACGTGTGCAAAAAATAATGATTTCTGTTTTTTATAATTCAAAAGTAATTGCTATTTTTCTAACTAACCATTTATATAAAATTAAGTTTAAATAATAGTCTAGAATATTATGTTTATTTTAAGAAAAAAAAAATTATGCAAATCGTATCAAATCTGCATGAGATATCATGCATCCAGTAAGCGATTGTTCAACGCTTATTCGACGTCATTTTTTTTGTTTTTAATCATTTTAAAACCTACTCTTTGGTATTTTTTGCACATTATATATCCAAATTAAATATTTTTAATGCCGTTCAATATCATATAAAGATATTTTAAAAGTTCTGTGCATCTAGGGACATTATTATTTACAAAAAAAAAAAAAAAAAAAAAAAAAAAAAAAAAAAAAAATGCAAACCATATAATCGAATTTCGTATTTTTTGCGAGTCGCAAGCATGTACACAAATTCCTACATTTCCTCTGTCTATCCATTTTACAAACTATTTTTTTATTTATCAATTTAAACAAGCATCAAATTTTATTTTTAATACTGAATATTATATATTATTAATAGTTTTATTTCTTTTTTTATGAGTTTTATATTTGTAAAATACATTTTAATCTTTAAACGGCTTTTACTCAAAATGATGTTTTTTACACTTGAGCGCATGATATCTCCAAAACCGTTCAAAGTATAGCTTCAAATTTTTTACCCTGCCTACATGTACATATAATGAAGAAAATGAACTAGAATTATGCAGTTGTGTTCAATATGAAAAAAATTACAAGGTTGAATGTATGCCAAAATTCATTATTTTTTATTTTCTATAATTAAAATCTAATTTCTCTGTATCTAATTAGCCATTCATAAACATTCTAGTTCAAATTGTAATCCAAGGTATTATGTTTAATTCAAGATCAAATTTATGCAAATCGCATGAAAACTGCATGAGATATCTTTCGCGCAGTGAAATGTTATACGTCGTAATTTTTTAAAAATATCATTTCGAAATCGACCACATAAAAAAAAAGTTGCTGTATTATATCTAAACTAAAAGATTTTAAAGAAAGTTCAATACCATATAAAGATATTTTGAAATTTTTGTGTTTCCAGAGACATTACTCTTTTTTTTTAAAAAAAATGTACAGCACATGATACAATTTTACGTTTTCTGCGGCTTTTAAAGGTGTACTGTCCCCTTAAGAAAGTCAAATCATCTACCTCACAGTTTCCACGCATGACAAAATGGCTATTTGAATTCTACAAATAAAGAAAAGTTGTTACAAATAAATATTTTTACACATACATGTCTAAATACCGTTCTCAAAGAAATAAATAAATAAACAAAAAGATGGAATTGTGATTTTTCAGAGTTTAGTATCTCTCCCAATGAAAGAGAAAATTATTACTGTAGACCGGGAGGCCCAGCACAGACAATCACCTCATCGAGTTCATGGCTGAAATTCCAGAATTAGAACTAGAACTCTATTTGCATATTAAAATGCAATCGATCTGACAAGTCCTATCTTGATGGAAAACACCTGAAAACCCGATTTTAGCGCTTGACTCGTAGGTTTACCATATTTTTTCCTGCATCCAAAAGTATTAAAATATGAGGGATTGGGAGCAGGAAAACACAAGGGTAAACCTTCGAGTCAACCACTAAAGTCAAGTTTCCAGGTGTTTTCTACCAAGATAGGACTTGTCAGATCAATTGCATATTAATACGTGAATCAAGTTTTATTTGATTCTCGAATTTCAGCAGTGAACTCGATGAGGTGACTATCTGTGCTGTCACCTGTCGGCATTTTTTATTACTAGGTGGAACCCGTCGAATTTCGAAGAATAAAAATGTTTAAGAAAGAATTATTTCACATTAATTTATAATATACCTACACAATTATTTGCAATAAAAATGCATATTACATTGGGTAGTTTAACTGTCAAACAAATATTTTTTTAACCTAAAGATCATTGGTCTTCTATAAAACCGGGCTCTCAAATGGTTCGCCAACTGAACTTCAATATTTTCTTTAAAAGATTTTCGTTTTATATTTTTCTATCAAATTGCGCAGAAAACGCTTTAGGAGGTTGGTTTTAGCACAAATATTGTAGAAATGTACTATGATATTTTCTGTTTAAAAATATTGGTGTTCAGTTCGCGGACCGTTTGGGAGCAATGTATAAAAACACTCTAAATTTTTTGTAAAACTTTACGTTTCACGTCATTTCAATTTCGTTATTTACAAAAGTGAAGCATTTCGAAGCTGCTGGAGTGAAAATAACGCCCTTTTACAAAACAAATTCATTTACTTAAAACGCACGCTTTTATTTTATATAAAATGATGTCATTTTCAGCAGCTGAAGAAAGCCAGATTTATGATCCACTTTTAAACAACATCTATAGCAAAGTATGCATATGATGTCACTGTCGCGGAATAATACGCAAACCCAGCAAAATAGTATGGTTGAAAATCGGAAAAAATCGTCAATCTAACCTTTTATATTCTTTTATTTGTTTGTAACGTTAATATGGATACTTAAAATTAAATATATTTATTAATAGCTCCATGCCGTGTCAGAAATAATTTATTTATATTTATTCAAAATCACACTTATTTTAATTATAAATTTTTTTCAGTTGTTATGAGAAAATAGCTACAGAAAAGATATAGTAGTAACATTTGCAACCATTTTTCTTTTACTTTCTACAAAAATGAATTACTTTAATTGTCACCATTTAAAAAATAGCATTAAAAACGACAAATAAATTAATATCTCAAAAATAATTTCAGGTGCAGTTTTCAAACCCGTTACTGTTAAAAGTACTGCTTTCCCTATTGGAAGATGTAAAATTTGAAAATGTGCAAAATGTGCGCATTTTCAAATTTTGTTTGTGCGAAAGAAATATGAGTTTAAATTTTTAAGCTTCTAAATAAAGCTTAAAAATTTACATTAGAGATTATAGGTACAGTGCGCTTCCTCAAATCCGCTTAGCTGGTAATCATTGCTATGTTTACATTTTGAAAACAGTAACTTTAATGTAATTAATAATGTAATTGAGATTATATTGAATGCTTAGAATATAGTAAAACATTAAAATAATTAAGAAAAGTAATAAACTGAAATAATAAAAATTTATATATATATTTTAATTGATTAAAATATTAAAAACAAAGGTCAAGTTAAATAATCAATAATGTATAAATAAATATTCATTATAAAGATGAGATGCATTTTTCCTAAATTATTGAATGAAACTAGACTCATAAATGTGCACTACTAATTCACATCAAAATCATAAAATAAGGAAGTTTTATTTCATGTTTAGTCAGATTTAATAATATAAAAAAAAGCTTGATTATTGCTTTATTACATTTAGCAATAAGATTGTA
This sequence comes from Maratus speculifer, assembly GCA_964019185.1. Classification (NCBI taxonomy): domain Eukaryota; kingdom Metazoa; phylum Arthropoda; class Arachnida; order Araneae; family Salticidae; genus Maratus; species Maratus speculifer. The sequence goes on from OZ025303.1 coordinate 149,331,648, forward strand.
ATTACAAGTGACATCAATAATATTATAATTTTTTTCAGAAATAAATTTATTTTTCCTTCATAATAAAGCATGAATTTAATAATATTAATGACAATTACAGATTAAAATGTACATAAAATTAATATAAACAAGTAAGAAAAATCATGCGTTAAGCATAGATTATGAAGCACTTTCTAACACTTAATGAAATCTTTAACAAAACTTTGTTATTTAGGGAAATAATAGTGTATAATACCCAAATATGTATTCCAATACATTAGAACAGCCCTGTATTTCATATGTCAGTTCATATAATGGGAAAATTTAGCTTAGCAAGAAAATACCCAGTAGCTTGAAATTTCTTTTTCAGCAATTCATACTATTAGATGGAAACATACTTGAATACTTTTGTTCATCCCTGTAGTTTACATTGTACCTTTATTACACGTCAGCATTAGGCTAAAATTCATTGTAAACTAAAACACTTTTAAAACAACTGAAATCACATTCTCATAAATCATCATTCATAGGCGTCCATGTACCGAATTCTTTACGTGGCCCTGTATATCCCTTTATCTATATTCTGCAAACATTTCTCAGTAAATTGAATGCAGCTCAACGTAAAAATGCATAGCTTATTTAAGAACCACGTTTAAATAATTTACGCTCATATTCAGTAACGTTGGTGAGCTCTTTTGGGTAGCCCTGTATATCAACTATAACATTTATACACACCACATAATGTGCATATATTTAGCGAAATATAAACGCGAATATCATAATTAAAATGCATTTCATCCCTCCATCAGCCATCATCGGACGGACACATATACGGTACTTCGGAAAGAATATACTATTTGAAATCTTTTGTATGGCCCTGTAAATGCTATGTACTTCATATTATGCAAGACAGTAGCGCATAATTTATATTAAGCTTCAGTGACATATATCAATTTTATTATACATGAAAAAGCTTAATATATTAAAAATATGTCACACACAATTCCCCTTTTTACCATTATCTAATGGAATTCTTTTGTGTGGCCCTGTAAATGAATAATAGCTATTGTCCGTCCAAGATAAGAAAGACTCTGAGACCGGTTTCGGCTTGGCCCTGTTGCCAGGGTAACTGGTCAGTCGACTTTTTTTTAGGGGAGTCCGGCTTTTTCATTTCTCGCCAATTCCTCCCCATTCAATCGGTCATTCGGAGAATTATCGCAGTCTTTCCTGTTCTTCCACAGAGACCGGTTTTACCTTCAGTGCTTTTTCTATTAATAAAATGCTAGGTCCGATTCTCAAATTGTTTTAGAATCGAAATCTGTTTTTCATTTTTTATATACATAAATTATTAGTCACTGAGCCATAAGCGATTTTTGTCACATGACGGCTGGTTCTTCTCCATTTTCTCGCTATTATGCCCGAAAATTCTATTAAAAACGCAAACTTTCAGCGTTTATTTTGTATATTAATGTAATTTAACATTAATTTTAATCTTTATTTTCCTAGTTTGCCCTTTGTATATATATATAACAATCAGCTTGATTAAATATTTTAAAATAGAAATTTGATTACATTTTGTAAAAAAAAAAGTTACAAAATGTTTCTAATGATAGTAATCGACCCAAGGCATGTAAAAACCTGTGCAAAGAAAAGCACAAATAAATATACATACACTTATTTCAAAGATTTAGAAAATGAGTGCATGCTTCTTTGTAAAATTAAAGAAAAACTGAAAATAAATAGTAATATATAATGTAAATAAAATATAAACGCTCTCTGTATTAATTTGAAAAATGGATAAAAACGAATAAGAACTTTTATTTAAAAATTATAAAAACTAGTCGTTGGGGGCCACCGTAATACTTACCCATCATGGATATGTATATGAAAATAAAACATGTGAAAACTATTTATACAATGCATTGCAATTCATAAACAAAATTTAAATATTGTTAATATACATAGTAATGCTATATTAAAGAACTGCTAATGTACCAATTTCGACAAATTATATAAAACGCCAAACTACTCAAGTAGTACCGAACTGCGTAAAAGAAACATCCTTATAACTCCAAAAATAATAATTCTATTAACTAACAATTAACTGTGTCGGATTAAGCGTCTCATTTCCAATTAAAATATACCTCTGAATTGAAATTTGAATGAAATACAGGGTCATGAAAAATCGAAGAATGTGGAAAACAGGATTACAAATATCTCGGCAACTAATAATCCAATCGACTTCGTTCTATATGCAAAATATGTGTTATTTTATTGCCTTTTACGGCCATTCCTTAAAACAAAAAAATTCGAAAATTTTTATATACCTTTCATCAGAACGAATTTTTCGAGGGTCCGAAAAAAATAGTTCCGGATAATCAAGGTTGCTGATATTAAATAGGCTTCGTCCCATTCTTACATACTAACCACAGACGAAATTTCAAGTCTCTATCTCAATTTGTTCGAGAGATAGAGCGTTTACAGACAGACAGACAGACAGACAGACAGACGGACAGACAGACAGACAGACGGACGGCAAAATTTTTTTTCTAAAAATATGTTTTTCGGAATCTCCACTATCTAAAACGTGTAAATCCGTCAAAAAAAATTTTCGATTTTCAAAACGATTGCAAGACTTACCCTATACTACGTATGATGGGTAAGTAAAAATGGATAAAAGAAAAGAACTTTTATTTAAAAATTATAAAAATGGACAAAAAAAGGAACTTTTATTTAAAAATTTTAAAAATGGATAAAAAAAAGGAACTTTTATTTAAAAATTATAAAAATGGATTAAACAAAAGAACTTTTATTTAAAAATTATAAAAATGAATAAAAAAAGGAACTTTTATTTAAAAAATGATAAAAAAAGAACTTTTATTTAAAAATTATAAAAATGGATAAAAAAGGAACTTTTATTTAAATATTATAAAAATGGATTAAAAAAAAAGGAACTTTTATTTAAAAATTATAAAAATGGATTAAAAAAGGTTCTTTTATTTAAAAATTATAAAAATGGATAAAAAAAAAAGAATTTTTATTTAAAAATTACAAGAATGGATAAAAAAGGAACTTTTATTTAAAAATTATAAAAACGGATAAAAAAAAAAGAACTTTTATTTAAAAATTATAAAAATGGATAAAAAAAAGAACTTTTATTTAAAAAATATAATTAATATCGTGATTGACAAGAAAGTCAAATTTCTAAGAAAGAATAATCTATTCAGTAGTTTGTATTTAATAATTTGAAATATTTTCCTTCATTTAAAAATCTTTAAATGAGCCCGAAAACAGCATTACTCCTTTTCCATGAAATCTGATGAATCTTTAACTTATTCATTTTTTATTTTCACTTTTTCTCCTAAATTTCATCTAACAAATTTCCTGTTAAGATTATAACTGAGTTCTGGAAACTTTTTTATCCCAAGTGAAGGCGGACGCTTTCAAGAGATAAGATAGGAAGAAGAAAATAAAAGAAAGAAGGGGGAATCTTTAAAGCCGCTGCCAATGTGGCAAACCCGCTCTTACCGGTGAATTTCCCTTTCCCTACCTACAAGATTTGGAACCTTCGAAATCAGCAACCCCACTCAGGGTTTTTCTAACCAGAGCCAGACAGTACATTTTCACCTTATATTTTATAGAATGCATATTTTAATATGTTTGACAGGGTATAACATCTTTAAAATTCCTTTGAAATGATTTTCCCCATAGGCCCTAATGTAATGGGAAACTTTTGATTCGCCTGTAGATAAACTAATCATGGTAGAAACTTCATTTTCGACAGGACTTGTGCTAGGGTAAACGTCAATAACGTCCTAAAATTTCATGGCAATCCGAGTATATTAACGATTTTTCCCCCATAGGCCGTAATGTAATGGGAAACTTTTGATTCTCTCTGTAGGTAAACTAATCATGGTAGATACTTCATTTTCAGTAGGGTTCGTGCTAGGGTAAACCTCAATAACGTCCTAAAATTTCATGGCAATCCGAGTATATTAGCGATTTTTCCCCATAGGCCGTAATGTAATGGGAAACTTTTGATTCTCTCTGTAGATAAACTAATCATGGTAGATACTTCATTTTCAATAGGGTTCGTGCTAGGGTAAACCTCAATAACGTATAAAAATTTCATAGCAATCCGAGTGTATTTACGGGAGTTAGAGCGCGGACAGACGGACAGACAAACCGAATGCATAAGCACTTTTCAACTTTGTTGGAAAGTGCTAAAAAGTCAATTTTTCCCTACATCTGAACTGAAAGTTTAATTGTTTACATCTGTAAATTATATGTCAAACATATTAAAATTGATATGCATCTACGAGGTGCATTAAAATATGCATTATATCATACAGCACGATAGTGCTGTATAGTAGAGCTCAGCTGCATCTCTAATGTTAAAGTCCAAAGTTTGCCTCTTAATAACTTTGGACCCAATCATCGGATCGCGACGAAATTCAAAAGGGGAATTGTCCTACCCTGAATCTCAAAGTTTACTCAAAAATTCATCCAGATCCACCAATTAGTTTTGGAGATCCAGAACCCCTGTTTTGGCACTTTTTGCTCGTGAAACAACAAAAAAAGAGAAACAACTCAATTATAACCCGAACCAGGGAACATTCAGCGACGTGTAATAGCTTGTTTGAAAGCTTTTAATTTAGGGATGTGCCTTTCGAAGGTCCGGTGAAAAAATATCAAAAATTAAGGAAATGGCACCTATTTAAAATTTATATAACGCTATTCCTTTCATAATTTAACATTATAGAAATCTCTCCTTTTTAATTGCTAATTCAAATTGCTTTCGAATTGCCTCCAACTAAAAAACAATTCAATAATTTAAAAAGAAACGATAACATGTGTTCTCTTTTTTTATAGATCAATAAAAATTTTGATTCTCCTGATAGTTTTGAACCTTTGAAATTGACGTCATTCGAAACAGAAAATACATATTTTTTATAAACATATGTATAAACAGTAATTAAATATGTGTTAAAACAACGTCGCACCTTTATTTGAGTGTTTTCGAAGTAAAACAGTTACTACAATATAGATATTTCAATTAAAAAGGAATAATTAGGAAAAAAATTCTTCTATATTTATAAATCTAACTATTTGAAAATTAAACTATGAAAATCTGTGTAGATACCTATCGTCATAAGAAAATCTACGTAGATACCGAGAAACTGCAGTGGGACTACCATCTGAGAGGGGGCGGTACTGTCGCCAAATGTCGCCAAGTTTTGCGTCAACTTGGCGATATATCGCCAAATCTGGCGTCCAAAATTAAAGCCAACTTGGCGTCATTTCAAGTATTTCGCCAAACTAATATGCTTACTAATAATTTTAAACTTATTAATAATTTTAAACTATAATAGTTTAGATTTGTAGTTGAAGGTGATAGAGTAGATAAGTTCTTGAAAGCATCTGAAAAAGCTATGAAATCATACAAAAAACTGGTGGAACCAAAGAGAAAAGTAGGGCTCGTTTTAAAAAAAAAATCTTACAGTAAAATTTGGGAAATATTTTCAATGTGCGTGCAAAAGAAAGGGAATCAGATGATCTGCAAAGCTTATGAAATAACCCAAATTTTTGTTAGCTGAAAATGAGGACTGAGCTTTACTGGTGCTTTAAAATCAATCAGGGAAAAAAGAGGCATTTTTAACTCTTTCCGTATTTCAATCATCCATAACCAGTTTAAAAATTTGGGTTCATAACTATATGTTACAGGCTGATGTAATGAAGTATGAGAACGGTTCGTTCTGTACAAAGTGTGAACACAATTCCATACCAGCTGTTTTGATAACTGGAAGATCAAAACTCCAAGTAAACTCAAAACCTTGAATAGATATGATTGAATCATATACTAAATATTTGTGTTCAAACATACTTATCTACATCAATTCCTCAACCTACTTGATTATATTAATGTTATACTTTAATTATCCCATCATGGTTTATATTTGTTTAACATTGTGGGGCTTAACCGATTTGAGACAACAAAACAATATATTCTATTGACCACTTTCCTCAGTAATCATTTTGAGTGGATAATAGTATAATTCTGCATATAAGGCACCAGTACAGCTCAGTCCTCATTTTCAGCTAACAAAAATTTGGGTTATTTCATAAGCTTTGCCGATCATCTGATTCCCTTTCTTTTGCACGCACATTGAAAATATTTCCCAAATTTTACTGTAAGATTTTTTTTTAAATCGAGCTCTACTTTTCTCTCTGGTTCCACCAGTTTTTTGTATGATAAAGTATGCGGTGAAAATAAAGCTATTATTCATTTAGAGGGCCACACAAAAGAATTCCATTACATAACAGTAAAGGGGTGAATTGTGTGCGACATATTTTCAATATATTAAACTATTTAATGCATAATAAAATTGATATATGTCAACGAGGCTTAATATAAATTATACGATACTGTCTTGCATAATATAAGTAAATAGCATTTACAGGGACACACAAAATATTTCAAATAGTATATTCTTCCGAAGTAATATATATATATATATATATATATATCCTATGACGGCTGATGGATGGATGAAATGCATTTTAATTAAGATATGTGTGTTTAAGTTTCACTAAATCTATGCACTTCATATGATAAATGCTATAGTTGTTATACAGGGTTACTCAAAAGAGTTCGCCAACATTACTGAATATGAGTGTAAATTACTTAAAGGTAGTTCTTAAATAAGTTATGCATTTTTACGCTAACCTGCATTCAAAGAAATGTTTCCAGGATATAGATAAAATGATATGCAGGGCCGCCTATGAATGATAATTTATGAGAATGTTATTTCAGTTGTTTTAAGAGTGTTTTAGTTTAAAATAAATTTTAGGTTAATACTGACATGTAATAAAGTATAAGGTAAACTACAGGGTTGAACAAAAGTATTCAAGTATGTTTCCATGTATTAATATAAATTGCTGAAAAAGAAATTTCAAGCTACTAGGCATTTTCTTGCTAAACTAAATTTGCCCATTATGTAGTATGTATATCAATTCACAGATCAAATACAGGGCTGTTCAAAAGTATTGGTATACATATTTGGCTGTATTTGACTATATACCCATATTTCCCCAAATAACGAAGTTTTGTTAAAGATTTCATGAAGTGTTGGAAAATGCTTCATAATCTATGCTTAATGCATGATTTTTCTTACTTGTTAATTGAATTAAAAGAATTACATAACAATTAAAATATATATAATGATTCTTGATTAAATATTATAATTACAAAATAAGTATTGTTTGATAAATGGAGCAAGATATGAGAGCTTTTAAAGCTTCCCATAAAAAGTTCCCATATAAGTCCTGCAATGAAAGATTTTTGTGTCGTCTATACAGCAGGAATACGCCCCTAATAATGTACGCGTCTTCGCTGAAATGCAGAGTCCAAAGATTGTTCTTGATCATCAGTCTCTATTGTCTTTATTTATTTATTTATTTATTTATTTATTTATTTATTCATGTAGCAGAGAGAGTATTTTCTTCAGTTGAACTGTTCTGGAATAAATGTCCATGTAATCCTTCTGTTTGGTGGTGTCACCTATAAGTCTTAAATAGAATTAAAGGGGTGCTGGAACAGAGGCAGATGAAACATTAAAACACTGGTTACTGACAAAAAGAGTAAAATATATTAGAGTTGGATCCGACAAACTCCGAGCGCCTTGTCGCCTGGGAGACTAAAAAATTCCTCTTGGCGATCAACTTTTTTACCAAACAGTTTATTATTTATAAATTTAAATGTACCATCTTTAAAGGATTTCAATCCTGAAAAATCCTTTGACAAATGGTATTTCAAATTAAAATCTCAAAAGCATTGTTAATTAACGTATATATACTTCTATGATACTAATTTGCCTACTGTTTTAACCTTTTCGGGTCTGGTGTACAATTAATAGTACATGTCCTTTAATGAAATATTATTTTATTTTAAGAAATACTTTTGCTTCTATTTACATGTCGCAATGTAAGTATATGTCTATACGTTTACTATATAACTTCATTTATGTTTAGGCATTTAGTAATAATAATTATTACTATTGTTTACTTCATTCTGTTTGCGCCTTTTGCGATTCTTTTATTTTAAACTTATATTTCACTTATTAAGTTTAAAATAAAAGCTACTTTCCTGAAATAATCATGCATAATAAAGCTCAAAAAATATTTGAAACCTGTAATGTAAGTTAAATGTTATTGTAATACAATATTTTCTAAACAAGTACAAAAATTCTTCCTTAGCCTATTGTCATATGAAAATGAATTGAACAGTACGCTAAACAACAACATTCGTTATCTTTCAGACTGTGAAATATTTGTTAAATATTAATTAGTCTATTTGGATAGTTAGTGTTAATATTATTAACGTAAAAATATTTTTTCCTAAGAATTGAAAAACAAATTTGGACCAGAAAGAGTTAATGTTTAATTTAATAGTTTGATGCGAATCTTTACAATGTAAAAGCAATATTATCTTTAAATTTTTGCTCAGTTTGATTTTTTTTATTGATAGTTAACTTGTTTATTGCAAAATGGCACATATCACTCAAAAATAGCCGAATACGATTGTGAGTACTGTTCCATTTTGCAGTGATTGCGCCAATGTCATAAAAATGATTCTTCAAGCTTTGGCTCCTAAGAATTTTTCTTGGCGACTAAGAATTCTCAACTTTTGTCGATCCCTGCATTAGAATAAAATAATTATAGGAATTATGTACAAATATTTGTTTTAAAATGACATATTTTAACATGAAAAATGTTAATTACTAGTAATAAATACAAATATTTTAAGAAAATTGTGTATTTTTTTTCAACAAAATTAAAATTTATGATTAATCCGGGAATTTTAAATATCTAAATTTTTTGGATTTCTTGAAAAATAGTGTTTTCAAGTAAAAATCCCATTATTTCTGAAAATACTAGAGCGATTTTTATATTTGTTTGGTGATAAAGTATAAATATAAGATGACATGGGTGTCAGACATTTTTTTAAATTCAATTCGTTTCAGAATTTTTTTTAATGAAAAACGGTAAATTTCTGAAAAATTGACATTGATTTTAAATTAAAAGTTTTAGTCGCAGAAAAAAAAAAATCCTGATTCTAGGAATATGGATTCCAAATTTGATCAAAGTTGGTCCGGTAGTTTACGATATAATAGTTCTTAAAGCTTGTTTATTTCCCATAGAATTGCATTCAGTCGTGAAAAGTAAACGTAAATAAAAATTAAAAAACGTAAATTATCATATTTAATTCATAATCATAAAAATTATCTTATTTGAAATTCATAATATTTTTGATTAAAATTAAAATTGATCGGGTAAAAATAAACAGAAAAAGGTTGCTTTTATGGTTGTAGCAAACAATAAGAGATACTTTCTGAAGTTTCCAATTAACTAAGTAACATATCTGACATATTAACTTAGTAGATTAACTGAAGGTTCACAACCTATGATTCGTGACTCACCAGAGGGTCATGAATCATGACCCATCAATCACTGCCGTGACCCACTGGTTGGTCACGGTATGTCTTTTGGTGAACCACAGACAATCATAATAATCAAACAAAATAATCAAGGTTTGCAACAATTTTTTTTTAATTTCATCTGCTTAAGAAATATAACATATGCAATACTTTAAAACTGCAATAATCATAAAAGCTTAAGCTTTATCTAACGTTGCCGGTCTCACAGACCACTGCTTTTTTTTTTTTTTTTTTTTTTTTTTTTTTTTTTTTAGTTTAGATTATTTTGTAATTTTCAGTTTAACACAAACACTACTGAAATTTTGATTCATTTGGAACTTTAGTACTATCACCAGAGACTTGTAAATGGGTAAATGCTAATAATAATACTCTTTTACAAAAAGTTTAGTACAAAAACACAATCCTATGAGTAAATCATGCCTTCTATTTATCTTTCAATAATGCGGTTTCACAGAACGTTTCACACTATTTACCTTACAATTTCTGTCACATCAGTTAAAAGTTAATTGAAACTTAAACTAAATTACTGAAACTGAAACTTCGTGAGAAACAGTGTTTTTTGAAATAGTTAATCGGTATAGTATGTTAGAATTTCGATGTAAGGTATGGCAGCATTCGTGCATTCGTTATGGTACATTTTTATGGCAAATATTTGTGGCAAATTTCGTTATCGCTAAATGCATTTAAAAACCCGATTTATGCTATTGAATAGTTGTTAAAATAATGATTGGATGGTCTAATAAAAATCACTAAAATATACATTTTTTTTCTTAGCCTTGTATATGATCTACAGATGTGTCTGCATGCTGCATAGTATACTAAAAGTTAGTTCAATTAAATGCGTAACATAGTAGAAAATTTATTAGCAGCAAATTCAGTCAAAATATCGTTAAGAACTTTTATGCTACTTTGTATATGATCAATAGATATCATACCAAACAAGTGACATTTAAAAAATAGTTGAATGTAGAAACGAATACCATTACTGGAAAAATGCATTTCCAGCAATTGTTGTTCATAGGCTTGAATAGATCAATTATTGCTATTTTTTATGTATAGCCAAACTCTTTTGTATGTCCCTTAAATAACTGATAAGTGCTGTGGACACCATATTCCATAGTAAAAACATTGTAGTATACCTCAGTGATGTTAATCTATTTAAATAGTGTAATATCATTATATGTTTAAAATAGTGTAATATCATTAAAATACATAGTAAACGATTTTCCCCCATAGACTGCAATGTAACGGAATTCTTTTAAGTGGCCCTGTAAATGAACCGAAAATGCTACTCACTTCACTTTCAATACCGAATGTGCCATAATAAACCCCATTAACATATATCCATTTCATGACAATCGGACAATATTTACGCCAGCTAGAGCACGAACAAACGGACAAACAAACTTAATAACTATGTTGGAAAATGTTAATAAAATCAGTTATGAAATATACATTTTTTGAATAGAAATGAAATGTAAAAGCTAGTGTTCTGTTTAGAAGTTTCTTTTGCTTCTAAAATATCAATATGCGCATTTTATTATCCAGGTAAAATTTTTATTTAAAAATGCGCTAAAGCAAAAACAATTTTTTATATACCTAGAAAAACCCATGATCAAATGAAAATGACGTCACCCGTAACCCGGAAGATCAGTTCACGTGGATTTTTCGGCGCCTCGGGCGTGACGCCGGTGTTTTAGGTGTTTTAGCATTACAAGCACGTGGCACGTGACGGTTCGTTAGGTAATTAAGAAAACATGTTTTCCCTTTCATTTGGGAAGATGCTCCACCGTTGTCCGATTTCCCTTTTCACACTTGATAAAAAGTTAGGTGTAATTATTCTTTTGTACAAAGTTAGATAATGCATTACGCTGGCGTAACAGAATGTCGTTGTTTTGTAAAGGTTATTAGGTCTTCTTTTTTTTTTCACTTCCGGTGATTTCTTTCAATTTTGGTCTATTTTCTGAGTTTTCTGGTATATGTCTGCAAAAATTTAATAATAAAGCATCATATGAACATTCATATAAATATTTTTAATGTTTTAAAATTTGTTAAGGGCCCTCCACAAACAGGGACATAGCTTTAGGGGGGGAGGGGGGAGCCTCCCCTCCCAATAAGTTCATATAGTAGGGCGCCAAAGAAGGTTTAAGGGCGCCGTTAGGCGCCTAAAAAAAGACTTTGTTAGTAGTAACAAGTAATTATAAAATAACTTAATTTTAAATGTAAAATTACAAAGTGAGTTATTATTCACTTACAAAACATGAAAAAGGCACTTAATTTTAGACTTGTTACTACCTCTATACTCCCATTCCTATCCCAACGAAAATTTATGCATCTGAAATAAAAAATTTCAAAAACAGACTTGTAATGAATTCCAGGATAGATGTACAATTATTTCCTTCTTATAGTAATTGTTGGTCACCCTTAGAAATAGATAGAAAGGGAAAAGAAGTGTGGAAACGATTGTAGAGCATTTGAATGGTTCTATAATATGTTTTAGTAGTAGGGCGCCATAGAAGGTTTAGAGGCGCAGTCAGGCACATAAAAAAGAGGGTTTCAAAAAGGGCGCCATGGAAGGTTTAAAGGCGCCGTTAGGCACCTAAAATTTTTATTATTAATGTGGCATTCTTAGATTATTTTTTACGCACACAAAAAAGAAAAAAATAATGAAATAACAATAACGTGATTTAAAATTAATATTATTGTAAATTTAGAAGAAAATAAATTATGGTTTCAAAAAAATATAGGAGATCCATTACATTTGAGACATTTTAAGATTACTACCAGGCGCTATCCCCAGTGTGAAAACAAGAACACATTCCGGAAATAGACATTGTTCGAACACTATATGTAATTTGATTTTTCGGAGAAAAGCTCTCCCCTTATTTCAATCCAAGTTTGGTGGTCTTCGACAGGGCCATCTGACCTGAACTCCCCTCTTATGTCCTTCGTTGTGTGGGGTTAGATAATTTCCGGGCGTCACCTACATACACCTTTGTTGTCCAGTGTCTAGTGTTGTCAGATTGTACTGAAGCTATTAACGCGACTTTTCAAAACTAGCGATTTTTCTCGTTCAATTTTTAAAATAAAAATAAAAAGCTGTCTTTCGTAGTCGTCCAGAGAGAAGAAATTCAGTCATGAGTGATGACTGAAATAAAACATAAAAACAAAAAACCAGGATCTTACTAAAGAGAACAAAACAGAAAAAGAAGTTATGAAGCGGAGAAATGATGCAAATTTATGAAAAAGTGGATGAAAAACATTGATGCAGTCGAAGGTAAAAAATTTACATATTCTTCTTTAGTTAAGCTTGGTCTTAAAGTACATTGTTTATCTTTCTGACGCAATTGTGAGTTCATTTTTATCATTGCTATTATTAGTGGGAAAAAATCGATTAGCATTCTCAGTTTTCCGGTAAATTTAAGTTTTAATGGTTTTTATTATTTACTTCCAGAACAGATAGCTATTTTTTGATTAATGGTGATTTCTGAAACTTTTACATTATTAATAATCGACCAAGTTTTAACCCAGGACTGGGCAGGAATGAAGCTTTCCCCAAAATTAAAAGCGATATATGTTTAAGGGTGTACTCGAAAACATGCTTTTCCAACCTTCAACATCTCGAATTTTTCTGATAGAATTTCAGATTCATTTTAAAAAATAGTCACATGAAACTTGCTGGAGTGATTTTCGAAGAGATGTACAAGGGCCGTACGATCTTATTTTTCGCTCCATTTATTAGAATTTGATTGATAAACAATTATTGCTTCAGCATGATGCTTTTTTTCGTCTGCAGCTCTTCCGCTTCAGAAAATTCGGCTCACAACGCCCACTTTGACAGCATTTTCACACTATTTTCTGCCTTTATCAAAATATCGAGCTTTACGGCACCTTGTATAGTTTCTGAATAAGAGAATCTGTCAGTCTGATGCATTTCAGAGCAAAAATGAAATCAAAATTAAATGCAGAAATAGGGAGTTTGGATCGGGATACACCCTTACTTACAAATGTTTTTCGAAAAAGCAATCAAACATAGTAGATGCAGTCGAATGGAACCAAACAAATATTCAGTTTTACATGATTTTTTTATTATTATTATTTAGGTTTTTGGTATCCACATATTGTATTTTCACAGATTTTATTTTATAAAACACTGTATTTAAAATTGGAAGAATATTATTAAAAATGCATTATTACTGATCAAGTGGCACTGATTCCATTCTTGCAAGGGTTACTGATCAAATGGTAAAAAGAATGTTTTTCAAAAATGTTTTCAACTGAGTAATAGTTTTTTGGGGGGCTCTATTTTTGTTTTATAATTCCTAAATGTAATTTTGTTATGTTTTATCAATTCTACAGTATTTACAAGTTATTGTCACTCTGCTGCTGGGTCTTTTTTCTGTCTTGCGGTGGACATTACACCTTAAATTTCATTTATCTGAAAAATAACAGTTTTCATTCAACTCCACAAACATCACGATGTACCGATGTGCAAAGAGAACTATTCTATCTGAAATTCCAAAATATATGTGTATATGTCTTTATTTTAAATCAAGATTAAAATGTTCTATACATCTGAGTTTTTTGCGTCGCCAATTGCTATTGTGATAAATTACTTTTGACAAAATTTAATGATATCCGGTATGCAGCATACTATTGCTAAATTGAATATGTTGCTTAAGGGGTTAAATAAGTTTTTATTCTAGTGATTGGATAAAGGGATTTGGAAATAATTGATTTTTACTTTTAAAGTAGCCATTGTCAAAAGAGAAAATTAAATTTACTTTGAACGACTGTCTTTTAATGTTAAAAAGTGACAGGAAAAAAATTATTCGTTAATGTACTGTATAATTAATAGAATAATCGTGCGATCGATTTAAAAAATGCACATTAGAAAAAAATAAATACTTTAAAGTTTTGTGTTATAATTGCAGTACGATACAGATTATTTTTTACTTATATGTATTAACTGGGGAACTAAGATAATAAAAGGGAAAATATGTTATTCCATTTTACAGAAACTGGAATAAGGAACTGGAATACAGAAACTGGAACACATGTGCATGTTTACAAACAAGCGCTTCCTTCAACCAATCTATCAATTACATTTTTGCTTTAGTGATCATTACAGGAATCAACATGGCGACGTTGACCAATCATACAACAGAGCTTTAAATCGCGACATTAGACCAATCGTAGACCAATCAGATCGCCTTGTCTTCCTCTTCTTGTGTACAGTAGGAGTCTTAAAGACAGGCAAGAAATTACTGTGGATCCCATTTTGCCCACATTGACGTCAGCTGCCCTTTTCCTATATTCAGTATATAGACCACCGTTTCTTCCTTGAAATGGGGTCGAATGTTCATCGAGAGATTTAACATTTCTTTTTTACATTGGTGGGAGTGACAGTAGTGGGCCCGACCTCGGAGGATCTCACCAGAAAAAATTGAAGGCTACATTCAATTATATTGACCAGCAAGTTCGGGGGGGAGCTGCGGCTTTGAAACCTTTATAACTATATTGTAATTAACTTTGCGTTCTGCATTTTTATTTTTCTTCCAAATACAATTGTTCTTATCATGTCAGGAAAATGAATTTAAGGATCCAGGATTCGGATTATCTTCAAACATTCTACATTGCCTTTTTAGACCTTGAAAAAACAAGAGCTGGGAGAGATATTTTATCAGCACATGTGCATGCACGCTTAAAATGAAAATTTAACCATGGCTGCATCACTTATATCACCTAAATAGATGCCATTGCCATGAATAAATAATTAAAGATAAAAAGTAGCATAACTAACCCCCCCCTCTCCTAAAAAATGTGCTAATAATTCAAGGGCGGCAAAGCAATAAAAGGCGCCAAATTTTGGCTCTCCCCCCCCCCCAATAAAAATTTCAGGCTATGCCCCTGTTCACAAATAATGTCAGGCTTCGAGAGGGGGGGGGGGACTCTTGAAACTGTGATAGTTTGTGACAAGGAAGTGGGAGGGGGTAAAAAGAAATGTGACGTCATACACATTGTGTAAAATAATTGGAGGATTCATATTATTTGGGTTTCGTTCATCTGAAATTTATAATATTTTTTATAATTCAATTTTCTTTGTGTTTCAAAAACTTTTGCAGTTTTTTAATGATTCAGCATTTCAAATTTAATTTTAAACAATTTTTTTTTTTTTTTTTTTTTTACTTTCGGAAATTAAAAATGTTATTTATTAATTCACAAATTTTCTTTTTAATTTCGAATTTTAAAAAAGAAATGGAATTTCGGATTTCATTTGAATGATTTACTTGAACATTTTAAATTTGATTAAAATAAATAACTTCATTTTACATTTATTTTAAAGTTAAATTAATTGATGCTACCATCTATGTTAGAAGTTAACAACTATGAATTAACGATTTGGATTTGTTAATAAGATGATAAGTTGCTTTAAAAGAAATGCTAAACGAAATCTTCTGTGTGATCTCTGATCAAACTTTTTTAATTGTGTCATTTTACGAAAAAGTGCGCGATATCATAATTACTCAAACACGACTTTCCTTATCCAAATTATCTGGTCATTGTTTTTATTTTGGTATTTTATTTGTTTTTATTATCTACCTCTTCGCGGTAACAAAGGCTTCAATTGATTTCTTTAATTCTTTTCCTTTTTTTTTTTTTTTTTTTTTTTTTTTCTACAAGAGAACACGAAGATAGTGGATGTGGCGTAACCTTACATTTTCTTTTGTTTCATATACATACTTATTCATTTGGAGTTTTTGTACAAATTATTATTTTTCTTGTAAAATAAATATGTTTTTGTTGGCAAGATAGTGAATTATGACAGTGAACATATTTCATGATTTTTCCCACAGCATTTTGAATAGGTTTTGTTCACTTCACCATGTTCTGTATCGAAGTCTTTGTAAATATTATAGAATTATCAAAAAAATTAATTTTAAAAAAAAACAATAGCATGCAGCTGGATTTTTATTTATAAGTTATATGTCAGAGGATTTAAAAAAAAAATGATTTTAACATCGTTGAATAACATTAATTTTTTTAATCGAAATGAAATTATGAGCTAGACATGAAAAATATATAGAACTGATAAACTATTTTACTTACTCATCCCATCCATAATATAGTAAGTCTTGCAATCGCTTTGAAAATCGAAAAAGAAATATTTTTCGAATTTAAACGATTCAGGCACTGAAGATTCCGAAAAAACATATATGTATATTTTTAAAAATATATACGTTCTGTCTATCTATCTGTCTGTAAACGCTCTATCTCCCGAACAAACTGAGATAGATACTTTTAATTTGGAGTGTACTTAGTATGTAACAATGGAAAGAAGCCTACTAAATATCAGTAACCTTGAATATCCGGAACTATTTTTTTGGACTCTCGAAATATTCGTTCTGATGAAAGGAACATAAAAATTTTCGAAGTTTTTCCTTTTAAGGAGTGGATGTAAAAGACAATAAAATAACATAAATTTTGTATAGAAAACGAAGTCTATTGTTAATTAATTAGTTGTCGAAATATTTATAATCCTATTACCAACACCCCCTATATTTGATTGACCCTGTATTTCATTTAAATTTTAATTCAAAGATATATTTTAATTGAATATGAGACACTTAATCTAGCGCAATAAACTATATTAGTTAATAGAATTGTTATTTTTGGAGTTATAAAGATGTCTCTATTACGCAATTCGGTACTACTTAAGTGTTTTTTTTTTAATTTAAAAAAAACTATTGTTAAGCAAGTGTTATAGAAAATGTCAATAATATGCACCACATAGATACACTGTAAAAAAATTTACCCTTTTGCTGCATCGTCACTCCACTGCTTTTATAGAAAACGATTACTTTACTGTGTTATGGAGCATTCTCATTGGTCACAAAAGAGATATTCTATAATAGCTGTGGAGTGACGCTGCAGCAAATGGGTCAAATTTTTAACAGTGTATCAGAGTCAAAAATGACGTCATAATTCATTCTCAAAAAAAAAAAAAAAAAAAAAAGTCAAATAGCACTGGATACGATGATAAATGATTACCGATTAGGTTTAGAAATCTCATGCTTATTTTCGGGTGATTTTTGTAAGGAAATGTTATCAAACACATTAGGATTTATATTTAGATAAGATCTAAATATTATAGAATGTTAATAAAAAATATTTTTTGAAAACAAATATTGTAAAAAAAATTAGAATTTTGAATTAGATAACTCCTTAACATCTCGAAAAGTTACTAATACATCAAATACAGATGTTTGTGAATAGTAGGTCAAAAAATGCCCCCTAATTATAATAATATAAAAGGCTTTTCCAAACTGCTCCTTACCCTTAAAAATGTTAGTGTAAAATGAAATCTAAAATGCATTTTAACTATTCGCACAATCAATAGACCCTTACGAATGTAAATTTAATGAGACCACAAGGGGTTCAGGACGGCGGAGCCCCCCTGAAAAAATGTACATTTTTATCTAAAAATTTATCATAATATGCAGCTCATCGGAATTTTATAATATCGTTGCATAACAACATGATCAATTTAACGCATTTAATTTCTGGAACTTTTTTACGTATTTTTTATTTTTATAAATATTTTGGCACAGATGTCATATACGCACCACATTTGCACGTGTTTTTTCCCCCGCCAGTTTGGCGAAAATTTTGGTTTTTAACATAAGTTAAAAATTACATGCAATAACAGCAAATGATTCTTTATTGCAACATAAAAATAAAATAATGTGAAAAAATGAAAGCTATTCTAGCATTTTAAAAAGGGAAATAAAAATAAATTAATGAAAATTTGATATAAATAATTATTGATATAGTATACAATAAAAAAAACATTTAAAGAATTAAAATAAAAAATAACAGTAAATAGATATGAATTTAATAAATAAGGAAACAATAAATAAACAGGTATAAATAATAAACTTAATAAGTAAGAAAACAATAAATATAATTTTCATAATAAATTGTAAATATTAATACTTATAGCCATATTAAATGCATGTAGTTGTATCATTTAATTAGCAAATTTCACAGAAATCTTTAATTTTTCTCATTTTATTTCCTTAACAATTGTTATAAACTTGTTAAACGATCTTCTCCTTGACACAGATGTGCAATGTTAAACTGGCGGGGGAAAAAACACGTGCAAATGTAGTGCGTATATGACATCTGTGCCAATATTTTATCTGAAAACTTTCAATTGCTGTTTGTATAAAGTTAAATATTACGCAAAATTTGATTTAAAAAAAGAAAAAAAAAAAAAAAAAAAAAAAAAAAAAAAAAACAAGTTGAATGTAGATTCTGCCATTGCAGAATTTAGTTTCGCCTCCGATTAGAAAAGAAAAAGAAAAAAAAATCGATAAAGGTTTTTTAGAAGGACGACCCCGTTTAGATTGCAATGAACTAACTTCATTTTTCTTGTGTTTATCAATAAAATAGCAAACAGAACGGCGTGAAATACCCAATTGATTAGCAATTTCTCTCAGAGGCATTGGAATTGCGGAATAATAGAGAGATACAATTTGATGTGCTACATCTTCATTGACTAGATCAGTGATGCACAACCTTTTTGCCAGAAAATTGTTTCCCACCAGAATATTTGCAAAGAGTCGTTTGTTTTATTTAATAGCAAAGATTTCGTCATAACTATAAGGAAAAATATTCTGCATAAAAATAGTGGTATCTTTGTGGCCTGCGGGCCAAAGGTTGTGCACCGCTGGACTAGATTAATCAAAAACGGATTTTTTGCTAGTTACAATTTTGCATGCAAATATTCGCGCATCTTCAGTTAAAATTGTAATCTGAGTGCCGGCGAAATCCAGAAATTTTATTTTATATGCACTCACAGAAAAAAAAAAAAAAAAAAAAAAAAACTAATTTTATTTTTACTGTGACATTATTTTCACTAACTGAAGTCATCTGAAAGTAAAATCTCAGTGACCATAATGAAAAGAAATATTGAAATGTAGTATCGGGTACTACTAGGTTATCCCGTCGATCAAAAAATTATCGCCAAACTATAAGATTAAATGCCAATAATGGATTATCGTGAATGTCACATTCAATGACATTAAATACGATTCATGTATTTAAAATGTCATTAAGTGATTTTTATTTCGACTTTTTATTAATATTCTACTAATTATTTGTTTTTTCGTTATTTAAAATAAATATTATGTCAATATGTATAATTTGGCTATTAGTTTAGCGATTTGTATAATTTGGCGAAATGGATCGACGGGATAACAGAGTAGTACCGAATGTCGTTATGAGTAAAAATGCGATGTTTTAAATAGTGACGTCATTTTCTCTTCAAATGTTTTTTAAAAGTTACTGTTATTAGTAATATGAAAAAGGCATCCGTAATAATATTGTAATTCCCATTTGTCTGATTGCTGAATGACATCATTTTCCTCATTTGAAAATTTTCTTATTTTGCTTTAGACATTAATTTTTTATCATAAATTATTTTCTGTTATTTTATTTACATTATTAGTATTATTTCTCAGTAAATATATTTTTTTTTTACCTCAATTAGAGCATAATTATACGCAATCATTTTGGAAAATAAATTTTTATTATCGAGAGAAAAGCTAAACTGAGTTGCCACCATTTTTTTAAAAATATCGTAAAAAGCATTTAAAATTAAAAATAAAATATAAAAATAGAAATAAATTAAAAAATAGCTAAAATGGGCACAACTACAAATAAATAGCTTTCATTTAAAAAAATAATTATCGATATCAGTTGAGTAGAAAATTCAGGGCTGATGACACGACATTTTTTAGCTTGTCTGAAAGAAATAGCATCGGAGGCTAAAAAAAGTGATTTGCAAAGCTAACGTCGAAGCTCCTGATCTGCAGATTTTCTAGAAATGTATCGGGGAGAACTTATAAGAACATATTTTATATTATTATTCACAAGATTAATTCATAAAATATCATAAAATAATTATGATCATATTCATAAAATAATTAAATTTTAATAATTTTATATTTTACTGAGAAAAACCATGAGTTTTACTTTGAATTTTCCTCTTTAATCATCTGTTTAGTTTTGCATTGATTACATGCGGACAGACAGACGGGCAGATTGAACGACGACTATGGGTGCTACATTTTTACATAATTACAAACGCATTAAAAAAGACTTGACAATGCGAAAAAATACAATGTCAGTATTGGGTCCTGTTTTTTATCCCTTCAAGACCGTGAGAGTTTTGGTAAAAATTCAGTGGCGCAGCCAATGGGAAGGCTTTGGGGTTAAAATCCCTCCCAGAGCTGAGAAAGATCACTATAATTGCCGTTTACATGAAACAAAACCAAACTTAATATTTAAACGTTTTAGCGTATTGTGGAATCCACCGGTTTATTGAATCATATTCTATTTAATAAAGTGATTTAATTAAAATTCAATTAAATGGCTAAAATTCTACATAAAATTGTGAAAGTGTATATAACATGGATTAGTTAAGTAAAAATTGGTTATTTGAGCTAAATCACTTTTTTGACGCGTATTATGCTAAAAAAATTATGATTTACTGCCACACAGATGCTCTTTGAGTTTAAGTATTATACAGTAAATATTCTAATTAGTTCTAATTCCATTAACCGGCGATTCAAATAACAGGCAAGCCCATTTATCAGAAACTCAACCTCACTCCCCCCCCCCCCCCTCCTAAAACCGACGTCTGGCTGCGCCATTGTAAAAGCATTGGTATTTAACCCTAATTAATAGGATCATATTTGATTGAAAAAAATATATATATTAAAAAAAATTCCGAGGTTACCTTAACGAAGGATCTCCAGAATTGTGTGCAGGACCGTAGCCAGAAGTAATCTAAAAGGGGGGCTCAAGAGATTGTAGGGGGGGAGGGGGGCTCATATTTTTTGTTTATCTCTGTCTCTGAAGCAGAAAGATAAATTCGTGCATATTCACATTGTATATGTACCATGTTTCTTATTAAACTGTTGTAATAACTTCATTTTATACTAACAAAAGTATAGGATGATGAAAATTTTGAGTGGATAACTGGTGCGAAATTAAACACCATGTTAGCTTTATATGCATAATAAATAGGATAAGGGGGTGCTGAGTTACTTACTTTAGATGCAATTTAGTAATTCTACAAAACTGTGAAAGGGTCTCAAAACTAAATTAGATTCTTGAACAGAATTTCATTTGGATTTTTGGAACAGAAATTTATTTAGTGACCTTGTAATCTTTTCCGGGGGGGGGGGGGGCTCAAAATATTTTAGTGGGGGCTGAGCCGCCTATAGCGCCCCCTTAGCTACGTCCCTGAATGCAGTGCTCGGCTTTAAATCACAGAAAAAGAAGAAATTGTGTTTTCTTTTTCTTTAGGATCACCTACACCATTTTGTAGGTCAGGGCTTAATCCCTTGGAGTCAAGCGACACGTATACGTGCCGCAAATAGGCTTAAGAATCTGTGTTTATCACCACCAGTAAAATTATACCGAAAATTTTGCCTTATTTAATCGGAGCATTTTCTTGATTTAATAAGCCTAAAACTTCTGTTTTTTAAAACCGGTGACTAAACATTAAAAATTGCGTAAAAGTCTCCCGTCGCAAAGGGGTTAAAGGGTTTTTATAATTCCTGTAACAAGAAGTTCTATTGAATGGATATGTTACAGGCCAAACCCGATTTTAGGCCAAACTAGATTGGCCTAGTCCAAACTAGTCTATCCTAACGCCCATCGGATAAACTAGTTTTTCCTAGGCCAAACTAGTCTATCCTAACGCCCATCGGATAAACTAGTTTTTCCTAGGCCAAACTAGTCTATCCGAACGCCCATCGGATAAACTAGATTTTCCTAGGCCAAACTAGTTTGGCCGAACGGTCATTAGGATGAACTAGTTTAGCCTGCTATTCATTGGTTTGAATTAGTTTATCCTAGGCCGAACTAGATTGTCCTAGGCCAATTCAATTTGGCGTGATTTTTTTTAATCTAAAGACCGCCACAGCGCCAACTTTTTAGTTTTGATCTAATTTAGCCTAGGCCAATGCAGTTTGACGCGATTTTAGCTCACAGACTATCAAAGTATGAGAGCTAATGTGCACGCAGATTCTGTGTGTGTGTATGTAACCATGTACGTATGTACGTACGGATGTACGTAATGCGATAACTCCTGATAGAAATATCCAATTTGCTTCAAAATTTGGACATAGATTTATCCTGATAACGCACTTTCTTGATTAGTTTCAGGGGTTCATTGGATAAGAATAAGGGAAGGGGAACAAAAGGCTAAATCGCACCCCCCCCCCCCCCCCCACTCCTTAATTTCGTTAAGTCAGTTTTCATGCAAAAGTATCAGATTTTATTAAAATTTTAGGTACAATATCAGTTTGATAAGGTACATCCATGATTAGTTTTGGGTATTCAATGTTTACATATAAAGAAAGGAGGAATGGGGGGTAACACTCTTAATTTATGTAAATAGATTTTTCAGGGATAATTTACCGATTTGTTTCAAATTTTGGATGTAGGTTTCTTCTGATAAGGCGTTTACCTGATTAATTTTGGGGGGTTCTGAGTTTAAATATAAAGATAGAGCGGATTATTTTTTCAATCGGATAGAAACTTTTGGTTTTATGAAAAGATTTTTAATTCGTAACAGATATTGGTTTTCACAGACATCACTTCATGCGAAATTGTTCATATTAAAAAAGTAAATATCCGAATCCTTTTCAAAATAAGAAAAAGCTTAAATAAAGCAGGACACTTGAAATTTAGGATACGGCGGGGAGGTAGAGTAAGGGGACGCTAGATTTTTTTTTAAAAAAGCTCAGCGTTTTTTTAAGTTTTAGCTGCTAATTAAATATTACCAATTTTGTGAAACTTTTTGAAACATAATGTAACATGATGTTAAATATTTAAGAAAAAAGATGCCGAATCAAATGCCACTATTTTCTATTAGTAATTTTTGTAAAAATGTTAAATTCTTGTTGGAATTGTTGAAACTTTATGATAGTTTATAACATGTGATAAAAAATTGTATAAAAAGTCCCATTACGAAAGGGAAAGAGGGGAAGGGGGCAAACAAAAACAGGAAATATAACGGAAATTCTAGGTTGATTTATTTGAAACTTTAAGATAGTTTATGACATATGATATAAATTTATAAAAATATATTTTGCATTTAATGCAACTATTGAAGAATAGTGATTTTTTCAAAAATCTCAATTTCTTGTTTTGAAGCACCGCGACATCGAGTAAATATCTACTGATAGATTCTTTAACCGAGTTTTCTTAAGATATAGTTTTGTTAGTAATAAGGTGCGCTTCCTGTTGATGGAATGTGGAACTAATGCGAGCACCCTGGTGTTGGAATTTGGAACTAATACAACGCGATTTAGGTATTTACGAATGAATTGTTGAATCGAAAAGAAAGAAACATGATGATAAATACTTAAGAAAAAGGATTCCGCATCGAAATACCACTATTTTCTAATAGCAATTTTTGTAAAAATGTTAAATTCTTGCCGGAACTTTTTGAAAAATCCGTAACAACGTCTTTCGAACTCTAATTCAAGCTGAAATTTGATGAAAATCTGTGTATTAGTACTATTTCAGATATTTGAATTATCGCAGAAGTCATAAAAACTGGATAGAAGCGCAACCTATTGAGCCATTTACTCTAAAAACAAAAGAATATTAATTTATATCAAGGACTAACTGAATTTGAAGTTTCATGAAAATCCGTGCATTTCTTCTTGAGATATTGCGATAATCATGAATAATGTCACATAGCAGCGCCACCTGTTGCACGATTTACTCCAAAAACTAAAAAGTACTTTTGTACTTTTTTATATCAAGGACTAACAGAATCTGGAGTTTCATGAAAATCCACGCATTAGATCCTGAAATAGAGCTATTGCAATAATCACGAATAATAGCGTATTTCGGCGCTACCTTTCAAGAGATTTACTCCAAAACTACAGAATACTAATTTATATCAGGGACTTACTGAATCTAAAGTTTGATGAAAATTCGTGCATTAATTCTTGCAACAAAACTATTTCAGGAATCGGGAAAATTGAGCACAACAGCGCCACCTATTGAGCAATTAACACGAATACGTAAAAAGATTTAGTTCATATCACGGATTTACTGATTCGGAAGTTTGATGAAAATCCGTAAATTAGTTATTGAAATAGTGTTAATGCAAATCAGTAAAAACGCACTTTAGAAGCGCCATCTGTTGAACTATTTACATGAAAAAGTAATCACTATCGATTTATATCAGGGACTATCTGAATATAAATTTTTATTAAATTCCGTCTATTAGTTCTTGAGATACAACTATTGTGAAAATTGTAAAAAATGCAGCATATCATAGCCATGTTGAGTGATTTACTTCAAAATAAAAACAACACCAACTCATGTCATGGACGAACTGTATCTAAAGTTCGATGGAAATTTGATTGTATTAGCTATTAAGATAAAGCTGATGCGTAAATCGTAAAAAATGCCAAACAATACTCCACCTGATGAACGATTTACACCAAAAACTAATCAGCATCAATTTAGATCAGAGACTACCTGAATATAATTTTTTTATTAAATTTCGTGCATTAGTTCTTCAGCCGCGTCCCCACAGACTGCGGCAGCGTATAGCAGGTGTGCTGCACGCGTACTGCCGAATGCGCTCTTCCTTTTCGAATGAACTTCGAAGCGAACAAAATTTAAATCGTAGCAAGCATGCTGAGTACGCACCACCGAATATAACCTTCCTTTTCGAAAGAACCTCGAAGCGAACGAAATTCGAACCATTTCCCCGCTGCCCGCGCCAGTCCGATAGCGGGCGAAGCCAGCAAGTTTTAACTAAGCCACGTTATATTAGTTCCTCATTCCAACACCAGGGAGCGTACTCTATTATTAACAAAACTGTATTTGAATGAAACTCCGTTAAACAACCTATTAGTAGATGTGTTACTTGAGTTCGCGGTGCTTTAAAACATAGAATTTCCGTTATATTTCCTGATTTTGTTCGCAACCACATCCTCTTTCACGCCCAAATGTAACTCTTTTTTTTATAAAATTATATCATATGCGATAAACTATCACAAAGTTTCAAAAAGTTCCAGCAAGAATATAACATTTTTACAAAAATTACTATTAGAAAATAGTGGTATTTCGATGCAAAATCCTTTTTCTTAAATATTTATCATCATGTTTTTTTCACTTCGAAGTTCGTTCGCTTCAACATATATCGGTTTCAAGATTTTATATAAAAGAAGGGGCCCGATAGCGGGCGAAGCCGGCTGGCTTGAACTAAATCGCGTCCAAATTCCAACACCAGAGTGCTCGCGTTATATTAGTTACACATTAGTCCTTTATATTAGTCCTACATACGTACGTACATAAGTATGTACATACGTACGTACATAAGTATGTACATACGTACGTACATGGTTACATACACACACACAGAATCTGCGAGCACATTAGCTCTCAGGCTTTGATAGTCTGTGAGCTAAAATCGCGTCGAATTGCATCGGCCTAGGCTAAATTAGATCAAAACAAGAAAGTTGGCGCCATGGCGGTCTTTAAATTCAATAAAATCACGCCAAATTGAATTGGCCTAGGACAATCTAGTTCGGCCTAGGATAAACTAGTTCAAACCAATGAATAGCAGCTAAACTAGTTCATCCTAATGACCGTTCGGCCAAACTAGTTTGGCCTAGGAAAATCTAGTTTATCCGATGAGCGTTCGGATAGACTAGTTTGGCCTAGGAAAAACTAGTTTATCCGATGGGTGTTCGGATAGACTAGTTTGGCCTGGGAAAAACTAGTTTATCCGATGGGCGTTAGGATAGACTAGTTCGGCCTAGGAAAAACTAGTTTATCCGATGGGCGTTAGGATAGACTAGTTTGGACTAGGCCAATCTAGTTTGGCCTAAAATCGGGTTTGGACTGTAACAGATACAAGATACAATATGCAGCCGTTCCTTTTTTGCGTTTCTTAAATTCTCTTTTGGTGGCGACATCTATGAATTGCAGAAAAAAGTATTAACGATACACTTAGTTATTTTTCTTGTCGGGTGTAACTATTATTCAAGAAGATATTTTATACTTATTTTAATGTAGAATTAATAATCAGTTAATAAAGTAGGACAAATTCGGGTCTCAAAATTATGTCACATCGTAATTTTCAAATTAAATAGTAAAACACTAATATTGCTAATTTAATAATTATAAAAAATATATATATAAATTCAACATAAATTCAAAAAACAGGAAAAAAAAAAAAGAAAATTATAAATATCTCTTATTAATAAATTATGGACATTATTATAAACTCATGATACTTTCGTCGATCTATGTTACTGTAATTATTCTGATTTATATCAATAAAACATTTTAATACAGTCGAGTCTCTATATAACGAAATCCACTGTTCCAGTAAAAAAATCATTATATAGAGAAATTCGATGTATAGAGAATGATGTTAAAAAATGTATTTAATGTGTGAAATTTGAACAAATCTTATTTTTGATCTTTTGAATTAATAATTTGAAATGTTTAAAAGTAAATATTAACCTAACATTTTATTTCTTAATTATTTAAGCTGTTTCAAAACAGAGAACAGACATTTATTTGAAAGCTTAATGAAAATCAAATAAGGAAGACTTGCATTAATTTCAGACGAAGAAATCTGTAATTTTTTGTTGTTTTGATTTTAAACTGTTATGTTCTCAAAAAAAAAAAAAAAAAAAAAAAAAAAAGGCTCAAATTTTAGCAAGGAATGAGAAATTGTAGTTAACATTTTCCTCCATTTGAAGGCCTCTCTTATGTACCTCTCATTGATTCCTCTCTTACATGTGTATCAATCCAATTGACACTGTTTTGAGAAGGATGTGGAAAGGTGTGTGGGAGATGGGATGAATTCGTTGGATTTAAAGAACAAGGAGAGAAGTAATATGAAGAAAAAAAAACTCAGCACTGACGATAAATCAAAAATAAGGGATAGAAAATTTATTCCATATGATTTCGAAGCTTTTTAAAACTGAGGAAATTAAGACCAATTTATGAAAAAAATTCGTT
The DNA here is from genome assembly GCA_964019185.1 of Maratus speculifer. Taxonomy (NCBI): domain Eukaryota; kingdom Metazoa; phylum Arthropoda; class Arachnida; order Araneae; family Salticidae; genus Maratus; species Maratus speculifer. The sequence continues at coordinate 149,359,208 of OZ025303.1, forward strand.
ATATGGAGATCTATATTTTGCTATATAGAGACTGTTTTTAATGTAATTATGCGAAAAGGGAACCGTTCCTACTAAAATTCGTTATATAGAGAAATTTGATGTATGGAGTTTCGTTATAGAGAGACTCGACTGTATATCATTATACATAAATTAAATTTCTGCAACCTTTTCGTCTTTTAGGGGTAATGGGAAGGGGGGGAATATGCACTAACCTTTGAGGCTGTATATATATAACGTTATCACTTTAGGGAGAAGGGGCTCCCTGGAACTTGAAATCGTAAGATATCTTTGAAGGAAGAGCAGTTTATCTTTTGATATCGTTATCATTTTCGAGAGAAAATGAAAATCTTAATTTTTTAGCACTTTACAACAAAATTGAAAAGAGGAAATTGCTGAAGGGGAATTTTAAACTAAAATGTATGTAACTAAATCTTAAATGAACTAAATTTTAGACTGCATGTTGTTAATAGATAAAAATCTCTATAACAGATGTAAATTTTCCATTCTTGGGTGAAAAAAGTCCGGGCCAGGAGGAAACCGCCAATGCTCTTCCAACTGAGCCATCCCGGTCACGAACACTGGAGGACTATTTCACCCAATTAACCTAAACAATCCCTTTATCTGGTGTGATACACTGAATCAGCTCAACAGAATAAATCGAAGGTCAATATATGGAACTGCAGAAAATCGCTGCATACGAAATTACATTAGTTGATAGTTACTAACTTTGTACTCGAGAGGTGATTCTCACTGAACACTAGTGTCCCGCGTAAATGGGTGCTCCAAATGCTCTGGACACCAGTTTTTTAACCCTTTAACGATCATAGCATTTTCATTGCTAAGATGTCGAAATAAATGAATGACACCGGTAATTAAGAACAAATATATTTCTAAATAAGAAAACGTGATTTTTCACATACAAAATAAAAGAGATATTTTTAGATAAAAATACCGGTGTCAGTGTTGCGTATCGGAATTAAAATTTTGTGGTTTCGTGGCGAAACCAATGAACGTTAAAGGGTTAAACTAGTTTTCTTCGCCTTATTTCATGGCCGAATATTCTGTGATGAAAGATGTCGAAATAAACTGTAAGATATTTGCGGTGTATAAGTCATTTGGCGTCCCGATTTACGAGGGATACACACTTCTGGTGAGTGAGAGTCACCTCTCAGTTCAAAGGGTTAACCGATTAATGGTCGCATTCAGTTACGGTTTAAAAATTCAGACTGGCTGCTGCCGTCATTTTTTGAAAAATAAATATTCACCTTATTTAATGAAAAGCTATATGATACCAGAATAAAGATAATTATACTATTGCATAAAACTGGTGAGAATAAAACAATTTTGAATAAAAGATGTTGAATTCGCAGGCCGTGAAGGCCTCGAGCGCGACGATTAAATGGTTAATGGTAATGTGAGAAACTGGTTATTTAAACGCATTCGTTACGCGTTTTTCAATCTGTTTATTTAGACATCACCTTTCACATTAACCCCTTCGCGACGGGAACCTTTTACGAAATTTTTTATATTTCGTCACCGGTTTTTAAAAACAATAATTTGTGACTTATTAAATCGAGAAAATGCTCCGATTAAAAAAAGCAAATTTTACAGTAAAATTTTACTGGTGGGGATCTTAAGCCTTTTTGCGCCACGTATACGTGTCGCTTGTCCCCGAGGGGTTTATAAACTATGATGATTTGTTATAGTATTCTGTTGGTGTTGGAAAGATTTCAAAATTATTCTAGACATGTGATTTTTCGTTCTTGTTTCTGTTATCTCCCTGGGATTCACTATAGAAGAATGGAGTTATGAATTAAAAGGAGGAGACATATAGTCTATTGTCTATCAGTCGCGAGTGAAGTAACTGAGTTGGTTGTCACAAGATGACGGCTGTTTTATTTAATCAGATTTACAACTTCTGATTACCGCCTGTGAAATCTCTCACCAGTAAACTTAACTAGAAAATTTCGTCTTATTTTAGAGCCTTATTGACTAAACATTGCTCTGACAAATTTGGTAACGAAATTCTATTGCTTTAAACTGGTGTCAGTTTGGCGAAGTGTTATAATCTATTTACTGACACAGTTTTGGTTGTCACAATGTGGCTGATCTATTACCACAGAAGTAACCTCTTACCAGTAAAAGTGAATATTAGTCTTTATAATTCTTTTTGATTGAAGATTTCTATTAGTGAGCCATTTAAATAAAGAGAAGTTTTCTGCATAATTTTACTGGTTAAAGTTCGATTCGATAGTAATAAAACCCCCAGAAAGCGGTTACAGTTGAAGCTTCACTATTTTAAGGATATGTCAGTTCCTCTTCATTAATAGTTCCATGTATAGAAGCAATTTTAATAATTATTTGTTTTAATTGAAAGCTGTTTATTTGTACATGACCCTACACTAGTTATTTTTAAAATACCTTCATCTCTACACAGGTTCATAAAAAAAAGTTGTTTACTGATGGAAAAAATAAATTGCACAGAAAAATACCACCAAGTACAGCAGAGAAAAAAAAAGTAACAATCAGTACTAACTTCTCAACAAATTGTCGTAGAAGAAAGTTAGTGACACAAAACGATTGGTAATAAAGTATATTTTTAAACGATGCGTATAAAATGTGTTAAGGAGCCATTTATATGTTAACCCTCTGACTGCCGAGCAAAAGAGCAAAATTGTAATGTTGTTTTCCTTGTAATTTATTTAAAATATTAAAAAAAGATGTTTATTCCAACCAGTTACCAAATATTTGATTGCGTATACGTGTATAATATTAGAGACTATTAATCCTAAATTAATTTTCAGAAACTGGGTTTTATTTCTAGAATTATATTAATTTAAATATTGCTTCTTTTGCAGTGAAACCTGCAGCTTAGTGAATGAAAAAATCAGTACGCGGCAGTGAGAATTGATAAAAAGAATCCTAACTTTGTTTTTTTCAATAGCAATACGCAATTCACAGAGCATAAATGAACTCTGCACCCTTCAATTAGCGTAGAAACAAATTTTCATGCGATTCGTACGATAAATTTACGAGAAATTAATTATTTTAAAACGAGCATATTTAAGAGGCTACATCTAAACTGAACTTCGATACATTATTGTTGACCGAGGTAGCCCTTTTCTAAACAAGGCATTTTAGCCGCCCCTCAAATAGTCATTGGACACTGCTAGATCACTGGACAGCATAAGAAATTTCAAAATATCTAGTTACTTCTGTTGTAGGCAGCCTCTTAAGGGTGTATTTCGATTCAAACTGCTTATTTTCCGATTTATTTTTAGGTTCACTTTTTCTCTCAAATGCATCAAACTTTCAAATTCTCTTATTTAGAAAGTGCACAAGGTGCCGTAATCATCGATTTTCTGATAAATACAGAAAATATTGCAAAAAAAGCAATAAAAAACAGCATTTTGAACCGAATTTTCTGAAGCGGGAGGTCTGCGAACGAAAAAAAGGGTCATACTGGGAAGGTTATTGTTTATAAATCAAATTCTAATGAATTGAGCGTAAAATGACATCACATGGCACCTTATATGTCTCTTCAAAAATCCCTTCAGCAAGTTTCATGTTTCTACTTTTAAAAATGTGTCTGAAATTGTATCGGAAAATTTCGAGCTGTCGAAGATGGAAAACCGTTTTTTCGAATACACCCTTAAACCATCATTTTGCCTTCTTATTAACACTTTCCAACAAAGTTAAAAAGTGTTTATGTATTCGGTTTGTATGTCCGTCTGTCCTCGCTCTAACTTCCGTAAATATACTCGGATTTCTCTGAATTTTTTATATGTTATTGACGTTTACCCTAGCACGAACCCTATTGAAAATGAATTTTCTACTATTAGTTTATTTACATGGATAGTTAAAATTTTTCCGATACATTACGGCCACTGGGAAAAAATCGTTTCAAATGAATTTTAAAGGTGTTACACCCTGTTAAACTTATTCAAATTTACATGTATTCGCAAAGTGCACTAAAATACGCATTCTGTAAAATATACTGTCAAAATAATAGTTATTTTTCCTTTATAGGACCACTCAAAAGAATTCTATTACGAAATAATGAAGGAGGGAATCATTTGCGGCATATTTTAATAATGTTAAATGGCATCCTAAAATTGATATACGCCGCTGAGATTTAATATTTAATGCATAATATAAAGTGCATAGCATTTACAGGGACACACAAAATATTTCAAATCTTATATTCTCATCCGAAGTACTGTATATTATCGATGATAGCTGATGGATGGTTGAAATGTATTTTCAGTTATGATATGCGCTTTTAAGTTTTAATATATGTTCTGCAAATTATATGGTGTGTATATATGTTGTAGTTGATATACAGGGTTACACAAAAGAGCTCATAAAGGTTACTGAATATGAAAGTAACTAACTTAAAGGTGTTTTTTAAGTAAGTTATGCATTTTTACGTTGAACTGCTTTCAGTTTACTAAAAAATGTTTGTAGAATATTGATAAAATAAAATACAGGGTCACGCAAAGAATTAACTACATGGTCACCCATATGTGATAACTTCTGGAAATGTGATTTAAGTATAGCTTTAAGAATGTGTTTTTTTTTAAACTAAATTTTAATAAATACTGGCATGTAGTAAGGATACTGGATAAATTACAAGGCTGAACAAAAGTATTTTCCATCTATTAGAATAAAGTGCTGAAAGAGAAATTTCAGCCAGTTAAGCATTTTCTTGCTGAACTAAATTTTCCCATTATATTGAACATATATATCAACCGACTGATCAAATACAGGGCTGTTCAAAAGTATTTCAATACATATTTGGCTATGGACAGTAGCATCTTATTTCCCTAAATAACAAAGATTTGTTAAAGATTTCAGGAAGCGTTGGAAAGTGTTTCATATGTTTAACGCATGATTTTTCTTACTTGTTTAAGCATAGTTTGATAACTACTTGAAAAAAAAATAAATATTGAATTTCCATAAAACAGGACTTTATAAATCTAAATCCATCAAATAAATTGTAGGTTGTAATTCATAATGTTTTCGATTAATTTCATAATTCATAATTTATACAGTAAAATCATAAAAAATGCAAATTCAACATATTTGTGTTTGGGTATTTTAGTACTATTGCTTCATAAAAAAATACCACGTTAGGAGTATTGTTTCAGGAGATATTAATGAAAGTATGAAAGTGTAACTTAAGGGAGACCCGAACCCCATTTTGGGCCAAAAATCTTCAAAAGTTCAAAAATATTTTTATCTCAGAAAACGATAAAATACATATTTGCGAATGTCCATGCAAAATTTCAGAACTCGGGAACACTTGGAACAGGTAGCAAATGAGCTTTTTTTAATTGCAGTCACTATAGAGTTTAAAGGACTAGCGGCCATTTAAAATGTGTTTTCCTGAAAATGACTTTTGCCATATTTTGCCTAAGTTCAAAGTACTAAGGCTCAGTGGTAAAATGGTTTAGAAACAAAGTGTTTATGTTTTTAGAATCTTAAAAAAATTTGCAACAAAAGTAAGAAGAGATATATTTTTAACTATTTCTGAAAATTTTACATAAATTGATAAACATGAAAATTATAACGAATTGAAGGAAATTTACCATGCGTAATTTCTTTCTTCTTTTTTTTTTTTAGCTGATTAAAATAGAAAATTAAAAATATCTCTCTCTAGGTCGTTTCCATATACTATAACACTGTTTAAGAAATTTTAGCAATACCAAAATATTGAAAATTATATGAGGAGTAGTAATTTTAAAAAGTGTATTTTTCCTCAAAAAAAATCATAAAAATCTACATAAAAAGTATATTTTTTAATAAAAAGTGAATTTTTTTGCTAACTATTCCTTACAGAAAGATTCTTAAATAGTACACCAAAATTCATTACTTTAAAATCAATTATAAAAATTTTGGGTTTTTTCTTACGGGTCCAGTGTTGCCAGTGGGCTACTTTTTTAAAATTCAGATTCCTTGATTCGCACCACTTTTTTCAAACTGCAAAATTCCGTTTATTTTCGCCTATATTAATATGTCATTAAATAAGGCGCATTTTACTATTTCAAAAAAGTGGTGCCAGTCAAGAATCTGAATTTAAAATAAGTAGCCCATCTGGCAACACTGTACGGGTCTCCCTTAACATTAGAAACACTAAATTTTGAATGTTTATAATTCAAAAACGTATCATTCAAATGACTTGAAATTCGTTGTCTACACACAGTTTCAACCAAAGATTTGAAATATCTCGTTAAAATTGGGTACTGCTATTGAAAAAATAAAGTTTGTGTTCGCTTTAATGCGTAGATGGTCCCTAAGCGAATTTTCTGTACATCATTTAACCCCTTGGGGACGAGCGACACGTATACGTGCTGCAAAAAGGCTTAAAAATCCTTTTTATCCCTACCAGTAAAATTATGCTGTAAAATTTGCCTTATTTAATCGGAGCATTTTCTCGATTTAATAAGGCATAAATCTCTGTTTTTAAAAACCGGTGACAAAACATTAAAAATTTCGTAAAAGGCTCTCGTCGCAAAGGGGTTAGCAGTAGGCTTTATTTCCAATCGTTCGGTATCAGTAGTTTTCTTCTACGACAATTTGTTGAAGAGTTAGTAGTGAGTGTTTACTTGTTTTTCCACGTCTGTACATTTCCGTTGTTGACGGAAATTGCTGAAAATGTGTTATGCGTTTAACTCAACTAAATTTTAGCATATTATGTAGTATGCATACAAATTTATCGATCAAATACAGGGCCGCATAGACACACACACACATACACACACAAAAAAAAGAAAAAAATCGGATATTTTTTCCGGATTAATAATTGTAACAGCAGAAATTGGATTTTAAAAGCGTTATGCATTGAATTTCTTTAGATCAGAATATACGTAGAACCCCGATAATCCGGATCGGGTTTTTCGCTTTTTTTTTTCAAGTTTGAGAAGCGATTGGCTAATTTCCGTAACATTAACTTGTTGCATCGTCGTATTCTGTATAATAAAAAAAAATTCGCCAATCGCTTCTCAAAGTTGAAAAAAAAAATGAAAAAACCGATCCGGATTATCGGGGTTCTACTTAATAGATATGGGAAGTCTGGAAGTTTGGTTCGTCTTTATGCGACCAGAAAGCAGTTTGATTCGATTGTTCAACTGAAAGCAGCCGTTATGTAAATGTAAAAAATACCCATTTCCATATTTGAAATCTTGGCCAAGACCTTCCCAAAGCATTTATAAGCAGTCACTGATGTTAAAAGAAAAATCAAGTGTACAAATCATGTGTAATATAATTATAAATAAACTGGTCCTATAATTTTCAATCTAATTGTTTTATGGAGAAATTAATTTTTGCTTATTTTTAAAGCATAATTTAAAACAAACAACATAACTTTATATGTATAATTTTGCAATGATATTGGTTTTTCAATAAAGTATTGTCTTTACAATTTTTGTTCGTGATCCTAAACTTTTTTACAGCACTGCATATTTAATGAAAGAGCAACCGTCAAGCTCACAGACTTAACTATTTATTTATTTATTTATTTTAAGACGTTATTCCAGATGAAATGGAGAATAGATGTGGAGAAAATGTATTTCTTAAAATCAGTACCATCTCCTATAATGACGAGCAGTGCTTGGATTTGATCCCAATCAAGGGTATGTCAGGAAAGAAAGCTTTTAGTCATCTTAAATTTGAATTTCATATAAAAACAGATACAGAATAAGTCAAAGAGAAGGGGAAAGCCCTCTTTTTATTTATATATTTAGATAACTACTTAATAAGTATCCCAAGTTTATATGGAGATGTATCACAAATCTAAATAAACAAGAAACGTTTAATATACATGAAGAACACAAGCATACATCACGGACCCAAACTTCACTTAACAGCATAGAACGGCACAGAATATTAGCTTTTTAAGTTTCTTAGAATACGGAGAAACGTTGTGCGCTTCCATCTGTTGTTTTACCTTTAAACTGGAAACAAAATATGACAGTTCTCCCCCACAACCCTCTGACAGTCTTGCAAAAGGGCAAATTTGTAATGTTATTTTCCCTGCATTTTATTTTAAATGCTAATAAAACATGACTTTTTGAACATGAAATAAAAATTTTCATTAAAAATATTAATGTAAAGCTTAAGCGTTATTAATCATTGTACAATGCATTAAAAATCCATTACCGTAATTTCTCACGTAAACGCCGTTCCTTGGACAATTCAATTTCCCACCAGAATTACTTTTTAAGAAAATATTACTAGATTGTGCTTAGCACGCATTTCACTTCTTTTTCTCAATAAATTTTCTGGTTTGAAAAATACTTTACTAAGCCGCGGCGTTTACGCGAGAAATTACGGTAAATCATTAGATTTATATCACTTTAAATATTGCTCATATTGCAGGTAAACCTGGAGCTTAGTGAACGAATTAACACGGGCTAGTCAGTGAGAGGATTAATATTTCAGTCGCTCAAGAGATCTTCTGCACCAACCGGATCTTCTCAGTACCTGTGAAGAAAAAGAAGAACTAGTTTTAAAACGTTCAGCAGCAAGTTTGACATTTTTTTACAGCTATTTATTAAGTAAAACTTTTGTATTTATCTCAAAAATGAAGTTTTTCCATAATTATCTGTGACTTTTTGCCCGGATATCGCAAAATTACCAAGTGTTCATATCATTATGAAATCCAGTGTAATTTAATTTTCCCATTAGGCTTAAACACAGGAATTATAATGGTTGACTACTTATTATTTCGTCACCTGAGAACAATAATGTTTTAACAGCCGTTTAAAAAAAATGGCAAATAATTCTGGCTGCTTTTGTCAATTTTTGATAAAACTAAATCTGTTTTGCAAGAGTGGAAGAAAATTAGATGTAACGTCATTTCAATGCAGGAATGCCTTCATAGATACACCAATGTAGGAATTACTTCATAGTACCTTACACTGAGAAAAAATATTTTTTCAGAAAAGAAAACGCTATTATAACCTTATTATTTTCAGGTGAGATTTGTAGCTGGTTTAATGCTCCCGGTAACCTATGTAATTATTCATTGAATGCTGCACATAGTGCATAAGTGGCAGTCTTAGCTTTGCAAAATATCGGTTTAGCATCTTTTTCGAAATTAAGTTCTGTTCTAATCTTCAATATCTCCAGCTTTAATCGCAAAAATAAAAACAACAAATCAGAAAAATCATGTAATAAAGCTTGTGATTCACCAGAATAACTAATAGTTTCATTGACATAGATTGATTTTAAATATATGGGAAAATAACAAATTCAGATACCCAGTCTCTGCCAAATAATAATGCAGAGCTAGCAAATCTACACTTTTTTGAATATTAGTATTTTCATGCAGAAAATATTGTTTTGTTTAATTGGAACATCCATGCAATTCAAAACAATAACATTTTCTTTAAGATATTAGAGGTGTTCAAAAAGTCCGAGACTTGGAAATTCTAACAATGATAAATTATCTTTTTTCATCAGAAGCAACTTTACATTTTCTGTTTTATTTTCATAAGTAACATTTACTTCAACCTAACTTACAGGTTTAAAAAATTCATCAATATTAGTTTTTAACTGAACAGTTGGGAAAAAAATTGATAATCTGAATTCTCTGAAATATTTTTAAAGAAAAGATAGAAATTCCAGATTTTGTATCTAATTCAATGTCTTTTTTATCATTGTGCTCAATTAAAATAGACAGTTTAATAGGATTTGATCCTTTATCCTTTGCAGTTATAACGCTTAAAGATAAACCTTTTTTTTTTTTTTTTTTTTTTTTTTTTTTTTTTTTTTTTTACTTTTACACACTTAAGTGTCCTTTTTTATTATAGAGGTTACAAGTAACATTAATAAATATACATACATTTACTAAATGTGAGAAATTTCCACAACGATTATACTTTATTTTTATTCACTTCAGAATGTATATTACTTACATAATTATTAATATTCTGTTTTTGAGAATACTTTGACAATTCCTTTGGATATACGTTTTTTGTACATGGAATTTTATCTACATTGAAATTCTTGTTTTTAATTTCAGAAATTTCAATATCTACATTGTAAAAAGCTAAAGCTTTCTCAACAGCTTTTTCAACATTAAAGTCATCAACTTTAGCTATCAATTTATTCTGAAATCACTCATTTTTCAGACCACGCAAAGCTGTTCAAACAAGTTTTCATTCCAAGCAACACCTGTGAATGAACAAAAGCTTCTTTTTTTTTCTTTTTTTTTTTAATCCAGCAGCAAAATTATGTATTGATTCATTTTTACTTTAAAAACATTTTATAAATTTAATACGTTCAATAAATTTCTTGGCAAAGGAGCTTAAGTGTTTAAGCAATCTCAGAATATTTTAAAGATTCGTAATCTCTAGAAACACGTAAATTATGTAATAAACTGTACAATTTTGCCCCATACATCATGAAAGAGCAGGTACATTTCTTTCTTCCTTAATATAATGTAGAACGAAATTATGTTCCAGTCGTTTCACGTAAGTTGTGAACGATTCTAATTTTTTATCGAAATCTTTAAATTGAGCAAACATTTTACTTTATAAAAGGCAGCAAATGGAGAAAAAAAAATGTAAAAGTATAATTTGTAAAGTTAACACTGTCTTTATCGCAGTTGGTGACACTTATTCACAGCATAACTAACAAGGAAGGTCTCCATACGGGCATACTCAGAAAAATCTGAAAAAATTACAGAATATTCTTCTCATATAGTTATATATGTTTATAAAAAAATTTCGGCGGAACCTCCTTATAACGTCCGTAAAAAAATAATAAAAATTTCGCTTATTTGGCGATTTATCTCCGGTTGGCGAAAAAACGAAATTTTGAAAAATACGCTTTTACGCTTCGAATACTTTTTAAAGAAAAAACTTTCTAAGTTCAATTTATTTAAATAAGTTTAGTTTAAGTAATTTTAGTTTTGCATTTTTACTTTACTTTAAGTGTAATTTTGTCATATACGTTTATATGTACTTATAACAAAATGAAATTAATATATTTTATCATTTAAAACACAATTTAAATTGATTAAAATTGTTCCAAATTGAAAAATACACTGTTAAAAATCTGCTGCATTTTGTTGCAACTCACTCCCTTGCTTGTATAGAAAACGGTTACTTGGCCATGAAATGGAGCTTTCTCATTGGTTGGAATAGAGATATTATATACAAGCGGTGGAGTGCGTTGCAATAAAATGCAGCAGGTTTTTAACAGTGTATGACAGGTCAATTCACCGTGCTAAGGATCATTCTCATTGGTCAGAAGAGAGATATTCTATAAAAGTAGTGGAGTGACGTTGTAGTAAATGCTGCAGATTTTTAACAGTGAAGTCAATTAAAATCAATTTTCAGATTCGTTAAAACCGTCTGCTTTTGGCGAGGAAATGCACTGCTCGCCAGATCCCGCGTCGCTTTCAGCTTTTCACGCCAATCATTCCAAACTATTTTATTTTTTTTACATATCTAATAATGTAATTCCGCCGCTAATTTTCACTGATCCTTTATTACCTACATGAGTAGTTTAATTCGTATTTTTTTTCAAAAAATTCTGAGTATGCCCCCAATCGAGATCTTCCTTGTAAGCATTATTAAAAACGACACTTGTAATCAACAACTGAGCCATTTCCATTCGTCTCGATTCTTTTCTCTAGAATTTTTCCGGTGACATTATTTCTATATTTAGATAGTTACCTAATAAGTACCACAAGTCTAAATGAAGAGGTTGCACACATCTTAACCCCTTCGCGACGGGAGCCTTTTACGAAATTTTAAATGTTTTGTCACCGGTTTTAAAGAACAGAAATTTGCTCTTCGTTAAATCGAGGAAATGTTCCGATTGAATAAGGCAAATTTTACAATATAATTTTACCGGTGAGAATAAACAAGGATTCTTAAGCCTTTTTACGGCATGTATACGTGTCGTTCGTCCCCAATCGGTTAATAAACAACAAATACAGGGTGTCTATAAAAGAACTCCGGGGTTTTAAAAATTCATATCTCACTAACTATAAAATATAGCAAATTTTAGTCGATTTCTCTGAAAAGAGTAGCTCAAAAAGTTTTACTCATACGAATTGGGAATGTTTGCATCAACTGTTGGCGGCGCTACAGGGCGTTGACCTTGAAATGATGGCGACTCCGCAACAAAAGGCTCAATGTGTTATTTGGCTCATAGAAACGATAGAAATTTCTTCTGGGGGCATATCAAGAATCTTGAGTATGCAGAGAAAATTCGTGATGTTCAACATCTGAGGGAACGAATAGTCAATTGTGTGGCAACCGTCCCCCCAGACATGCTCGCCAGGACATGGGAAGAGGTAGAATACCGTTTAGACGTCTGCCGTGCCATTAAAGGGGCTCATATAGAACTTTACTAAGTGTTAAAAAAAACTTGAAAATGTAAGCTTTTCAGTCATGTATAAAACATGTATTTATGTTTTTTATTTCATTAAAATATTTTGCCTCAAAACCCCGGAGTTCTTTTATAGACACCCTGTATTTAATATACATGAAGTTCTTGAGCTTAGATCACGGACACAGACTTCACGGGAACAACATTTTTTTAAACTTTCATAGAATACGGAGAAAGGTTGTATGTTGCCATCTATAATTTTATCTTTAAACTAGAAAAAAAAATATAAAATTTACTAAATAAAGATTTTTTTTTTTTTTTTTTTTTTTTTTAGAAGAAAACGTTTTGTAGTGTAACATGCACAGTAGGAATGAAAATGTTTTATTAGATTAAGGGAGCAGTTCACTTTTTTCAGCAATTTTGTTTATTCATTAAAATGTGGTTTAAATTGTGAACTCACAGGATTTCAACCAAAAATACATTTTGAAAAAAAAAAAAACTGCATATTTAATTAAGATTTCAAGAAGATTTAAAAAAAATTGCATTTTTAAAAATCCCTACTATTTTTTGAGATATTGATATTTTTTCCCAATGTTTTTTATTAAGATTCTCAAATGTGTATTACACAAGACTGCACATGAATTTTTAGATGCATCTAATGTTGCATTCAATGCAATTTTTTACCTATACATATGTAGTTAAAAAAAATGAAATCTAACATTTCTTCATATACTGTTATTTTTAAAAATATAACAAAAAAACCTCAAGGGTAATTCTATCCGTACATGTATAATAAAGAACATACACAAAAATAATTCAAATATGTATCTCAAATACAAAAACTGCTTTAGTATTTTTTTTAAATAAAAGAAGTCAAAAATATGAACATGAAGAAAAAGCTATTTAAAATTTTATGTTGTAGGGGAACTGCGCCGGATGTATTAACAAATTGAACAATACAGTCAAATCTCTTTATCATAAACACGCTTAAAGTGAATTACTTTTAGCATGAATTAAAGCAGTCCCTTATAAAGACGAATACAACGATACTATACTGTTAACATGAATTACTGTTAACATGAACATAATTTTGATTCCCCTTGAGGTTCATGTTAACGAGGTTTTACTGTATCTAGCTATATAAATGTCGCATAGGTAAAAATGATGTGTCAAAATTTTCAGAATTAAACAGGTTTTTTATTAATATAATAAATCGACATTTTGGCAAATTTTGGGTTAAACTGTCCCCTTAAAACAGAGTTTTGATTACGGATGGACACAGAGATTAATCATAGAGAGAAAAAAAGCTTTAATTATGAATCCTTAGTGTGTATCCTTAGGGATTTTGCAGCTGAAATTTAAACTAATTAAAATTTTTCTTTTCTCTTGTGCACTTTTAGCCACAAAATGTTTTTCTCCTGCAAATTTATATTACTTCGATGGCAATAGGGCTTTATGCCTTGTACCGATTCGCTTTATGTCCACTCTTAACCATGTTATATCTCAAATTTAACCCTTTAATGCCCAGGGTAGAATGCGTTTCAGAAATTGTGTAACTCAGAGAATCGGAATTCATCAGAAAATCTAAATCGTATGTTTCGGTTTATTTAGTAACGAAATGTCAGTTATTAAAATAAAGCAACAATGGTAACTCGGGAGAAATTTTCCTCATTAGAGGGGAAAACAGAGTTTTCAACAACAAAAAAAAGGGAATTTTTGTGTTTTTGTGGGAAATTTCGTTGTTTTGGAGATTTTTCAAGCAGTCAGCTTACTTTTCAGCAGATTTTTGCCCGAAAAAAGTTCTAAAACATTTCTGCTGGTGAAATTCTAAAGTAATTTTTGAGAATTACTTATTATTGGTGCATAATTCTTAAGTTTTTCTAATATGAAGGATTGATTATAGATGTTAGATGGTCATTTTCATAACAGGGGGAGAAATCTGTTCTGGACAGCTGTATTATCATCCTTTTAAATGTTAGCTGATGTTTGCTGTAATGCACTTTATCTGTCAAATCTGTATTTTGATGCTGTATACGATCTTTTACAAAACACGGAGATTGAGGATCAAATGTAAATATACAGGGTGATTCCAAATTTTTTTTACAATAAAAGAGGGGTGATAGTACACATGAAAACAAACAATATTAAATAGGAGACCAAGGGTCCAAAACGTTTTCCTAAGGAAATTGCCGCCATTAAAGTTTAGGGACCAAAATTTCAAATAAACATAAAAAACGGAAAAATTGGTCGATCGATTTGCGGTTTTCACTAAAATTATTCTTTATGTCGGCATTTTCTTGAAATTAAATTATAAAGATAAATTTCAAAAAATGCCGATAGAGGGCGCTTTAGACTTTGGAGTAACGAACAACTATTTTTTGCCGGTATTTTTTGCATCTCATTAAATGGTTTCGCAAACTTAGACTTAAATTTTGAGCTCAAAATCTGTAGTTGGGAGTGGTTAAGTAACACAAACTGAGCTGTGTTCAGAGGGTTCAAATTTTAAATGATTATAAAAAACGGAAAAATTGGTCCATTGATTTGCGGTTTTCACTAAAACTATTCTTTGTTTAGGTATTTTCGTGAAAATAAATTATAATGATAAATTTCAAAAAATGCCGATAGAGGGCGTTTTAGACTTTGGAGTAACGAAACACTCTTTTTTGGCGTTATTTTTTGCATGTTATTAAATGCATTCGTAAGCTTAGACTTGAACTTAAATTTTGAGCTCAAAATCTGAATAGCTGGGAGTGGTTAAGTAGATAAACTTAGCTGTGTTCAGAGAGTTCAAATTTCAAATAATTGTAAAAAACGGAAAATTTGGTCGATTCGTTTGCGGTTTCTGCTAAAACTAATTTTTAAATCAGCAGTTTTCTTGATCAATCAGTGTTTTCTTGAAAATAATTTTTAAAGATAAATTTCACAAAATGCCGATAGAGGGCGCCTCAGACTTTGGAGTAGCGTACAACTATTTTTAACTGTAATTTTTTTTAATCTCATTAAATGCTTTCAAATGCATAGACTTAAATTTTGGGCTGAAATTCTGAATCGTTGGGAGTGTTTAAGTAGCGAAAAATTGAATTGTGCTCGAGGAGGAAAGAGGGTTAAATTTCAACTCCTGAACACACTTCAGTTTGCGCTTTTTAATCCCTCATAACGATTCAGGATTTGAGCTCAAAATTTAAGTTTAAATCTAAGCTTCCGAGAACATTTAAAATGCTTTCGCAAGCATTTAATTAGAACCAAAAAATAACGGTTAAAATGAATTGTTGGTTACTCTGAAGTTTAAGGCGCCCTCTGACGGAATTTTTTGAGATTTATCTTTAAAAATTATTTTCAAGACGATACTGATTTAAAGAATAGGTTTATTTTAAACCGCAAACGAATCGACCAATTTTTCCATTTTCTAAAATTACTTTAAATTTGAACCTCCCCCTCCCCCTTGAACACAGTTCAGTTTGTGCTACTTAACCACTCCCTACTATTCAGATTTTGAGCTCAAAATTTAAGTTTAAGTCTAAGCTTCCGAAATCATTTAAAGAGATGCAAACAATAACGGCAAAAAATAGTTGTTCGTTACTACAAAGTCTAAAGCTCCCTCTATCGGGATTTTTTGAAATTTATGTTTATAATTTATTTTCACGAAAATACCTAAATAAAGAATAGTTTTAGTGAAAACCGCAAATCAGTCTACCAATTTTTCCGTTTTTTTTTTTTTTTTAATCATTTGAAATTTGAACCCTGTGAACACAACTCAGTTTATGTTACTTAACCACTCCCAACTACAGAATTTGAGCTCAAAATTTAAGTTTGAGTGTAAACTTACGAAAACATTTTATAAGATGCAAAACATACCGGCAAAAAATAGTTGTTCGTTACTCCAAAGTCTAAAGCGCCCTCTATCGGCATTTTTTGAAATTTATCTTTATAATTTAATTTCAAGAAAATGCCGACATAAAGAATAATTTTAGTGAAAACCGCAAATCAATCGACCGATTTTTCCGTTTTTTATGTTTATTTGAAATTTTGGTCCCTAAACTTTAATGGCGGCTTAAGGTTTTTCCTTAGGAAAACGTTTTGGACCCTTGGTCTCCTATTTAATATTGTTTGTCTTGATGTGTACTATCACCCCTCTTTCATTGTAAAAAAAAAATTTGGAATCACCCTGTATTTCCTTTGTTATTCTGCACTTACTTTTCTACGGAAAGCCAATTGAATCAGATTATAAATAATTCGGGAAAAAATACTCTTTGCATCAGCTATTCGATTATAACATACATTGAAAAACTGCTTTTCGCTTTTCAAAAGCAAATGATTGAAGAAAGAAATACTTTTTTGAAAGCAGAAATACAGATTATATGACATTTTAAAAATACTATGCAAAGAAATGTAACACACTTCCCCTAAAAACGCCTAAATAATTGCTACTTAAAATCATGTATAAACCTTTTCATTGATACATCTAATTTCATATTTTATTCTATTTGAATAAGATTATAGAATAAAAAAATAGAGAAACTAGACATTTTAACTTTCAGAATTTTCTTGGAGATACATTAAAATTGTTTAAAAATCAAATATTTCAGATAATTACTGAGCGTTTAAAGAATGTGCTTAATTTAAACAAACCAAGTTTTTTTTTTTTTTTTTTTTTTTTTTTTTTTTTTTTTTTTAGGATGTTAAACTTTAATTGCATTCTCTTTTTTTTCTTCTAGTGAAATAAGAAAAATCTTTGATAAGTTTTTAGTTGTTTAGTTTTACTAAATATTTCGTTGAAAAACATTATTTTGAAATGATCAAAAGCGTAAAAGAGGAGATAAGGGATAATAGTCCACGAGCCGACCGCACAAAACCCTAAGTCATCGACCACAAGAAAAATATCCTTTATTTTATGGAAGAGTAGTAATAGAGGCATCTAATGATCCATGTCTGCCGAAAGAGAAGTGGTGCATAAGCATTTTTTTACAATCAAAAGTTATAAAACATGGAAAACTGGGTACAGGACAACACAATGCTAATCCTACGAGTCAACCACTAATGGTATCAATTTTTCGCTTATGCACCATTTCTCTTCCGGCAGACATGGATCATTAGATTCCTCTATTACTACTCTTCCATAAATAGAGGAATTTTTCTTGTGGTCGATGACTTAGGGTTTCGTGCGGTCGGCTCTTGGACTATAACTTGGGAAATGATGTAAGATGATCTGGTGTAATAACGCCAGGCGGGGTAATAACGCCAAGTGCTAATATTATGCATAATTATGAAGTAATCTGTTAAACGACACCCATGTGCTCGGCGCAGAAGGGTTTTGAGGCATATAAATCGCAAAAAACAGCTTCAAGTTAATTTATATCATTTTTAGGCTTTATTGTTTTTACAAGCAACTAAAATTAACGCTTGATCTAAAATTTGCGAGATACGTTTTGTGATGTGAAGACTATTTTTTTTTATCCGGAAATACTTTGTTAATTACATAAATTTGTAGTACATTTCATGGACTTTCAAAATGTTGTTGAAGATTTTGGATATCTTCTCGAGATAATTTGTAATTTAAAATGTACAGCGCAATAACTATAACGTGGCAATAACGCCAATCCTTGGTATTAATACCCCGGTTGATTTCCTACAGTGGCCGAGCTGCATCCTAAAGACTGATTCAAATAAACACAGTTAAAACTGTGCAATGTTTCTAATAATTCTATTTAAGCGGTCCTTTTTAAGCAAAAAGAAGCTCACTGTCTGATATTCTTTTGCCTCATCCTCTCCCCCCTCACCACACCTTTATTTTTCTTACACTTTCACAAAAAATTTAACATTTTCAATAGATTAGAATGCAATTTGTCAATTTCTAAGTTTGTAGAGTTTGTATTTTTAGAATCGGGCAATCTACATGCAATTATTCCATCTTATTTCATCGTTTTGTTTGCATGGCGTTATTACCCATATAGGTGGGTAATAATGCCAAATAGCATTGGTCAAGAAATCACGCCATTACATTTTATGAATACATATCTGTTAAATTATTTTTTTTTTTATATAAATAGTCAATGAGTTGCTGTATCAAGTCATATATTTGTTTGAAAAATACAATCTAAAACTGAGCCGTGAAAATTGGTAGAACCTTAACGTGGCGTTATTACACCAGGGTACCTTAGTTAAAACGTTTCCCGACTGAAGGCAGCGCGCCGTCAGACTTAATTGTCAGGAGAATTCAGGCTGATGTGGGAATTTTTGAGGGAAAATCAGACTTAGGAGGTTACCATCACTGATGAAGTGAAAGTTTCTCTGTTAAATTTCTGGCATAAACACAGAATGTGTAAATTAAAAAATCCAAAAAATCGGAAACACTAATAATTTTATAAATGATACCATTAGCTTTTAAGAGTTGAGGTAATTGAAATTTTTCTTTCTTACTGTAGAGTTCGTACGCATCAAAGCATTTAAACAATTTTGTGTGTTTTAGTATAAAAAATTTCGTAAAGCTCTGTTCGCTATATCTGGAGATAGATTCCCCCCCCCCCCCGGTCATTAAATAAAACAAATATTACTTTACGAAAATTCTGGTAATAGGTGCTTGAAAGTCCTTGAAACGTACGAACCTTGTACTGTGCCTTTTTATACAACAAAATATTTTGCTTCTAAGAATTCTTTTAATTCGTTCAAATGAAGGAGACTTTTTGTGTTCCAATGACTAGCTTCGTGCTCCCAGATAACAGCTTAAGTTTAAAAGTCAATTTTCTAAATCACTTTTGGTACTTTGCCTTTTAAGAGAATTCTGCTTGCGCACTCATTTATGCCTGACTTTTTTTTTTTTTTTTTTCAAAAATATTTGCTCTAATGTTGGCAATTTTTTCCTGACGAATCTATAAAACTATTTAATTATACAAAATATTCATACTACAAATTTTTTTATAATGCAAAACATTCCATTATAACTATCATTGAAAATTCCAAATCAAAGCACACATTTTTACAGAAGAATGCAATAAAGAAGATAAATTATGTTCCAAAAAGGCGAATAATTGCAATATTCATTGACGTCTCGTTAATTTCTGTAGAACTAAAATATGCAAATCGTAATCCATTATTCTCGCTCTTTAGTCCAAAGAATTTTTAAATTTCCCCCTAATTAAAACCGTCTGAGATCAACGGAACGAATCGCTGTTGCCAGATACGGGACATCATTCCTGGAAACTCTTTTGTTTCCATGACAACGCAGCAAACGCTAAATCTTTGGAAAGTGTTCTTTTGCCAGATGAGTTTTACCAGCCGTGCTTTAGAGGCCTCGTGTGTTAGTAGCTGTAATACCAAGACGATTACGACATATTTCGTGATTCTGTGTTTTGCGCTGGACTTACTTGTACTTTCTTTATGTAGTTAGTAAAATAACTGACACCATGTCAGGTGAGTCAATATAAGTTTTACTTCCTCTTTTCTGTCGATTATATATATTTATTGTTTCAAAATATCTTAAGGAGAGATATTTCTCTTTGTTTATGAAGTACTCATTTATCGTTAACATATTGAGGTCTGAGCTTATTCTGAACTGAGAGTATTTGGTATTTTTCGTGATTTTATTTTAAATATTAGGAAGATATGTATTTTTTTTTTCTTATAATAAACTTCAAACTATTCTGATTGGTAATCAAGTAGCTATTTAAATGTATTAAAAATTAATGAGATTATTGAAAAAAACATGTTTTATATTTTAAAAAATTGTTCCACATGAGAAAACATCATTTTCAACATGTATTTTTCATAGGCTTGAATAAAATTTTACCAAATGTTATACAAATATTTGAAAATAGCTTTTATTTGCATATAAACATTATTAAGTAAATTTTGCTTTTGTGTGTTATAGTTAGGTGCGGTAATTATGACCAGGGGCTAATTGTGACCGCTTCCATATCGGAGAAAACTGTGTATGTTAATTTTTTTTTTTTCACTTAGATAGTAACCTCATAATGTATTTTTCATTTTGGATGTTCTTTATCTCTAGCCTGAAGCATTTTTGCAATCTGAATAGTAATTTGAAATAAAGACTCAAATTTTTTCATAAACAGAATTGTCAGTTTTGAGTTTTAATGGTCTCACTTACCCTAAACAAATGTATATAGGCAAGTATAAAGAAAAAATATAGTAGTCATACTTTCCTTACTAGTGGTCTTAATTACACCTAACTTTTCTGATTGTGAGTTTTTGATGGGGTAATTAAAGCCATCCTTTTAACTTAAAAAAACAAACAGCTATGAAATTAAAACTTTTAAGAGATGTTATTAACCCCTAGGGGACTAACGACACACAAACGTGCCGCAAATAGGCTTAAGAATCAGTGTTTATCGCCACCAATAAAATTATACTCTAAAATTTGTCTTATTTAATCGGAGCATTTTCTCGATTTAATAAGGCACGAATTTCTTTTTTTTTAACCGGTTAGAAAACCTTAAAAATTTCGTAAAAAAGCCCCCGTCGCGAAGGAGTTAAAGGGTCAAAGTTACTTCCTATGTACTAAAAACACCAAAAAGTAAAGAAATAAGTAAAAGAAATAACAATGTCAAAAATGTACAAAGTGGTCATAATTACTCCTGCTGACCCTATATTTCAATGAACCAGGAGCAGCACCACAATAAGTTCGAATTAAGCTCCGATTCTAAATATTTTTCTATACTTTTCCTTTACTGCTGCCTTTTATATATATCTATAAAAT
The DNA here is from genome assembly GCA_964019185.1 of Maratus speculifer. Lineage (NCBI taxonomy): Eukaryota > Metazoa > Arthropoda > Arachnida > Araneae > Salticidae > Maratus > Maratus speculifer. The sequence continues at coordinate 149,380,266 of OZ025303.1, forward strand.
TTACAGATAATATACTAAAGGACAAAAAAATTATAAGGTATTTTTATGGCTCAGAGAGTTAAAAATTGATCCCGAGAGTCTTAGATCGCTTGAAATAGTTAAATTATCGCTTGAAAAAATATAATTTTTACATTTTGTAAATTTTACATTGAAAATTGAAAATTATTATAAAAAATGTCATAAAAATGGAACATAAACATACAAATAAGTAATTTAATTAATTTATTTTATTTTCCTTATTTATTTGTTTGTTTGTTTCAATAAATTGTATAAAATTAATCGAAAAAAATTTTATTTTCTTGAATTTATTTCAATTTAAACTATAAAAAATAAATGCATTTTTAAATTCTATAATAAAAATAATAACAATGTTATACATGAACTAGACTGTTTGTATAACAACAGCATGAGATCTTTTAAAATTTTAAGTATAAAAAGACAGACAACGCTGAAAATTTCTGAAGAGTGTTAATAACTTTTAAATTAAAATTGTGTAACGCATAAACTTTTCAATAAATCACCATAAGAATAGCTTACTTCCCTGTAAAATATACAGGCTGGGTCTAAAGGTCTGGGCAGATATAGCTACTCTGAAGTTAAATTTTATTCCGGGAACTCCCTTTTCTTTCCTCTCACTTGCGAAGCTGCTATTAGACACACGGACTTTAGGCGAGACAAACTTTTCAGCGGATTTTAACTCCAACATTTTCCCATTCAAAGTGGGACAAAGGTTTGCAACTGTCTTTGAAAAATTCGGAGGAAAAGCCGTAAAACCAGTTTCTACTCGTGCCAGGCGTTAACATTTATCGCCTACTCGTATCAATCGCTTACCTCTGATTCGTTGAAACGTTCGATGTTGGATGAAAAATCTAAGCTAAGCCAGATTTTTTTGAACGTGCGGAAAAAAGTCTGGGAGACATTGCAGTTTGCTATTACACTGGGAGTTGGGAGGATATTTCCCGGAAAGTTGGAGGAAATAGAGTGTTGGCTCAAAAGTCTTACTAAATGTTGGTGTATCTGATAGCGGACAATGGAAAACGAGGGAGATACAATGGTCAGGGGAGATCACTATCTTAACCCAACTTCAGGGAAAGATTCCCGTGCTACTCTTGGATTGAAGTTGAACTGAAAAACTCATTTACATCAAACGCGCCGCCTGCGGACATAAATGGCGCCGCCTCCTAACCGCAAAAAAACTTTGTGTGTGCCCGCAGCCTAAATTCATGATACAAACTTTAAGGGTTGATATAAGACAGTGTTACAATCATGCACATGTACAGGAATGCGAGGGCGCAAGTGATGCGTTGAAGTACAAACACACCAGGGGGGCGATTTAGTCCCTTTTTTAAAAGTTCGATTATAAAAGTTCCCGATCATAAAAGTTCAGCAAAAATGAGTTGAATAAAACGAATAGTTTATTATATATAGTTAACTATACACACCCTTACAAAATATACAGTCTTACATAAGAAGTAAAAATCATCAAGTTAACATAAATTTAATGTGATTGGATTCAGGCAGCATTCGTCAAACAAATTACTTTTTTATTCATGGGCCATTCCTCGTCACGTGTGCGGTAGCTTTTCTACATATTACTGCTGTTTTAACAATGTTATTGTATCCTCAAATTAAAGCAATTACGCCAACATGAAAATCTAGGACTTTTTGTTAATTTTAATGAATAGTTTATATTTTAACAACTTATAAGTTAACTAGACATTAGCATTTATGTAACTTTGACGAGCAGGACATTTTGTCCGTTTTAGTGGAATGGTTTTGAAATAGACATATTACTTAGGTCTAGGATTTAAAATGAGATTTTTATACATATAAAAAACTGGTAGTTTATTTATGTCTACGGTTTTAAATGTGTATATTTTTAAATTTATCAAAGCGCCATTCCATATCACGAGTGGAATAGCTTTCGACATATTATTGCTGTTTTAACAATAATATCGTATATTCAAAAAGAAAAAAAAAAAAAAAAAACTGAGCTAATACTAAAATACAGTTTTTATTTTTTGTTTAAGGATAGAAAATCAGCGATTAGAAATGCACAAATAATGCATTATTAAGAGAGCGAAGGCGATTTTTTGGCGCGTTCGGACCCGTATAGGTATATAAGTCTGCCCTTCCTTGTTTCTTTGTTCAGCTTTGCTTTTTGTAGCAGGTTGAGTCTTACACTAAAGAAGAATATCGATAGTAGATTCGAAACGGCTGTTTGCTACCTTTTCATGCATTATTTTTGCATTTCTAATAGGTGGTCTTCTATCCTTATACATGTTTGCATATAGGCTTTATTTGCTATTTTTTTATGTATAGTTTATGTACTAACAACTTATAAGTTAATAAATATAGGTATTTATGTAAGTGTTACATGCGAGATATTTTTTTTCTTGAAGCGACCCTCATGGAGATGCATATAAAACAAACGAATCTGTTTCTTTAATATTGTCTTCGTCACCTTAATGTTTTACTGTGGAACCATTTAGCTTTTTCAGAGAAAAATTACTTTTATTGTTGAAATTAAAGTCATTAACTATCACCAAGTTTTGCGAAGAAATCTATTTTAAAATAGTTAAAAGCTTTTCTTTGGGTAAAATATAAAAAGAAAGTTTTATTTCAAAATTCTTGTGCCTTTGCTACATTTGGGAATGAAATTAGATTCTATTTGTAGTATATCATCGATTTTCAAAGCGTTAAGAATGATATGTGTCATGTTTTGAAATATAAATATTAAATCGACGTTTCAGTGAATTTTCGTGTAAAATTATTGAGGTTTTTATTTATTTTTTATTAATTTTTTATTTTTATTTATTTTATTTTATTTTATTTTATTTGTAAAGTTTTGTTTATTCATTGTTTTTATCTCTGGCTATTTCCATGAGTACTTGTAGTGTAAGTCACAGGCTACGATTTTTGGCTACCAGTATTATAGAACAAAAAAATATGTGGTGATTTTATTGGCACATTCTCATTAATTGAATAAGGCCAAGCAGACTTTTCGAAAATAACGGTGGCTAACAAGCATAGCAATTAATAAGTTATGTGACTTACACTACAGAACCCATGGAATTAGCCCTCTGTAATATATTGAATGATTGCATATGTTCATACCCTATTTGATGAATGGCAGAAACTTGCAAATTTGACTGTACCGATGTTTTCTTTTATAACCATATTATTAACTAACTATATGTATCGTGATGAACATAAAGTTAAAAAACAGTTTGTGAAGTTAATTTGTATGCAAAATTAATATTCACAATGGAACATGGAAAAGTTGCATTTTTGTCATGTTATGTTATATGAGATTGAAAAAGGAGTGCGTTTTAAGCGAGCTTCAAAAAATATTCAAGGCGTCGATCGTTCTCCCGCGCTTAAGACAAAAAAAAAAAAAAAAAAAAAAAAAAAATCGATTTTGAAACGGTGGTTTTAATCTAAAGGATAAAATTCACTTTGAGCGACCTTTAGACATTAATAATGAATTAAGGCTGTTCTAAAATTCATTACCCAATAAGTCATACCCAAAACTTTCTAACACATTTACGGATTTATTTTTAAACATAAAGTCGCAAAACACGCAGGAGTGACTGTAGAAGCGATTTGAATATTTCAAATCGCTTATATAGTTACTCTTTTGACAGACTTTTTCTATTTTTTGATAAATGATTTATTTATCAAGTTATGAATAGTTTTGAGTCATATAACAACCGGCTGTTTTCCTTTCGCTGGTATTTCTCCTTTCATCCGTAAATTCGGTTCAGAACTTCTACTCTGACAGTATTTTCTGTAATGTCTTTTGTGTTTACCAAAACAATGCAAAACATCATTCGATCACATAATTTCTAAATAACACCTGTCAATTTCATGCATTTCCGAACAATAAAGAATTAAAACTTGTGTCATGAAGTTGCTCCCTTGGATTTGAGAATAGCTTTAATCTGTGATTTAATGAATAATAATCTACGAATACTACGAATCTACGAATGACTACTGCAAAGACTGCTGAGAAAATTAAAGTTGGCAGTTTGACTGTCCATTTAAAACAATTTGGGCACGCAAAGTCAATCCATCGGAAATCGGTCATGAATTCTTACAATCACCCAATTGTTTAATTTTGTTAATGGAATTTTTTGCCTTTATGATTTGATTTTGAATACCTAATTTGCAAATTTAGATTTTGAAGGCATAGCATTGAAGGATTTGCAAGATTAGATAATCTTAAACTTTTTATTAAGGTTTTATTTTAAATAATTCCTTGTTGCATTTTAACATTATCCCTGCTCGCAAAGCAACCCTCTGTAAACTACCGATTTTCTACCGAGGACAAAACTATTTTCCAAAAAAAAAAAAAAAAAAAAAAAAAAAAGTAACGGTTCGGTTAACAGAAACCTCGATTAAAAAAGCTCTGTTTATCGAAGTTCTACTGTAGTAGGTAAAATACAGAGTTGTACAAAAGTATTCAAGTTTGTTTATGTCTATTGGTATAAATAGCTGAAAGCGAAATTTTAAACTAATATTGTGTTTTCTTGCTGAATAAATTTTCGCATTATATTATATATATATACCAGACTATAAATCATATACAGAGCCGTACAAAAGAACATTGTGTTTGGCTATGAGCGGTAATTGCTCAAATCAGTTTTAAAAGTGTTTTATGTGTTTTCTAAAACTTTTACTTGAAAAACTTTTATAATACTTGAAAAACCATGCTTAACGTATGATTTTTCTTTCTTGTTTTTATTTTAATATCCTTTTATATTGTCAATCTACAAATTTCCTGTTTGATTCTCACAAAAGATTGGATTAATCTGACCACACTAGTGACCATCGAGTTCCCGTGACCTGATTTATTTTTGCGTGACTGACGGGGAGTTTAAGTGGTGCATACGAATCATCTCTCTCTTGGAAGGGCGTGGTAGTGGGGACCCGCACATGCTTCGGGATCCAAACACTTAGGGAAGTGTAGTTTCTTAGCTGAGTGGACTTAATAAGACTGATCGATATTATTCTGTAGTTTTATTTATATGTTAGTGGTGAGAAGTGTAAAGTCCTGTTGCTGCAAACTGGTTTTTCATAAATCTTACAATATTATATACAGTCGGCTCTCGTTAATTCGAACTCATCAGGACCACAAGAAATGTTCGAAATATGGAAAATATGAAATGAAAACATGCTTAATATGGGACTATTACAAAGGAATTAATGTTGTAGTGTTTTTTTAATTTCTTTCGTCTGTTATCATTAGAATATGATTTAAAATTAAATTACAATGTATAAATACGTAAACTAATTAAAAGATTAGAAACAAGCACAATGGAAGAAAAATTTAAAGCTTCACTGTTGGACAAGAAAGTGGATGTCAAATGCATTGGATTACATGTGTACTCGTTTGAAACATTTTTCACAAAAATCAAAGGAAGAAAATTATTCAAATGATCTGAAATCCGTGAGAAAGAAAAGAAAAATGAAAAATTGGAATTCTCTTTGTTCGAATTAAACGAAGGCAAGGCAAAATGAGTTCGAATTAATGAAAACTTTTAACGTTATTCTGCCATTGAAAATTTCGGGACTTCATATTTAGTTCGAATTAAGCGAAGATTCGAATTATCCGATTTCGAATTAACGAGAGTCGACTGTATTTTATCTGATTTTAAAGTTAGAAATAAGAGAAAAATAACATACGAGATGATTATTACTGTCATCTAAATCTGTATGAAATTTAATGTAAAAATTTTCCCTTTATATAAATTAATTTTAAATTCCATTTATAATGTACGGAATCGGCATGTATTGCTTCACATTTTATGTGCCAATCATTTTTAACACTTTTCAACATTATTAAAAATATATTATGACTTCAGTTTGTCAAACAGGTTTGCCGTGCTCTAACTTTCGTAAATATATATACGCCGATTACCACGTAGTTGATACGTGATATGGATGTTTTCTATAGCATGTTCCCTATACATAGTGCAGTATTTACAATCACACTCAAAGAATTGTATTGCGTGTTGATGTTCCGGGAAAATTCGCTCATTGTATATTTTAATGATGTTATACTATTTCAAACATAATTGATATAAATTTCCAAAATAGTCTAAAACATTTTTTTAATTTGGAGGGCAAAGCGTTTATCATTCATTTACGGGGTCAGACAAAAAGATTCGGTTACGGATCATGTGAGTAAACTGTTTGTAATGTATTTCAATGATGTTATTTTCTTTCAATTGTAATGAAATTTATATACATTAACGAGGCTCGCTATAACACGCTTCCTATAGAATATAATGTGCATATAATTTAAATTCAATTACAGAATCACACAAAATGTTTCGGTTACAGTGCAAACTATCCGCGATTGTTGCTTGAAATGCGTTTCCACTTGATGCATGCATTTTAAAGTTTTTTTTTTTTTTTTTTTTTTTTTTTTTTCATACAATTTAGTGTGCGTAAATTCTGTAGATCATATACAAGGCCACTCGCAAGAGCTTTCTATATTTAAGAAAGCGAATTTTGTAACCTTTTGGTTTACAAAATCTATTATAATAACTTATCATAATTCAGTCAACGTCAAAGCTAAAAAGTCACAGGTGGAGATGAATCCCTGAAATAAGACAAAATTAAAAAATAAACATATTTTGTTTTATCGAAGTCCATGTTAATATCAAAAAGATGCCTCATAACGATTGACATTCCATCTCTTTTAAAAGGAATGGAATTTCTCAATATCGTAGTTTGGATCTATCTGTGATTACTGTATTTAAATAAAAGTGAAAATGTTTTTTAATGTTTACTAGAAAAACCAACTGGCGTCGTTCGGATGAGCATCAGTGTTTCAAAATTTGAAAAGGTAGATCCCCTTTTAAATTTTCTAGAACTCATTATAAAGAAAGCTGCGATACGGATTATCCTCAAACGACTAGTATAAGTTAAAAGAATTTAGAATAAAAAGAAATTAATTAATTTCTCATAAGTTTTGGCTGTGTATTAACCTAATACGTTAAATTTCACTATTAATTTATTTACATTTCTTTTCTAATAGAAAAAATTCTATAATAAAATATAAATGTCTATAACTAACAATGCATTTTTAGTATTCACATCAATTGCGTAGTTTTATGGAGTTTTATTTAACACAGCTAAAGAGCTAAAAAGATCCGGAATTTCAACTTACTTAGAATTTTAAACTATTCCTAGCATTCAAACCCTAAATGGGATTCAAATGAGGAACATCTCGAAGTGCAATTGTGGTAAGTGTGGTTCTTAAACAAGCTGATTAGCTTTAAATTTTTGATTTGACTGTCTAATACCTAATTATTTAAGCGATACATACAAATAAATTTGTATGGCCTTTCATAGGATATATTTCAAGAAGTTCTTCTGTAATTCAGAAATTCTTGTTTATACCTCAAATGAAATGAAAATAAGCATCCTACTCTCAAATACAATTGCTTAAATTTAATTTATGGAAGAGTGGGGATGAATGGAACATTTTTCGCTTCTATTATCTAGTTTAAACAGTTCTAAAAATATTAACTTTAGGTGTTATCATAGAGAGAGCTTACAAAAATATTTTAGACAATATCATTTTTTTTTAACTGCAATTAATTTAGTAAATTAAAATACTTTCTAGACTTGTACGTTTCAAAGACTTTCAATGACTTTTAACAGAATTTTTGTAAAGTAATAATTGACTCAATTAAGAAAAAGAAAATCGACCTTCTAATATAGCGACCAGTACTTTACAAAATTTCTGGTGGTAAATCACCTAAAATCCCCTGAATCCCTTGATGCATACGAACCCTGTTTTAAGCACATCTCAGTATAACTGTAATTTTATCTTTGAACGAGACAATCTAGGAAATAATAGGAAACTTTTCGCTTATTATTCGCTCAAAAAATATAGGTTCTAGAAATACTAACTTTTGATATTATGAGATATCCAAATTTCCAAAACATCAAAACAGCAGAACTTGCCTCTCAAAATTTATATTAGGCATTGATTTTAGGCGCTTTTTAAAACTGTAAAACCTAAAAATGGATCAAACTAACTTTTAGCAATTGCTTGGGTTTCAGATAACTCAGAGTCCTTCTACTCCCCCAATAAAACTAATCTTAAGGTTATCTGAAGAAATCTCCAATTTCTTCAGAAATTCTACAGAAATCTGAAGAAATTTAGCAGATGTAATTTTACCTTAAAACTACCTGCAAACTTTTTAAAGATGTCTTTAAAAATCTGCAGATTTTTTTAAATAATAGGCCAATTCCTTATAGATTTTCTACAGATATTTTCTTAAGATTTTCTTCAGATTTTTTTAGTGGGGATCTGTAGGTGCCACTTTTCAGATTCTTTCATAATTAAACTTAATATCAGCCCTTGGCGTTATTACCCAGCCTGGAGTTATTACCCCAGAATATCTTACATAACTTTTTTTAAACTTGCTATAAATACATTTTTGTTACAGCAATCAATGGATATATCACAGGCCTCTGATTAAAAACTATAAACCTTATGAAACGTAACTAATTTTATTACCACGGATTCCATGAAATCGTTATCTTTTTGTGATCTCTCACGACTATTTTAGAGTTGTGCCATATCATGGAAAAATATATGCAATTTTTTTTTAATCTGAAATAAACACATTTGTTTTACTGAGATCAATGAATATATCAAAAACCTCTCATTAAAAACTACAAGCTTTTTGAAACAACTTTTTTTATGACCTCAGATTCCAACAGATGGATATATATTTATATTTCTTGCAATCTCATTTGATTGTTTTATAGTAGGCGTTCACCTGAATTGTTCCGTTAATGAGTCCCCAGTGGTCGGTATGACAACAGGCCTTTAGGTGCAACTGACCGTGAACAAAAGCCATCAAGAGTTCGCGAGGAACGTCAAATTGTAAAAAAGAGATGCATTTTGGTAGTGGCAGTTTCCAAGGCAATGAGTGAACGAATGCTTCCGAACTATTAAGGTAATTGCATCATAATTGTGAAGAATTTGAGGATGGGGGTATACGCTTTTTTAGAAAGATTGTATATTTTATTCGATACATTACTGTTGTAGCATTTCGTAGAAGGTAAAATAAGCAAAGAGCTTCATACAAAAATATGTACAAAATCCGTACTGTTCACGGTATTTCAAGCACCTTTAACCAAAATCTTTGTAAAATAATATTTTCTTTATTTAATGAGAAACAATCGTATCCTTGGATTTAGCGACCAGTACTGTATAAAAGTTTGGAACTAAAACACCTAAAACACCTAACTTTCCTTGAATTCCATAAAGCGTACAAACCCTGTATATGTGATAATCACTTATAATAAAACAAATTAAATTAAAAAATGCTATAAAAGTGATAAAACGCCTTCAATTAAATTAACGTGCATTTCATAGCACAAACGGCGACATTTTCTAAATCATTCTTGATAGAAATATTTTCGCAAAACTTTTTTGAGAAACAACTGCTGTAAAAGACACAATAAGACATAAAGACAAATATAACAGAATGCTATGAAATTGATAAAACGACTTCCATTAAATTAACGTACATTTCATCGCACAAACGGCGACATCTTCAAAATCATTCTTGATAGAAATATTTTCGCAAAACTTCTTTGCGAAACAATACCTTTTCATGACATTATTTACCATCTTTTTAAATAATAATAAATAAGAAAAAAAGACGAAAATATTTTTTACCAAGAATAATTTGAAAATGTCGCCATTTTCTGTGATGAAATATACGTTAATATAAATAAAGATTTTTTACAAAGATATTTTATCATTTTTATGGCTTTTTTTATGCTTAAAGAGTTTGAATTCATAACTTTAAAAAAGTTAAGCTGATGATTTTGAAAATGGAGCAATTCTATTTTTGTTAATGCTGAATTTTATTGTCTGAGCGAAGCGAAGTCTTTATACTCAGAGATACGTAACGATATTAAAATTCAAAAAATTCTTTCGTCAAGCAAATCTCAAAAAGTACTTGTCGGATTTTTATTCTGTTTGTACCAATAGGTACCTATGGAGGTAATCTGGTGAATGCACCTACTTTTAAAAATTAATTCCAAATAGTTAAAAAGTTATATTAAAAAAACTGATTAAAGAGCACAATTTATGTGCATACGTCGCAGAAATTTGGTGGGCGTGATTTTCACCGGCTGGACATTTTAGTAGATAACCGAATCAGTACATGGAGTAAATAGTAATCATTTTCGCAGTCAGAAATATTGAATGCAATAAAACATTTTAAAATTTAATCATGCAGGAAAATAAAACTGTTAGTTTTTTATATTAAAAAATGTCATAAAAACTTTGATTTTGAGATTTTGTGATAATCTCTTAACAGCACTTTTTGATCGCTAAAAGAATGTTTTACATATTTCGCGTGTGAAAATTAGAAACAATTACGTTTTTAAATAAAAAGTTTCTTTTATGACATCATTTTCCCTTTATATTAATTTTCATTGCATGTTTTCTTTTAACTTATATTTTGTTTGTGTATGGAAGTCAATTCTGGTCACTAATTTTTCGGCACGGATACCACAAGCGCATCAGATTTGGCGCAATTTTTTTCAAAGCTTATTTGGCGAAAACTCCCTTTTCAAATAACGCTTACATACACATTTTTAAATTATTTTCTATTTTCAAAAAGAACTTACAGTAAATAAAATAATAATAATAATTAATAACTATAAAAAGAAATATTTTATATAATTTAAAAAAGGAAATTATTAGAAGGAAAAATAAACATTTTATGAGTAAATAAACAAATAATAAATAAATAAAGCCGGGTTACCATCTCAGGTAAAATAATGCCATTTTGACGCCAATTATGTACCCTGGTGCATATGTGACATTTTTTCCCATTTTTCATCCGTTTCCTGTTGGCATACAACTTTGAAATATGGAGTATGTATGCATACCTGGGAGCAATACTGGAATTAGACATTGATTTTTTTTTAATTCGATCCAAAAAGGGGCAACGGGGCTATTTTTTAAAGTTTTATACAATTTATACTGCATAAAGGAGCCACTTACCTATTTCTATATACCAGAAAAAGTAAGTGGTATGTAAAAACAATTATAGTATACATAAATAAAATACTTGAGATAATATACTAGAGATATAAGCACCGGGTTTGGCGAGATTTTTTATGCCAATTAGGCAAAAACATCGTTTTGATTACCAGATGCATATAGCATACTATAACAACACGTTATTTATTTATTTCAAAATGAAAAAAAAAAAGGAATAAATGAAACATTTCCTGTTATTAAAAAAGATATAACAATCAATAAATGATAATATTTTCAGAACAAACAATTTATTATAACATTTATATGATAACCAGCATGTTAGGCAACTAAATGCCATTTTGGCACCAATTAGGTACCTCGGTGTATATAGGGCATATATGTGCCATATTTATTTGTAAAACTGAGCATGAAAGTTTACCAGGTGTGTTTTCATAGGCGCTTATATCTTTTTGCAACATAGCGCACCTTTCGAAGCCAAAACTGCACAAAAGAAGAAATAATCAATATTTGCAGCATTTTTTTTTTAATGTAATGCGCATTTTGTATCAGTAGGCTCGATAATCAGACCTCTTTTTTTTTTTTTTTTTTTTTTTTTTTTTTGCTTTAAAAGGTGATATTTCATACGACGTCTTTTGGGGATTCGTCGTTTTTCCATATTTGATAGTATGTGTCTACTCGTTTTGTACCCTTTTTTGTAACTTTCTTCTTTATTAACAGCGACATCTCGATTTAATATTTAAATAAAAATTCTTCTAAATACAAAGAATTTTGTTAAAATAAATAAATAATAGGAAATGCGGACATCTATTGCTCAAAACACAAAATTTCTCCTATTGAGTTAATAAAAATCAGTAAAAGCATAATTTTTATGATAATAAAAAGGTGACTTATGTAATAACAGAGTCATATATTATGTACGTTATGGATTAAGTATGAATATTTCAATGAAAAGTGATACTTCAAAAGAATTATGAAATTAGTTAAAAACCATTTATTTTAAACTAAATGAATAAAAGATTTATATTTTTAATGAAATAAATGGGATTTGAAAAATTATTGGAAATTTATCACTATAGATGTATCAATATTACAATCAGTACCTTGTATGCAAAATGGAACAATTAGCAATACTTTTTGTACCCGAAAAATGGTCGTTGCTTTTTTTAAGGTTAAAAAGTAGATTACGAAATATTCCTATACAGATTGCACAGCAGAATTTTCTTATAGGAAAAGTTATTTTTTAAATCCGCAGAATGTTCCTATTTAATAAAACATTTTCTGTATTAAAATACCGGTACCCAAAATGCCGGAAACTTGGCAGCTCTGCCTATAACATTTTAATTAATCACGGTACTTTTTTTAATCGGATTCAAATTTAGTGAAGACAACGTTTTTTGGCCGAAAGCAGCTTTTTTCCACATGTGTAACTACGATACAATTCCTTGATGTTGACTTATGAATGTTTTGACTTATGCTATTATTGCCTCCTCTCATTTATTTATTTGAATTTTAAATAAGATGACTCAAAATTGTGTTTTTTAAATATACGAAAAAAAATGCATTTCGAGAGAGGGCGAAAAGGACAATATTTGGCGATTTATTACCTGCGTTTGGCTAAGTGTCTTACTACCTTGTATTTAATACTCTTCACATTACTTCGCTGTTATATGGACTACGGCGCTTTTATAAAAAGTTTGACGTAATTCGGGCTTAAGAAAGTGAGTTTTTTACTGAACAATACAAATAAATGAAAAATGAATACTAAGAAATACTAATAAAAGAAAAATGAAGCATTATATTGATCTATGTATATTTAAAAATTCATCTGCTAGCACTAATTAGATAATTTATGTCTTATGTGTATATAATAGGAGATAAATAGCTTTTGATTCTGTATTTCTATGCTATAAAGCATTAACGTTTGTGTGTTTTTCGTTAGCATTGGGAGTACCTAGCCGATTTAAAAAAAATGTGGGCAAAAAATGTTGGTAACCATCTTTGCTGCAAAATATACTATATTTTGCGTAGGAACAATAATCACCATCAATGCACGAGCAAAAGAAGTTCTAAAATTGAGAATTCTTTGATGTTGATATGACTAAAAATTTAAAATCTTTTTTTTTGTGGCAACTTTTAAGATATAATATTCTCGTTATGAACGATTTCTAAAACATTCGACAATTTAATTTCACATATTAAACAATTTTTTTTCTAGAAAATGTTTTAAACCCAATTTATTGAGAATATTGCAATTTTTAGGATACTGTTGGGGTCAGAAACTATAACTTTGGCATCACAGTAACTTATCAGATGTAAGTGCTCGTTTAGTACAAATTTTTAAAAAAGGATTCCTTAACTCTTATCGACAACCTCATTGCATCCGTGGAAAACAGATATTCAACATTATAAACTATTCGGACGGATTTCACACCATATAAAATACACTCCATTTCTCTACAAACATAATAGTTTATGTTATTTATAATTTCTCAAATCGGTGCGAAGCTTCTGTTTATGCTCATGACATCATTTCAAAGAGCTATATTTCCAATATAGGAAAATTTGGTGTTTTATTTTCTGTATTACTTTTAACATTTTGCATATTTCCAATTTTATATCCATGCATGGTTTGCTTTTCTTTTATAAAAATAGTATATGCAACAAGATTTTGTAGTTCTACGATTCGATATGCTTATTTTCATCATTATATTTTATCACAATGAATGACCAATTAAAGGTGACATCTCATTTTCTTTACTTATCGCAAGTTATAAAATGTGTATTCTCAGCAATATCGCTCAGACTAATCCCTCTGAGGGAAGTCCTAGTATGAATTACACTTGATTAGTTTTTAAAATATGCTTAATTTTTTTTCCGAACATTTAAAAACCTACCAGAATTATTTCATATTATTCAATCTTTTTTCATTTCAATTTATCATGCTACAATAATTATGCGTGTTAGCTGAAAACAAATCACGGTATTGGTATGTGCTAATGCACTTGCATAATTTTCAAAAAAAAAGTTTTGTTGAAAATGTTTATTTTTTGTGTATGGAATATAACTATTACAAGATAAATAAATAAAACATATACAATATTTAAAATAATCAACCTAAAAACAAAGAAATATTATTTTAAAATTTAAAGATTTTTTAATAGCACATTAAATAATAAAATATTGAATAACAATACTAATAAAGTTAATATAAAAAGAAAAAACAGTAAGAATACTGAAAATTCGTGGAAATTGTAAAAGTAGAGGAAAATATGTGTTTATGTTTCTGTCGTTATTATAATATTTTGTATTGAAAATAACTGCCAAAAGATTGAAGGAAAGGTTACTGAAAGATATAAGGGAAAATATCTACCGAATCTTTAACCGATTTCTCTAAATAACAAATTTCAAAAATGCAAATTTGCTGCATTAAGGATATATTTGTAACAATGCGGTAGAAAATTACTTTATACTTTCAGAAGTTAATAAAAGTAACAGTAAAATTACTTTTCAAAATCTTTAAAACCATGCCTATTTAAATAAAAAATTGTCAGCTATATAAAAAAGAAAATGCTTCACAAAATCCACATAATTTATTTTCAAAACATAACGAATTAACCACAATGTATTATTATTGTTACTGCTTTTAGAAAAAATATGATCAATCTTTAAAATGCAACATCATAATCAAAGGGCAAGACAGAAGTTGACCGTTGATTAAATCTGTTGATTCCACGAATGCGTTTTCCTATTGGCAAAAAAGACCAGGCTTTGGTATAAGGTGGTAGAATAGGAGAATCTGATCTCACCGAAATTTGATTTCTGATACCAACTTCAGCTGAACCATACCCGTAATCGCGTACGTAGTTTTCTTTGGCAACGTTTGCAATTCTTGGAACGCTGAATAGATAGCTGTTAGGAAAATCTGCAAGAAATGCTGATTGCAAATCAGATTCAACAATAGCAGATGAAATTAAATAGTTCGGTGGTATAACAGATGGAACATTTGATTTCACCAAAACTTGGTCTCTGATGCCGACTTCTGTTGAATCAAAACTGTAATCACGTAAATAATTAGCTTTGCCAAAGTTCGCAATTCTTGGAGTAGCATAGCGATAATTGTAACCCAAATCATCGGGAACTGTAGACAGCAATTCAGCTCCAACAACAGGCGCTGAAGACAAATAGTTCGGAGAAATAACGTTTGGAAACTGAGAGAAAGAAAACGGAGATTTCAAGAGATCCGATGCAAGGGGTGGCTCATAATTATTGTCGTAATAATCAGATGTGTAATCAGAATATAGATCAAAACCAACTGGATTGGCGCAAGATGGCCCAGCCAAGATAGCGACAAGAACAAAAACAAATGCGTACATACTCTCTAAAGATTTTTTTTCACTGTATGCAGTTTGAGAAAGCTTTGAAGACTTTATGCGTAACGTGAAAGAATGGCTCGCTTATAAACATGTACTGCTGTTTGTTTAAAAGCCATCCCGTCAAATAAAAGACAACAGGTTCTTCTCATCATTTGTATTTCTCTGTTTTAAAAGCTGTTTCATCGATTTTAGTATTTTTTTATGTCACTATACTAGCGAAAAATTTTGTCATTAAAAATCTTGAAAGCGAACAGATGCACAATTAATTGCCAACAAGTATTTTATGGGTTATCTTTTGCGCTAGTTCTTCAACTTATGATTGCTCGTAAAAATGATGTATGATATTATCATAAGTGTCGTAAAAAAAATCTTATGGGTTATAAAGTGTTCGATTCTCTTTGCTTTTGGAAGCGTATGCCCTCGAATTTGTATAATTTCATAATTTAAATGAAAATCTAACTAAAATATCTCAAGTTTACGACTGCGCCGCCAGAGGCCATCGAAAGTGTTACGCAAATTCCTGTGTCTATTTTTTGAAAATGAATGTATATGAACTGTGTATAATATTATATTTTGTGTTCTCGCATGTGTATGATATTATATTTTTAATCGAAGATCTATGCAAACGAACCTATAGTTGTAGCCATTAAGGAACAAACCAAGAGTTGAGACCTCACACTTTTGAGATGTTCAGTATGTGATATTGTGGTTATTTATAAAAAAAATTACGATTTATATATATTAATATTCAAATCATTCTCTGAATCGTTTTTGCGTTGTTAAATGCGGACGGACAGACAGACAACGAGTATATGTGCTACTTGTTTATATATTTACCAACGCACCTAAATATGTGCTTCAACGACCTTGTTTCCGATCTTCTCATTTATTTGATAAAAGTTGTTTTTCTTCATTTGAGTTATTATTTCACAAATAATATAAAATCATTAATTCAAAGCAAGACTGGCGAGAAAATTGTATAACATTGTCAAGGTCATTGGAAAGATACTCTGAAAAAACTCATAACAAACCTTTTTCTCCATCAATGAGTGTTCGGATAAAGATTTATCATACGAGCAAGCTAATTGAAATTTTGTTAGGTCATGCAAGGGTAAACGAATATCTTTTCGAGTACAATTATTTGGCCACAGACAGATGAGGCGTTTAGAATCAAAGTGGAATATATCCGTAAGTATCCCAAAAGTGGCTGAATCCGTAAAAGATTTTCGAGGTAGGAGAGACTGGGGCACATGTGAATATGGGGCAGATATGAACGTCGCATTTTTTTAATAGTTATTGTACGTTTTTTTTATTTAAAAAAAATACCAACAATGACAGCATTTGTAGACATATGGTAACAATTTTTGAAGCTCTTTGACATTTTGTTTGTCCTCTGTAGCCGAAATACAGTTTTTATATGCGACAAAAGTAAAACCTCAGTTCCAACTTGTTAAGTGAATAACTTTATTTATTCATTTATTTGAATTTTACGTTTTAATATAAACTGTGAATACTATTAAACATTTTTGATAAAAATAATTTTCTTCTAAAATTGAGAAATGTTAATAATTTGTCATTTTAATTGTAATGACCATGTGGGGGCATTTGTGAACAGACTAGTTAGGGCAGATATGAATAGCTCATAAATGCTCCAATAATAATTCTGTGATTCTGTTTATTTAGTTAACTTTATGATAAATAATGTGAGCTCCAATATCTATAATTTCGCTGAAATAGAATATTTTCATCATACAGCATCTGATTTTGTATTGAAACTTCCACAAAAACATCGATCAATAAGTACATAAACAAGAATTTCGTTTACTTTCAATTGTAATTTAAATAAATTTAATGTTTTTTAAAGTGCAATAATGTTATGCAATATTTTACTAAACGGTTTACAAAAATATTTTTTGTGCATTGTTAATAGTAAAAGTAAAAAAAAAACTTTTCAAATTTTTCTATTTCATTTCTTCCAGACTTGCAATGCTTTATTTCATCACTAAAATAGCTATGTAATGATGCCTTGAATGAAAATAGGTATCAGTAATATTTTAGGAAAATATTTTTTTTTTAAATTGATTAACTACCATAAAATTCCGATTGTAAGCAATCCCTTCTTTCAAAAGAAAAATAAGTTAATTTCTTTTTTTTTTTTTTTTTTGGGGGGGGGGGGATTATAATCGAATTTTTTTCATAATTAAAAATCTCTTTTTGTCGTAATTTAGAAGTAAATAAGGCAAATGCAGTGGTAAGAATCTTTCGCATTTTGGCATTTGTCCTTTAAATATTATCTAAATGCTCCCGCCTTCCTAAAATCTCCCCGTAACAAAAACCCCTATAAAAAAATTTAAAAGGGTTTTTTCTTAATTATTTTATTACAACAATAATTTACTATCTAATCCCCCTTTCTCATCCCAGTCTACTTATTTTGATTTTATAATCTTATGCTTAAACATATCCCCCAGACAGATAAATAACTATGAAAAAAAAATATATGAAAAAAATATAACTAGATAAATTGATAGATATTTTTATATTTATAGTAAATTTAACTCATAATATAACTAATGATTATGAAGATAAATGAATAACAGAATAAAAATACTGTCAAAGAATTTTTTTCGCTAGTGTTCACATGTACCCCACGTGTGTTCACAACTGTCTCACTAGTTTTTTTTTTTTTTTTTTTTTTTTTTTTTTTTTTTGGGGGGGGGGGCATTTATAAAACTATTGAAAAAAGTAAGAAGGACTGAAAAAGTGATTATAAAAAAAATACCATATGTAAAAAAAAAGTTCCGTTTACTATATTCAGTAGTTTTTGATCACAGAAATCAACCTGATTATGAGAAAAAGTTGTATTTATATGAACTGTTCAAATGTGCCCCACTCTCCCCTATACTTAGAGTTAAAGTTAGTAGATTCTCATATAGGGATGGTGAACCTATGACACGTATGCAATAAGCGACAGAGTTTTCTTCGACACGGTATTGGTTGGGGGTTCTAAACAAAACACAATCAAAGCGAAACAAAATACACGAATTTAAACAAGCTCAACATTCATAAAAATTTTTTAATTGAAGAAATTGAAATGCAATGCATTGAATATAATTCATATTAATATAAGCGAAATAATTTCTGAAATTAATAAAAGCATATATTATAAAAATCTAAAAGGAGGATTCTCAGACATTATATAAGTAAAAATCCTAATGTTAAAATGGTTGCGACTTGGGATGAAATTTTGACAATTTTCCGCACCTTTATACCTGCCTGAGAGTCATTATTTTAGGAAATGAGTAGCATAAAAATTCAAATAGAAACCACATGTCAAATGTCTCTAATTCAACTAACATTCGGTGGGAGAAAAATTTCATTTATTTTTTTTATTTGTATTCAAAAATAACTGAACTCTGCATATTAATAGTATTTCTCAATTGTTATTATACTTCTTTTAGAGTGTTATTGCCTCTATTTTCACCTTATATTATTCAATACTTAAAAAAAAAAAAAAAAAAAATAATTTTAATTTATTAAACTTTTTGTTGGCCTGTCATGGTCGTAAAATATTTTTGATAAAATTGGCATACTAATCAGTTATATATACAGCGTGTCATTCTGATTTAGATTAAAATTTTGAAAATATTCTAAAATCATTTATTACAAGTAAGATTAGCGGAAAAATTGTAGATAACAGGCAAAATTATTCGAATGATATTCTGAAAAGAGTCATAGCAAAGTTCTTTTTCCTTCAATCAATGTCCAGATAAAAATTTACCAAATGAGCAAGCTAAATCGAATTTTGTCAGATCATGCACGTGTAAACGAATACCTCTTCTAGTAAAATTTTTTGGTTAAAAATATATGTTCAAGTGATTCTACCGAAACTCAAACAATTGAACATGCATTTCATTTTTGTCTACTTTTAACTTCTTAAACATTTTTGCTTTTTATAACTGCTATTTAAAATTGTAAAGATTAATCATACCAGCAAGCTAAGTCGTATTTTGTCAGGTCATGCTAGGATATACGAGTACCTTTTCAAGTATAATCATTTGGTTAAAAATAAATGTTCATGTGATTCTACTAAATGTCAAACAATAGAACATATATTTTATTAAACATATACTGGACAATTGCAGCATAAAATATAACTACTAATAATGCATTTGTTAAAAATACAAAACCTTGTTCACTGGTACACAAAAACAAGAACTTTAATAAGAACATGTACAATTAAAATAAAATCTATATAGTTAAAAGATAAGACTGTTTTTTTTAGTCATTAGCTCTGAGAATTGTATTGGACCGATTTACATAATTATTTTTTTAAATGATAGCTGTTTATATGTAAATATGCCCATTCTAGCTATTTGTTTAATTTTTTTCTATTTTTATACTTAATTTTTAAAGCTTTTTCATGAAATTTCTTCAAAACAGTGGCAATCGGGTCATTGTAACTTAAAACATTGCAAACAGATAAAGGTTTAAGATTTTATAATGTTATTACAATGTTACATTATAAAATCTTAAATCTTTATCTGTTTGCAATATTTCAATTTTTCCTCATGCGTAGATGGCAACATATTCATATTTTTGATTCATTACGATTTTATTTTATTAAAAATATTATCTCTCGCTCAGGAAGCAAACTTTTAAAAGTTTGATTTGGGGAAACTGGGGCACATTGATACGGCATTTTTCTAAGAATTTTTACGGTGTCCAGTAAATGGAAATTTTAAGTTATTTTTCCTTGTGGTGTCAGCAAAACTTGTGTTATTAAAATGTACAATAGTTGTTTTATACAGTATTTTTGCATGTAATTTAAAAACATCTAAAAAAAAGTCATTTGTATCAATGTTCCCCATCCCAGGGACAGATTGATACACCTCATGGCACTTTGATACGTTTGGGAAAAATGGAGAGAAAATAACACCATTGCATATTTTTCATAAAAAATGAATTAGCAAACCATTTTATATTTATTTATAGAAATTCAAATCACCTACAATTTATTTATAAGCAATATTTGCAATCAAAATTAAATGTATAATGACCTGATGTTCTGGCTGTTCCTTTTTGGATTGCTGGTAGTGGTAACTTTGTCGTATCTGGCACTTCAACCGCAGCATTTTCTTTTTTCTTTTGAAATATTTAACATTTGCCAGGATTTCTGTTCATAAATCAGTTTCTAAACAGATAATAAAGAATAATTATGTTAAAAATTATGATTATAGTATAATTATCCTTTGCTGTGATGCAGCTTATTTCTCTTATTTAACATTTTTCATGTCGAAAATAATTTTTTCTCTGGAAAATCAATATAAATTTGAAATTTGCTAGGCTGCCGTTCTTTTCTTTTGTTAGTTCTACTACAACAGTAAGATCATACACCTTCTGTTTGCAAAAATAATATAAATTGTTTTAAGATAAATAATTGGAGCTATTTCACTTCAATAAAAATTAATATTATTTTTTTGGCGGGAAATGGTAGGATTAAGGAGTGTACGGTAAAAAAAAAATAATAATAAAAGGTAATGAAAAAAATGTATTAGAAAAGGATTTAGGTTGTTTGTAACTATCATGGGACATATTGATACGTATCAATGTGCCCCGACACAGCCCCATGCAACCATTTTGACTAATATAAATCTCAAATTCAAAACTTCATAATTTACCTAAAAATAAAGAATGAGGAACTGATAAACAGTAATTTTACTTACCAGGGAGAGTATTGTTTTCGGTTGAAAATACGGGAACAGTTATATAATACCATTGCAATTGTACAACTGAAATTTACTTTTGACCAACATAAACAATAAATCACCGGTCCCATTTCACCAGACTACTGAATCATTCTAAGTTCTTCTGTATGTAGTTTTGTACACCGCATCATCTTTTGGAGTTGTTGTGAAATTTCCTGTAATGACCTTGTGAGAAGTACAGGGGGTGAATCAATGTTTCCCATGTATCAATGTGCCCCAGTTCCCCCTATATTTTATTTTTATTGTGCTAGTTCTTATTAAAATTCTTATTTTTGTGCACCAATGAGCAAGGTTATGTATTTTTAACAAATACATTCGTAGTAGATATTTTTTTCTGTTTTGTACTTTTGAATCCTTATATATTTTTGCTTTTAATAACATATTATTCTAAATGCTAAAGATATACGAAAAAGCTAATTCAAATTTTGTGAAGTCATGCAAGGGTAAACGAATATCTTTTTAAGTACAAATCATTTGGCCACAGACAGGTTTTCATGTGATTCTACTGAAACTCAAACAATAGAACGCATATTTTATTTTTGCCCCATTCTAAAACCTTGGAGATTTCTGCTTTTTGAAACTTATTTATAATGGTAGATATTTATCAAAATAGAAAGCTAGTCAAATTTCGTCAAGTCTTGCAAGCGTAAACTTCTGGAGTAAAATCATTTGGCTACAGGTAATGTTCATGTGACTCAAACAATAAAACATACATTTATTTATTTTTATTAATTCTTACAGATTTTTACGTTTATAAAAATTATTTTTAATGGTAAATATTTATCATGCGAAAAAGCTAAGTCGAATTCTGCCTTGATTTTCAACGAGTATTTTATTTATGTAAAATCATTTGGCTTCAAGTAGATGTTCATGTCATTGTATTGAAATTCAAACAATAAAACACATAATTTATTCAAAATACATAATATGAACTTTAAAATGTTCAGGTTTACTTAAAAGGCGATTAAAATAATCAAATATAGATGTTAATAGTTAATTTTATTTTAAAAACATCTCAGTACTTTCAAGCCTTTAATCAGGCTCTTCCTCAAAGAATATTTTCTTTTATTAATACAAATACATGATTCCGTTTTGAAAATGAACGTGATTCGTGGCTTGAAGATTGAATTTAGTGCTTTAGGAGAGCGGTAAAAAGAAATATTTAATTGTTGTACCATATTTTATTTTTATCCACTTCTGAATCTTTGGATATTTTTCCTTTTTTGCAACTGTTATTTATAATGGTAAGCATTTATCAAAAGAGAAACCTAAGTCGAATTTTGGCAGATCATGCAAGAGTAAAAGAATATCTTTTTAAAATCAAATCATTTGATTTCAGATAGATCTTCATTTGATACTACTGAAACTGAAACAATAGAATGTATATTTTATTTTTTACCACTTCTGAATCCTTATAAATGTTTTATTTTATAACTGTCATTTACAGTGTCCTCGCTGAGATTTGACCAACGTTAGTAATTTGGCTAATTAAAAATAAAAAACATTCGCCAATTGAAAAAAGTATTAGCAAAATAGATTCGCCGTGTAGCACAAAAAAAAAAAAAAAAAAAAAAAAAAAAACTTTAATATCCTTTAATATGTATTCTCTTTTTTCAATATGTTTTAAAATAACCCAAGTTTTATAACTGTGAAAGCGATTGTTATTAATCTAATTTCAACTATCCGCTACAAATAAAAAAATATGTATATATTAAATATATATGCATATGTATCGAAAACGAAAATGAAAACTAGACGTTGGGGGCCACCGTAATACTTACCCATCATGGATATGGATATGAAAATAAAACATGTGAAAACTATTTATAAAATGCATTGCAATTCATAAACAAAATTTAAATATTGTTAATATACATAAGTAATGCCTTATTAGACCATGGGCCGTAAGCAAGAATTGTTCAGTTTCGTTTACCAAACTTCGGGAGTATACAAATTTTTGTATATTTAAACATTACATATTGCTTATTAAAAATACACAAAGTTGCCCAAAGGAAATGCGCACATTAAAAAAATTATAGCTGTATAAAATGGAACTATATTTCAACACCGGTTTGCATCATTTTATATGAAAGTCGCTACTAGATGGCGCTACTTGGAAGGATGTTTTTAATGAAAAATAAAATATACGTGCAATCTGCGTTTATAAACTTTCTTTTATAATGTTTTTTGACGACATAATAACTACTTTTAATAAATAAAACTACTTTCCTATAAATAAAAGAGGTTTTCATTATTTGAAAAAAATAGTTTTGTATCCTTGCGCATGTTTGTTTTTAAACATGGGTTATGGGTTTCATTTGATATCATGATAACATATCAGTTATTAAAATATAAAATGCCAAGATGATTCATAAGTAACTGTTCATAAATAAAATAGAGTTATATATATATATATATGATAGGACAATGATTGTTTTAATAAAGGCAAAAAAAATTATTAATTGTAATGATAACACTTTTTTCTCCCGTTACAATATAAGAAAATCAAAATAAATAACAATCATCAGTCATATGCTTTAAGTATACATGAAGTAAAATAAAAAAAATAGATATAAACTTAGGAGAGAGAGAGAGATCTTTGAGAATATCATTTATTCTTGAGTAAATATAATTACAAAATATACTAAATTTTAAAAACTATTAAAAAGGCATAACTTTTTATATTGACAACTGAAACTGCTTTAAACTAAGTTCTTTCAACTAAGACAACACCGAATATTATGTAGCTTAGTAAAATAGAATTGATAAACATGTAATTAAAAAAACTTGCATGCATTTTTAAACATAAATATGACATTTTTCAACAATTTGTTATGGAATTAAATCATTATTTTTAACATATCCTAAAATAATGATGAAATTTTACGGAAAAAACAAAGCTTAATTTTATTATTTTTCTATAACTCTTCTGTACATGTTTTATAATCTGGGATATTGTTGACATTCTTTATTAAATCAATCAGGAAGCAGAAAATAATGCTTTGAAGATTTAATAAATTTATCTATTCGTTATTTATTTGCAAAATAGAAAAACTTAATAGAAAACCTTGAATTTTATATACTAATTACCATTTATAATATTTATTTTACTTGTAAGATTTTAAGACTATTGTCCATCAATGAAATAATTAATTATTCAATTTCAAGTGACATATACGCTATATTGATAATACTAAAAGTAGGATTACACTAATCTTGATAGTGCATAGGATCTTCTAGCTTAATTGAAAACCTAAGTAATCAAATTTAGCTTGTAACTGCATATATCAGAATGTAATAAGATCGAAATTTTTATAATTGTGTTTAATTAATTTAATGTGATCAATAAAATTTTTATTACTGTATGCAAATTATTATTAATTTTTCATTTAAAAAAAAATCTCTGCACTACATATTTTATAATCTGGCAATGAATCAAATAAATCGGTAAGCAGAAAATTTTTTTTAAAAATGCATAGGGAAATAACTAAACAATAAACTGTTAATAAACAATATCTTATTTAGCATGGCATAATTTGTCATTTATATTTTATATAGTTATAAATATGGATACTATGCTTACAGGCATATAAAATGAGAAAACAAAATAAATAATACTTATTATTCAAAAAGAGAGATAGGTTAAATAATATATTAAAAGACAGTTTCTTAGCAAATTGAACTTTATTAAATAATAATAATTAAAAAAAATTACTTTGCATTTTTATATTGCTTTACACGTAATTAAAGAAAAGCAATAAAAAAAGAAATTAAAAAATAAGAGAGAAAACTTATGAAAAATAACAATGTGGTAGATCTTTGGTAATAATAGTAGCATAATAAGAGGGAAAAGTTGATCGGAGGATAACTTATGTTTGTAAACAAATATGCGGAAGGATACAAAACTATCTTTTAAAAGATATCAAAATATTATTTTAAATGTTTAGGTTATTTCTGTTTATAAAAATACTTCTTATATTGTTAAAAAATTTGATCTAAACAAGATTTTGCAAGCAGATTACGTGCATGTTTTATTTTTAATTAAAAAATATCCTTCCAAGTAACGCCATCTAATGAGAACATTCGTATAAAATGATGTAAATTGGTTTTGGAATATAGTTTCACTTTATACGGTTATTATTTTTTTAATGTGCACGTTTGTTTTGGGCAACTTCGTGTTTTTTCAATGAGTGATATCTAAGGATTAAAAATACAAAAATTTGTATACTCCCGAACGATGGTAAACGAAACTTATTTTTAAGCATCTTTTAAACGTTTATCCCGTGGTCTATATTAAAGAACTGCCAGTACAATCTGATGTACCAGTTTCGACAAAATATATAAAACGACAAACTACTCAAGTAGTACCGAACTGCGTAAAAGAAACATCCTTATAACTCCAAAAATAATAATTCTATTAACTAACTATTGACTGCGTCGCATGAAGCGTCTCATTTCCAATTAAAATACACTTCTGAATTGAAATGTGAATGAAATACAGGGTCATGAAAAATCGAAGAATGTGGAAAACAAGATTACAAACATCTCGGCAACTAATAATTCGATCGACTTCGTTCTATATGCAAAATGTGTGTTATTTTATTGCCTTTTATGTCCATTCCTTAGAACAAAAAAATTCGAAAATTTTTATATACCTTTCATCAGAACGAATTTTTCGAGAGTCCAAAAAAAATAGTTCCGGATAATCGAGGTTGCTGATATTAAATAGGGTTCGTCCCATTCTTACATACTAACTACATACAAAATTTCAAGTCTCTATCTCAATTTGTTCGGGAGATAGAGCGTTTACAGACAGACAGACGGAATCTCCACTATCTAAAACGTGTAAATCCGTCAAAAAAAAATTTTCGATTTTCAAAACGATTGCAAGACTTACCCTATACTACGTATGATGGGTAAGTAAAAAGCAAAAACAAAAATTGAGTACTAGCAATTTGGCGAATCTAATCTCTTGTTGACTCGCCAAATGAAGAATTTAGTCACAATTTGGCGCATTGGGGAGCGACAGCGAGAACACTGGTCATTTATAATAGTAAAGATTTATCATATGAGAAAGATAAATCGAATCTTGTACTCATGCAAAGGTAAACGAGTACCTTTTTTATGTATAATCGTTTGGCTACAGGTATATGTTCATGTGATGCTGCTGAAACTCAAACATATATTTTATTTTATCCATTTCTGAATCCTTACAGGTGTTTGCTCTTTATAACTGTTACTTATAATGATAAAGATTAATCATACGAGAAAACTAAGTCGAATTTCACCAGGGCATGCAAAGATAAAAGAGTACTTTTTCAAGGAAAGTCATGTAGCTACCGATAGATGTTCATATGAATTTATAAAAAGTAAAACAATAAAACTTTTAAATTTCTTAAATTATTTTTTTTTATTTATTTGTTTTGTGTTGTTGTATACGAAAATTTGATTTTATCACTATTTTAAGAACGGAATGTTTTCATGTGGTTTTATTTGATGTTTTAAAAAGTTATGATTCGAGAGGAAATAATACAGCAGTAATAAAATCATTGGGATAATACTCAGACAGCGGCCACAGCAAACTTTGTTTTAACGCTTTATAACAAATTAGGTTTGTCTGTCTCACAGTAAAAAATGAAACCCAAATTGGGTTGAAAGATTTCTGGGTACAGAATTGTTCCAATTTGGAAAGTTCAATTTGTAGCACAAAATCGTTTTAAATAAGTCTGATTTTTAATGACATTAAAACAATTATAATATCTTAGATAGTATATACATTATACCTCAGAAATTTTGATTAATTTAATGTTAATAAAGATCTGCTCTGTTTTGAACCATTTTGGAATCCTTACTGTACCATTTCAGGAAAATTACCTATACCCAGAAATCTTTCAACCCAATTTGGGTCTTCATTTTTTACTGTGCTGTCTCTCTGGCAGCACTCTAACTTGTTTAAATGTACTTGGACTTTAATATAATTACTATACGCTTTTTATGTTTACCTCAGCATATTCGGTATTGAAAATAAAATGTGTGTAGTTCATTTACACGAGCACTCAAAATTATTGTTTTGCACAGGGTTGCCAGTTTTTGGTTTTCATTTTTATTCGGAAAATTGGAATTCATACGAAAAATTAAATGTAATTTTTTTGCTTTTTTAATGGTCAGAAATTTTGTAATTTCATAAAACAAAAAAAATATTAATAATTCTAGTGTGAATTTGAAATTTTTAAATAAAAGAGATCATACTGGCAATTTTATGGCTGTTTAAATGCTTAGAGTGTTTATTCTAAAACAGTAATATTTATAAACGTTAAATTACCTCATATTTCAGAAGTGACATTAATCCACTCAACTGTTTACTTTAAAACCATAATATTTATAAATGGTAAATTACTTTATAACTCAAAAGTGACATTAATGATATTAATATAATATCATTGTTTATTTAAAGCAATTCATAAGTAGTTGATTGCACATGATGGTGAAATCATTTTTGTTGATTACTTCAAGGACAATATTTTACTGTGAACGAACTTACTTCAGTTTCTCTTATGTTTTTGTAAAGCACACACGGTGCTTATATTTCTCTTCGCTATGATTTCGCATACTTGGATAATATGTTAATCCAGTAACCGCAGCAGGAAAATGCATTCCTGTATCTTGTTTTCTCAATTTACTAAATGTTTCTTTAAGTTGTTAATATAACGCAAAAAAGATATATTAGTGTGAATTTATTTACACTTGACAACACCAAAGAACTGCTTCGTGAACCTCGGACATCAACAATGGCACAATATGGTCTACGGGGAAAATCATTTGCGATGCGGTATACATAATGAAATATACATAGATTATTGATGTCCACTCGAAGATAGTTACTATAATATGAGCAGATTTGTCAAGACTCCGGCTTTTTCTACACCATTATTTTATTAAAGAAAATTATGTTATTTTAAATCTCAGAAAGCCTTCTATTAAATTAAACGACATTTTTTTTTGTACTAAAATACAGGTTTCCTAAAAACTAGAGGCTTGGCAGCTCTGGAATACGTTATTTAGAGAATTCACAATATATGTACACATATTCAAGCTCAAAATTATTACTTATACTACAGCGATGCAAGCTCTGCGTCACAAACAATTGATTTTCCCCACTAAATTTTAGTAATATTCTTCACCTTATTGAATTCAGAAGTTCTGTCTTTAAATAAGTTGAGGCACACTATAAAAAAATAATGGTAACAATCAGTCATTTCAATCAGTATCAGGGGGCACATCGCTTGCCTCCCTGATACTACGATCAATGGAGCAAAATCGTTTGCGACTTATTTTAATGATGTTACTCAATTATAAAATAATAAAATTGGTATGTATTTCTAAGGTGTACTGAAACATGCTTTTTAATGAATATAGTTGAGTGGGCAAAGTTTTTATCATTCATTTACAGGATCACACAGAAAAGCTCAGTTACATAAAGATTTACTGCAAAAAGCTGTTCGCAGTGTGTTTTAAGTTGTTGCACTATTTCAAACATAATGAAATTGATATACATCTCTGCTGTTTTACTACCAGATATCGCTATAGAAAATTATATGCATCGCATTTATCGTTTATTTAGAGGGAGAGATAAATGAAATTGGTATACGTCACAGCTGTTTACTACAAGATATTGCTATAGTATATTATATGCATCGCATTTATTGTTCATTTAGAGGGAGATATAAATGATTTTGGATACATTACTGATCCTAAATAATGCCTATTAGGGATGATTTCTGAAAGTGCGTTTCTAGTTATAGCATATGCGTTAAATTTTAACTAAATGTTTACATACTACGTTGTATACATAAATCCAAAACTACTCTTACGTATTACTGATAATGAGCGTGAATTGTTTAATTTTTTTAAATTTAATTCATACATTTTCAAGCGTATCAATAATTAATGTACTAAGATATGTTTGTAGAACGTAAATAAAATCATATACAGGACTGCAAAGAACTGGATGCATGGCCGCCTGTGGATGACGGTTTCTGAGTGTGATTTCAGTAGCTTTAAGCGTGCTTTTACCTAAGTTTAATTTCAGTTTAATTTTTCTAGCATGTTTAAAAATCTGTAGGTTATATACAAGACTGTACAGAATAATTCAAGTACGTTTCCTTCTATTGGTGGAAATAGTGAAAGGTGATTTTTCAACTGTCATATGCATTTTCTTACTACACTAAATCTTATCACACCATGAGCCACATACAGAACTGTTTAAGAGAATTTAATTTCCTTTCAGGATATGGGAAAGAATGCCGGTAAATGTTGAAATCTGGTTTCCGAATGTGCTAGGCATTTTCTAAAATGTTTAATTAAATGTATTATTTACCTTGTTAAACTGCAAAATTTTGTTAAAGTATTTTGAAAGTGTTTCATAATCTATGCTTGATGCATGATTTTTTTTTTCTTGTGTTTGCCTTCAAATGAATATTTATATTATATATATATATATATTTTTTTTTTTTTTGCCTTACTTATCAGTATAATAGGAAAATTTTACTAAATATAACTTAAACGGTATAAAAAGGTACCTTTTCAAGTAAAATTATTTGGCTATAAAAATATTTGGCAAAGGTAAAAGAGTAACATCTCAAATAAAATCATTTGGCTATAAATATATGTTCATACGATTCTACTGAAACTCAAATAATAAAACACATATTGTATTTTTGTCCACTTCTGAATCTTAGGAATTTTTTATTTATGTCCTTTCTTGTGTTAAAGCTACTTTTTTATTTGAGTTATTCATTTTCAAGCTCATCTACATTAAATATTCACTTACAATTTAATCTATGGGAAAAAAATCACTTATTCAATTACATATGTTTGTAGAATATAAATAAAATCATATACGGGTCTTACAAAGAATTGGGATTGGCCACATTGCCACATATAAGTAACAATGTCTGTGTGTGATTTCAGTAGCTTTAAACGTATTTTTGCCTGTATTAAATTTCATTTTAATATGTGGCGTGTGTAAAAATCTGTAGCTTATATACAAGGCTGTATAAAAGAATTCAAGTAAGTTTTCCTCTATAGGTAGAAATTGCTGAAGGTAAATCTTCAATTACGTTATGTATTTTATTACCGTACTAAATTTTAGTACATTATGTGTCATATACAGAACTGCTCAAAAGAATATGAGCACATTTATTGCTATGTACACTACATGTTGAAATTTGGTTTTCACATATATTATGAGTTTTCTAAAATGTTATCTTAGGTATCTTCTTTACCTTGTTAAACGGCAAAATTTCATAAGTATTTTGAAAGTGTTCCACAGTCTCTTGACGCATGATTTTTCTTTCTTGTTTTTGCCTTTTTTAAAAAAAATTTTGAATTGACAGTGCTTTGAGGCCGATAGTTGCTATGGCTGTCGCCTCGATTGATCCATTATATGCAGAAATAGAGACAATACAGAACAATTTTTAATACACATATCCATTATATATATTTGATTACACTATAAGGGGACAACACACCATCCATGGCTGTACCCGGATTCGAACCAGGACTTCTCGGTGTTGCAGCTGCTGCCGCTACCGACCACGCCACTGGGGCGACATTTTTTTTTCTGCCTTTAATTTGTGACCAGATAAATATAAATATTTATCATAGGAACAAACTAACTTTTTGGAACTTAACCCATTAGTGCCTAGCGTCCCTTTTTAGGGACGCTTCAAAAGGTGCATTCAGCACTGTTTTAGACACCGGTAAAAAAGAAAAGCAATAATTATTTTATTTAAAGGATGCATTTTCGTGATTAATGAACTAAACCTAAATCTTCTAAAAATAGTGGTGCCAACCAAAAAAAAATTACGCAAAAGATGCTGGGTACGAATGGGTTAAGACGGCTTATAGAGGGACTGATCGCCGCCGTTAGTACAGGAAAATTACCCCTCTTACTTATGATAAAGTGTCATTAAAGTCTTATTTATTGTAAAATCATTTAAAAGCTTTGTATCTTCATTTGACATTTGACAGGTAATTGCTTAGAGGACTACAGCAGCTGGGGATTTCGCCTCGAATGATCCATAATAATACACAAATAAACAACCACAAATGAGTACAATTTTTATTTCTTGTATCCATTACATATATATAACACTATAAAGGGACAGCAAAACATCCATGTTTTACCCGGATTCGAACCAGAACCCCACGGCGTGGCAGTGGCTTCCGCTACTGATCACGCCACTGGGGCGACTTGGATATTTCTATTCGGATAATTTTAATCTTGACACATAGAACAGAACACAAATGCCCTATGAAATCTGAAATCGTGCAAAAAATAGTCTTTCCGCACAAATTAAAAATACTTGTAATTAATTTAATGTGCTTGCATGGAATTTTCCAGAAATGAGAAGTTGTATTTTTCTCTACCAGATGACGTATTCGAGTGCTTGCATTTCCAGTATTTTGTCAATTCCTTGTTTTTTTCTCCTTTAATTAGTGCCTGGATAAATAGAAATATTTATCGCAGGAGCAAACTGACTCATATTTTGTCATGTCAAGCAAAAGCAAACAAGTACATTTTCAAGTACAATCATTATGAAGGAAGAGATTTTGTGAAGCACCGCCCAGTTTTAAGAGAATTGCCTTTAGAGATAATTATAAAACTTTATACACTGACGATATTTTTAAGTATCATTAATGAAAATTTAATGTCAAATTTAGTTAACTCATGTATTAGTGAAAGTAAATTTTACTTTTCAAATGAACTTTTTTTAATTTTTATACTTTTCTTGGATTATATTTAGGAAGCACAGCGAAATAGTCCAAGCTAAATATTTTATAAAGTATTAATTTTCTCAACTATTTACATACGCGCAGGTGTTCTCGCACTTAAAAACGGTTATATGAAACATTTTCAACTACAAAAACTTTTCCATTTATAGATAAGATCACTATACATTTATTTACATTGTTTTTTATAAAGAATTGTGATATTTTTAGCAGCTTTTTTTTTTTTTTTTTTTTTTTTTTTTTTTTTTTTTGTTATTTAATCTAATTTTCTTGTAAATATTTAAAAAAAAAAAAGCTGTAATTACAAATTTATTAAATCTGTTTTTAATGAAAAAGCTTACCTAAATTTCGTATTATTATAATATAAATTTTCATAGTTGGAGGTATCACAAAGTTTCAATTACAGCCGAATATCTTTTAGTGCTACCTGGCGCCACTTTTTCAAAACAAAAATCTTTTACATATGCTTTAAAAACATTTGCAAGAGAAATATACTACGAAGTGCATCTTTTAAAAATAGTGGTCAGAATAAAATGTAAAATATTCATCTGCACTTGAAACTTTACAATACATCCACGTATATATTCTGAAAAATTTAGGAAGATAACTATTGCGATGGTGCAATTTTGTAACAAATTGTTAGAATGCACCGGTGTACCTATTATGCACAAAAATGGCAATTTTATGCCTTGGCAACCCGCTGATTTCGGATTTTGCTTAGTATAGTAACTTGATAAAACAAATTGTGTGTGCTTTATATTGAAAAAAAAAATCCTTGTGTGTTTTATAATACAAAACTTTGTGTGTGTTTCTAATAAAAAAAAAAATTGTGTATTTTATAACATTTGCGTGGGTTTTATAGCAAATTTCTGTGTTTTTTATAAAATAAACCATTTTTAATAAAATGAAACTAGCATGCTATTTTTGCAAGCTAAGCCTAACAGAGTATACAAAAACTGGATTTTCTCGGCAAAAAAGATTTTTTTTTTAAATCACGCCATCTGAGACATCTATGCCTCAATTTGGTCATCGATAATTTGGTACATAAAGGCGTAAAGGGAAAATAAATCAAATTGTTGCCCTCAAACAGAGAAAAACACGAATGAAGTATTTGCAACCCAAACCATGCTGGACTTTGATTTTGAACCAGTGAATATATGCCTAAGACGCTGTCTCCTGCTTGCTATTTTTTATGCCACTTTTTTTAAATAGTATAATTGATCCCATTTTCTCATTATTATATCTGTCATTAAATAAAACGAATATTCCTCTTATGAAAAAGTGGCAAGGATCAAGAAATCGCAGTTTGTAAAAATGTAGCAACCTAGGAACACTGACTTAAACTACTCATTTTCTGGTCTTTATTCTAAACACTGCGCTGAGTAGGATCCGAACAATCGATCAACTACAGACACATTTCTTTGTTTTACTTTTTTTCAGAAAATGTATTGGTAAATGAACTAAATTATCTTATTACATATAAAACTCGAGACAAACTCATACAGCAGTGACGAAATCAATTGAATAACACTCAGAAAGAAATCAGAGCAAAGTTCTTTTTTCGTTCAGTTGGTAACCAGTAAAAGAAACCTTCATCATTGGAGTCAAGTTACCACAAGTTTTGTCCAGTCCTGCTGAAATGAACGAGCAAATTTTTAAGTGCAATTAATTTAACTTCGATATTTCTTCATGTGATTGGATTAAAACACAAAGGACATACGTTATTCTTTCCCTTTTGCATTCTTGCACATACCAACCTTTTAGAGCTATTATTTTTATTTGACATATATTTTAGCCTTTGTATATATATATAAGATTATTGCTGTTTTATATTAAGTATTTTATTATTTTGTTTTAGTCCATGAAATGTATTGGTAAATATGCAAAAATTACTTATAACATATAAAATTCGACACAAAATGATACAGCAGTGGAGAAACCAAAGTAATAATACTCATAGTCCAAGAGCCGGCCGCACAAAACCCTAAGTCATCGAATACAAGAAAAATTCCTTTATTTTATGGAAAAATAGTAATAGAGAAATCTAATGATCCATTTCTGACGGAAACGAAGTGGTGCATAAGCCAAAAATGAATACCACTAGTGGTTGACTCGTAGGCTTAGCATTATGTTTTCCTGCACCCAATTTTCTATATTTTCGTACGTTTAATTGTACGGCAAACACAATGTTAAACGTACGAGTGAACTATTAGTGGTATCAACTTTTGGCTTATGCACCACTTCGCTTCCGGCAGACATGGATGATTAGATTCCCCTCTTACTACTCATCCATAAAATAAAGGATTTTTTCTTGTGCTCAATGATTTAGGGTTTTGTGCGGTCGGCTCCTGGACTACCAGAAAGAAGTTATAGCAAAGGGTTCATTTTTCCTTCAATTGGTAATAGGAAAATTAGAAACATTTATCATAGCAAATTAAAAAAAAAATAAAATAAAATAAAATATATTGCCAGAAAATAATTACCTTGCAGAACTGATAAAACTATAGACAGATTCCTATAATATTACTAAATTAATAATTTCTATAAATATATATTTGTTTAATAAGAAAACAGATTCATTTTACTTTTAAAAAACAGGTCTGCGTTCACACTTTAAGAACCGCTGTACTAAAATAATTTAAAAAATTAAAAAATATTTCGGGAAAACTACAATTACCCTGTCTAAGTCAGAAAACTATATGCTCATTCTTAAAGTACTGCAAAATTAATAAATTACACCATTTCTCTAAATAACTATTTATTTAAAATTTTTATGAAGCATTTTACGCTCTAAAATCACGCTCGCGAATCAAAGGTTAAGAATCGCAATACTAGAAAACTAACAAATAAACCGTGTCAAAAAAATAAGTATAACTAAATAAGTATTCCTTAAAAATGTAACAGAAGCATTTTTTTTTTCAAAAATCAGGTCGCGAACCACAGTTTAAGAACCGCTGTATTAGAAAAATGTACAAAATATAAATTTATTGTTGAAAAACTGCAATTATTTTGCAAAAGTGAGAAAATTATAGACGGTTTTTAAAATATGAAACGTTAATAAATTGCATGATTTCTTTAATTAAATATATTTGAAAATTTTAGCAGAAACATTTTATTTTCTTAAATCAGGTCCGCGTACCACTATTTTAAAACAGCTGTACTAAAAGTACTGAAAATTAATAAATATTTTGAGAAAAGAAAGTACCCTGAATAATTGAGAAAACTACGGCGAGATTCCTAAAATACTGAAAAATTAATAAATTACATGGTTTCTTTAATTAAATATTTCTTTAAAAAATTAATAGAAACATTTTACTTTCTAAAATCAGATAAACGTAGCCCCGTTTAAGAGCAGATGTACTAAAAAATAAAAAATAAATAAATATATTGCTTTAAAAAAAAATACCCAACGGATTTGAGTAAAGTATAAGAACATCCTTAAGTATTGCAAAGTTGGGGAAGTACATATAGACAGATTCCTATAAAAATTAATAATTATATAATATATTATAATTAATTATTATATATTATAATTAATTATTATATATTATAATTAATTAATTCCCCTAAAAATTAATAGAAACATTTTACTTTCTAAAATCAGATAAACGTAGCCCCGTTTAAGAGCAGATGTACTAAAAAATAAAAAATAAATAAATATATTGCTTTAAAAAAAAAATACCCAACGGATTTGAGTAAAGTATAAGAACATCCTTAAGTATTGCAAAGTTGGGGAAGTACATAATTTTTCTAAAAAAAAAAATATGACATAAGCATTTTATCTTACTAAAATCAATTCCTTATACTACAGTTTAAGAACAGATATACAAAAAAAATTTAAAAATAACATGAGAAAGAGACAATAACGTTGCAGAATTGAGTAAACTACACTGTAAAAAATGTCAGATGTTTCTGAATATATAAAAATGCTCTGTAATCAAAAACGAAAATATACAGTAACCTCTTCTAACTCACCTAAGGTTTCTAAAACCGTTCTTTTACTTTTAAAAATCCCGGAAAGCTATTTGTTTTCGAAATTTAAAGAAAAATTAAGGTAATTTTTATTAGCTGCCCGTTCATTTCGGAAACGTTTCTAAATAGCTTTTACAGTACAATAATCACTTTTCTCAAATCAAAATATGACTTTTTCGGATGCTACCAATTCATACGAAAATATTTTGATATTCAGAGAGCACGTTTAACAGACAAACATACAATATTAACGGTATTAACATTAATATGAAAATTGACATTATTCTGCTACAATTGCATGCACAAAATCAGTTATGCAGCTGAAAATGTTTACTTGAGAATTGATAGAGTCCGAAAAAGTGATATTTTGATTTGAGAAAAGTGATTATTGTACTGTAAAAGCTACTTAGAAACATTTCCGAAATGGACGGGCAGCTAATAAAAATTAATTTTTATAAATTCTTATTTAAATTTCAAAAACAAATAACTTTCTGGGATTTTTAGAGGTAAAGGAACGTTTTTCGAAACCTTAGGTGAGTTAGAAGAGGTCACTGTATATTTTCGTTATTGATTACAATAAATTTTTACATATTCAGAAACATCTGACATTTTTTACAGTGTATATGAACTGTCTTTAAGTATTGTAAAGTTAATAAATTACAGTTTCTCTAAATAAATACTTCTTCAAAAAATTAACAGAAACATTTTATTTTTCTATGACCAGGTCCGCGTAAAACAGTTTAAAAACAACTGTACTAAAACAATTAAAAATTTAAAAAGATTTTGAGAGAACAAAACAAAAAAAACAATTATTTTGAATAAGTCAGAAAATTATTGCGAGATTTCTAAAATACTCGAAAGTTAATAACTTACATGGTTCCTCTAATTAAATATTTGTTAAAAAATTAACATAAACATTTTACTTTTTAAAATCAGATCAGCATAGCACAGTTTAAGAACAGGTGTACTACAAAAATTTAAAATTTAAAAATATTGTGGAAAAAAATAATTACCCTCTGGATTGAGTAAACTATAAGAACATCCCTAAAATGTTGAAAAGTTCGTGAATGACACAAATTTTCTAAATAAATATTTAAAAAATATATAATTATTATATTTTACGAAAATCAGTTTCGCATACCATAGTTTTATATTAGATATAGTAAAAAAATTTAAAATATGGCGAGAAAAAAACAATTATTTTATTGAATTGAATAAATTGTAGGAACATTCTTTAAATATTGTAAAATTAATAAATTACGCAGTTTCTCTAAATAAATACTTCTATTTAAAAAAATTAATAAATATTTTACTTTCTGAAATTTTAACCGTGGAACATAATTTGTGAAGCACTGAAATAAAAAAAAAAAAAATAACAAATAAAAAGAAATTGAAAGAAAATAGCTATTATTTTGCAGAATCAATCGTCAAACCCATCTTAAAATATTGTAAAGATGATAAATTGCACAGTATCAAAAAATAATTTTTTTTTTTTTTTTAAATAAAAGAAACATATAATTTTTAATCAATTTCATTGACAATAGAACTACATTACTTTTCTTTATACCCTGTTGCTATAATGCATTGTTAATTTCTGTGTGCTTAAAAATTGATTTCCTTATAGATCGGGAGGTGGAAGCACAGCACAATCACATCATCGAATTCACGACTGGAATTCCAGAATTAGCTAAAACTCGATTCGCATATTCAAACGCAATCGGTCTGCCAAGTTATATCTCGACGGTAAATGTGTGAAAATCCTACTTTAGCGATTGATTCGTATATTTATCATTGTGTTTTCCTGCTCCCAGTCCTCCATGTTTCATACCTTTGGATGCAGGAACACACAATAGTAAAACTGCGAGTCAATCGCTTA
The DNA here is from genome assembly GCA_964019185.1 of Maratus speculifer. NCBI lineage: Eukaryota > Metazoa > Arthropoda > Arachnida > Araneae > Salticidae > Maratus > Maratus speculifer. Next base: position 149,418,102 of record OZ025303.1, read on the forward strand.
AATCGGGTTTTCATGTGATTTCCACCACGATATGAATTGACAGACTGATCGCGTTTTAATATGCGAATCGAGTTTTAGCTAATACTGGAATTTCAGCCGTAAATTCGATGATGTAATCTGTGCTGTCGCCTCCCGGTTTGTTATCAACATATCTAAATAGATACTTCGAAAACACTTACTTTTCTACGATGCAGAAAGTCATTTTTCGTGTTTCTTTCAATGAGGCTATCAATTATGACACGGAGAAATAATATGCTAACTATCATTTCATTAGAAGTTGCTGTAATAAAAAATTAATTTGGCAAACTGAAAATCCTCTGCATAGAAAATATACTTGTAACGCTGAATTAAAAAAAAAAAAATAAAAAAAAAAAACTGCTAAATGTATAAATAGTATAGCATGAAAAGAAAGTAACTTTACAAAATAGTGAAAATTAAAATTTTAAAATAAAAACTAAAACCATTCATATGAAACAAATTGCATTCAAGAATCAATGTGATTTATTTTCAAAATACATTACACTTTCTTACATGTTGTTACTATAGTAGCAGTTGCTTATGTAGTTGCTGTCTGCTCTTAAAAAATAACGCTGTAGTCACCGGGAAGTAGAGGATACCCTCTGGCACCACGAAAACAGGTGCTAATAGGCAAATAAGAACAGAATCTTGAATAAGGTGAGAAAATAGCTGGGTTTGATCTCACCGAAACTTGATCTCTGATACCAACTTCTGTAGATCCAAAACCGTAATTCCGTGCGTAGTTCTCATGAGCGATGTTTAGGGCTCTTGGATTGACATATGGGTAGTTCAAAGCAATGCCTCCAGTAACTGGTGCGAGCAAGTCATTTTCAATTATGTCAGCCGAAGTCAAATAATTGGATGGGTAAATGTTTCCAAATCGTTGGTAAGGGAACGAGCAGGGGTCAGGTCCAAAGCATGGCTGATAGTAATTACTGGGATACGTGAGGCCGGACGATAATAAACCATAATCAACTGGAACAGCAAAAGAAGGTCCAATCAAAAAAGCGATAAGGATTAAACCGAATCCGTACATTTTCTCCTCGGGTATTTTCCAGCTGCTGAACTCCAGAAACTTTGAAGACTGGATGTCAAAAGTGAGAAATGGCCTGAATTATATACATTTGCTAATGTTTGTTTAAAACGTCTTGAATATAACCACGTTTCTCAAAAGACAGAATTCATTTTCCATTAAACGCATTTCTTTGTTTAAAAAGCTGTTTCTATCGTCTTTTATTCCTTTGTTTTATATCTCACTATTAGCTCAAAATCGTGTTATTATGCTGCTGAAAAACGAACAGCTGTCAATTAACTGACAAGAGGAATTTTACGGTCTTACTGTCCGTGAATTTTCCTGTCCGTGATTGCTCATAAAATTTATGTGTAATATTATCGTAGTCTTAAGAAGCATCTGTTATGACCAACTGTTTAACCATAAAGATTTTGATCACAATTCTTTTATGATTTTTTATGAAGATCATGGCCATAAAATTTGGAAAGTATAAGAATTACTGTATAGCATTTTTTATACAGAGATAGTTTCTAATCCTGTTTTTAGAAAACTTACTGCATCGAATAAATTTAATAAATTTGTGACAAATTAAAAATTTTAAAAATATGCAGTTTTTTACGATGAATTTAATAACAATAAGTTAACGACAAATTTCGTTTTTCTTTAAAATTGAAATTGTTTTTCGAATGTTTTCTAAAGTGGTATTTTTGAAGATGGGCTTTATTTTATACACTTTTTTATGAAAATATATATAATCAAACTTCAGTCATTATTCTTATGACATAAAATGTTATGTTTCTTAAACTATTTTTTAAATATTACATAATTCAGAAATCATGCGAAAATTTAAAAGTTTGGTTTTTAATAACATTTCTTATTTTTTAATCAAGTATTTCAGTTTATATTCTCATATAAAAATTCTAAGTAAAAAGAATTTTAGTAACATTAATGTAACATTGCTAATCCAAACCGATTTTTTTTTTCAGATAAAAGTTTTAAAGTCTCACACTCACTTTACCAATAAAGTAAATCACTTTATAAAACCAATAGACTAGTCCAAGCTTGAATAAGGTATGAGATAAGTGTCTATAAAATGTTTTGCTACAATACAACCTAATAAAATAAATTTCAAAAATATAATAAATATCCAAAGGAAACACTTTTAAAAAATTCTGAAATTTTAAAAGTACTGAAATATTAAATACCTTGAGGCAGTTATTCGAAAACACAATATAATATGAAAATATAATAGATTTAAATAATAATAAACTTTTAATGCATATGTTTTGCTTCAGTCTTTGATCAAGAGTCCTTTTCCAAATTCAGACGTTTTAATTTTTAAACACGGTTATAGTCACTAGATATTATTTACAAAAGCTTTTTTTTAATCGATTGTCAATGTATATATATTTCTATATACTTTTAAGAAGTATGTGTTTATATAGTATCTATATGCATATATGTAATATTCAAGATAAAATAAGATTCAATATATAAAAAATGGACAAACATCATGCGCCAACCTTAGATTTTGAAATACTTTTCAATATATTCAAAATAATGTAACAAAACTGTACCATTTAATAAGTTGGACTAGGTTGTGTAATTGAAGCATTTGAAAATGCATGAAAATGCTTTTGAAAAAAAAACAATTTCAGCAATTCCCATATAGATTTCATAAATTATCCAAATTCTTTGAATAGCCCTGTTCATACTACATAAATTTGTATCTATAAACTACATGCATACAAAAATCTACTTCATTTCGGAAATAGATATTACTGACAAAAATTCTCCTTCGGAAGCTCCATTAAATTCCATTAAGTTCCATTCTCAGTTTGAAAAAACTAATAATATACTACAAAAACTACTCGGAAACATTTCCAAATATCAGGAGAGGCAAAAAGAAATTAGTTTTTATAAATACTGTTTTTTATCTCTTATTGTTTGCATATTGTTTTCTTATGTTTCTACAGAAAGATATCTTTCTTTGGAATGATGAGTAATTTGGGAGGAGTAATGTGTATTTCAGTTAGCTGTTATAATATATTTTCTTAGATTAAATAACGATTGAATTTTCTTAAAGAATTATAAAACTCAGTCACTCTCGTAAAACATTATCCCTTGTCTCTTATAACTTTAAAAAACTTTGACAGCATAGCAATCCAAATTTTACACCGATTTGTAACACTGTCGTCTTCTCGTTTTCGGTAAGATTGTATAGACAGTAAAGAAAAAAAAAAACCAAAAATTCTATACTTTAATAAAGGTTGTTCAATCTTTTTCGCGAGTTTGCTGATGTTTTGCTCCTATATCAAAGATTCATTCGTAAAAACGTTGTCTCTTGTAATGTATTTTCATATTTGCCGAATTATTAATTATGATTTATTCATAAAACAGAGCTTTTATATCCGATCTCTCTGCTTCTGTAGCAAAATTTAACTGTATATTATTTTTATATTTTCTTAGATTAATAACGATTGTATTTTCTAAAAAAATTATTAAACCCAGTCACGCTCATAAAACATTACCCTTGTCCCTTTTAACTGTAAAAAACTGTGAGATTTCGTGTATAAATACAATTTTCTCACCGGATTTGTATCACTATCGTTTTTTGATCTTCCTCATTTTTGACCCTATTTATATGCACTAAAAAAATTAAAAGTTTTCCCGACAATCTTTTTCGTGAATTTGCTGATATTTTACTCTGTATCCCAGATTAATTCGTAAAAACTTTGTCTCTTGCAATGTATTTTTATACTGGTCGAATTATTTTATCATTAATTTCTATGTAAAACAGAGCTTTAAATCCGAGCTCTTTGCTTCTATAGTAAAATTTAATTGCATATTTTTTTTATATTTTCTTAGATTAAATAACGGTTGTATTTTCTAAAAGAATTTTAAACTCAGTCACTTTCGTAAAACATTATTTTTTCTCTCCTTTAATTTTAAAAAACTTTGAAATTTCTTGCAGAAATTCAAATTTCACACCGATTTGTAATAACATTGTAACCCTATCTTCCTCATTTTTGGCACTATTTATATACTTTTAAAATTAATATAAGTTTTCCAAAAATTTTTGTACGATAATAAAATGAGTTCAATCTTTTTCTTGAGCTTGCGGATTTTTCTCCTCTATTCGAGATTTATTCGTATAAACATTATCTCTTGCAATGTATTTTCATATTGACTGAACTATTTCATCATTAATCTCTATATAAAACAGAGCTTTTATATCCAATCTCTTTGTTTCTGTAATAGAATTTAACTGCATATTATACTTATATTTTCTTAGATTGAATAACGATTGTCTTTTCTAAAAGAATTATTAATCTCAGTCACTCTTGTAAAGATTATCGTTTATCTTTTTTAACTTTAAGAACCTTTGAAATTTCATGCAGTGATCCAAATTTCACACCGATTTGTATCGCTGTCATTTTCCGAACTTCTTCATTTTTGGCATCATTCTAATATATCTGAAAATAAAAATAAAAGTTTTCCCAAATTTTTTATGCATTAATAAAATTTGTTAAACCTTTTTTGTGGGTTGTAGATGTTTTTCTCCTACATCCGAGGTTAATTCACAATAATGTTGTTTTTTGCAATATATTCTATATTGAACTAACCGTTTGATCATTTATTCCTATATAAAACAGAATTTTATATCCAAGCTCTCTATAACAGTTTTTAATTGCATATTGTTTTTAATGAAGGTTAGAGGCAAAAATATCGATGTATTATGATTATCTTTTGAAGAAACTAGTGAAATATTGAAAAAGTACAATTGTGAATCTCAACTTAAATAGAATAAATCTGGGCAAAGATAATCTAACCAATTCTATGTCATTTAATTTTTTTTTTCTTTAACCCCGGAGGACGCGCGCAGGGCCTAAAAGACCCGGAGAGCGTATGGTTTTTACAATTGCAACCACTCATTTTTTAAAGCAATCTTTAACCTATTTTATCGCAAAATTTGTAATAATTATTTCCGTCTAAATAAAGTGACTGTTATAATTTGATTTTATTGGTGACGAAGTTAAACCATTCATACCCTGGGTGAACGCACGTTCTCCCAGGTTAAATGGATAAGCTCATCCTCATCTAAGATCATAGCTAAAAGAAAAAAAAATAAAGCTTCAAGCATAGATTATTAAACTTTTTTCAATGTTTTCAGCATTATACAGGACATTATTATATTTAAAGTTTTAACAGGTTCCTGGAATTATCATTTACAATCGAAATTTTTCTTGCATTCTTTTGTGCGTCCCTGCACATCATATGTAGATTTGGGGTAAACCAAAAGAAAAAATTTCGAAGTGTTAAAAGGAATCGTTGTAATTATTAATACTATTTCAATAGTTACAGCAGATTGTTTTAATTGCGCAACTTTATTGTATATTTGTTAAAATTTTGTTTTATTAAGAAATCTTAATTTTGTTATAGTATATTATCCTGGTTTACCCAGAAGTATTGTAAATACTAATAGTGTGTTTTTTAGAACATAAACTAGCCGAACTTTCTCATCTAAACGCTTCCATATAGTCAATTATTTTTATCAGTTTTTTTCAAATTTATATGAAAAACGTAATTTTTACCCAACATACTAGGACGGGCATCTGCAATAGTTCTGTAATAAAACTTTACAGTAATACTTGAAGATTTTTCCCGAGAGAAAAAAAGATATATTAAAACATTACAGTTTATTAAGACGAAACATGGTTAAATAAACAATTTCGAAAATCCATAACATAAGTTAAATTAAAAAAACCAATAACTGTAATTGCCATTAATAGTGATAAAAATATTCAATTTTTTTTGTTCAGACCTGCATATGATCATTAGATATGTATATACACAACGTAGTACTTATGCTCATATGAATGTATACCATGGTTGAAAATCTCTATTCAGAAATTTCCGCTAATAAGTGGAATGTACTTGATATCTTTTATGTAGGACATGTATATGATCTATAAGATTTATACACGTCAAGTAACAAGCAAAGAAATAGCTAAATTTTAAACGTGTACCACAAATCAAAACACACTCCAACAATTATTCTGCATAACCAGTACTGTAGTAAAATACATTTGTTTGTCCCTATATAAGAACGATAAATTCTATGCACGCAGGATTCCACAATAAAGCTTTTGTAGAACATCTCAGTGATATACACAAACTGTAATAGATTTAAAATAGTGCAATATAATAAACTGCACTGCAAACGATATTTCCCCATTAAACGTAATCTAACATTATTCTTTTGAGTGTCCCTGTTAATAAACACCAAATGCTACACACTTCATTTTCCATACCGAACATGCCACAGTAAATTATAGTAACGTTTATTAATTTCATGACAATCTAACTTATATTTACGGGAATTATAGCATGGATAGATAGACAGACATAGGTGCCAACCTAATATCAGTTATCCGTAATACTTGCGTTAATTTGACCCTAGTTTAATGAATTTCAAACCAGAATTATTTCAAAGAAATGAAATTAAATATTTCAATCTAGAAGCCTGAAATTAAATAAAAGTTCATAAAATAATTTTTCTGGTTCGAAATGAGTTTAACCTGGATCAAACTAAACCAGGTATTACGAAATATTAATTAAAAGTTGGCAGCTACAAACAACATGAATTCTTTAACACTTTTTAACTATACTGGTAAGTAATAAAAAAATCAAAATGTGATCATTATCTGAACATTTATATGCTAAAAGTTATAAAAGCGTCTTTGCCAAAATTTCAAGGAAAAATTTTCTCAATGGCAGCATATAAAATTTTATCGGTGAAAACTTTTATGTTACAGACAAACCTGTGCACATATCATGGAATGAGACAGCGACGTGCAGTATTTGTAATGATTCACAACTTGAATAGCTGCTTTGTAATAAAATCCTATCATTAAATCAGTTATTACTTCCAAAACAACTTGTTGAGAACCTCTTAAAAATGAAACAACTTATTTTATTGCTATGAAAAAAAAAAAAAAAAAACAGTTGCAACTAAGCATTTCAAAATACACTTGAATTCAGTTTAAATTTGAAACAAGGGAATTATAAAACTCTCTTTGAAATTTTTGATACATAATAAATACATAATAAATAATATTTATCAAAATGTTTCGTAAGAAAAAAAAACGATCTAAAGTGATATATGATTTTAAAAGAGTTTAAAATTAGCCGATCCCCTACACACACACCCCCTTTCGGGCGGCATTGAGAAGAGAGTAAAAAAGGTTTATAATATGAAAGAGTGATCCGAGTGCTTTCCGATGATCTATCACATTATCCAAAAAAAATGTTGAAATTTTTCGACCTCCCTTCCCCCCCAGGGGAGAAGTTTTAAAATCGTTGAAACACACGTTTAATTATTTTTTTAATAAATCTATTTTCTGCAGTTTTATGCTTCTACTTAAAACAGCATCTGAGATGTGCCAAATGTTCTAAAATTTCAATCCTTTTTTAAACCCCTTAACGAGGGACTTTATAATATCGCTGAAATATGTGTTTAATTCTTTTTTTAGTAGATTTATTTTCTAGAATTTGACGATCCTACCTAAAACGGCTGCTGAGATATAGCAAGGTGTTCTATAATTTTCGAGCCCCTCTCTAACTCTCTTAGATAGGGGGGGGGGTTGACAAAATCCCGTCTTAGTGCACGCTTATATCATAAGAAGTAACCCCCCCCCCAATTTTCACGCTACGTTCAGTAATTGCGGCTATGCGTTGATTATCAGTCAGTCAGGACAAACTATTTTATATTTGTATAGATTTCATACGTATATATTTAATAAAGTTCAAAAATATCTGCTCCATATCATCCTATAGGAGAAAATCAATGTATTTTCCATAATATTTAATCCGAAATCTAATTTTCTATTCATTGGCGGACTCGTACCGCTGCATTCATGTAATAGAATTGGGAGCTGGTTCTCATAAGGAAGGTCTCCATACTAGACATACCCAGAGTTTTTTCCAAAAAAAAAGTACTAATTAAACTACTTATGCATGTAATAAAGAATCAATCAAAATTAGTGGTGGAATTACAGTAGAAAGTCTGTAAAAAAATAAAATACTTTCGAATATTTGGTGTGAAAAGACGAAAACGTCACGTGATTTGTCGAGTAGCACGTTACCCCGCCAAAAACAAACGATTTTAATGCAACAGAAAACTGTTCGATTTTTAAACGTATAAATGGTATTTAATGAATTCAAACATAAACAATGGCAGAATTTAATGTATTTTACATGTGTGTGTGTATTACATATCTTTTGTTTGTTGCTGTAATTCTTTAATTTATCACTGGAAAAATTATTTTCATACATATAAGCGTATTCAAAAATAAAAGCCCTATGTTTCCATAGCAACAAAATTGAATCGACAATGTGCAATTGAACAATGTAATTAATTTTAAATTATGTATTTCGTTTTTAATCGTCAATTTTGATAGCTAAATTTGAATATAAATACATATAAATAATGATGTAACAAAATTATACTTAAAACAAACTAAAATTGACAAACTAAAGTTATTTAATGTAAATTTATCTAAACAAGTTCAACATGTTCAACATTGAAATACACTTGAAACTTTTTGAAACTTTTTTTTCCCCATTGGCTGTAATATTACGGAATACTTTTGATTGTCCCTGTAATCAAACTATACATCTGATTTTCATAAAATTAAAAATGGCTCCACAAAATTATACAAAAATTATACATTTTAAATTTCAAACGATTCGTTTGTGTAGTTTTTGTTCTGTTATATGCAGACGGACAGACAAACAGGCGGATGGATGGACTGAACGACAACTACTGGCGCTAGGTATTTATATAATTACGAATGCACCTAAAAACTTTTAACTCTAAACGGTTCGGAAAACACATAACGTATCTAAAAATCTCAATTTCTGCAATTACTATTAATTATTATAGTTTTTGTTACTTATAATTATTATAGTTGTATGCAGCCATGTTAATTAATCAACATTTCCCTTTAATTAAAATTTAAAATACACCAAAACTGAAGCAACTAATTTAGTGTCTAAAGAAAAATACAATAATTTCCTTCTTAAAAAGTAAAAAAGATAGCATTATTATTATTATTGTTATTATGTTATTTACTTATTTATTTATTTTAAGATTCATTTTAACTCGAATATCTTTGCTTTTCCATAGTTAAAAACCCATTTTGTTTTAAATAAAAATTATAACGGAGTGAATCTGCATACACGCACAATATTTAGCTTAATTTTAAGAAAACAAATTATTTATACTGCAGTTTGAAATACGTTTTAAAGCACGAATTTCTTCGAATCAAGCTTGCAATTTCGGTGTTTTTTCTTTTAATTTTAGGCATGCATTAAGCTACTCATATGCCGACCTTGTTTAATTATTCAACATTATGAAGTCCGACCATCTTGTGGTTCTCACGCTTGCCTATGCAGTCGACATTAAATGCAGACACTGAAATCACGGAATTGCCATTTAATTAACATGAAAAATAAACTTTATTTTGGGAGAGATTTATATTTTGCCAAAATACTTCAGTCGTCCGGAAAGCTTTCCCACACAGGGCGTGGTTCTTTTATGTGTCTTGTGTTTCTAACAGTGCGTTTCTTTTGTGCATTGATCGCGCACCTTGACCTACTGTTGTAATATTTATAGAAACAAGCTAGCTTTTTAACTCTTTTTAGGTTCATACAATGCTCAGTTGTTTGAGTTGTGATGATCAGAATAAATTGAAAAGCATGAATCACTTAATAAGTAAGGTACATATTGAATTGTGGGAAATAATTGTAATTTTTAATACATATATGCTTTCTTACATATATGCTTGGATAAAAGTATTAAGCACACCCATATATTTAATATAAATTTTAAAATAATAATCAAAGGCGAATCTGGAGAGTCCTCAAGGGGGTGGGGGCTATTTTCGAAATTTGGAAACTCCAAACTGATGCACAGGTCGGAGCTCATTTTTTTCAATGCGGCTCGTGTTGCTTATTCTTTTTTGCTGGGTCTGGTTTGGGTTCGGTTGGTTTCTATTTTTTATTGCTGGTCGGGTTAATTTCTACTTTTTACTGTGGGTCGCGTTTGGTCCGGTTGACTTCTATGCTTTGCTGAGGTTCAAGTTATTTTCTGTTTATTTTCTTTGGGTCAGGTTTGGGCCGGCTGAGTAATATATTTTACTATTGGTCAGGTTGACTTTTACGTTTTAGCTTCACTTAGCGTATTTGGGGCAGACTGGCATACATTTAGGGTTTGAGTCAGTTTAGGATTGGGCCTTTTCTCTTGAGAGAAAGATTCGGGTTGACCCGATTTCGATCGGGTTGAGTTCTTTGATAAAATTTGCGGCTATTTTTTTTTTCATAATTGTTTGACAAAATTTGCTTCTGTTCCGCGATTTTTTAACGAAATTCGCTTTTATCCAAAATCCTTTGAAGAAATTCGCATTTTCTCCAATTTGAGGTCCGGTTGGCTTCTTTTTTTTTGCTGCTGGTTGGGTTGAATTCTACTTTTATTTGTGGGTCGGGTTTGGAACCGGTTAAGAAGTAACCGGTTCTGGTTGACTTCTGCTGATTGCTGCGGGTCGTTAATTTCTGCTTTTTTGCTTCGGGTCGCGTTTGAGTCCGGTTAATAAACACATTTTGTTGTTGGTTGGGTTCAGTTTTACTTTTTAGTTGCGCTTAGCGCACTTGGAAGAGACTGATATACGTTTCGAATTTGGATCAGTAACAGATTGGATTTTTGCTCTTGCGAGAAGAGTTTACCCGATTTTAATCTCGATCTTTTGACGAAATTAGCATTTTTTCCGCGATCCTATAATGAATTTTTTTATCCGCGATCCTTTGAAGCAATTCGCGTTTTTTCAGTGATCATTTCACAAAATTGGGGAGGGGGGGGGGGGTTGCGGTCCTTTGACGAAATAAGTGTTTCTTACACAGCATTCTGACAAAATTCACGTTTCTTAAACGATTTTTTAATGAAGTTCGCCCTTATTTGCGGCTTTTTGACGAAATTCGCGTTTTCCACGATCATTTGAAGAATTTCGTGCTTTTTATGACGGTTTTGGATACCATATCCTTTGACGATTTATATCGACTATTTATCAAAATTCGCGATTATTTTTTGTTGGAATTTTCAGACTGATGATTTTTTTTTAATTTCCGTAAAATTCGGAACGGAACCACCACTGCTCTTCCACCATGACTCCTAGTCCTCCGAGTGCAGGAAAATCCAATGCTAATAATCAGGGCCTGATTACTAACGGGGCACTCTCCTATCCGCAAAAAGAAATAAAATCTTTTACTTTATTCATGACAGCATTTTCGTTCGAAAAGAACGTTTAAAAAAGGTGGAAATTTCTATAAAAATTTACTGGTAGGAGAGTGCCCCGTCAGTAATCAGGCCATGCTAATAATATGATAGAAATGTTTAACCGCTGATAATTATGAATTTCAGATTTTATCTTTATTTTAAGGAATAGTTAAAATTAACGAAACAATCCTCTGAAAAATAGAAAATGCTCCAATATACATGTATTGGTATTTACGATTAATTTTAATATCCGTTTTCTAAAAAGTAATGAAAGTAACGAGTAACGAATCTTTCTAATCTGTAGTGAGTTCGAAGTAACGACTTCATAGGGTTCTCATTTAGTCGTTATTTTTACAGCACTACTTATGTTTCTACAGTGAGATTCTTTTGTGCATTGATAGCGCACCTTGACCTACTGTTGCAATATTTATAGAAACACGCCAGCTTTTTAACTTACTCAAGTCCATATAATGCCACAAGACTCTAGCGGGAGTCCTAACTACCGTGCAGGTTACTCTCGTAACCAGAGATTAAACAGCTCCGGTTAATAAAAATAAAACCATATGAGAAATGACGTAACAGGAATGTCACATGCGAGAAATATATCTTTTTTATTTATTTTTATTTTTTGTTTGTTTATTTATTTGTTTATTTTGTTAAACATTTTTTAACATGTAATTTTGATACTTTATTATATTTTAACACCTTTTGAGAAATTTTACCGAAATAAACAACCTACACTTCTATTAACTATCACAACAACAGCTCACTAGCGCAAGGCACACTGGGAAAATAAAATATCGCTGATGTTGACAAACCCTGGTAACGAGAGTGCCTTGCACGATAGTTAGGACTCTCGCTAGAGTCTTTATATGATGCCCAGTTATTTGAGTAGTGATGATCAAAATATCTTTATATAATGCCCAGTTATTTGAGTAGTGATGATCAAAATAAATTGAAAAGTATATGTCACTTAATAAATAGGTAATATAATGAATTGTGGAAAATCGTTGTAGTTTTTACATGCATTCTTACATGCATACTTGGACTAAAGTATTAAGCATCTTCATATTTTTAAGATAAATTTTTAAATAATAATAAGACACAAACGTTTAACGGCATATAATTATAATTTTTTTCATTAACTATAGTTTGAAAAAAAAATGCCTTGCGCGAAACAGCTTATAATTCATGTGACTTTTATTGTCGCTCGAGAGGGGGCTGTCTATATTGAGACCAGGAAATTAAGTCTATAGAGTATATATGTTTCTCCCGGTCCTTTTTAACCCTTTCGAGACGAGGATCTGTAGGGGCGTATTCACTCCGCATCGGTGATGTAATCACGGGTTCAAGAAAAGACAAAAAACTCCAAGAGAAGACGAATTATTCTTGACACATAATCCTTTTATTGAAGAGCATCAGGCATGTAAAAAGGCTCCGGTCGACGGTAGTCAGTCCCGTCGACCGCCGGAACGTAGGAGAATATTATGTCACATTACAGTACAAAGGATGAGAGCCGAATGAATAAAAATACAATTTTTGAGACCACTGTCTTTGGCGTATTACATTGGTATTTATCGCCAATAACGAACACCAGATGTACATTTTCGATGATAGGAGACATGCATTTGATTTTCGTTACATAGATTGCAATGAGAATGCTCAAAGTGTAAAATTTGAAATAATTAATGCCAAACGATAAAAGGGTGTATATGGCACCGGAAAACCACAAGGATTGAATTCTTTACCTAGGGTTAACAAAAGTCTCACGGGTTCAGAAAGGAAATTAATTCTAATGAAATAAAATAAAAGACAAACTTAGCACATCTGGTTCTTAAGTGAATAGCGTTTAACTATGCTTAACAACAGCCGAGAAATAACTCTTTAAAAGGTTGTTGCTATGGGAAAATACTTACATGTACATGAACAAACGGATATATGTTGTGTCTTTAAAGAAAGAATTAGAGATAAGTGAAATTATATTTCAAAGGAAAAATGGCCGTTAGTACTTGAATAGAATTAAAGGGATTAAAAATCTAGCTTATTAAATAAAGTTACAAATTAAGGGAATATTGTAATTTTAACTAAGGGAGAAAACAATTATTAACTAATATGTAAAGGAAAACGCCTTTACATATATCTCAAGGTTGTTGCTATGGGAAAATACTTACATGTACATGAACAAACGGATATATGTTGTGTCTTTAAAGAAAGAATTAGAGATAAGTGAAATTATATTTCAAAGGAAAAATGGCCGTTAGTATTTGAATAGAATTAAAGGGATTAAAAATCTAGCTTATTAAATAAAGTTACAAATTAAGGGAATATTGTAATTTTAACTAAGGGGGAAAACAATTATTAACTAATATGTAAAGGAAAACGCCTTTACAGGGTCTTTTAGATAACTTTAAATCTTTTGTTTCCGGTTTTTCAAAATAAAAATTTTACATTGTTGAATCGGGAAAATGATATGGATTAAATAAAAAAATTATAATAAAATTTTACTGGTAAGAACAATCAATGATTCTGAGCGCATCATGCGGCACGTAAACCGGTCGTTCATCCACAAGAGACTAATAAGATTTTAAAATTTATGATAACACAAATCGGAGCTGTGCCCATCGGAAACGCGACATAGGATTGAGCAAAAAATAGTAGACAAACACTGAAAAAGATGATAAAAATAATTACTTTAACGGTGAATTACAGAGCGATAGTTTTTAACGCTAGAAGATGATATACCCTGCACAATTATCAAAAGATGTAAAAACTGGTTTGAAGTAAAACGTTCAACAAAACACGTCACCAAAAGCTGTTTACTTCAGGCATAAAACTTAAAATACTACGACTATAGCATGACGTCACAATGATGAATATGAATAAAACTCAAAAGACAAAGCGTATATGATGGAGAACATATTGTGGGGTGACATTGAGTAGAAGAAATTTTTAAAAAATGACGAAACTGAATGTACTGCAGAGCAGTACACAGCATTAAAACTAAAGAATCCCAAAACAAGTTTTTGTGGCCGAAACCGAAACCAAAACTATACGTATGACATATATACAACAAACTGCAAGTAGATTAATTAGTAATTAACTAATATTTCATCGTCTGAAACATATGTTGTTGTTTTGTGCATTCTTCAATTCATATGACATTTGGCTAAATAAAAGATTTCGGAGATGTTTTAAGAGTATTTTGTTACAACAAAATTTAACTGATTTTACAACTTTTTAATGTTTTTTGCGCTTTATTACACATGATTCCGGAAAGTAACCTTTATTTTTAATTTAAAGCGTGAAATATATGTTTAAGTTAAAAGAATCGCAAACGGTGCAAAGAATATTAAGCAAATATTTATTATGATCATTATTAAAAATGCCTAAACGTTAATGAAGTCATATAATAAATGCTTAGACACATACTAACGTTACTATGTGTGAACAGTAACAAAAGTATTGGTTTAAACAAAATAGTACTCAATTAAATGACATGTACTATTAATGGAGCACCAGACCCGAAAGACAGATTTGCGATTTCCCTATAATCGAAATCATTTTCGCGTACTCCAGGTTGGAAACCGCTGTTTTAGTCTAATACTGGACAAATGAATCATTATTTAGAATCTCGGCAAAATAAAAACATCGTTTATTTTTCATGTTAATTAGATGAAAATTTCGTGATTTCAGTATCTTTCCTGCTGACTCTGGGAAATTATGATGGCAAAGTTAGGATGCATTATACTAAATAGCTGAACAAGATCACGGGATAAGTAGAATTATGCACGTGCCTTGAATTTAATGAGGAATATTAAGTATTAAATTTACATTTGAATACGATGTTACGCTTTATGCAGACAATTACTCAACCACACTATAAATGAGCAACTAATGACCAATGATACCAGGTATATACTACCTTTTTGTGAGAGAATATGCTTTAAGTCTTTCAGGGCGTCGTTTGAAGGTTAATTTTCATGCCCAAACTGCCAAATGGCACCAGTAATTTTTATTGCAATTTCGATCTCATAATATACGTGAAGAAAAGCTGTTCATTATATTATTATGTAAAAATGTTCGAAAATTACGCACAGAATTAATTATTTGAACATTTTTGGGATAGAAATGTCTTGTCATTGAAAGGGTTAAAAAAAGACAAACCTTGCTTAATCTAGGAAAATATGTTTAGCCACAAGCGAAAGTATATAATAATCCTTTCTGAGTTGTCAATGATTTTGAAAAGCGTTCTTTATATTTAGAAACTTCAGAAATCAATGTATTTTTTATATATAAAAAGGTATCTGTGAAAAAAAAGTTTATTTTGCTGCCAATGATTTTTCAGAAGCATTTCCGAGTAATTTTTATCGTACATTAACCAAATTTCTTAATCCAGTACAGCGGTTCCCAAACTTTCTTGGTACGCGACACACCTGTCAGGGAAAAAAAATTTCACAACCCACCTTTCAATTAAAAAAAAAAAAAAATCGCAATTTACCGAAGAAAAAGTTGTATATCAGTATAGCAATTTTTGTACGATCTCTTATATGCTCGGCTATCCTATCCTACAAAAGACGCAAATTTTTGCACGAAAGATACATGATCAATTAAAACAAGAATCGATAATCTCAATGTGTGTAAGTGAATAGTAATTAAAATAATGTACGAATTACAAAGGTAGTTAAAAATACATTTAATTATCATGAAAACATAACTTTATATTCAATTAGATACTTCCTGTTGAAATTGAAATATCTTTTTAAACACATGAAATAAAAGTTATGTTAATTTTGATGACAAACCTCGATTTTTCCGCGACCCATCAAAACAACTGCCGCGGCCCACCAGTGGGTCGCGACCCATAGATTGGGAACCGCTGATCCAGTATATTACTTCATAGAAAAGATCCGAATTATACTTTCTTAGAATGGTATTAAGTCTTGAGTAAACTTTTTCATGTTAAACAGACATGAGTCTGAGTAGTTTTCGTAGTGTATTAACTGTTTTTTTCAGTCCGATATATCCGTGCATAGGATGCTACTAATTTTTGAGTAAACATTATCATGTTCAACAGACAATAGTTTGAGTAGTTTTTATAGTGTATTAAACAGGTTTTTCAATCGGGTATATCCCTTCATAGGATGGTATTAAGTCTTGAGTAGATATTTTCATGTCCAACAGACATGAGTCTGAGTAGTTTTTATAGTATATTAACCAATTTTTTCAATCCGATTATCCCTTCATTGGATGCTACTAATTCTTGAGTAAACATATTCATGTTCGAGAGACATGAATCTGAGTAGTTTTATAAAGTGTATTAACCAGTTTTCTCAATCCGGAATATCCCTTCTTAGGATGCTATAAATTCTTGATTAAACATCTACATGTTCAACAGACAAGAATCTGACAAGGAAAGTCTCCATACTGGGCATACTCAGATTTAAAAAAAAAAAATACAAATTAAATTACTCATGTATGTAATAAAGGATCAGTGAAAATTAGCGGCGGAATTGCATTAGGAAACATGTAAAAAAATAAAATAGTTTCAAATATTTGGCATGAAAAGACGAAAGTGTCACACGATTTGGCAAGCAGTACTTTTCCCCGCCAAAAGCAAACGATTTTAGTGCAGCGGAAAACTTTTGGATTTTTAGTATCCGTGTAAATGAATTGAAACATAAATGAATTTAAACATAAACAATGAGCGAGTTTAATATATTGTATACATATATATACATTAAATTGCATATATTTATTATTTGTTGTAGTTTTTTAATTTACCTCTGGAAAAAATATTTTTATATATAACAAATTCTTATTCAGTAAAATTATTTTCATACATTTAAGCATATTTAAAAATAAAAGACATGTGTTTCCATAGCAACAAAATGAGTTGACAATGCTGAACTGGACTATGAACTAGAATTAATTTTAATGAATTTAAATTTGAAATATGTTTTAAATCTCGAATTTTGATGGTTAAATTTGAATATAAATACATATAAATATTAATATAACGAATTATACTTAAAACAAACTAAAGCTGACAAAATAAAATTTATTTAATTTATCTAAACACGTTGAACATGAAACTTTTTTCCTTTAAAATGCATTTGACATAAAAAAAAAAAAAAAAAAAAAAAAAAAAAAAAAAAAAAAATTATTCTTGAATTTGCTTTTCATCGCCAACCGATGATAAATCGCCAAATAACGAAATTTTCATTATTTTTTTTACGAATAGGGTAAGGAGGTTCCGCCGAAATTTTTTTTATAAACGTATATATCCTCATGAGAAGGACATTCTGTAATTTTTTCAGATTTTTTGGAGTATGCCCGTATGGAGACCTTCCTTGTGAGTAGTTTTTATAGTGATTATTATTAACCTGTTTTTTCAATCCGGATTATCCCTTCTTAGAATGGCATTAAGTCTTGAATAAACATTTTCAAGTCCAACCGACATGAGTCTGAGTAGTCTTTATAGTGTATTAACCAGTTTTTCCAATCCGGAATATCCCTACTTAGGATGCTATAAAGTTTTGAGTAACATTTTTTTTCACGTTAAACAGACATGAGTCTGACAAGTTTTAATTGTGTTTCAACTATTTTTCTCAATCCATTATATACTTTCTTAGAATGGTATTAAATCTTGAGTAAACATTCTGATGTTCAACAGATATGAATTTGAATAGTTCTTTAAAGTGCATTAACCAGTTTTCTCAATCCAGAATATCCGTTCTTAGGATGCTTTTAATTCTTGATCAAACATCTACATATTCAACAGACATGAGTCTGGGTAGTTTTTAAAGTGATTATTATTAACCCGTTTTTTTAATCCGGATTATCCTTATTAAGTCTTGAGTAAACATTTCCAAGTCCAACAGACATGAGTCTGAGTAGTTTTTATAATGTATTAACCAGTTTTTTTCTTATTCCGGAATATCCCTACTTAGGATGCTGTAAATTTTTGAGTAACATTTTTACATTAAACAGACATGAGTCTGACAAGTTTTAACTACTTAATGGTCGCGTTAAATTGCGGTTTCAAAATTCAAATTCATTATTGCCACCACTTTTTGACATAGAAATATTCTTCTTATTTAACGACAAGTAAAATGATACCAGAATAAAACCAATTACACTATTTTATAAAACTGGTGGAAATCAAACAATTCTGAATAAACGCCGTAAAGCTTGCAGCCCGTGAATATCTCGGGCGCGACGATTAAAGGGTTAATTGCGTATCAACTAGTTTTCTCAATCCGTTATATACTTTCTCAGAATGTTATTAAATCTTGAGTAAACATTTTCATGTTCAATAGATATGAATTTGAGTAGTTTTTTAAAGTGAATTAACCAGTTTTCTCAATCCGAAATATCCCTTCTTAGGATGCTATAAAACTTTAGTAACATTTTTCACGTTAAACAGACCTGAGTCAGCGAAGTTTTAATTGTGTATCAACCAGTTTTCTCAAACCGTTATATCCTTTCTTAGAATGGCACTAAATCTTGAGTAAACATTTTCATGTCCAACAGACATGAGTCTGAGTAGTTTTTATAGCGTATTAGCCAGTTTTCTCAATCCATAATATCCCTTCTTAGGATGCTACAAATTTTTGAGTAACATTTTTCACGTTAATCAGACATGAGTCTGAAAAGTTTTAATTGTGTATCAGCCAGTTTTCTTAATCCGTTATATACTTTCTTAGAATAGTATTAAATCTTGAGTAAATATTCTCATGTTCAACAGATATGAATTTGAGAATTTTTTTTTAAGTGGATTAACCAGTTTTCTCAATCCTTTCCTTGGATGCTATTAATTCTTCACTAAACATCTACATGTTCAACGGACATGAGTCTGAGTAGTTTTTATGGTGATTATTATTAACCAGTTTTTTTCAACCCGGAAAATCCTTTCTTAGAATGGCATTAAATCTTGAGTAAACATTTTCATGTCCAACAGACATGAGTCTGAGTAGTTTTTATAGTGTATTAACAAGTTTTTTTTTTTTTTTTTTTTTATCCGGAATATCCCTTCTTAGAATACTATAAATTTTTGAGTAACATTTTTCACGTTAAACAAACATGAGTCTGACAAGTTTTAATTGTGTATCAACCAGTTTTCTCAATCCGTTATATACTTTCTCAGAATGGTATTAAATCTTGAGTAAACATTTTCATGTTCAACAGATAAGAGTCTGAGTAGTTTTTATAGTGGATTATCCAATTTTTTTTAATCCGGTATGTTCATTCTTAGGATGCCATAATTCTAGAATAAAGATTTTCATGTTCAGCAGACATGATTCTGAGAAATTTTTATAGTGTATTAACCAGTTTTCTCAACCCGGAATAGCCCTTCATAGAATCGTGTTAAATGCTGAGTAAACGTTTTTATCTCCGACAAACATGAGTCTGAGTAATTTTTACAGTGTATTAACACGTTCGTTGCCGCTCACGCGAAAGCGCGTGATATGGCGCCGACGTTAAGGGGTCGCTCACGCGCCAGTGCGTGATGTGGGGTGATGTCCAATAGCCAGTCACGAGCTGGCGCAGGAAAATCTTTTACTGATCCTTTGTTATAAAAAGTAAATCGGCTTCTGAGAAAAACCCGCTTCTAGAGTGCGGCATTAACTATCATCACATCTTTATGTCAGCGGCAGCGAACGTGTTAACCAGTTTTTTCAATCCAATATATCCATTCTTATGATACTAATAATTCTTGAGTAAACATTTAATGTACATCAGACATGATTCTGAGAAATTTTTTATAGTGTATTAACCAGTTTTCTCAGTCCGGTATATCCCTTCTTAGAATGGTGTTAAATCTTGAGTAAACATTTTTATGACCGACAGACATGAGTCTGAGTAGTTTTTACGGTACATTAGCAAGTTTTTTCGATTTTTTCGATCCAGCATATCAATTCTTAGGGTACCAATAATTCTTAAGTAAACATTTTTATGTCCGACAGACATGAGTCTGAGTAGTTTTTACAGTACATTAACAAGTTTTTTCGATCCAGCATATAAATTCTTAGGACACTAATAATTCTTAAGTAAACATTTTCATGGTCGTCAGACATGAATTCGATTAGTTTTTATAGTGTATCACTCTGTTATCGCTACAGACTCAATCCTCAATTAGACAAACAGGTTAAATCAACCGCCGTATATAAAAATTAACAATACTGTTAATTATTAAATAATTATTCCAAATGGGGAATGTTTTATTCTTAAACATCAACAGAATAAAACTAAAGCTGAGATTAAAATGGGTATTAATATGCTCTAACCAAAAATCTAAATTAACACGATGTAAAAGGGTTTTTGTTGTAATTATTGTAGATAATTACGACATTCATACTTATTTATTTTCTAATTGTTTATGGCTGTCATAACAAAGACTTTTCTTTATCGCCTATTCGATTACAGGACCAGTAATATATTATGAAAAATTTCGCAAAATGCCATTTACTTTTCATGTTAATTAGATGAAACTTTTGTGATTTCAGTTTCGTTGATACTGCCTGAATAAAATTGTCTAAACATAGTTGGGATTCATTAAATTAACTTATTTAGTAAGGTTACAAGAAAAGCAGCATTGTAGACGTGCTTTGAATTTAACGAAGGATATCAAATGCTGGATTAGCATTTGAATAAAACGTTATTTTCGATGCAACCATTTTGGCAACATTAACGACCTAAAATGGCCACTAACTAACCATAAATGAGATTTATGGACAGTCAGAAAAGAAGCCATGACATGGTATTTGACATGATCGTTAACTTTAAGATACAAATGTGTGAAAAGAAGATGATTTCTAAAAAATTCAGAACTTCAAATGAATATTGAAATGAGCGTATGAATTGAAGATAAAAGTAATGAGGGATAAAATAAGGATGAAATAAGGAAAAAGGAGTCAAATTCTCTCTATATTATCATTTATTTAAAATTAATTTTAGTTCTTATGAATTGAGTCTCATTTCTGCCTAATGCACTATAATAAGGAAGTTTAGTCAAACTGTAATAAAAATTAGGCATACAAATATTAAATTATACAAATAAATACATAAAAGGTGCTGCAAAAATATAAATATTATTTATTTATTTTGCCTGAGATCTTTCAAATGGCCATGCATTCATTTTCAAAGGAATTAAATACGTGTAATGAATGCGTGGGCATTCGAAATATCTCAGGTAAAATAAATAAATACCTATATTTTTGCAACACCTTTTAAGTATTTATTTGTATGTTTTGATTTAATAACAAGGTATAAATTTCCATCAAAGACACTAATATTAATACAGTGGTTTTGACTCATACAAATATCATTTGGCTTATTTTAACTATTACGCGAGCAAAGCTGAGGGGCTCACTAATATCTAATAAAGCACATGAACAAACAAATTTAAATCTTTATCTTAAATACAAAAAAATATGCCTTAGCGTTTTTAAACCATGAAAGAGATAAAAATATGAACGTATAAAAAAAACTTTTAAAGTTTTAATTTGTGTGCTAATTGCTCTGAGTGCATTAAAAAAATACATGTATCGCGATATAATTGTCGAACGGGTAAAAATGAGGCATCAAAATATATACAATTCAACAATCTTTCGTTTAATATCAAAAAATTAAAATCAACTCTATGAACATAAGTAAACTGTTCCCTTAATGTAGTAGGGTAGAAAACCAACGATTAGAGATACACAAATAATGCATGCAAAAATAGCAAACAGCCGTTTCGAATCTACTATCGAGATTCTTCAACAGTGGAAGACTCAGTGTGCTTGAAAAAGCACACAATAAAAGCTAATCAAAGCTTTTTTTGAGATGGAGCTATTGCAGAAATCGTGGAAAATGTTGATAGCTGCGCCAACTGTTAAGCAATTTATATCAAAATGTAGGAAACTTCAATTCATTTTCATCATTAACTGAATGTGAAATTTGATGAAAATCTGTGCATTAATTCTTGAGATTCAGTTATTGCGGAAATCGTGAAAAATTCTGCATATTAGCACCATCTGTTGAGTAATTTACATCTAAAACTAATCAGTACTAATTTATATCAGGAACTAACTGAATATAATTTTCTCTAATTCTAATCATAGTAAATTTTATGATGTATCTAACTGAATAATCTAAATTCACCCCTCTTTTTCCCTCTACTACATAAAAACAAGCATAATGCGAAAGACAACTAGTCGTTGGGGGCCACCGTAATACTTACCCGTCATGGATATGCATAATATAATGTATGAAATAAAACGTGTATAAACTATTTATAAAATGCATTGCAATTCCAAAACAACATTTAAACGTATATTAAAACACATTTAATATGCATATTAATGTTTTATTAATGATTGCTGATGAACCAATTTCGACAAATTATATAAAACGCCAAAGTAGTCAAATAGCACCGAATTGCGTAAAAGAAACAGCTTTATAACTTCAGAAATAAAAATTATATTAAGTAACAGTTTACTGCCGTCTGATTAAGCGTCTTATTTCCGATTAAAATGTATCTTTAGATTGAAATTCGAATGAAATACAGGTTCATGAAAATTCGAAGAATGTGGAAAACAGGATTACAAATATCTCGACAACTAATAATCCGATGGACTTCGTTCTTTATTCTAAATGTGTATTATTTTATTGCCTTTTACGTCCACTCCTTTAAGTTAAAAAATTCAAAAACTTTTATGCGCCTTTCTTTAGAACGAATTTTCCGAGAGTCCGAAAAAAATAGTTCCGGATAATCTAGGTTACTGATATTAAATAGGCTTTGTCCCATTTGTACATACTAAGTACATACAAAATTGCAAGCCTCTATCTCAGTTTGTTCGGGAGATAGAGCGTTTACAAACACACAGACGGACGGCAAATTTTTTTTTCTAAAAATATGTTTTTCAGAATCTCCAGTATCTGAAACGTGTAAATCCGTCAAAAAAATTTCAATTTTCAAAATGATTGCAAGATTTACCCTATACTACGGATGATGGTAAGTAAAAAGTGTTAGGACGGGGGATTAAATTTCAGTGTCTATTTTAGCAGATTTTTTTTTTTCAAATGTTTATTACTATTTCCGATTAGTAATGATCGCTTTGCATAATTAATTATTAAATTTTAAGGGGTAATCAAGTGTATTATTTTATTGCCTTTTACGTCCACTCCTTTAAGTTAAAAAATTCAAAAACTTTTATGCGCCTTTCTTTAGAACGAATTTTCCGAGAGTCCGAAAAAAATAGTTCCGGATAATCTAGGTTACTGATATTAAATAGGCTTTGTCCCATTTGTACATACTAAGTACATACAAAATTGCAAGCCTCTATCTCAGTTTGTTCGGGAGATAGAGCGTTTACAAACACACAGACGGACGGCAAATTTTTTTTTCTAAAAATATGTTTTTCAGAATCTCCAGTATCTGAAACGTGTAAATCCGTCAAAAAAATTTCAATTTTCAAAATGATTGCAAGATTTACCCTATACTACGGATGATGGTAAGTAAAAAGTGTTAGGACGGGGGATTAAATTTCAGTGTCTATTTTAGCAGATTTTTTTTTTCAAATGTTTATTACTATTTCCGATTAGTAATGATCGCTTTGCATAATTAATTATTAAATTTTAAGGGGTAATCAAATGAAAAGGTACGAAACGACATAGAAACGTAACAGTTAAATATTTGTTTATTCCGCCATAGGAGAACGTAGCGAAACATCTAGGAATGCGATTAGTCTCTGACTGGGATCGGAGCATGCTCGAGCGCCCGCATGCGCAGTAGAGAGCAGAGGCTCTTATCAAAAGCGGCGTCCAAATGATGCAGCAGTCCGTATGCGGACAGGATGGCGTTTGCGTTGCAAAATTCGATGATTGAGGAGCAGCGAGGTGTTATTCGATTTCTGACAGCGGGTCATCACCTAGACTCTCACGACCTGCACAAAAACGGGCACTCCATTTTCTGACAGACTTGTCAGGGACACATTTCCCCCCGACAACTGTCACCATCCATGGATGAATAGCCGCTGGTTTCTCATCTTCCGCTGTCAGAACTCGGATAACACCTCGCTGCCCTTCAATCGCCTAATTTTGCAACGCAAATGCCATCCTATCCGCATACGGACTGCCGCATCATTTGGACGCCGCTTTTGATAAGAGCCTCTGCTCTCTACTGCGCATGCTGGCGCCTGCGCGTGCTCCGATCCCAGTCAGAGACTCTAATCGCATCCCCAGATGTCTCGCTACGTTCTCCCATGACGAAATATGCAAATATTTAACTGTTACGTTTTTACGTCGTTTCGTACCTTTTCATTTAATCACCCCTTGTATAAAGACAAAAATTTTTTATCTCAATCCTTTCAGTGGCAAGCAATTGCGTTTGTATATTTCTGAACGCCAACCGGAAATTTAAAAAAAAATACTTCAAAATAACGAAAAGCAATTTCACGACTTTTTTCTATCAAAACTAGAAAAGTAAAAGGGTATAGCCGAGTTTCTTAGTAAAATATGCCCTTGAGTCAATCACGTCGAGTCCTACATGAATCGATAGACCATAAAAAGAAATTTATTTCTTCCCAGTTTCAAGTTTGTATCTGAAAACCACGGGGGGTAATGACCCTAAATGCCTTTTTTTGGAAAAGAGCACATTGTGACAAAACTACCAAGCGGATTTCAATGAAAAAAATTAGGAATGTATAAAACCACCATATGAATGTTTGACAATTTTTTCAGATTTTATTTAACATAAGAGCAAGTTTTCTAGCATGTTTCTTGTTTTTAAATGAATATTTGAATTAAAAATCTATTGAAATTTCTGAGTGACCACCTTAATTTTTTTGCATGAAATACTATGAGATATGATGTATATTCACTATCAATTTCAACTTTCTACGTAGGGTGCATCATATTAAAAAAAAAAAATTCAAAATCATATTTCGGCGAAAATGGGGGGCGTGTCTTGCACAAATCTCACATATTAGTTCCAACGGTGATTTTAAAAAAAGGTTTGAAATGGCATTATACGATAGAACTTTCCTGTACCTAATATGTGAGATTTGTACAAGACACGCCCCCCATCTCCGCCGGAATATGATTTTGTCTGTTTTTAGTATGATGCACCCTATGTAGAAAGTTGAAATTGATAGTGAATATAATCTCATAGTATTAATAATAATAATAATAATTAATAATAATAGTAATAATCTCATAGTATTTCATGCAAAAAAATTAAAGTAGTCATTCAGAAATTTCAATACATTTTTAATTAAAATGTTCATTCAAAAACAAGAAAAATGTTAGAAAAATTGTTTATTTGTTTAAAAATATCTGAAAAAATAGTCAAATATTCGTATGGTGGTTTTATACATCCCTTATTTTTTTTCGTTGAAATACGCTGAGTAGTTTCGTCACAATGTGCTCTTTTCTATAACAGGCATTTAGGGTCACTACCTCCCGTGATATTTAGATACAAACTTGGAACTGGGGAGAAAGGAATTTCTTTTTATGGGCTATTGATTCATGTAGGACTCGATGTGATTGACTCAAGAGCATATTTTACTAAGAAACCTAGCTATACCCTTTGATAAAACGTTCTGACGTAAATCTTCATTAAACGTTAAAAGTTAAGGATTCCTAATTGTTAAAGGTTCGTTAATTATCGCCCTTCAGATGGTTAATAAACAAAAATCCGTTAAATTGGCAACATTAGAGAAGAGTGGGGTACTTGGCATCTCAACCAATAAATTAGTGTATTAAGCGTGATTTTTTTTTTTTTTTTGCCTCAAATGACCAAAAGTGCTTCGCGTACTAAGCGAGGTTGCATAATAACCATTCGTATATCAAACATGATATTTTTGCATTAACCTCATGGACAACATTTAAATGACCGGAAAAATTAACGTATTAACCTTAAGTATCTTAATTTGTTTCGTTTATTTTCACAATGCCTAAGCTATAAAAGTAAAATTTAAGTAAAAGATTCTGGTGCAAATCTTGATTAAAATTAAATCGCAAAATTCGTGGAGCACGGTGTTTTCGAGCGTCCTACTTACGTCTCAAGTGCCGAGACTCTGGCAGAAACCACGAAAAAAAGGTTAAAAAAATTAAAATTAAATGATAAAAATTTTAAAAGGAAATTCAATATATTAAAGAAATCGAAAAGTGAAAAAGAATGGACTGGGAGAAGGAGGGAACCGTCGCACGACAGAAGCGGCTTCGAGCTCAATGTAGATGAGACAGTCAGGCAGACAATACGACTTCATAAACCATTTCCAGCTAAGTTGGAAGATGTTAATCCTTTCAGGGGCAAGTAATTGTGTTTCTGTCATGTTCAGTCCACACAGGAATTTTCGAAAATTTTTAAGTGAAAATAGGGAAATACATCAAGTCGGACATATATATTCTACTGCTCTCAAAGGGTTAAAATGTCTGTCTAATGAACCATTTAATGTTTTTTAAATTAACCTTTCAGAAAAACATTTTTCAAATTTGTCCGTATTTATATATGCCACATACATTTCTTGTTACTAATACTCTAGTACATTAAGGACAAGTGCAGGTGTTATTATGTAATATTTCTTGATAGAATCCGTGTTTTAGTGACGTACGACTCCCAAGAGACTGAATATTGAGGTCAAAGTTAATTTCAATCCGTTCTACTCCACATACGTATATTGTAGTTGGTTATCTTCCACGTGTCATCAATTTCTTATTTCGCTGGCATTTTGTCTGTGAATTTTTAGTTCGAAGAAATATGTTTTCAGTTCAATGTCTTGTTAAGTTGCGTGCTCTGGGAATTGTAGATTGAATTGTTTCTAATACGAGAGTTTCTCAGAAAGAAATCAAAGCGATAAAAAGAGAGAAAAAAAGTTGTCTTGTTAGCAGATTTTATTAATGCGTCATGGTGGGATAAGATTAAGGGGGCTCAAGACCTTTAACCCTTTCGGGTCCGAATTTTTTCCCATTTTGATTTAGTCTGAAATTACTTTTATTTTAATAACGTTAATCGTATCTATCCAAATAGACTTACTAGAGTTTAAAGATTATCCCATTGTCTGAAATCTAACGAATGTAGTACTTGTTTTATGTACTATTCAATTCATAGAATTATATGATAATAAGCAAAGGAAGGGATTTTTAAGACGTTTGGAAAAAAAAGTATTATAACAGGATTTGAAAAGTTATTCGAACTTTTTAATGTTTTGTGCGTTTTATCAAGCATGATTCGTTCAGAAAAGTATCTTATATTGAGATTTATATTATTTAAAGCTTATTTAAAGAGTTAAATATATGCATAAAATAAAGGAATCGCTAACTGTGCAAAGAAAACTAAGCAAATAATTATTATTAATACAGTAAAAACCCGATAATTCGGATTAATTGGGACCGGACCCAATCCGGATTATCAAAAATCCGGAGAATTAGAAAAAAAATGAAATAAAATATAACATACTAACAGCAAATCACCTTTATGTTAAACTTATTGAATATTTCCAGACAGTATTAATGTTTACTTCGCTTAACTATTCCGAAAACATGTCAGAAAAAGTTTTTTTATTTAGAATACGACGATGAAACAAGTTAATGTTATGGAAATTAGCCAATCGCTTCTCAAACTTGGAAAAAAAAAATGACCAAACCGATCCGGATTATCGGGGTCCAAATTAGCGGGGTTCTACTGTAATAATAAGTGTCAAAACATAAATGAAGTCATAATAAGAAAGGCGTAGCCTGTACTATCATTTCTATATTTAAAAAGTAATTGTTAAGCCAAAATAACACTTAATGAAAAGACATGTACTATTAATAATATACCAAATTTTAATTTTTTTTTTTTTTTTTTTTTTTTTTTTTTTTTTTTTTTTGTTTGCATAGGATAGCTGAGGACAACCGGAATAGTTTTTACTTTTTCGATTTTAGTTCTATTTGTTTAAAATTATGATAGTTCCAATTTAACCCTTAAATGCATAGGATAGAACGCGTTACAAAAAATGCGCAATTCAAAGAATCAGAATTCATACCAGAAAAATCTAAATAGTAAATTTTTCTTTATTTAATTACGAATACTTTGTTATTAAGTGAAAATTGCTCTTTTAAATTTTTGGTGAGAATACGGAATATGTGAATAAAACCCCCCAATAAATCGGGAACACTTATGGTATCGAAAATGATACAATATGCATTTAGGGGTTAAGAATGGGTTTTAACAGGTTCCGAAAGTTAAAGAATTTTTTTAAATCTAAAATCAAAATCAAAAAGTAAAAACTAACTCGATTGTAGATCGTCATCAGTTATTCTATGCAAAAAAAAATCATATAACAATATTAAAATTTGAACGAGATATTTGAAAATAACACCCCTATAGACTCAACATTATCAACCGGTTTATTTGAGTGACTAGTGTAGGCTCTTGAAAAAATTTATGGAATTTGGCTGAATTTACATTTTTTAAATTAAAATGCGCCAAAACATAAAATATACGTTTTTGCTTAATAAAGATACAAAAATAATGTAAACAACTATTGTTCCTTTCAAATATTTATCTTATGAAATAATGCTTCGCGAATCCCCTCAAAGCATGGCTTTTGCTCGCTGTAACACAATACACATCGCAAAACCAGATAATAGCTGCAAGGAAAAATATTTATTGATAATACTGATCAGAATCCAGATAGTTTTTTTGCTCTAAGCGAAATAAGATTGACTATTCATAAACCGGCATTTTTGAAGGCTTTTCTCGGTTTACTTCAAACAGCGAAAATGCCGGATTCTGCTTGATCAATCTCTTCTCGCTGAGAGCGGAAAATGTATCTTTATATTAG
Source organism: Maratus speculifer (assembly GCA_964019185.1). NCBI lineage: Eukaryota > Metazoa > Arthropoda > Arachnida > Araneae > Salticidae > Maratus > Maratus speculifer. Next base: position 149,447,278 of record OZ025303.1, read on the forward strand.
CCAATGGCCATTGCCATCTTTATCTTATTGATGTCATATTTCCTTTAAAATTGAAAAAAATAATAAGAAAGGAATTTTATTTTTATATTTAATTGAACAAATATTTTTTCATACATTCGTTTCACATATCCAAATTAATGTATTTTTAAATTCGTTTCATTAATATTTTTTTAAAAAATAACAAAATAGTACCAATAAATAGTAATCCCTTCTAAAGATTTCTATCCCTAAAAAGGACGTATGCGTTACGCTTAGGATATGTTTGTCCTTTATATTATAGATCGATAGTGTAGATTTACCTTATTTGTTTCTTAATAGCTGATATTACTTTTGGGATGGTACAACCAAAATGGAAAAATAAGTAAAAATATGGTTAAAAATCTACACAATAATGCTTTATTAATGGGTTTGTCTTCTAAAAATGTCGAAAAGTGAAAAGTAATACAGTATTTTTGTTTATGTATGTCTTTATAAGTACATTACAAAAAAAAAAAAAAAATCTGAAGGTGGTAATAGATAAATACTATATATATATTTCAATTCATAATTGGAAAAGTTAGTTAGATTTTTAACCCTTTGTATCCCAGTTTATCAATCCGTGAGAATTTCATCAATGAATTGATGAAAATATCATTTTCTAAAGTATTTTTCGTAAATTTTTGAAACTATATTAAAAGATTAACACAATCATTTAATGAATTTTAGAAAGATTTTGTCAGTTAAAATTAATAAATAAATTTTAATTTTTTAGGGGTTTTGTGCAATATTTATATCCATTCAGATCTTTTGTTTAAAACTTTTAAAAAAGTTTTTGTGTAATTAGGAAATGCACACAAATAGTCTTCTTACAATAGAAATATTTAGAAACTACCCCCCCTACCCCCTAATATCTCAATGCCAAGAATCTGAAAAGATGTAAAGTCAATATAAAACCATCCTTTTAAAAATATTTTTCCTTTGTTCAACCCGTAATGCTTTTGGAACAAGATAAAGTAAAGTATCTATAATTCTTTCTAACTGTATTACATCAATGCATTAAATTAATTTTGTAACAAGTTAATTCAGTGGTACTTTAAAGTACAGTCGGGATATAAAGTGTTAAAAATTGTCTACCCAAAAATTGAATTCACACGTCCTGAATATGATTACAAAATAATATGTAAAATAAAATATTTACTGTATAATTAATTATATTTGAGGTCTTGCGCTTACATTAAAGCTAAAAGTATGCTTTTTTATAGCATTTGTATGTTTAAAAAGCAAAATTATATCCTGTTCATATAACTTATATAATATTTCTATAGATTTAACAGTATAATACTAAGTAAAAATACATTTTCAGAAGAAAAAAAAAAAGAGAGAGAAGAAAAATGAATAAATATTTATTATATTATGTTTCATCTAGAGTCCTGGTGTCGCCTATAAAGTACACTAAAGAACACCCTTTAAATTAATTTAAATGCTTCTAGAATTGTTAAAATTACTTCTAGAGATTTTTAATAAGTGAGTGCATATCATAAGAATAGATATATATGCTGATACATTTTTGGAGCTATTTTACGGTAATTTTAAACAAGTTTTTGTGATTCCTTGTAATATTTGTCTCAGAACTGAGGTGATTAAATAAATAAAGTTGATGTTTATCTTTATAATTGGGTACTTCAGTAATATTTGCTGAATATCCATATTAGGCGAGTGTTTTAATATTAAATCGTACAATAATTTACGAAAAAAAATTGTAATTTAGCAAATTACAACAACCATTTGGAAAAACATTCTTTTTATCTAATCGTAAAATTATCTTAGAACTTAAACTTTAGTCCACGAAAAGGATCTAAATTGCTAAGAAAATATAGATATATATATAGATAGATAGATAGATTGTAAAAAATTGCCTCTGTTTTTAAAGATTAACTATTTACTGATCTATCAGAACTCTCCATAGGCGTTTATGTGCGTTCTCATTTGTTAGAAAATGTATAGTCTTTAAAATCATAGCTAATTTTTAACGATATTTTTAACAGTGTATTTCTTATGTAACAGTATAGTTCTTATGTACTAAAAGAAACCAATTTTTAATCACATGTAATTTATCCCTCATTATATTCAATTAGTTCAATTATTCGGTTAGATTCAGACTAGAAAAAAATCTATAAGAAATAAAATAACATAAAAAACAAAAACAAAAAGCGGACATCCATTGCCTAAAGCAAAATGTTTGAATGTATCTCATTGAACTAATACATATCCAAACGTGACTTATATAGTAACAGAGTCATACATTAAACATTTAACAGTCCTGAACCAATCAAAAAACCAATAAAACACGGACATCACAAGTCAGATATGTCTCAGATATAAATATTTCCGACCGAGAGCAAAAACATTTTTGCAAATGGTTAAAAAAAATCAAAATTAGAATTTTCTTTAGAACAAACCACTCTACATATCCTTTTTTTTTTTTTTTTTTTTTTTTTAAGGAAAAAAAAAGGGTGAAACATTTTTAAATACCTTTAAAGTTTTATATTTAAAAATAATTCATTTTTAATAAGTATTAAGAGTGTCATTCATTTTGTTTTTTAATGTACAAAAATAATTACTCTTTAATACGCATATATTTTTTCAAAAGTTGGATGTTTTGATGTTTGAAAAGCCCTATTATCCTTTAAGAACACATTTTCTTCACATTCCATTAATTATTAATAAAATTTATACATTAATAAGGAAAAAAACTTTCTATCTTACGTCAGAAAATATAACTAAAAGCAATTTTTATATAGGATATTTTTCAAATATCCTTTTCGTTAATCTTAATTGTAACAAGTAGTCTCTTAACCTCTTCCCTACTGGTGATTATTACAGTATTTTTAATTATTACTGAATTATTTCTTCTCTCGTTTGACTTCAGAGCGAGATTTTTGTTTTATTTTCCTTAGCTCGAATCTTAGAATTCGAAACATATTATTCTTATATCGAAATTTCATTTATATTTGAGTATCATTAATAAAATGGGACAAAACTGATGTACCCATTTGGGTACTCAGGGACTGAAGAGGTTAAAAATCACTTATAGTCCAGTCATTTTAGCACCTTTTTTTGCAAATAGCGGAAAAAATTAGAACAAAGCTGGATTTTTGCATAGGTGCTAGTTAAGGTATGTAGTTTAACATACTAAAAGTCCCCATCGATCGGATGTGAGCTTCCGCCTCCAGGAGGCGCTAAAAAGCTTGAAAATTGGTTTTATGTGAATATCTCACGAACAATGGCATCTAGACAAAAAAGTTCAATTACAAAGATGTAGGTAATTTAATTTCCTACAAAAAGTGTCTGTAACATTTTTTTGTCACACCAACCCTTCCCTGCCAAAAATTAAGATAAAGTAAACATTATTCAAAAAATGTGCAAGAACAATCATAACGCGGCGAAGAGGCAGAACAAATACTAAACAACTTTCGATTCCCCCCCCCCCCCACATTTCTCCCCCATTGTCTATATGGCGTTTTCGCGCGCTTGTGCAATACGTCACCTGAAAATAATAAGGTTCTATCTGTGTTTTTGAAAAAAATCGACTTATCGATATAGATCGATCGATATATCGATATAGATTCTATTTGTATCTATTTGTATCGCTCGATTAAAATAATGTCGTAATATAATTGTAAGGTTATATGTAAATTATATGTAACATCATTTTGATGCAAAAATGCTTTCATAGATACAAATAGAGCCTTTCTATATAGATAAGTCAATATTTTCAAAAACACAGATAGAACTGTATTATTCTCAGGTGACGAATAGTCATTGCCCAATACGCTATCTCTCTTTGCATTTGTCGAAATGTACCACGTACAAGTACTTACCTATGCTTTATTTTCATTTGGTGCTCATTTCGCTAGTATGAAATCACTCTAATTTACTGAACGAAGTATTTATTCTTTGTGAGATTTTAGGAAGGGAATAATTTTATTTTCAACGCATGTTGTAGAAAGTTTTAAATTAGTTATGACAGTTTAAAATGACTCTTTCTTAATTGCTGATTCTGAGCGAAAAATGGAGATTGACAAAATAGTTCATCTTGCATGAGATGAGGACTGCGTTTCGAAAGATTATGTAAAAATAGAAAAAAAAGCGACTGAAGTCCATTGTGACAGCAAGTTCGGAAAGAGATGACCATAAGTGAAAAATATTTGAAGAAATGGTTAAAACAATAATGAATTTACAGTTCATTCAAAGAGTAAGAAAAATTATTCACGAAAGGATTCTATTAAATCATACAATAAATCTATTGCAGAAAAAAAGACCAACGTCCGCACAAATTAATCATCCATTGAAGGAAAAATTGCGAAATGATAGTCCGTTGTTTGAATTTAAGGGAAAATATTTGTTATATTCTGATACATTAGACGAAGATTTTTTACAGAAGAAAAAAAAGAAAACTCTAAAGTATCGCGTTTTTTTAATCTAATCATTAACATGACACGTCTCATATCTATGCTTATGGAGAAATTTATGGAGAATGGTTTCGAAGCGAAACAAGCAGAAGATGGTGCAGACACACTAATTGTTAACACTATTGAAGCAAAGTCTGGTGTGCTTACTGCTGTTGTTGGCGATGATGTTGACTTGCTCGTATTGTTGACTGCTTTAGCACCTCCAGAGATAGAGATATTTTTTATTAAGCCTGGAAGAGGACGAATTGTAACCACCCTGTATTCATCGCACATTCTTAACAATGATGCTGTTCTGAAAGATCATATATTGTTCTTCCACACTTTTTCAGGTTGTAACTCAACATCAGCAATGTTTGGGAAAGGTAAAATATCGTTAGCAAAATTTTTGAAAAAGGAAGAAGATCATAACATACAAGCTGCCAGCATTTTTAAAAGTGATCAAGTATCTTAATTTGAAGGCAGGAAAAACTATTTTTCTAGCTTTATACGGTAGTAAAGCAGAAGTTTCTCTGAACAAGTACCGTTATGTATGTTTCAAGAAAAAATTTGCTGTTGGTAAAAAAAAAAAGCTTTTTATTGTTGCCGCTTACCAAAGGTGCAGCTAGATTGTACAGTTTACGTATTTATCATCAAGTACAATACTGATTGAGCAATAAACTTACTTCCTGAGAACTGGGGCTGGCAAAATGCATCTAATTTGGTTCCAATTCCTGCTACCTTACCGCCCGCACCAAAAAATATTATTGAATCTATTTTTTGCACTTGCTCCAAAGGATGTGGAAAAGCATGTGGATGCCGAAAAATTGGATTGAAATGTTCTGATATTTGCATAAATTGCTGCTGAGTTTCATTTCATAATACAAGTAAAATTGAATTTGAAGACGAAGAAAATATTGACAGTATCCTGCCCACTGCAAGGGAGGAGGGAAGCGCTGTTTCTGAATTCAGTGATGATATCGAAAGGCAAACAAAAAATACTGAAAGCAGCACAACAACGAAAGAAATAAATACAGATAATGACGAATCTGAATCGAGTGTAGAAATTGAAGCTGTGCAAAGAATTACTAAAGCAGTTAAACGACTGAAATTGGATTAAGCCAGTTACTATAACTGGAATATGCCTACGGGGGATTCCACAATAATAATAATAAAAAACGCACTAAGTGATTTACTTCAAGGGTGGTGTGGAAATAAGCATAAATGTATATTATATATTCACTTTCCCAATTCAAAGATGAGAATTATAGATCTGTTTACGTAATTTTTGTTAAACGTAGCAGCAGATTTTTTGTATTTTTATAATTTTACTTTCAAATATGTTCACTTTTTTATATTTTTGACAGGGAAAGGTTAATGTGACAAACAAATGTTAATAACACTTTTTATAGGAAATGAAATTATCTACAACTTTGTAATTCAACTTTTTTCTCTAAATGCCATTGTTCGTGAGATATTCACAAAAAACTTATTTTCAATCTCTTTAGCGCCCCCTGGTGGCGAAAGCTCACATCGGATCGATGGGGACTTTTAGTATGTTTAACTACATAACCTAACTAGCACCTATGCAAAAATCCAGCTTTGTTCTAATTTTTTCCCCTATTTTTGCTAAAATGACTGGGCTATTAGTAATTAAATGACAGAAAGTCAATTGGCCAATCTTAAAAAAGTAAGTTTAAACCCACATCTTCAGTAAAACGACTTTAAAGTTCAATATTTAAAAACATTTCATTTTTAACAATTGTTATGAGAGTCATTCATTTTATTTTAAAATGCCCAGAAATAATTAACTCTTTAATATGTATATATTTTTCAAAGATTGGATGTTTTGGCGTTTTAAAAGCCCTATGATTCGTTAAGAATAACTATTCTTGACATTTCGCTAATTTAGCAATAAAATTACAAGTTTAACCCTTTATCTACCGCATTATGAATTCATGAAAATTTTACATTTTAAAGCATTTTACGCAAAGTGTTTAAACTAAATTGAAAGATTCACATAATCATTTAATAAATATTGAAAGATTTTAGATGGATTGAAGGATTTAGAAGGATTAATTAAATTTGAATTTACAGAGATTTTGTGCAATTTTTATAATCCCACTCAAATCTTTTATTTTTAATTATTTTCTTAGTATTTTGTAGAATTATAAAATGTACCAATAGGATGTTCTTACAATATAAATGTAGAAATATTTCCGCATTGAAAAATCACCATCCCCCTCCCTCGGCGCCAAGAAAGCTGAAAAGATGCAATGGCAAAAGAAATCATCCTTTTAAAAATATTTTTGTTTTGTATAACCAATAATGCTTTTGGAACAAGATAACGTAATGTGTCTGTAACTCATTCTAAACAGTATTACAACTAACTGACGTATTAAAAGAATTTTATAATAAGTTATTTTAATGGTACTTATAAGTACCGTTGGTAAATAAAGGGTTAATAAGGAAAAAGTTTTTCATCTTAATTCGGAAATTAGCAATTATAAAAAAAGAAAAAGACAATTTTTATGCAGGATATTTTTCAAATATCCTTTTCGTTCATCTTAATTGTAACAAGTAGTCTCTTAAAAATCACTTATTTATAAAATGACAGAAATACAATTGACCGATCTTTAAAAAGTAAGGTTCTTTACTTTGAAGGCCAAAAAAAGGGCGGAACTCTTTTTGAATATCCTAATAGTATATAAGCTTCTCCAGTAATTAAAACACGTTAAAAAAAAAAAAAAAAAAAAAAAAAAAAAAAAAAAAAAAACTTTAAACCTTTAACCTTTAACTTAGGATGTAAATTTATATTTCATTCTGTGGCTCATAAAATTTTATGCATAGATATTTTTTATAACTATTAATTGTTTATTTAAAAAATAATTATTATTTTATTTTAAACTATGCATAAAATGGAAGATTTTTTAAAAAAGTAACCCTGTAATAGAATTAATTATTCTGTGGTTCAGTCAATAGTCATATTAATTATGAATGCAATTAACTCCAATAACTCTTTTATTGTAAAGTCAATATCGCTTTACGTCCACGTAATTGATGATTACGCGAAGTTTTTGAAAAGTTAAATTTTTATTTTAATTAGCACTCATCCTGTTAGTATTTTTCGAAAATTAATTACAAAATTTACACTTTTGACGATTTTTTTTTTTTTATTGTCTAGCAATGAATGTCGTTGATTTTTTTAAGTTCTATAATTCAATGTGTCTCAATATTTCATCTCATTAGATCAATGTATCTAATTCTACCAATTCAGAATTTTGTATTCATACATAGCTCACTGTAATTTAGATTTTTTTAATTTGTAAGTATATATCCTCTTAATTAAGTAAAACCTTATTCACGTTTTCAAGAGCATACTTATCATAACTCTTATCCATAATTTAGAACGCTCTAATAATTACTGGCATTTAAATAATTTGAAAAACTACTAGAAATACAACACTCGTATTCGCAGAGAAGAATTAATATAACTTAATTCAAGTACCAAAGTGTCCAAATTACTAATTAAGTAGCTAATAGTTAAAAAGTTATTGAAACATTTTGCACTTGTAAATATTTTTTAAACATGAAGCATGGTAGTGAAGTACACTTTAAATCGAGAGTAAAAAGATATTTGAACTATAACAACCGTTTTCGTAAGATTTTTTTCCGCTTTTTAAAAATTTCTCTTCATTTTCTAAAGGAAAAATTCACTATTTTTTCATCAAACCAGATCTTTTTAACCAAATTGGTTGAAACTATATTATGTTTATTATTTACGTGAGTTAAAACGTGGACGTGGCAACTGAAAAAATCGAAATTATATGTTGTAAAATGCTGAAAAGTTTTTCCTTTTTCAACATAAAAATATAATTAAAAACAATTTTTATACAGTATATTTTTCAAATTTTTCTTTTAACCCCTGTCAATTGTGGAGCTGCCACAGGCTACTGTTTTGCAGTTTCCTTCACAGCACTATTAAAACAAATAACTTTGTAGTATATCTATCGTGCAAATGTTGCCAAACTGTATATTACATGCTTTTGTTTTGAGAAATTTGTACGAGGCAGAGTTAAAAAATAGTCACCTGGTGGTAACCCTGGAATTGTAATAACTAATTCCTTAAAAAATCACTCAATAATAAAATGGCAAAAAGACAATTGTCTGATCGTTATAAAGTCCTTTACTTTAAAAGCCATATAAAAGGCGAAATTCTTTTAAATAGTGTAACGATTATGTATACAAGAAAGAATACTTTAGCACAGGGATACCCAACCTTTTTACCAGAAAATCGGTTGACACCAGAATATTTGAAAAGTGTAGTTTCTTTTCTTTAATAGCAAAGTTTCTGTCATTACTATAAGCAAAATTATTTTGCATAAAAATAGTGGTATAATTGTGGCCCGCGGGCCAAAGGTTGTGCACCCCTGCTAGCAGATATGAATTCATAAAATGTAGTGGTGTGATTTCTTGACCGATGCTACTTGGTGTTATTAGCCACCTATGTGGGCAATAATGCCATGCAAACAATACTATACAATGAGTGGGAATAAAAGCATGTAAATATCCAATTCTAAAGATATAAACTTTACTATTCTAGAAATTGACAAATTTCTCTTACTTACCATTAACCATAGCTGCCAACATCTTCCGCTCTTTCGGCCCGGAAAAATTTTACAGCAAAATTTACTTTTTCAAATCGCCGAAATGCGCTGATTAAATCAGGCAAATATTTCTGTTAAATTTTTCCGGTCAAAAAATCAGAAGAGTTGGCAGCTATGCCATTAACCCCTTCGCGACGAGGGTCTTTTACGAAATTTTTAATGTTTTGTCACCGGATTTTAAAAACAGAAATTTGTGTCTTTTTAAATCGACAAAATTCTCCTATTAAATAAAACAAATTTTGCAGTAAAATATTACTGGTGAGGATAAACAAGGATTCTTAAGCCTTTTTGCGGCACTTATAAGTGTTGCTCGTTTCCAAGGAGTTAATAGGGTTCGCAACGATCCTAAAATTTTCACACACTGCTACCAGTATTTTAAATCAAAAATCTTCATGGAAGGTCCGTTTAACATCTACAATAAAATTATACAATAAATATTACCGTTTTAAAATTGCGGTAGGAAAACACGAAAATTTTAGGAACAGTGCGAACCCTTGGGTTAAGTGCGATATCACGATGTAGTAAAAATCATTTGGTGTTTTATTCTTTTGAGATAAAAAATTAGCAGCACTTAGAACATACTAATTTCTCTTTATCTTTTTGGGTTTTCAGCAATGACAATAACGCTCTGTCATGTATAAAATAAAAAGTAAACCCTATTCAGATGTAGTTCCAGAAAAAAAAAAAAAAAAAAAAAAAAAAAAAAGAAGTGAATCAACCAGAATAATAACGCCAGTGGATGGCGTTATTTCCCAGTATACTTATTGTGCAGTTTATTTTAAACTACAAACTACCTCGCGAATGCATCCGAAATCTTTCGCAACATTTTAAATATACATAAATACACTACAAAATTTATGTAATTAAAAAGGTATTTCCTAATGAATATGTAGTCTTCGGAACACAGAATTTATCTCGCAAACTTTAGATCGAGCTTTGACTCAGCCATTCTTCTTACAACGATAAAGTCTAAAAATGGAACACATTAACTTTTAGTGCTTCTTTGTCATTCAGGTGACTGTGACTCAAAGCCCTTCTTCTCAAGGTGCTATTTATCGGATTGCTTCATAGTTCGTGCAACATTAGCACATGGCGGTATTACCTCAGGTAACATTAAACATTCTCTAATGTGAACACCCCGGTATTATGAACACATTCCGACGGTCCCGGCGAAACTCCATAGATTTAACAAAAGATGATCTATCTGCATTCTGAACATCCCGGTATTATGAACGCTACTTTTGGTACCCATTTCTACTCCACCTTTCTGTAATCTGAACATGTGCTTTCAATAGAATACGAATTCTCCCATCATGAAAATTCCGAGAAACTGTTACAAAAAGAAAAAAAAGCTTCAACGAACTCTATTAAAAAATAAACACACAAAAATCACACCTAGATTTTAAGCATGTACTTAAAATTGCAATTTTTTTTTAATAGTTCAGATAAAATTTTCAGTCAAAAGTTTAGAGCACTTGTTGTCACATTTTTGTCAGCTGCTTGCTGTAAGAATAGACATTTTATGATTTTTGTTATTAGAAAGTGTAAACATTTAATTTTAAATTTGTTGGAGATAGTTATAATAAGTTAAAAGAATCAATCCACTTCCATCTCGCTTCTTCCAAATAATGATTTTTATGAATTACGGTTAATCACAGCTTGAACATGATTATTTTAAAGATTAATTTTGGAATTAGACTGATTTCTTCGATTAATCAACTACTGGAAAACGGCAATTAAAGAAACGATTTGTTTATAATTTTGTTATTTTTTAATTTCAGCATTTTATTTTTATTTTTTATTTTTATATTTTGCCTATGATATGACGTTTATTAAGGGTTGTAGCAATCATGTTAATTTACTTCTAAAACTTAAAATGGAGGAATATATAAAAAAGACTAACGCGCCCGTTTGTAACGCTCACAAAATTGTCAACAAAAGTTTCAGATGAATTTTATGTGAAATAAAAGTTAAGCACGTTTGCAAAAAAATAATTATTTCTCTCAATTCTCAAACCTAATTATTTGTATAAAATATTTCTAAAACCCTTGTGGCAACAACATAAAATCTAATTATCAAATAAAATTTCCATTCTCAATGACATCGGCGATTTGACGTATAATACTTCAGATCAATAGTGTTCTCTGGAGACCCAAGGCCGTGAAAAGGGTGGGTCCTTATAAATAACAAAACTTTAAGACTCACCTAAATGATATAAATTAAGAAAATGACAAAGAAAAAAGCTCTTCGAATCTAAAAAGGCATATAGTCAAATAGCCTATTAAATACCGAAATAGTATCAACGTTATGTGTATTAAGACTTTCGAATCGACCTTGATATAGTTATGTCAGACAGTGATTGTTCTGTGCTATTTATTAAAAATATTGTAGTAAATTATATGAGCTTTTCTCAGTAATTTAAGAATTATAGAACATTTGTAATAAAAATATCGTATTTAATTTTTCTTTTTTGGAAATGAAATACAATTTATGAGACATGCCCGCAGTTTGCCATAGTTTTTAAACTTGTTTTTAAGGAAGTTTAGAAGTTTCAATTCAACATGGCGTATGTTAAGATCTTTGAGTCGATTAACTGGATCGCATCCCCTGGTTACAAAAAATTCTAAAAGAATAGATAAGTATTAAAAAAAAAAAAAAAAAAAAAAAATTTTTTAGTATCAAAAATTAGAGTAGCAGAAAAGTTGACAAAGAAATAAAAATTAAAAGCATACCGTAATTTCGTGTAGATAAGCTGCAGCTCAAATAATTCATTTTCGACCCAGAAAATTAATTCAGTAATATAAGATAAATAAATACCGCGATACAATATGTTATATTTTATTTTTGAAAATTTCTGGGTCGAATCAGAATTGTTTGAGCTGCGGCTTATCTATACGAAATTACGGTAGTTAAGTGAGATGGGATCGTCAGTAGTTGTATAATATGAAATATTGGTCAAAGAGCTTTCCAAAATATGAAAGAATAATCCGAGGGCTTTCAGTTGATATATCACATGTCGGTCCAAAAAAATAAAGTTTGAAAACTTTCGACCTCCACTTTAACTTCCTCAAGGGTGTGTAAATTTTAAAATCGTTGAAACGCATGTTTAATTATTTTTTGTTAATAGCTTTATTTTCTGCAGTTTCATGCTCCTACTTAATCGGCTGCTGTGATGTGGTAAATACTCTAAAATTTTGAGCCTCTTTTAATCCCTTTCGGGATTGGGAAGAGGAATTTTATAAAATCGCTGAAACACATGTTTAATTATTTTTTTAATAGATTTAGTTTCTGCAATTACACACTCCTACTTTAAACGGCTGCTGAAATATGGCATGATATTCTATAATTTTGATCCCCCTCTCCTTTAAATACCCTTGGGGAGGGGGAATTTTGAAAATTTTTCTTAGTGCACGTTTAGGTCATAAGATGCATTTTCTCCCCAATTTCCATGCTTCTAGTTTCAGTAATTTGGGCAGCACGTTGATTACGATTTAGTCAAGACAAACTATTTTATAAGTAACAGAAATTATAAAAACAAAGATTCTGTTGAAAAACAGTAGAATTATTCGGCAAATTTACAATAGAATCTATAAATTTACATCGATAAAAATACACAAGACTCTGTAGATTTATTTAATTAAATTATTTTTAATGATAGTAATTTATTTTATTTTAACACTAGAACCGCCGGATATTTTACTCAAGTTTTAGGAAAAGTGTTTCTCACCAGAATTTTAATTTTAAACTATTTAATTTATTTAATTAATCCATTTTTTGTGCTATGCATATTTAACATTTCTTATAAAAAAAAATTCTGGTACGAATCGACTGTTATCAGTTAGGCAGGGGTCATTTTGACCCCTAATGGCGGTTCTAGTGTTAAAAAATTAATGAATTCTTGAACTCTGAAGAATTGAAATTTTTCGAGCGAATTTGTATTACTGTAACATTTAATTTTATTTAAGATTTATTTCTAGCCGGCCAGTGATTTGATCCCGGGTTCAGTTAGGTAGAAATGATTATTAACATCGCAATAGGAGCTGTTACTATTTATGCAAAGGATATACTTTTAACATTACCTAGTTTCATGCACATGATGAATGCTATAATTACAAAGCGGTTGTCGATAAACTTACCCGCTAATTTCTCAATGGTGATTTGCTCTTTCTAAAATATTCAAAATGTTAATAAAATAATTTTTAAACCAAATTTTCTTCTTTAGTATTTGTGATAAAATTGTAAAAGAGTTTTAAAAGTGCGTATTTTAAATAATAGATTATAACAAAGAAAAAAATAGCTTTAACCCTTTAAGAGAGGAAGGTTTTTGGAAGAAATGAAAATCTTCCTCCTAATTAATAGCATCATATTTGATTTAAAAAAAAGCCGATGCCAGATCATGACAAGGTAGGATCTCCACAATTCTGTGGGTGCTGGCTCAATCTTAAATCGTACAAAAAGAAGAAAATGTTTTTTTTTTTTTTTTTTTTTTTTTTTTTTTTTTTTTTTTTTTTTTTTTTTTACGATTATTTACACAGTTGTATAGATCAGGTCTTAAACAGTTATATAAAGACATGAAAATCTCAATTGGGAATTTCATATAAGAAAAGGGAAATGTCTGTCAAATGTTGATCGTGAAACTCAATCGTATGTATATAGCCAAGAACTAGTGTAATTTTACAGAGAGTCTCGGTTTTTTTCTGTGTTTTAACAGAAATTGTCAACAGTGTCTTTCCTGTAAAGTCGAGGTTTCTGGGTTTTTTTTCTTCTTTTTTCTTTTTGCAGTTTAAATATATGTTTTGCCTTTCTAAAATCTGAAGTTTTCCATGGTATTCCAGAAGTGTTGGAAGAGGTTACATAAACTATGCTTGACACGCAATTTTTCATTTTTTTCCTTTTTTCAGTTTCAATATTTTCTTTTCCTTTGTAAAATCTAAAGTTTTGCAAGGTATTCTGGAAATATTGGAAAAGATTACATAATCTGTTAATGACTTACATTTTTTTCTTTCGTGTTTTTCCCAATATGCCATTGTAAAAAAAGTTTGCAAAATCCATTTATAACTTTTATGTATGCATGCATACATATGTACAGAAGCGCAAACTATTTTCTTTTTGATTAATTTTTTAACCAAATTAATATCTCAAGCATTTATACCTGAGAAAGGAATAGACATTAACTTGAACGCAATATGCAAAATTTGCCCCTTTAAAAATAATTTCGTATTTCGTTTTATGTTTCATGCCTATTTAATGAAAATCTCACGCATATAAATTAATAGCTAATTTATCTATTTATTAAATATGTATAAGTTTGGACTTTTACCAAGGTTTGTGGTTGGGAGCAACGGTGCATTTCAAATATAATCTCGTTCAGATGCAAAATGCAGCTGAAAATTAGATTCTTTCCAAAGTATGTCAATTTATTCCATCGCAATTATTTAGAAGTTTGAATTTTATGTGATGTAGATCCATAAGACTAATTGACATAATTTAGTACTAGTTTTACAGCAATATAATTAGTGAATGTAATTAGTTAACAGAAATATATTTAGGATTTAAATGCTGTTATTTTTTAGGGAAGGGGTGAGATAGTTTTCATAATATAAGCTAAATATTGAATTGAGGAAGGCAATTGTAATGGTTGATAATTGATTGTAATTTGTTTAGCTAGAATTACTTAAAAATAAATTATTTTACTTTATTCAGGCCCATTTATCTAAGTTTTTAAAAATTAATTATATTAATTGTGTAAACAATTATCCTATATTAATAGTCTCCAAATATCAATGTTACCGTTCTTCATATAGAATAAAATAGATTACACGCAAATGTATTCCTACATTTATCTTACTAGATTAAATGCAATAGGATGTAATGAGGCCAAAGGGGTTATTATCTCTATTATGTATTAGCATTTGCTCTATATACATGAGTGCAAAATATTTTGCCTTACATACTTTTCACTATACAAAAGCTTTGATTGCCAGATATTACGCTGGAAAAGGAAATTTTAATAATAAATAATTTATTATAATTTGTCTGGTTGGTATTATTTGAAAATAAATTAATTTTAACACTTTATTCATATCCGTATAATTAAGATTTTCAGAATTAATTATATTAATTGTTTAAACAATTATCTTATATTAATATTCTCTACTTGTCAATATTACTACTCCTCATATAGAACAAAACAGATTGCACATAAACATATGTCCTACATTTATCATTGTAAAATAAATGGAATATGAATGTTAATGAGGTCAAAAATGTTATTATTTTTCCTTTATATATCCGCTTTTATTCTATATACATGGATAGAAAATATTTTGTATTAAATACTTTTCATTGAGGAAGCGTTTTGATTGCCAGACAGCGAGCTGAGGAAGGAAGTGTAATGATGAATAATTGACTATATATTGGATAGTTGGAATTATTTAAAAATAAATTAATTTTAATACTTTATTCAGCTCCATTTATCTAAGTTTTAAGAAATTAATTATATTAATTGAGTAAACAATTATCCTATATTAATATTTACCAATTGTCAATGTTGCTGTACTTCATACAAAACAAAATAGATTATACGCAAATATATTCCTACATTTATCTTACTGTAATAAATGCAATATGGATGTAAATGAGGGCATAGGGTTATTATCTCCATTATGTATTCACATTTACACTATATACGTAGATACATAATACAGTCGGCTCTCGTTAATTCGAACTCGTCGGGACCACAAGAAACGTTTGAATTATCCGAAGTTCGAATTAAGGAAAATAACAATGGAATATCTGCTATGGCTCTGCTATAACAATGTTATAGCAGAGCTTCCAACTACTACGTCTGTTTAAATGATATAAACATGTTTAGAACCACATTTCTTTTTTTTTTTTTTTTAGCAAAATGTATTTTAATTATATTCAATGCTATGTATTACAATATATGTGGGCAATTATTTAAAAAAATTTCTAGATCAAATATATTTATTTGGCTTTAAATAGGCGTAGAAGTCGGCAGCCATGTTATAGTGTTTTTTTTTTTTTTTTTTTTTTTTTTTTTTTTTTTTTAATTTATTTCGTCTGTTATCATTAGAATATAACTTAATATTAAATTAGAATGTATAAATACATAAACTAATTAAAAGATTATAAACAAGCACAATGGAAGAAGAGTTAGAGATGTCACTGATGGACAGACGGGGCACTAAGAAAGTCGATATCAAATGCATTGGATTATATGTATACTCGTTCGGAACAATTTTCACAAAAATCAAAGAAGGAAAAAGAAAAAAGAAAAATCGGAATTCTCGTTAGTTCGAATTAAACGAAGTCAAGTCAAAATGAGTTCGAATTAATTAAAATTTTTAACGTTATACTGCCATTGAAAATATCGGGACTTCGTGTTTAGTTCGAATTAAGTGAAGATTCGAATTATCCGATTTCATATTATCGAGAGTCGACTGTATTTTGTATTAACAAGCGTGCGTTTAGTTAATTAACATTTTATATTATACAAGCGCTTTGATTACCACATATTAAAACTGGGAAAAGGAAATTTAATATTGAATACTTTTTTAAAATTTATCTGGTTAAAATTATTGAAAAATAAATCAATTTTAATTTTTTATTCAGATCCATTTATCGAAATTTTTCAGGATAATTTATATTAATTGTCTAAACAATTATCCTACAATAATATTCTGCACTTGCCAATGTTAATTTTCTTCATATAAAACAAAATACCTACAAATATATGCCCTACATTTAATCCAGTAGAGTAAGTGCTATATAGATATAAATGAGACCAAAAGAGGTATACAAGTATATCTCCATCATATAGCCACATTTACTCTACAGACACGGTTACAAACCATTTTGTGCTCAGTAATGAAAGATACAGAAGTAATATTTTTTGGTAAATAATATTCAATTTTTATCCATTTGAAAAAATAATTAATATAACGAGTTAATTGAAATACTATAATGAAGATTTAATACTTGTTTATATATATATGTTACGGTCAATTCGATTAATCGGTTCTTAGTGTTCAAATTTCGATTAATCGGTTCAAAGTGTTAAAATTTTGTGTACTTATAACTGAATACCTCTTGTCCCACAATAAATCATAAAAGTTATAAACGTTTTAAAAAGACTATTAATTCAATTAAAATATTTATTTTAATAGCATCCGTTCATTTTTGTTGTTGTTTTCTCTTCTAATTGTTGCCAAAGTTTAAATAGATGTAAAAATTATTATGTATCTAACATAAATTAATGGATTAAATAAATCACGTGAAAAAACGTCTTTTTGTGTTTATTTTGGTAGTTAATTCCAGAATTGTATTTTTTACCACGGCAAACCACGAGACACGGAAAGAAAAAGAGATAATTTTGAAATGTGAAAAATAACACTAGCCTTGATTACGTCTACTAATAACTATATCGTAATATTAATAATATGTATTCTGCATAAAAATAAGAATTTATATCATAAAAAACATTTTGCTTCTAAGACGTTGTAAATTAACAAAAACATTTAAAATATTTTAAATTAATATATTTTAAATGTTTTTGTTCATTTACAACGTCTTAGAAGCAAAATATTTTTTATAATATCAATTCATTAATATTACGATATAGAGATAATTTTTTTTTTACTAGGATTTGATAATTACAGTACATTTTTTTAAATTATTTAATTTACAAATTTGGTACTTCCGCATGCGGATGTTATTCATGTGCTGATTCATAAAATCTAAATTTTTAAAAAAGCGTTGACCACAACTTTTCAATTTATGAAAAAATAAATTTTTAATCTTATAGAAAGATACTTTTTCGCACAGGCAATTAACGGGAATTTATTGCAATTAGGAAAACTAAATGATTGCTTTTACACTTTGACATAGTTTATAACACATAATGCGAATTTTATAAATTTAAGATAAATTGAATTTTTGTTGGGGGAAGGGCAATGTTGTCTTTTTTCTTTAAATAAGCATGTTTATTGCCAATTGAATGTTTTTTTTTTTTTTTTTTTTTTTTTTTTTTTTTTTTTTACTGAGCATTAATGTAAATATTATTTCTTAACATTAAATATTTGTAAAAGTGAAAAATTCAGGGGGAAAAGAGGGTTGTCTATTTTATAAATTTTGTTAATTTTGGGAAAACTAAAGAATCAATCGCTTTAAACTTTGACTTATAGTTTATAACACATGATAAGAACAAAGGATAAAGTTTTTAGAAAAAGATATTAAACGAAACCCTCTGTGCGATCTGTGATCACACTTACCCACTTGTTTTCTTTTTTGAGTAGACGGATATTAGGTATTATTTTTATTTATTTTCTGAAGATTATGATTAATGGATCATTTATTATGCGATAATCCCCCAAAAATATTTCAAATTAAAAATATATATATACAAACATTAATGTGTGATTAAATTAATCAAGATTGTATAAATAATGATTAAAATTTAAAAAAATTGATCAGTTTATTAAAAAATTTATTGACAATAAAATTGGAGTTTCAAAATAATGTGTTGATAACCTTGATCTGAAGAACAAAGCAAGAAAATATACACATTTTTAAGGAAAGTAAGATAACTTCCGTTTTCTTAGCTTTCAAACTAAAAGAATAAAAATACAATAAATTGCCTCCACATCTTTAACAAGAAATGGAAAAGATGAAAATAGAAGTAGAAGTAACTTAAAATGTGATTTATGTTTGGATCGGAGAAATTTTCAAAAACGTATAATTATGAACAAAGAATGTTTGTCACATTGTGATTAATCATATAATTAAAAGAAAAATAGAGATGAAGTACAGTGGCTGGAGGTAACGACAAAAATGTAACCCGAAAATCCGCGACATTTGTTCTTAATACATCCATGTGCTTTCGAAAAAAATGATGAAAGCTTTCAGTAATACAGTTTTTAATTCATAATACAATGAAACGCTA
This sequence comes from Maratus speculifer, assembly GCA_964019185.1. NCBI lineage: Eukaryota > Metazoa > Arthropoda > Arachnida > Araneae > Salticidae > Maratus > Maratus speculifer. The sequence continues at coordinate 149,466,336 of OZ025303.1, forward strand.
CATAAGAATGCTTAAATATAAGCAGATCGTTTTCATTTGGAGAAAAAATGTTCGGCTAATATCAAAGAATTTGGTCCCTGTTCCACGAGATTATTTTGTTTGAGAAGAATGAAGGCATTTAAATTTGACAGATAACGGGTATCATTTTGCGGTATCCTGCACCTCAGTCTATGTTTTTCCTCCATGGTGATTAATACATCTACTTTTTTTTCATCGTGTAGAGTAGACGGGTATTATTAACTATTTGGGAAAATACTTGTTGTTCTCGGTAGAGTATTGCGAAATCTGAAGTATATCTGAATATTTTTATTGGTTGAACTCCGCAACTTATTTTATTTTATTCGTTTTCTGATTGGATTACGTTTAATGTCCAAAATGGAATACTTCTTTTATTACAATGACAAAAAAAGTATTAAAAACTACAAAAAATTGATAACTCAAAAACAAATTTAGTTGCAGGTTTCAAACAAGTTGCATTTAAAAGTGATTTTTTTTTCTTTATAAGACTGTGTAAAAATTGAAAATGTGCAACGTTTAGAATTTTTAAAATTTACAGTACCGAAAACTGTTAAAATGAAATTTCATTTAATATTTGTTTATGATTGGTCTAGGAATATTAACGTATCTCTAAAAATCCAAGCATATTAGTATGATTCTGTTATTAAGTAAGCTACGTTTTGATCGTCATAAAAATTATGTTATTATTGTTTTATTTTTAATATAGAAATAATTTATAAGTCTAAAATTATAGTCTTTGAAAATATTATTTTCCAAATAGTCGTTGTAGTTTGTTTAACTACAATTTTTTTTATATTTTGATCATTTTTCTGAAGTTTGTGATTGGATGAAGGTTATGATTAAATAATCATTTAATCTGGTAACCCAGGAAATTTAATCAAAATCTACAAAACTCTAATGAATCATCAATTTAGGATTAAACTATTAATGAATTTAATCTTGAATTTATGTTTAAATATGCATAATTATAATTAACTGGATTAGAAATTTAAGCAACTAATTAATTGATTAGAGAATTTTTTGACTAAGCCAAATAATTTGTTGATAAGCCTGAACTAGAAGACAAAGCAAGAAAATCTGCATGTTTATAACAACAAAAGCCAGGTAAATTCTATTTTCTTAACTTTCAAGCTAAAAGAATAAAAATATAACAAGTTTTTTTCCAAAACTATAAAAAGAAGTTAAAAAGTAAACGTAGAAGTAAATAAAAACGTGATTGATGTTTGGAGTTGGAAAAAAATTAACAAAAATATACTATGAGCTAAGAATGTACGCCAGACATCGTGATTGATACACCCTTTTTCTTCTTTGTGGTAAACGGATATTACGTTTTATTTTTATTATCTGAAGATTGTGATAGGGAAGATTTGTGATTAATTGGTCATTTAGAAAGCGACATTCCGTAATTAATACTTAAGGGTGTTCTCAACTGCTCCGCTCAACAAGCTCAAAACGTTTTGACACATTTAAAAATTCATTTTTTAACAGAAAGTTATAAAATTTGAAGGGCTGACCATAGAAGCGATTTCGAATCGAACTTAGTTTTTCATTTTATGATAATTAAATTATCTATCCAGTTCTAAGCTATTTCGATCACGTGATCATCCGTTTTTCTCCTGCTTTTCGACCGGTTTTTCTGCTTTCGTCGAGAAATCTACACAAAAATGTCAACTTTAAAGGCTTATTATAAAAGTTCTATTGTGTTAGAAAAAAAAAAAAAAAAAAAAAAAAAAAAAAAAAAAAACAGAAAAATGAGTGCAATTAGACAGTTTCTGAATAACAACACCTGTTATTTTCATGCCTTTCCGAACAAAAATAAATTAAAGCATCTGAACAAAATTGCCCTTTTTGATTTAAGAACACCCTTAAGAGTTCTCAGGAGTCTTACTTTTTACCTGGTAGTGCAATTTAGCAACATTCCACATTTATTTTTTTTCCTCAGTACCTATAAAATATAAATGCATAATATTTTTAATGTAAACAACGTCATATATCTTCTATTTAATTTTCTTATATATATCCTACATTGTTTTTTATGTTTAATTTTGATTTAAAAAAAAAATTCAAACAGTTTTTTGGATTTGTGCCCATTGCGCGCAAGATTTTTGCAAAATTGTTGGTTCAAGAGCCCCATAAAATATTCATAATGATAATAAACTAATGTTCTTTGAACTTATACTTCATTTGAAAGCAATTTATTTTTTCATTTAAAATTTTAATTTTAAAATTTAAAAAAAATCATTTTTAACAGAAAACTTGCCAATTTTAAATAATTAATGCAATTATAATACTAAATTTGAAGTATAAGTTATTGTTTAACTTAAAATAAAGATATTTGCCAAGTTCGATGCTATTTATTAGTTTTTGAGAAATGTTGCACGCAGTCAAAGAACAATTTTAAAAATTTTATCAAAACTAAACATAAAAAATAACGACATTTCAATATAGAATATTTAAAAAATATTTTTTAAATAGAAGAGATTTTAAGTTGTCTATACTAAAAATTTTATGCGTTTATGTTTCATAAGAGACTGGGAAAAAAATTAAATGTGACATGTGGCTAAATTGCACCACCAAGTAAAATGATTATTGTAACAGCTTAAAATTTACAAAACTCTTGGCAATATCTTATAGAGTCCATGCATTATTTGGTATTTAGTCATGCGTTAAAGATGTTAAAGAAACATTCACTTTAATTTATATTTTAACGAAAAAACTTATAAAATCAATTAAAACAAAAATTGTTCATTAAAACTGTAAACCAGCTCTAGCGCATTAAATATAGACAATTCAAAATTATACGCATTATTATTTTGTTTTCAAAATACTTTTTTCAATAACTATAAAACCTATATTACAAGAATTGAAAGTAAACTGAAATGTGGATACATGTAATTTAACCTTTATCTACCGACGGTACTTATAAGTACCATTAAAATAACTTATTATAAAATTCTTTTAATACGTCAGTTAGTTATAATACTGTTTAGAATGAGTTACAGATACATTACTTTATCTTGTTTCAAAAGCATTATTGGTTACACAAAACAAAAATATTTTTTAAAAGATTATTTCTTTTGCCTTTGCATCTTTTCGGCGTTCTTGGCGCTAAGCGAGGGGGATGGTGATTTTTCAATGCGGAAATATTTCTATATTTGTATTGTAAGAACATCATAGTTGAATAATTTATAATTCCACAAAATACCACAAAGAAAATTATTAAAAATAACAAACTTGAGTGAGGTTATAAAAATTGCACAAAATCCCTGTAAATTCAAATTTAATTAGTCCTTCTAAATCCTTTAACCCTTCTAAAATCCTTCAAGTATTTATTAAATGATTATGTAAATCTTTTAATTTAGTTTAAACAATTTGCGTAAAATGCTTTAGAATGTAAAATTTTCATGAATCCATAATCCGATAGATAAAGAATTAAGATGCACTTTCAAATTTTCAAGCAAAATGAAGTCTTATTCTGAATATTGGAATACTAATAAATCTAATAACAATTATTTTTATGTGATCATTATTCCTAGTATAATAATCATGTTTTTTTGCCGTTTGAAATGTTTTATACTCGGCTAGCTAGACCACCTGGTATTGCTCGGACATGTGAAATCTTTAAATATATGTATAATCAATTTTGAATGTTATTATAAATTAAACGAAATTATTTCTAAACGATCTCATTTCTGGACCGGAATGCCTTCGTCAGCGTACAATTATCGATTTTTTTTTAATGAAAATTTATCTAATTTAATTTAGTACTGGTGGGTCCATTGCCTCTGACAGTGAACTTGCTTTGTTTGCTCTGATATATGTTTTGATCTTACATTTTAAACAAAAGGTCGCTTATAGCTCGTGTCGGGAATAATAACCTTAAATATACTTAAAATTAGAGTTGAAGGAATTTATACGTTTAAATGAAAATCTTTCCAGGCAAACCTAACAATAGGGACCCCACTGCCTTCATAACCTAAAAAGTATTCCCCCCCCCTCCCCCACGTACGGTCTGTAATAAAAAGAATAGTTAAGGTGAAAAAATGTGAAGATGTGGAAGATTAAAGAGAGGTCTTAAAGAAATTGTGCAGTCAGAATGGGAAAAGGGAATATATAAGGTGCAATATGTTATCTATCGCAGACCTTTAATTTCTCAACCATTGTTCGTAGACACATAGTTCCAATTACAAAAACATTTCAAATGAGGCAAATATTCATTTTGTAGCATTGTTTAAAGTAAAAAATCAATTTTATAAAAATTATGAAACCTAACTTTTTATACGGTCCCTTAATCCCTATCGTTTAAAAGTTCTTACATATGAAACAGATACAACGCAAAAAATTTGGTTTCTGAACTACAAAAAATGACAGAGTTATTAAATTTCAGTTTGAGATTTTTGCACGTTATGATTTTGTCGTTCATTGAGGTATCAGTTAAGAGACTTTTGCGATGTCTCATAGGGTATCACCCAACCCAATCAGGGTATCACCAAAGAGGGTTATTTCATCTATAAATTTTAGCTCACATCTATCCCTCTTTGGTGATATGTTGGTTTGGCGATAACAGCTAAAGATGATTTCGCCGGCTAAAGATGATAACAACCGCCATGAAATTCGCCATGAAATAGCAACTGATTACGCTCTCCAACTATTTTAATTCATTTTTTAACTGATCTCTCAATGAACGACAAAATCATGTGCAAAAATCTCAAACTTTGAGATTTAATAACTCGGTCAATTTTTGTAGCACAGAAGTCAAACTTTTTATGTTGTATCTATTATGATGTGTGTAAACTTTTACTAAGCATAACTATAGAGACTGGAGGACCGTATAAAAAGTTAGATTTAACAGAATAAAAGAAAACTATTGATTTTGTGAGGCCTCTTATTTGAAGTGGTAGCGTAAAGCGGGGAGGCTACTTCAGAGGCATATGATCATGTATATACTCTGTTTTGTCATATTAAATTGATATTTTATTATATATCAATTACATCATCCACACTCTTAACAGATTTAATCATGATATTTCAGACACAACAATAAAGTTTATAGTCCAGTTTGGGAGTGAATTGTCAACGGTGGCAGCCAACACAACACAGTCTCTATCGTTCAATTTATCCTCCGCATCATCTGTATACCAAGAACGTCGCACTTCGAGAGCTTCATCCGCTTGGATGCCCAACCGCTCTTTCCTCTCCAGAAGACAAATCCCTCTGAGTCTCTTTCCTCCTCCTTTTATTCTCTCCCGAGAGCATCCATCATCCCTCGTCTTGTCCCCCATCTTCCTCTACACACTGCACCCTCCTTCCTGTTCCGTGGGAACCAATTGCGAGAGGTCTATATATTTCGGCACAACAAAGTGTCTGACTGGGTGGTCGGTCTTATTATTTTACGACCTCATACTGTCGTTTCTCGGTACATTCGTATGACCGATGTCCGATCGCATCCGTCACGCCGCTATTTCAAAGGGTCACACTAATTTCTATATATTTCATCTGTCACTTAGTAGTGATATAGTACCACTTTTTAGGCTGCCGCTCCTTTGCTTCGTGTGAGGCCAGAGGTCTCACAATCTCTCTACTGGTTATTGTGAGCAAAACTGAAAACAATAATTCAAATGCAGCAAAATTTACAGGCGATATTACGAAATCTTCGTAATTGCATATTTTTCTCTCATTCACAAATACCTATTCTTTTCAACAAGATAAAAGCGGTAGCTGTAATTTTTGCGTCATCCCTCGTCTTGTCCCCCATCTTCCTTTGCACACTGCATCCTCCTTCTTGTTCCGTGGGAACCGATTGCGGAAGGTCCATATATTTCGGCACAACAAAGTGTCTGACTGGGTGGTCGTTCTTATTATTTTACGACCTCAGGCTGTCGTTTCTCGGTACATTCGTATGACCGCTGTCCGATCGCATCCGTCACGCCGCTATTTCAAAGGATCACACTAATTGCTATATATTTCAACTGTCACTTAGTAGTGATATAGTACCACTTTTTAGGCTGCCGCTCCTTCGCTTCGTGTGAGGCCAGAGGTCTCACAATCTCTCTACTGGTTATTGTGAGCAAAACTGAAAACAATAATTCAAATGCAGCAAAATTTACAGGCGATATTACGAAATCTTCGTAATTGCATATTTTTCTCTCATTCACAAATACCTATTCTTTTCAACAAGATAAAAGCGGTAGCTGTAATTTTTGCGTCATCCCTCGTCTTGTCCCCCATCTTCCTTTGCACACTGCATCCTCCTTCTTGTTCCGTGGGAACCGATTGCGGAAGGTCCATATATTTCGGCACAACAAAGTGTCTGACTGGGTGGTCGGTCTTATTATTTTACGACCTCAGGCTGTCGTTTCTCGGTACATTCGTATGACCGCTGTCCGATCGCATCCGTCACGCCGCTATTTCAAAGGATCACACTAATTGCTATATATTTCAACTGTCACTTAGTAGTGATATAGTACCCCTTTTTAGGCTGCCGCTCCTTCACTTCATGTGAGGCCGGAGGTCTCACAATTTTAATAAAAATCATGATCCACATTAACTCGTTTTTACTCTGATAAATTGACTAAAACACAAATTTAAGATGAAAATAAAAGTTGGTATAGTATTGAATTAATAAAATTAGAGTATTAACATGTGTAACTAATTTTTGAAACATTAAGATGTACGTATGAGATAGGCAGATTTTGAGATTGGCACATCCAACTAGTTTAGATATCAAAATATTTACTTGAAAATTGATAGCATCCAAAAAACTGATATTCCAATTTGAGAAAATTGTAAAATATACTCAGAAACATTTTTGAAAATGACGAGCAGCTAATAAATTTTTTTTATATAAATTCTTTAAATTTCGAAACTAAATAGTTTTCTGGGATTTTTAAAGTTAAAGGAACGTTTTTAGGGACTTTCGGTGCGTTGGAAGAGACTATTGTATATTTTTGTTCCTGATTATAGTACATTTTTGGAGATTAAGGAACACTTGTCATTTTTTACAGTTACTAAATGGGTAGCAAAAATGCTTTAAATTTTAAAGTTTCCCACTTTAAAATTTAAAGCATCACAAAAAGTTTAGGAACGACTGTTTTACATAATATTTTATTTTTTATTTCGTAGCCCAAAACTTTAATTCGTGATTATAAAATATGCTTTATTTCTAAAAATGACTGAAATGACCATTTTAATCTAATATATGTGGTGAAGAGGTATCAATCAATCGCTGACCAGGCGTAAAGGAAAATCGCATTTCAATGGTAGAGTTCGAAATCCCAGATAATTTTTTGAAAGCTAAACGAAAAATTGTACAGAATGCTTCTCGAAATATCTGGGCACCAGAGATGCTTATGCGTAGGTGCCAACCTGACATCGATTATCCGTAATATGTTTGTTAATTTGACCCTGGTTTAATGAGTTTCGAACCAGAATTTTTTCAAAGAAATGAAATTAAGTATGTTCCACTAACAATCTAGAAATTAAATAAATAAACATTCATGAAATATATTTTCTGGTTTGAAATGACGTTAACCCGGATCAAACTAATCCAGGTATTACGGAAGATTAGTTGAAAGTTGGCAGCTATGCTTGTGAGCTCCGGTGGTGGAGAAACTCATAAAGTTTGGCAGCTCATTTTTCTACGATTTGGGATATGCCATGTCCCAATACACATTTTACAGATTAAAAAACGTCTGCCATTTTTTACAGTGTATTTAGACTCAGACATTACAAATGTTTTTAAAAAGTCAACACTTGTTCAAATCTTGTACACGAAAACAATTACAGCAAAGTTATCAGAACCCGCTTAAAGTGTCTCAGGAGGCTTAAAGCTTCAAAATTTTAATTTTTTGTTACGTTAATCTCCTATTTTTTTTTCAGAACATTGTGATATAATTGTTTCCTTAAAATTTCTATTAGAAGATACCATTATTAATCACCCAAGAGAAACCCGAATAGTCTTGGGGTTGTCGTGGGTAATTTGGAAGTTGTCTAAGATGTTATGTAGCTATAATTGGATCCATAGCGATCCGAATTTATACAAATACATTTATTACGTTTTGTAAAGAGCATAATCAAGATTCTTGAATATTATATACACTGTAAAAAAAGGGTCGATCTACTAAAAAAATTTTAATGATCCTTGCAATTACTAAAAAAAATTTCTAATCTTACTCGGTTACAAGAAAATCTGTAAGAATTACTAGAAAAAAGTTAGCAACGAATAGAGTTAATAGTTTTATACTTTTAATAGATATTACTAAAAATCACTTGGTGTGGCCGTGATAGCCTAGTGGTCATAGCACCGAACTCCAGGCTGAAAAGTCCCGGGTTCGATGCTGGACACCACCAAATACGCACCGAATGCAGTATAAGTACTCGTTAAATAAATGGATTATAAAAATCCTGTCGGAGCAGGTAGCAATGTTTAGTGCTGCCATCTATTGCGGCTTTGCCGAAAATCTTCCGCTTCAGAAGTCTGTCTTCTTACCCACTGGGTGCAGCTCGAAGGAAGCTACTGCCCTTCGGGCACACGTAATGGTTACTAAAAATAATTTTGGAGCTATTACTAAAATTTGCTTGGTGGCTCATACTAAAAAGTTTTTAGTTAGTTATACAAGAAATTATTTTGTTCAGTTTACAAAAGAAAAGTTTGTTTCACTTGCAAAAAAAGTTTGTAATGGTTACTAAAAAAATCTGTGGAATACAAATTTACTAAAAAAATTTGAGTAACCTCTTGAATTTTTTTTTTACAGTGTAGATGTATCCTCTTACACACTCAAAAATTATTAAATATTTGTAAATTTCAACGAATAGATTTTATTTTATTGCCTCCTCTTCTTGATTCTCATATATATTTATCTTTTTTAGCACTTTCCAACAAAGTTGAAAACTGCTTATGCATTCGGTTTGTCTGGCCGTCTGGCCGCGCTCTAACTCTCGTAAATATACTCGAATTGCCATGAAATTTTTGAACGTTATTTAGGTTTACCCTAGCAGAACCCTATTGAAAATGTAGTTTCTACCATGATTAATTTATTTACAGGGACTGTCAAAAGTTTTACATTACATTACGGCGTATGGTAAAAAAAAATCATTGATGAATCGTCAAATGAATTTTAACGTTTATAACACTTTACAAATGTTTGAAAAGTGCTTTTGCATTCGGTTTGCTGTCCGCCTGTCAGTCTATTCGTCTGTCCGTCTGTCGAGCACCAGTAAATATACTCGAATTGCCCTGAATTTTTTGTATGTTATTGACGTTTACCCTAGCACGAACCCTATTGAAAATGAAGTTTCTGCCATGATTAGTTTATTTACAGGGAGAGTGAAAAATTTTCCATCACATTATGGCCTATGGGGAAAAAAAGCGTTTTAAAGATGTTACACCCTGTCAAACATATTAAAATTTACATGCATTTAAGAGGTGCACTAAAATATGCAGTCTATAAAATATGCGATGAAAATATAGCTATTATTCCTTTACAGGGCCACACAAAAGAATGCCATTGGATTATTGTAAAAGGAGGGGGGGGATAGTGTGTGAGATTTTTAAAATCTAGACACACGGCAGTGTGTCAGCCAAGTTCACAAAGTAAAAGGCGACACACCGGCCGTGGGTTATATTACCACCATTTCGAGCCACTTTTGACCCCTCAATAACTTAAATTCTATTTGACCTACACACTTGCAATTTTTTGTGTCGTGTAAGACCATCTTTTAATTTCCGAATCCTAAAATTTTTTTAAAAAATCTTTTACCGTTCACGAGAAATTGACGTCTGAAAACCACTGTTTTTACCACTGACTCACTGACTCACTGATTCACTCACTCACTCATAGAAATGTTTGACTACTTCCAGGTGACTTAGGAAGTTGAAATTTGGTGTGGAGGTAGGTTATTGGATATATAAATAGGAAAAAATCAGAAATCACCATTAATTAAACATTAATGGTTGGTTAGAGGATAAATTATTGGATTACAATGGAAGTTTATGAGAGTTTCACAAAATACTAGAAATAGTGCCAAGTTGGCGACACTTTTGGCGAGTATCAGGGCTAATCTCTGAAGCTACCGAACCGATTTCAAAAGTAATGGTACCAAAATGATGGTGCCCCGGTTCAAACATAGACTATATCTTATGTCTGTGCCACTAACCAAAAGAGGGTTCAGAAGCGAAAAACATTCTAAAAATGTGATTTTTGTTTTACTGAAGGGCCTAGAAGCACAAAATTTGGCATATTAATTATTTATAAGATATAAATGATCACTAATGACATTTGCTAAAAAATGTCAAATTTAAATGGGTGAAAATCCGCGAAGAGCGTTCTAAAAAAGTTCGAAATACCCATTTTAAAAAAATGTCAGCAAACAACAAACCGATGTTAAAAGTAATGATATCAAAATGATGATGACAATCTTTGCTCCAACATAGGATATATCTTATGTCGATTACACTAACCCAAGGGAGGTAAAAGAGAAAAAAACATTCTAAAAATGCGATGTCTGTATATTAAGGGACTGGACTGGAAACATAAAATTAGGCATTTTAGAGTTTATGGGAATTTCACGAAATATCAGAAATAGTGCCAAGTTAGCGACACTTTTGGCGAGTATCGGGGTTAATCTCTGAAACCACCGAACCGATTTAAAAATTAATCATATCAAAATGATGGTATTCACCCCGGTTCAAACATAGGCTATATTTTATGCGCATACCATTAACCAAAAGAGGGTGAAGAAGCAAAAAACATTCTAAAATGTAACTTTTGCGTTACTGAAGGACCTAGAGCTATAAGATTTGGCATGTTAATTATTTATAAGATATAAATGATCTCTAAGGGCATTTGATGAAAAATACGGAATTCAAAAGGGGTGAAAATGTGCGAAAAGCGTTCTAAAAATGTTCTAAATTGGAATTTTTAAGCAATTGCAGCGCACAACAAACCGATCTTAAAAGTAACGTTATCAAAATGATGGTGATAGTCCTATCTCCAATATAAGCTATATCTTATGTCGATTCCACTAATCCAAAGGGGGTAAAAGAGCAAAAAGCGTTCTAAAAATGCGATGTCTGTATGTTAAGGGCCTAAAAACATAAAATTTGGCTGTTCATTAATTATAAGATATAAATGATCACTAAGAACATTTGTTAACAAATACAAAATTTAAAAGGGTTAAAAATGCACGAAAAGCGTTCTAAAATCTTTCTAAGTAGCAATATTTAAGCAATCTTGGGTAGTTAGCGAACCGATTTAAAGAAAAAAAAAAGATGCCAAAATGATGGCGACAGTCCTTGCTCTAACAAAATTATTGGATAAATTATCAGATTACAATGGGAATATATGGGAATTTGGCAAAATACCAGAAATAGCGCATGTTAGCATGATTTTGGTGCGTAATTTTTGTTGTCAATATAGCGATATTTCGCCAAGTTGGCTACAAACGTTTTTGGTCGACGAAATAATCAAGTAGTACCCAATCACGTAAAAGAAACATCCTTATTAGTGGAATTTATAGGAACATAAGCAGTTCTAATGTTAAATTTTTTAATTTGATTGAAAAAAACAGTGAATAAATGCGGGAAAAAGCTGAAAGTTTAATTAATATTAAATAAAACTAATTTAACTAATTTAACCTATTTATTTCAAAAAAGAAACAAATACCTACTTATTTGACAAAAATTAATGATATCCTATCAAAAACATGAATGTAAAAAATTGCCAAGTTCGTTAAAGGTTTCGCTCATAAAAGAAGTGATTTGACAAAAAATAATGATATCCTGTCAAAAACATGAATGTGAAAGAATGCCAAGTTCGTTAAAGGTTTCGCAAATAAAAGAAGTGAGATCTAACTGCAAACCAAGTTCTTTCGAAGCTGCTTAAATCATAACTCCTGTCATGCATATTATTATTCAATTGCTTAAAATGATTTGTTATGTTACTTGTTATTCAATAGAGCGACTTGGCAAGTTTTCAGCTACCAACTTTAATCTTTGAGTCGGAGTACAATTTAATCTAGAATCTGATTGGCAAAGATCTAGTCAATCGTGTGCTCGAATAGGTATATTGAAGTTAAGGTACTGATAAGTTAAGGAAGGGATCAACTTTAATTTCTGATCAACTAAATAGAAAAAATTTAATAAGAGAAAACTTGCTAAGTCGCTCTATTGAATAACAAGTAGCATAACAAATCATTTTAAGCAATTGAATAATAATATGCATGACAGGAGTTATGATTTAAGCAGCTTCGAAAGAACTTGGTTTGCAGTTAGATCTCACTTCTTTTATTTGCGAAACCTTTAACGAACTTGGCATTCTTTCACATTCATGTTTTTGACAGGATATATTAAACTGTTTCATGTATAACAAAATTGATATATGTCACTGAGGCTTAATATAAATTATACGATACTGTCTTGCATAATATGAAGTATAGAGCATTTACAGTGCCATACAAAGGATTTCAAATAGTATATTCCTTCCGACGAACTGTGTATATGTTTCCGATGATGGTTGATGGATGGATGTAATACATTTTAATTATGATATACTAATTTAAGTTTCACAAAATCTTTGTGCATTATAAGGGTGTGTATAAATGTTATAGTTGATATACAGGGGTTATCCAAAAGAGCATGCCAACGTTACTGAGTATGAGCGTAAATTACTTAAAGCTGGTTCTTAAATAAGGTATACATTTTTACGCTGAACTGCATTCAATTTACAAAGAAATGTTTGCAGATTATAGATAAAATGATATACAGGGACACGCAAAGAATTGTGTACAATGACACCTATGAATGATAATTTATAACAATGTGATTTCAGTTGTTTTAAGAGTGTTTTAGTTTAAAATGAATTTTAGCTTTTTACTGACGTGTAATAGAGGTACAAGGTAAACTACATGGCTGAACAAAAGTTTTCAAGTATGTTTCCCATTTATTAGTACAAATTGTTCAAAAAGAAATTTTAAGCTTTTTCTTGCTAAACTAAATTTTCCTATTTTATAATATGTATATCAACTGACATATCAAATGTAGGGCTGTTCAAAAGTATTGGATTACATATTTGTCTATATACCCTTATTTCCCTAATTAACGAAGTTTTGTTAAAGATTTCATGAAGTGTTGGAAAGTGCTTCATAATCTATGCTTAACGCATGATTTTTCTTACTTGTATTATTGTTGTACTTTTTAACATCTCTTGAAAAACGAAAAAAAGTGTGAAATTGTAAATCAAAAAAGGCAAATGAGGTGCTTTCTTAATATAACTAATCTTCAAAATGTTCAGATCTTGATGCAATAGCTGTTGTACTCTTATAAAAAAATACTTGAATATAAAATTTAGTACGATTCTATATATTAAATTCAGTAATATGGAAATACTCCATCTTAAAAAGAAAATTATTACCATGGCAACCTAGAATCGTTACCTGCCATGGGATAGCATTTAAATAATTATGTATAATAGGATTTTATAGATCGAAGAATATTTGTATTAACCCATTTTCGGCCAAAGGTTCGTATACGAAACATTTCGATAAATATATTTTTTTAACACTCTGACACATTTTTTTCAAGAATTTTATTTTTCTTCTATTTTTTAAGGCTTTTGAAGACATCCATAAAATATTAGTAATTCAATTGGAGTAAACACTTTCTCTTAAAAAATTTTCAAAATACGCTAGAGTTTTAATTTGAAACGCCTTTGACAAATTCGACTTTTTAAAAATATATTATTATTCCAATTGAAATGAATTATATGTTTTTAAAATAGATTAAAGTTGCAAATTCTGTATATGAAATAAGAATAAAACAAAAGTCATAAAAATATTATTCATATTCATATTATTCTTTATAAGAAATAATATTTTATATTATTATATAAAATATTATTTCTTATATAAAATATTATTTTTCATGCACGAATCTTTTTTTGTGTCTTAATGTATGTAATTTAAGCATATTTCAATAAAAATAATGCTACATATTATAAAATTTCTGTACTTGGCCTAAAATGGGTTAATATCTTTAAGTTTTGATTCGATTTTCATAAAATTTGAAATGACTCGAAAAAATTCTGCTACAATTACATATATTCAATTTTGAATCACTTGTTTGGGTAGTTTTTGCGCTGTTATATGCTGACAGACAGACAGATGGAAAAACCAGACTACGACTGTAGGTGCGATGCATTTATATAATTACGAACACAACTAAAAATTAAACATAATGTATTGAAATGAAATCAACAAAACTGGACATACAGTATATATTAAAACGTAGATCAAAATAAATGAAATATGTTTCTGATAATATAGAACATTGTTGCTAGAAAACTGCAAACAAATCAATTACCATAATTAGAAAAATAAAGCCGGATGAATACAGACAATAAATCTTGAAAAAAAATGGCGAACAGCCAACCGTGAAATTTCGTGCTCTTCCAGAATTAAGATTAGGGCGTTTAACTTCAAAAAAAGCTAGAAAAGGAATTATTCCGAGAACTATTTCGTTTTTCAGCAGAAGAGCATTGCTCTATTAGACCAGTCTTTCTAGATGAATATTCGCGAAACTTGTTTAATTATAGAAGTACTACCTGTTAGTGGTTTGGTAAAAACCATTAAAAATATAAATGTCCTAGGAAATTCTAGATTCGCATCATAGCAATGAAACTTTGATCAAATTAATTACTGATGAACAGATTTAATACGAGCACAGTTGAAACGAGAACATGGTTAAAACAAGTTGGAAATTGCACGTCAAACGTTGCAAATGAGTTGCGTACGTATAACAAAGTTTCTTAACAAAAACACATTCAAAAGATTGTAACAAAACTTCAGAGATTGATAAAATGAATGATATTTGAAAAACGTATAATGACTTTGAAAATTCATTTATTGCAATTCCCATTAATAACACTAGTTTACAAATTTCAACTTTTTTTGTATACCCCGAAAGAAATGTATGTAAATGTTTTAGTCTACCTTCCTTAAACCTAAAAGTGTCAGCAGAGATATTCTATCACGTCACAGTTTTTTTCTATAGTCAATTGTTGTTTTTTTAACTACCGAACGTGGTGATGACAGTTTAATGTTAATTCGTTCGTTTCAAACAACAAATATTTTGTTTCGGATTGAATTTAAATGTCGAATAGAAAGTGTAAAAAAAGTTCTGATCACTTTTGCTATGTTTGTGGACAGTTTATATTTTCAAAAAAAAAAAGAAGATTCACTCTAGATTCGTTAAAAAGTGCACATCTTCATTACTTTGGATTTCCTGTTGCAAACTAAGGTAAAAAGTGGGTGTCTCATGTGTTTTACGAAAGCCGTAGAATTGTTTACTCCAGTGGTCATCAGGATAAAAGGTACACCTTCCATTTGGTTCACCAATGCTATGGAGAGAACCTAGTAATCAGTGATGTAAGTGATGTTGAATTCAAATTGATTTCTAGTGATACGGACGAATTCTCTCTTCAAGAAAAGACTCTACATTTAATTAACCAAGCAGAATTAAATGATCATATAAAAGATTTACAATTATGGAAATATAAAGCAGAGCTTCTTGGTTCTCGCCTACAACAATGGAACTTATTAACACTAAATCACAAAATTTACATTGTCTAGAAACAGAAGCAAACTTTACTCAGAAATTTTCAAAAAATAAGGTGAATATTGTTATGAGATGTACAGATGGAAGTAAACATTCATTAAAGATTCATTTCCTGCATTCGCATCTGAGTTTTTTCCCTGAAAACATAGGAAGTATGAGTAACGAACAAGGGTAACGTTTTCACCAAGATTTAAAGGTTTTTGAAGGAATTCGTCAGGGATTTTGGGATAAAAACATTCTAGAGGATTACTGTTGGTCCATTATAAGAGAAACTGATCCAAATAACTGTAAAAAGGCAAAAATTAGCCATTTTTGATTTTTTTTAATATTAATACCGAAATTATGTAATCCAGTAAAGTAAATAAATATTTCTTAAACTGGACGTGCCAGAATTTTTTTATTATTTTTTCTGGATAACTCTATCTACAGGGTTGTTATAATTAAAGTTCGCCTATTCAGAAGGCTCTAGAGCCGGTTCTATGGCTCCAAACAAATCAGAATTTTACTAGTACGTAGTTGAAGACATGCGCTCTGCGAAAATCGAAAAAAAAAATTAGTTAAAATTTTTGTCAGTAGGTGGCGCTGAGCCAATATTTAAGCCGATATTTGAGGATTCCTTTATTTTCTGGGGATTTTTGAAAGATTCTGTATCTAAAGACAGATGTCAGACAATCTCTGATCTGAAAGACAGTATTAGACTTCATATTCGCTCAATCTTACAGGACAGTTTACGCAATGCTGTAGAAAGCACAATTCTGAGAATAGAATGCATTATTAAAAATGGCGGAGGATTCATTGAGCATGCGTCATGTTATTCTTCGTTATTTCCTTACTGCTGTGCGACATGTTTTATTTTTGTTGATGCAGATTATATCACATGAAATGATATTCATTTTTCTGTATTGTTTGGAGTCATAGGTTAGGCTCTAGAGCTGTCTGATTAGGTGAACTTAATTATAACAATTCGCAGTTCGTCGAAACTTTTAAATTTGTGTGTTTCGTCTGGATTGACTGATATTGATGTAATGAATCTGCAAACATCGCCTTAAAAGTTGGCGCAGCGCCACCTAGTGACAAAAAATTTTACTAATTTTTTTTCGATTTTCGCAGAGCGCA
Source organism: Maratus speculifer (assembly GCA_964019185.1). Classification (NCBI taxonomy): domain Eukaryota; kingdom Metazoa; phylum Arthropoda; class Arachnida; order Araneae; family Salticidae; genus Maratus; species Maratus speculifer. The sequence continues at coordinate 149,483,080 of OZ025303.1, forward strand.
TCTCTTTAACTATATACTAGTGAAATTTTGTTTCGTTTGGAACAATAGAACCGGCTCCAGAGCCTTCTGAATAGGCGAACTTTAATTATAACAACCCTGTAAATAAACAACAAATTAACAACTTTCAGCTGGGGTATAAAATCCGTGTAAATTAGTGTAATCAGAAACAAATGAATAAGTGTGATTTCAGATTGCACAGAGGGTTTTGCTTAACTCTTTAAGGTCTGGCCTTTTTTTTTCAATTTTTAGAAAAAATTACTTTTATGTTAATAACCTTAACACCAGCTATCCGAATAGATTAATTAGTGTTTAACGAGTATTTCATTGTCTGAAAGATAACGAATGTTGTTGTTTTGCATGCTATTTAATTAATGTTCATATGAAAATAGTCTAAGTAAGAATTTTTGGAGATGTTTAGAAAATATCATATTACAATAGGATTTAACTTATACTACAACCTTTTAATACTTTTTTCACTTTATTACACATGATTCATTCAGGAAAGTAACTTTTTTTTTTAATTTATAGAATGAAATATGTGTTTAAAATAAAAGAGTCGCAAACGACGCAAAGAGAATTAAGCAAATAACAATTACTATTATTATGACAAAATACCTAAACATAAATTATGTCATACAGTAAATTCATAACCATATACAAGCATTTATAATGTATATAGTAGCAAAAGCGTTTCTTAAAACAAAATAATATTCCATTAAAAGACGTGTACTATTAATAGCACACCAGACTCGAAAGGGTTAATATTTCTTCCAAAAAGTTCCAGTTTCGGGGACCGAACTAAGAACCTTTTGTTTACTGGCGAGATGCTTGACCCACAAGCTATGATGTCCACGCGAAAAACATCGAAATAAAGGTTATCTTTTAAAAATTTAAGTCGCAAAAAGAATTGATGACATTGATAAAATTGATTTAATTAAAATAATATACTTTTTTTTATTTCTCGTGTGACATGAGGTATTCAGTTGGAAGTATACAAAATTTGAAGTCTAAGTTATACAGTTTTTGTGTACAGACTCTGTGATGAACAGAGAGGCAGAGGACTGAGACGAATAGGATTTCATCAGATGAACAAAATCCTAACAAAAATGGTCGGCAAAATCTTGCTTAATTATACAGGGTGCCCCAGAAATAATGGGACAAACTTTAAGGGGAGGGGTAGGGAACATCACAAGGATTCAGATTTAAGACACGAACAAGGAGATAAAACATGTTTAATGTTCTTAGTGCTCCAAAAATGCTAGGCCAACGCTGGAAAGTGCTGAGGAACTTGTTGCACGCATCATGGCAATTGTCGGAGACGTTCAGGACATTCACACTATTTGTGAGAACATTAGATCCATATGCAGGAGATGCGCTTGCATGCATCACGGTCTGGAGTCCTAATTTCAAATACCTACATTGGTGATGATCGTTGTCTTTTTAATGTTCTTTTTTCTTAGTTTTTTACTGTACTAAGGATAATAAAGATGTTTTTACCTGTTATTGGTGTCCTGTCTTTCTTGGGTTTTGTGTCATCACTACTGCACCAGTAAAACGTTTCTCATCATGGATTGCTATGCAATTCTGAATCCTTGTAATGCCTCCTACCTCCCCTTTAAGTTTGTCCCATTACTTCTGAGACACCCTGTAGAAACACCACCTGTTAGTGATTCGGTAAAAACCATTAAAAAATATTGCTTTTCTAGGAAATAAATTCGCATCAGAGCAATCAAGTTTCCATCGAATAAATTACTGCTGATCAGATATAATGCGAGCACGGCTGAAAACGAGGACATGGTTAAAGCAATAATGGAATGAAAAATCAAGAGTTCAAGCATAAAATGTAAAAATCCTTTTAATATATTCAAAAAATCGTAATGAAACGATGTCTAAAAGAATAATTTGAAAAATGCATAACGCTTTTGAAATTTTATGCTATTACCATAAGAAAAAAAAAATGTATGCAGCACTACGATCTATAGATTTGTATAAATGAGGACACCAGAAGCCAAGGGATATAAGTGATAAAATTGAAAAAAATAAACTAAATACACAGACGACCTAAAATATGCTTTTTTCATTTCAGGTAAAGAAATATAAGTGATTTTCTTATTATTTGCTGAGTTATAAGAAGCAAACCACTTTTTTCGAAAAACAAACAATATTGATTAATTATACATTTAAAGAAAATTGTACTTTATTTTTTAACAGTTATTTAAATAAGAGTTCAAAGACCAGAATGCAACAAGCAGAAATTTCCTATTTCAATTCACTTAATTGTTATTGATGTTCCAATTTAACATCAATTATCTTTAAACTCAATTTACTCCAAATCGAAATTTTGTCACTTGTACCCCTTGGCTTCTGGGGTCCTCATATACTATCTATACTGTAAAAATTAAAAAAAAAAAATCCGTTAAAATGGGGAAATTATACTGACAATTAAGACGCCAATATTTCTTCCATGTTTTACCGGAAAAATGTTTCCGTAAAATTCAGAAAATTTTCCTTTTTTTTTTTTTTCTTTTGACAAAATATGTTCATTTATATAGTTATATTTATATCTCCGTATTTGAAAATTTTCGTTTGAAAGACAAAATATGATTTTTGGACAAACTTACATCTTAATGATTTTTATTCTTCGTATTTCAAGACCACATTAATATCATGGTCAGAACACTGATATTTAATTCAAACAACTGTGAAGAAGCAACAGTTACCCTCCAAGGGGATCGAACTCGGGAACTCTCGCAGCTTTCAGTGCTAAACCGTTATGCCAGGATTACACAAGCTACGTTTTCAAATATATTTACTTATTTCAGATGCATTTTACAAAGCAAAGACAAGTTGTTAAAACGGGAGTTATTTTTGTAGGGATAATATTTATCCATTGAATATACAATTCTGAATATTTTACGCACTTTCATGCCATCATTTCAAATATTTAGCTTTTTAATTTTATACTTTATAAAAGATAAATTTTAGTCTTTAAAAATGTTACATGCATGAAAGAATGCATTAAAAATAATGTTTCCTTCTTTTTTCCCAAGAGTTTTTAAATTTTATTGTAATAATATTCATATTCATTTATTTATTTATTTTTGAAAGGATGGTAACATATTTTTTCGAATTTCTTCTTTAATTATTCTTGCGACGATCTACTGTAAACTCAAAAAATATAATTACTACAGGGTATTAAAATAAGGTTCTTTCATTGCTTAATTTAAATTAGGTTAAACATCAATTTTAGAATTAATTCGCTATTATATTTCAGATTTGTTTTAAGTTTTATGTGTGAATCTATTAAAGTGAATACATGTTAAAAATATTAAAATTAAATATATATATATATATATATATATATATATATATATATATATATATATATATATATATATATATATATACGTATTTTTTTTTAATAACCTACAGACTTTTAAAAAATATCTTTTAAATCCTTGATTTTTAAAAATCATAATAAAAAATAATCTGTAACTTTTCTTTTCAATTTTTCCTTTCAAATATATTTAGAAGGTAAAAATTTCCTAGAATTTATAGTTTGCAAAATATATGAGGGGCACTTACATTTGGTGGGGGATTATTTTCGGTTCTTTACGGTACTTCATTTTTGCACTTTCAGCCAATTGGCCTATTTTGATGAGCATAGTTTGGCGCATAATGAATTCTATTACTTATTTTCGGTTGTATGTAGTTAAAAAAATAAATAATATTTGGCGATTTTTCTTCTTTGAATAGCTAACTGAAAAATGTCTTAAAATTAATGTATTAACTTACAATTAAATTATCAAAATATTAATATTTTATTGACGTTGAAAGCACACCTTTACAGATAATCTGTATACTTTGAAATTTTCATTCATTGAGTGCAAATGGGATTGGAAATTTTCATCTTTACTTAGAAGAAATAAATTTAGTTAGACAAAAGAGCGTAAAAAAGGTCAAGAGATTTGCGTGACGTAACTATAAGAAGTCCCTATCATGTGACCTTTAAATCTAAAGTTATGACTTGCGCTTGAAATTTTTCCGTACTCCACATTCTTTTTTAAAGCAAGTATTCGTTTCAGTTTGAAAAAAAATCTTAAGATAATTTATTTGATATCTAATAAAAAGTTCGTGACTTCCTATTGGTAATATATTATTGATCTTTTAACCAGGAAACGACGAAATGGAGTGTTTTTGCATTACCTCTAAAATAATGAATTCATTGGGGGTTTTTCACATCCAATTTTAAACAATTGCTTATTGGTTGTTTCTGTGAATAATTTATATACGTATTACGCTAACGTATGTGGCACAAAAACCGCGGTTATTTGTTAATTGTTTAATAGTCTTATCGTTTAATGTTACTAGTTTTCCCAATTTATCTATTTTTTTCCAATTTGCAAATTTTGCAATTTTTACTTACCCATCATACGTAGTATAGGGTAAGTCTAGCAATCGTTTTGAAAATCGAAAAAAATTTTTGACGGATTTACACGTTTTAGACACTGGAGATTTCGAAAAATATATTTTTAGAAAAAAATTTTTGCCGTCCGTCTGTCTGTCTGTCTGTCAGTCTGTCTGTTTGTAAACGCTCTATCTCCCGAACAAATTGAGATAGAGACTTGAAATTTTGTATGCAGTTAGTATGTAAGAATGGGACGAACCCTATTTAATATCAGCAACCTCGATTATCCGGAACTATTTTTTTCGGACTCTCGAAAAACTCGTTCTGATGAAAGGTATATAAAAAATTTCGAATTTTTTTGTTCGAAGGAATGGACGTAAAAGGCAATAAAATAACACACATTTTGCATACAGAACGAAGTCGATCGGATTTCTAGTTGTCGAGATATTTGTAATCTTGTTTTCCACATTCTTCGATTTTTCATGACCCTGTATTTCATTCAAATTTCAATTCAGAGGTATATTTTAAATGGAAATGAGACGCTTAATCCGACGCAGTTAATTGTTAGTTAATAGAATTATTATTTTTGGAGTTATAAGGATGTTTCTTTTACGCAATTCGGTACTACTTGAGTAGTTTGGCGTTTTATATAATTTGTCGAAATTGGTACATGAGCAGTTCTTTAATATAGCATTACTATGTATATTAACAATATTTAAATTTTGTTTATGAATTGCAATGCATTGTATAAATAGTTTCACATGTTTTATTTTCATATACATATCCATGATGGGTAAGTATTACGGTGGCCCCCAACGACTAGTTTTTCTTTTGTGGTCGATTGCTGAATTGATTTTGCGTTGCTCTGGAAAAATTAAGCAAGTAAAAAAAAAAAAAAAAATAGAATGGTCTTCCCCCATGAAAATGAAACAAGAGAGAAAAATCATGCATCAAGCATACTTTATGAAACACTTTGCAACACATCCAAGAATGCTTTCGTTTTCGCGAATTTTACAGTAAATATGATACATCTGAACTCTTCACAAGTATGCTGTAGAAAGGATGTATTAACAGCCTTTGAGAATACTTGCAATAAAGGAAACTTTATACAGCGGGATCTTGTCTTAAACAGAAAAGTTTAGTCACTATCTTGACATTATACCTGCTGAGACAAAAAACCTGCTTAAGAGTAAAATTGTTCGTCATTTAATGTTTTAATGAGAGAGAGAGAGAGTACAGGCCAACCCCTGCCCCTGCAAACTTCACCCTTAGCTATGCCATTGTCCTAAAAGAAAACTGTGCCCCCCTCCCTCCCTCGTTCAAGAAAATTCTGATATGGCACTCTTGCATTTATCAGATAAATATATTTGGATATTTTCCTGAAAGTTTGACTGCAGTTAGGTATTTTTTTTTTCTAATTTATTCATATTTTAGAAAATATTTTGCTTCTAAGAAAAAAATGTTTCCCTATTATATTGTTTACCTTTCATAGAATTAAATATATATATATATTTCTTTGCATTTTCTTTTAACTTTAAGAATAAGATCAATTATCTAATTTGTAAAAAATTCAGTCCTTGATTAAAACAGGAAACTATTTAATTTTTCACAAACTAAATATTTCTATTATATTATGAATCAACCACCAATTGTTAACCAAATATAGATTTTACTCTTATTGTTGTACTCTTAAAATGTATTAAATTACTTAAAAAATCTAAATCCGAAAATATTTACAAGCAAAATATCTAGAATATATATGTGCGTCACATATGTGAGTGTGAAAATTTTGCCAAAGTTTCCTAAGTTTTATTTGTATGACAGAAAATTTGCAGAAGTGATTTATTAGTAAAATATATATATATATATTTTCAATTTGAACTTCTATTGGAAAATATATGAATTATTTAACAACATTTTACTAATTACTTAGCTAGGTATATAAAATAAAAGTGTTCAAAATTTCGTGTATAGATTGAAGTATTTAAGATTTAAAAAAATTCTCAGCGTGTATCAAATTAAATAAATATATTTTTTCGTATTATTAAATCATGGATAACATTTATAGGTTATTTACATTATAAAAATTTAACTGTATTTTTTTATTCAAATGAAAAACTATAATGCAATATAGTGCTGTAGTTTTTCCTTTTAATAAATACTCTAGGAAAGGGATACAAATGCAGGAAAGCTTACAAAACCCGTATACAGGGTGTCCACTCTCAACGGTGGCCAATGGCTAATTTCTAAACCGTTAGTCATAGACATATACTTCCAATTGCAAAAATGCTTTAAAAAAAGTAAAAAATTGTTTTTCAAGCGATTTAGGTCAAAAATTTCTTTTATTAAAAAATTACGAAAATTAAATTTTTATATGGTCCCCCGGTCCTATTAGTAATATTTAGTAAAAAATTTCCATCACCCTAACAAGCAATGCAAAAAAGGTCCCATTCATCTAACATTAAAATTGACCCCGAGTTATGAAACTTTAAATTTCATGACTTAAACCACTTTTCTGTAGCTGAAAACGAATGAGTTGGACTAAGTTTTCAGGGATCGTATACTAAGTGCTTAAATTGTTATAAAGGCGTCCATTTCCAGCGCTGTCCAATAGCTAATTCCTAAACCATTTGTCACAGATATGTAGTTCCAATTACAAAAATGTTTTAAATGAGATAAATAAATATTTTAAAAGCAGTTTAACTGAAGATGCTACCACCGTATAAGTTTTACGATCGTGTTAATTTTTATTAACTTCTAGATTGGTTAAAATAGTTGAAGACGTGAGTTTTAAAATTCTCTTTATCGAGAAAATAAAATATTGGTAAATCGTGATTTTATTTTTAAAAAGAGTGTTATTTTGATAAGCTTTTATTTTGCTTAAAACGTTCGTATATATATTTCCCAAGATCAAAATTTCTATTTAAATTTTAACTCACTTCCAAATATCCGATCGAGGTTCAATTTGCACACTTATTAATATCCAATGACAATGTAATATTAATACAATTTTAGGTGCGTACCATTTATTTATTTTATAGGACTACACCAAATTATGTTAGGTTAAGTAATCTAATAGAATTTTAAATATATGTCATTTTGTAACGAATTGTGACTGTTGCTTTTCATAATTTAAATTAACAAACTTTCTGTTATTTTTTACTTATATTTTTAGTACAATTTTACTTTAATATGTAATCATCAACATGAATTTTAAAATATTGTAAAAATTATTTTACTCTCAATGTTTAATGTTAAATTTTATATCTTGTTTTTATTTTTATTTCCAGTAAATTTGTGACTGACCCCTAATTTGCAGCAAAAAATATGCTTCAACTTTAAACAGCTATTATTACGTTTTAATCGCAAAGGAATGGGACTTTTTTAGCATTACATGTTAGAGTATTGGTAAAAATTTACTAAATATCACTTATAGGACCGTGGGACCGTATAAAAATTTAATTTTCGTAATTTTTTGATAAAAGAAATTTTTGACCTAAACCGCTTGAAAAACAATTCTTTACCTTTTTTAAAGCATTTTTGCAATTGGAACTATATGTCTATGACTAACGGTTTAGAAAACATTTTTATAGATTATATATACATACATATTTATTTATTTATTTATTTATGTATAGCAATGAAATTACGTCAGAAATTATTATATGTTAATGCGTGAACTACCAAATTGTTATCTAAGCATAAAACTAACAGTGTTGTATTTAATATAGATAAGCATATATTTTTCTGATTAATTTGAAGAAAGTTATGATGATGAATTTAATTCATGCATTTTTAAAAAAGGATTTTTGCCTCATGCGATAAAGCATAATGAAAAAAGGTCATATAATGTGTGTCTCTAAATTAATTACCTATATAAAGGTTTTACATGGGTGTTATAAAACTACTAGATGACCGTTAGATATTTCCTATCTATTTCAATCCCGAATTTCAATGGCATCTACATTCATTTATTTCTCTTTCTTTTTACATCCAGTCACTTACAATAATTGATAAAAGCCTTAAAATACATAATAGATATTGAATCATTTTGATGTTATATATTTCTATAAAACATAAATGTTTTTCATCTATATTAGAAAATAAAAGCATGTTCGTGAGTAAAATCAACATCATATCGATGGTGGTAATGGACTGATCAATAATTTTCGTTTTTTCGCAAATTTTCTAAATTCTAAACTTTGCAAAATTTCAGTGTTTGTATATTCTATTACAAAAAAAAAATTTATATGCCATTTCTTTAACAATTGTATCTTAATTTACTGATTTTAATGGCATGTATCTCTAATCACGTGCAATCCGATTACATAAGATACACTTACTGTTTACACTTAAAACATTATAAGCAATTAGCATTTGTCTCTTGATAATATTCCATTAAGAAATTAAAACTTCATCAACAAATAATTAATTTTAAAAATATATAAGAATACAAATTTAGCAGACGTGTAATACTGAATAATCCGAATAAAATAAAGCTGCTATAAGTAGCAAAATCTAGCAAATGATAAAATAAAAAGTCTAATAAGACATTTTTTTTCTTTTATCCCCCTCTATCTCCTTTTAGGTATATTTCGTATGAGATACCTCATATTACAGTCACTCCTGCGGTTGGAATTTCTGAAAAAAACTTGCAAATCTACACCGATCATGATCCATAGGCCCCAAAATTACTAACAGTAAAAAAGTTTATAATTCAACATCTACAATCAATATAGAATAACCCAATATAACAAACTTAAACATGACAAGACATATATATATATATATATATATATATATATATATATATATATATATATATCACTTTTTTATGCATACGATAACTTCTATAATTCTCCTCAAATCTTTTCCAAACTGATACATAAAATCAAGGGGCATAAAATCTCAGTCGAATTCGTTAATGGGCAAAATCGGACAAAGGCGGTGGAAATAGGGAGGGGTTTTGTGAAAACCAAAAAAACGCCATAACTTCTTAATTGCAATAGATATCGAATCAGTTTAGAGTTTATACTATTTTTTAAAAACGGGTCTAAAGTTTATGCATGACAGATATTTGATAAAGTTAAAAATGGGCTCAAAAGGCAAAAAAATTAGGGTTTTTGGAAGAAAAAAAATCATAACTTTGTCAATTTTCAAAATATCAAATTCAACTAAATGTTTTATAAATGTTCTTAATATTATCTAAAACATTTGTATTTACAAGTTTTTGATATGACCAACTCTAACCGACAAAAAGAAAATTAGAAAAGAAAGTAAAATGGGGAGGGGGAGATAAAAATCCATAACTTCGTCAATTCTTAAGCTATCAAATCCAAATAAATTCATTTTACATCCTCTCAGTAATATCTACAATTTTTATATTGACAATTTCTTTATAGGACCAATTCTTATACCAAAAATAAATTAAACAAAAATAGGAGTTGAAGAAAAAAGGTCCTCAAATCCAAACTGCTTATATTTTGACTCATTTTTAAATTCATTTTTGATTTTAAACGCATCTAAATGGCAGGCACTCTTATCTAGGAACTACATAACGCGAAGTATTAGCCAGTTTTTTTGATAAAGGCAGAATATATTTCAAAAAGTATTGCCAAATTGGAAATTTTGAACAGAATTTCCCGAAGTGATCCCGATTGAAAAACTGAGGAAGTATTCAAATAACAAATTGCTTATTTTCTGACCCATTTTTAAAACCATTTTTGCTCTCAAACACATCCAATTGACAGATTCTCTTATTTAGGAAATGTATAATGTTCCGTATTGGTCAGTTTTATGATAAAGCCAGAATATATTTCAAAAAATGTTGTCAAAGTGGATTTTTGAGCCGAATTTTGCTTAAGGTGATTGTGATAAAACTAGCCCTTACAAAAAAATGAAATCAAAAATTCTTCAAATGCGGCAAAATAAAGTTTTTTTTAACTGGGTTTATCTCTAATCATATTTAATTTTTTGTTGTTGAAATGAGCACTTAACTTCGATATCTACCTCCACCTGTAGGCCAAGCCGACAGGGATTTTTATTTTTTCTCCTTCTTTTGTTATTTCAACTTTTATGAAATGCGTGCTACAGCGAATAAAGTTATTCTTTTATCATATCAGTGTTTCTAATATTAGAAAATCTCAACACACGTGCGCCACCAGTGACCTAAATAGTGACCTCATAGAAATTTTGCTCTCGTAGTTGGTAGACCAGAAGTGCTGGATTCGAACACAATCACGCCTGTAGGCCTAATCGTTAGCAGTATTGAATCCAGACACTTTTCTCCGGGAGGGACTTTTGGAGCTCCGAGGGGGACATTACAGAGTTCCGAGGGGGAAATGGCACTTTCTGATCATTGAAAACACAAAATCTCAAGTTTTCCTGGGGAAAACAATTCATTGCTCCGAGAGGAATGTCCCCCCCCCCCCCCGGGCGACCCTCTGAAATCAATGCTGATTGTTCGAGTTTTCCGTGGTTTTCTTCGAACCTAGAATATCCTGATCATTGAAAACACAAAATCTCAAGTTTTCCAGTGAAAGAGGGGGAGGGGGGACAATTCATTGCTTCGGGTGGGATGTCCCCCCCCCGGGCGACCCCCTTAAATCAATACTGATTGTTCGAGTTTTCCGTGGTTTTCTTCGAACCTAGAATATCCTTGTGTAAATACGGATTAAACTCTTAGAAGAAAAACCATGGCGGGGCTATTCCCTCGTGTAGATAATCAACCGTCATTAAAACAACACAACGCCCAATACACATTTTATGCGTTACATATTCGTAAGTTCATTCTTCATAGAAAAAAAAAATTCATTGCAGTTTCGACGATGTTACGTGAACACTATCGATTTTCCAGCCATTTCATTATGATCCATTCCCAAAGCATTCAGACCATTCACATTCTATTACTTTCTATAATTGATGACTCGAAAGGACATAATGGAAATAGAACCTGTCCGATGTTGTATTTTTACGAATCATTTATATTTTAAACCAAATGGAAGACAATAGCATAAACGTCATCTGGGAAAACAAATATGTTATGTCTTCTTCATTTATTTATTTTTTCCTCTCTTTCTTTTTAGGTGCGTTCGTAATTATTTAAATACGTAGCACCTATTGTTGTCGCTCAGTCCGTCCGTCTGTCTGTCTGTCCGTCCACATATAACAACGCAAAAACTACCCAACCGAATCGTTTGAAATTTAAAATACATAATTATAACATAATTTTATCGAGTCATTTCAAATTTTATGAAAATCGGATGGATAGATCAATTACAGGGAGAATCAAAAGGATTCCGTTACATTACGATCAATGGGGGAAAAAAGTTTCAAATGTATTTTAATCGTTTAAAATTTAAAACATATAATTATTGCGTAATTTTGTCGAGTCATTTCAAATGTTATGAAAATCGGATGCATAGATTAATTACAGGGACAATCAAAAGGATTCCGTTACATTACGGTAAATTGGGGAAAAAAATTCAAATGCATATTAATCGTTTGAAATTTAAAACATATAATTATTACGTAATTTTATCGAGTCATTTCAAATGATATGAAAGTCGGATGCATAGATCATTTACAGGGATAATCAAAGGTATTCCATTGCATTACGGTCAATGGGGAAAAAGTTTCAAATGCATTTTTATGATGTTACACTCATTCGAACATAATGGAATTGGCATGAATCTATGAAGTATATACTAAACTATGCATTCTGTACAATCTATGATGCAAAGAATTTTTATTATTAAATTACAGGGCCATACAAAAGTATTCCACTACATAATGTTATACGGGGAAACATTGTTTGGGGAGTGTTTTAATTATATTCAACTATTTCACATTTTTTGAATAAGATATACGTTTCTGAGGTGTAATAAAAATTATTTTCTGTATATTTACAGGAACACAAAAAAAGATTTCGACTACTATACTGTATCCGAAGTACGCTCTACTATATCAGCAAGATTTTAATATTTTTAAAACTTCGTTATCGTACGAACGCACCTCATTTGCTACGTTCACGTGCAATTTCCAACTTGTTTATATTGTGTGTAAAAATGTGATTTCATTTGACACATCATCATTCACATTGATTTTATAAATGTAATTTCATCAAATCCATGGGGTGCGTTTCCGACACATTTTTTGCATAAATTAGCATTGTACATAAAGGCTATCTAGCCCAATGCAAAATATAACAGCAGTAAGTCTTGATTACGTCCATTAATAAATATGTCATAATAATAATATGCAGTCGGTTCTCGTTAAATTGAACTCGTCGGGAGGGCCTCCGTGGCTGAGTGATTAAGACATCACGCCGCTAATCGTGAGGGTGTGGGTTCGAATCCCTCTGGCTCCACTGCACACACACCATGTGTGGAGCTCCTGGTTGTACTTCTCTTGTGTTGTAATATTTCCTTGTGTGCTATCTCGTCCCTGTATATTGACGATGGCTTATAAGCAAGCTTCATGTCGAGCACACAAGTCAGATGTATGTTGTTCAATAAACAAATAAACAAAGAAACTCGTCGGGACCATAAAAAAAATGTTCAAATTATCCGAAGTTCGAATTATGGAAAGCATGGCAGGAAAACATGCTTAAAATTGCGCTATTACAAAGGAATTAATAATGTTATAGTGTTTTTTTTTTTTTTTTTTTTTTTTATTTCGTCTGTTATCATTAGAATATGACTTAATATTAAATTAAAATATATAAATACATAAACTAATTGGGGAATTAGAAACAAGCACATTTGGAGAAAATTTTGAGGTGTCACTGATGGACAGACGGAGCTCTAAGAAATTGGATATCAAATGCATAGGATTATATGTATACTTGTTTGGAGCAATTTTCACAAAAATCAAAGAAAGAAAGAACGTTATGCAAAGGATCTGAAGTCCGTAAGGAAGAAAGGAAAAATGAAAAACCGGAATTATCGTTAGTTCGAATTAAACGAAGTCAAAAGAAAATGAGTTCGAATAAATGAAAAATTTTAACGTTATTCTGCCATTGAAAATTTCGGGACTTCATGTTTGCGTAATTTTTTTTTCAACCACCTTTGTCGTTCCAAGCCTAAGCTCGCACTCTGATTGGTTGTTGCTCTCGGCACTGTTTCAATGTAACTTGGCGATAATCATACTTGGCGTAGCGATAGATGCTTCAGGAGTTCGATTTCCTTCCGAACCGAGTACAAGGTAACTTTTCTCTTGCAGCTTTGGATTGGATGGAACGTGTCTTACTGAAAGCTGTACGTTTTAAAAGTTTTTACACACAACTTTTTACTTTGTACTCGGTTTACTTCGTACTCGGTTCGGAAGGAAATCAAACTCGACGGAAGCATCTATCGCTACGCCAAGTATGATTATCGCCAAGTTACGTGAAAACAGTGCCGAGAGCAACAACCAATCAGAGTGCGAGCTTGGCCTTGGAACGACGAAGGTGGTTGGAAAAAAAAAATTACGCCTTCATGTTTAGTTCGAATGAAGCGAAGATTCGATTTATCCGATTTCGAATTAATGGGAGTCGACTGTATATTTTAAATAATTATTCTGTTTGTAAGACGTCATTTTAATAATAAAACATTTAAAATATTTTAAAAATTGATAGGTTTCGACTCATTTTCGTTGAGTCATCTTCAGAATGACTTTGAATGGTTGGATGGTTTGCAAGATAACTACGTAGCACAGAGTAGTAACAGAAAATCAACTTTCATACACTGTAATAGCAACTTGTTTAACATGGGATTACGCATAGACAGTAGCGAGACGAGCGGACCACTCTGAAACTACGATCATAACATAAGAGAGGTTGCTAATTCGGCGAAACATCGCTTCCTTGGCGACAAATGATAAAAGAAAAAAGAAAAAAAAATACAGCGACGGCTTGCTGCTTCTTGTTTTGAAATTTATGAAAGAATTATTTTAATATGAAATAACTTTGACGTATTCGTCATGCAAACAATACATGTGTCTCTTCGTAACATAACGACCTAATAATTTAAACTTGAAAATTCAAGAATAATAACAGTAATAATTACGAATCAATATAAGCGCGGAAATCTAAGATCAAATAGTATAAGCACGTGTGCAAAGATAATCAAATCAGCATTCAGCAAGAAGCGCCAAACCAGAATAGGGTTACAGTTAAACAGAAATCACGAGGATAAATACACTGAGGGAGGGTGCTCTTTTCAAGTCGAGTTGAGGCTCTGTTACGTACTCTGTGCTACGTAGTAGAGACACGGACGGCGTATAAAATATAGAAGGCGTTATACTTAGTTTGAATTCAATAATTATTTATTCCAGTTTTTCACCTTCATTGTATGTGAAAATTTTCTGCTTACATTCTGAAGATGACTCAATGAAAATGAGTTGAAACATGTCAATTTTTAATATATACGTCTTATAAGCAAAATAATTATTTATAATATAGGTTCTTACCTTTTCGTTGTAGAATATACAGTCGACTCTCGTTAATTCGAACTTGTTGGGACCAAATGAAATGTTCGAATTATCCGAAGTTCGAATTATGGAAAATATGAAATGAAAATATGCTTAATGTGGTACTATTATAAAGGAATTAATGTTATAGTGTTTTTTTTTATTTGTTTTGTCTGTTATTATTAGAATATGACTTAATATTAAATTAGATTGTATAAATACATAAACTAATTAAAAGATTAGAAACAAGCTCAATGGAAGAAAAATTTGAAGCGTCACGGATGGACAGACGGGGCACTAAAAAAGTGGATATCAAATACATGAAATTATATGCATACTTGTTCGGAACAATTTTCACAATAATCAAAGAAAGTTATTCAAATGATCTGAAATCGAAGAGAAAGAAAACAAAAGTGAAAAATCGGAATTATCTTTAGTTCGAATTAAACGAAGTCAAGAGAAAATGAGTTCAAATTAATGAAAATTTTTAATATTAATCAGCCATTGAAAATTTCGGGACTTTATGTTTAGTTCAAATTAAGCGAAGATTCGAATTAACCGATTTCGAATTAACGAGAGTCGACTGTATATTATTATTATGATATAGCTTTATAGTCCAATCTTTTATATTAAATATTTTTATGTTTATCCTACTATACAACTGATCTTCGTGGGTTTACATGGATTCTAATGCAAGATGGTCAATAGTAGCAAATTTTCTTCTATGCTTTGATATTTTACTTGCCTTAAAAACTCTATATTAAGCAGGGCTCCCAAATGGTCCGCGAACTGAACATCAGAACTTTTTAAAAAAGTTTACTGTTAAAAAATACTGATGTTCAGTTCGCGGGACATTTGGGAGCCCTGTATCAAGGCTCCTGTCCCTGCAGTGAATACTTCGCGATCTGATGCTATACCTATAGGAAGGTTATTTTCAAATATCTCGTTTTGTATTTCGAAATTTTTTACTATTTACTTATTTATTTATTTTTGCATACTGATGTCTATCTGTACACCGCGTCTCTTTTACTATTTCCATTTTAATCGAAGATATTTTTTGAATAAATTTTCATTTTTGGAACCAATTTCGACAGTCAAAATAACTTTGTTAAAAATATCTGCAATCAAAATGTAAAAAAAGAAGCGAGGTGGAGATGGACCTCAGCTATCTAATTTAAAAAAAATATGTATATAGAGCTGTCGAATGTAAACGAAACATTAGAAAACAATATCCCCATAAGTTTAGCATTAGCTCGCGAGTGTTTTTGCCTGCAGGAACAGAAGCCTTAAATGTTTGAATTGGTTCTTTGTTCTCTGTTTGTTTAATTATTTAATACAGTTTTTTTTTTATAGAATAGAAAGAGAGAAATCAGGGTTCGCACAAATCTACCAATAAATTTTTACAGTATTTTCAGTATATTTCAAAGCAGAAAAATCCTGCGAAATTTGCGAATCGAGGGCGTGGTTGCGAATCCTGTTTCTTAAAAATTAAATAAAATTTTTCTTATCATTATTAGTGGTGCCAGAGTCCTTACAAAATATAAGGAGTGTGCGAACCCTGGAAATAGTGAAATAGAAATAGAGAAATATTTTCTAAGTAAAACTTTTCCCCCGCAATATTTCAACGTAAAAAAAAACTGAAAAAAATATAAATCAAGACGAAATCAACCTTACAAAAATATTTTTGTTTTGAGAAACCAATAAAGTTTTTTAAACAAGGTGAAGCTAAGTACCTATAACTTATTCTAAATTGTACTACTACTTATCGCTCTATAGCTTAATTATGTAACAAGTTATTTTAATGGTATTTTACAGTGACGTCGGCGCATAAAGGTTTAAACCACATTCTTGACAAGATCACTTACACTTAACGTTGATACTTATTAAAGATCCTGGCTTTACAAATATAACCTAAAATATAATGAAAATAAATTGATATATATCTAATCAAATCTATTAATACTTAATAAATTTTGATTTTTTTCAATTACTTGGATTATATAATATTTTCATAGATATTTTACCGAATATGCACTGTTGAAAATCTGCAATTTTTTTGCTAAATCGCTCCACCACTTTTATAAAATACCTTAACTTGTCTATACAATGGAGTATTCTTATTGGTCAGACTAGTGATATCCTATAAAAGCTGTGGAGTGACTATGCAGAAAAAACTGCAGATTTTTAATAGTGTATGGGGAAAAAATATAAGAAATTTTACACTGTAAAGAAAACGAACTTTTTGCTGCATCATCACTCCTCCGCTTTTTAGAATATCTCTGTTTTGACCCATGAGAATGCTCCATGATAGGCTGAAGAAATCATTTTCTATAAAAGGGTGGAGTGACGATGCAGCAAAAGGGTCGTTTTTTTACAGTGTACGTCAAACTTGGAAACTGAGGTATGTCCATACTATAACTAGATATATAAATATTCAGATCTTTATAGGGCAATGGTTGTTGCTCTCCTTGTGAAAATACATTAATAAAAAATTATTACCATTATGCATATTAAATTCAGTAATATGGAAATAGCAAATAATTGTATGAATACAAAATTTATATGGAATATTTATATGTTGTTAGAATGCTTATGCAAATTGCCTTGCAGCTCTTGTGACGTTCATTTCGGACGGATAATTAGTTCGATTGGAATTTTTGTTTCACACGACAAGACCCTTGCAACGATACCACTTTTATCAAAATCGGCTACTACCACCTCAAGTAGTTCAATTATAAGTCAGTATCATCGTGATTGATAAATATATCCATCTTAGACAGTGTTCCGCTTTAGAAAGTGTTCACAGTATTGAAAATCACTCCCTGGGACTTCAAAATCTTTGCGTTACACAGATTTTCGTCTTACACAGAGTCCGTCTTAGACAGAAATTACTGTATTTTCTGCAAAAATAGGGTAAATTTTATATAACAAATGATATATTATAAAATTCTCGCAAAACAATATATCATAGAAACGACACATCGTTTACACAAGTAGAAAGACACACCCAGCTTTTTTATTTGTTCAACAAAAACCTGTTCCATTTTATTCATTTTTTTTTTTTCGCTCAAAAATGATAGTTTTATTGTTATGTGTGTAAAATATAAATTAACTTAAGTCGAATAAGCCTATTTATAAAAATCTCACTTTATAAACATTGTATGTCATGCTTGTATTATGTGCCAAATTTAATGTAGACAGAACGTTGTTCTTTATTAAATGGAGTGTGCTCTGAATTATTTTTGTGCTTTATTTTTTTTTCTCAAATAAATATGTACGGTTGAGTAAAAGAAGAATTATTTTATTTTCTGACCTCTTAGTTCGCTATTCCTTTTAAATAATAGCTTTTCCTTTTTAGGTCCGTTCGTAATTATGTAACTACCGGGTGTCCCAAAAATGACTGATGGATTTTAAAATTCAATAACTTGTAAACGGTGACAGCTATTTAAAAATTTTTTGCAGGAGGGTTATGTTTAATGTCAGGAGTTTTTTTTTTTTACCGTATTTTTTTTATTTTAGTTCGCATCTCAAACAATAGGTGGCGCTGACGGCGATTGAAGGCCAGGTGATCAGTTCTGAGTGAAGCGTCAACCTGGCCTTCAATCGCCTTCAGCGCCACCTATTGTTTGAGATGCGAACTAAAATAAAAAATTACGGTAAAAAGCTCCTGACATTATACATAACCCTCCTGCAAAAATTTTTTAAATAGCTGTCACCGTTTGCAAGTTATTGAATTTTAAAATCCATCAGTCATTTTTGGGACACCCGGTATATAGTTATGTACTTATAGTCGTTGTCTGGTTGTCCTTCTGTCTGATCATCTTTCCGTTTGTCCGCATATAACAGCGCAAAAACTATTCAACCGAATCGTTTGAAATTTAATATGTATAGTCATTGCATAATTTTATCCAATCGTTTCAAATTTTACGAAAATTGAATCAATCAATTGATAATAAAAGCTTACTTCATCCTATTAAATCCTATTCTTCGTAATTAATTCAATGATATCACGACAGGTAATGATTATAGGTTTTCTTGGTGATTACGTCCTAATTAAAGTGTAGTCATATTATTTTGGTAATACTGAATTTGATATAGATAATGTAATAAATTTTGTATGTATGCATTTTTTGCATAAGAATGCAACAGCTATTGCATCAAGCTCTGAATCTATATTATAAAGGCCAAACGTATCTGTGCGTAACGCATACGTCATTTTGCGAATGGCAACGCTTTAAATATTTAAATAAAGTTTCAGTTTTGCAATTTTTGTTATTGAAAAATTTTGAAACTTTTAAAAATCCCACATCTTAAATTTTTACACCGTCGTATAGAGAAAAAAATGCACTTTTAAATGCAATTTGTCTGAAAGCTGTATCTTAATTTATTTTTGAGATATTAATTTTTTTGTAGTTCTTAATACTGCTTTTGCAATCGTGCCAACAGAAATACCCATTTTTATTAAAAGAAAATTGAAAAAAGCCTGAGATTACTGTATCTTTTTGTTGCCACTTTCTCATAAAAAGTGAAAATTTTTGAAATTAAAATACGTGCTATGTTAAAATTGTACAAAAAATAGCGATTTATATTACAGAAATTGATGATTCTCGACTGGAGAATTTATCTCGCCTATTTAGACAAGCACTCTAATACGAGACTTTAAAAATCACTATTTTTCCTTATGTGGCGTCACAGGAATATTATTTATCGTATTTATTGAATGCAGATTATTTCAGAAAAACTTTATTTACACTTAAAAGAATATAAAGAGTTTAGTATCTATTTCCAGCTAATAACATCAATATTTCAAATTTTTAATTAAAACGATTTTTAAATGATCAAATTAAAATACTCATTTTTTAAAAATGTGAATATGGATATGAGAGCTGCATATGTAATTTTTGAGATGATGAAAGTAATGTCGAGTTAAGATGGGAAAAAATTATAATCGAGTCATAGTGGAATAATTTTTGCTGTTTTTCCTTTTGGGATACCAAGAAGACAAACCGTCATTGATAACTATATCATAATAACTGATCTTTATTATATTTTGCTGCTTACATATACGATTAAAGTTTAATATTAACAATTTCTGTTTTATATAAAAAATATTTTGTTGATTTTAGGTTAAATATTATTTGATTAAGATTTAGATTTACCGATATAAGGTGCATTTTTTACTGTAACTAATTTTGTAGGCTTATTATAAATCAATGAAACAGTTCCTACTTAAACATTTTCTTTCGTCGAAATTCGACGGGTTCTACCTTGTATTTATAAAAACCAGTTATAGTATGAATGCATCTAATTTGCTACGTTTGATATGCAATTTCCGACTTGTTCTGTTTTGCTGTTTTATTCAATGAATATTTGCTTTTCACAGTAAACAAGTCGGAAATTGAACGTCAAGCGGTAGCAAATGAAATGCGTTCGCACAATAACAAAGTTTTAAAAATATTGAGATCTTACAAGGAAGGTCTCCATACTGGACATACTCAGATTTTTTTGAAAAAAATACTAATTAAGCTACTCATATATGTAATAAAGGATCAGTAAAAATTAATAGCGGAAATGTAGTAGAAAACATGTAAAAAAATAAAATACTTTCGAACATTTGGCGTGAAAAGACGAAAGTGCCTCACGATTTGGCGAGCAGCACTTTTCCCTGCCAAAAGCAAACGATTTTAATGCAACTGAAAACTTTTGGATTTTTAGAATTCGTGTAAATGGTATTTTATGAATTTAAACAAAAGCAATGAGAGATTAATACATTAGTTACACACACACACACACACACACACACACACACATATATATATATATATATATATTAAGTAGCATATATATATATTATATGTTGCTGTAGTTATTTAACTTACCTCTGGAAAAAATATTTTCATACATAAAAAATTCTTATTCAGTAAAATTATTTTCATACATTTAAGCGAATTCAAAAATAAAAGCTAGGTGTTTTCCATAGCAACAAAATCGAATTGACAATGCTCAACAGTACTTTGAACTTGAAAAAATTTTTATTTATTTAAATTTGAATTTATTTTTAAATCTCAAATTTTGATGGTTAAATTTGAATGTAAATTTGTATAAATATCAATATAACGAAATTATACTTAAAACAAACTAAAGCTGACAAATCCAGAGATATTTAATTTATCTAAACAAGTTGAACATGAAACTTTTTTCCTTTAAAATGCATTTGACATTAAAAAAAAAAAACATTTTTTGAAATTGCTTTTTATCGCCAAATAACGAAATTTTCATTATTTTTACGGACAGGGCACGGAGGTTCCGCCGATAATTTTTATATTAACGTATATATCCTCATAGGAAGAACATTCTGTAATTCTGTAATTTTTTCAGATTTTTCGGAGTATGCCCGTATGGAGACCTTCCTTGTTAGTGTAATACAGTGAAACCTCCAAATAAGGGACACGCCAAATAAGGGACACCTCTATTTAAGGGACAAAAGTTGCGGTCCCATAGATGTCCCTTATTTGGAGGTTTCACTGTGTAAGGAACTCCGAATAAGGGACACCTCTATTTAAGGGACGAAAGTTGGGGTCCCATAGGTGTCCCTTATTTGGAGGTTTCACTGCAGTATGTAGTACTTTGGATACATAATAGTAGCCGATATATTTTGGCAGGACCTGATTACTAATGGAGCATTCTCTCACCAGTAAAATTTTATTTAAATTTTCGCCTTGTATAATTGCCCTTTTCATTCAAAATTACTGTAATGAACAAAGAAAAAAAAATTATTTCTTTTTCCTGGTGGGTGAATGCTCCGTTGATAATCAGGTTCTGTCTTTTGTGCATTACTCTAAATACTATCCGCTTTCTATTATGCAGGAAGTAACTTGTAGTAAACATTTGAAACGCATATCAATTTTATAAAACGTGAAATGGTTTAACATAATGAAAACGCGCCTCAAACAATGTCTCCCTCTTATACCATTCTCTCCGAACGTAGTTAGATACCTTAAGAAATTTGTGTCATTTTTTAGAGCTACATGCAAAAATCAAGTTAAGATGGAATTATAAGAAAAAATTATTTATTTATTTCATCTCTTATTTTGAACCCATTTTATTTCAAAATTTGGGTTGAAAACCAAAAGGTTTTAACATCATGGTTTTCAGCATAGGATACGTTAAAGAGAATGTAAAAACATATAGTATAAACTCTTTTAACTAAAACCATTAAAATAAATAGAGCCAACTGTTAAAAAATAACAAATGGGCATTTCCATGCGAACTTGTTTGTCTGTTACGTACTACGATTTTTAGCTACCAGTATTTTAAAACGAAAAAATGTGACTTAGTTTATCGAAGGTATATCATCAATTGAATTAGGCGAAGCAAACTTTTCGAAAATAACGGTGGCCAACAAGCATAGCGATTTTCAGTTGTGTAACAGACTAACAAATTCGCATGGAAATGCCCAAATAAATAACCACAGCTCAGTAATAAAGTTAAATGATTTATTAGTAAAGTTAAACATAAAAATAAATTAACTATCACACACATGTGTAACGGACTGATTTTAATGCCTGAAGATCTTAGTTAAATGCTAGATTTCTTCTGCAAGAGAAAAGAGAATAACGATAACACTAATTTATAGCTTTCATTACTTATTCGAAACAAAACTTTTGCAATTAAAGAGATTTATGATGACAAATTTTGAAAACTAAATTATTCAGATTAAAAACAAATATCAAACTACATACAGGAAGTCACATGCTTTGACTTTAATTACAATGAAATTGAAATAATAATTTTTCTTAACATTTTTTAATTTATTTTTGTTCGGAAGCGCATGAAATTGCCACGTACTGTCTGTCGGAAACTACATAATTCATATAGACGTATCGTTTTCTATTTCTTGACAAATACTAAACGTCTTTTATAAAATACTATCAATGTTTTGGAGGATATTTCTAAGCGGGCGTTAAAAAAATGAAAAATAAATAAATATATAATAAAAAATAAAGATTGATTTTACGATAAAATAGAGCTCCAATTTAAAGCCATAAAATTCACAATAATAAACTATAACAAATAAATAATAATAAACTATGAACAAACATTATGGTGTTAAGCAGTGCTATACGGATTAATTCATTTATAAGATGGCATAGTGAGCTTTATTTTCCGGTTATAATCTGATTTTTCAGTTACTTGTATATGCAGTATTATACCAATAAAATCAAAAGTTTTACTTTCTTCTATCTTTAGAAGAATAAAATATTGGATTCATGGAAATTTTTGAATTCCGGTTTTTGGCGGTTTTACATGTTTTTAGGGTCAAAGTACTCGAAAAACAAAATGTTTTTACATTTCTGTCTGTCTGTATCTATGAATGCGAAGACAAATTTTGTTAGCGCTCTATCGTAAGAAGTAATGAACGAATTTAATAAAACTTTTTATTCAGTTAGTTCTTGATATAAGCTGGTGCTGATTAATTATTGGTGCAAATCGCTCAACAGGTGCTGCATTTCTTACGACTTCTTTCTATGCTACATTTTTTACGATTTTTTTAATAGCTCTAGATCAAGAACTAATGCACGAATTTCCGTCGAATTTTAGATTTGGTTATTTCTTGATATAAATTAGTGTTGTTTAGATTTTGGTATAAATCGCTCAACAGGTGATGCTACTAGGCTTTATTTATCACGATTTCCGCAATAACTGTACCACAAGAACTAATGTATGGACTTTCAGCAAACTTCAGATTCGATTTGTCCCTGATATAAATTGGTCCTGATTAGTTTATATTGTAAATAGCCTAATTGGTGGCGCTGTTACGCGGATTTTTTTTACGGTTTCCTCAATATTTCTCTCTCAAAAACTAATGCACGTATTTTCATCAGACTTCAGATTCAGTTAGAACTTGGCAAAAGTTGTTGCCGTTAAGAACTTAACATTAGTTAGCTGCTTTGATCAGGAATCTACGGCTAAGAATTTCGTCAGCGTGGTAAGACGTTCAGTTTTATGTTTACGAATAAAAGGCTGTTCGAATACACGAAGTTCCCTTTTATAGTGATATTAAAGTGTTTATAGTGACATTTCTTTAGTAATATTGCTGTAATGTAAGTGGTACTTATATTAGGTTAAATGGAATTCTTAGGTTCCTTCAGTACAATTCGTGAGGCCATTTTGATTCGAGCTAAGCGTTTGAATTTAACCCTTTCGGGTCTGGTGTACTATTAATAGTACATCATCGAGTATTATTTTGCCTTAATAATTACTTAGCTACTTTTCACTTACAGAAATGATAGTATATGGCTATGCCTTTCTTACTACGTTTATGTCTTCGTTTATGTTTTGACAATTAG
Organism: Maratus speculifer; assembly: GCA_964019185.1. Taxonomy (NCBI): domain Eukaryota; kingdom Metazoa; phylum Arthropoda; class Arachnida; order Araneae; family Salticidae; genus Maratus; species Maratus speculifer. The sequence goes on from OZ025303.1 coordinate 149,507,287, forward strand.
TAATAATAATAATAGTAAAAGTTTACTTAATTCTCTTAGTACCTTTAGCAAATCCTTTATTTTATACATGTATTTAAATTTAAAATATAAGTTACTTATCTGAATCAATCAAGTGTGGTAAAACGTAAAAACATTATAAAATTGTAATACCCTCTTAAATCCTGTTGTAATACTTCCTTTTCCAAATGTCTTCAAAATCTGTTCTTTTAGCCTATTAGCATATAAATATGAATTGAATGCAACAAAATAACAATATAAGTTCACTCGAAGAAATACATTAACAACAAAAATACAACATATTATACAAAACAATTACACAACAAAAGGACAATATGAATTGAGTACAACAAAATAAGTGCATTCGTTAGATTTCAGATTGTGAGATGATCTTTAAGCTTCAGTAAGTATATTTGTATATCTACGATTAACCCTTTGCGGGGCAGGGCAAATTCATTGCTTAGGTATTGAAATAAATTACTGACACCGGAATTTGAAAACAACTTTATTTATAAATAAGAAAACGCTATGTTTCATGCATTCAATAAACCATAATTTTCTTTAAGAAAATTCTGGTACCAATGTGGCGTTCGGGAATTAAAATTAAGTGATATATCTATGAAACCAGCGCCCCGCAATGGGTTAAAGTTATTTTTTTTTTTTTAAATCTAATTATTTTCTCAAAATGGAAAAAATTTCGGACACGAAAGGGTTAAGTTTGGAAAGGTATTCCCTCCTCCTTTTAGTTTCTAGTGATTTGAGTTTATATTTTGACCGCACATTCAGGCACGTAGCCAGGGAGGGGGCTAAGGGGGCTGAAGCCCCTCCCGAAAGTTTGAAAAGACGTTAAAAAATTCTCTATGATAATTAAATAATTTTTGTTTTTATCTTTCATTACATTAAAATTGAATTTTTAGCTGTAAAAATATCCATTTATTCAATTCCAATTACAATAATCCTTGTTTATATCTGTTATTTGAATATACTTTTTAATAGCTATTTACCACAAAAATATAGATTTTTTTCAAAACACAATTATAAGTATCTTTATGCGCAGTAAAATTCGATCAAGTGTAATCCCGTATCATTAATTTGACTACGAAAAAATTAGTTTAATAAACATATGACGTATTAACTTTAGGAGACAGATATAAAACATTTACTAGCATGTTATGATCTTCCTTAATTTTCTTTATCTTCATGCATATAAACGGATCTTAGATTGGTCAATGTTAAAATGTTTTGCAAAGAAAGGAGCCAAAAACTTTAATAGCCGCCTATAATGTAAAATCATGTGAAAAAATATAATTTTAAAGAAAGCATCTTTGATAATGATGTTATAACTGTAAAAAGCTTTTTATCAAAAACAAACTATTAGAATACATTTTTGAAAAGTTATGATGTGAAGAAAAACAATATGGTATAGAAAAAACCTTTAAAGACGTCATGGCGGAATAATCCTTTCACTGAACAACTTTTCTGCGAATTGTTTTGCATGTGAATTTTTAATAGTAAGAAAATGTGCGTAAAGTAGCTGGTTTGTCGGGTTAATTTGCTTTGTATTTTGTAGAATTATCAACTTCAGGGATGGGTACTCCTATGTAGAGATTTTTTTAGCTTTTCATAGCACCACCGACAGAGATTTCTAACTTCACAGCACAAGTATTTCGTTAAAATTTATCCCAATTACACTGTCTAAGGAGTGCTGTTTGTATAGTCAGCATAGAGACAATTTGAGTTGTGTCTAGGGACGAAGTAAAAATTTAAACAACACTGGCTCAATTTACAGCCAGAAATTTAATTTAGTAATTGAAGTCAAGTATAGTCTGAGTGTATTCTTCGAAAAAGCAAATTTTATTAAATACAATTTCTGGATCAAAAATAATCTTTTTTGAACCGTGAATATGACGCAAAATACAATATTTTGTCAACAGGCTAGATAAGATGGAAAGAAAAATTTTAATGATTTTTAATGGAATTTTTTTAATAATTAGAAAATATGATATGAAATGGCAAAAACAAATTTTTTGACGTGTACCATTTTTTTTTTTTAATTGCAAAATCGCAAAACTGCACCATGGGTGCACGAAAACTTGAACTGCCTTAAGTAAAACCAATTCCATTATAAACTTTTACTGGCAGCAAGTTTTGTTTAGAAACTAAAATTTAGGATTGTTTGGATATTAGCATTCGGAACAATTTGACTTTAATAGGGATTCGTCAGGTACTCGATATGAGCCTACAGTATGGCAGGCAACTCGATTCGATGTTGCTATGTAACTAGACATGACTTAGATGATGCCACGGAGACAAACATTTTTTATTCCATTTTACTTTCCAAACAGCCATATAGTTTTCCAATAAGTGTGAGAAAGAAACAAAATTAAAAAAAAATGTAGAAAGATCCAGAAATAGTATTTCCTTTTCTTACATATTCCAAAACGCATTTATTGTAAACCTTGTTTTTTCACGAAAAAATAGGTACAGAAAGGACACAAAAAACCTGCATGTTTCAGACATTGGAAGAAGGCCAAATGCGTTTTTTCATGCAATTCTTATAACATATGCAATTAGATTATCACAAACCGTAAGTTATTTTAGCAAAAAAATTCAGATTTCTTCAGGAATATAGCAAATTAATATTTCATTGATGGATTTTCAAAAAGCTTCAGGAAAAGACATCGTAGCCGCCCTCTTGGACCAATACTTAACAATCTTATTTTGCGCATAGCAAAATATGCCACTTTGAGATGACCACGATGATGATGCTCTAATGTTAGAGAAATCGATATAAAAGATATTGATTGAAACAAGTTATTATAAATATCCGTAGAAATGCTATTTATTTCACCCCAGACATTTAGAATAAAATCATTCAAATGGCCTCGGATACAATTATCAAAATAAATTATCAAAATAAATAACGTGATCTGTTTTGTTAGCACAAACAAAACGCGTAGCTTAATTGCTGGTGAAATTGAAGCGCAGAACAGCTTGACCTTTGTGTTAGATAAGTGGACTATTAAAAATTTCACAAACCTCAATAATCCAGAAAATTCTTTTAGGTTTTATTCCAATAAATGTCTTTTCTGTCAAAAATTCAAGAAAAGTAATATTACAACTTCGCTATGAACTATGCCCTTGACATGCATAAATGCATCGCGCAGGCGTATGGTGAAGCAGCTAATAAGTCTGATCATGTCAGCGGGGTCCATTCTTAAATTTTTCAGAGTATCCGAAAATCAGGTACGTTCACTTTGAAATCCATTTGGTAAATCTTGCACTGCCCAACAGCATGCCGATTCCCATAATCCGGAAGTATCATGGACTTGTTAAAGCAGTTACAAAGGTTTTTAAAAATCACCTTAAAGGCATATTTAGAGCTTCAAGAAGCAATTGCATCATATACCTCATTAAACAAAAGAAAATAACCTCTCCGCATTTGTGATGCAAAATTCATTGAGAGGCATGAAAGCATATTAACTTTTGTTGAACTACATACATACATTTCCTTTAGCTCAGAAAATATTTTGAAAAACACATGGAAGATTTCTTTGGTAGCTGGAGATTTTTGACAGTCGGGAAAAGAATGATTTTCTCACAAGCCCATCTGTTTGTGAGAAGGTTTTTTGTCTGTCAAAGTCATAGTGAGTTCTTCAAGAAAAATTTCGCGTCATGATATTGGCTGTTACTTATGTTAAAGATACCCAAATTGTTTTACATAGATATAGATAAAAATGCAGTAGAAATCTTTTGGGAGATATTTTATTGTGCTTCAAAACTTCGGGAAGACATATTTCAAACAAAAATAAAGATCCTAAGAGTAAGACTAAGACAGACAGCACATACAAACACTCAAATTACATCCGCTGAAGAGTATTACAATATCACGGTCTTTATTTCCCGAGTAGAAAGTCTTATTCAAAATTTGGTACTATTTGGTTATCCTCTCGACCAAAAAACTATCGCCAAAGTGTAAGATTCAGTGCCAATAATGGTTGATCGTAAATGTCGCATTCACTTGACAAAACATGCTGCGCGAGTTTTTTACTGCATGGAATGATTTTTATTTCGATGATTTATTTGTATTTTTATTAATATTATACTACTTTACTAGTTCTTTTGTTATTTAAGATAAAAATTATGTCAATTTATATAATTTGGCGAGTAGTTTGGCAATTTATATAACTTGGCGAAATTAGTCGACGGGATAACTAAGTGGTAACCAAAATTTAAATGATCGATTCATTTCGAAGACATTATAAGAGATTTCCCATTACTTCTTCTAGGATTTGTTTCACTGGAAAAAGCAAGCAAATTACAGAACTTTATCGCAATATTTTCATGATAGTGTCAATGCAGCAAGTGAAAACTGAACATGAATTAGAGTGCAAACAAATTGTTGGCACCAACACAGAGGTCATAAAAGTTTTAGTAGTGTAATATGCTGTATTATAATATCAAACACTTGTTCACATTCTTAGTTGAAAACCCAGTAACAACAGTCAGTGCTGAAAGATTTTTTTTTCGACAATGAAAATAATTAAATCTTTGCCTCGAATCATTATGGCCGATGAGAAACTGAGTAGTTTTGCAATGATTTCCATTCATTGGGGCACTACAGTAGATCTTAAGTTAATCAGCATCATGACTAAGAAGAAATTACGATGATTGTTTCTGTTATATTAGTAAATTTACTGTACCAAGAGTACTGCATTTATAATTATTATAATCAGAGAATGTGAAATACAAATATAATTTTTATAATTAAATATGACTGTAGCAATTAATTTTTCTTTGGAAAAAATAATATGAAAGAAACTAATTTCATTTGTGGCTCAATAGCTTCAAGACCTCGCTCATACAATGCCAGACTCTTACATGCTAATATTAATCCTATGTTTTAAATCAATTCATGTTACTTGTTTGCATTTCAATATTTTTTAACTTTTTTCTCATATGATACTTGACGCTCATCTCAAATATTGTTATTTTGAGCTTTTTAGATATCGCGGAATTTTTTTCCTAAAAACTTTTTGGTTTCCGAACCGGTTTGGAAACTAGAAGTGCTTTTGAATGTCAAAAATTGCAAAAGAAAGTGAAAAAAAAAGTACGAAATAACAATATTTGACATGGTTATCAAGTATCCTATGCAGGAACACATTTTAGGTTAAGCCTTGATTATTTTTAAATTTTTTGCTGTAAATTATACAAATAACTTTTGTAAGATCAGAAAAAATTTCAAGATTCAGCCCCTCCCGAAAGGAAATCCTGGCTACGGGCCTGGGCACATTTATGTACATCTATATCCTCTCCACAACATAACCTTAATTATTATTAAAATAAATTTATGTAGCGGCTTTCTTCAAGTCAACTACGTCAGAAAAGGCACGTGACACTGAAAAGAGATTTCAGTATAACAATAGTTCAATCAACTACAAAATTAGAGCAAGAAGGTGGCTTTATGCACAAAATATCAGCATTTTAGATTGAGTAAGTCTTAAGGGTGTATTCGAAAAATATTTTGCCACACTCAACAACTTGAAATTTTCTATTACATTTTTAGATTCATTTTTAAAGTAAAAACATTACACTTGCTGAGGTTATTTTTAAACAGATGTATAAGACACCGCGTGATTTCAGTTTTCACTCAATTAATTAAAATTTTATTTATAAACAATTGTTATCTCAATATGACCTTTTTTTCCAGATCTTGCGCTTCAGAAAATTCGGTTCAAAAGACCAACTTTGACAGCATTTTTTGTAATATTTTCTGCCTTTTTCAAAACATTAATCTGCGTGACACATTATGTAGTTTCTGATTAAGAGAACTTGCCAATTTGATGCGTTTGAGAGCAAAATGAATTCAAAAATAAATCAGAAAATAAGTAGTTTGTAAGCGGAGCCTTAAGCGGAGATATTTACCTTCAACAGAGCGATAGTATTTGATTTTCACACGGCATTTAAAAATTTGTGAAGCTGTCACTATTTGGTCAAATTAAACAATTTTTTAAGAGAAAAATTTACAATTTTTTTTTTTTTACGTACTCCTTAAAATATTTTTAATGAAAAATAATTAGAATTTAGTCTAATTAAGAGATACTAATTAAGGATTTTTAAAAATGTGACATGCTTGTGTTGCGAGCAAAATATCTAGAAATGTATTCGATATATCCACTGAATATTATATTTATATTCTTAAAATATTGTACTTTAACTTCAACTTAAAAAAATAACCAAATTTACAGATGAATATATTTTTTCAGGAAATTAAACCATAAATGCTAAATTTATGATAAAATTTCAACGAAATTTTAAAGATAGAAAATATATTACAGGTACTTATCTAAAAATAGGTAAAGGGTGCTAATAAAACTAAACAAAACTAAACTAAATAAAATGCAGTTTAATAGAAAATATTAAAGTTACTTGGTTGTTTTACTTGGTTTTGGAAATAAGATACACGCAATCTGAAAAATATTTCTTTTGAGAAAAAAGTCTTTAAAGTTCTAAATATAGTATCGACATTTTATTTAAAAAAATTGTAATGTGCAATTCTTTATTAACTGACAAAAAAAAGGCTTTTTAAAAAAAATTAAAGATATCTTCCTTTCAAGTTCATATATGAGGTTAATTCACAACAATTCGGATTTTTTAACACTAGAACCGCGGGAAATTTTACCCAAGTTTTATAAAAATAATTCACATCAGAATTTTTATTTAAGTCTATTTAACATATTTAATTAAAATAATTTTTGCGCCGCTTATATGTAAATTATTTTGTAAGACTTATCTGGTTCGAATCAACATCTTTTCTCTGAGTACGGGTCAAAATGACCCATCTCCGCGGTTCTAGTGTTAACACGTGAAGCATACAAGAATGGAAAACAATATGATCATTCTGAAGAACTAAAAAGAACCATTGAAAAACCATTATGCACTTTCTCACCAATAACAGTTCAAAGAAAAATTGATTCAATAAAAATACGATTATATGAAGTTAACCTCAAACCAAAGAAGTACTATTAATAGACAGCATCATGTCACAGTATTAACTTATATGTATTTTTTCCATTCTGTATAAACTTTTCTGACACGATATAATTGCAGATTTCCAACTTCTTATTTTAAAATTATGATATTGTGTCTATTCATTCATTTTTATGTGATTTCTTTTAATAATTTTAACCCTTTGAAGAGTGTTGAGATATATTTTATCAACTCTAATTTAAACAAGATTCTAATCTTAGACTTTTAACGAAGTTTTATATTTTTAACATCGGGGGCAAATTGATGAAAAATTGCTATTTCATATTTTAAAATAAAAGTTTTAGATTATTCCGGTGAGAATTCAGTATTACAGAAGCATTATTGCTTGCTCTTCAAGGGATTTTAAAGACTGTAATAAGTACATAATGCTTTTTTGCTCAAATTTGTATTCTTATATAATAAAAGTCTTTTTTTAGTGTGCCTAAACTTTTAAGACAAACTTAATACAACGCTTTATATGGGGAACAATGCTTCAGTTGGAGTCTGAAACAAACAAGGAAAACTACTTCAAAGTCTTTTTGATATTTTCAACAAAACAACCATTAAAAAACTTTTTCTAGTAACTAAGTTTATATAAATTGCGGAATTCCCCAAAATATCTTCGCGCAAATATAAGAAAATTTAACTAAAAACATCTGCCCGTCTCAATTAGGTCATTTTCTGAGAATAATAGTTCTTCGAGTGGTCAATATCGAAAGTAGCAAGTTCCCACCCGTTTCTATAGTAACAGCTAAAGAAAATCTGTAAGACTTTGCGTGTATAAAGATATCGTTTCCTAGCCTTATTCTCATAGTACGTGATCAAACGCTTTCCGAGCGTTATATCCGTACGTTATATCGGGCTGGAATCGTGTTATTATATAAAGATCAGACGTGATGGGCATACAAAAGATGCTAAACGAGCGTAAATCTTGGGGATTATGCATTTTGGGGCAAGCCCATCGGGTTGAAACACTTTTTAGAATTCCATTTTGATGTAATGGTTCTGGAGTGATTTATGCATGAATTAGTAATGAGAACAAAACGTTCTATACTAGTACATTAACATGCAAATTACGCAAGATGGTTAAAGGAAAAATGATTCGCACTTTTTAAGTATTCAAAACGAATCGTGTCTGTGATTTCACTTTTCCAGGCAACATAAAGGGACATCTTTATACGTCTGAGTTGGTATTTTAATTTATGAAATCGTAAAATATGAGTAATTCATGTAACTAATACTTCATAATACTAGTGATATAATAACCACTTAATGGTCGCATTAAATTACGGTTTAAAAATTCAAATTCATTATTGCCACCACTTTTCTGAAAAAAATATGTTCATCTTATTTAAGGACAATTAAAATGATACCAGATTAAAACCAATTACACTATTTTATAAAACTGGTGGGAATCAAACAATTCTGAATAAAAGTTGTAAAGCTTGCAGCCCGTGAATGTCTGTGGCGCGACAGTTAACCCTTTAACGTTCATTGGTTTCGCCACGAAACCACAAAATTTTAATTCCGATATGCAACAGTGACACCGGAATTTTTATCTAAAAATATCCCTTTTATTATGTATGTGAAAAATCACGTTTTCTTATTTACAACTATATTTGTTCGTATTTACCGGTGTCATTCATTTATTTCGACATCTTAGCAATGAAAATGCTTTGATCGTTAAAGGGTTAAGTGGTTAAAAGTTTTTTTGAGTTTATCATTTTGCAATTTTATAAATATTTCGGTTCAATACGCAATCGAATCTTGAGATTTCGAATAAAAAAAGGTCTTGGTAAAGATTTTTTGAGAAATAAAGAATGATTTTTTTTAATTTTTCGAGTAATAATATTTATAATGCTGAACAAAAATGTAAGACATTCATAAAAATATCATGCATTACCCGGTTTAAAAATTTAAACTAAAATTTCAAGCTTCAGCGGGACTTAAATTTTGTTAATTAGTTTTTAAAAGAAAGTAAACAGTGCATATTACAAGATAGTTTTGCAAAAACTTCTATATTAGATGATTTTTTTGCTTGGTAGTAATATTAAATAACTGGAATATTTCCTAACCAATTACACCGATTAATTTTGTGAGTCAACAAAAGGTTACAAACAATCGAGAAAAGTTTAAGACTGTGCATTTTGAGTAAGCCTGCCAAGTTGAAACAATTCCTAGAATTCAATTTGGTGTAATTGTTCTGTAGTAATTTATGCATAAATTAATAAGGAGAATAAAACTTTCTATACTAGTACATTAACATGTAAACTACGCGAGAAGATTAAAGGAAAAATGATTCGCACTTTTTAAGTATTCAAAACAAATCATGTCTGTATTTCACTTTTCCGGGCAAGGGGGGACATCTTTAAAATACAGGGAATAAAGAGACATCTTCATATGTCTCAGTTGGTATTTAAGTTTATGAAATCGTAAAATGTTAGTATTTCATGTAACTAATACATCATAATACTAGTGATATATTGAAAGTTTTTTTATGATTATCACTTTGTAATTTTATTAATATTTTGGTTTGTTACGCAGTTGAATCTTGAAATTTCGAAGAGAAAAAAATTTCAAGATAAAGTGTTTTCGAGAAATCAAGAGCTACTTTAAAAAGAATTTCGAGTAATAATATTTCTATACTGAATAAAAATGTAAGACATTGTCATGGCTGCCAACTACTACGCCAATTTAGAGTCAAATAAACATGTTAGAAACAGAAATTTTTGCAAAGGATCAACAATATATGCTGTTATGTATAACAATGAATATATATGGCATGCATTTTACTAAAACATTTTTGTGGTTCCAAACATGTTTATACGATTTAAATAGGCGTAGAAGTTGGCAGCTCTGCATTGTAATACAAATATGATGCAATACCCGGTTTAAAAATTTAAACTAAAGTTTCAAGCTTTAACGGGACTTAAATTTTGTATCTCGTTTTTAAAAGAAAATAAACAGTGCATATTACAACATAGCTTTGCAAAACATTCTATCAGGTTTCATACGTGTCCTGGCATTTTATGACCTGGAAATACTTCTGTACCAGTATTTTCTTACAGAAAATCTGCATTTAAATACGACAAAATTTCACGCTTTTGAACTGTATTTATTTTTTTATAAAGAAATCCTGGTATATCACCTTGAAAATAACGTACAAACCATGTCTATATTTAATTTTTTTTTTTTTTTTTTTTTTTTTGTAATAACAATAATTAATTGGAATGTTTCCTAACCAATTACACCGATTAATTTCACAAGTTTACAAAAAGTGGTAAACGATCGAAAAAACTTAAAAACTATGCATTTTGAAGTAAGCCCACTAGATTTAAACAATTCTTTGAATTCAACTTGGTGCGATTGTTCTGGAGTGATTTACACATGAATCAGTAATGAGAACAAAGCATTCTATTACACTAACATACAAATTTACTACTATTACACTAACATACTATTACACTAACATGCAAATTTTGCAAGAAGGTTACAAAAAATGATTCAGATTTTGTAAGTATTCAAAATGAATCGCGTCTGATTTCACTTTTCCAGTCAACATAAAGAGACATCTTCATATGCCCCAGTTGGTATTTAAATTTATGAAATCGCAAAATATAAGTATTCCATGTAACTAGAACTCCGTAATACTGTGACATATTGAAAACTTTTTTAATATGAGTACTTTGTAATTTTAAAAATTAGTTTGGTTAGTTATACAGTTGAACCTTGAGATTTTGAAGAGTAAAATTTCAAGATAAAATGTTTTCGAAAAATCTGAGATTAATTTAAAAATTTCACAATACATGTAATACTGAACAAAAATTTAAGGTATTGAAATGAAAATAGGATGCATTATCTGCTTAAAAATTTAAACTACAATTTCAAACATTAGCAAGGCTTAATTTTTATTATTATTTATAAAAAAAGAGAAAAAAATGCATATTACAAACATAGCTTTGCTATATGTACTGATGCATCTGATTATCTCTTTGCTACACTGTAAAAAATTTGACCCTTTTGCTGCATCGTCACTCGCTTTTATAGGAAACGATTACTTCGCTGTATTATGGAGCATTCTCATTGGTCAAAACAGAGATATTCCATAAAAGCAATGGATTGTCGATGCAGCAAAAGGGTCAATTTTTTTACAGTGTAGACAATGTTGGTTGGTTGGTTAACAAGTGCTGAGACATATACTAGTACCCGTAAGGGAGCCTTTTATCTCGAAACTCCAGAACAGTGTAGACAATAATATTCAATAAATGGAATCTTTCCTAACCAGTTACAGTGAATAATTTCATGTGTCTACAAAAAATGATAAAAAATCGAAAAAACTTAGGGACTGTGTATTTTGCCGACCCAGTGGCGTGGTTGGTAGCAGCAGCTCCTCCCTCATCGCTGGACCCTGGTTCGATTCCAGCTAGCGGCATGGGTGTCTGTGTTGTCCCTGTGATGTGTATTAAAAAATGTACGTACTGTATTTTCTGTAATAATAAAGTGTTCTGTATTTGTTTCTGTGCATTCTGGATCATTCGAAGTAACAGCCATTGTAGCTATAGACCTCAAAAGCATTGTTCACCCAAAATCAAACTCACAGATTGTGTATTTTGAAGTATGCCCACCGGATTGAAAGAATTTCATTTGATGTACTTTTTTCTTTAACGATTCATACATGAATTAGTACTGAGAACAAAACATTCTTACAGTACTACATTAACATGCAAATTATGCAAGATGGTTAGAGGAAAAATAATTCATACTTCTTAAATATTCAAAACGTATCGTGTCAACATAAAGGGACATTTTTATATGCCCCAGTTGGTATTTAAATTTATGAAATCACAAAATATAAGAACTGAATGTAACTAGTACTTCGTAATACTAGTGATATACTGAAAACATTTTTAAGATTACTATTTTGTAATTTTATAAATAGTTTGGTTAATTACACAGTCGAGCCTTGAGATTTTGAAGAGAATAATGCATAAGACGTAAAATATGCATAAAAGAACAGTAAATATATAAAATACTGAAAAACAAATGTAAGACATTATAATAAAAATATAATATAATATGGGGTTTAAAAATTTAAATTAAAATTTCAGGCTCCAACGGTTTAAATTTTGTTTTTAGCTTTAAAAAGAACAAGTTGGAAATTGCACGTAAAGCGTAGCAAATGAGGTGCGTTCGTTGATAACGAAGTTTTAAAATATTCAGATCTTGCTGATATAGTAGAGCGTACTTTGGATACAGTATAGTGGTCGAAATCTTTGTGTTCCTGTAAATATGCAGGGAGTAATTTTTATTATACTTCATTAACGTATATCTTATTAATAAAATGTGAAGTAGTTTAATATAATTAAAACACGCCCCAAACAATGTTTCCCCGTATAACATTATTTAGTGGAATACATTTGTGTGGCCCTGTAAATAAATAATAAATATTCTTTACATCCCAGATTGTACAAAATGTATTTTTTAGTACATATTTCATAGAGTCATGTCAATTCTGTTATATTCAAATGAGTATAACACCATTAAAATGCATTTGAGACTTTTTTCCCCATTGACCGTAATTGTCTGAGCGAAGCGAAGTCTTTATACTCAGAGATATGTAACGATATTAAAAATCAAAAAAATTCTTTCGTCAAGCAAATCTCAAAAAGTACTTGTCGGATTTTGATTCTGTTTGTACCATAAGGTACCTATGAAGGTAATCTGGTGAATGCACCTACTTTTAAAAATTAATTTCAAATAGTTTAAAAGTTATATTAAAAAAACTGATAAAAAAACACAATTTATTTGCATACGTCACAGAAATTTGGTGAGCGTGATTTTCAACGGCTGGATATTTTCGTAGTTAACCGAATCAGTACATGGAGTAAATCGTAATCATTTACGCACTCAGTAATATTGAATGCAATAAAACATTTTAAAATTTAACCATGCAGGAAAATAAAACTGTTATTTTTTTATATTAAAAAAATGTCATAAAAACTTTGATTTTGAGATTTTGTGATAATCTCTTACTAGCATTTTTTGATCGCTAAAAGAATGTTTTATATATTTCGCGTGTGAAAATGAGAAACAATTACGTTTTTAAATAAAAAGTTTGTTTTATGACATCATTTTCCCTTTATATTTATTTTTATTGCATGTTTTCTTTTAACTTATATTTTGATTGTATGTGGAAGTCAATTCTGGTCTCTAATTTTTAGGCACGGATACCACAAGCGCATCAGATTTGGCACAATTTTTTTCAAAGCCCGCATTTGGCGAAAACTCTGTTTTCAAGTGACGCTTACATACACATTTTTAAATCATTTTCTATTTTCAAAAAGAACTTACAGTAAATAAAATAATAATAAATAATAATAACTATAAAAAGAAATATTTTATATAATTAAAAAAAGGAAATGAAAGTAAATAAACATTTTATGAGTAAATAAACAAATAATAAATAAATAAAGCCGGGTTACCATCTCAGGTAAAATAATGCCATTTTGAAGCCAATTATGTACCCTGCTGCATATGTGACATCTTTTTCCATTTTTCATCCATTTCCTGTTGGCATACAACTTTGAAATTTGGAATATGTATGCATACCTGAGAGCAATACTGGAATTAGACATTGTTTTTTTTTTTTTTTAATTCGATCCAAAAAAGGGGCAACGGGGGCTATTTTTTAAAGATTTATACAATTTATACTGCATAAAGGAGCCACTTACCTATTTTTATATACAAGAAGAAGTAAGTGGTATGTAAAAACAATTATAGTGTACCTAAATAAAATAATTGAGATAATATACTAGAGATATAAGCACCGGGTTTGGCAAGATTTTTTATGCCAGTTAGGCGAAAACTTCGTTTGATTAGCAGATACATATAGCATACTATAATAATACGTTATTTATTTATTTCAAAATGAAAAAAAAAAGGAATAAACGAAACATTTTCTGTTATTAAAAAAAATAACAATCAATAAATGATAATATTTTTAGAACAAACAATTTATTATGACATTTATATGATAACCAGCATGTTAGGCAACTGAACTCCATTTTGGCACCAATTAGGTATCTCGGTGTGTATAGGGCATATATGTGCCATATTTATTTGTAAAACTGAGCATGAACATTTACCAAGTGTGTTTTCATAGTCGCTTATATCTTTTTGCAACATAGCGCATCTTTCGAAGCCAAAACTGCACAAAAGAAAAAAAATCAATATTTGCAGTATTTTTTTTTTTTTTTTTTTTTTTTTTTTTTTTTTTTTTTAATGTAATGCACATTTTGTAATCAGTAGGCTCGATAATCAGACCTCGTTTTTTTCTTTAAAAGATGATATTTCATATGACGTCTTTTTTGGATTCGTCGTTTTTCCATATTTGATAGTATGCGTCTACTCGTTTTGTAACTTTTTTTTTTGTAACTTTCTTCTTTATTAACAGCGACATTAGGATTTCCTATTCAAATAAAAATTCCTCTAAATACAAAGAATTTTGTTAAAATAAATAAATAAATGAAATGCGGACATCTATTGCTCAAAGCACAAAATTTTTCCGATTGAGTTAACAAAAATCAGTAAAAACATAATTTTTATGATAATAAAAAGGTCACTTATGTAATAACAGAGTCATATATTATGTACGTTATGGATTAAGTATGAATATTTCTTCACCATTTATAAATAATACTAATAATAAAATAAAATGCGGACAGACTGAAGTCTATATTTGACTGAAAACAACAACCATTTTCTAAATGCTTTAAAAAAATGGCCGGTACTTCTAGGTTATCCCGTCGACCAAAAAATTATCGCCAAACTATAAGATTAAATGCCAATAATGGATGATCGTGAATGTCACATTCAATGACATTAAATGCGATTCACGTGTTTAAAATGTCATTAAGTGATTTTTATTTCAACTTTTTATTAATATTTTTCTAATTATTTGTTTTTTCGTTATTTAAAAAAAAAATTATGTCAACATGTATAATTTGGCTTTTAGTTTGGCGGTTTGTATAATTTGGCGAAATTGGTCGACGGGATAACCAAATGGCCAATGAAAAGTGATAATTCAAAAGTATTATGAAATAAGTTAAAACCATTTATTTTAAACTAAATGAATAAAAGATTTATATTTTTAATGAAATAAATGGGATTTGAAAAATTATTGAAAATTTATCACCATAGATGTATCAATATTACAATCAGTACCTTGCTTGTATGCAAAATGGAACAATTAGCAATACTTTTTATACCCGAAAAATGGTCGTTGCTTTTTTTAATATTAAAAAGTAGATTACGAAAGATTCCTATACAGAGATGCCAAGCCCCCGCTTATTGCACAGCAGAATTTTCTTATAGGAAAAGTTATTTTTTAAATCCGCAGAATGTTCCAATTTAATAAAAGATTTTCTGTATTAAAATACCGGTATCCAAAATGCCGGAGACTTGGCAGCTCTGCCTATAACATTTTAATTAATCACGGTACTTTTTTAATCGGATTAAAATTTAGTGAAGACAACGTTTTTTGGCCAAAAGCAGCTATTAAACTATTCGGACGGATTTCACACCATATAAAATACACTCCATTCTCTTCAAACATAATAGTTCATGTTATTTATAGTTTCTCAAATCGGTGCGAAGCTTCTGTTTATGACATCATTTCAAAGAGTTATATTTCCAATATAGGAAAATTTGGTGTTTCATTTTCTGTATTACTTTTAACATTTTGCATATTTCCAATTTTATATCCATGCATGGTTTGCTTTTCTTTTATAAAAAAAAGTGTATGCAGCTTTATATATAAGATTTTGTAATTCTATGATTCAATATGCTTATTTTCATCATATTTTATCACAATGAATGACCAATTAAAGGTAACGTCTCATTTTCTTTACTTATCGCAAGTTATTAAATGTGTATTCTCAGCAATATCGCTCAGACTAATCCCTCTGAGGGAAGTCCTAGTGTAACAGAATACTTTTGATTGTCCCTGTAATTGATCAATGCATCCGATTCTCATAACATTTGAAATGACTCGACAAAATTATGTAATAAATATACGTTTTAAATTTCAAACGATTAAAATGCATTTGAAACTTTTTTCCCCATTGACCGTAATGTAACGGAATCCTTTTGATTGTCCCTGTAATTAATCTATCCATACTATTTTAATAAAATTTGAAATGACTCGACAAAATTATGTAATAAATATACGTTTTAAATTTCAAACGATTAAAATGCATTTGAAACTTTTTTCCCCATTGTCCGTAATATAACGGAATCCTTTTGATCGTCCCTGTAATTGATCTATCATCCGATTTTCATAAAATTTGAAATGACTCGACAAAATTATGTAATAATTATGTATTTTAAATTTCAAACGATTCGGTTGGGTAGTTTTTGCGTTGTTATATGCGGACGGACAGACGGACGGACGGACTGAGCGACAACAATAGGTGCGACGTATTTACATAATTACGAACGCACCTAAAAAGCGGCATATTACAAGCAACCTTTTCAAAAAGTCTCATATCTGATTATATTTTTACTTTAAATGACTGGAATGTTTCCTAACCAATTACACCGATTGAATACGCCTGCCGGGTTGAAACAACTCTTACTCAGAATTCAAATTGGAGTAATTGTTCTGGAATGATTTATACATGAATTAGTAACGAGAAAAAAAGTTCTATGGGTATTTGTAGTGTAAGTTACATAGCTGATAATTGCTATATTTGTTGAACACCGTTACTTTCGAAACGTTTGCACCACCTTATTCAATTAATGAGATATCGCCGATAAAATGAATCATATTTATCCGTTCTAAAATACTGATGGCCAAAAATCGTAGCATAAGTACATATAGATCCATCACTACAGATACTCATATAACTAGCCCCATACTAGTACAATAACATGCAAATTATGCAAAAAGGTTAAAATAAAACTGATTTGCACTTCTTATGTATTCAAAATGAATTGTATGTGTGATTTCACTTTTCCAGACAACATAAGGAGACATTTTCATATCTCTCATTTAGTACTTAAATTTATGAAATCTTAAAATATTACTATTCCATGTAATAAATATTTCATAATACTAGTGATATATTGAAAACTTTTTTAAGATTATTCTTTTGTAACCTAAAAATAGTTTAGATAACTACACAGTCTAACCTTGAGATTTCGTAAAGTAAAAGTTCAAGATAAAGTGTTTTAAAACATCAGAGATTTTTTAAGTTTTTTATAATACATATAATACTGACCCGAAGAAAAAAAATTGTAAACCAGCAAGCGCCAGCTTTTAGTGTTTGGAATTGAAATCTAAGTTATTATAACTCTACCATTGTCATTTTTACGTATAATGCCTTTAATCTTTTCGAGTCTGGTGTATTGTCAATAATACATGTCTTTTAATGGAGTATTATTTTATTTTAAGAAATAGTTTTGCTACTGTTTACAAGTAGTAATGTAAGTATATGTCAATACATTTACTATATGACGTCATTTATGTTCAGGCATTTAGTAATAAAGAAAATAATCATTATTTTCTTAATTCTCTTTGCGCCGTTTGCAATTCTTTTATTTTAAACATACATTTCCCTATTTAAATTTTAAATAAATTATTTTCCTAAAAGATTCATGCGTAATAAAGCGCAAAAGTATTAGAAAGTTTTAATATAAGTTAGATCTTATTTCAATACAATATTTTCTAAACATCTTATTAAAAAAAATTCGTAGCCTATTGTCATGTCAATACTAGTTTAATAGTGAGTAAAACAACAACATTCGTTATCTTTTCAGATAATGAAATATCCGTTAAACACTATTTAATCTATTTGGATGGCCAGTGTTAATATTATTAACGTAAAAGTATTTTTTTCTAAAAACTTTTTTTTTAAAATCGGACCCAAAAGGGTTAAATCCTTTTTTTTTTGCGATAATTTCCTAGTTTTCTATTATTTATAAAATATAATGAGTCTGTAATGAGTTAGATTGTGATACATTAAGTTATATTTCAGCTTCTTCAATCTGTAGGAGAATGATCTAACCGAACTCACAAGGAGAGTGCCCGAGGCTTGTGTCACAGAATTCAGCGAAGCTTTGTGCTTCGATAGAGTATAGTCAATCGATAAACATATCACAAGGATAAAGTGCAATATACATAAGGGCTCTTAAAAAATGTGCCCCAAAGTCACCCATTATTGACTCTTTAGTATATAAAAATAAAGTACGCGCAACATAAATAAAATCTTAAATCAAATAAGTACGCGCAACAGTGAGTGGCCAGATAGTCAAGTTGGCAGTACACCAGGCCTTTAAATTTTTTTTCTCCGGATGTCCGCGAGTTCGATTCTGAGTCTGGATATTTTTTTCCCAGACAAAACAATGATTATTATTTTGAAACCACTATTCAAAAATATATATCCAATTGTTTAAATATAAGACAAACATAAATAAAAACACGCCTCTGCATCCACACACATATATACACTTATTTTATTTTTACTTTTATTTTTATTTATTTATTTATTTATTTATTTATTTATTTTACAGAGAGACTGCAGTTTTATGGATCTAATGAAAAAAAATAAAAAAAACTGAGTTATTCAGTCGAAAAAAATTTCATTTTATTCACATTTATTTATATAGTTTTCGATAAGTAGATTTCTGTTCTTTTAAGCAAATTAAATTAAAATACCCAAGATTAAAAAAAAATATATATTTTTTTCTTATCTAATACTTATCAATTTAAAATATTTTATATATATTTGCTTTTTTCCATTTTAAAAATTTATATATATATATATATATATATATATATATATATATATATATATATATATATATATATATATATATATATATATATATATATATATATTTGTTATAGGATCTCATGTTTGGAATTAGAATAACTGTTTCCGTTAAAAATCTTTTCAGGGACCTTTTATTACGTAGATTTGCAGGTGGTTTTTAAGCAATACAAGTACATTATAAATAAACAGGGTGGGTTCCGTATGTTTATTCTTTTTTGTTGAATCTTTAGCAGTCATCTGCTGCAGAGTGAATCAGTGTGGCATTTTGTTCTTAAAGTTTGCGATGATAAGACGCTGTTCTTTATAGTCGTGTTATAATTAAAATGAAAAAAAAATATTTTGTAAAAAAAATGTCTAGTGAAATATATGACGAAACCGTCCAGGATAAAAATAAACAAACTACTTGTACAATTAAAGTCATTCCTCCAAAATGCACAGCTTTGGTTCAACCATGCGACGCTTATTTTTATAGGCAGATGAAAAATATGATTAAGCGATTACCAAATTGTAATTATTTAATTGAACAAAAAAGAGAAATTCATTCTCGTGAGGATTGTATTAAAATACATTCAATTGTGCACCATCAACTCTCTTCAGCTATATTTTGTAACATGACAAAGTACGTCTGCCATGCATCAAAACTTTCAGATGAAAGAACAATATTTTTAAATATGAATGAAGTGTGTTTTCCAAATGATCGTCTTAAAATGCTTTGTTTTTGTAAAAACACTTCTTTTATTATTTGCGTATGTTGTCGCAAAAAATTGTGTTTCATATGGTTTATGATAATTATCACCTCGGTTCCTGGTCTGTAATTAAAATCTCAATTTTAATAGTACACACTTAATTTTTAAATACATAATATAGACATACATGTAAAATAAATGTAAATAATTGTAATATAAATGTAAATAAGTATATGTAAGTAGCTGTAAAATGAATATAAATAATTGTAAATGAAACTAAATATAAAATTTACAAAATACAAAAATGTTGAATGCAAAAGAAATACGTTGAATCCGCATAAGATTTTTTTCGTTTTTTACTTTTCATTGTATCAATAATTTTGTAATAAATTCTCTCTTTCTGTAAATAAATAAGTATGTTTGAATATGCGTAAAAGCATATTCTTATTAATATTTATTGGATCTAAATTGGATATATATTTTTTAATAGTGGTTCCAAAATAATAATCATTATTTTGTCGGGAAAAAAATAGCCAGACTCAGAATCGAACTCGCGGACATCCGGAGAGAGAAAATTAAAATGTCTGGCGCGTTGCCAACTGGGCTATCTGGCCACTCGCTATAGGGCGTAATTTATCCGATTATATACTAAAGAGTCAATAATGCGTGACTTTGGGGCCCATTTTTTACGGTCCCCCTGAATAGCACTTTATCCCTGTGATATGTTTATCTATTGACTATACTCTATCGAAGCGCAAAGTTTCGCTGAATTCTGTGACACAAGCCTCGGGCCCTCTCCTTGTCAGATAAACAGAGACAACAACCTACAGATTAAAATAGCAAATAAAGCCTTTCTGCAAAAACGTATAAAGATGGAAAATCAACGTTTAGAAATGCACAATTAATGCATAAAAAGATTGCAAACAGCCGCTTCAAATCTACTATCGATATTCTTCATCAGTGCAAAACTCAGGGTTCTAGAAAAAGCAAAGTGACAGGGAAACGCAGGCTTATATACCTGTTACTGGAGTGAACGCGCCAAAAAGCAACCAATGGAAAGAAAACAGCATAAACAACTGGGGTGGACAAGTAGAGACATCTACCGGAAAACGAACAAACTAAACCGAAAAAAAAAGAATTAAAGAATAAACTTTAATACTGTAACTGATATACTTATGTACTTTAATTTTAAACTTTTTTCGGTTTAGTTTGTTCATTCTCCGGTAGATGTCTCTTCTTATCCATCCAGTAATTTATGCTGTTTTCTTCTCATTAGGTGCTTTTAGGCGGGTTCGCTCCTGTAACGGCGGGTTCGCTCCTGGGTATATAAGCCTGCGTTTCTCTGTTGCTTTGCTCAGGTTTGCTTTCTCAAGCACGCTGTGTCTTGTACTGATGAAGAATCTCGATAGTAAATTCGAAACGGCTGTTTGCTGCATTTCATGCATTATTTGTGGATTTCTAAAAGTTGGTTTTCAATCTTTAAACATATAGATTAATTAATGAATTTTGTGAAATTTACTATATCTTGATGAAGAAGCTGAATCTATGGCGTACCAAAAATAATCTTCATCGTATCACGTCTCGAACACGTGCCAGAAGTACGCTATCTCTATTATAGAGTGATTAGTAGAAGCGTAAAATTGAAAATCAAACCTTTTAATTTTTGATAATCTTTCGCTAGCTCAAATTATTGAAAACATTATCCATGTTCACGCTCGTAAAAAAATATGTCTAGAATATATTATCCCTTTATACTTTTCGAAAATATGTGCTTCGAAAACTAATTAGTTCATGCTGATTTGAACATTTAAATGGGTAGTACTTCCGCAAATTCCAGATGTGGTTCCTGATAAAAAACTAACTTATTGAGGTAAAATAAAGAACAATATTAATTAAGATAAGTTGCAAAGAAAAAGATGGGCTAGTAAGATTTATATTGCTGTTTCTTTGATCATTAATAAAGAAAATTTCGAAAGCATGAATTTTAAAGCAACATATTTATTACTCACAATTTATTGTTGTTGTTGATTTTTATATGGTTGACTTTGTCTAAAAGTATTATTTTATTGAAGTAGATATTGATAAATGAATTTTTTGATGGAGCTTTCAAGAGCAAGTAATTATTTATTAATAATTTTAAAGATGTCCTAATAAGACATATTACAGTTTCTTTGACCATTAATGAAGAAAATTTCAAAAGCATAATTTTTAAGCCAGCATGTTTTTTACTCACAGGTTGTTGTTTACATGATTGACGATATCAAACAATTTTATTTTACTGACATAGATATCGATGAATAGATTTTTAAATTGGACTTTCAAAGGCGCGTAATCATATAGAAGTAGATAACAATTATAAAGATGCGCTAAGAAATTTTATGTTGTCGTTTCTTTGATCATTAATAAAGAAAATCTCAATAGCATAATTTTTTAGCCAGCATATTTTTACTCACAGATTGTTGTTGTTGCTGTTTATATGTTTAACTGTACTTAACAGTTTTATTTTATTGACATAAATAAATTCATGAATGGATTTTTAGATAGCACTTTCAAGGGCGCGTAATCATAAATAAGTTTTATTAACAATTACAAAGATGCGCTAAAAAATTATGTTTCCATTTCTTTAATCATTTTTTGCTGTTGTTTATATGCTTGACTATACCTAATAGTCTTATTTTGCTGAGATAGACATTGATGAATGGATTTTTAGGTACACTGTTAAAAATTTTGCTCTATTTTGAACCAAATTTGGTGCTCAGTAGCTGCCATCATAAGATGGTGAAATCTCGTACCAACATTTGGAGCTTCCTATTTCAACCTCGTCCCAACTATTCGAACTACGCTTCAACAAGTGCTCAAAATATTGGTTCAAGATTTCACCATCTTACAGAGAGAGCTGTTGACAGGGCCGTGCTTAAGGGGGGGCGAGCCGGACATTTGCCCAGGGCCGCCAAAATTTGGGGGGGTCGCAAAAAATTTTATGTTGTTTTTAAATTTCACCAGTTTTTATAAAGATACTAGCTGACCTGCCCGTGATGAATGACCTTTAAATTAACCTCAAATTTGTAGGATCTTAAGACTTCTATCTAAATTTATATTTTTAAGTGAAAATACAATAAATTGAAAGTGGCCTCTATTTTGCGTTTTATTTTCTACAATTTGATTGTTGGAGTTCTTGCGCACCGAAAGCGAGTGAAATTGCGACGAAACACTCAGATTTTTACTGATTTTGTCGAAATATCTCATATTTCATTTTTATTTTGTAAAGAATATCTCTATCCGTCCGAACGTTTCATAGTTTTTGTAAGTTACGTAAATCTGATACAATGAGGTGCTCAAAAAATATTTTGTTAAAATGTGGACGTTTAGTCATTTTTAGCGCAGGAAATATCGTATTATAAGGCGCAAAGTGACCTGCATTCGCCAATGTATTTCAAAACGTTAAAATTCATATATTTTAAAACTAGTTCCACCAATGATTAGAAAGTTTCATCTGTAAGAGTATACTTTTAGTTTTTCGAAAATTCTAAAACTGTGTTGTAGAGAGGCGAAGCATTCAATTTTTTTACAGATTTCGTCAAAATTACTACCCATTTTATTTTGTAAAAAATATTTCTACCATCAGAACGTTTCAAGATTTTTGTAGGTGATTAAATCTGATCTATTGGAATGCTCTAAAAAGATTGTATTAAAATACGGACGTTTAGTTACTTTTAGTATAAAAAAAATAGCGTCTCTGTTTTTGCTGTACATTAGGAAAGATTAAAATTCTTGTTTTTTAAAACCAAATACATTCTCTATTAGAAGTAAATTTCAGCTTTCAAGCACATATTTTTGGTTTGTCGATAGGATAACTCTAAAACTGCATCTTGGTGATGCATTGCAATAAGAGTGAAAAACGATTTTCAGTAAAACGACCTTAAAAAAAAAAAAATAAAATAAACCATATCAAGAATCCAACTGCTGATATTATTTTTATTTATTTATTTATTTATTTATTTATTTATTGTAGCATTTCAGATGTAAGAGTATGATCTTTATGAACATGTCTTCCGTTTTTAAATTTCCAAAACGGTTTGGACGATGTAAGTTAATACATATTACAAAATTCCTCGTAATTTTTTTTTTCCAGTTTGTCATTTTCCACGATGCATGAATGAACCTTCAGACCATGCGCCATATCTTTTCATTTCTTGCAACGACCGAGATAAGTTTTAAGTGAGAGTGAGTTTAATTTTTAATGAACAAATCGAATAATTATAAGAGTTTTTAAATTCCGAGTTCAAAAGTTTCAGATTTGACTTTAGACTTAGCCTCACAAACTATTTCAATCTCGTACGTGCTGTGTAGGTTCTGCTAGCCATTGTATACAGACGTACATGCAGACGGAAAAAAAGGAGAATTTATTTAAAAAATGAAAAAAAAACGCAAATTTCCACCAAGGATCCCGAAAAAAAGCTAATTTTGCCTTAAAGTCACAAGAAAAACGCAAATTTCAGCAAAGGATTGTGCAAAAAAACGCTTATTTTGTCAAAAGTGTCGCAAAAAAAATTTAAATCTCATCAAAAAGTTGCGGGAAAAATACGAAATTCGTTTTAAAAAAATAGCGGAAAACGCAAATTCGACAAAAGATTGCAAAAAAAATGCAAATTTTGTCAAACGGCTACAGAGAAAACGCGAATCTTGTTACAGGACCGTGAAAAAAAAATAAATTTCGGCAAAATATTGCAAAAAAGAAAAAAAACACATTCCGCCAAAGGGCCGCGCAAGAAAAGCGAAATTCTTCGAATGGCAATGGTAAAACGCGAATTTTGTCCAACGGCCGCGGAAAAGAAGCGAATTTCGTCAAATGGTCGTGATAAAAACCTGAATTTTACCAAACGGTCTTGGAAAAAATGCAGCGGTCCTTCTAAAAAACAGCACACATATAAACAACAATGTTTATTTATTACTATAGATAAAGTTTTTAAACGGAAATAACATACTGAACTAAATTTTTTAAAGTCTGTTTGAGCCTTTTGAATTTACATTTAGCCAGAAATTGACTTGAAATGAAATCAGAATTAAACCAAACCGTACCATAAATAATTAGTGCCGGGAAGGGTTTCCCCCTTTTTCACCGCTCTGCTGTAACTTTTCATAAAATTTGCTATGAATTTTAGATTTTTTTTTCAAATTATTTTTGGCGGCAGGGGCGGGGGTGGGGTGGGGGCAAGGGTTTTATCCCGAGTCTGCCTCACGCCGAAATAAGTTGAAAAATGTTAATTTTTTTTTTTTATATACTACCTCTGACAATAAATTTCGGTGAATAGTTCTGTAACATTAATATAGATGAAATATTAACGAAAGTTACTGTACCATCCTTCAAAATAGTCATCTCCCATTAATGTGCACTGCTGAGATTTGCTATACATGTCCTGGAAAATTCGCAAGAAGTCTTCTTTTAGGATGGAGCTGAAAAGTTTCGTCACGTTTCGTTGGATGTCAGTACTATGGACAAATCTCTTTCAAGGAGAGCTTGAGTCATGAAAATAGGAAGAAGTCTGGAGGATTGTGATCTGGAGAGTATGGTGGATGTTCAATTTGCACCATCCCTCATGAATTTCTTTCAGTGTCTTGCAAGGCTTAAAACCAAACTTTAAACTGATCTTTTATTCCTTCATTTCCTGTTCTCAGTTAAGGATCAAAACACTGAACAAGCACTTAGTAAAGCACGTCTTACACAGAACATAAACGACGCTCAACTGAACAACGGTGAGGGAAGATGGTCAACACTTGCCTCTATGCAGGTGCGGAGTTCTGTTTCCCCAGTGTTGCCAGATTAGTCGTTCTGAATTCATTCACCAAACTTTATTTTCAGAGGTAGTATATACTTTCATTTAAAAGAAAATCATTGTAGCTTAAAATCTATAAAATTGATCCCTCACCACTAAAAATAAATTCTCCTTCACCTTCTTTGGGTATGTGGTGTCAATAAAAAATAATATGAAATATACCAGAATGGCTAATCCGCAGAAAAATCAGCACCTTTTTCATTTCATTTAAGAGTATTTCAAAAGGGGGACTTTAACCTCATCAGCCCATTTTATCACCTTGAGTATACTGTGTAACTATGCGGTGTAACTATGCGCTGATATGGAACTAACCAGAATCATTAGTTCGTTATAATATTGCAGAAAACAAAGTTACAAATTTATAGCAAAAAAGTAAAAAACTCTTTTTTTTTTTTTCATTTTTGACTATTTAGGGTGGGGTTGTAACCCTATTACCCCTTCTCGCTTTTTTGAGTATAATGTGGTGTGACTGTGCAATAACTAAAGAGACTCGAAGTAAAGAGAAGAGATCGGGTAGACGCTGAATAAGTTAAAAAATACAAATCTATCTCAAACAGAAAAAAGCACATTTTTTTCATTTGATTTTCGGATGAGGAGGGGGTTGTAATTCCATCAGCCCCCTCTCCTTCTTTTGGTATGCTGTGATGTCAATGATGACTAACAGAGGACTAACAAGAATGGTTATTTCATTATATGACAGAAGAAAAAAATTACAGATTTATCTAAAAAGATAAGGATTACAAAAAACAAAATTTCAAATTTATCTTAAACAAAAAGAAAAAATAAGTAATTTTTTCATTTCATTTTCAATTATTTTGGGAAATCGCCGCAACTGCATTAGCTCCCTTCCACTTTTTAGGGTATAATGTAGTGCCATCGTGTACTAATATGGAGCAAGGACTGATGTCATTTTGACATTATTATTTTTTAAATCGGTTCGTTACTTCCCGCCATTGATTAAAAATCTCAATTTAGAAAGTGTTTAGATCACTTTTCGTGCATTTGTATCTATAAAAATTTTTATATATCTTAGGAACTGTTCTTAGAAATCAATTATATCTTATAAGTAATTAGCATGACAAATTTTATATTTCTAGGTCCTCCAGTAACATAAAAATCGCATTTTTAGAACATATTTTACTCCTTCACTCCTTTTGGGGTAATGACACTGACATAAGATCTAGCCTATGTTGGAGCAAGGTCTGTCACAGTTGGAGCAAGGTTGGAGGAGGTCTGTCACCATCATTTTGACATAATTATTTTTAGATACATCCGTTACTTCCCGAGATTATGGCATTTTAAAACGCTTTTCGCGCATTTGCACACTTTTTAAATTTTGTATTATTTAGGAAATCAGATCATTAGATCTTAGAGATCATTTATATCTTATAAATAATTAACATACCAAATTTTATATCTCTAGGTCCTTCAATAACACAAAAGTCTCATTACTAGAACATTTTTTGCTCCTGCATCCGCTAAAAGGTAGTAACACTAACCTAATATATAGCCTATGTTCGAATGGGGGCAAAGATCATCATTTTGGCACCATTACTTTTGGAATCGGTTCGGTAGTTACAGAGATTAGCCCCTACAAATAAACAAAATTTACTGCTCTATATTATAGGTATGATATGATTATGTAATATTTATGATGTTGAAACCTCTAAATTCAGATGAACTGATATTTGTCATAGGAAAAGAAGGTAAATAAAATTATTATTTTAAATACTGATGGGCAAGGAAAATTTGATTTTTTTAGTAATAATTTTTACGACCTGTTTTTTTAACAACTTTTTTGTGTTAAAAAATTCATACAAATTTCACTTTTGTGATACATTTTGTACAGTTTATAACATTTTATACCTGTTTAAAAAATTTCAGAAAAAAGGGCCGTCAAAATATATTTCGTCCAGGGCCGCCAAAGTCCTAAGCACGGCCCTGGCTGTTGAGCACCAAAATTTGGTTCAAACTAGGATAAAATGTTTAACAGTATAGTCCTTTCAATGACATAATTATAACGAAGTATGATTAACAATTATAAGGATGCGCTAAGAAAATTTATATTGCCATTTCTTTGATCATTAAGGAAGAAAATTTCAATAGTACATTTTTTAAGCCAGCATACTTTTTACTCGCAGATTTCTATTGTTGTTGTTGTTTATATATTTGGCAATACTAATAGTTTTATTTTACTGAGATAGATATTGATGAATGGATTTTTAGATAGCCTCTTCAAGGACAAGTAATAAAAAAGATGCATTATCAACAATTATAAAAGTGCGCTACACTGGTAAAAATCTTGGTGCTCAATCGCTGTCACTGCAAGATGGTGAAATCTTGAACCAATATTTTGAGCTCCTGTTGAAGTTACAATAGTTGGAACGAAGTCGAAATAGAAAGCTCCAAATGTTGGTACCATCTTATGGTAACCTGCTACCATAAGATGGTATCACCATATTATGCTAGCAGTTTTATTTCACTGAAATAAATATTGATGAATGGAATTTTAGATAGCCTTTCAGGGGCACGTAATTACAAAGATATATCATCAACAATTATAAATATGTGCTATTATGATTTATATTGCCATTTTTTTTTTAATCAATAATGAAGAAAATTTCAATAGCATAAATTTTAACATATTTTTTACTCATAAGTTTCTGTTGTTGCTGTTTATATGTTTGACTGTACCTAATAGTTTTATTTTACTGAAATACACATTGATGAATGAATTTTTAGATAGTCCTTTCAAAGACACTTAATTATAAAGATGTATTAGTAACATTTATAACGATGTGATATTGAAAATTATATTCGTGTTTCTTTGATCATTAATGAAGAACATTTCAATGGCATAATTTTTAAACCAGAAGTGAGAAAATGCGCCTTTTTGTACAAAGTGCACTTACAGATTTGCGGATCATTATTTTTCTTACAAATATTCACAGCAATCTCATCAAACAAAAAATATCAGTTTTACATTTGTTTCTAAATGATAATAGTTTCATTTATTCTTTTCAGGCTTTGGTCAAGACAAGAAATCAAGGGCGTACGTAACGTTAAGGTGATTATGTGACCGTGGATCGTCGTCGCTACGTCCGGGGCGCCCCGCGGCTACCGCCCCTCATGACGGGGGAACGCCTACAGGGGAAGACCAACCTTATGACAGCTTGTGAACAAAGCAGGGCCCTAGAAGCCAAGATCATCCTTCAGAAGAAGGTGAGGTTCACAAACATAATTAGATACTGATTAAACGCAGGAGCACGCAAAGCAGCTGCCTCAGTCAAGGACAGAGCCTGATTATACCCAGTTCACACTGGAAACATAGAATATCTTAGATCGTCATTTTTGAAGTGGTTCGCTTCCAGAAATAAATACTTGTTTACATCAAAAAATTTACCTAAAATATCTAAGTGAACTTCGCTGTGTCTGTGAATGAACAAATGTAAAGTACACGCATGTGCTTAAAACAAAAAACCGTCGCAACAGCCAATAAAAGCGAAGCTTTATAGCCAACGAGAGTGAGTGGTACTTCCTGTATCTAGCCAAAGCAAGCTGAAACTCACCGAGTTTGTGGAACTCTCGCAGACAGATTGGCGGCCTGAGATTTTAAGTATCCCAGCGCGAACAGGGTATTACGAACGGGCAAACTACTTTCACCATTAAAAAGAAATAGAAGTTTATGCCTTAGTCATGTTAGAAATTCTGGATGAATAAGATACATCAATTGGTAATAATACAGTTTAGAATGAGTTATACACACTTTACTTTATCTTGTTCTAGAAGCATTACTGATTACACAAAAAAATATTTTTTAAAAGAATCATTTATTTTATCTTTGCATTTTTTTCAATTTACTTGGCTTTGATAGGATTGGGGAAGGGGGGAGTTCAGTTCGGAAATATTTCTATATTTCTATTATAAGAGCATTATATTTTTGCATTTCTTAATTGTACAGATTACAGTGTGGCGAGAGGTCAGGGAAAAACACGGTCAAAAAAGGTATTAAATACCAGCATTTTGTTAAAGGGAAATCCGCCTTTTTCAATCTCTTTATATTATTTCAAGTATTTTCGATAATAAAATACTGGTAGTATCCTTTTTTTTACTGTGTTTTTCCCTGATCACTCGCCCCACTGGATTACTAAATAAAAAAATATTTTAAATAAAAAAATTGAATGGAGTTAAATATTGCACAAAATTCCTATAAATTTAAATTTAATTAATTAATTTTAATTGGCAAACTTTTTCTAAAATTTAATAAATGATTGTGTAAATCTTCTAATGCAGTTTCAAAAATTCACAAAAAATGCCTTCGAAAATAAAATTTTCATGAGTTCATAATTTGGGACATAACGAGTTAATAAGGCGAAAATTTCTATAAAAATTTTCTAGTTAATTTTTGCCCAGTGGAAATCAGGTCCAGTTCAGAGAGTGCCACTATTGTAGAATAGTAATAACCGTCTTCTTAAAACTCAGAATTTCTGTCATAATTAAGGAGAAAATTATTGTTCAGAAATAGAAGTGGCTGTCTGCCCCACTTCTCAAGAATACTTAGTCGGATCTATATTACTAATTAATCGAGTCTTACTCTCAGAAAACATTTTGTTGGCTACATTTCATTGGATTATATGTAAGAGTAATTAGTTGTACAAGTAATGAAAATTTTCTAATAAAGTGCCAAAACAAAACCATCACTGTAAAAAAATAATAATAATAATAGTAAATAAATAAAATTGTATCTGCCATAGAAAAAATAGTTCCATGTCATCCCAATAAATTCTAGTTCTCTTTTTAGAGAGTTTTAGAGTCTCAGAACATTCAAGAATTCAAAAACGTTTTCCTATATTCTCGTGGTCAAACCTATTTTAAAATCTCCGTAATACATGCGAACACAAGACGTTAGTTTTAGTAATCATAATTCTAGTTTATGAAACCATTTCAGAAATCAAGCTATAATATCTCGTTACTGAAACGACTCAATATCGTTTCGTCACCTAGAAAACAAGAGACTAGAAATTCTAGATCAATTCGTCTATTCAGCTTGGTTATTTAACCTATTCGCGTAGTTCAGAAATCTATACTTCTAGTTGAGGGATTCGGAAAATGACTAACTATTCATTCTAGATAAAGGCGGTATATATGTATATTTTTTCTCATGTAGGAGACTGGATTCCTAGAACTTCCTATGTGAGGGAAGAAACTAAAATTCATGTAATAGATACACTTTTGCACTGTAAATAAAAAAATATGTAAGGTTACTGTATGAATTTTTTAGGAAACTTGCATGAGTAAAACTTTTCATGTAACTGCAATCTGGGTTACAGATAAAATTTTAGTAGATTATTTTGTAAAACTTACAGATTTCCATATCTTTGCAAAAATTAGTTTTGTAGATTTACATCTTTTTCTGCACAGTGTACAGATAAAATCTTAGTAAATATACAAATCTCTATAACATAACAATTGTAAAATTACGGAGGTTTTTTTTTTTGTTTGTTTGTTTATTTACAATGATATTAATTGTACTGGTATGACTTACGCAACACCACTGATCGTACCCTGAACTGTGCAATACAGTGTAATATATATATACCGTATAGCGTTTATTATAATTAAAGAAGAAGGAGCACAAAAGAAGGAGCTTAGTTAAAGCTTCAAAAATAAAGCAGCATTAACACTTAATAAAAAGATAAATGGCTGGCAGATTACTTCAAACAAAGAGCAATTTCAATGGCATAAAAAGCGATATCACGATAGAAATAGTTTTTATAATGATCAGATTATTTTTTCGCGTCTCTACAAAGATGATGAAATGTTCTTTAGATGTTTTGATAGCTTGAATTTCAGATAAAAATTTATATAAATGTATCCAAAATGATAAGTCGTATGATCAAATACTATGTTTAGAGGAAGACATTAAACGACGGTTGAAAAATAGTTTTGTAAAAAGTAATTTGTAATATAATCAATATACTATCATAAAGTCAACTTTCGTAATAGTATTCAAACTACTAATACATACAATTTTAAATGGTGAAAAAAACTGGGTTTAATTCCAGGAATAAACCGCGTTTTTTGAAAAGGAATTTTCGGAAATTTTTTGGTATGAAAATTTTGAATTTATTATTTTTAGATTTCAATATAAAGAAATATTTTATATAAATGTAAATAACATAAATATAGAGAAATTGTTCAAATTGACATGAAATAGAATGAAATATGCTCTGAACCCCCTGACATCCGAGCAAAGGGGCAAAATTATAAGGTTGTTTTCTCTCTCTATATATATTTTTAAATATATTAATAAAAGATGTTTTTTCGAACACTGTAAAAAAAAAAATCTGTAAAGGTATTATACTTTATCTAGGAAAGTGGGATTCCAAGAACTTTTCCTAAAACGGTAACAACAAAAACTCAAGTTTTAGAATCGGTTACATGGATTTTTCCTGTTATCGTTACATGAAAAGTTCTTGGAATCCCAGTTTCCTAGAAAATGTTTAGTACCTTTACAGATTTTTTTTTTTTACAGTGAACATAGTGTAATTTGTTTTATTATGTATAGGTATATTAACCTCAAAAGTATTAATCATAGCTAGATTTCTTAAAACTGGATAATACCTGTAGAATTAGAATCGACTCTCGTTAATTCGAAATCGGATAAATCGAATCTTCGCCTAATTCCAACTAAACATGAAGTCCCGAAATTTTCAAATGCAGAATGACATTAAAATTTTCATTTATTCGAACTCATTTTCTCTAGACTGTAAACAAAATTCTATAACGTTACTAAACTTTTTCTAGGAAACTGGGATTCCTAGAACTTTTCCTGTAACGGTAACAACAAAAATTCAAGTTTCAGAAATGATTACATGAATTTTTCCTGTTATCGTTACATGAAAAAATCTTGGAATCCCAGTTTCCTAGAAAATGTTTAGTAACTTCACAGATTTTTTTTTACAGTGTAGATTTCGTTTTACTCGAACTAACGAGAATTCCAAATTTTCATTTTTCCTTACTTTCACACGAATTCTAGATCCTTAAAATGACTTGTTTTCTTTCATTTTTGTCAGAAATTGTTCTAAATTAGTATACATAATAATCCCATTCATTTGATACCCGCTTTCTTAATGCCCCATCTGTCCATCAATGACATCTCCAACCCTTCTGCCATTGTGCTTGTTCCAAATAACTTAATTAGTTTACGTATTTATACCTTTTATAGTTTAATATTAACTCATATTCTATTGATAACGGCCGAAATAAATTTTAAAAAATACTATAACATTAGTACCCCTTTAAACATGTTTTTTTTTTCCTTACTTTCCTTAATTCGACTTCTGGATAATTCGAACATTTCTTGTAGTCCTGACGAGTTCGAATTAACGAGACCCGGCTGTATATTAATTTAAATAAGGATACTATTCCAGTGAAACCTGCATCTTTGTGAACGGATATATCAGATCGCGGCGGTAAGAAGGTTAAGTTGCAGAAATATTAAGAAAGAAAATTCTTTTAAAAATCATAAGTAAATTGATGTATTTTAATCATCGATAAGTAGAAAATGACAGAGGTAGATGCCAAATTCATTTTGCTTCACATACACGTAGACTTCAACCCAATTCTACGTATCAGCCAATGTAAACTAAAAGAAAATGAGCAAAAGTAAAATAAGTTAAAAGAAAAAACCAACACAACTCTCTAGAAAATTAATATAGAATATGCCTGAACATTAAATATGCTGGATAATAAACTTTAAACTCAAAATCATCAGTTTGTAAATTCATAACAAAATATCCATCTTAAAATTTTCAGAACAATGTCTAAAACTCTAAAAAAATTTTTTTTTTTAATTAAATCAAAAAATGACTGGTTCTGTTTATTTTCGAAACTCCGACAAAATTTCCAGTATTCCCCCAAACTCCCCTGTTTATTCCTATCTTACAAAATTAACGGATTTTTTTCCAACTTTTTCATATACGGCGTGACCTCGAAAATCCTCGAATGACCTCGAATACCTCTTTGCTATGAATTGAAATATTAACTAAGGTACCATAGTTAGAAATTTTGATATTATTTTAGAATCCAGGATTTTCAAAATTCCCGATGATGCTGAATTTTAGAGATTATACTATATTTTGAATATATATATTCAAATTACTTATGTTTTAAATACATATATTCAAATTACGCATATTTTTCGAATTATGAATGTTATATTGAAAAAAATATTTGCGATATTACTTAAATTATTCTATTTTTTAGTATCTTCAATATTTCCCTACTTTTTAATAATATCTATCATTTATTTAAATTCCCCTTAATTCAGAATGCGTACATCAATAATATCTCATTCCAAAATTTTAATTGAAAGTTTTAGGTTCCGTCTTAAACTTATAAGCTATCCTATCTATCATATTCTGAGTGAAATTAATTTTTATGTTCGAATGTTTACAAAAACCATTTTTTTTTTTTTTTCAAATTTCATTCTACGAAGCATCTATTTCCGCGTTTGACTTTTCATCTTAAAAAGTTTACGACATTAAGAAACAACTCGACTCGCTCAAAATGATCCCGAAGATAAAATTAAGTCTATGGGAGCATTATTTTCAAATATCTTGCTCAAATTTTAATAATTTCAAATGATAATTTTTTAGATAGGATAGCTGAGGACGATCTGCAACCGGGATAGTTTTTACTTTTTCGATTTTGGTTATATTTTTTTTTTTTATAATAGTTTCAATTTCAGAACCGGTTTCCTGTTCCGAAAGTTAGAGTTTTTTTTTAATCTGAAACCAAAATAGAAAAAGTAAAAACTATCCCTGTTGTAGATCGTCCTCAGCTATCCTATCCAAAAAAATATCATTTGAAAATATTAAAATTTTAACGAAATATTTGAAAATAACCCCCCCCCCATAAACTTAACATTATCATCCGGGTCTTTTTGAGCTAGTGCACTGGCTTCTTATGCAGGAAGTTATTTCATTTAACCCTTTCCTGCATTTAAAACTGTGCTTAATCCAGGATCCGTAATTTTAATTTTAAACTTCCAAACCGCACCTATAATATTTTAATAAAATCATGTTTTTACAGTGAAAGCTTAAACTAAGTGATTCTTAACTACTAAAAAACTCGTTTGTAAATGCCGGTAGCAGTCGATAATTTCTTATTTTACTAACAGAATATACCCGTGCCGGAAAGGGTTAAGCCGCACCATCTCTGGATTAGTTTAGACAATTGTCAGAGAAAGACCAACTTTCTGTAATTCATTATTTTCTTTTGCTACGCAAACACCTGTATTTGTACTCTTGGCTCGCTTCACAAAACGCATGGATGCACGGTCTCGAAGCAGACATTTTTCGCTTCTTTTCAAGTGTTATGTAAAAGCTGTCTGGTGCTCTTGACATCGTAGAATTCATGAATAACTCAACCAGCATTTTTCGAATGCAGAACTGAATTTCTACAGCATTGGGCGCCGTAAAAGCGTACACTGAAAAAAATGGGTTCTCAAAATTGAATAAAAAGTACTTCACATACTCAAAATAGCTCCGATAAAAAAGTTCTCAAAACTGAGGGACACATGTACTCATTTTTGATTCCATGGTTTTGTTCAAATATAAATCAGTATGAATTGCCCTCTGAATTTACAAATTAAAATGAAAATATACTGGCATTTATTTCTTGCTCAAAATTATGAACAATAAACATTTAATTGATTATTTAATAAGAGAAATAGCAAAATTATAAGTAAAATATCCAAATGGAATATTTTTATGACAAGAGCATTATTTGCAAATATACTTTAAAATTATTTTAAATACTGTGCATGATTAATATTAACATTAATAGGCATCTTTTATGTCGCCATGAATGAGATAAACCAACACTGGGTACAAAATTATCGTTTGTTTGGATTTGATAACATAATGCTGTCGCAAAATTGAGAAAGCAATGTGTTCATTTTTGATCCAAATATGCTCGATTCGATGTGAATACATCAACTTACAAGGAAGGTCTCCATACTGGGCATACCCAGAATTTTATGAAAAAAATACTATTTAAAGTACTTATGTATGTAATAAAGGATCAGTCAAAATTAGCGGCGGAATCACATTAGAAAATCTGTAAAAAAATAAAATACTTTCGAATATTGGGCGTGAAAAGACTAAAGAGTCACTCTATTTGGCGAGCAGCCCTTTTCCTCGCCAAAAGCAAACGATTATAATGAAACTCAAAACTGTTGCATGTAAATGGTATTTAATGAATTTAAACATAAACAATGAGAGACTTTAATATATTATATGCATCTATATACATATTGTATTACATATATATATATATATATATATATATCAGTGTTGGGCACGTTCACAAAATAAACGAACTAACTCAAACTCACGTTCAATTTCTGAAAAGTGATTTAAGTTCACGTTCAAGTTCAAAAATTTTCAAACGAACTCGTTCAAATTAAACTCATTTGTAAAAGTGAACGAAATTCACTAAAAAGTTCACTTTTTTTATGTTTGGATATTTTTGTCCAAATTTACAAAATTTTGTGAACTAATCATTTGATTATTCGATATGTAAGATAGAGGTATGCACGGACGGAAATTTCCAGGCCCGATCCATAAAAAAAAAAATGTACGGCCCGATATTAAAATGAAAATTTCGGCCTGAGCCCAGCCCGGCTCGTAGAGAAAATTTAGCGGCCCGACCCGGCCCGATATAATAGCTAAAATCAAGGCTCGACCCGGCCCGATATAATAGCTAAAAACAAGGCCAGAGCCGGACCGATATAATAGCTAAAAATAAGGCCCGAGCTTGGCCCGGCCCGGAAAAAAAAGTTGAAATTTCGCACCGAACCCGGCCCGACCCCGAGTACATTTCTACAGGACATTGATATTTACCCTTTCGGAAGAGTTCTGGCCAAAAAAACTTATTTTAGTCTGTTTATAATCTCCATTTATGCAGAAGTGCCGCAGGCTTTCTTTTAAATTCTTTCCGATTTCTTTAAAATCTTTTCGATTTAGACATATTTCCGCCTTACACAGTCCACCTTGTACAGAGAGTTTACTGTATATATCTATTTTC
Organism: Maratus speculifer; assembly: GCA_964019185.1. Lineage (NCBI taxonomy): Eukaryota > Metazoa > Arthropoda > Arachnida > Araneae > Salticidae > Maratus > Maratus speculifer. The sequence goes on from OZ025303.1 coordinate 149,543,761, forward strand.
GGCGAAATTGTATACAGCCCAGGTCTGGTTCGGCGCGACCCGAGTCTGCAGAAGAAGTAAGACTAGGATTACTGCCCATACAAGTGATATCCAGACTTAACCCGTCCTGAGGCTCGTGTAGGCCTTTAAATGGCATTTGAAGGAGGGAAAAAGTGTACTAAGGTCTGGAAAAATTTTAAGTAAATTTTCAAAAAATTGAACGTAAATTGAACGTAAATTTCGTTCGAACTCGTCTATTTTTTGAGTTTCCGTTCAGTTCAAACTCGTTTATAAAATAGTGAGCTAAGTTCAGTTCAAAGTTCACAAATAGTGAGCGAAACTCGTGAGTTTTCGTTCAGTGAGCGCGTTCATACCCAACACTGATATATATATATATATATTACACGTTGAAGTAGTTATTTAATTAATCGCTGTAAAAAATGTTTTCATAGCTAAAAAAAATCATTTTGAGAAAAATTATCTATAAATTTATTTAAGCGTATTCAAAAATAAACGTCATATGTTTCCATAGCAACAAAATCTAATCGACAATTCTCAATTGGACTTTGAGCTTGAAACAAATTTAATTAAATTTAAATTATGAATTTCGTTTTAAATCTGAAATTTTGATGATTAAATTTGAATATAAATACATATAAATTTCGATATAACAAAATTATACTTAAAAGAAACTAAAACTTACAAAACTAAAGTTATTTAAATTAAACTTATCAAAACAAGTTCAACATGAAACTTTTTTATTCTTGAAGTGTATTTGACGTAAAGTATTTTTTTTTAAATTACATTCCATTGCCAACCGGCGATAAATCGCCAAATAACGAAATTTTCATTATTTTTTTACGGTTACTGAATGGAGGTTCCGCCGAAATTTTTTTTTTATAAACGTATATATCTACACGAGAAGAACATTCTGTAATTTTTTCAGATTTTTCGGGGTATGCCCGTATGGAGACCTTCCTTGTTAGTTATTTTTTAATACATTTTTTTTCATTGTGTTGACCTTCTCCAGTATCCGGAAATTGTACATGTCCTGTTACCAAATAAAGAGCTTAAAACGTTAATAATGCCGTCTTAAGATTTGAAGAAATTCTCAATGCTGATCATTGCCTGTCACTCTACCATGATTTTTAATTGCATAAATTCCTCAGTGGTGATCATTTTCAGTCACTCTTCTATGATTTTTGAGAGCAGGGAAATTTCAACTATTTGATTTTCTACATACGACGGCATCTCAAGTACGGACTGTTCATTCAGTTATACACCACTCAAACGAGAATCTGCCAAAATACCACATATATACATTTAATAATTCGCTTAATTCAGTATTTTAAAATATAATAACTCAGACGTATGTTTTTTCAAATATATGGTCTCTTCTCAATCAATAAAGAATTGAGGATTAGTATAATAATAGAATCCAGTAAGAAAGCAAAAAGTGGGAGCCTTCGAAAAGAAATTATGGTCCATTGAATTCAATGGTTATGTATTCAATTATACATATACCAAATGGGCAAAAAGTCAGTAAAAACTTTAAAAATTCAAAATTCATAAAAGTTGGAAAAATAACCGAAATAAAAACGTTTTTCAGTGTTAGCATCTATAGGTCACGGGAATTTTTTTAGGACACGAAAAAAAAAAACTCAAAAATAACCGATAGATGGCTCTGCTACGAGTGACTTTAGATGAAACATGCAAATGAGATGGTCATAAGAACTTGTGTTCCTATTCCACAACTAGTCCACCGTTGTAAACCGTATACAGGGTGCGTAGTCTGGAAGGACCTTGTAAGGACCTTTTACCAGAATTTTTATAATGTAATATTTGTTTTATTTAACGAAAAAGAAATCCTTTTTCAGATGTAACAACCAGTACTTTAAAGAATTTCTGATACTAAAAGAATTAAAATCCTCTGATTTTCTTGATAACTACGCACCCTGGTATATGTGCACAAGGATTCTGAGTGCAAAGGATAAAGCTTTCTGGGTAAAGTTGTTTTACTTGAAATAAGATTCAACTGCCAATGATTTGCGTAAATTACGAGTACAGAAGAATGAGAAGATTGGAAAATGGCCTTTAACAGCGACAGGCCATATTTGAAATACTGGTTGTACCTATTCAACCTATCTAATCAGTCGGAGTTGAAAGAAACGATCCGCCTAGAAGTGTCATGTGTACATCCAGACCTGCTGCACTCTGCCGTTGCTGAATGTGGTACTCCTGTAATGTGTTATCACCTGCTATGGTGGTCATGTGGAACCCATACAGCTGTAATAAACGATTTGGAGACATTCGGTTTGTTAATTACGAATCTGTTCTATGATTGGGTTCGTTAGCGCCACCTGTTGGCTCTTTTTGAGTTATTTTTTTTTTCTCTGCCTCAAAAAATTATCGTGAGTTATAGTAAAGATGAAAATAAGGAATTTTGCTTAGTGGCCACTGGCCGGTAGGTTGTCTTTTTTTAGTAGCCAGTTACTGGCTAGTGAGAATAATTTCTTTAGTAGCCAGTAAGTACATTTGAATTACTGAATATTTAATTGCAAGATATATACGAGCATGAGCATAGACTAAATAAGTAATATATGAACTAGTTAAAAATATTTTAATTTATATTGTTTGGAATAAACTTGAGATACCAATTTCAAATCTATTTTAAATTAACAGCAAAGTTATATGTAACATGCATATGTAGTTAGCTACTCAAGTCCAACTATGCTTAGGTACGTGCGTAGCTAACGACATAAATAAACCCCAACCCTCTTTTTTCTAATTATTTATTTAGAATTAAAATGTACCCCCCCTCCCCAAAAGGGAAAAAAATTCACCAACTAGCAGGTTTATTTTAAAAAAAACTGAAATTCATAGCAAATTTTCTAAAAAATAAAGGGGGGGGGCTCTCATGAAATTAACATATGTTTTTTCCACAATTTTTTTAACATAATGTGCGTTTTTTTCTTTTTTGTTATCTCTTGATAAAATTTGCGTTCGTTTTTGCAACTTTGTAACAAAAATCGCGTTCGTTTTCGAAACTTTTTAATGAAAATCGTGTTCGTTATCACGTTTTTTTTTACGGTATTGCCGATTGTTATCGCGACTTTTTGGACGGTATTCGCGTCCGTTATCGTGATTTTTTACCGCTAATTCGCATTCGTTATCACGATTTTTTGACGGTATTCGTTTGTTATCGCGATTTCTTGACGGTATTTGCTTTTTGTGGTTTTTTTTATATATAAAATTCGTGTTTTTTTGTGTTTGTTTTTACGTTTTTTGACGAAAATCGCATTTGGTATCGTGATTTTTTGCCGATATTCGAGTTTGTAAATGCAATTTTTTGACGGTATTCGCGTTTGTTAATGCGATTTTTTGACGGTATTCGCGTTTGTTAATGCGATTTTTTGACGGTATTTGCGCTGGGTATCGTGATTTTTTGCCGACAATTCGCATTCGTTATCGCGATTTTTGACGGTATTCGAGTGTTATCATGATTTTTTGACGGTATTTGCTCATTTTTAATAATTTTTTTGCGTTCGTATTTACATTTTTTGACGAAAATCGCGATTTTTTGACAGTATTCACTTTTTTGCGTGTTTCTTTGATTAAATTCGCGTTTTTCCCATTCGTTTTTATGGTTTTTGACAAAAACTGCGTTTGTTTTCGTTGATTTTTTGACAAAATATGCAGGGTTTTTTTACAATTGCCTTTTTTTTTCCAATTTTACAAAGATATTTATTGTTTTTTCGCGATTCTTCGACGATATTTGCATTCTTTTTGCGATCCTTAGACGATGTCTTTTCACGATACTTACACGAAATTCATGTTTTTCCGCGATCTTGTCAAAATTCGCAGGCGTTTTTTTCTGCAATTCTTTTCACAAAACACCTTTTGGAGAATCCTGCATTTGGCCGGTACTTTCCACATTTTTAGTCGCCAGTTTTTTACATTTAGTCGCCGAGTGGCGACTGGCGAGTGCTTATTTTCATCTTTAAGTTATAGATGCTTACCTTGCAACCCGTTTTTAATTTCGGTTATTTTTTAAGTTTTTATGTTTTTTTTTTTTTTTTTTTTTTTTTTTTCTTTTTTAGTTTATGCGGACTTTTTGCTCACTCGTTTTCCTACAAAATAAATGCTAAAAGTCAGGGAGAAAAAGAATGTCGAAATGGAAAATTCGCTTGTTTTTTAAAAAATATACAAAGATTTTGAAAAATTACATAGTCTAGTTCAAGAAACACTTTTAATTCTCGTGCTCTTAACTGTTAAAGGAAGAACACACTTACTCATAAGAAAAATATAAATAGATTAAAATTTTTTAATCTGATTCTAGATTTTCTTTAATTCTCATGCCTTTAACTGTTGAACGATTACAATAATAAAAAAAAATACCATCTAGACATATAAAATGATTTCGAGAAGATATTTTACAGTGTTTCCTAAAGGTTGAATTAAAAGTTAATGTTTCGATCTCAAAAAATTTACGAAAAGTGGAAAAATAATCAGTTACAAAGTTATAAGGTAACATAGATTTAATATGGAAAGACTCGCACATAAAAGCTAAGAATAGAAAATGTAAATTCTCATTTGTTTTAAGTTACATCACTGGAAATCAGTAACAAATATGCCATTCACGATCAAGAGTAATCTGTTTTAACAGTTGTTATTTGAAAAACCTAACTGAAATGATTTCTTTCTCAGTTCCCTTGTGTTTACTGATGATTGATATTTCGCGTAAATCGGGATTCTAAATGCTCTGGACACTAGTATTTTTACAGTAATTTTCTTCATTTTATCTAATTGCAGAATTACTTGCGATTAAAGATGGCAAAATAAACTGTAAGAAATTAGTGGTATCCAGACTATTTGGAGCCCTGATTTATGTGGGGCATCTGGGAGCACAATTGGTGTTGCCATCTTAGCAAGTTCTGTTCTAAGAGGCAGGAGTATAAAAATCCAGGTGTCAACGGGCAGTCTTTCTACACTAAATTTTATTAGTTTTTTATGCTTAAATTTTATTAGCATTCTTTAAAAAAATTAGGTGAAATATTAGATGAAAAATTATGAATAAAATCTACTGGTGAGAGACTGCCGCTTAGATTTTGACACCCTTGGTACGGAATATCCATAAATCTATGTCCCAGACTCAATGGCATATTATAGCAGTTTAATTTAGATTATTTATCGTAAATCATGCATCAAACTGTAAGAAAACTGACGTAGTTTTTCTTACAAATGTTTAATAGGTACATGTTTAGTTACTTTATGGCATACGTCCAAACTAAATCCAGTTTTTCCCTCATTTCGGTTAACTAAATCCGGAGTAATGAAAAGAATAGCCTCTTGAATTCTGTGTCTTAATTCTGGAAAATTATTAGGTAGCGGTAGAACGTAGACAAGATCTTTTTTTAAAGCTTCAAAGGTAAAAGTCGCATGACAGTAACGCCTTTTAAATCTTCCGCTTAGCAATAGCGCTTTACTTTTAGGATCACCATTTTGCACATACAGTTAATATTATTAAAATTTATAACTGGGGCATTCTTTTATTGACAAAAATGGTACAACTTTTTAAATTAAATAACTGATGTCATTGTATTATATTAGTAATCCTATTGAGCTTATTTCAGTATTAGCCCTTAACCGGGAACGTACCGTTTATAAAATGGTTGCGTCGACATCATTGGCGTTGCCATGGACAGTGTCCCAGCTCTGGATACCAGTAACATTTTAAAGTTTTCTTCGTCTTCAACAGTTGCGGAAAAATCTCCGGTTAGATAGGGCTAACAGAACTCTACAAAATTAGTGGTAGTTAAAGAATTTGAACCCCAATTCCGGTTACGTCACTAATGGCTATTTCCATGCGAACTTGTTTGTCTGTTACGTACTACGATTTTTGGCTACCAGTATTTGATGTCGGAAAAATTTGACTTATTTTGTTGAAAATATCTCATCAATTGGATAAAACGAAGCAAACTTTACAAAAATACCGGTGGCCAACAATCATAGCAATTTTTAGCTTCGTAACAGACAAACAAATTCGCATGGAATTGCCCTAATGTAGATGCAACCATCTCTCAGACGGTAGGTTTCCGGTTAAATGTTAATAAACATTATGGAATAATAGGGGTCATTATTAATTAATAGAATTTTTTCTAGCCGCACTCGATAGCCTTCCGAGACAAACATGGCAAAACCGCTCTCCACTACTGTGCTGAATCTGGGGCCCTGCCATGTGCGCAGCTGCTGGTCAGTGGTGCTGACCGAACCCTGCTCGACGCTCCGGACTCAGAAGGTTTCACGCCACTGCATCTCGCAGTTATTTCGGGACACAAATCTATCGCAAGGCTGTTGCTTAGAGCAGGGGCGGACCCGGACTCTGTAGACAAAGAGAGACACTCGGTGGTGCACTGGGCGGCAGGTTAGTAATAAATCTTTCAATTACAGTTGAATTTACTTTGCCTTTTCTGTTTGTTTATTTCTTAGTTTGTTTTCTCATATTTTTTTCTTCTTTCATTTTGAAGGCAGATTCAAAGAATATTTTTCCCTTGATTTTTCTCAAAATTTATAGGTGAGAAAGTTAACCATTTGCTGTCGAAGTACTCTTCCCAGGCATCTATCTCTAACACGAATTTGTTCACTTAACACCATTTTTTTAACATTGCACATTGGCAACATGTGCAAGAGAATTCTATTAAAAAAATGTGCTTTTAAAATATAATAGTGCTTTGTGTGCCACCAAATAAAACGTTAATAGAAGAGATTGCATCAAGGAAACGGTAGCAACATTTTTGAGATATACACTTTCTTATTTTTAAAATTTATTTTTTTCAGCTTCGCCAAAAGTATTTCCTTTACTTATGCATTAGTACATGCACCTTTAAATGGTTCTCCACCGATAATATCTAGGGGTAAAAAACCTATACTGGGTGACTTTTTTATTTCAACAGATAATAGACTTCTCGAAATTTTCAAAAATGAAGTTACATGTTTATTGCTGAAAATCCTTCAATTACATTTTACATTAAATGTAACGCATTTTGAATTATAATTAATCACTCAATAATGTAAGCCTTTCTTTGACTATTGTTTGGCCGAAATTCGGCTTAACCCTTTGAGGGGCAAATCAATTCTGGTCTTAAAATGCTGAAATGATTGATCAACACCAGGATTTAAAAACAGTAATATTTCAATACAGCTAAATGCTTTTCGTCACGTTCTTGATACAATTAAAATTTCCATTTCTGAATTCTGGTGTGAATGTGATATTTTGCAATTAAAATTAAGTGGGATGTATTTTATCCCACCGCCTTTCAAGGGGTTAAAACATTTATTTTTTGAAATATCTTTGTTTTTGTAGAAAAAGGAGGAAAGTTGTTCGATTTCTTTGCATCCGAATAAAGATGTATGACAAATTTTATGCTTTCACGAATGAGATAGAGGTTCTTAAATGTGTCAGAAAGACAGGATTTGACTAGTCTTAAAGTACTTGTTGCAGTTCTGTTAAAAAATATCAATAAAAGACACTAGTGGTCTTTACTGGCGTTTCAGGAGCTTTCTTTTCTCGCCAAAGATTGCATTTTATGTTGTTATGACCTTTAATTCAATGTAAAATTTTGGATACACCCTTGTTATAGCGTCTTTTGCAATTAATATTACGTCAAGGTCACAGTTATGATTTCGTTAAGATCGTCACCAATCTTATAAATGTGGCATATATAGACGTTTTTACAGTTATATATACGTTATACGGTGCTCAGCAAAAGTTTAGACAATGATCGATTATGGAGTACTGTGCTGAGAAGTACACAACGAATTGTTGTAATTGAATTGTCATATATTACTTGCGACTTATCCTTTAATCATAAACAATAAATTTTAAATTATACATCTTATATAATATATAATGACAAGAAAACAAAATAAACATTGTGACAAAAGTAAAGACAATCTGTATATTCACAGGAAAATAACCAAAAATTAAAATTGAATTTCACCCACATTATCTGCAATTAGTGAAAAAAGTGTGACTTTTCATCGAAGAAACTAAATCCAGCACCACTTAAGGATTTATCTTGTACCAAACACGTTCAACAGCAGTTCAAAGTTTATTAACATTAGTTACATTAGTAACATTAACATTATTAGCGTATGGGCAAAAATTAACATAAACCTTAAGAGATATGATGATTCTAATGTTTTCAATTGGATTCAGATCAGGGATACATGCCGGGTAATCGAAAAGAGTTTTGAGAGTTAAGCAAAATTTTTGTTTTAATGCAACATAAAAAAGACCCTTATATGTATCTATACATACAATATAAAAAGCTTTAATTCCTTTAACCCGTTAATAAGCCTTTCAAAGGCAAGCCATTTCTGCTCCAAAAGTGGTCTAAATTAATTCACACCGCAATGTACCAACAAATTTATTTGAGAATAATCGAAAGGTTTTCTTCACATATATTATGAGTTCGGAATTGTAATAAAAAATTACTGGTGCCATTTGGCAGTTTGAGCATTAAAACGACCCTTTTGCAGACTGCAAACGGCGCCCCGAAAAGTTTAAGAAGTTTTTCCGTAAACCGTTCGAGCAAAAAGACTTTGCTTGTTTTATTACTAAAAGCTTGTCGACATTACTAATTTTAAATTGCAATATACGGTTTATTTAATGGCAGGCATATTTCGATTATATAAGGCAAGCATTTTAATATGGTAAAAGTAATACTGGCCGTTAATTTTAGTTAATAATGTTGTTTCAAAACAAATTATCATCTTAAGACGCCACACTACTGGTTGAAAAAGATACGGTTGATAATGTTAAGTCTATGGGGGCGTTCCTTTTCAAATATCTCGCTCAAATTTTAATATTTTTTACGTGATTTTTTCTGCATAGGATAGCTGAGGACGATACACAACCGGCCTAGTTTTTACTTTTTCAAACCGGTTTACTTTTTTAACCGGTTATGAGACTGAAACTATCCTAATATAAAAAGAATCTAACCAAAATCAAAAAAGTAAAAACTAGCCCAGTTGTGGATCGTCTTCAGCTATCCTATGCAAAAAAAAAACACGTCAAAATATTAAAATTTGAGCGAGATATTTGAAAAGGAACGCCCCCATAGACTTAACATTATCAACCGGATCTTTTTCAACCAGTAGTGTGGACTCTTAAGGGATAAAAGAAACAGATTTCATTGTGAGCATGTAAACTGTAATAATCATTCTTAATCATTCTTTTTATTTCCAGTGTGTGGCGATACTGAGAGCCTGGATTTACTGCTGAGTTACGGTGCCAATCCTTCCACTCCTGATATCCTGGGTGCTTATCCCATACATTACGCCGCCCAGATGTGTGGACCTCACAATTTGAACGGAAAAGATCCAGAAACGGGACTCGACACCCTCAAAAAACTGGTGCAAAAAGATTCTTCCATCCAGTGTCGAGACAAAGACGGGAGAGAACCTTTACTGTGGGCAGCCAGTGCTGGTAAGTACAAAAAGTTTTGAATAAACAGAAGGAGGTACATTGTGTAATCTACTAGTTGCGAGCGAAGTAATTAAGGAGGTTGTCACAAGATGGCGGATGGTATTTTTATGTTGGTCAATAGTGTTTGTTTACACACGAAGGAAACTTTCACCAGTAAATCTTGAATAGAAAATTCTGCTTAATTTTAGCGATTTATATGTACACAGTTTCTCTCAAAAATATAATAGTTTCTATTTCATTTTAGTGGTGAAAGTTTGCTCCGGTATGTGAATCTCTTTTCATTGACGCTGAAATGAGATAGTTTAAGTCGTTATAATATGGCGGAAACACAGACCTAATTTCTTTCCCCATTAAATTATCTGTTTTTGACCACAATTATGACTGTAAATCTGCATTACTAAGGCGCTTGATGCCTGCATCTCTGCATTTCTAAAGGTATTCAAGAGAAACTTTCTATTCAAATTTCCTGGTGCTGGTTTGTCCTAGCGCAATGAGCCACTGCGAAATGAGTTTAAAGTTGAAGCTTCGTCCTTTTTATGATATGCTAATTTCTCCGGGAATTCCGAGGTTATGTCAATTATTCTTCCGTGACAAGAATACTTTAGTGATTTCGGATGGAAAGTTGCAGAGCGGGGCTATTGCCCCTTTCTGGGTTTAGAGGTTTTAATTATTTCCTTTTCTCTGAGGATTTTGAAAATACAGTAAAATACAGTAAAACACAGTATAGCCAAAAGTGACCGGCCACTTGCGATTTTAGACTTTTTTTTTTAATATCTAGAAAAATGCATGGGGAAATACTCTGAAACTCCAGATGTATAAACAGAATAGTACAGGTCATATATTTCCGAGAAGATTTTTTCCCGAAATCCCATAGGGGACATGTGAACAAACTACCAAGAACGAAGATCTTTTGGTTAACCCTGTCAAAACTAATGTAGCAAAAGCGTGCAAACTGTAGATTATGATTAAATTACTTATTGTAATAAACTATGTTCATTTTTATCCGGATAGTAAGTAGAAACATACCCTGTAATTAGAATTAAAAAATAATAAAAAATGTGTGAAAAAATGAGCATGTTTACTAAATAATTTTTCATTGAGCATGTGTGAAGGCTATCAAAGATTCATTTGCATATTGTGTTAGCAAAATGTATAGAGCAACGTTAGAGTTTTGTTAAAGGCTCAGACTCATAGCTTGAAAATTCTGAAAGCGTTCGTCGATAGAATAAGCTTAAAATCCATTATTCACAAAATGAACAAAAAAAATTAGGATTGTATCGAAATATAGTAGTACGTGCCACATTGTATATTCTATTTTAACACTAGTCAATGGATAAATGGATACAGTGTCTCATCTTTTTGTTTTATTTTAGAAATAACGGATTTTGCGCATATTCTATTGGTGATCTCTTTCAGAATTTTCAAGCTATGTTTTTATATGACAACAATGTACAATATTGGTTGTCATATTTTCAGAAAGAACATTATTTTATATTATGAACTCTGCAAATTATAAGCAAAAAACTCTGAAATTTTTGGTACTGTTTTTATAAAAACTTTAATTTCTCTACAAGAATACATGCTCTTATCATAAAAATGAACACAGATTATTACAATAAACCACTTAATCATAATCTGCAGTTTGCACGTTTTTGCTGCATTAGTTTTGTCGGGGTTATCCAAATGATCTTCGTGCTTTTACAATTTGTTTACGGCCCCTGTGGAGTTTCGCGAAAAAATCTTCACGGAAATGTATGACTTATGCTGTTATGTTTACACACCTGGAGTTATAGGATAATTCCTCATGTATTTTCCAGATATTTAACAAAATCGGAAGTAGCCTTTCACCTTTGGCCATGTAGTGTAGATTCTTCCCGGGTGATTTTAAATAAATTATAATGTTGTGGCCATCATAAAACTGTATTATATAAATCAAGTCGTCTGCAAACAAAATTAAATGACAGCCTATTCGTTCTTAAGATGTAGCTATCACGGAAATCCTAAACAAGTTGGAAATTGCACGTGAAGCGTAGCAAATGAGGTGGGTTCGTACGATAACGAAGTTTTAAAATATGCAGATCTTGCTGATATAGTAGAGCGTACTTTGGATATGGTATTTTTCGACTACTGGAGCGTACAGTGGTCGAAATCTTTGTGTTCCTGTAAATATGCAGGGAGTAATTTTCATTATACTTCATTAACGTATATCTTATTCATAAAATATAAGGTAGTTTAATATAATTAAAACACGTCCCAAACAATGTTTCCCCGTATAACATTATTTAGTGAATACATTTGTGTGGCCCTGTAATTTAATAATAAATATTCTTTCCATCACAGATTGTACATAATGTATATTTTAATACATACTTCATAGATTCATGTCTATTCTATTATGTTCCAATGAGTGTAACATCATGAAAATGCATTTGAAACTTTTTTCCCATTGATCGTAATGTAACTGAATACTTTTGATTGTCCCTGTAATTGATCTATGCATCCGATTTTTATAACATTTGAAATGATTCGACAAAGTTATGTAACAATTATACGTTTTAAATTTCAAGCGATTAAAATGCATTTGAAACTTTTTTTCCCCATTGACCGTAATGTAACGGAATCCTTTTGATTGTTCCTGTAATTGATCTAGCCATCCGATCTTCATAAAATTGGAAATGACACGACAAAATTATGTAATAATTATACGTTTTAAATTTCAAACGATTAAGATGCATTTGAAACTTTTTTCCCCATTGACCGTAATGTAACGGAATCCTTTTGATTGTCCCTGTAATTGATCTATCCATCCGATTTTCATAAAATTTGAAATGAATTATGTAATTAATGAATTATGAATTAATTAAATGAATTATGAATTTGAATTATGTAATAATTCAAACGATTCGGTTGGGTAGTTTTTGCGTTGTTATATGCGGACGGTCAGACGGACAGACAGACAGACAGACGGACGGACTGAGCGACAACAATAGGTGCTACGTATTTACATAATTACGAACGCATCTAAAAAGGAAAGCATAAAAGCAATTTCTTTTGGGTGGTATACACCCAAACCTAATAAGACAATTTTAACAAATGAAGTTTGGTGAAATTCTGTGTATTAGTTCTTAAGAGGCCGCTTCATTTAAACTCCCCGATCGTGAAATCCCATGTTAACCTATGAAAAATACTCATTATCTTATATAATTATTAAAATATGGTTTTCACCATCTAAAAGTAGACCTTAGATACGGATGATATGGGTATTTAAAAATTTCTACATTAATTTTTAGTACCTTTAGAATGATAAAATTTCATCAAACGGAAATCTTAATGTTTATAAAGACTTTTTAAGCACTTAAAATTTACAGAGAATTGGTACAGTCTCTTAACACTTTACAATACAGTAAAATTATAAATACAGCAAAAATGTACATGAATATAAAAATATTTTGGTTTTATCAAAAATTTCCAAATATGCATTTTTTGTAATACAGTTTTTTATACTTTCCATAAGAATTAATGTCTACAAATAGAATACCATAACATTTGTATATTTTTTATTTATAATCACTCAACCCTTACGAGACCCTCCCTAGTTACATCATAGCTACAAATATCACTTTTTTATTTGATAGAGCTATTACTAACTCTGTGACTCCTCTGAATTTAATAGAAGTCTACTTCAGGTAGAAAAGGCAAGCGATAATGTTAAGCCAATGGGGGACGTTATTTTTAAATTCCCCGCTTTAATTTAATCTTTTTTTTTTTTTTTTTTTTAATCAAATATGAAATCGAAAAAATAAAAATAGCCCTCAGCTATGCTATGCAAAAAAAAAATTTGCATATTATTATTGCATAGCATAGCTGAGGGTGATTTACAACTGGGCTAATTTTTATTTTTTCGATTTCAAAAAAAAAAAAAAAAAATTGTAATTTAAGAAATTACCCCAACCATTTGAAAAATGTTTCACTCGATACATTCATCTATCATTTTAAGCTAAATACCAGTTGTTTTATTGTGTATTATCCGTGCCACTGCTATAAATGACTTTATACATGCTGCAATTTGAAGGTACGGTTCGTTTAAGTTATATCACTCTATTGTCGCCAAGCATAAAAGTTGGCGACGAAAGAAACATTTCAAACTATTTAACATTGTTGGTGCAAAAGTAATCATTATTAAAATACAGCTTTGGCATATACTGTTATACTTGTAAGACTTTGGCATATATTGTTTGATTTTACAGAGCAGAATTTTGGTGATGGAGGTTTTAAACCAAAATCGATCGCAGCACATGCATCTGTGAATGGGTCCATCAGACATCGAATCAAAAAAGTTTTTTCCCAGTTTTTCCCAAGCCGATTGCTTTTTAGTTTTCTTTTTAGGTGGTGGAAAATCAAGAGTAATAGCTATAACATTTTCCGGCTTGTTAGAATCACTATTGGCACTCAAATTTTCCTGGTTAGAACCGACCGATAGTAAAACGCCATGGCTAGTGGATTGGTCGCCCTGGCGACATGATGTTTTACAATTAATCGGTTCGGCATTAAATTGCTTCCTTTTTCGTGATCGCCTTTCAACACGTAATTGGTTTTCAGCGGCTCAATAATCTTTTGATTTTATCATTTTCTGCATTGAAAGACGTTTTTGCGCCAAACCAAATACAGTATTACTCAGTTATCCCGTCGACCAATTTCGCCAAATGATACGAATCGCCAAACTAATAAGCAACTTATACATGTTGACTGTGTTTAATATCATTGAATGCGATATTCACGTTCATTCATTTCTTTGGCTTCGGCTTTTTCCGTATCTGTTAATTTCCGTCTACCCATTTTTAAATTTGTTAGTTTTCTCCTTTATTACAATGATTTTAACCATTTTAATTTACTATTCAAATAAAAATTCTTCTAAAAGTAAAGAATTTAATTTAAATTAAAAAAAAACTCTTCTAAAAGTAAAGAAATTAATTTAAATTCAAAAGTGACCACATCATTCAAAAGTGGTAACATCATTCAAAAGTGGTAACATCATCGGGTCCATTCTCCCGAAAACAACAACCATTTTTCAAATGGTTAAAAAAAAAAAAAAAAAAAAAGGTTTTTTTTGTTTGGATACTGAAATTGAAATTATCTTAATAATAATAATAAAACTATAATCAAAATCTTAAAAGTAAAAACTAGCCCGGTTGTAGATCGTCCTCAGCTATCCAATGCAAAAGAATAAAAAAAAGAAAAAGAAAAAAAATCATTCAGAAATATTAAAATTACAGCGAAATATTTGAAAACAACGGTCCCTACGTTTGAGTTTTTCACTAGTTCAGAGCAATATTTTTAGTGCTGCCATCTGCCCTCCTTAAAATAAGTTTAAAAGTTTTCTTAAAAAATACTATTTAGTTTAAAATCAGGGGGTTTTAAGAAGTGGATTTGAGAAAAATCAAAATAAATATTACCTTACTGAAGCGTATAATTTAATCAAACAGTTATTTTAAGACTAACATCTATCTAAACTATTTTATGTGGATGGAGCCACATAGTGTTTCATTTCACCATTCCATAAGTTGTTTTTTAGTTCACTTAACCAATGAAAGATGGCAGCACTAAGAGTATGGCTCAAAATTGGAATTCCATTATGATACAATTTTCGTTTTCGACCGAAACAGGATTCATCTTCTTAGTTTCCACCGAAAACAAAAAGGCTTTGTCTTGAAAATAAATTTATAGTGATTAATGCACACACAAATATGTGTGCAATGAATACATATATATGTGTATGTATGCGTGTATAAGCAGTGTTGAATTCAGACAGTTTTCTCCAGGAGGGATATTTCTGGCTCCTGGAGGGGAGAATGTCCCCCCCCCCTGGGCCACCCCCTGAATTCAACACTATGTATAAGTTTCAAATAAAAATAGAATATAAATAATAATACAATATTTATGTTTTATTGCTTTATGACAACAAAGAATCATCAATAACTAATCAACACTATAGTTATAATATAAGGGGCAAATTGAATAACTTCGACTTCTTTTATAACTTACCTTACTCATTTTATTAATATTTTGTCTTTAAATTAATAATAGTTTTAAAAAATCCCCTAAAAAGATGTTTATATATATATATATATATATATATATATATATATATATATATATATATATATATATATATATATATATATATATATATATATATATATATATATATGTATATATAAATATATTATAAAGACCAAACGTGTCTGTACGTTTACGTCATTTTGCGAATGGCAACATTCTGAAATTCGAAATGAAATTTTAATTTTGCCATTTTTTCTACTGCAAATTTTTAAACGTCAAAATATTGCACATTTATCATTTTCACACCATCATATTAGGAAAAAATGTACTTTTAAATGCAATTTATTTAAAAGCTGTATCTCAGATTTTTTTTTTATTATTATTATTAACTAGCAGCCTTCGCCCGCTAACGCTGGTCAGTTTTTTTTAAAAGAAACTTTGAATCAAACGAAATTTTTATATCATAGTAATTTTTAGTTTTATATCGTATTTTAGACTCTCTGTCATCGGTGAAAAGTCAGTCATCTAAACGGAAAGTTCAGTGTTAGTCACCAATGAATGACGTAGCGCTCAACATGTTAACAATTTTAATCACATAAAAATTCATTCAGCGGAACTTTTAAATTAAAGCCAACCTTTTATAATTGTGTTCATCTGATTTAAAACATCTCCATAAGTATTCAATTAAACAACGTAGAATGATATATTTCACTTGTTACAAAATTTCTGAAAAAATATCCAACTAACAATGTAAGTTCCATTAAAAACTATCTAGTAGAATTTAAGTTATTAGCGTCCGGAGTGAAATTTAACTTTGCGTTTTATATATATTCCATCTGTTCTTCTTTCTGTTCTTCCATCTGTTCTTCCAATTGTTCTTCCATTTGTTCTTCCATTTGTTCTTCAATTATAATTCGACGATTCACTGTTTGAGAGCCTATCTGTCCTTTTATTTATAGAAGTTCAAAATGAAAAAAGATTTTCTTAGCAGACGATTTTTTGTGATAAATACATTATCTGTTTTATATTTCTTCTGCTTTATTCCTTTTATTTATAGAGTTCAAAATGAAAAAAGATTTTCTTAGCAGACGATTTTTTGTGATAAATACATTATCTGTTTTATATTTCTTCTGCGTTTACCTAAGCTGTGTAAAATATAAAGAAAAAAAATATGACACTCAAATGCAATGCATTCACTGTTTGAGAGCCTATCTGTGCCTCAATTAATTAATTATCCTCTTTATTCCTTTTATTTATAGAGATTTTTTTGTAGTTATTAATACTAATTTTATAATTGTGGCAACACAAGTACTCCATTTCTTTTAAAAATAAAGGAGAAAAAATTATTACTGTTACTTTTTGTTGCCATTTCCTCAAATAAACTGAAAAAAATACTAAAATTAAATTACTTTCTTTTTCAAGAATATCGTCTGATATAAAACCCGATGAATTTTGATTTTATTTCTTTTTTTTTTTATTATTATTATTATTATTATTATTATTATTATTATTATTATTATTATTATTATTATCATTTGAATGATTTTTGTTTTTAGCCTCCGATGCTATTTCTTTCAGACAAGCTAAAAATGTCGTGTCATCAGCCCTGAATTTTCTACTGAACCGATTTTGATAATTATTTTTTTAAATGAAAGCTACTTATTTGTAGTTGTGCCCATTTTAGCTATTTTTTAATTTATTTCCATTTTTATATTTTATTTTTAATTTTAAATGCTTTTTTACGATATTTTTTCAAAATGGTGGCAACTTAGTTTAGCTTTTCTCTAGATAATAAAAATTTATTTTCCACCATTACTTTCCACAAGTCAGAAACTTTATTTCATCAGTGAACATGTCCTCGCATTTAAAAGAAAAAAGTTAATTGTTTTCGTAAAATTTAACCACAATAAAATGATTGCATATAATTATGCACTAATTGAGGTAAAAAATATATTAACTAAGAAATAATATTAATAATGTAAATAAAATAACAGAAAATAATATATGATAAAAATTTATGTCTAAAGCAAAGTAAGAAATATTTCAAATGAGGAAAAGGATGGCATTCAGCAACCAGATAAAATGAATTTACAATATTATTACGGACGCCTTTTTCATATTACTAAAAACAGTAACTTTTAAAAAACATTTGAAGAGAAAATGACGTCACTATTTAAAACATCGCATTTTTACTCATAACGATTTCAATATTTCTTTTCATTATGGACACTGAGATTGAGATTTTACTTTCAGATGACTTCAGTTAGTGAAAATAATGTCAGTAAAAATGAAATGTTTTTTTTTTTTTTTTTTTTTTTTTTTTTTTAATAACTCTATTTTTCTGTAGTGCATATAAAATAAAATTTTTGGATTTCGCCGGCACTCAGATTACAATTTTAACTGAAGATGTGCAAATATTTGCATGCAAAATTGTAACTGGAAAACTTGACATTAACTTTGGAAATATATTTATTATATATTGATTCAATAATGTAATTACTTTTGCTTTTTTTTAAGCCAAATCGATCGGGTCTTTTAAACATTTCCTTCGTCGAATTTGACGGGATTCCACTCGTTTTATTGTTAAAATGCATTTCCTTTTCCCCAGAGTCTATAAAAAAGCGTTTAAACTAAAGAAAAAATCCGTTTTTGATGAATCTAGTCCATGAAGAAGTAGCACGTCAAATTGTATCTCTTTATTATTCCGCAATTCCAAAGTCTCAGAGAGAAATTACTAATCAACTGGGTATTTCACGCCGTTCTGTTTGCTATTATATTGATAAACACAAGAAAAATGAAGTTAGTTCATTGCATTCCAAACGGGAATGCCCTTGTAAAAAACCTCTATCGATTTTTTTTTTTTTTTTTTTTTTCCTAATCGGAGGCGAAACTCAATTCTGCAATGGCAGTATCTACATTCAACTTGTTTGCAAACTTACTTTACACACGATACGAAACTTTCTCTTTACAAACATATATTATAAAGTATAGCTGTGTTTTCTCCGCTTTTACTTAATTCGCATCAAATATCTGAAAAAAATCAAATTTATTAATCCATATGTAAAATCCGATAATTTGAACAATTGGGTTTTTAAGAAAAAGTATTTTGTTAACTTTAATTTAAAATAAGAATTGTTTGAAAGTTAGACTAACCAATATAAAATGAATTTTTTACAGTAACTTATTTTGTAGTTTTATTATAAATCATTGAAGCAATTTTTAACTAAACACTTACTTTCGTCGAAATTCGACGGGTTCCACCTTGTATAAGTAATACTGAAATAATACTGACTTTCCAAAACTTCAGAAGTTAGTCGGTTCCTGCCTTTGAAAGCATTTGACTAACACATTTTTTAGAAACTAAAGGCAAATATTGATATCCAGAAATTGTGTTAAGGCTGTTCTTAAATCAAAAAAGGTAACTTTATGGCATAAATTTTAATTTATCTTTGTTCGAAAATGCTTGAAAGTACCAATAGTGAGTCCCTAACTTTTTAAGTTTAAAAACAAGTCCAAAATGCATTTCTGAAAAATGACTGAAAGAAATATGATTGACTGATATCCTTAAGAGCCATTATTTTGAAATTTAGACAAAAAACAGGTGTTTTGATAGTTGTTTTTTTTATTTGTCTTGATATATTTTTATGTTGAAGTAAATCATATTTAATGAATAATCTGCAAATTTGAAGCCCTGAAAAAATTTCCTTTTATCTATAGTAAATGTCAAACTTCAAGATTGTGAATGCCATTTTTCATTAAAAGTGAAATGCTGGTATATTTGGAGCACTATATCTCTCGCAATCAACAACATCCCAAAATTATTTTGACATAAACTCTTAGTACAATCCTACTTACTTATTAAAATTTATTTGTTTCCATGGGGCATTGTTATTTTACATTGTTGTGTTGCCACAAAGTACAATCAAAATGACGTTTTTGTCCATTTTCCTCGCTTAATATCTTATTTAAGCAATAGTTCCCCAAACTTTTTCCTATAGAATATGAAAGTGTACCACTAGGACAAGCTAAATAATATAGTACTGCACGGAGATATTGTTGCTCTTAGTAGATATAACCTATTAATTATTGAAAATTTTCAAAATCTTCAACATTTAAAGTAATTTCAAAAAAGCGCCACAGTTGAGTGAAAAAAAAATATATCACGCTGTTTTTTTAATATATGTACAAAAACATGGAAAAGAAAAAGAAGTGGGGCCTCGTGATATCTTTTGGCAAAAAAATGACAAAGTTAGAAGCAAAGCAAATTTCCATTATCACATTTTTCCACTAAGAGAAAATGAAACATCCTATTTCTCTTTCGGAAGGGGCAACAAAAAAGGGATATTTCTTTTTCTTATAGGGAAAAACATAGAAAGAGGAAAAAGAAAAGGGATTTTTCATTTTATGATAGGGGAGAAATGCTATAATCGACATTGTTTATTTGGAAATTTTGTCAGTTTTTTAATTAAAAATATCACGAGACCCAACATTTTTTTCTTTTCCATGTGTTTGTACATATATTCAACTATTGCGTGATAACTTTTTTTTCACTCAACTCTGGCGCTTTTTAGCTCACAGGCTATCATAGCCTGAGAGCTTATGTGCCCGTCCGTTCTGTATGTACGTGTGTTCGTGCGTAACGCGATAACTCATGATAAAAATATCGGATCCACTTGAAATTTTGTATATATATATATCCTGATAAGGCGCTTCCCTGATTAGTTTTTGGAGTTTATTCGATATGTATAACAGGGGGAACGGGGGGCTCATGCCCCTCCCCTTAATTGATATAAACGAGATTTTCATGCAGAATTAACAGTTTTCGTTCAAAATTTAGATATAGGATCATTCTGATGAGGCGATTCCGTGACTGTTATTAGGTGTTCATTGAATAATTATAAACAGGGGGAACGGGGGGCTCATGCCCCTCCCCTTAATTGATATAAACGGGATTTTCATGCAAAATTAACAGCTTTCGTTCAAAATTTAGATATAGGATCATTCTGATGAGGCGATACCGTGGCTGTTGTTAGGTGTTCATTGAATAAGTATAAACAGGGGGAACGGGGGGCTCATGCCCCTCCCCTTAATTGATATAAACGGGATTTTCATGCAGAATTAACAGTTTTCGTTCAAAATTTAGATATAGGATCATTCTGATGAGGCGAGTCCGTGGATGTTATTAGGTGTTCATTGAATAAGTATAAACAGGGGGAACAGGGATTCTAATGTCCCTCCCCTTAACTTGTATAAATGGATTTTTCAATCAGAATTGTCAGATTTCGTTCAAATCTCTGAATAGTTTTGGAAGTTTAATGGTTAAGTATAAAAGAGGGGAATAACTATTTTGAATATTTAACTGGTTATATCTATTAACAGCAACAATATCTCCTTGCAGTACTATATTATTTAGCTTATCCTAGTAGTGCACTCTCATATTCTATAAGAAAAAGTGTGGGGTACTATTGATACTAAGATATTAAGTGCGGCTACTAAGATATTAAGTGCGGAAAATAGACAAAAAGGGACCGTTCAAGTATTACGTAAGCACTAAAGGGGGAGGGGGAGGTCCAGAGTCTGCTTATTTTTTCTGACAAGGGGGAGGGGGGGTCACGACAATTCTTACGTAAGCATTAAACAACGAAGCAACTGCAGTTCAAATTCAACAAGCAAACAAAGTATGATGGGGTTTTACGTTCTACAGTCCGTTCGAAATTCGCCATTTATTTTCAATTTTATCCTTTTGCTTATCCATCGGCAGTCGCGTGACCCGCATCACCCACTCGCCCTTTGTTTTCATTGTTGACTGTTAAGTTGTGTGCCAAGTCAAGTTCATTGATAGACTATAAAAACACAGGAACCAATGTGGCTGGGTTCTGTTGCCAGGATAACTGGTCAGTTGATTTTATTTTAGGTAAGTCCAGTATTTTCTTTTCTCCCGTTCAATCGGTCATGGAATTTTGGGAATTTTTGCAGAATTTCTGGAAATTTTTGTCTTTCCGCTCCTATTGCCGAACTTCCTTCTCTACAGGTTTTGGAACTTAAGAAATCAGAAAACCTACTTTGGGTTTTTCTTGTCTCGGATACATAGCACAGATATTTATTGTTTATTGTTTTAGTTCAGTTGCATAGTGAATTTACATAGTGAATTTTTAGTGAAAGAGTATTGCTTTTAGTTGCATACTGAATTTAGTCGGATTTAATTATGGATACTAACATTGACAAAGAACAAGGACCGGAAACCTGCAATACCCCAGGCCACTATTCCAGTGAAAACTTTATAATAGACAATGTTGAAACATGGGTTCAAGGATCCTAGACATCAGATTAAAATATGAACACCAAATTGAACTCCAACATTTATATGATTCATCTCAAAAATTTTAGTTACGATGCCTGAGTAAGTTAAGACTTCTTGTATATCTTGTTTTATTTTTCAATGTGATAAATAACAATATATTTAAATCATTTTGTATTCTGTGTTTTGTTTAATGCAATAAGCAACTATATAGTAAAACCATTTTGCATATTTTGATATCACAATCCCTATATGCCTATATAAATTTGTAGGACTAATAATGTAATTGATTGGTAACTTTTTATAAGTCAAGAAGTATTGATGTATAAACTGTCATAAAATCTTACGTAAGCAAAGGGGGGGGGGGGTCTAGCATTTGCTTATATTTCCTTACAAGGGGGTGGAGGGGGTATAAAATGACTAAAAATATGCTTACGTAATACTTGAACGGTCCCAAACGTCATTTTCACTGTGCTTTGTGGCAACATAACAATATAAAATAACAATGCCCCATGGAAACAAATAAATTTTAATAAGTAGGTAGGGCTATCACACTTTGTCTGATTTTCAAAGAAAAAGCTCTTAAATGTAACTTTTCTTACACTGTTAGAAATAATAGTCTTTTTTCTGCTGGTGCATTTGTTTATTTTCTAGAATGTCCTAAAAAAATAGATTTTTTTTTTTCAATTTTTTAGAGATTTTATTAAAAGGTAAGTTTTTATTTAAAATATTGCTTCTTTAATCCCTTTGCGACGGGAACCTTTTATGAAATTTTTAATGTTTTGTCACCGGTTCTTAAAAATAGAAATGTATGCCTTATTAAATCGAGAAAATGCTCCGATTAAATAAGGCAAATTTTTCAGTAACGTTTTACTGGTGGGGATAAACGAGGATTTTTATTCCTTTTTGAGGCACGTATACGTGTCGCTCGTCCCCAAGGGTTATCATGCTTTATTTTAAATTACATTGTTGTTGATACAGTTACATTTTGTAGTCCAAGAGCCGATCACACAAAACCCTAAGTCATCGAGCACAAGAAAAAATCCTTTATTTTATGGAAGAGTAGTCATAGAGGAATCTAATGATCCAAGTCTGCCGGAAATGAAGTGGTACATAAGCCAAAAATTGATACCACTAACGGTTGATTCATAGGTTTAACATTGTGTTTGCCGTACAAACAAAAGCATAAAAACATGGAAAACAGGGTACAGAAAAACACAATGCTAATCCTACGAGTCAATCACTAGTGGTATTCATTTTTGGCTTATGCACCATTTCCCTTCCGGAGACATGGATCATTAGATTCTCCTATTACTACTTTTTTATAAAATGAAGGATTTTTTATTGTGCTCGATGACTTAGGGTTTTGTGCGGTCGGCTCTTGGACTATTAGTTTATTTATTGGACAACATACATCTGACTTGTGTGCTCGAAATGAAGGTATGCTTATACACTGGTGTCCAAAAGTTAAGTATAATTGGTAATTAAGTAAGTAATGAAAGAAATATAAATCGAAATGTGGTGAAACTCCAGGTGTTTAAACAAAATAGTACGCGTCATATATTTTTGCGAAGAGTTTTCCCCGAAATCGAACAGAGGACCGTCAACAAATTGAAAAAGAACGAAGATCTTTTGGATAACCCTGTCAAGACTAATGTAGCAAAAGCGTTCAAACTGCACATTATGATTAAGTGGATTATTGTAGTGTACTGTGTTTATTTTTATAAGGATAGCATGTATACTCGTAGAGAAATTAAGGTTTTTATAAAAACAGTCCTAAGTTTTTTGCTTATAATTTGCAGAGTTCTTAATATAAAATAATGTTCTTTTCTGAAAATATGACAAACATCATGGTACACAATACCCTGTCATCAGAATTTAAAAAAAATGAAAATTGTACGACAAATGAGCAGGTTTATTAAATAATTTTTTACTGCGCATGCTTGAGCGCTATTAAAATTTCATTTGCATATTATGTTAGTTAAATGTGTAGAGCAACTTTTGTGAAAGTCTCAAAAACATAGATTAAAAATTCTGAAAATTATCGTTGATAGAATGAGATCAAAATATTTTATTCCCTAATGAAGCAAAAAAGATGAGGGGCTGTATCCAGAATCCATTGTTTCGTGCCTAGACAATATTGCACGTACAACTGTATTTGGATAAAACCCCTGATATTTTGCTTCCTTTTAGGAATAACGGATTTTGAGTTGATTCTATAGACGATAATTTTCAGAATTTTCAAGCTATGTTTTTGAAACTTTTACAGAAGTTGCTCTATACATTTAGCTAACACAATATGTAAATGAAATTTTGATATCGTTGACGCATGCGCAATGAAAAATTATTTACTAAACTTACTCATTTTTTATACAATTTTTATTATTTTTAAATTCTGATGACAGGGTATTGTGTACAATGATATTTGTCATATTTTCAGAAAAGAACATTATTTTATATTAACAACTCTATAAATTATAAGCAAAAAACTTAGGACTGTTTTTATAAAAACCTTAATTTCTCTACGAGTATGAATGCTATCCTTATAAAAAATAAACACAGTACATTACAATAAGCCACTTAATCATAATGTGCAGTTTGAACGCTTTTGCTACATTAGTTTTGACAGGGTTATCCAAAAGATCTTCGTTCTTTTTCAATTTGTTGACGGTCCCCTGTTCGATTTCGGGGAAAACTCTTCGCGAAAATATATGACGCGTACTATTTTGTTTACACACCTGGAGTTTGACCACATTTCGATTTATATTTCTTTCATTACTTACTTAATTACCAATTATGCTTAACTTTTGGACACCAGTGTAAGTCATCGCCAATATTCAGTTACGGGAAAGCGTAAGGAAATTTTTGGAACACAGAAGAAATACAACCGGGAGCTCCACACAAGGAGTGCGTGCAATGGAGCCCAAACAACCTTCTACGCTCGCAAGTTATTAACGGGGTGGTGCTTTAACTACTCAGTCACTGTGGCCCCGTTACATTTTACCTTCCTTTACTTGATTAGAGACCACAGGGAGTTTTTCAGCTTCCTGATTGGTTAGCTTATCTTTCGTCTTTTCTGCTGTTTAAGGTCTTTAGAAATTGGAATTTTTATGACCCCAGTATAATATACCATTATATATATTTTTACTTTTTTATATACAGTAAAACCTCTAAATAACGGACATCACGAGAGCGTGTTAATTGTCCTCTATTCGGAGGTATCCGCTATTGGGAAAACCTCAGAACAAAAAACTACTAAGAATTGCTTAATATTTCATTGACTTTTATATGTACTAAAGCCTCTATGATATAATTAATGAGAAATTTTTTTTTTCAAGCCATAAAATGAAATAAAACTGCCCATACCTTCATCCGCTGTTTGTTACATTCTTACAGAAAAAAAAATCGTTTTACAGTTTTGCTTTTTTTTTTTTTTTTTTTTTTTTTTTCGATTACATATAATTTGTTTTTCAGTGTGAAGTTTTAACTCTGTGAGTAATTTTAATCTTTATCATTTTTTCACCACATAAAAATTGTGAAACTTCTCACTGTTATTTTGCTGCTTCTTGCAGGAAATTGCAGGAAACATCTTGAGTTTACGTATCTCTTTCATCATCACTAAAAGTCAGCTTTTGTCAAAAAATCTGAATCAGTACAATCGTATACAGCAATTGATTCTTCTTCAGTAAGTAAATCATCATCAATATTAATGAAAATTTTGGCTGTTTCCACACTCCCGATATATTTCATTAATTCATTCATTTCGCTTTCATTTGTGTGGGAAATGAGTGTTTAATTTGCTTTTAATATAAAGCCTACTTTTATGGAACATTGCCGTACGCTTTCAGGTTTTATATTTTCCACAGCTAAAAAAAAATCCAAATTATAAAATCGACAACATTAAATGATTTTAGGCAGCTCTCAAGTGTATTCATAGAATCTAACTTTAAAACAATGTAGCATAGTAAAAGGTTTTTATACTAGGCTTTAAAAATATGTATTACGCGTTGATCAAGTGGCTGGCATACTGGAGTTATGCTTGGGGGAGGGTAGAGTGCAATTTCAACATTATCAGATTTCAAATACTTTGGATGAGAATGTACATTCCTACCTCGCCCCCTACATTTATTTGTGATCACAAAAATTGTACACATTTTTGTACACATTTGTAAACATTTTTTTTTTTTTTTTTCGTTAATAATAATTTTTTATCCTTTATCGCCAAAATTACTGTCTGCTATTCGGAATGTCCGTTATTTAGAGGTTAAACATGCATAAAGTTAGGTTTTGGGAGTGGGGATTAGAAAACTGTCCGCTAAATAGAGGTGTCCGTTATTCGGGAGTGCCCGTTATGAAGGTTTTACTGTACAAGTAAATCAGCACTTAAAATTTGACATTTTAATCTAACTCAGTTGTTAACCAATGACGAATTGATTCAGAATTCTGCAATTTGTTATTGTATTAGAAAGCACAAATTAAATGGTACACGTTGGTAAAAAGTATATAATGACGCCATCTGGTTTTCTTATACGAAACTTCAACTTTATTTTTTGTCAACTTTTGTGGGTTTTTTTTTTTTTTTTTTTTTTCTTCTTCTTCTTTTTCTTTTGTGGATCACATTACATTTAATTTTGCTTATCATCTTCGAAAATGTTAAAATTTGTATATATTTTAAGAAATATATACATCCATACATATAAAAAGCTTTAAAATTTCTAATATTTTATGTAAAAAGATTTTTTTTAAGATAGATATATATTAAACAAGCTGGACAATTACATGATGAAAATTTTTTGTGATAATAAAATAAATCAGAAGGTTATTAAATGGCGAATACATATAATACTGTAAAGTTAAAAACTAAACAAACATTAAATTTAAATATTAATAATCGACATTTGTTGACGTTTGTTCAGTTTTTAATTTTACAATGTTCTATATGCATCACTTAGTAATTTTTCGATTTATTTTATTTTCACGATTGTTATAAATGTTTTTTAACATTTAGTGTTTTGATAATGGCGCTAAAGAAATCGATAATGGAAACCAACCAATCAGGAGGATGGAAATGTCTCTATGACCTCTAATCGAGTAAAGGAAGGTAAAATTCGGCCCCGTTACATTTGTTATACTGTTGTCTATTACTTTATAAATAGTTTGTAGGATAAACTGAAAATTTAAACGTTCATGCATCAGATTGGTTGGTTTATGACGACCAATTATCAGTACGAGGGATATAGGCCCGAGGGGGTGGCGGGAGTGCTCTCCGTAGGCGGTCTTTCTAAGAGAACTTAACCCGTATTTACGCAAGGAAATCCAAGTTTTGATTAACCACGGAAAACTCCGAACGATTAGGCCGTCGGGCACGGTTGGGTTCGAACCCAGCACCTCCCTCTACGAACTTCTAGAGTAGAACCTTTCAGTCATTTGTGGGCTCATGCATCAGATATTTACTAGGATCACTATTGGAGTATATAGGAAAATAATTTTTTTCATTTTTTTCCGGAGAATATATTTGGAAATTTTGAATATTTATTATGTTACATGAAGATACATATAAGGATATAATTTCATATAATTTTATCATCAGTGTTACAGGTCTATTACCTTATATCATAGCTTTTTATATACAGTAGAACCCCGGTTATCCGAAAATCGGCTTAACCGAAGGAGTAGAATTTCTTATTTTCAATACTATTTTTACCGATGTCAAATGACACCTTTCAACATATTTTGATTTACGATTACTACTTTACTTGTAAGTTTTAGATCAAAACAATTCTGAATCATTTTTAATACATTGAAGAATTGATTTAATACATATTACATTACATAATAAAAATTAGGCAACAAAATAAGTGAAAATCTAAACTTTGAAAGGTATTATTGCATACTGGTGGAAATAGTGTTAAAAAAGTATATTCTTTATGAAATGAACAAAAGCAACATACTTATTTGGTCCATTGCGTCATTTCGGGCACCTTATTATATAGGCATATAAAACACTTCATTTTTTTTACAAAATATGTTGTGATTTTCTTTTCTTTTTCAACTTCAGCGTTCTTTAAATATGGTCCCGCAACATTTTTATTATAACTATGTTTTAAATAACGATCACAGCTTTTCATCAAACAAGTTTTCACCATAAGCCTTCCGGTTATTCGAAAATTCCTATGGAACCCCCAGTTAACCGAAAATGCTCTGGTCCCATTCTTTTCGGATAACCAGAGGTTTTACTGTATTTAAGAAATATTTATCAATTTCATTAATCAGGTTTATTTTTTTTTCTCTCTTAGGGAGCAGTGAAGCTGTTTTAATCCTTTTCACTGCAGGTGCCAATATTTCAACATCTGATAAAGATGGTCTCACAGGTATCCTTTTATTAAAATTTCATGCATCAAAGTACAATCGGCTCTCGTTAATTCGAACTCGTCGGGACCATAAAAAATGTTCGAATTATGGAAAGTATGAGAGAGAAACGTATTTAAAGGTGTACTATTATAAAGGAATTAATGTTAAAGTGATTTTTAAATTTACTTCATCTTTTATCATTAGAATATGACTTAATATTAAATTAAAAGATATAAATACATAAACTAATTAAGAAACTATAGGAACAAGCACCAACGAAGATGGGGTAGAGGTGTCATTGATAGACAGACGGGCACTAAAAAAACGGATATTAAATGCAAGGGACTGTATGTATACTTGTTCTGAACAATTCGGTCAAAAGTGAAAGAAAGAAAACTGTTTCAAGGATCTGAAGTCCGGTAGAAAGTAAGGTAAAGGAAAAAATCGGAATCTCGTTAGTTCAAATAAAAAGAAGTCAAGAAAAAATAAAGTTTTCAATGTTAATTTGCTACTGAAAATTTCGGGACTTCAGGTTTAGCTCGAATTAAGCGAAGATTCGATTTATCCGATTTTGAATTAACGATAGTCGACTGTATAGTAATGTATTCTTTATATGTATTTTCTATAAACGACTGCCATATACAGGGTGTCCCTACACTCATGGTACATACGCTAGGGGGTGATAGAACACATCAAGACAAGTAATAGTAAATAGGAAACCAAGGGTCCTAAACGTTTTCTAAAGGAGATATCCGCCATTAAAGTTTGGGGCCCAAAATTTCAAATACACATAAAAAACGGAAAAATTGGTCGATTGATTTGCGGTTTTCACTAAAACTATTCTTTATGACGGTATTTTCTTGAAAATAAATTATAAAGATAAATTTCGAAAAATGCCGATAGAGGGCGCTTTAAACTTTATATTAACAAACGACTATTTTTGCCGTAATTTTCTGCATCTCATTAAATGGTTTGGTAAGCTTAGACTTAAACTTAAATTTTGAGCTTTAAATATGAATAGTTAGGAATGGTTAAGTAGCACAAACTGAACTGTGTTCAGAGGGTTCAAATTTCAAATGATTATAAAAAATGGAAAAATTGGTCGATTGATTTGCGGTTTTCACTAAAACTATTCTTTATGACGCTATTTCATTGAAAATAAATTATAAAGATAAATTTCAAAAAATGCCGATAGAGGGCGCTTTAGACTTTGGATTACTGAACAACTATTTTTTGCCGTTATTTTTGCATCTCATTAAATGGTTTCGTAGGCTTAGATTTAAACTTAAATTTTGAGCTCAAAATCTGAATAGTTGGGAGTGGTTAAGTAGCACAAACTGAACTGTGTTCAGAGGGTTTAAATTTCAAACGATTATAAAAAATGAAAAAATTAGTCGATTCGTTTGCGGTTTTTGCTAAAACTACTCTTTAAATCAGTGTTTTCTTGAAAATAAATTTTAAAGATAAATTTCACAAAATGCCGATAGAGGGCACCTTAGACATTGGGGTAGCGTACAACTATTTTTAACCGTTATTTTTTTAAATCTCATTAAATGCTTTCAAATGCTTAGTTTTAAATTTTGAGATCAAATTCTGATTCGTTGCGAGTGTTTAAGTAGCACAAAAGTGAACTGTGTTCGAAGGGGGGGGGGATAAATTTCAACTCCTGAACACACTTCAGTTTGCGCTTCTTAACGCCTCCCAACGATTCAAAATTTGAGTTCAAAATTTAAGTTTAAATCTAAGATTTCGAAAACATTATTTAGATACAAAAAATACCGGTTAAAATTAGTTCTTGGTTACTCTGAAGTTTAAGGCGCCCTCTAACGGAATTTTTTGAAATTTATCTTTAAAATTTATTTTCAAGAAGATACTCACTTAAAGAATAGTTTTATTTTAAACAGCAAACGAATCGACCAATTTTTCCGTTTTTTATAATCATTTGAAATTTGAACCCTCTGAACACAGTTCAGTTTATGCTACTTAACGACTCCCAACTATTCAGATTTTGAGCTCAAAATTTAAGTCTAAGTTACGAAAACATTTAATCAGATGCAAAAAATAACGTAAAAAATAGTTGTCCGTTACTCCAAAGTCTAAAGCGCCCTCTATCGGCATTTTTCGAAATTTATCTTTATAATTTATTTTCAAGAAAATACCAACATAAAAAATAGTTTTAGTGAAAACCTCAAATCAATCGACCAATTTTTCCGTTTTTTATGTGCAGTTGAAATTTTAGGCCCCAAACTTTAATGGCGGTTATCTCCTTTGGAAAACGTTTGAGACCCTTGGTTTCCTATTTACTATTACCCGTCTTGATGTGTTCTATCACCCCCTAGCGTATATACCATGAGTTTAGAGACACCCTGTATATAGTTAAACTGTATAAGATTTATATTCTGTTAGTTCATTTTAATTTGCATCGCTATTTCAATAGATTATATCTATAACTAATTTGTTTAAAAAAAAAAAAAAGAAAGAAAAGAAAGAAAAAAAAGAAAGAAAGAAAAAAAACTATAGCTTAAAAGAAAATCGTTTTACTGGCGATTGTTATTAATACATCAATTCCCAGTGTCACTTGTAGGTGAAGGAAGTTTATTATTATATTTTAAGTACCTCACGGAGATTTTATTTCCAAATTCTATCACTATTGTAGCAAAGCCAATTAGTAAGACTCCCAACTTTTTCTTTTTTTTTGGGGGGGGGGGTTGGCAACACTATCCATACGTCATTTGTCAAATTCATTCAGATATTTCACGCGAAATTGGAGGAGTCTTAATTTGTGTGATCTCTTGCGACATAAAGTGACATAAAAAATCTCTAAACCATAAATATTGTCTTTTTTTTCTCATTATATGTGATAAACGAATGAAGTCCAGTGGCGTAATGGTCAGAGCATATAACTGCGTCGCCGCAGGTCGAAAATTCGATTCCTGACTGGGAACGGCCCACTGATTTTAAAATTCTATAAATTGCAAATGGTGACAGTTATTAAAGTTGGTCATCTTCTAGATTGTATACATAAGATGTCAGGAGTTTTTTACTGTGATTATCAATTGTAGTTTAAAATAGCTGCTACAGATAGCGCTGAAAATAATTGACGCTAAATTGGAACCCGATTTCTCTTTTCTTTGTATTGATGCGAAAGAAGAACGTTAAATATATAGAATGGGACCCGAAGAAAAAAATTGCACTGGCGACTGAGAACTGCTCCATATATTTAACCTTTTTTGTGTCAATACTATCCGATTTAGCGTTTAATGCTAGCGCCATCTATCGCTGCTATTTTTAATTAAAATTAAGAATTGCAGAAAAAATCTCCCGACATCTTGTATCACTTCCTGAAAAAAAAAACTAATAATAATAATAATAATAATAATAATAATAATAATAATAATAATAATAATAATAATAATAATAATAATAATAATAATAATAATAATAATAATAATAGTAGTAGCTGTCAACATTTGCAAGTCACTGAATTTTAAAATCAATCAGTCCATTTTAGGATATATTTTATAATTTAAAATATTTATTATGTAGTATTAAACGAGTTAAAATTTATGAAACAATTATACATGACATAGACAGGGAAACAACAACACAGACAATCGCCTTATCGAGGTCACGGCTGAAATTTCAAAATTAATTAAAACACAATTGATATATTAAAATGCAAGCGGTCTGCCAAGTCATATCTTGACGAAAAATACTTAAAAATTTGATTTTAACGGTTGATTCTTAAGTTTACAATTGTATTTTCTTGCACCAAATGGTATGAAAACATAGAGGACTGGAAGCAGGAAAACACAATGATAAATCCGCGAGTCAACCGCTGTTTTTCAGGACTTTTACCCTAAAATATGACTTGGTATACCGATTTTGTTTTAATATGCGAATCGAGTTTTAACTAATTCTGGAATTTCAGACGTGAACTCGATAATGTGATTCTGGGTCTGTGCTGCCACCTCCCGGTCTAATATAAATATTTCCATTTACTTTTATCTAGCCTTGCACTGTGCTGCTAGCCGTGGTCACACTGCTTGTGTGGAGACTCTCATTACTCTGTGTGGATCCAAGGTGGACTCCGGAGACCATATCGGTTGTAGTCCGCTCTTTTATGCAGCTGCTCAGGGTCAAGCAGACTGCGCCCAAGTACTGCTTAAGCATGGAGCTGATCCCAACCGACAAGATAACAAAGGACGGACGTGAGTTACATTTCAAGTTGTGATTATAAAATTTTAAATAAAATATTAATTATTTTGTTTTTGTCTTTCTAAAAAATGTTTGGATTTTTTTTTTTCAGACTTCCTCAATATAAAACTTGAAAATAGTAATTGCTTATTAAAATTTTTATGTGGCAAATCGTTAAAGAAATTTTTTGGTAGATTTCCATCTCAATGAATCAACTAAACCATTATGAGAATTCATTTGCACTGAAATCAGCCAATATTAAAGGTTTTAGAGCCCACACCGCTGATTGAAAAAGACCCGGGTGATAACGTTAAGTCTCTGGGGGCATTCTTTCAAATATCTCGCTCAAATTGTAATATTTTTATATGATTTTTTTACATAGGATAGTTGAGAATGATCTACAACCGGGCTAGTTTTTACTTTTTCAATTGAGTTTCAGATTTTTCTTTAAAAAATACTTTAACTTTCGAAACCGGTTTGAACCTGTTCTGAAATTGAAACTTTCGTAATATAAAAAATATATAACCAAAATTGAAACAATAAAAACTAGACCGGTGGTAGATCGTCTTCAGCTGTCCTATTAAAAAAAATCATGTAAAAATATTAAAATTTGAGCGAGATATTTGAAAAGAACGCCCCCAGAGACTTAACATTATCACCCGGGTCTTTTTCAATCAGCACGGCTCTCAAATGGGGGTACACGACATTTCGGTCCCGAGACTTTTAGGTCCCTGGCCATTTCGGTCCCGAGACATTTCGGTCCCTGGCCATTTCGGTCCCGAGACAATTCGGTCCGTGGCCATTTCGGTCCCTTGTTATTTCTTTGCTCGATACCTTATAAGTCGGATTCTAATTGTTGTGGGCCTACCAAATGGTATAAGTTCAACATTATTCGGGCCTTTTTGAAAAAATTTTAATACTCCCCCTCCCTCCTCCAAAGTTTTATAAAATGTTGAATATAAGAGTCCGATAAATTTAAACTTTTATAACTCGTTATAATAAAATCGCAGCGAGCTGAAAATTTTGTTTGATTAAACAATGTGATATAAGTTTAGGGGATATTGTCTTTTGCTTTTATAGTATTATTATTAATTAGAATAAATATTTTAAATTTTATTATTAATTATTAGTATCAGTATTTTATATAAACTT
Organism: Maratus speculifer; assembly: GCA_964019185.1. NCBI lineage: Eukaryota > Metazoa > Arthropoda > Arachnida > Araneae > Salticidae > Maratus > Maratus speculifer. The sequence goes on from OZ025303.1 coordinate 149,577,288, forward strand.
CTAAAAACTACTATAAACTAAAAAGTATTTTATATAAACTGCCATAAATATTTTTTTGGCTGTTTACGTACATTTTTTTAGAACCTTTAAATTAGCGTTAACTAAATAATAAAACAACTGTGCTTATTTTTTTCTTCCAATTAGTTTAATAATAATTGCCTTTAATAATTATATTAGACAATTATAAGTTACAATATATACATATTTCCTCAAATCACCCATTTACACCCCCTTCTTTGATAATTCAGAAATGAGATATATTTATTAAAGAACAAATTTTTTATTTTTATTATTATTTTTATAATACCAAGTTGCATCTTATAAATTCGTTTTCATAAGTTACTTTCCATTATTAACATTACGAAATCAATAGTGATTTCGTAACTGGGCATGCTATGAAAAAAATTTGTTTTTAGAAATTTGCCTCCGCCACCGTTTCTTTTTTTTTTTTTTCTTTTTTTTAATAATAGTATTTATTAATTGCATTTTTTAACAGTCTTCTCACGTTATGAAGACAATTTTTGTGAGTTAATTTTATTGAAACTGGGCTTATTTCATTCTAATAAGATGATTATTTTTTATTTTTATTCACTTAAAATTAATATAATAATATTTTAAAATATAATAATATAAATATCATGTATAAATATAATAATATAAATATTATATATAAAATATAACATTTAATTTAATAAAATATATTAAAGTGTAATATAATGATATTTTAAATAATTTTATTTTCAATTTTTAAGTGACAAAACTAAACTTTTATTTATTTATTTATTTGCATTACCTTTTCGCCCCTACTTTCCCGGAAAAATATTAATAATTCTTATTTCAGTTTTATTTTTAACTATACTAAATATTTTAAATTTCTGTAATTTTAAATCTACAATAAATAAACAAGTAAAAGGTAAATTTCAGTTTAGAACTACTAGGAAATATGATGATGTATTGAATATAAAAGGGATTATGTATTGATTTTATTTAAAAATAATTCATTATGTAAATTAATAATGTTATTAAATAATAAATATATTTAATAAAATAATTTATTTTTTTTATATTAAAGTTACTAACTGTTTTGAGAATTAGGATTACCAAGTATCATTAGGATTACCAATTATGATTTGGATTATTATAAAAAATTTGTGTGAATTATAATATCTTGGATAAGAGTTATACGTGTGTGCGGTTTTCGGGCACTTAGTCGCATTAAACTAAAATTTTATGGCTTTCAGTTTAAAAACTCTGCAATGTTTCCTATAAAAATTATGTCTTATTTCACAAAATTTCAGTTTGCAGGAGAAGGGACCGAAATGTCTTGGGACCGAAATGGCTAGGGACCGAAATGTCTTGGGACCGAAACGGCTAGGGACCAAAATGTCTTGGGACCGAAGTGTCTCGGGACCGAAATGTCTCGGGATCGAAACGGCGGGACCGAAATGGCAGGACCGAAATGGCGGGACCGAAATGTCCTGCTTCCGTCAAATGGTCCGCTAACTGAACATCAGAATTATCTTAGAGAAATTTTCTTTTTAGATTTTTCTTGCAAATTGCCGAAAAGCCACCTTTGGATGATAATTCTAGTTAAAATTCAATAGAAGCCTATCATGAAATTTCCTTTTAAAAAATATTGATGTTCAGTTCGCGGACCATTTGGGAGCCCTGAATCAGTAGTCTGGGCTCTTAATGCAATAAACACAACACTGAAGTAAAAATCTCAGATGTAACTGACCAAATATCAGGTTATGTTATAAAAGTTGTGCTAAACGCCATTCATTCAAATCTGGCTGCTCATACTACATGTCCCATTGCCAAAATATATAAATTACAAAGTTTAAAATTGTCTCCAACAAGATAAATATTATTCCACATAAATTCTCCTTTTAATGAAATTCCTTATCGGCTTATATCGGCTTCTATATCGCCTTATTACATTAAAAATCTACTTTTACACTAATTTATCAATGTCCATTTGTAAAGATATAAGAGACCTTAATCCATTTAATAATATTTATTCTTGGATCTAAAAAAACTACCTACTTATATTCCTTAACCCGTTTGAGACCAACACCTTTTACGTGAATTTTATTCGGTTTACACCATTTTTTCTGAAATAATTAAAGTTAGTTTATTAATCAAGTAAGTATCTTCATGAAATAAGGCAAAACTTATTTTTCTTTTTTACTGGTATCAAAAACAAGTGCTTTAAGCATCTTTTGAGAATGAATTGGAAATCCGTGGTCCCGACAGTGTTAAATAAAATTCTTTTATTATTTGAACTCCTAGTAAATTTTACTATGATTTCCTGTGTGTATCAAACACCTCTAAATTCTTTATTTAATTGCTAGAATGTCATAATTCCTAAATTATCTCGTTCTAAAAAACTATTTATTTAAAATTATTTATTAAAATATCAAAGTGTCTATTACAATATTTCAATACTTTAATATTATAATTTTTGTTCCACATCAATAAATTCAGTTTTTCTTTTCTGTTAAAATTATTGTCTGGCAATCTAAAATCTATTTTTAGCCAGCACTCTCGAGCTTAAAGCTTATTTTTTATTTACATATTGTGAACCTGATTCGAGGCTATAGAAAATTCTAAAAGGAATTTTTTGCGCTATGAAAATTGAATCGATTCAAGATTATTTCACCGGAAATGTTAATAAGTCTTTCTGAAAGCGATCGTGATTGAAGGAGGGAAGTCAGCTAACCTGATTGTCACTTTGCGCTAGAGTAAATTAAATACATATGTGTAGCCATAGGCGATACGAGTGACAACGACGGACACAGAAGGGTTTTCGGGATTTCGATTCTTCGAAGTTTTATTAGAAGATTTTTTTCTGAGACGTCCGATACCCACTAACTAGGGAACCTTCCCAGGTTAAATTGTGGATTTAGACGAGTGTGGTATAAGGAAAGGGCAGCTGACGTCACTGTGGGCAAAATTACTCAAGATCCACAGTAATTTCCTTTCCGTCTTTAAGACTCCTACTTATACAAGAAGTCAAGGCGATCTGATTGGTCTGATTTGTCTGCGACTAAAAGCTCTGTTGTATGATTGGTCAACATCGCCATGATGATTTCTGTAATGATCGCTAAAGGAGAAATATAGTTGGTAGATTGGTTGAAAGTAGCGTTTGTTTGTAAACATGTCCTTTAATTATCAAAAGAAAGATCTCGACATGTACGTTAAAAAGTGCAATGGAACTACCCGTCCGAATCCAACCGTTTTCGAGATATTCGCACTTGAAGTGTGAATGAATAAATAAATAAATTGACAGGCAGGTATACAAATTGCTCACAATTTAAAAATTTCTTTGCATTGTTTTAAATCTTTCTGCAATACCTTTTCCCGACCTACGATCAAAATCCTTTACACCCACACATTGCCAGTTATTTCCCCTCTTTTAGACAGTTGAACGAAGTTTTTGCTTACGGTTGTATTTAGAAAATTTTTCCATCCTTTTTTTTTTTCCCTAGCACCTTGTTTTATGCAAGTCTTCGGCAAATGCGTGACGTGACGTAATGGATAAACTGTATGTATATATAGTGTGCAAAATAGAATGTTTTTCTTAGGCTGGCTTGACTTTCGAACAATTTATATGCCTGCCTGTCAATTTACTTATTCATTCATTCACATTTCAAGTGTTGATATCTCGAAAACGATTGGATTCGGACGGGTAGTTCCATTGCACTTTTTAACGTACATGACGAGATATTTCTTTTAATGCCACACTAGTTCAAATCCACAACTTACACCAGAGAACGTTCCCTAGTAATACGGCCATATTCAACTCCAGAAATATTATAGCTACCTTGTAAGATAAATGGTACCCAAATAAAATCTTTTTCTTCGGTTATTGATGCTATGACCTCATAATGTAAAGAATATTAGAAATTCCGACTGCCACCTACAGATGATTTTAAAAAAAATCATTAACGAGTAGATTGAGCATTTCTTCTGCCGAGTGTCGCAGATTATGTAATAAAACTTGGAAATACCGAATTTCACTGCTTCATTCTGGAATTCTTCTATCTTTTTTATTGACATAAACATCCGGCCTACACCTGTGTAACAGCCTACAGATACCCAGATTAAAACCGATTTTCTCCAGTTACCTTTTAAGCTCCAAAGTGTCACTTTACTTCATAAATGTTACACATTTTACCAATTTCGCTGATACAAGTTATTTTTAATCATGGTCAAAAACGTATTTGTAACCTTAATTTTGGACGCCAGTCTATATTTTATAACCGAATTCGTAAATTTGCATTTCAGTTAGATTTTTTATTCAATCTAACTCAATCTTTTATTTCCTGATATTGACCAAATATTCGGAGTATCTAAATAATTGTGGAGCGGGAGATTTATTGTATTTGTATTGAGGAGAGGGTACTATTTTATTTTTTCTAATTTTTCTCATAGTATAGATTACTCACAGGGGATTTATATCATAAACATTTCTAGTGTGAAAAGGCAGTGAAGCACCGTTGTTGTAAATTTTTACTTTATCATTTTCAGTCCTGCTCACTGTGCAGCTTTGAAAGGACGACTCGAGATTCTCCGCATTTTGGACAGCAATGGTGCGGACCTCTGGATCAGAAACAGCAGAGGAAATTTACCCTTACATGAAGCTGTTGTGTCCGGTAGGAAAGGTACGTAAAACATCTTTTTAAACATTGTTCTGGATATATTACTACCTCTGACATAAAAGTTCGGTGAATGAATTCAGACCGGCCGATCTGGCAGCACTGGAGAAACAAAATGTTGCACCTGCATAGAGGCAAGTGTTGACCATCTCCCACCACTGTTATTGAGTTGAGCGTTGTTTATGTTCTATGTAAGACGTACTTTACAAAGTGCTTATTCAGTGTGTTGGTTTTTAACTAAGAGCAGGAAAATGAACGAACAAAAGATCAGTTTAAAATTTGGTTTTAAACTTTGCAAGACACCACAAGACATCAGGTATGGTGCAAATGGAACATCCACCATACTCGCCAGATCTTAATCCTCCAGACTTTTTCCTATTTCCACGACTCAAACTCTCCTTGAAAGAGATTTGACCATATTGCTGACATCCAACGAAACGTGACTAAGCTTTTGAACTGAATCTCAAAAGAAGACCTCTTGCGAATTTCCCAGGACAGTATAGCAGATCTCAGCGGTGCATAGTCATGGGAGGTAACTATTTCGAAGGATGCAATCGTAACTTTCGCTAATATTTCATCTACATTAGTGTTACGGGACATTTACCGAACTTTATTGTCAGAGGTTGTGGGTCCAATGTTTAGAAATGTAACAAATGTACATGAATGTAAACAGAATTTAGAACCAAACATGTAGAATGCTTCAGCCACTTTGATTTTACACTATAAGTTGCTTGCATCCGAATAATAATTTTTTTTTCTATGCATAATGTATAAAAAAATATTAGCCATATTTTGACTCCTCATAATAATGAAATATTTTGTATCGAAAAACTGCTTGATGATAGATGAAGCTTGATGCTTGATGAAGAATTTCACTTTAAATAATCTGCAGTAACTTCTCAATACAATCCTGATATAACGCTTTTTCGAAAATTTTCTTGTTCAATAAACATGCTTTACATTCAAACATAATAGATTGACAGCATTAATATTAATACTAGTTGCTTTAACTCGCCGGTCCCCTAATTACATCGGGAACTCTATTTCACATCTGGCCTTTAAATTTTACGAATACTCTAATTGCATTAAAGTGTTCAAAAAACATACCTTGGAAATGAATAAACCTACAGCAAACCCCGTTATCCAGGCACGCCGGATGTACGCGCTGGATATTGCTGTAGTAGATATAATCAAAATCATATGAAAAATTTAAAAAAAAAAAGTAGTTTCAACCGAATGAACTACCTACTCGGTTCCCTAATGCCTATGGCATTTTATTAGGCATGCTGCCCACGCGCAAAATCTTGTACATCCAGTTTAAAATCTTCTAGATCCACTATTTTGCCGACAAACTAACCTGGAACCAACAGGTTATCGTCCTGGGTTGCCAGGTTTGGCCTCTTTTTCGTTTCTGAAATTTTACATTCTCACCAGAAATTCTGTATGGACGTTTCGTGATTACCTAAAAAAAATTTCTCTTTCCAGAATTCTGATGTGGATTCCAAGTTTTTAAATTGAAAGTAGAGGCCAAACTTGCAACCCAGCTCCGTTCACGGATCTCCGCTGCCTGCGTCAACGTATACTGGAAGTGCTGCGCACTCACCGGCAAATTCATATAAATTTTCATATTCAACAATTTGCATGATTTGTAGTCAAAATATTACCCTAAGTTCCTGCGTATAATCCGCGGATCAAACAATTCTTTTTTGACCCAGAAATTTTATTTTGTGATTGAAGGCAACTACTTACGGCGATCTGACAAGATACATTTCTTTTTAAACAAATTCTGGGTCGAAAAAGAATTGTTTGATCTGCGGATTATACGCAGGAAATTAGGGTATACTAAAAGCATTAATACTAATATTAAAATTATTATTATTTTGTTATTCTTCCACATATAAATTTAGTTACCTAGCTGAAAATATCTAATGAAATATTGATTGATACAGTGTTATAAAATCGATATCCTAGTAATTGATATCTTAGTAAATTGGTTAACACACTGTAAAAGCAGTTCGAGAACGTTTCCAAAAATCGGTTAAAAAAAAAAAAAAAAAATTATAATTTTTTTTTTTTTTTTAATTTCGCAAGTAATATTGGTTTCTAATATTTCTAAAAAAAACCCTTTTCGGAATCACGTGTAACTCGAAAGAGATTATTGTATACTTCAAATTTTGTTTACGTTGCATTTATGTATATTCAGAAACATTCGTCATTTTTACAGCTTTTTTTTATGCTTTATTATTTTTTAACTATTCTATGGGTATGCATATTGAGTAAATAAAAATGCAGCAAATGATCTTATGTCTTCAATTTTCTTCTCATTCCACAGATCTTGTACAGTGGCTACTCCAGCAGTGTCCTAGAGCAGTGAATGCTACCAACATCAGCGGTCGGACTCCACTACACATAGCAGCGCAGAGGAACAACGTAGAGATGTGCGAAGTTCTGATAGACTATGGAGCATTCATCAATCCTCTTATGGTTAATGCGAAGGTATCACAATTAAAAAACATTAAGTTGTAATAAATATTCTATTAGGAGTTAGCAGTTATGTATTATAAATAAAACAACTAATAGGCCGGGAGGCGGTACACTGTAAAAAAATTGATTCTTTTGCTGCATCGTCACTCCCCCGCTTTTACAGAATATCTCTCTTTTGACCCATTTACCACCCTCCATAATAGGCTGAAGTAATCGTTTTCTATAAAAGCGATGAAGTGCAGAAGATGCAGCAAAAGGGTCAAATTTTTAATAGTGTAGCACAGACAATCAATCACCTTATTGAGTTCAAGGGTGAAAATCTAGGATTAGTTAAATCTATATTCACATATTAAAATGCAATCAGTCTTCCGAGTCATATCTTGGTGGAAAACACATAAAACCCCGATTTTTAAGGTTTATTCGTAGGTTTACCATTATGCTTTTCTACACCCAAAATTATGAACAAGTTGGAAATTGCACATGAACGTAGCAAATGAGGTGCGTTCGTACGATAACGAAGTTTTAAAAATATTCAGATCTTGCTGATATAGTAGAGCGTACTTCGGATAGAGTATAGTAGTCGAAATCTTTGTGTTTCTGTAAATATGCAGAAAGTAATTTTTATTGCACCTCAGACAAGGTATATCTTATTCATAAAATGTGAAATAGTTGAATATAATTAAAACACGCCCCAAACAATGTTTTCCCGTGTAGCATTATGTAGTGGAATATTTTTGTGTGACTCTGTAATTTAATAATAAAAATTCTTTGCATCACAGATTGTACAGAATGCATATTTTAATATATATTTCATAGATTCATGCCAATTCTATTATCCTCGAATCAGTGTAACATCATTAAAATGCATTCGAAACTTTTTTCCCATTGACCGTAATGTAATGGAATACCTTTGATTGTCCCTGTAAATGATCTATGCATCCGACTTTCATAACATTTGAAATGACTCGATAAAATTACGCAATAATTATATGTTTTAAATTTCAAACGATTAAAATGCATTTGAATTTTTTTCCCCATTGACCGTGATGTAACGGAATCCTTTTGATTGCCCCTGTAGTTGATCTATCCATCCGATTTTCATAAAATTTGAAATGACTCGACAAAATTATGGTATAATTATGTATTTTAAATTTCAAACGATTCGGTTGGGTAGTTTTTGCGTTGTTATATGCGGACGGACGGACAGACGGACAGACAGACAGACAGACGGGCAGACAGACGGATAGACGGACGGACTGAGCGATAACAATAGATGCTACGTATTTATATAATTACGAACGCACCTAAAAATGGAGGATTGGGAGCAGGAAAACATAATGGTAAACCTATGATTCAGAAGCAAAAATCGGGTTTTTGTGTATTTTCCACCAAGACAGAATTTGGCAGACCGATGAAGTTTTAGTTTTCAAATCGAGATTTAACTAATCTTAGATTTTTATCCGTAAACTCGATGAGGTGATTGTCTGTGCTACCGCTTCCCGGTCTATAACTAATAACAACAAGTGATTTGAAACTAGCTATTTTTTTTACGATTTGAATAAAATGATAAAATTTAGATATATGCATATAAGCAGCATTTACATGTGGTATTTATTTTTAATGCATCTAAATAATTATGGCATTTCAGGGCTTTCTTATGACACCTTTAGATGCTTCTGTCTACCAAGGTAATCAAAGATGCGCCAAATACTTGCAACTTCATGGAGCAGTTCCGGCCACCAAAGTACTTGAAAATAATGACATCAACAGGTACATATTTTTTAACTTCTTTTCACTTTAAAAGTTGTGTAATAATTTTGGATTAGTTTTAATTATGAATTGACGAAAACAGGGTTTCAAGACCAAAAACTACTGCAACCAAATAAAAAGTTTGCCAAAAACTTCAAACAAACAAACAAAAATAATTTTGTTTATTTGATACTAAGATTGCTTCTATAAATCTTGAAAATTATTCTCTTCTACGGTTTCGGAAGATAAAGGAACGCTTTTCGAAATCGTATATAATTGAAAAAATGTTACATTATATTTTTGTTAACCGTATTTAATTTGTAATATTTTTAAAAACAACACTAAAAATATAAAAGGGCGATTTTTCTTAAATTGTACTAGTCATCTGGACGCTCGTACAATTTATTGTTTTTTAATGGAAAAAAGTCCGTAAATTTCAGAAAAAACGGAAAAATTTCTTGAATTTACGGAATTTTTCCCATTAAAAAACAGTGAATTGTACTGCCATCTCAATTAACAGTACAATTTCCGTAAAATCGTCCGTTTTTTTTCAGTGAAGAGTCTTTTTCAAGTGTAAGAAACATTCTCTTAAAAACTTTTTTTTTTCTAAGATATTACTTGTAAAATCTGTCCTTCTTTAGAAACATGTACTGCTTTCGGTATTGCGATATGGGTATGTTCTGACTAGGGAACTGCAAGAAGTATAAGTCACCGATTTTGACGAAAGGGGTGTCGTTGGAAAGATCTCATTAAGTGCAGTAAAAAACGCAATGGAACTACCCGTCGCAAATGAGCTGTTTTCGAGATATCCGGCAATTTATGTCACGTAGCTAGTGCACACTTAATGGGGGACCGCAAAAAATTTTATTCTCGATTTTAACGAAAGTGAAATCGTTGAAAAGATATCATCGTGAGGATTAAAAAACTCAATGGAATCACCCGTCGGAAATGAGACGTTTTCGAGATATCCGACAATTTGTGTCACATTGCTTATGCACACTTCTGGGAAACTGCATTAAGTGACATAAATTGTTGGATATTTCGAAAACGGCTCATTTCAGATGGTTACTTCCATTGAGTTTTTTACTTCTCACATTGATATCTTTGCAACAACACTATTTCCATCAAAATCAGGAAAACAATATTTTGGGGTCCCCGATTAAGTGTGCACTGGAACAGTATGCACTAGCTACGTGACATAAATTATCGGATATCTCGAAAACGGCTCATTTCCTACGGGTAGTTCTATTGTTTTTTCTCTCTCATGATGATATAATTTTAACGATACCACTTTCGTTAAAATCGAGACTAAAATTTTTGCGGTCCGGTTAAGTACGCATTAATTACGCGACATAAATTGAGGATATCTCGAAAACGGCTCATTTGCGACGGGTAGTTCTATTGAGTTTTTTACTGCTCTCGACGAGATCTTTCCAACGATACCACTTTCATCAAAATCGGTGACTTACACTTCTTGCAGTTCTCCAGTGAGTGCAATGATACGATTATACTTTCATGTGTAAATATGGTTCATATCGATATTCAACAAACAAAAAGATGTTTAAAGTAAACATATTGTATAATGACCACTTAACCCAGAAACAAAATGTATAAATACAGATGAAGACTTGTGAAATGTGACTAACCACGGAAAAAGTATAATGTTTTGTTTTAAACAAAAAATAAACTATTTATAGAGCATTTTATATCATTATGGCCGGCTATTGGAGCCTTTAATCTGTCTCTAATCTTTGACTAAAGATTTATTTAAATTTTGCAATTTTTTTTATTGACTGTTAAATTTAATCAATCAATTTAAGAAAAGAAAAAATGTATTTTATTTTATTTTTTTTATTTTTTTATTTATTTTATTTTTTTTTTCTTTTGTTAATAATAAGGAAAAAAAGAATTTAAATTTAAATTCATTGATAAAAAAAATCAGTGAAATGTATAAGGTTCCTTTTTTTTTCCTAAGAAAGAGAGAGATTTGTTTATTTATTGTTGAAATCATTATTCGATTAAACTGGGTTTAAAATTTTGCAGCAATTATCTCTCTCAAATTTGTCATGCACTGCACAACAAATGGCGGAATGTATCACACGTTGAATGTGCTTAAAATTTTAAAAGTAACCTCTAAAAAACATTAATAAATTTAAAAATTCAGAAAATTTCATTATTGGATTATTGACAATAAAAAAATTATCACGCCCTTTAACCCCTTCGCGACGAGAGTACTTTATGAAATTTTTGATATTTTGTCACCGGTTTTTAAAAACAGAAATTTGTTTCTTTTTAAATCGAGTAAACACTCCGATTAAACAAGGCAAATTCTACAGTAAAATTTTACTGGTGGGAATGACCAAGAATTCTTAAGCCTTTTTGCGGCACGTATACGTGTCAGATCACGTGTCAACGTTATTTATTTATTTATTCACGTATACGTGTCGTTCGTCCCCAAGGAGTTAAATTTTCTCGGTCCTTTAACCCGGGAGGACGCACGCAGTGCCTAAAAGACCCGGAGTGCGCATGGTTTTTACAATTGTAACCACTAATTTTTTAAGTAATCTTCAACTTATTTTATCGCAAAATTTGTAAGCAGGGGTTGATTTAGAAAAAGAAAGTTGCATAGCAATAACTGCTATACAAAGTCAGTTTTGAATAGCAGTTAGACACTTTTGTATAGCAAGTAAAAAATAGCTAACGTAACTTTTAAATCTTGAAAATTTACAATTTTTTTTAAAACAATATTTAACCAAAAGCATAAATGAAAGTAAATAAAATTATACAAAGAATAAAAAATAAAGGATAACTCGCCTACTCAACATAAATTACTTAGGAAATCAGAAGCTGTCTCTTGAATGACTTATAGGTCAATTTACCTTCGCCACAGGTCAATTAAATATATGTATCAACTTACCAGAGTACCAATTCTTAAAAAATATATTTGTTGTGAGGGTCAATATTTTTTAATAAGCCATAAATTCAGAAATACAATTTTTGTAATTTTAAATAAAACATAAAGTGGAAAAGAAAAAAAATTAAATCTTCATTTAAGTTAAGTACACAAGTATTATTACACAAAAAATACTTCTTGTTCATATTATTTGCAGGCTATTTACAAAATTTCTGAAACTTCATTGTTTTAGTTACTCATCCTCATTAAAATTTTGCTTCCTTTTTCCATATTTCTGTATATTTGATCGACGAGGTTTTGAGAAAAAAATTTTCATAACAAAGGGTGTGGGAAATATGCATCGCAATGATTGCGATTTAATGCACTTCTTGGATCGCATTTTTGTTAAATTTGAATCGCAAATTGCGATGCGATACCGCTTAAATCGAACCCTGTTTGTAAGAATTGTCTCCATCTTAATAAAGTGACTATTATAATTTGATTTTATTGGTGGCAAAGTTAAAATTATTCGTACCCTAGGTAATCGCGCTTTCTCCCGGGTTAACACATGTTTAATTTCCTTATTTTTTTTTTTCCAGAAATCTGTTGTTCTCTTTGGGCAACTACGCTTACAGCCAGAAGGAGCGATCAGATGAAGAACCGCCTTCTTCTGCCATGTTTGACCCGACAAAGGACGTCCTCCAACATTCAAATGCCCGAGATACACAAACGAGAACCATCCGCGGTGGTCAACAACCACCACTGCCCCAAGCAGAAGTACCACCAGAATCAGAGCTAACCAACGTTATTTCTGGAGAGGCCGCCGATGCATCAGTCCACATTCACTTAACTCGAGATGACCTGTGGTCATTGTGGGAATCTCTCATGGAAGAACTCACGTCGGAAATGTCTGGTTCCGAGCTGTCGCAAGGTCAGTATGCATTTTAAATTCAAAAGAGTAATAAAAAAATTGTCGTGCTTTAACCTCCTCAGTTCTGATGTCCCCTGCAATGTTGTAGTCGTAAAAAAAAATCAGAAAGTATACGGGCCATTTTCAAATTTCGCTTACGTATGCTATCCCAGAGTAAAAAGAAGAAAATTCAAACATAAATTAATATTTAAAGTTTGATTTGAGCTATGTATTAGCGAAAGAAGATTATATTGAACATTTCTAACATGAAAAATTTTAAAAATCAATAAAAATTTTTGAGATATAAATCTTTAAAATTTTGATTCTAGGTAAAAATGCCTGTGCCTTTCCAAGTTTTATGTTTTTAAATGTGCTTTTTTTAAATTTGAGCTAACTTTTTTAAATAAAAAGTTTTAATTATTTTAAATATGAGCTGATAGTGTTCTATATTAATGAAAAAATTATCACAAAAGATATTTTCTTTAAGAAGTTAACAGAAATCCTATGTTCCTCACTTTTTGTCCAGCCCGTTACCTTGTGATTATTTTAGTCAAAATAGTTTTCAAATTCTGCCTAAAGTTAGCAGCAAGTATTCGGCGATATAGTTAAACTATTCACGGAACTACTACTTGCTATTTTTTACTCTTCAATTGTGAGGCAATGTAATAGTGGCAAGAATAAGCTTTTATCAAGGTTGGTATTTTTTTTTTCACTGTCAAGTCTCTAAACGTAAATTTTAATATTAAAATAATGATTTTTGCACTTTTGTAATTAAATATTGTTTACTAAATAGTTTCAGAAGGTATGTATATTATTATCTAAGTTAGAAATTATACAAGCTAGTTTATTTCTAATAATTTTATTTGAAATGTCAAGTCCGTTACTTGTCAAGTCTGTTACCATATTTGTAAGCGATGAAATGTAGGCTGCTAAATAAGTTTACTAAATAGTTTTAGAAGGTATATAAATTATTATCTAAGTTAGAAAATGTACAAGCTAGTTCATTTTAATAGTTTTGTTTTAGTTTTATTTGAAATGTCAAATCCGTTATTGTCAAGTCCGTTACCATCAAAATGTAAGCGAATGGTGAAAATGGCCCATACACTAAAGGCAGAGAATATACACTAGAGTTACGAACAGTCGTGGATACAATATACGCTAATGCTTTATATGTGAAAAATAAGGTATACGGATATTCTCAAAAATATCCAAAGTGTATACGGCATATTCCTCCGTATACACTTCACTACGCCTCTGGTCCCTTGTAGGAAACACTAAAGAACACAATGAATTTAAATGCTTCTAGAATTGTTAAAATTACTTCTAGACGTTTTTATTTAATACGTGCATGTCATAAGCAGTGTTCTCGCTGACATTTGACCAACGTTAGTAATTTGGCTAATTAAAAATAAAAAACATTCGACAAATGAAAAAAGTATTAGCAAAACAAATTCGCCGTGTAGCACAAAAAAAAAAAAAAAAAAAAAAAAAAAAAAAAAAAACAACCCTAAGTTTTTATAACCGCGACAACGATTGTTATTAATCTAATTTCAATTGTTCGCTACAAATATTAAAAAATTTGTATATATTAAAATATATGTATATGCATAAAAAAGGAAAAAAAAAAGCAGAAAAAAAGCAAAAATTTAGCACTAGCAATTTGGCGAATCTTATCGCTTGTTTACTCGCCAAATGAAGAATTTAGTCGCAATTTGGCGCAATGGCGAGCGACAGCGAGAACACTGGTCATAAGCACTGATACACAAACTGATACATGTTTGAAGATGTTTTATAGTAGTTTTAACCAGGTTTTTGTGGTCTGTCGTAATATTTGTCTCAGGATTGAGGAGGTTAAAATTCATTTAAGTTTTTCGTTAATTTATGCAGATCTTTTTCCGCAAAGGATAGCTTTTGTGCTCAACCAACATTTAAAAGAGCTCACCCTGAAACAGAGAGCATAGCTACTCTTCTATGATGATTCTCTAATGGATGAGTGAGTGTTTGTGATTTTGCGTCGTCCAATCCTTAATTACTAATAGTTGTGCATGAATAAGAAATCTGTGGTGGCACCATATTGTACGGTCAGCCTTGCAAACAACGAGTTTCTCGCAGGAAGCATTAGAGTTAATCCTTCGAGCTCTGGTTGGTGAATTTCTTCAAAATCCCCAATTGTCACATTGCTGCCAATATTTTGCAAACAAAAAATTCGGTTATATACATAAAAAATCGCATTAAATTATTTTCAAATAAATTTACTAATCGAATATTCCGATGCCAGTGTGACATTTGGCAATTTAAATTTAGTGCGATAATATTGGCCCTCCAAAACTCAAAGGGTTAACCTTTTGTCCAGTACTATACATGTCACTTTTTGACAGTGGTTGTTCGGTTCGATCCTTGTCAGTAAATTACCGCCACCACAGTACGAGTGCATATCGCTCGTTCAACGTCAAACAGATTTTCTTCTCAGTGATAATGGTTTACTGTGGCGACGCCATGACGTCGCCAATGACGACGCAATGTCAGTAAAATGAATTTTTCGGAGGAAGCGATCGAACTAGAATTTTGCTCGGCACTATAAATCTCTCTTTCTGACCGTGAGTTCTCTGGTTCTATCCTTGGCAGCGCACATCATCTCCAAGAGAAATCTCTGTCTTTAAGTTTAGCGAAGTACGTATGTATTCCTGGAATCTGATTACCACTGTTATTTTGCAATGGTATGTTAATTTCATAACTGCGGTTGTGTAAAGGCTCTAGATAACAAAGTGTTATTTGAATAAACGTACTTGGAACAGATTGCACTCAGATACATTTGGCATAGGCAAGCTCATTCTCCTTAATTTGATTCTCGTCATAAGAAGATTGATGGGAAGTAACGATTCCAATTTTCAGTTTTCGATAAAGCCAGCAGCTGTAAGTTTTACCGACTTGGTAAGGTGAACCTTTCTATGCTTCGGATCTTTATTCGAAGCATAGAGAGATGTATCGGGATCCACGAAATTCCTTTTAGCATTTGTTTTTAGAAAATGGGATTCTGCAAAGTTTAATATGCTTTACAATTTAACAAATTTGGAAGAAAGATCCCTCTCCCTCTTATTCTTTTTAATTTCGCTTAATTTTCAATGGTCTGAATTAGATATACGTACTCTACTTCGGACATTCCCTGATTATTGTTCAAAATAAATTGATACCGTTTGTTTAACCCTCTATTGCCCTTGGTAGCATATGTGCTACCATCAGTTTTTCCAATTAAGTTGATCTTTTAATTCAGATACTCCAAATTCCTACCAGAAGTGGAAAATAGCTTTACCTTTGTTTGCTTTATTTAATAACGCAAATTACACCATGAATTGAACTGATATTTTTTATTTTAATTTTCGGATATAAAATGAGCTTTTCTAATTTACGGAAATTCTACCTTGCAAAGTTGAGGATTTAATTCTGTACCATGATCTATTTTCAACAGCGCCGTGCGAAGAGGGGACGGTCGCCCCGGGCGCGGAAATTTAGAGCTCGCCAAATTTATATTACTAACGTCATTTTTGGCCTGTTACAAGAAAAAGTTGGGTGGGGGCTCCAAATTGAAATTTTGTACCAGGCGCAGTTTACTCTTCGCACGCCTTTGATTTTCAAGCTGGCAGTCTCGAAGGGATTATAACAACACAGGTAAAAAAATGTTGGCAGACCAAGGAAACACCTTATTTTATAACTAGTGAAACGTCAATAACCAATAATCGTAAACTCATCCCATAAGATAAAAATACATCCAAAAGTCGTCTGAATTGTCTCATCGAGATATTCCCAATCGATGATCGGCATAATGGAATTGAATGGAAACGCAGTAAGTTGACAATGATATTTCTATATAGTGAGAAATATATTCAGATTTTCATCGGGAAATTTGATAGTTGAGAAAATATTTTTAGGGGATATTTTTCTTTTTTAGACACAGCATGTCTGAAATTTCTGTAAAAGATATCAGCATGTGTATATTTCATGAGTTCTGGATGATAGCTTCCGCCACGTCGCGTCGAGTCCCGTATATCTATTTTTCAGCTCATTTTCAATTGACTATATCTTCCTAATATTTCAAATTTAACCTGACCATTCTCCACAAAAACCGTTCTAGCGGCTTATTCTACACCTTTTAAAGATTCGGAAAATGTAAAGAAAATGTTTTGCGTTTGTTTTTATGACCGATAATCATCATTTAAGCTTAATAAATTTACAAACATTTAATAACAGACCAGGTAGCTGCAGGGTAGCGGCAGGTAGCTGCACCGATCATCAATTACATCATCGAATTGGCGGCTGAAATTCCAGGAGTAGACACAACGCGGTTACACATTAAAATGCAACTGGTCTTCCAAGTCATATTTATTTTGTTTATTGAACAAAAAATATTTTGATTTGTGTGCTCGACATGAAGCCTGCTTATAAATCATCATCAATATTACAAGGACGAGATAGCACAAGGAAATTTTACAACACAAGAGATATACACCCGGGAGCTCCACACAAAGAGTGCGTGCAATGGAGTCAGTGGAATTCGAACCCCCAACCTCCTACGCTCGAAAGCGATTAGCGGTCTGGTGCTTTGACCACTCAGCTACGGAGGCCCCTCCAAGTCATATCTTGGAGGAAATCCTGCAAATCTGATTTTATTGGTTGATCGGTAGGTTTGTCATTGCGTTTCCCTGCATCTAAACGGTTGAAAACATGGAAGAGTGGGAGCAAGATAAGACAATGTTAAACCTAATGTCAATCACTAAAATCGTTTTTGTAGGTATTTTCTGTTAGCGATAATTTGCTTAACATTTAAAATTGCATGTGTAAGTCCTCACTAGTTCTACTAAAAACAATAATATAACAGAAAAGTCTGGTAAGATTGACTTACCTTCATTTTGTTTTCATCTCAGGGCAGGCCGTCGCTAGATTGGCATTGTTGTATCCGTAAGTGGTATCCGCTTGCTATCACGTAAAGTTATGAAGACACAAAAAAACACTGGTCCATTTAGAAAAAAGAATATTGTATTAAACTAGATTAAATATTTACGGAGCACTCATAAAAGCTCCTTTCTCTGCTGTTACATTTTTGATCTGTGAAATATACAAGAAAAATTATTATTCTACATCGAAAATGAACATTTATGATATAATAGTTTATATAATGTAAAAGTTAATTTAAAGTTTATTAAAACAAATAAGTTCTTCATAATAATGTTCTTGATAGTTTTTTTTTATCACTTATGTATTATAAATCAGGTTGATGATTTGCAGATTACAGTTTTTATAAACATCCGAAGGTTTATTTTGCGTATGGTGATATTACTTCCCCTTTCGATAATAAAAGAAAATTGTTCTTGCAAAAGGTCATTTCCTGATTGCTGTTTAAATTATATGATGATGGATGAAATCAATTTAAAAGCTTTGTTTATTATTTTCTGAATCCTTCATTTAGAGTTTACACTATAATGTTTTTAACATTTTCCACCGAGATATAACATGGCAAACCAGTTGCATTTCGATTTGCGTATCGAGTTTTCATTAATCCTAGAATTTTAGCCGTCAGCTCGATGAGGTAAAGAATTGTGCAATCGCTCCTGGTCTATAAGCTTAGATTCCTATTCATCTTCCTATCTATCTAATCTTATGCATGTATATGTTTCTTGTCTTACTTTCACATTAGTGTGTTTGAAACAAGTCTTTTTTTCATTTTATAGGATCAGAACGAAAGCCAAAACTTAGCAGGAAAACTTCTGAAGTTCGTCAACTGAAACCTATATTGACGAATGTCTATTTGAGAAGAGAAAGTGGTCGATCGCAAGTGATCGCGGGTGAATCCATACTTGACAGAGCAGCCAGTCAAATCGAAGTGCAAACTAGAAGCGTATCAGAAGATCCTAGACTAAGATACCCTAGGAGGGCGACAGATGATTTTAAGGCAACTTTACCTAGAGTATCGGAAGTAAGTTTTATAAAAATCTAAATAATAAAAAGTAAACGTCAAATATCTAAATAGAGATATGTGGGGGTTGTTGAGCTGAAGCCAATTGTAGGCCTCCCTATCTAGTAAACTTAATAAATAGAGTTTAAAAGTTGTTAAAAATACCGACATATTTCAATAGAAATCGATATCATTATAAAGAGTTACTCTAGAAAAAAATTGTTACATATTAGCTGAAAACTCAGTTAACTATCTAGAATTTGTGTAACAATTTTCACCAAGACAGATTGATGACTCCTTTAACCTTCCTACCCTGTTCAAATTTTACTCAATCTTGATGAAAACATTTCTCACCAGAAATTTTATTTAAAACATTTTAATATATTTAATTGACTAATTTCTCTAAATCTGTTATTTAACTTTCTTTATGAAAAAAGTTCTGGTTCGAATCGTATAAAACAAATTATAGTTATGGGTCGATTAGACCCATTCAGGGTAGGAAGGTTAAATGTTACGTAAGCATGACAAACGGAAATTTTTTAACCCTTTGCGGCGCAGGGCAAATTCATTGCTTAAGTATTGAAATTAATGACTGACACCGGAATTTGAAAACAACTTTATTTGTAAATAAGAAAACGCTATATTTCACGCATTCAATAAACCGTAAATTTTTTTAACAAAATTCTGGTGCCAATGTGGCGTTTGGGAATTATAATTAAGTGGTATATCTATGAAGCCAGCGCGCCGCAAAGGGTTAAACATACAGAAGAAGCATTTGGCAGATATTAAGTATCGTTAAAAACCCTGCATAATTTAAACTAAACAATGAATAAGCTAATAAAATTTATTTTAATTCTGCATTTGTCGCATATTCATCTCTGTGATTTAAATTGGTATTTTCCTCTTGTAAGTTTTGAACTAAATAGAATTGGAACATGTGATTTCCTCTAATTTCCTTCTCACCGGTATCAATTTTCCAGGTAGTTGTTCTTGAACCGACAAATGCATTCAAATCTCACAGGACGAAAATGTTGGTTTGAACCATAGAGGCTATGACTTATGAATCATATGTGACTAAAGTAGAATATTAACGGCATTAAAACCATTTATTTTTCAGAACTTTATTTTTTCTTCCGTTATCCATAAGTCTATTGAGATTTTCAAATATAAAAAAAGTCAATGCACCATTAGATTTAGAAAATGTTTAGCATTATGCATACCATAGAAAAAAGTTCTGATTAAAATTACATTTATGTACTTACTGATGAAATTTTAACATGTATTTGTTTGTATTTTATTTGTGTCCTAAATATATCTTCTTTTATGATACAGGCAGAAAAATCAAAATCAACTGAAGAAGACAGAAATACTGCTTCCAGTCTCATCAGTGGAATAGATGTAAAAGAAGAAAATAGAGATACAGCAAAAACAGACGGCGGCGCATTCGATTATCAAACAGACAGTGTTGGGAGCGATACAGAAAATGTAACTTCTATTACTACTTCCAAAGTAACTCGTTTAAGAAAGCGGAGATCAGACGCAAGACCTTGGGTAAAGGAATTAGAAGAAAGCGAAACCAGCAGTGCTAATCGACAAGAACGGAAAGAAGGAAACCCTTATATGAAAAGATACTTCCAAAGACAAGCACGTGCAGCTGAAATGAGAAAATACTTAGAAGCTCAAAATTTTCAAAATGAAGATGAATATCAGTCAGTGCGGGTCTCCAAGAAACATATACCCGAAAAACATGATGATTCCCAGGAATATGATGATGATTATGAAGAAAGTACGAAGTTCCCGCCTGTAGACCGTAAGGAGAAATCCAAACGCTCAAAAAAAGATCGTAAATATAACATCTCAACTGAAGAAGTGCCAAGTAAATCCAGTCAGCTACGTCGTTCAAAGCCATCAACTGCACTGAATCTGGACAGCATTCATTCACCTCGTCATACTGGCAAGAAACGTTCAAAAGATTATAAACACAAATTATACGACGGCGTGAAAGACGGTGAAGGTAAAACTGACCCCGAAAATTGGCATTCAGAAGATTATCGGTTGAAAAGAAGGCATGGTGCAGAAACCCCGCGAAAATCTGGAAGAAAGAAACATGGAACTTCTTCGACACGGGACATGGGTCGAAAAAGTTCCAAAAACTTCCTAGAAGTACCATTCCAACATAGTGCAGCAGCTAGCGATGAACTTTCTGAAGATATCTCTCAAGCAGAAGACATGAAACATCGCCATCATCACCATCATCATCACCATCATCATTATTATCATAAGCATTATCATCGTGGATCTGTAACGCCAGAAAAGGAAGGTTATACATCTGAAGACCATTACTTAGAAAAAGATCATAAACATAAAAGACACTATCACAGAAAAAAATCAGGTGCAAAAGATGAAAGTTATCCTAGAGAAAGCAGAATTCAAAGACGAACCTTTTCAGATGGTGAATATGAACAGTCAATAAGAGATAACTATTCTGGCTACAACATACCTCGGTCAAAGAGTGAAATGTCAGACATCCCTTGGTACGGTACAAGAGATGTTCTGACTCAGTCGCCCGTCCCAGAAATTAATGGAAAAGAGAATTATGGTACTTATAGCAAAGATAATGACTTAACAATCATTAGTAAATCAGAAAATCAAAACGCGACAAAAGAACAACAATCAAAATCATCTGAGAATGAAATCGCTGATCATGAAAAATACTTTAACAAGGAAGAAGAATCAGATAACTCAAAAAGACGGAAAAGTTCCATCAGCATTGAGAATGAAGCAGAAAAATCGTCCTCACCCATTTCTCAAGATAAACAAAAGAAGAGAGACTCACAAGAAAACAAAGAGACAAATAATCTTAGTGAAAGATCAATCAGTGTGTTTGGAAATGTTAAAGAAAGAAAAGAATCAAAGAAACCTGGGAAACCTCCTTTCAAATCAGCTCACAGTTTTTCAGGGACTTTGTCACAAACGACAAGGGATACTTCCCTGAAACAAAAGAGTCAATCAGCCAGAATAGAAAAAGATTTGCCTGAAATAAAAATTTTCTCGGTAGAAGGAGATGAAACAAATATTTTAGTGAGAACAGATTTTGAATTAAAAGATGTCAGTGAAGGAAGTGAAATTACCAGCAACGGGGATACTTCTGATAAAAACAAAATGAAAGAAAATAGGGTTACACTTCCTACACAGGAACAAAACGATGACACATATATGATATCGGACCATAAAGATTTAGATGAAAATGAAAGAATGGAAATGAGCAGAAGACTTTCTTCTGATGCTGAAAATGATGCAGATATTGATGATAAAAAATCAAAAAATCATGATGAAAGCTTAAATTCAGAAATTATTACAGAAACACATTTGGAAGAAAGGGAAACCGATAATCAGAACAATGCAATCAGTGAGAACATCAAAGAAAAGGATATTAACAAAATTCCTAAAGAAACAGAAATACTAAAAGTTTCTGAAGAGAAATATGTAGATACTTCAGAAGATGAAAGTAGTAGTAATGAAGATGAACCTGATGAAATTCTTTATCGGGATGAAAACTATGCTTTAGGGATTACAGATAAAAAGGATGATGAAACAATTAGAAATATTGAAAGCTTTGAAGAAAAAGATGAAAATTTATTAACTACTGAGAAAACAAAAAATTCTTATTCAGTCGATGAAAATACACAATCAAGAGATTCAATTGAAAAAGAAGCTGAAATAAATGATAAGAATCTTTTGAATGATGAAACTGAAAAAATGTATGAAATGAAACAAATACCGAATGAAAACGAAACTGTAAAAACCACTGATAACTCAGAGGTAAAAGATACTGAACATTTAACTGTATGCGATAAAGAAGAACTTTCAATATCAAACGAAGAAAATGAAGAAAAATCTCCGTTTGAAAATACTTCTTTGAAAAAAATAACAGAAAAAAATGGAGATGAAAATGCTACAGCCTTTGGAAACGATTATTCTGTGCAAGATAAAATGGATGTTGAAAAATCAGCTACAACACATCAAGCAAATTTTGATTTATATAAAAATATTAGTGAGAAAGATGAGAACGATGGTGTTGAAATTAATGAGAACGTCTCAGCTGTTGAAGGTAAATCTGAAAATGAAAAAGTAAAAGAAACGCGTGAAAATAAGACGGAAAACAAGAATTTGGAAGATACGATAATTCATGAAATGGAAGATAAAAAGAATGAATTACAGAAAAAACAACTTTTTCAAGAGACCTTTGAAAAAGTAGATGATCATGATATAAAAAGAGATGTAGAACCACTTTCAAATAAAGGTAGTGATATAGATGAAGATCAACAAGTAAAATCAAGCGAGAAAAGGCTTTCGAAATCGGAAGAAAAGCAAACAACAAAAACAAGTCAACCAGATACCGAGACACAAGAGAAAAAACAAACTGCAGAGCAAAAGAGTGAAAGCGAAGACAAATATCCAGAAGAAAAGGCAA